>CM067325.1:37445000-38916875 GCA_034376525.1 Nicotiana benthamiana
ACATTAGAATTAATTAACATTTTTCTATAATTTCTACATTTTTTAAGGATTTTAATTAATTTATCCCAATATTTAATTATATAAATAATTACTAATTTAATTACAAATGGCTTTATAACCATTTTTTATGACCTAATTCTACTATTTATATTTATACTAAGCTTTAATTATTTTATAAATAGTCACATTTGTATTTTAGGGTTATAATTACAATGACTTTGCAGTTATAGCCAATGTATACATTATATATCATTTTACCAGAAAATAGCTTTTTGTATTTTTAAAATTTCGAGTGATTGATTTCAATTATTTTTCATGCATAAAAATAATCTTTATAATCTGTTAAGTATTTTTACAAATTATTGGGTATTTAACAAATAATCATTTTAATTCTTTTAATTTTTTTAATTTTCGGACCTAAACCAGCCCAAACCTCTTTAAAACTTAACCCAATTCATCCCCAAGCCCAAATTTTCCTACCCGACCAATAACGCCTCTTCAGTTGTGGTTGTTGATCTTTTAGATCAATGATCCACATTAACACTTACCATAATTAAGCCTAACCAAGGCCCTAATCCCCTCATTCTCTCTGATTTCGCTGCCTTCGTCCCCTAACCCCTCCGTTTCTCTCTCAATTACACTCTAACCATAATCGCTATCCGACCAAAAAACTCCCATCTATGGAGTTTCTGTGTGTTCTCTGGTCCTTACCAGCCTTCTATAACTCTTGCTTGTTCGATTATATGGATCCTTAAAAGAATCTCAAGGAGATTCGACTTGAGTTTTTGTCTTAAACTTGTTTACGTGTCTGTCTAGGGCCATTTTTGTTTGTGAGTATGGATCTCTTCCTACTTTAGTTTGAATCTACGGGTTTTAGACCGAGTTTCTTTATTTCTACTATTTTTTAAAACCCTTGTTTCACTACCATTCGAATCTGTTTAGATCTTTGTAGATCTGAAAGGATTCGAGTATTATTGGGTATTTTCCTTTGAAAATCTTTTGTTCTAGATAATTGCTTCAATTTTATTCACTGGTTCTGAATTTAGGATTTGTCCCGGACTTTCTTCAAAGGTTTTTCTAACCTATCAGTGTTTAAATTAAATATTTTTCACAATATTGACTGATTCTCGCGTATCTACATAAATTCTGGATAATTTTGTCTGTTGCACTGATTTTCTTCCACTTGTTCTCTATTATTTGTATATTTTTCTGTCAAACCAATGAAATAATGGATTCTATTTAGGATTTGAATAATTTTCCCTATTAAAAAACCAGTTTTCTTTAGGATCTTTGCGTGATTAATTTCTATTAGGATTTTGAGCAATCTTTCTTGTTGGAATCAATATTCTTTGAGATTTTTTAATTGATTCGAATGACTGTCCTATTAAAATTAGTATGTACTGGGATTTTACTTGTTTCCTTATTTGTGACCTTAATTGGTTATTCTTGCCCTAATTAGTTATCAGTAGTCTGGGGATCTTACTAACGCCCTATATGGTATGATTTTGATTTATTACCTTAATTGAACCCAGTTCTGACCATTACTTATCCCTAATTAAAGGGATCTTTTCCGGATTTCTCTACATAAATTGATTCTATAAGTGACTGATTGATTAATCGATTGAACTGTGATTCTCTTTACCTTATTTGTTTTACTCCCTAAGTGTTATATATACACTCCTATTCTGCCTTATAAACACACGAATAATAGTTCACAAATACACTCACATACACTTTACTCTCATCTCTGCTACTTGTATCCATTGCTTGTCTAGCCGGCTGAAAGCCAAGGCTAGACTATATTGAATCCCACATACCTTTCATTCCTATTTGCTTCCTTTAATTGGTATCTTTCTATTCCTAATGTCGTTTACTATACCATGAAACTTGAACCTATGTGCTCTTTTATCTGTTATTGCTGTTGAATCCATGTTTCTCCTGTATTTCGATTAGCATATCTACTGCTATTCTAACTTTGGCCCTTTCTTGCTTATCACCTTAATTAGCATGTTTAAGTTTCAATCTTTCCTGTTTTTTCTTTAAAAGGCATGTTTACTATGTCTAAGACTCTTATCTTTCTGCTTAATTAACTTCAATTGGTATAACCAATGATGTATAGTTTAATCCCTATCTCGTCTATGAATTAGCATGACTACTCATATATTCTATGTTTCCCTATCTATTGCCTTAAGCCAGTGTGATTACTCCATCATTAAGTATAAATTTCCTGTTAAGACTTTAAATCAGTAGTCTATGTTCTAATGAATGCTAAGAATTTGGGTATTGAATGTCAATCAACCCTTGTCTATTCCACGTCCTTGTTGCTCAATATGCTCTCACTTTCACCTTATTTTATGTATTTCTGATTTAATTTTCCTTTGTTCCCAACCCATGACCCCCTTTCTATAAAATTACTTGCTCTCACCTAGAGTTAACTAATATTGGATCTGGGCAATATGAAGTGCTATGACTGGATTCTACTTGCTGTTTGCTGAACTTTTTAGAATGTTCCCAAACTGTCTTCGCTCTTAATATATTTTCATCTTTAAAGTGCTTTTATGCCTAGTATGTTTTCATCTCTAAATTGTTCCCACTCCTAAAGTGTTTTAGCTTTTAAATTATTTTTTACTTCTGGTCTGTTTTCCTAATGTTATTCCTACTCAGTCAAGCACTCTCACTCCTGCTCTTAGGATATTTAGGATCCTGCCCCTCCAGTATGTGTACTGCCAAAGAATCTATGAGATTCCTTCGAACTCTGGCACACTGGGCTGGCACTTTCACACTGCACAAAAAGCTACTTCTATGTTTGAAAAGATCTTGGTATGATTATTGCCCAGGATCCCTGAGGCCCTTGAGAACTTTGACTCACCAGGATACTTCCTCTTGGACGCTATGAGATTATGGCATTTTGCATTGTTTGAAGGCCTGGAACTTTTAGGTTCACTTTGGGCCTCAATTCAGACTCCCTATAGTATAGTTTGTTCCTTTTGTAATTTATTGTCTGTAATAATAATTGTTGTAAACAATATTGGGTAAATTAGTAAAAATAAAGGATTTCTCATATTATTCTTGTGGGGAAACAGGGTAGAAATCATGTCCTTAGGTTTATTATGACCATTTTCTTATGTTAGAGAACATGTTCTTAGATACATTTACTTGCATTAGAAACCATGCTCTTAGGATTTATTTGGTATATCAGAAAACATGTTTATTGGCGCATTCATTTGTTCTAAAAAAATTCTTAACTTCTGCATAATCGTGACCTCTTAGAGAATTCTGTCACTAAGCTGATAATCCTGTCTAATGAATACGTTCATTCTTTTTTTTTTTGTTTTTTTTTGGTAATTAAGGTTTTTCATTAATCACCAATGAAGTTACATTACAAAACCACAGTCAAGCTTCAACTCAGCCGACTGTCTAAATGCTAACATAATAACTACATTTACTGTCCTAACTATCTAGTTTCTACTATATACTAAGGTGTTGTAATAGTTGTCTAATTCTAGAGGTGCCTCTAACATTACAGTTATATACTATGTCTCTCAGTATAGCAGTATTACATCGAAAAATCTTGTTGAAAACTCTTGCATTCCTTTCCAGCCAGATAGCATATGCAACTTCAGCTGCGACCATTATAAGAATGGCTGCTCAACATGTTCGTCCTTTGGTTTTGGTAATCATCCATTGCACTTTCTGGTTCCAACTGCTACTAGGTATGTATTATTCCCGTAGCCAATTCATTACTTTTCCCCATAGATCCACAGTGACAGGGCATTCCATGAAGAGATGATCTCTTGTTTCAGATAGGATTTGGCATAGGGGGCATTGCTGATCAATTCCCATTCCCCAGCTATGTAGTCGATCCTTGGTTGGTAATCTGTCCTGTAGGACTAGCCACAGGTTGAACACTGCTTTTGGCCTGGCTTGGTTCTGTAAAATTAGGTTCTTCCATGGGACTGTTGGCACTTCTTGCAACTGCAACTGGTACAACTGTTTAGTAGTGCATTTCTGATGTCTCCAGTTTTGCATCCTTTGTAGGGTATCCCTGGATTGGATGATCTTCTTAACCATCCAGTTGGCTTGGGCAGGGATTGGCATAGATTCTAATGTCCCGTCTTTAATGTAATACACTGTGATCCACCTGATCCACATCTTATCCTTCTTATGTGCTATGTCCCAGCAGGTCTTTGCAATGGAAGCCTTGTTCCACAGTTTGAGGTTGGTTAGGTTCATTCCCCCTACTGACTTTGGGGTGCACATTTTATCCCAGGAGATGTATGCTTTCTTGGTGACAGTATTCATCCCAGACCAAATGAAGATCCTGCAGATACTTTCAATCATTTTAAGAACTTTCACTGGAAAGATAAACAGCTGAGCCCAGTAAGCTTGAAACCAAAGATGACATATTGCACCAATTGAAGTCTTCCAGAATAGTACATGGTTCTGGCAGTCCAAGAAGTGATCCTAGCTGTGATTTTTTCCACTATTGGTTTCCACTGTAGTAGAGTAATTTTCTTGGTACTCAGTGGTACTCCCAGTTACTTGAAAGGCAGTTGGCCTTGTTCATAGCCAAGATGGTCAAGGATCTGCTGCTGCACAAGTATTGGTACTCCTCCAAAGTAGACTGAGCTTTTGTTCAAATTGGCCTTAAGACCTGAGGCTGCTGAGAATTGAGAAAAACAGTTGGATAATGCCTTAGCAGAGTTGAGGTCTCCCTTAGAAAACAGCAACAAGTCATCTGCAAAACACATATGTGTAATCCCTAGTTTTTTACATCAGAGGTGGAATTGATATGCTGGTTCATCTTGTAGTTCAGTGCAGGCCCTGCTTAAGTACTCCTTGACCAAGGCAAAAAGGAATGGGGACATGGGGTCCCCTTGCCTCAATCCTCTGGCTGCAGCAAATGGAACTGTTGGCTCTCCATTAACCAGGACTGAGTAGCTCACTGTGGATATACACTCCATAATCCATGTGGTGAAAGTGCTAGGGAATCCTCTCTGTTCCATGACTTGCTGTAAAAACACACATTCCACTGAATCATATGCTTTCTGGAGGTCTATCTTAATCATGCATCTGGGGGAGATATGCTTCCTAGTATAGCTTTTGACAAGCTCATGGGCTAGGATGATGTTGTCTTGAATTTTCCTACCTGGAATGAAGCCTGCCTGGGCTTCATTGATGAGGCTTGCCATCAACTTTTGCAACCTATTAGCCAGTATTTTGGAAATGAGTTTGTAGATAACAGTACAACAGGCTATAGGTCTATACTCTTTGATTGAAGCTGGTTTGGACATTTTAGGGATGAGAGTAATGGTTGCACAGTTGATTGGTCAGCACATCTTTGCTGAGTTGAAGAACTGCTTAATGGCATTAGTGACTTGGTGACCAATGATGTTCCAGCTCTTTTTGAAGAAGACTGCATTGTATCCATCTATTCCTGGTGCTTTGTCATCTCCAATAGCTTTGAGACTTTCTGTTATTTCTGTTTCAATAACTGGAGCACACAGTTCCTGTCTTTGCTGTTGGTTCAGTTTTGGGCTATTAGACATGTACAGTTGATTGATAGCAGGTAGTGTTGGTGCAGCGGTGCCCATTAGTGCTTTGTAGAAGCACAGAATTTCCTCCTTAATTTCTGTTAATGTAGTCAGCCTGATGCCCTGTGCATTGGTAATTTAATGGATCTGCTTCTGCTGACTTCTATCCTTCATTACTGCAGTAAAATATTTTGTGTTGGAGTCCCCCAGTTGTATCCACTTTGCTCTTGCCTTCTGTTGGAGGACACTCTCCTTAATCAAAGACCATTTTTCCAGTTGCAATATCAGTTCCTTCTCCTTCTGTTGTAATGCATCATTGTAGGCTTGACTCAATTGTTTTTGTATGATTCCCAGTTCCTGTCGACACTGCTCAATTCTAAATGTAACTGTTTTGAATTCCTTGTTATTGAGTGTCTTCAAAGGAGTCTTCAGAGCTTTAAGTCTGTCCCATATGTTCTCATTGTATCAGTCTTCCCCTTCTGTCATACTATTGCCATAATGTGTTGGAAATCTCTGTGTTCAGCCCATACATTGAAGAATTTGAAGTGCCTCTTTCCATTCCAGGTGGATGCTTGCAATGTTAGTATCATTGGGTTATGGTCTGAAATTAGTGGTACATCATACTCAGTGACCACCTGATTCGAGTTGATCCTCCAGTCATAATTGCCAAACACTCTGTCAAGCCTGCTACATATTCTGTCCACCCCAGTTTGCTTATTAGTCCATGTGTAGTAGTCACCTCTCCAGGGTAATTCAGTCAATCCAGTAAGCTGTAGGCAATTTTTGAAGTCCATTGCTTCTGGCAGTCTGACTGGCTTACATGATTGCCTGTCTCTATCACCCAAGATTGCATTGAAATCCCCTGCTACAACCCATGGTTCTTTAATTCCTTTTGCTAAATTTTGTAGACTTGCTCCATAGGGTTCTTCTCTACTCCAGTCCATTGAATCCATAGACCACAGTGAGGAAGCAATTCAGGTCCCCTGTTCTGCTGGAAACCCTGCTATGGATCAGCTGGCTTTCCTCCAGAACACTAGTGACTGTGAAGATCTTTGGATTCCATAGGATCCATACTCTGGCTTTTTCCCCTGAGACATAGTTAGTTAAGACACCCCATCCTGGTGCTAATAGGTTAGCAATTCTATTAGCATGTGCTTGCTTAACTTTTGTTTCTACTAGCCCTACTAAATTAATGTTGTGTTTCCTAATGTATTCCCTAAATTCTTTCTGCTTGTACCTCTTATTTACACCCCTTATGTTCCACTCTAACCACTTCATTCATAGGATGTTGATGTAGCGTTCCCAACCTCCCCTGGAGGTTCATCTCTACTATTGGATACTGCTACAAATCTGTTACTCATAGTTATGGGTGAAAAAGGGGGAAAGTTGATACTGTTGAGTGCTGGGCTATGTGTTTGCTTTCCTTTGTCATTGGTCTTATCATTTCTCTAATTCTGTCCTGATTTGGATTGCTGCTGAAGTTCAGTAGGTTCCCTTGTTGGGGACTGTCTCTGCATAACAGGTCCCTTAGTTCTCCACTCCTGGACTGGTTTGGGCTTCCACACTTTTGTAGGCTGTTTAGGTAACTGTTTTTGTAGACTTGCACAATTGTGTCCAATTGTTTGACATTTCTCACAGAATGAAGGTTTCCATTCATATTCCACATCTTGAATAAAACTCTTCCCATTTGGATCCATAACTGTTATTTCTATTGGTAGAGCTTTGGTCACAGTCACTTCAATGAGCATTCTGGCATAGGATATCCTTGTCTGTTTTGTAGTACATTCATCAGCAAAGATTGGCTTGCCTAGGACACTAGCTATTCTACTGAGTGATCTCATACCCCAGCATGACATTGGTAGTTTTGGGAATTTAACCCACAGTGTTATTTCAGTCGGAAACTCTTCTGAAAAATCAAACTCTGGTGTCCATTGTTTAAGAATCATAGGCCTATTAGCTATTGAGCAAGGGCTAGCACAAAGTACCTCTTTAGCATCAGCTATTGTCTTGAATTTAACAATGTAGTATCCCTCTTCATGGTAGAACAAATCAGGTTCAGGAACATGGGAACAGTGATGGTTTATGAATCTTCTCATGGCATTGAATCCAGGACCATCTCCGAGAATGTATACCACTAAGGCACACATCTATTTGGCTTCTTCCTCTTCCACCTCTGCTCTTTCCAGTTGTACTATGGACTTTCCTTCAACTAAAGTTGGGGCTATGTAGTCGAGTGCCATACCATGGGTCGCGAATCGATTTTTCTGAAATAGTGTTGACCAGGCCTTCTTGGGTTCTTCTGCTTTGTTTTTGGCAATCTCTTGTTGTTCTTCAGTCAGTATTTCAGGTTGCATGGTCGGCTCCGTCACAGCTCCTGCTTCGGTGATGGTCGGAGAGGTTGGTGTACCTTCAGCCTCTATTTTCTCTGTTGTCTCTGTTGTTTCTGTACTTGTTGCTGGTGCATTGACTATCTCCACTGGTGGCGCCGTCACCATGGCGTCTAGGGTTTCCTCCGAGGACAGTTCCTGCATCTCCTTCTCGGTGTTCTTCTCCAGAATCAGTTGATTGAGCTTGTCAAAGGTGTCAATTGGGATTTTTCATGGTCTTCCCCTTCCTCTGCTCCCGCCTTTCGCCATCGCGACACGCCCGGCGTACGTTCTTCTAGCGTACGCCGAGAGAGATGAGAGAGACAGCTAGAATTTTTGATACTAATAAAGGCTTTGATAAAGAAATCATGTTTAAGGACTGTTATTACATTCACTTTAATACCACGCCTATATCATGAAAAACCAGTAATTACTACGTCCATAAAATAAACAAATAAATAACATTTGAAAAGCAGTCGCAACGCCTAGACAGAGATATATATATATATATATATATATATATATATATATATATATATATATATACAAAAACCAGTCCTGTAATGTTCCACACCTAGACAGCATGTTTATAGGGCATAATGAACTAAAACTTCTAGTTTTAGATTGATTATTAGAATTTTGGTTAACAGTTAGATATCATATTATAGGACATCTCAGATCCACGCCTAAGCAAGCCTGTAGGTAATTAGAATCCTGCAACAGGTAAAAAAATGTACTTTGCTTAGTTATTTTATGAACACGCAGATTCAACAACTCCTAAAACGAGTAGGCAAATTGATTAGATCTCTATTACCTCACTTTGGCACAATGCTACATATGTTCTACTTGACATTCTCCCCAAGATATCATGCTCTAAGACCTTTCTGAAATATCTGAAGTATTGTTGTTTGAGACGTGTTGTTGTTTTTTGCTTATTTTGCGGAGGTAAATATGATCCCCCTTAATTGTTCTTTACTTGAAAGTCCTAATTATTTTAATTGTCACTTATATTTTTCTCCTTTAAGTACCTTGGTCTAGAACTACCTAAATTAGAGATCCTAAACACCGCCATGGCCATAAAGAAGGGACGGGTAATGCACGCATAGAGTTCCTTTGATTAAAATACCTTATATAAACTAAGTGGAAGGTAATTGGGTAGTAAAATGATATGATGACTTGTGCACTAATGCCACGTGTAAACCCTCTAGTTGAGGAAGGTTTAATGGGTATTGTACAGATGTGATCCTATAGGCTAAAAACATAGTACCCTTTTACCCCTTGTTTTAAATGTAATTCCAATTTGTCTAATTTGATTTACCTGTTTATAAGACTAATAAAAATAATTTGAGTTCATTCGAGACCTACCGTTGTGGACTGCAAGGGGTGCCTAACACCTTCCCCTCAAGGTTATTTCGAGCCCTTACCCAAGTCTCTGGTAATGCAAACCAGTTTGATGAGTTACTTGCTTTAGGTTCCATAACGCACCTTTAATCCGTTAGGTGGCGACTCTTTAAATTCCTACACAATTCCCAAAAGGAAATGAGGTATTCCCAGTGAATGTCGAAACCCAGACTCTGCAAGGAAAAAAGGGGCGCGGCATCCATCGTATAACTTTTCGCGGACAAAATGGAAATCCACATGTATATGCTTGGTACGTTCATGAAACACTAGCTTTCTTGCCATGTGCACTACAGCTTAACTATCAAAAAATAGTATATGAAGTAAGCAAGGTACTGTCAGCTCTTCTAGCAATCTTTTGAGCCACACTAACTCTCCAACTACCTTCCTAATTGATCTATATGCTGCTTCTGCAGAGGAGAGGGAGACTGTTTCCTGCTTCTTGGACTTCTAGCTAATAGGGTTGTCACCCAGTAAGACAAGGTATCCACTCACTAACTGAGTCACAGAAGGCCTTTAGTGCCTTAGGCCTCATTTGTTTGCACTTAATGGGAGTCTGAATCTTAATCATTTAAATCTTAGACATTAAGTGTGTTTGTTTTTAAAGTTTGAATCTTAATTATTCAAATATTAATCATTAAGTGTGTTTGTTTTTTTTACTTCACAACCACTTAATGGGTCTGAATAGGTCTGTATGATTAAGATCTATAATACAGACTTAATTTCATTAAGATGCTATCACATAATTATTATTAACTGCCGCAATTGCCTACCATTATCAACTACCACCCCCACCCCCACCCTACCCCACTACCTCCATATTCAACCACTACTACAACCACTACCACCACGCCACCATCATCTTCAATCGTAGTTGTTACCATTGTCAACCATCACCAACCACTATCCCCACCACTCCGACCACCATCATTCTCACTCACAATCAATACTCACCCACTTCAACTACCACAACTGACTACCCCATCACCATCAACAATCACATCTGGTACTGCCCATTTTATAACCTACCACCACCCACTCACCTTTCTCAATCACAACTATTACCACCATTATTAACTATCACCGTCCTCCACCATCATACTCAATCATAATCACCACCACTACCAACCACTACTAGCTATTAGCATAAACCACCATCATCAACCAAAACTATCATCAACCACCGCCTCTAGTCGACATTCACCTGTTAGCCATCACTACCAACAACTATCTTATTTTAAAAAATTATATATTTTATTGATAGAATATTTAGATTAGTTAGTATTTTCATTTGAATTTTATCTTTATTAATTTTCAAATAAAGATTAATTTTATAAATTCATATGTTAAAAATTAAACAGTCTTAATTATTTCTATTCAGATCTTAATACACATCTTATAATATTGAGATCCAGATATCTTAATCTTAATACACATCTTGATATTTCAAATGTGTATTCAAATTCAGACATCTTAATCTTAATAAAAATAACGCCTTAATCTCTCTACATATGTTCTTGTAAGGATTACATCGTTAACATAAACAGCCACAAATACAATTAAAGGCCCATTTTTTTACAGAACAATGAGTAATCATTTTCTGAATGTCTGAAACCCCTTGTGCATATGCTGCAGTCAGTTTGTCATACCATTGCTTGCTTGTCTGCTTCAGTCCATATAAAGACTTGTTCAACTTGCAAACTAGACGAGGACCCTCAATTTGCAGTCCATATGGTACCTCCATATACACTTCTTCATGTAGGTCTCCACGTAAAAATGTGTTGTATACATCTAATTGGAACAAGTCCTAGCCTCTTTTAACTGTTATACTAATCAAGGTCCTAACATTGTCATCTTGACAACTAGAGAGAATGTTCAATCTATTCTTGTTTGTTGTATGTATCCCTTCACCACAAGCCTTGCTTTGAATCTTTTAACAGTCTCATCGCTTTATGTTTGATTTATACACCCATTTGCATCCTATAGCTTTCTTACCTTCAGGCAATGTCACTAGATCCCATGTATGGTTAGCATATAAAGTCTCAAACTTTTGTGTCATGGATGCTTGCGATGCAGGAATTATGGCTGCTTCCTCATAAAAAGTTTGGTTCAAAATCATGTGAAATGCTTATCATCATATGTTTAATATATGTTTAAGGCAGTGAAACAGATGTACTGATAGTTTGAAGGTGTAAAATTTAGTAGGACAATGTTTTTCTTTAGATTTGGAAGAGATTACACATACTCATTTAAGTAACTTGGTGTTTTGACTGTTCTGTATGGTCTTGTATCATTACTGGTATTTAAGGTACTGGTGGAATGATGGTGTGAAGTATCTAAAGAATTGGGTGAAATTTCAGAAAAAACTGCATTAACAGGTGAAGAGTTACCTTGGTCAAATAGTGTGGAAATATTTTGATCATTTGGTGAGAAGGTGTTGGTGACAGAACCTGGTGGAGTCCCAGTTGGTGATTGACTGTTACTCAAATTATCATTTTTATGACCTTCACATGCATGATTAGAGTGAAATGATGTCAAGAATGAAGGGAAAGAAGTTTGATCAGAAGACACTACAAAGGAAAAACATGCTCATGGAATAGAACATCCTTGGAAATGTGTATTCTTTTAGTGGCTAAGTTTAGTACCTTGTAGCCTTTTGCGCCAAAAGGGTATCCTCAAAAACATGAGGCTCAGTTGTGAATATTTGGGTTTCTTCTTGTAAATCATTTCAAAAGGTGACTTGTTATTTAGGATTGTGGAGGGTAATCCGTTAATCAAGTATGTGGCTGTGAGGATGCATTCTCCCTAATATTTAATAGGCAATTTGGATTGATACAATAGGTCTCTTGTAATTTCTAACAAATATTTGTGTTCCTCTCCATCATACCATTTTGTTGAGGTGTGTATGGACAGGTTTTCTGGTGTATAATACCTTTGGAATTGAAGAATTATGAGGTTTCATTGCGGACAAACTCCAATCCATCATCATACCTCATGGACTTAATGGAAGAATTAAATTGGTTCCCTATCATGCATACAAAATTTCTTAGAACTTGAAGGGTGTTGCTTTTATAGCTTAGGAGATATGTCCATGTGGACATACTGAAGTCATCAACTATTGTAAGAAAATATTTGTAATTGTCATGAGTCACTGTGTGGTATGTCCCCCATAGGTCTATCTGTAAGAGATCAAAGACGTTTGTGGATGATGTGGTTCTCTGAGGGAATGGCAATCTTGTTTGTCTAGCCATAGGGCAAATTGAACATAAGAATGGATGTCGGGGTGGAAAGTTTATAGGTAAGGAGGATATTTCCCTCACTTTCACAAAAGGTACATGGCCTAATCTATTATGCCACAAGTAATCAACACATTTTCTAGAAGATGAAGAATTGGAAAGGATGTACACATATCAGTAGAGAAAGAAGATGTACAAGAACCTTTCTTATTGCTTAAAAATGGAACATTTACAAATAATGATAAAAGTCAATCGGTACGACAGATCTCTAAATTGTCATTATTTACAGTGAGTGAAGTATGGAATTGGGCACTATTTGAATTGCTAGAGGAAACATAACAAGAATTTGAAATGAGAGGAGTAGAGACATTAGCATAACAAAGGAATTTGAATCTTGAGTAGAGGAAGTAAAGACCATTCCTTGCTCTATCAATCTCCAGGCGCCTCTTCATTGAAGGGGCTGTAAAATGCAAGAGGAATTAGAAAATTGAACAATCGACTTAAGATATGATTTTAGATAATGAAACGAGATATGAACCTAAAACTAGGAAAAAACAATACTTTGTGTAAACTCGACTTAGATTGAGAATTGGATCATCAATTTTTGTCACTCTAACTTTGTATCTATTTGCTAAGGTTAATAGGAAACGATAGGATAAAATTCTAATGTTAGTTAACATGGCTTTGTTATAGGACATATGATTTATGGCTCTGAAATCTAAATTTCAATATTCAGCAGATGATTTGAGATATTTACATGAAATATTACCAATGATTTCCTCATGAGTAGAACAAGTCAGTATACTTGCAAAGTTTGCTTTTCCACTAGTGATGTTGTTTGAGATTTTGATTGAGTTTCCACCATGGAAGTTTTCCAATAGATTCAGCAACTGATTGTACTACTTCTTTATCAAATTTTGAATCCCCACACTTTGATTTCTAGCATCCATTGTCCTCCATACATCATCTCTTCTGCTCCTCCATGTACATTTGCACCATATGCCATATTTATCCCTTTAGTGAAGTTGAAATCTTGGGGGAGTCCATGTAATCTATAACATTTATCTTTAGTGTGGCCTTGCTTCTTATAGTAATCACAAAATAAACGTGGCCTATTTGATGGTTAATTGCCTCTATATGAGTTATTTCCTAAGTTGTTTCTTGTGTTATTTCTCTGTTGAGCATAGTTTATCTAAAAGACTGGATTAGCAAGCCCTTGACTGTAACGACTCGACCGGTGTTTTTGAGCTCTAGAACATTTTTCGGTAGTATGAGGCCATGAATAGACTCATTTCATGTATCATGACTTGTACACATGGTCGGAATTAAGTTTCGGGAAGTTCAGAGTTGATTTGGAAAGCGAGTTCTCATTTTGGAAGCTTAAAGTTTAATGAATTAACTAAGATTGGATTTTAGAGTGAACAACCTCGAAATTAGGATATGAAGGTTCTAGCATGTTTGTATGATGATTTCGGACTTGGGTGTATGGCCGGTCCAGGTTTTGGATAACCGGGGAGCATTTGGCGCCTATTGTTGAAGTTAGCATTTTGGAAGGAATTTTATAAGGTTGGCTTGAAGTGTATTTCAATGTTATCGATGTCCGTTTGGGATTCCGAGTCTAGAAGTAGCTCCGTATGGTGATTCTGCAGTTGGGAACGCGATCAGAAGTGAATTCGGAGATCCGTAGGTCATTTTGGAGCCATTTGGCTAAAGATAGAAAATTGAAGGTTTTTGGAGAAGTTTGACCGAAAGTGCAATTTTTTATATCAGGGTCAAATTCTGATTTCGGAAGTTGAAGCAGGTTCGTAATGTCAAATATGACTTGTGTGCAACTTTTGAAGTCAATCCAACGTGATTTGATAGGTTTCGGCTTCGAAAGTAGAAGATTGAAGTTCTAAAGTTCATAAAGCTTAATTGGAGGTTGAATCACGATTTTAGCATTGTTTGGTTTAATTTGAGGCCTCAAGAAGGTCTGTGTTATGTTATGAGTTGGTTGGTGTGATTGGACAGGGTCCCGGGGGCCTCGAGTGTGTTTCGGGTTATATTACGCTCTTATTTGATGTTTCAACGTCGTTTCTTTGGACATAAAGGGGTACCATATTAAGAAAATGAGCTCCAAATTAAGTTTTTATTGAGCCATTAGATCCGTATCGAAATTTTCTAGCCATAGCAAAAATAATTATCGAATTTGGACATCGTATGAGGAAGTTATGCTCATTTTTATGTCGAGAATACTGCTGCTTCTGGTATGGTCGCAATTGCAAACATAACCATCGCAATTGCGATGACCAGTTCGAAATTGTGAACTTATTATTGCAAATTCGAACCAGCCCCTCTTTGTTCGCAATTGCGAAGCTCTTTTTCGCTTTTTTCGAACCCTGGATCGCAACTGCAGCATCTGCAGCTTGATTTTAGTTGTGTAACTCGAGTTTTTGCTTCATTTTATCATATTTAGCGCCCTAGGTCCGAGAGTGGGCAATTTTGAGAGTGGATTTTTGTATCCAATCATTGGCTGAGTTCCTCTAACTAATTTTTGTTCATATTTTGTGATTGTACCTTATATTTAGCATCAAATTCATGAGAATCTAAAGGAGAATTTGGGGTTTTAAAGAAAAACCTAGAAATTGAGATTTTTGGATTTTGACCATGATTTTAGGAATGAAATTGTGAATAAAATATATATTTGAGTTCATAAGGTCATGGGTGAACTTTATCTTTGAAAAATTTTGGATTCCGGGCACGTGGGCCGAGGGCATTTTTGTCAACTTTTCGATCGAAGTTGGGAATTGTTATAAATTGGATTATAATAAGTACCTTATCATATATTAATGGGTTTATATAATTATTGGCTAGTTTTGGAGTATTTTTGCATCGTTTTGAGTCTCCGAAAGGGCGTGAAATGTTGGTTATGGAACTTCAGAGCAAGGTGAGTCTCCTTTCGAATCGTGTAAGAGGAAATTGTCCCCGTAGGTGAATTAATTGGTTATATACTCCTATTTATAGGGGCTACGTATGCACGAGGTGACGAGAGTCTGTGCGTAGCTACTATTATGCTATTGTCCGGGTTGTCTAGGACCCAAAAGCATGCTATACTTGGATTAGTTTTAAACTTATCGACATTTGAATTGCTTAAATCACCTCGAGTTAGTAAATAAATTTCTACAAAAGGTTAAACTTCATTTTCAAAAATCTTTAAAAGAGAATTGTCTTTTCTGTGGATTATTGTTCCTTATTGACTACTTGATTGATTGTCTGTGTGTGTTTAATTATGGAACGCGCCGAACGCCTCAGCAGATTAAATAGATGCATCTATAGACGTGTCGTCGACCCTCGGCAAGTGCACAATTTATTTTCTGTTGGAGCAGGCCGTACGTCTCGGCATGATTTATGCATGCTTGTATTAGTACCTTGAACTTATTAAAATTATTATTGCTTCTTTATGGCTCGAGAATATTTGGAAATTAATGAAAAAGGAATATTTTGGGAATTTCCTAAAAAGGAATAATTTTTTAATCATTTCCTTCTATTTGGTAAAAATCATGCTTGTATAAATTCACGATTTAAGGTATTATTGACATCATTATTGGACCACTGGTAAGTGTCAAAGTTGACCATCTCGTCTCTACTTCTTCGAGATTAGACGGGATACTCATTGAGTACACGTGGTTTACGTACTCATATTACACTTCTGTGCATTTTTGTTGCACAAGTATATGTAACTCTAGCGGCCTACTGGGCGTAGCAGCACGGATGATTTTGGGACTAGGTGAGTTGCATTATTCGAGACAGCCACAGCTAGTACAGTCCCTTCCAGTATACTGTATTTACTTCTTGTCCACTGTATTTCGTACGGATGTTGTATTTTATTTCCTTATCAGTAGATACTCATACACTTGTGATACCGGATTCTGGGAGGATTTTTTTATTATTAAATATTAATTTTATTAAAGATTTCGCGGTTTTTTTGTAAATTTTATTATTTGTTAGTTAATGTGTAAAAAAATAATTTTTGACAATACGAAAAAAAAATTGAATTTAATTGAGTGTTTTGGTTGGCTTGCCTAACAGTGGTGTTCGGCGCCACCACGACCCTTTGTGGATTTTGGGTCGTGACAACATGGCATTAGAGCACTAGGTTGCTGGGGTCTCGCGAGTCATGAGCAAGTCTAATAGAGTCTCGCAGATCAGTACGGAGACGTCTGTACTCATCCTAGGGAGGCTGAAGGACTATTAGGAGTACTTCCCTTCTCGATTCCTTATCATGCGACATCACTTCCCCTGAGCCTTATGCCTTTGTTTCCTACCTACTCAATCTTATGCTATGTGAAACGCTTGTTATAAATCGAGAATGGAAGAATTGTAATAGCACTAGGAATGTGGTGCGGGTGTTTCTCCCTGTGCGGTTATTTGAGCTATTACCGCCGTCTTATGGAAGGATATTCTATTGTTTCGGCTCTGTAGCGATACTTTTGAGAGCTCTAAAGTTAGGAACTAGTTGTCGTGATGCTTATGAACGATTATTCCACAGTATTGATATGGTGAAAGAATGTTTGCCTACGTGTTGAGTTAGTGAATGATTTGAAGGGAGGTTTACTTAGTGCCTGGTGTAGAGATTTGATATTTTATTCCCGTAAAGGGGAAGGCAATCGGGTTAAGAATGTTCAGATGAGGGTTGAGGGGGTAACAAGACTTGGTATTTGCGAGCGTGGTGGAATTTTCATCTACGATGTAGTGTCATTGTCCTTGGTTGTATGTGTTAAGTTCGTTGGTGTTATGGTTTTCTGCAATTCGCCTTAGGATAAGGCACAGTAAAATGATATTGGAAAGACAACAGTAAATGTCACGGGGTGCGGTAGCTCAGGATTGAATCGGTGTTTTAATGTCGACGGCTCGAGAAAGATAACCTTTAGAAAGGTTTTAAATTAGTAGGGATTGTGGGTACAAGTGCTATGAATGTAGATTTTATTAAGGCAACAACTAAGCAGCAAAGGATGAGAAAGACATATGGGAAGCGACAAGCGGTGGCTAAAATAATTCCAGAAGGCCGAGTATAAGGTGCCAAGGGTCGAGTAGTCGATTAAAGGGATAAAATCTGCCAAAATGGGAGAGTGGCGGAGTTGCATATGGGCATTGTGGTAGGATGACTATGCACCTTAATAAGAGATTGGAGTGATTTGGGGGAATTTTAGTGACTGGTGATTAGGGTCTATGGATTTATTGTGAAGTATAGGCTATTATGCGGCAGGAAACTTGGTATAACGGAAAGGAGATGCTTGAAATAAAGAAGGATACAACGTAACTTTGAATTGGAAGGATGCTGCCGCACATTTAATTGATGTCCGCGAGGGTTAAAAGGACTCATGCATTTAGAGGGATTAGCTCGGACTCAAGATGGATTATTGATGTCATGGTGATTGTACCATGTGCAGCAACGTTGGAAGATGTCGGAAAGTGATTTCCATAGGTGGGTTATTCCATGTAAGCAGGTTAGTCGTCACATACTTGGCGAGGCTTCTGCGAAGAATTCTAATATACAGCAAAGGGATCGGTCATGCGAATGTTGTTGATGATTCAGAGTATAAAAAGGGGGTTTCTACAGTAAGATATCAAGAATTTTGGTGGTTGATTGCAAATGGTTATGTCAATATGAAATTAAGAATCCTGGTAAATTCTAGAGTTGTGTAATAATGGCTTCAAACTAAGTGGGAGAGTCCCGCCACTTATGATTGGATTGCATGATTAGCTACTTGCGAGGTTTCTGGTTATTAGCATATTGATGGGCTATTTCAGCTACAGGAAAAGACCATAAGTGGTAATTTGAGCAAAAGAATTATTAAAGGTAGGCTATCGTTGGCCTTATTGGCCCATGTTCAGATTTGGGGAAGGATTCAGGGTTATGCTTTGTAAAAATGAAGATTCCAAGGGAATGATTCTGCCGGGTGTTTTACCAATGGGGTATTCATGTGCTAGAAGATTTATGGAATTGATTATATTTGAGGCCAAGTCAGAGCGGGTGTCTCTCAACAACGGTCCTAGTGAATTCAAAAGATAAAGTGTGGTGCCTAATGATTTCGAACCTATAGGTATGGTTAAGAATCAAGCTTGATAGAAACCTATGAGAAGAGGCATAGAATATTCTATGACGTTTGGACTTGCGATGTAGCAATTAGGAGGTACGAAATGGTTCGTGGGATTGGAGACAACATGGTCTCCTGATTCAGGGTCACTCGGGAAGAGTGCGGATGGAGTGTGTTAAGTGTTGAATGGGTTTATCATTGTTTCAATTTCAATCTAGGACAAATTGGAAGAAGAGGGATTGGTTAGCCATAGTCGAATTGGCATGTTGTTGGTAATGATCAGTTCTTTCAGCATGAACAAGTTATGCAAGTGAATTGTGACGGCGTGCGAGGATTGTCAGTCGCCGTAGTTAGTGTTATTCAGAAAGTATTCTACTGTTGTGGCCTATTATGTGGAGTAGGATCCCAGAAGGGCTATGGTGGGTTAGAACACTACTTAGAGATTTGAATATTCTACGGATGTGAGAATTTACTTGTGCGTTGCTATGGTTCTCCTGAAGCGAGTTAATTGAAAAGCTTTTACATGATGAAGTGTTAGCCCAATAGTGGTTCCAAAGCTATGATGAAATCGTGTTCTATCATATGTTGGCATGTTAGGTGCAGTGAGTGGTATGGAACTTGAAGGTGAAATCAAGGTTGCGGTTCGGTGTTGATAAGGATTTCACGAGCTCGGATGAGCATGCAAGGAGTTTTGATGTTTAAAGTGAGTTGGTATTGTCATCAGTATCACATGAGATCAGTGTTTTGTGAAAAAGGCTTTGCATCCTCGTTAAGGATTCTTGATCACTTTTCGATGTTAGTGCGGCCATTGGTTTGGATGTGCGGACTCGTTATTCACTTCGGAAGGTTGTGTGAGCGTGTCCCATAGGAATATTGTATAAGTATGACATGTAGTCACTTGATTGATTAAAGATTTAAACCAAGTACGAGGATTATGGTAAGATCATCAAGTTGAGAATTTATGCCTGGAGGGCACTCTGTTTATTGGGTTATGGACCGTGGAGGTTCGCTCCGTTTATGAGGGTTGTTCTTATGTGCTATGAGAAAAGGGGAGTTATTATGGACCTTTGAAAGGTTATATTAGCCTAGTTGGTGTAATCCGAAATCGGCTTGAGATCAGTGGATTGATTTAAATGTGAGCAGGGGCTTTATATCAGGCCAGATGTGTGCATTCAGCAATACGCTCCTTATGGAAGGGAGTTGGGGTGTTATTTCGTTGTCATCTATTTCATGTAATGATGTATTGTGTCGTGCGAGTTGTGATACGGCTTGGTGAATTTCTTATGTGTTGAGGTTCCGCATAGAGATGAGGTTATATGAGCAGGATGGCTCTTGATATTCAGATCAAATATCGCACTTCAATTGTGCTCGAGTTTGTGGATTATAACGCTATATGTCTCCCCAGGGAATGGTATTATGCACTTAGCTCGATGTACATCTCCTTATGTGAGTTCCATGTGTGGATCGGGTGGCACGTCGCCATGGTTATGATTCTTGGATGGGGTTGCGCGCCGCAACAGTGTGATGTTCAGTACAGTTCCCCATATCTGTTTATTGTGTTCAATTTCCTATTTTCTGAAGGAAGCTCATATTAGATGTGCGCCCGCGTCGCATGTATGATTCGCGAGCGGGGTAATTGAAATTCCTTTTCGGAGTTCATTTTCCTTTTTGTATCGCATTTTAGTTGGAAGCATGTTGGCACATTGTGGCGTTATATGAAACTTTTGGTCATGTAGGGGTGGCTTATTGCCTGAGCAGTTCTTACTGGGTGAGGCGAAATTGTTGGATTTAGGATTAATGCAATCTGATTACATGAAATATATTAAGGAGCAAAGATCATTATTTGGTTCAGCATGAGTTAATGTTTCTTGTCAGAAGTATAGACTCAATGATTGGTTGACTCGGCAGTTGATTATGAATTTCTGCACATCTCTTCCGTTGTGACGGCATTGTAAGAGTTATAGTAATACCTATATATGTCATGGGGTGCAATAGGAGCATCATATTCGTGGAATTTTGACGAAGTTGATCGGAAAATGTTATTGTAGTCCGGTGAGTAAAGTGATGCTAGTTGTGAATTCAGCAAAGTTATGCAGCTATGTTTGGGTACAGCGTCTAGTGATTGATACGGTTATCTTATTTTTGAAACAGGTCGGGCATAGAATTCTGGATGTTGGAATTGGGCTCTAAGGCTTATTTGTTTGAATAAAAGGGAATATCTTCAAAATTGATCGAGCTATTATGCTCAACTAAGTTGTGGTAGCACGGGAAGGTGCATGAGAAGTTAAACAGTGATTTCAGACTACTTCAGTGTAGTTCTCAACACGTTCGAGGACGAATGTATGTTTAAGTGGGAGAGAATTTAACGAGCCGACCGGTCGTATTAAGCTCTAGAACATCGTTCAGTAGTCTGAGGCCATGAACAGATTCATTTCAAGTATCATGACTTGTACGCGTGGTCGGAATTAAGTTTCGAGAAGTTCAGAGTTGATTTGGAAAGAGAATTCTCATTTTGGAAGCTTAAAGTTGAAAGAATTAACTAAGATTGGATTTTAGAGTAAACAACCTCGAATCAGGATCTGAAGGTTCTAGCAGGTTCGTATGATAATTTCGGACTTGGGTGTATGCTCGGTCGGGGTTTTGGATAACCAGGGAGCATTTTGGTACCTTCCAAAGTTAGCATTTTGGAAGGAATTTTATAAGTTTGGCTTGAAGTGAATTTCAATGTTATCGATGTCCTTTTGGGATTCCAAGTCTGGAAGTAGCTCTGTATGGTGATTCTGGAGTTGGGAGCGCGATCGGAAGTGAATTCGGAGGTCCGTAGGTCATTTTGGAGTCATTTGGCTGAAGATACAAAATTGAAGGTTTTTGGAGAAGTTTGACCGAAAGTTGACCTTTTGATATCGGGGTCGGATTTTGATTTTAGAAGTTGGAGTAGGTCTGTAATGTCAAGTATGACTTGTGTGCAAAAATTGAAGTCAATCGGACGTGATTTGGTAGGTTTCGGCATCGAAATTAGAAGTTTGAAGTTCTAAAGCTCATAAAGCTTGAATTGGAGCTTGATTCATAATTTTAGCGTTGTTTGGTATGGTTTGAGGCCTCAATCAGGTCCGTGTTATGTTATGGAGTTGGTTGGTGTGATTGGACGGGGTCCCGGGGGCCTCGGGTGTGTTTCGGGTTATATTACGCTCTTATTTGATGTTTCAACGTTGTTTCTTTGGACATAAATGGGTACCATATTAATCAAATGAGCTCCAAATTAAGATTTTATTAAACCATTATATCTGTATCAAAATTTCGGAGCCATAGCAAAAAGAATCATCGAATTTGGACATCGTTTGAGGAAGTTATGCTCATTTTTGTGTGGGGAAGACTATTGCTTCTGGTATGGTCGCAATTGCGAACATAACCATTGCAATTGCGATGCCTGGTTCGCAATTGCGAACATAGCCATCGCAATTGCGATGCCCAGTTTGCAATTGCAAAATATTTGTCGCAAATGTGACCCTTTCCAGCCCCTCTTTGTTCGCAATTGCAAAGCCCTTCTTCGTTTTTGCGAGGGTTTGCAATTGCGAACCCTGGATCGCAAATTCGACATCTATGGCTTGATTTTAGCTGTGTAATTCGAGTTTTTGCTTCATTTTATCATACTTTGAGCCCTAAGTCTGAGAGTGGGCGATTTTGAGAGTAGATTTTCGTATCAAATCACTGCGTAAGTTCTTCTAACTAATTTTCATTCATATTTTGTGATTATACCTTAGATTTAACATCAAATTCATGAGAATCTAAAGCAGAATTTGGAGTTTTAAAGAAAAACCTAAAAATTGAGATTTTTAGATGTTGACAACGATTTTGGGCATGGAATTGAGAATAAATTATATATTTGAGTTCCTAAGGTCATGGGTGAACTTTATCTTCAAAAAATTTGGGATTCCGGGCACGTGGGCCTGAGGGCGTTTTTGTCAACTTTTCGATCAGGGTTGAGAATATAAATTGGATTATAATAAGCATCTTAGCATATATTAATTGGTTTATGTAATTATTAGCTAGTATTAGAGCATTTTTGCATCGATTTGAGTCTTCGAAAGGGCGTGGAATGTCGTTTATGGAACTCCAGAGCGAGGTGAGTCTCCTTTCTAACCTTGTAAGAGGGAATTGTCCCCATAGGTGAATTAATTGGTTATGTACTCCTATTTGTGGAGGATACGTATGCACGAGGTGACGACAGTCTGTGCGTAGCTACTATTATGCTATTGTCTGGGTAGTCTAGGACCCAAAAGCATGCTACTTGGATTAATTGTAAAATTATTGACATTTGAATTGCTTAAATCACCTCGATTTAGTAAATGAATTTCCACAAAAGATTAAACTTCATTTTCAAAAATCTTTAAAAGAGAATTGGCTTTTCTATGGATAATCGTTCCTTGTTGACTACTTGATTGATTGTCTATGTGTGTTTAATTTTGGAACGGGCCGAACGCCTCGGCAGATTAAATAGATGCATCGGCGTCGTCGACCCTCGGCAAGTGCACAGTTTATTTTCTGTTGGAGCAGGTCGTACGCCTCGTCATGATTTGGGCATGCTTATATTGCTGCCTTGAACTTATTAAAGTTGTTATTGCCTCTTCATGACTTGAGATTATTTGGAAATTAATGAAAAAGGAAAATTTTGGGAAAGTTCTATAAAAGGAATAATTGTTTACTTGTTTCCTTCTATTTGGTAAAAATTATGCTTGTACAAATTCACGATTTAAGGTATTATTGACATCATTATTGGACCACTAATAAGTGTCGAAGTTGACCATCTCGTCTCTACTTCTTCGAGATTAGACAGGATACTCATTAAATACACTTGGTTTACGTACTCATACTACATTGTGCATTTTTGTTGCACATGTATATGTAACTCTAGCGGCCTATTGGGCGTAGCAGCACAGATGATTCTAGGACTAGGTGAGTTGCATTATTCGAGACAACCGCAGCTAGTACAGTCCCTTCCAGAATACTGTATTTACTTCATGTCCACTGTATTCCAGACGGATGTTGTATTTTATTTCCTTATTAGTAGATGCTCATGAACTTGTGACACCAGTTTCTGGGAGGATTTTTTGATTATCAAATGTTAAGTTTGTAAAAGATTTCGCGGTTGTTTCTGTAAATTTTATTATTCGTTATTTAATGTGTAAAAAAATAATTTTGACAATACAAAAAAAATAGAATTTAATTGAGTGTTTTGGTTGGCTTGCCTGACAGTGGTGTCCGGCGACACCACGACCCTTTGTGAATTTTGGATCGTGACATTGAAATTCATCGAAGTAGGCAATATTATCAAATGGTTGCTTGGCCTAACGTTTCTTTAGTTTTCTTCTTGGATTAGGATGGAAAATGCTTGTGCAATGCCGGGCAATGGATTCATCACCAAAATGCTTCCTCTTATAACTGTGTAAACCTCGTTCAATCCTATTAAAAATCTAATTAGCCTCTTGTCCTATTCCGTCTTGTGCATATTTTCCTTGGCACCACCAGTACATTTACATTGAGCATGTGCATTTAAAGTGTTTAATTCTTCCCAAAGCTTCTTAATTTTTGTATAATATCCTGTAATGTCTACGGTTCCCTGACTTAGGTCATTGATTTCTCTTTCAAGCTGGTATAATTTTGCTTCATTCGTCTGTTCATACCTATCTTCTAGTTCCTGCCACAATTCTTTCTCATCGACCAATTATTGTAAGCTATCTGCGAAACCTTTGAAAGTGAGTTGAGAATCCACGATGTTACCATATCGTCGCATCTTTCCCACTATTCAAATATCGAATGATCGAGATATGGCTTCTTAAACTTTTCGGTGATAAAGCCAACTTTACTCTTCATTGAGAGAGCTTTGAGGACGCCTCTTCTCCAAGATCTACAGCCAGTTCCGTCAAATACTATTGGCACCAGTGTTGACCCGGCACTTTCTGAAGGATGCATGTACATAGGATTGATCGAATCTAACATATTCTTGTTTATGTTATGGGAATCAGTTGGATTTGAGGTATCACCATCTACTGCCATCATATAAAGTGAATTAATTCAAAATTTGTGGATTGTGGAGAAAATTATGGTTTCGTGATTTTCTACTTGTGACTACAAATTGAATAGATATTGATGATGAAAATGACGAGACTAAACGAGAATTGAGTAATCTATGAGCCTTAGCACTGATACCATGTTAAATTGAGAATCAGATATGAGCACAAGCTGCCATTGTTATGGCAGTTGAGCTCAGACGAGAAAGAAAAGAGAGAACAACAGAAACTTTTAGAAGAATGATATTTTGGGGGAAAAAAATTTGATCCCATTTCTATATCATATCATATATATAAACTTATAAGAAAATATAATAGCTACTATTAGCTAAAAACAAAAATGCCATTACTACTATCTAATTATGAACTCAACTAACTAACTATGAATAAGTACAGTTGTCATATTATACTCTTAATACTGAGAACTTTCAAATTCAAACAACAACTCAGCTCGTCCTCTTAGTCGATCTGGAGAAGGACGCTAGGGTTTCTGCAACTGCACTGCCATGGGGAAGGGAACAGGTAGTTTGGAGAAGAACACCGAGAAGGAGATGCAGAAACTGTCCTCGGAGGAAACCCTAGATGCCATGGTGACGCCGCACATGTGGAGATAGTCAATGCACCAGCAACGAGTACAGAAACAACAGAGACAACAGAGGCTGAAGGTACACCAACCTCTCCGACCATCACCGAAGCAGGACCTGTGACGGAGCCGACCATGCAACCTGAAATACTTACTGAAGAACAACCAGAGATTGTCAAAAACAAAGCAGCAGAACCCAAGAAGGCCTGGTCAACACTATTTCAGAAAAATCGATTCGCGACCCATGGTATGGCACTCGAATACATAGCCCCAACATTAGTTGAAGGAAAGCCCATAGTACAACTGGAAAGAGCAGAGGTGGAAGAGGAAGAAGCCAAATGGATGTGTGCCTTAGTGGTATACATTCTCGGAGATGGTCCTGGATTCAATGCCATGAGAAGATTCATAAACCATCACTGGTCCCATGTTCCTGACCTGATTTGTTCCACCATGAAGAGGGATACTACATTGTTAAATTCAAGACAGTAGATGATGCTAAAGAGGTACTTTGTGCTGGCCCTTACTCAAGAGCTAATAGGCCTATGATTCTTAAACAATGGACACCAGAGTTTGATTTTTCAGAAGAGTTGCGGACTGAAATACCACTGTGGGTTAAATTCCCAAAACTACCAATGTCATGCTGGGGTATGAGATCACTCAGTAGAATAGCTAGTGTCCTAGGCAAGCCAATCTTTGCTGATGAATGTACTACAAAACAGACAAGGATATCCTATGCCAGAATGCTCATTGAAGTGACTGTGACCAAAGCTCTACCAACAGAAATAACAGTTATGAATCCAAATGGGAAGAGTTTTACTCAAGATGTGGAATATGAATGGAAACCTTCATTCTGTGAGAAATGTCAAACAATTGGACACAATTGTGCATGTCTACAAAAACAGTTACCTAAACAGCCTACACAAGTGTGGAAGCCCAAACCAGTCCAGGAGTGGAGAACTAAGGGACCTGTTATGCAGAGACAGTCCCCAACAAGGGAACCTACTAAACTTCAGCAGCATTCGAAATCAGGCCAGAATCAGAGAAATGATAATACCAATGACAAAGGAAAGCAAACACATAGCCCAGCACTCAACAGTATCAACTTTCCCCCTTTGTCACCCATAACTATGAGTAACAGATTTGCAGCAGTATCCAATAGTAGAGATGAACCTCCAAGGGAGGTTGGGAACACTACATCAACATCATATCAATGAAGTGGTTAGTGTGGAACATAAGGGGTGTAAATAAGAGGTACAACCAGAAACAATTTAGGGAATACATTAGGAACACAACATTAATTTAGTAGGGCTAGTAGAAATAAAAGTTAAGCAAGCACATGCTAATAGAATTGCTAACCTATTAGCACCATGATGGGGTGTCTTAGCTAACTATGTCTCAGGGGAAAAAGGCAGAGTATGGGTCCTATGGAATCCAAAGATATTCACAGTCACTAGTGTTCTGGAGGAAAGCCAGCTGATCCACAGTAGGGTTTCCAGCAGAACAGAGGACCTGAATTGCTTCCTCACTGTGGTCTATGGATTCAATGGACTGGAGCAGAGAAGAACCCTATGGAGCAGTCTACAAAATTTAGCAAAAGGAATTAAAGAACCATGGGTTGTAGCCGGGGATTTCAATGCAATCTTGGGTGACAAAGACAGGCAATCATGTAAGCCAGTCAGATTGCCAGAAACAGTGGACTTCAAAAATTGCCTACAGCTTACTGGACTAACTGAATTATCCTGGAGAGGTGACTACTACACATGGACTAATAAGCAAACTGGTGTGGACAGAATATGTAGCAGGCTTGACAGAGCGTTTGGCAATTATGACTGGAGGATCAACTGGAATCAGGTGGTCACTGAGTATGATGTACCACTAATTTCAGACCATAACCCAATGATACTAACATTGCAAGCATCCACCTGGAAAGGAAAGAGGCACTTCAAATTCTTCAATGTATGGGCTGAACACAGAGATTTCCAACACATTGTGGGAACAGTATGGCAGAAGGGAAAGACTGATACCATGAGAACAATATGGGACAGACTTAAAGCTCTGAAGACTCCTTTGAAGACACTCAATAACAAGGAATTCAAAACAATTACACTTAGAATTGAGCAGTGTCGACAGGAACTGGGAATCATACAAAAACAATTGAGTCAAGCCTACAATGATGCATTACAACAGAAGGAGAAGGAACTGATATTGCAACTGGAAAAATGGTCTTTGATTGAGGGGAGTGTCCTCCAACAGAAGGCAAGAGCAAAGTGGATACAACTGGGGGACTCCAACACAAAATATTTTACTGCAGTAATGAAGGATAGAAGTCGGCAGAAGCAGATCCATTAAATTACCAATGCACAGGGCATCAGGCTGACTACACCAACAAAAATTAAGGAGGAAATCCTGGGCTTCTACAAAGCACTAATGGGCACTGCTGAACCAACACTACCTGCTATCAATCAACTGTACGTGTCCAATGGCCCAAAACTGAACCAACAGCAAAGACAGGAACTGTGTGCTCCAGTTACTAAAACAGAAATAACAGAAAGTCTCAAAGCTATTGGAGATGACAAAGCACCAGGAATAGATGGATACAATGCAGTCTTCTTCAAAAAGAGCTGGAGCATCATTGGTCACCAAGTCACTAATGCCATTAAGCAGTTCTTCAACTCAGCAAAGATGTGCAGACCAATCAACTGTGCAACCATTACTCTCATCCCTAAAATGTCCAAACCAGCTTCAATCAAAGAGTATAGACCTATAGCATATTGTACTGTTCTCTACAAACTCATCTCCAAAGTACTGGCTAATAGGTTGCAAAAGGTTATGGCAAGCCTCATCAATGAAGCCCAGGCAGGCTTCATTCCAGGTAGGAAAATTCAGGACAACATCATCCTAGCACATGAGCTTGTCAAAAGCTATACTAGGAAGCATATCTCCCCCAGATGCATGATTAAGATAGACCTCCAGAAAGCATATGATTCAGTGGAATGGGTGCTTTTACAGCAAGTCATGGAACAGATAGGATTCCCTAGCACTTTCACCACATGGATTATGGAGTGTATATCCACAGTGAGCTACTCAATCCTGGTTAATGGAGAGCCAACATTTCCTTTTGCTGCAGCCAGAGGATTGAGGTAAGGGGACCCAATGTCCCCATTCCATTTAGCCTTGGTCATGGAGTACTTAAGCAGGGCTTGCACTGAACTACAAGATGAACCAGCATATCAATTCCACCCCATATGTAAAAAACTGTGGATTACACATATGTGTTTTGCAGATGACTTGTCGCTGTTTTCTAAGGGAGACCTCAACTCTGTTAAGGCATTATCCAACTGTTTTTCTCAATTCTCAGCAGCCTCAGGTCTTAAGGCCAATTTGAACAAAAGCTCGGTCTACTTTGGAGGAGTACTAATACCTGTGCAGCAGCAGATCCTTGACCATCTTGGCTATGAACAAGGCCAACTGCCTTTCAAGTACCTGGGAGTACCACTGAGTACCAAGAAAATTACTCTACTACAGTGGCAACCTATAGTGGAAAAAATCACAACTAGGATCACTTCTTGGACAGCCAGAACCCTGTCCTATTCTGGAAGACTTCAATTGGTGCAATCTGTCATCTTTGGTATTCAAGCTTACTGGGCTCAGCTGTTTATCTTCCCAGTGAAAGTTCTTAAAATAATTGAAAGTATCTTCAGGAGCTTCATTTGGTCTTGGATGAATACTGTCACCAAGAAAGCATACATCTCCTGGGATAAAATGTGCACCCCAAAGTCAGTAGGGGGAATAAACCTAGCCAACCTCAAACTGTGGAACAAGGCTGCCATTGCAAAGACCTGCTGGGACATAGCACATAAGAAGGATAAGATGTGGATCAGGTGGATCACAGTGTATTACATTAAAGACAGGACATTAGAATCCATGCCAATCCCTGCCCAAGCCAGCTGGATGGTTAAGAAGATCATCCAATCCAGGGATACCCTACAAAGGATGCAAAACTGGAGACATCAGAAATGCACTACTAAACAGTTGTACCAGTTGCAGTTGCAAGAAGTTCCAACAGTCCCATGGAAGAACCTAATTTTACAGAACCAAGCCAGGCCAAAAGCAGTGTTCAACCTGTGGCTAGTCCTACAGGACAGATTACCAACCAAGGATCGACTACATAGCTGGGGAATGGGAATTGATTAGCAATGCCCCCTATGCCAAATCCAATCTGAAACAAGAGATCATCTCTTCACGGAATGCCCTGTCACTGTGGATCTATGGGGAAAAGTAATGAATTGGCTACGGGAACAATACATACCTAGTAGCAGTTGAAACCAGAAAGTGCAATGGATGATTACCAAAGCCAAAGGACGAACATGTCGAGCAACCATTCTTAAAATGGCCGCAGCTGAAGTTGCATATGCTATCTGGATGGAAAGTAATGCAAGAGTTTTCAACAAGACTTTTCGATGTAATACTGCTATACTGAGAGACATAGTATACAACTGTAATGTTAGAGGCACCTCTAGAATTAGACAACTATTACAACACCTTAGTATATAGTGGAAACTAGATAGTTAGGACAGTAAATGTAGTTATTATGTTACCATTTAGACAGTCGGGTGAGTTGAAGCTTGACTGTGGTTTTGTAATGCAACTTCATTGGTGATTAATGAAAAACCTTAATTACCAAAAAAAAAACTCAACTCGTCCTCAATTCAAAGCTGTAGTACAATAATTAGAATTAAGATGCTAAGAGCATTGAGAAGGCTAGGGAAAAACATACAAAAAAATGACATTGTATATATAGATTTGATATATTTTTTCGGTCACCAAATATAAATAGTTTCTGGTGCGGACTAAAATTTCAAAATAAAATGAGATAATACCCCAGTGACTTATTCTGGCCCAGTCCATTATGTTTTAGCCCAAACCAAAGATTTTGGCCCTACTCGTTGGACGGACTAACACTTGACTTGTGAAGTCTAATTAAGCTTTAGAAGTTTATTTTAGAAGAGAACGTACACGTTACGAAGTCCAAAGATGGATCTAGAATTTAATACCTCAAATACACAGAAAAGTCGATGATCGTTCTCTCTCAGTCAACCATCTTAACCAGTGTTGAGATATATGTAGGCGATGATGATAAACCCCAACTTAGACCATTAAGGGTCAATAAGGGAGTCATATCTGAGTCTAATAGGCTACTTAGGCTACTTGTGTAATTAGGCTATCTTTGTAATTAGTATATTTCTGTAATTAGGTTATTTGTGTAATTAGGCTGTTTCTGTAATAACTAGGCTATATTTGTAAAAGGGTTATTTTGATATAAGGGGTCAGGGGTCGTTTGTAAGGACCGAGGGGTCATTTTCTCTGAAATAATATCTGAGTCTCTTCGAGACTCTTCCGATGCTCTCCCTTCTCTCTACTTTCTCTCTCTAAAATTCTTCGATCTTTTGCATGTTTTCATGGTATCAGAGCCTGTATAATGATCCGATGATACTTTTGTGTGAATCAGTAGTTTATTTGAACCATTCTCTGATGAGATTTTTGGGGTTTTCTGAGATCGAAAGGTCGGTGATGGTTTTGACTCCCATTAGGGTTCTTCCGAGCCTTATCTTCACGATCAGTGACTGTTCTTCGTCTCTTGAACGGTTCAATCGATTTTTGTGAGATTTTCGGAGATTTTTCGGTGAGTTTTCAACCTCTAGGGTTTATGGTGGTCAAATCGGTCGTTTGACTGCCATCCGGTGAATTGATATTCATTTTTGCTGATGTTTTGGGTGTTATCGGTACTGCTCCGACATCGTTGACGGTATCTCCGGCAAAACTTTGACGGTTGCTCCTAGGGTTCATACCTAGGGTTTTATCTATTGTTAAAGGCCGATCTTCTCCGGTTGCGAAGAAGGACGGTAACATTGTTCCTATCTCTTGGTTGTGATTCTCTGGTTGTGTGTAATTGTTTGATTCTATTTGTGAGTACTGATTGTTTGAGCTGTGAATACTGTTTTTTTTTTGTGATATTTGTGAACGATTTAATTCATTTGAGCATGGCTTCTAACACGAATGGTGGTGGTTCTATAGACCCTTCCAACCCTTTGTTTGTAAATTCTTCTGATGTACCTGGTGCGTGTCTTGTTCCCACTCCCTTCTCGGGTAGTGGTTATGGAGGTTGGAAACGAAAGATGATTATGGCTTTGTCTGCTAAGAATAAAATTTGCTTCATTGATGGTTCCTTTTCTCGACCTAGTACTAACGTGTCCCAACAGAGGTTGTGGGATAGATGTAATATGTTGGTTATGTCATGGTTAACTTCTTCTTTGTCATCCCAAATTGCTGATAGTGTTCAATATTCAGATACTGCTCAAAGCATGTGGTCTCAGCTTGAAAAAAAGATATGGTGTAAAATTTTTGAACTTAAAAGAGAACTTTCTCAAACATCCCAAGGCTCCCTTGATATAGCCTCATATTTTAACAAACTCAAAAGTTTGTGGGATGAATTGGGCACAATGTGCCCAAACCATGGACAGAGGTGTACTTGTGCTGCCAAGAATGGTATAATCGAGGAAGATGATGAAAACAAGATTTATCAGTTCCTTATGGGATTGAATGAAACATATTTGGGAGTAAGGAGTAATTTGTTGATGATGCAGCAGTTTCCTTCCCTTGACAGTGTTTATAACATTGTTCTTAATGATGAGAAACAGAGACAAGTTAAGTCTGTCTCTCATATCAGTCCAGATTCAATGTCTTTCAATGACAATATTGACAAGCAGTCTGCTGGGTTCAACCAAGGCAAATTGTCTGGTTCTAATTTCAAACCCAGAGTCAACTTTGAACAAAAAAGATGAAACCTATTCTGCAGATATTGCAAGAAGTCTGGACACTTAATTGATAAGTGTTACAAGCTCCATGGTTTTCCTCAAAATAATAATTACATCAAGGGAAGGAAATCTGCAGCTACTCATGTTTCTACTGGTCCTGATTGTGTGTCTGATGATAAAGGGAATTTTAATTTGTCTGTTCCTCTTGGGGATCCTATTGCAAGTCAACCTGTGATACCAGGGTTGAGCAGACAGCAATGTGATCAAATTATAAGTTTGATTCAACAGACCCTTTCAAAGGATTCCAGTGATCAAGCTCCTGCTCCCATGTGTTCTGCTAATTTTGCTGGTACTATGCTGTCTGAGAGTCTTGTTTCTGATTCCAAGTTGTGCATGCTTACAAACATTAATTCTGTTACCTGGATCATTGATTCAGGAGCTTCTAACCATATGACTTATGACAAAAATCTACTTTTTGATATTATACCCTTAAATGTCCCCTACCTTGTTACCCTTCCTAATGGTTACAAAGTAAAAGTCACCTGTACAGGATCATTTGCATTGACTTCTTCTCTTACTCTTCACAATGTACTCTTAGTTCCTTCCTTCAAACATAATTTGATTTCTGTTCATAAATTGATGAAACAATTGAATTGTTTGGTTTTGTTCACCCCAACTTCATGTCTCCTTTACCTGTTACAGGACCTTTCTCTGAAGAGGCTTCTGGATCTTGGTAAAGAAGAGGCTGGTTTATACAAGTATTCTTGGTCACCTCCTTCCTCTTCTGCCTCTTCCAAGTCCTCTTCCACTTCTAAGCATAGTGTTTCTAATGTTTGTAATGATGATGTTGTTTCTGATAGCAAACATTTTAGCTCAATTGTACACTCTTCCAGTTGTAATAATGCTGCTATTGCTGATATGAACTATATTTGGCATTTGAGATTAGCACACACTTCTTTTGCTAATATGAAACATATTTCTGGTTTACCTTTTTCTTTTGCTGCTAAACAACCTTTTCCTTGTTCTATTTGTCCTATGGCAAAACAAACCAGATTGCCTTTCCCTGATAGCAGCATTAGCACTACTACACCCTTTCAATTGATACATGTAGATACTTGGGGTCCTTATCATACTTCTACTTCCTTTGGCAGCAAATACTTTCTCACCATAGTTGATGATTTTTCTAGGGCCACCTGGACACATTTGATGGGTTCTAAAAGTAATGCCTTCCCTTTACTTAAATCTTTTATCTCCTATGTTCAAACTCAGTTTAATTCCATGGTCCAGGTTGTCAGGAGAGATAATGCCCTGGAACTGGGTTCCAGTGCAGAAGGGATTTCCGTTTTTAGTAAGCTTGGGATTGTACATCAAACCACTTGTCCTCATTCCCCTCAACAGAATGGGGTTGTTGAAAGAAAGCACAGATCTTTACTTGAAACTTGTAGAGCCCTTCTTTTCCAGTCTGGTTTGCCTATATCATTTTGGGGTGATTGCTTGTTAACTGCAACTTACCTCATTAATAGATTACCATCCAGAGTTCTTCACCATAAATCACCTCATGAAATTTTACATGGTTCTCCTCCATCCTACTCTCACTTGAGGGCTTTTGGTTGCTTAGCTTATGCTGCTGTCCCTATCCCTCAAAGGGATAAACTAAAGTCTAGGGCTCATTCTTGTGTATTTCTTGGCTATCCTTTTGGTAAGAAAGGTTACAAATTGTATGATTTGAATTCTAAGAAATACTTTGTATGTAGAGATGTTGTCTTCCATGAAACTCATTTTCCTTTTAAAACAGCACCTCCATCTTCTTCACCTCCTCCACCTATTCCCTTCTCTGATGACATCCTTGAACAAACTTTTACATTACCTACTTTCAGTGATTCTCCCTCTTCTCCTCCTCCTATTCCTTCTCCTGCTATTTCCTCTCCTGCCTCCCCTCTATCCATTGCTTCTCCTTCTTTCAATCCTACTGTTTCTCTTCCTGATTTGCCTGTCTCTCAGCCTGTTACCATAACCAGAAAATCCACTAGACAACACAACCCTCCTTCCTACCTCAAGGATTATGTTTACCAACTTCCAGCTTTTTCTGGTTCTTCTTCCTCCAATTTGGAATCTGAACCCATGTATTACTCTCAAGCTGCATCTGTCCCAGCTTGGCAGGATGCCATGAGAAAGGAATTTGATGCACTGGATGCTAACCACACTTGGGACATTGTGCATCTTCCTCCAGGTAAGAAACCTATTGGCTGTAAGTGGGTTTACAAAATCAAATATAAATCTGATGGTACTATTGAAAGATATAAGGCAAGGTTGGTTATTAGAGGTGATACACAAGTTGAGGGTGTGGATTTTACAGACACATTTTCTCCTGTTGTTAAGATGACTTCAGTGAAATGCATTATTGCTGTGGCTGTTAAGAACCACTGGCCATTGTTTCAACTTGATGTTAACAATGCTTTCCTTCATGGTGATTTGGATGAGGAAGTTTACATGAAACTTCCTCCAGGTTTGGTGGTATCTGATTCTGCTTCTTCTTCTTCTTCTCTTTCTTTGGTTTGCAAACTAAAGAAATCTTTATATGGGCTTCGGCAGGCCTCCAGGCAATGGTATGCTAAGCTGTCATCTGCTCTTCATTCCAGGGGTTATAGGCACTCTTTGAATGATTACTCTTTATTCTTAAAAGGTACTCCTGATTCCCTTGTTGTGGTTGCTGTGTATGTTGATGACATTATAGTAACTGGGCATGACTGTGATAAGATTGCTGCCTTAAAAGTCTTCTTGGATGATACGTTCAAAATCAAGGATTTGGGGTCATTGCATTATTTTTTGGGTCTTGAGGTAAAACATGTCCCTGGTGGGATACATCTGAATCAGCATAAGTATGTTACTGATTTGCTGCATGCTTTTGACTGTGTATCTGTTTCCCCTGTTGTTTCTCCTCTGGACATTTCTATCAAATTACATGCTGATTCTGGTGATATTTTGCCCGCTCCTGACCAGTTCAGGAGTCTTGTTGGCAAATTATTGTTCTTAACTCATACTCGACCAGATATATGCTTTGCTGTGCAACATCTGAGTCAATATCTTAAATGCCCAAGGGTTCCCCATATGTCTGCTGCTATGCATGTTTTGAGGTATCTTAAAGGCACTCCATCTTTGGGTCTATTTTACTCTGATATTGCTGATTATTCTGTGACTGGATACTCTGACAGTGATTGGGCAGCTTGTCCTGATACTAGACGGTCAGTTACTGGTTTTTGTGTTTTGTTGGGTGGCAGTCTAATAAGTTGGAAGTCGAAAAAGCAACCAGTTGTCTCTCTTTCTTCTGCTGAAGCTGAATACAGGGCTTTAAGCAAGGTTACAGCTGAATTAACTTGGCTCTCTCGTTTACTTGATGACCTTGGGGTATCTGTTCTTTCTCCTATTTCTGTCTTTTGTGATAGTCAGGCTGCTGTTCACATTGCTAATAATCCAGTTTTCCATGAACGTACTAAGCATATTGATGTGGATTGTCACTACGTTCGAAATCTGTTACATAATGGCTTTCTCAAGCTTTCCCATGTTCCCACTTCTCGGCAGCTGGTTGACCTATTGACAAAGGCCTTATCTAGGACTGCTCTTTCTCCTCTTTTGTCCAAGTTGATGGTGGTTTCCCCCGTTCAACTTGAGGGGGGGTATTGAGATATATGTAGGCGATGATGATAAACCCCAACTTAGACCATTAAGGGTCAATAACGGAGTCATATCTGAGTCTAATAGGCTACTTAGGCTACTTGTGTAATTAAGCTATCTTTGTAATTAGTATATTTCTGTAATTAGGTTATTTGTGTAATTATGCTGTTTCTGTAATAACTAGGCTATATTTGTAAAAGGGTTATTTTGATATAAGGGGTCAGGGGTCGTTTGTAAGGACCGAGGGGTCATTTTCTCTGAAATAATATCTGAGTCTCTTCGAGACTCTTCCGATGCTCTCCCTTCTCTCTACTTTCTCTCTCTAAAATTCTTCGATCTTTTGCATGTTTTCAACCGGCAAGCAGAGCTTATACTTGAGCTGACATTGCTACTTCATCATTTTTTCTTCAATTCTTTAAAATCTAAAAACCCCAAATTCAACTCCAAAACATTTCTCTCGTACTAAAAAACAATGGCTGCTCTGTACAAATCTTCCCTTTTCTCTATAGTCTTTGCTGTCTTAATTGCCATTGTCTTAGCAGAGATCCGATCCACTCAGATCCGATCCGATTCTCGTCCTACCATACCCTTTGACGAATTTGGGTTCACCCATTACGGCCGTCTCAATCTCACCGTCACCGACATCTCCTTCTCCAACCCCAAATCCGGACCCGAACCCGTTCCCTCCGAATTGGGTTTCTTCCTCGTCACTAATGAAGCTTGGCAACACGTTCTTGAACAACTCCAAGATGGTGAAATTCAATGTACTCTCCATTCGAATCTCGTTAAAAGGGTTTTCACTTTTGACCAGTTGCAGTCCTCTGCTCGTCAATTCACAACTTCTTTCAGTGTCTCTGATGCCAATCAATTCACTCTTGTTTTTGCTAATTGCATGCCCAATTTGGTAATTTCGATGAATGTTCACTCTGTTATGTACAATTTCAACCCGAAAAACGGGCAGCTTGATTTTCTGTCTGCAGGCAAGACTGCTCTTCCAATGATTTATTTCTTGTTTTTTATAGTCTATGTGTTAATGTGGGTATTTTGGGTTCTTACCCTTTACAAAAAACGCCTATCTGTTTATGGAATTCATTTCTTTATGCTTGCTGTTGTGATGTTGAAAGCATTGAACTTGGTGTGTGAAGCTGAGGATAAATCGTATATTAAGAAAACTGGTACAGCTCATGGGTGGGATGTTTTGTTCTATATATTTAGTTTCTTGAAGGGTATTACGCTGTTTACTTTGATAGTTTTGATTGGAACTGGTTGGTCATTTTTGAAGCCTTATTTGCAAGATAAGGAAAAGAACGTTTTGATGATTGTTATTCCTTTGCAAGTTGTTGTCAATCTTGCACAGGTTGTGATTGATGAAACTGGTCCTTTTAGTGAAAATTCATACACATGGAAGCAGGTTTTCTTGCTTGTTGATATTGTGTGTTGTTGTGCTGTATTGTTTCCTATCGTGTGGTCTATTAAGAACTTGCGGGAGGCAGCTAAGGCTGATGGTAAAGCGGCTGTGAATTTGATGAAGTTGACATTATTCAGACAGTACTATGTTATTGTGATATGTTACATATACTTCACGAGGGTTGTGGTTTATGCTCTTGAGACCATTACCTCTTATCGGTATCAGTGGACTAGTGTGGTGGCTGCTGAAGCGGCAACACTTGCTTTCTATGTCTTTACGGGGTATAACTTCAGGCCTAAGACGCACAATCCATATTTCGCAATTGATGACGAGGAGGAAGAAGCTGCTTCTGAGGCACTCAAGCTTGAGGACGAATTCGAATTATGATTTATCATTCTTCAGCAATATTAAGATACATAGTTGAAGAGGCAAAGTAGAAGATTGCTCAATCTTGGAAAAGGTCCTAATGTTTTTGAAATCATTGCCTAGTTGTATGTTCATTAGGGTGTATATTCATTTAACAGATAAAACCTGTAAAGTATGTTTTATATCTATTGTCACAGTATTCTATTGTGCACTGAATTCAGTTCTTGATTATCAAGTCAAAGAACTGAGGTATTAGCTTTGTTAATCTTCAGACGAGCTTCATGTGGTGTCACTACTATGCATTTTGCTTTGTATAATTTTGAACAGAACTGGTCTGCAGTATAGTTCACATGATTAGCTAAATAAAGAGTATGCAATATATGATGTTTTCGTACATGAAGGTCTTCGAGCATCTCTTGCATTTGGCTTTGCATAAGGACGCTGGATGATTGCTCACTAAAAGCCGGTTACAGCTGCCTGCGAAAATGGTGTCAATGAGTTGACTATAAAATGGCACTTTGGTTTGCACTCTGCATGAGGCTGCTTGCTCGTGTTCTGTAGGAGTTCTTATGTTCCATCTTTTACATTTCTCAGTGGTCTATACAGTAAGACTGTTTGATGAAGGTACTACTATAATTTAGACTGCAAAAGGAAATGGGTTTTTTTGGGTGTAAAATCAGACCTTTTCTGATTAATCTGCCGTTTGCTTTTCTTGTTATGCAAAGTCTACAAAAGAAATTGCAAAACATTTACAGAAAGTCAGAAGATGGTGTGTTAGGTTGATTTTTACAAAGAGTTTTTCTATAAAGCTTTTCTGAGGTGCTTTTCAGAAATACTATTTTGGGAATGATCAAGAAATTCTTAAAAGCTAAAAATCATTCGAACTTGTTTTTCATAAATTTCTTCATGGAGCATTTTAATTTTAAACAAAAAATCGAAAGGTCTTACAAAGCAGACCTTCTATGATTCATCTTATTGCTCTCCTTATTTGGAGAGAACAACTGTCTCTATTTTCAATACAAACTGGTGTAAGAAATTCTATGTTGATTGATGCGGCAAATAATATGGGCAGAGATTATGGAGATTGAAATAGTGCTATCCACTTTTGAAAGTTCTCATTTTTATTTTTTCATTCTTTTTTCTTTCAACGGTATATATTGGAACCGGGAATTGTAGATCAATATCTCATTTTAATTTTTCCATTCTTTTTTTTTCAACGGTATATATTGAACTGGGAATTGTAGATCAATTTAGATTGTGTTCCCTTGACGGAGGTAGCCTTTTGGAAATGGGAATATATATAGTGTCCCATGTTAGACTATTGACTAGCAATTGTCTCCCTCTTCCCATCCATACACATTTTATCATGTTAATTATACAAGCAAACTCCCCATCCCCCAACAACAACACAGAGTAATAATATAGGCATTTGAATTATTGTCACTCTAGTTAGGTGCAAAGGAAAATTTTTATTTTATGTATTAGTTATATGATGTCCCTTTTTTGTCTCATAATTTTGTGGATCCAAATATGTAAGATTATGGTCCATAAATTTGTAAGACAAAAAGAAATCTAACATAACTAATATCAGTTGTGTCGGTTGTACTTCTTCAATCATTTATCTAACCTCCTCCATTACTATGGTTTTTGTTCGAATACTCTCAACATTGGCACAAAATATCTGCGTAAATATGAGAATATAACTAAGGGGTCATTTGGTATGAGTTATAAAAGGGATTTTTACTTATCTATACCATATAGCAAATGTTATTACTAAAAATGTTCATAATATTATATTTATCCGTCTAGTCTATAGTTTTGCTACAAAATATGTACCAAACTAAAAATAGATAGATTCTACCCTAAAAAGGCGCCAATTTTTTAGGAATTAGATTTAATAGTGATAAAACGGAAGAAAATCCATTGCAGCGTAATTCTCTCCTTCTCCATATATTTTCCACCGTTGATAGCCATTAAAAAGCTTGAAAGCTTTTGAATTCAAATTTGGATTTTCAAAAATCATTATTTGTTTGGATTGTGTGTTGTTGTAAATAATTCGAAATATGTTTAGGAGTTTATATCTCAATTTTGAGGGGTTTTGATGAAGATTAGGCTTGGTTTTGACTGAATTTCAGATTGAAACTCATCGAAGAAGAAGAAGACATATTTTTCCAGAAATTGTAGTTAAATTGTAGAATTGTAGATAAATTGTAGATAAAATATCGACAAATTATAGATAATTTGTAGATAAATTGTAGATTGGGAAGACTAAAACTTCTACAAGTCTTCTACAATTATGTTGAAAATGCCAATTATGCTACAATTGAAAAGCCCTTGGATTGGGTGTTGTTGTAAATAATTTGAAATATGTTTAGGAGTTTATATCTCAATTTTGAGGGGTTTTGGTGAAGATTAATCTTGGTTTTGACTGAATTTCTGATTGAAACTCGTCGAAGAAGAAGAAGACATATTTTTCCAGAAATTGTAGTTAAATTGTAGAATTCTAGATAAATTGTAGATAAAATGTAGATAAATGCTAGACAATATGTAGATAAATTGTAGATTGGAAAGACTAAAACTTCTATAAGTCTTCTACAATTATGTTGAAAATGCCAATTATGCTACAATTGAAATGAGAATTGGAATATTAAAATTCAATGTATTCAGTTTGTAGATATAATTTCTACAAATAAACTACAAATCAGTTTAAGTATTGTATAAAGTTGTATTGTTAAATTTATACTACAATTAAACTACAATCTTGTGTAAAAAAAATTTAAGCATACCAAATTTCAATTTATATCCCAATTGAAATGAGAATTGGGATATTAAAATTCAATGTATTCAGTTTGTAGATACAATTTCTGTTTTATTTTTTTTGTAATAAAACTGTTTTTGCAAAAGATTAAATATTTTTTGAAAAAATCTTCTTCAATAATCTGAAGATATTTGTGTTCCTTTTCTTATGTGACTCAATAGAACGAACTCTTTAAACTCATTTGTACACTAAAGAATAATTGATATTCTAAATAATAAATAACGACTAAATTTCATAGGTTTCCTTAACATAATTTTTTCTGTTCATTCGAAATAAAATAAAAATTTTTGCTAGATAGAAACAATTTGTTTGGAAAGATTCGATTTTGTTTTAGAAGGCCGATTTTTTATGCCATTTCTGATTTTTGATAAGAGATTTTGGCGCCCTTTGCTAAGCTATTTTGGCTTCGAAAGAGAAGAGGGGGAAAAAAGGGAAAAGGAATATATGCTCCTAAAATCATGCCTAGAATAAATGAAGTAATAATTATACTCTTAATTTGAATTATGGTACATAAATTGAAATTTGGTATGCTTAAATGTAATAAACACAAACCTAAACATGGGAGGTAATAAGATTTGCTATATGGTATAGATAGGTAAAAATCCCGGTATAAAAAGATAAGGGGGTGGTATTGTTGGACTTTAAAGCATTGGGAAGCATTGGGCTTCAAAGACTTTAAGTATTGGGCTTTAAAGTCTAAGAGTGTGAATTGAAAATGGTGGGAAATAAAATGGTGGGAAATAAAATGGAGGGAAATGAAAATTTTGAATGAAGTGAGTTATTGTATTGAACTTTGTCCCTCATTGGTGAGGGACGACTATATTTGTGTGTATATATAAAGAATCACTTCTTAAAGCTCTTAAAAGTAGTTGAAGAGAATGAAACCTCGTGTCGTCGTCATCGCTCGGCTTCGGATTTGCCAAATGATCTATAAGATTATTTTTTGGAAAAAATTTATTTAATTAATTATTTAAATTAATTAAATATCAGTTAGTTAGCCGATGTACGGGCGTGACCGTGCCAGAACACTACTGCTGATTATTCAGGGAGCTAGTCTGGCCGCGGTCCTGGCGTAACCGTGGTAGGACCGCGCCAGAATACTGCTGCAGATTATTCAGAGAGCTAGTCTGACCGCGGTCCTGGCGTAACCGCGACAGGACGCGTAAACTTCTTAACAGACACCTTTCCAGAACAAGCATCACACCTTTTTCAATAATTGCCTATAAATTCGTAGGCATGGCTTCGTTTTTAATATACTGAAAAAGAACAGAACAGAACTTCCTTCTAAATACTGCATTCTAGTTCACAGTCTCTCTCTCTCTAGAATTCTAATGTGTGATTTTGCTCGAGTTTTGAGTTAGTTGGTATCCTGCAGTTTGTATTGCCACTGTTGCATGAAGGTTTATTCCGTTTCATCCTGGGAGGATTTTATCCATTACCTTGGCAACGTGTGAAGGAGTTAAAATTCCTTAAGGACGCACAAGCAAATTGTGGACTCGGAATATTTTTGATTCTTTACTGTTTTCCAGTTTTTTGTTTATTCTTCTAATAGTTTTTTCTGATTTTGTGTTTTAACATAGTAGCGCTTACAGTATAAAAATTTAATACCACCTTAATACTTTATTTGGTTAGCAAATCAGGTATTGTTATTCACTGTTAAAATTAACACTGAGATCACTTATATCTTATAGATAGTAGGGTAATTAGCATCAATATAACTTATACCTTCTTCTTAGAAATTATACAATTATCATTCTCAATACAACATATCAAACAGTGAATAAATAACAATCTTAACATAACTTATCTCAATATAACTTATACTGGCATCAGCCATATTCCAACCAAACGATCCCTAATTATAATCTACTAGTATTCTATATAAGTGAGAGTTAGCAGGCTGCAAGTCTTGGTGGGGTGAGATTGAATGACTTTTAGTGGGGCAGGGACAGGAAAGGTTAAGGGAAAAAAATAAACGGTAAAGAGCTAAATATATGCCTGTACTTTTATAAATACTCTAAGTATATTTGTTGTTATATTAGTGGATTATTTATATCCCTACCGTCTTACTTTTGAGTAAAAATATCTTGTTTTGGATGAAATATCACATGGCAACACCAAATTAAAACGACTCATTTTTTTTCTCGACCCGTTTAAAAAAATCCCACAACCCCCCCCCCCCCCTCCCCCCTCTATTTTAATTTTTCACTCTTTTTAAAGAATTCTTTTTTGTAATACTTTAAAAAAAATTGCAAAATATTTTTATTTTTGTAAAAATGTACCAGTAGTCTATTAATTTTAAAAAAGTATTTTTTTATTTTTTTTCAGTTTTTACAAAAATAAATGAAAAAAGTAATTTTTGATAAACAAATAGAGGATATTGACATAAAATGGTGGCGTGATATGATTTTGTAAGGAAAAAATAGAGAGAGAAACTTTACTATGTACCTCACACGGGCACAAAATAATATTTAAAAAAATTAAAAATATACGTATCAAGTCACATGTCAAGTGGAACTGGTTGCGGGAGGAAAATGATGGTGCGTGCAAGATTGTACAAAGAGAAGGATATCAAGATTGTACAAAGGATATTAACACTTTTAAGTTTTAACTAGCGCCATAAATTATAAAAAGATTAGAATTGTTCTTTGAAATTGAGTGTTGTTCTTTTATTTTTATTTTTGTTTTTGTTTTTGTTGTTCCTTTTCTTCACTGAGCCGAGGATCGATTGGAAACAGTCTTTCTGCCCTTTCGGCCAGGGGTAAGGCTCGTCTACATATTACCATCTCCAGACCTCACTTTGTGGGACTATACTGGGTAATTGTTGTTGTTGAGTGTTGGTCGGTCAAACAATTTCATGTTGAGAAAATGAAAATAATAGAATAGGAATGATGTTATTTGGACAAAATAAGCGTGGCCCATGTGGAAGATAAATTGCGAGAATCGAAATTGAGTGTGAAGAGGAGAAATATCGAACCTCGTTGAGAAGATGAGAGGGTTGATCATAGCGGGTCAGCAAAGAGGTACAGAGGGGGTTAGGAAGTACTGTGAGAGGTTATTAAGTAGAACATGGCTCTGCTTCAGCTTATCGAGAACATAACCCTCGATAAGGAGGTGTAGGTCGAGGATTAAGGTTGTGAATTAACATATAGTTGAGAGTCTCTTCTAGTCGTATTAGTACGAGTCTTGCATTCTCTTATTCTGAGTTCCTTGTTGGTCAGACGATGTGGCATTAGTACCGATAATTTTCGCACTTCTCTTATAACTTTGTGTTCCTAGTTTCTATGTTAATAGATGTTGTGCTATTTGTTTCTTTATCTTATTTTTTTGCCATTGTTAATGTTTATTTATTATATCCTTTTCATTGTTTTTAAACCGAGGTCTATCATAAACAATCTATCTTTCTTAATAAAATAGAAATAAGATAATAAAATACATTACTTTTTTCAAACTCCACGTATGATATTGCATTAAATTTTTTCTTGTTGTTATTATTGTGAACATGAAAACATTTACTTAATAGTTAATATTATATAAGTAAATAAATAATCTAAGCTATTTATTATTAAAGACACTAAATAAGTTTTTTAAAGTAAAATATAAAAATATACTGAAAAAGTACTTTAATTCCTTCAAGATGATTTCGATATATCAAAAAATCATCCAATAAATATAAAATTATTCCCACAAAATTTACTATATATTAGAAAGTTATTCTAAAAACAAAATACTTATACATTAGAAGAGTTCTCAAATAATATCATCCGGTATTTCGTACCGTTTTGGGGCTCCATTAGCATAAATTTTTTGTCGGAAAATGTCACTTAATGGTAAAGTATCCTTAAGAAAAATAAATTCTTTTTTTCTAATTCAAACTTAAAAATTCTAATTAAGGATTAAAGGATACCTCAACCACAAACAAGTTTTAAGTGTAACATCAACAAGTTTGTGCCTTTGTGGTAATCATTGGACCGAGATCTTTTTCCCCCAAAAAATGGATTAAGATTCAAAATAGAAAATATAGCTGAAGCTAGATGAGCAATTTAATTTTGTATTTTATATAATTAATATTAATTATATAAGGCTTTTTTTGTTTTATAAATTTATAAATTTTAATTTTATATTTTTAAGTTTATAATAATTTAAATTTATAAAATTATAAAATAAAAAATTATCTTATATTAATTGTACGAAAATTTTTCGAGACAGAATGTCAGAGGTGAGTACGACCTAATGTCTTATTAGAGGGGATAGGGACAGCTCAATCCTACTCTACAGCTGTCCATCCTTATTTACTTTCTACCCATTAGCTCTGTCTCCCTATTTTCCACCAGCCATTTTCTTTTTTCTTTTGGGTTGATGTATTTGGCACAAAAGGAAAATTTCCCCTTTTAATATTTAGTTTTTTATTGCTCAATAAATACATCTTATCAAATAGGGGGATTTGGGAATATAAACTTATAAATGTGAAATAGGTCTTCACTTTCCCTTGACAATCATCTTAATTTGAGTTTAATGGAATTTGTTTTAATTAACACGTATGCATTACTATATAATTTTGATGGAGTATTAGAAAAGTTCCCCAAATATTACTCTCACATCGCATACTCATGTTACATATCTTATACTGTCTTTTTTTTTTTTTTGGTAATTCATATCTTATACTGTCAATATTCTACAAATAATGCTAAAACTAAAAATTTCTTATATGATGGTATTTGATTCAATGTGTAACTTAAAACATATTAATTTAGTATACTATTATATTAGTGAGCGTGAAAATGAAAATGAAACAATGATAAAAGGCTTTTTTGATGGATAAAGCATCATATAAAAAGTTTGAAATTTTTAATGTTTTAGGGACTTCAATTATTGAAAATGATGAAATTGCATAAAATTGGGATTATATGAAATATTCATGAACATGGCAATATACGAGTAGAAATTAGAAATGATTGAACGCTCTTCTCCATACATAACTTTTGCAAAGCATAAATTACTATTATGACTATACACCAGGCTCGTTTCTCTCTCCCATTAAAAAAGGGAGGATAAAATTCTTATATACTAATGCCATGTTTGATTATTAATATGCCTCGCCTTAAAGCATATTAAATGTGTAATTTACATATTATTTTGATACGTCATAAATAATTTATGTATGGCAACATCTGAATTAAAATATTGACAAAGACGAGTATATCCTAAAGGTAAAGCGACTTATTTCATGTTAAAATAATATGCCATATTTTAATAAATAAAAGTAAGAAGGTTTTAAAGGGCAATTAAAGTAGTAAAAGTTCTTACGGAACAATAGTTTTGAAATTAAAATTTAGTTTCTAAAGATGGCACATGTGTACTATCTAGTGAAACAATTCTTCTTTTAGTACGACAATACAAGGACCGGTTTGATCATAATTTTTTTGCACATTTATGTGTTTGTCCATAAAATTTTGTAAGTTTGAAATTTTCTGAAAATGAGTTTTTCAAAAATTAAAAAGTGATTTTGACAACTTTTTTAAAATTTTTGAAATTTTTTTCCACTCTTAAAACTAGATTAATTTTTCAAGTGAAATGCATGTCCAAACATGATTATAAATTTTAAATTTATTTTTCAATTTAATTTCCAATACTGTTTAATTTTTTGACTTTTATTTTCTTTTTATATACAAATAATATTTAAATCTAAATTTTTTATTTACCTCTTAATAATATGCTTTTAAAGTTGTTAACATGAATAGGAGTACAAATTCATATGATAACATTTATTACGTGCAAAAGGTTTTTCTTTATTTTATTTTTATGATAATTAAATACTACACTAACAACAACAATTATTCAATGTAGTCCCACAAAGTGGGGTTTGGGGAGGGTAATATGTAGACGAGCCTTACCCTTACCCGAAAGGGCAGAGAGGTTATTTCCAATCAACCCTCGGCTCAGTGAAGGAAAGGAAAAACAAAAACAAAGACAAAAGAGCATTAGTAACTCCAGCAGAAATAGCGTAAGTAATTATCTAAACATAAGAACCATAATAAAATAGCATGCAATAATATCAGACAGTAACTACCATAAATAACTACCATAAGGGAGACACAATCCAATATACAAATCATCTATGGATAACCCTGCCAAGCTTCATCCAACCCCGGGTGAGGAGTACGAAAAACTCTAGGAGCCCCTATCCCAGGACCCTGATACTAAACCTCTAGACTTTCCTATCAAGGGTCATTTCCGCGGAAACCCGCATTCTAGCCATGACATGCCTAATCATTTCTCCCCAATACCTCTTAGGCCTCCCTCTGTCTCGCCGTACGCCGACCATCGTCAGCCGTTTATAACTCCTCACCGGGGTATCAGGACTTCTCCTCCGCAATCCTGTTAAGTTAAAATGGGAACCAAAATAAAATATAGTTATTTATATATTCCATAGTTTATGTTATAATTCCTAGGTACTAAGCCATGTTCAATGACGCAAACATGGTGCATTTAAGATCTGAACTTGTCGTGTTTGCAATTTTAAGTTTAGAAAGTAAGTAACAAAAAATGAAAGGAAAGGTGGGTAATGTTACACTAAACCCAAGCTCAGCCGTCTTTTAAACCAATGAGAGAATTGGGAGCCTTTACTTTTTATCCCTTATCATCACTATGCTCTGCCCCTCCAATCAAATTCTAATTATTTAAGTGGGAGTAGACAACAGTTATTGTATTTTTATTCTTTCATTATCACATCCCTAGGACAAGTGAATTGTCACATCTGATTTTAATTATATATATCCCGTGCAGCCTACTCCTCTATAAAACATATTTACAGTAGTTGACTTACGCGACCATATTTCCACCGCCACCGAGCCGAACGTCAATGCACTAGAAAGGAAAGCAAATCAATGTTTTGGTATTCCAAATCCATTAATCCAGCCGATTTAAGTCGTTAAACATCACGGGGCAGCTCGACGTACATAGTTCTCGTATTCATATAAAGCTTGGAACTGGGCTGTATCAGAAGGGTGTCGAGTAAATAGCGTAATTTAGTATAAATATTGATAACTAATTCTACTATTCGAACCTATAATTTATTGATTATATAAAAATAACTACTCCGTCATAATACTCACTGTAGAGAGCAAAATGTTCTCTTGAAAAGGTTCTTAATTCAGTCTATAAAAAGCATCTGTTTAATAATGAATATACTTTACTTACGCATTACATTCTTTGATGATATTTTATTATATCATATGTTTGCGTGAGTAAAAGTATATTGTACATCAATTGATGTAACTTAAAAAAAAATATTGTATTAAAAGTACGTGAAGTAAGGTCATCATGTTATTTTGGAGGTTACAAATCTTTTAACATTATGAATAACAAGTGCCAAGAGGATTGGAAAACTTAAACGCAAAACGAATTGAAGAAAATAAGTTTCGCCGAAAGTCGACAAGTTTAGAATGTTATAACGTGTACTTTTGGGGTGAGATTAGGGCGCTTAACATGATAAGTAGGTTATGTTATGAGTTATTTTAGTTGTATGATAGTCGTGTGTTACATTTTTAAATCAAGCAAATTGTGAAACAAATGTTGGCAAAGGTCATCACAAGCTACATTCACGATGTGCTGAAAATTAGGTCAAATATAGTTTCACTTTCCCCTCAATATACTTGGAATCAAGGGATGATCTACGAATCTAGTTTCTAACTCATCAAACCGTTCGTCGATACGAAACATCGGAGTAGAGAGATATTCGTATTTTTGCGAGACTGTGCAAGAACCTCCCATGAGACCCACAAAGTCGGCGTAAAACTTCTGCTTGTATTTAAGTCAATTATATGACTTTTTAACTCATTTTTCTCGTCCAAAGCAATTCCTAAGCCCTGCTAAATGTCTTCAAAAGGTTCCTCCATGATTCTAGGGTGAAAACGTAAGATAAAAATATGAATGCAACGCTAGAAATCCCGTGATGCTTGTTAAATCGTAGTTCTGTATCTTGTGGCTATTTTGAAGGGTTCTTCAAAGGTAAGTAACCTCCTCTTTTGTGTTATTCCTTATTATTAAGCTAAGAATAAGTCCTTCCTTTATATATATTAGAATTTCAAGGCGAAATATAAATGTTTACACATCAACTTGAACATAAAAGTTTATTCAAGAAGAGAAAACAACTCCTATGATATTGTAGTGTGATTGAGGGTTGCTTTGAGCTACACCAACCGGGGATTTCAAGTTTTATCTACGACCTAAGGTAAGTAAATCATGTTCTTAGTTGTGCTTAAGGTTAATCATGTATTAGTTGAGTTGTTTGAGTGAAAATCTGCAAAATAGTAATTGGCATGACATAAAGAATCGTTATTTTTTTGTGGGATGTGTGAGGCAATATATATGATTTGTGTGGCTGGAAATTATTATAAATAGTTTGATTATGTTGTTGTTGTTAAGCTTATCCATTTACTAATTCAGTGGATTGAAGAAAATAACATTAAAAACAAAAGGTTGACGATAAAGGTTAAGGTGCTAGGCGTGTGGACTATTTTTAAGATTATTCTTATGATGTTTTGGACTGAAAACGATATGATAAGCATAAGTATGATATTATATAAGTTGTAGGCAGATTCATGAGGAATTGGATTAAATTATATTTTGTTTATTATAAACCGAGCTTGCCACTCAAAATAGTTGTTGAAGTAATCAGAGAGCTTATTGTGATTATATAATTGTTGTTTGAGCTATTTGGTGAATTTTTTAACTTATGAGATGTAAACACTTTTTAAAAAGGGTTAATTCCCTCAATGGTCATCAAATTGTAAAAAGAACTCAATAAAATAGCTTTAAAATTTTTTTTTTCTAAGATAGTCATCAAACTATGCCTATATTTTTTTTCTAAGATAGTCATCAAACTATGCCTATATCTCCTACAAATCTTTCAGGCCTTTCATTATCTATGGTGTACTCCTTTCGTCTTTTCATTTTATAAGCTTCTTTCACTCAGTCACAAATGATTTGCTAGACAGGTATCTGAAGCGCAAAGACATGATTCTTGGGAAGATGAAAGCAAAGCCTGATTGCACTTGATTTTGCTTGCTAAAGTCATTATAAATTGAATCTAGAAAAAAAATAGGACATCGAATGAGGATCTAGATAATAGGAACCTTGTGCATTTGAACTTCAACTGCATTTGCTAAATCAATCTCTTTTTGTGAGTAAATTTTAATATAAAAAAAAGTATGTTGTTTGACTCAAAAGTTATTAAACACATGCTCCGAGGTTGTCTATTTGCTTTGTCCCGACCTTTATGACGTTTATGTACTCTTAGAGGCTTGTAAATAGATGCCGCGTATATGGATACTTTTATGGCCTTGTCAGCCTATGTTTTGAGTGTACAAATGATCAGGACGGCCTTAAAGGCTCGCATGTCACATGTATAAGTTTCTATATCATATTGGGTCGTATTATATCTAGTATTCCCTTATATTTTATTCTGATCATCTTGTCACGGCCCATCTGGCCCATTTATCCATGATGGCGTGATAAGAAATACTATAAGTTACATTGGTACTCGTTTGAGTAAGTTACTAGATGCCCATCACGGCCTTTCAATTTGGATCATGACATTTTTACAACGAGCCGAACACGAATCAGAAATATAAAGAGAATTATTTATTCAAATATTTGCTAATTTTTTTAAAAAGGGTTAATTCCCTCAATGGTCATCAAATTGTAAAAAGAACTCAATAAAATAGCTTTTAAATTTTTTTTTCTAAGATAGTCATCAAACTATGCCTATATTTTTTTTCTAAGATAGTCATCAAACTATGCCTATATCTCCTACAAGTCGTTCAGGCCTTTCATTATTTATGTTGAACTCCTTTTGTCGAGTTCTTTCATCAAACCATGCTTATACACTTTTCGTTTCTATTTGTGTGAAATATTTACTTTTAAGTTAGTGTAAAAAAGAATAATCTTTTTTTAAAAAATAATAATTTATATTTATCCAATAATTTATAGCCACATAAAATATTTTATACTATATGTTTAAAGTATTTTTTTCAATTTTATATCTAATCAAATAAGTTCACATGAATTAAAACATAAAAAGTAATAGATACGAATTCAATTCACCCAAATCGATCAGGCATTCCAATGCACGTTGTTATAGGTATATTTGTAATTTACTCTTCAAATGTTGCAACAACTTAATTGGAACCTATTTCCATGTCCTATAAAGCTGCCCTACTTCTATCTCGACAGCTTCCGTTATTGCAAGTCAAGCTGGGGAATTGTTTTGAAAGATTATTTATTACATAACTAGCGGGCTAAGGAATTAAGATGAAGCCCAGGGGTGAAGCTACATTGTGCTGATGATCGAAAAATTATATTATATATATAAATAATTTATCGAATTTTAGAAATATATAATATATTTTTAATTTCTTTTAAATTTGAATACCCTTAAAATACAATAGAAATAGAAAGTACATCCAATTATTTTCTTGTTCTGCTAAGCTGCAGCTATGGCCTTTATTATTGTCTCTCGTATGTTACTTCAACCATTTTCTCGAGCACCCAACGGAACATTTGCCTAACAGAAACTTGGGCATTCCGAATTTCCTTACTTTTTCCTAATCTTTAATTATTTTTGTTTTCACATAGACTTTAACATTAGAGATATTGATCTCTTGTGTAAATATAAAATATTTCAAATGGAGACATTTTAATTGATGTTGTTACTAATGAAATAAATCAATAGAACAATCACAGCAGATATAAGGTTTGATAAAGAATAGGGTGCCCATACCAGATTGTGATGGATTTTTATTAGCCGAATAAAATAATAAAGAAAAAGTGTAGTACGGTGGGTCAAGCTTTATCTCTCACAAAACGATAGATATTGCAATTATGAGAGAGAGACAGAGAGAGAAAGATAGAGGCGTTTGTGTTTGTTGCTTCTACTTTTCTAGAGTATCTACAAAACAACACAACGGTGCGAATGTTGGAAGAATAGAAGCAAACCAAAGGCCAACTATGGCGGCAAAAAGAAACTTAAAAATCTCCAAAATAATATATACTAGTAACTCGTATTTTAACCATTTGTCTGAAAGCAATAACTAGAACAGTTTTAAAAACAAAGATGGTGAAAGAGTAAAGTCAAGTGTCTTTTTGAAGTGTTTTTCCAAACAGGGTTTGGTCTTATATCTCTTTTTCTGTTTTCCTTTTTACTAGTTATTGATAAGGAAAGGTAGTGACTTTTAGGGAGATTATCTTTTTCCAGTTTTAGTAGGGCTTTTTGTATATGGGTATGGAGGAGGGTGGTATTAATGGCTTTAACGTTTCAGACAAGGCAAACTTAAATGGTGGAAAAATTGCTACTACTATTTGTAACAATTTCCAGCTGCAGAATACTGAATCATTCCCTTCCAAGATCATGATGGGTCATCATCAAGATCCTCACCGTCCATTCTCTGATGATGATGATGATGATAATGGAGGTGGTGGTGATAGTGGACCCACTCTTAACCACAACGGAGCTAACAAAATGCCTTCTTCTAACGAGCATAATGTATGTTCTGATGCTAGTTTTCTTCCTCCTCCAGTTACTGGTGGTGCTGCTGTTGTAAGGACTTTTCAGCCTTTTGACATTTCTACCAACTCATCCCCAGGTAAAATGCTTTTCTTTTTTCTTTTGCCCACCAACCCCCCCAAATCCGACCTTAACCTGATGTTTCCTTTTCAACCCTTTCTTCTCTCTTTCTCTGTGCTATTGAAAAAGAAAGATCTGAATTTAATACTAGTGGTACTGCTTTGCTGCTACTTAAAAGAGCAGAGACAGAGAGTGAGTAAAGTGGAGAAACAGAGGAAAAAAGTGTCTGAATAATGGAGAATAAATGTACTCATGTTTTTTGCTGTGTTGTAACTCTGCAGTAGTAGAAGGTATGGCAGCGGCTCTGGGGTTTCCTTTTACATGGTCTCAGTGGAAAGAACTGGAGAAACAAGCTATGATCTACAAATATATGGTCTCAGCTATACCTGTACCTCCAGATCTTCTCTTATCAATTTGCACTAATTCCTCTGGAGCTTCTCTCACTACCTGTAACATACTAACAGCCCTTGCTTTTTCCTATTATCCTATCTATTTTTCCTTTTCTATTTTTTCAATTTATATTGGTTTTTCTTGATTTTTTGGCAGCGGCTGGTGGTTCAGTACAAGGTCAAAGATGCAGAAATATAAGGGATCTAGAGCCAGGTAGATGCAAAAGAACGGACGGCAAGAAATGGAGATGTTCAAGAGATGTAGCACCTCATCAGAAGTATTGTGAGCGTCATATGCATAGAGGCCGTCCCCGTTCAAGAAAGCATGTGGAAGTTCATGCCCCTCTTAACAACAACAATGATAATAAGAAGACTCGAAATCACCCGGTTACTCTTGAATCTACTCCCATTGTTGTTCCTAAACTACCACCTACTGGTCAAACCAACAGCCTTTCAACACAGCCTCTTAGATCTGCCTTTCAACATATGGAGGGTCCCTTGTTTCTCCATGATAAAATGGGGCAAAATATCTCCACTGATTCCTCTTTCAATGAATTACACAGGTTTTTAATTTTTTCAGCTGCTATTTCATTCTTAGTTATGAACTGTAACATTTTCTTTTGCACATATAGAGCCCTTATCGGAAAATTATACTGTATATAAATCAAAAATTATTTTTTATAAATATACATTAAATTTTGAACATCCTTTATAAAATTTCTGGCTCCGCCCTTATTTACTCAATAGTCCAACATTGGTTGGGTGGGATGCTATCTGTCTCCTTGTATTGCCTAAACCCCACTTTTGAGTTAGCTTTTGTAGTTGGGTTAGACCTCCATTCTTTATCGTTACCTTTAATTTTGTTTAGTAAATTTTTAATGGGGAGAAAACCGCATTTTTATGTTTGTTTGTGTTTTGATGATTAAAGAAGTTCGGGCTGGACGATGGAAGGCGAGTTGGTGGCAAAGGCTGGTGCTGCACAGCAATGGAAACATTTGATGGACTCAAACATTCACCCGGCAGACTGGCAGGATAGTTACAGGGAAGAGGCATTGAATTTACTGGCGTGTAGAGATTTGGAAAGAACTGAAGATGTGAGTATGAGGCACAATTGTGATTTCAATTTCATGATAAATCCTGAATTACTCTCTTTGGATAAGCAATCTGTAAAGGAAACGCCGAGGGACTTGATTAATGCATGGTCAAATGATAACATCTACAACAATAGTAACAATAAGAATATGGAGGAGGCTTCGCTATGGCCATCCGAAGGGAACATCTCTCCGACATCACTTACTTTGTCTATGGCTATGGCTGCGGGGAATGCACTTGATGAGGATATGGGATTGGAGAGTAGTGTGATGAATAACGCATATCAGAACAAGTCTTGGGAGAAATTCAGTTGGGTACCTTTTGCATCTGGAGGACCATTGGCTGAAGTTTTACACCCTAGCTCTTCTATTAATCAAGGTGAACATCCAGCCTCTTCATATACAAGCAATTGTGATTCACTCAGCCCTGCAGCAACAACCGTTTCGTCGCCATCTGGGGTTCTTCAGAGGACAATGTTTTCACACTCTGATGGCAGTGTTTGCAACAGCCCAATTCTTGTACCTCCAACTAACACGTCTGAGACGGTTCCTTTCCAGTGGCTAAGTTAGAAGAGAATGTCTAAAGTTCAAAAGTGAATGTCTAATTTTCCTTTTCAGGGAATCTCAGTTCCCAACATTAAGATAAAAAAAAGTGTTATACTACTATCCTACTACGAGTTGTTTTGAAAAGCTTTCTTAAATTTCAGCAATTGTACTTGTATGTCAAAAGAGTACAGTTTTTTGGCCTCGTTTTTGCTGTGTCTGTCTTAACATACAAAAAGGAATTAGAATGTTCTAATCTCGGGTTTACCATGGGAATGACATGTGTTGTTATGTGCACTGAAGATTCTTAAATAATACTCCTATTATGGTGTACCAATTGTTTACAACATAAATGAATGATGAAAAGGAACAGGGATAATGGCATACTCGGACTCTCCAAAAACACTGTTGCATCTGTGTCAGACCCTTAAAAAATACACTAAGTTTGGAGGATTGGACATACCCAGTAACATTTTTGAAGAGTCCGAGCAACATAGGTTTCAATATCTGGTGTCTCTGTTTTCTTGAGCTGGCTAGTGTTTAGGACTGTGCCCATTCTTTGGCTGTGAAAAATCTTCTCAGTATGACTTGATAGATATAGCGATATACTCCTTTAAATATTGCTTTTGAAAATTTGTAGAGCTGTATAAAATCTTTGACTCTGTTTGGATTGGGATAAAGTGTGGACTAGTTTCATCTACTCTTTTGGAGATATTGGAGAGTGATTTCACATCCAGCAGCTTTTAGCTTGTATTCAATTTCCATGTTTTTTTCATTTCAGTTCCTTTTGTTCTTTGGTTCATTCAATCAACCGGGATCTTTGGAAGATAAAGATAATATCGCATGATGCAGTCAAGAAATTTAGTGGCTTTTGAGTAATTCGTGTGAATTTTGGCGAATGCTGGATATGTGTGGAAGGCAACAACAAAAGCTAGGAGTACTAGTTCCTTACTTCCTCTGCTACATAAATTTGCTTTTTGTGCTTTTCCTGAGCTAAAATAAAGTAAGACGTGACCTAAATTTCTAGATGATATTGTATGACTTTTTTGATAATAAAATGCAATTATAGTACTAATGGTATGTCACATAAGTAATTTTTTTTAATGATTTTCTTTTCAAAGTTAAACTAATCCATTATCAGTTTTCAAAAATCGGTTCATTAGCTCTGGAAAATATGGAATACAGTGCAATTGTACGAACTGGGTGAAAAGAAAAAGAAAACGAAATTGGTTATAGATTATACTGGAGAGCCTTCAGCAACAAGTTGAGATGGCCGAGTTGGTCTAAGGCGCCAGATTAAGGTTCTGGTCCGAAAGGGCGTGGGTTCAAATTCCACTCTCAACATTTCATTTCATCTTTTCAGACTAGCGCACATCTTTTTCTGTTTTTACTATTTCTGGCAGATGAGATGAATGGAAACTGGTGCAAATTACGTTCCTTCGTTTTTTTTTCCTTAATTAAAATAATAACAAAAGGGCGCGGGATGAAAACATCATAATGTTTTTAAAAAAGAGATTCCTACTACGTAAAATTTAGAAAAGTAAACGATTATTCCAGAACGATCGAGCAATCCGTGCCTTCGCGACCAAAATGGGTCCAGACTCCAGCCAGAGTCACACTCGTAACCATAATTACGAGTATTATCTAAAACTTTCACGATTGCTCCACACCCTTCTCTCTTCCCCTTATAAATACACCCTTCTATTGCAAAACATAAACAACAGAAAACAAGACTAATTCATTAGTAAAAAAATATCCTGTGATCGAGCTTTCTTTCTTTCTGGATTAATTTGTTTTTAGTTTTATAATGGCTTGCAATACTCTTACATGTTCAGCAGCTTCTCCATTAGTATCAAATGTTTTTAATGTTAGTGCTACTTCCTCTAGGAGTAACAACAGGATAACTGCACCTTGTTCTGTTTTCTTTCCATCTGCATGCAACGTAAAAAAACCAGCGCCTAGGCTCGTAGCTCAGGCAACCGGAGATAACAAAGATACATCACTAGACGTGCATGTTAGCAGCGGCCAAGGAGGAAACAACAACCAAGGCACTACTTCTGTCCAACAACGTCCTAGGAAGATGGCTCTTGATGTCTCCCCTTTCGGTATGTCTCATTTAGCTACTACTATACAATTTGGACTACTAGTTAGTTTCCATCGTATTTAACTTATATATATGCTTTAATTATTTAAAGAATTTGACACTATAATATCAGTGCCTTTAAACTTGCTGTTGTACGTTATTTGTATATAACCAATCGATTCAACAAAAACTCATCACTAAAAGACTTTGTTTAGCGCTAAAACTATGAAGGCCGAACCCATCAAAATATTTTAGTTTTAACCCATCGAGTTCGAGTCTTTAATATTCTTAGTCTTAGATGATGTGGAAGTGAAAATTCTTTTCACAATGTTAGTACTATAGTTACTGGTTAAATTCAAGTGCTGTAGGTTATTGATGGTAGAGTAGCATTTCATTAAGAACTGCTCCATTAGTTGACATTAGGATTTTTTTTATTCATGTGATTATAAACAGGATTGTTAGACCCAATGTCTCCGATGAGAACAATGCGACAGATGATGGATACCGTGGACAGACTGTTTGAGGATACCATGACATTCCCAGGAAGGAACAGGGCAACAGCAGGGGAAATACGTGCTCCTTGGGACATCAAAGACGACGAAAATGAAATCAAGATGCGCTTTGACATGCCGGGGCTCTCTAAAGAAGATGTGAAAGTATCTGTGGAAGATGACGTGCTTGTCATCAAAGGCGAACACAAAAAGGAAGAAAGTGGAGATGAGAGCTGTTGGGGCAGGAATTACAGCTCCTACGATACTCGTTTAAGTCTTCCGGATAATGTTGAGAAAGATAAAATTAAAGCAGAACTGAAGAATGGAGTCCTTGTCATCTCGATTCCCAAGACCAAAGTAGAGAAGAAGATGATTGACGTGCAAATCAACTAAAAAAACTCGTGTTTTTTGGTTAAGATTTTCTCGTTCTTGGTTCTGGTGTAACTTTCTGTAAATGAATATAAAGCATAGTTTGAGCTACGGTGTTCTCAAAATCACTTTACGTCCACTCATAGTTTTCCAAATCTACAGTGCGCTGAAAAGCAAATATTAAATTATACATTCTGCAAAACATAAAATTGAAAGGAACAGACGAGGCGAACATGTGCCCTTCAAAAGATTTTATCATACTCCTCGGGCAGAAATCAAAAGGTGAACGAAAAGAATTTATTTCTCTCTATACTGCAACGGGCGAATTATAGCTTGAGGTGGCAAACGGGCAAACCGCGTCGGATATAGTTTGAAGTGAATCGAAAACGGATAATAAAAAAGAAATAAAGTATCCGATCCGATATATATTTAATATGATTAAAAAATTAATTAACCGATAAATAATTTGAATAAAATATTATTAGTCCATATTATTATGATCTTTTGCATATGATCGCTTTTGAGAGAATTTTAATCTCCCTAATTTGAGAAACTCTCAATTTGAAGCTTTACAAATGTAAAAATTTAATCCGTTGGTTATTCATTTTCTAAATGGATAATATGATTTTTACCTATATATGACCTGTTTTTAAAGTGTTCGCTATCCAACTCATTTTTAGTGGATAATATAGGTGGCTAACTGTTTTCTTTTAACCATTTTGCCACCCTTAAATTTATATCTTTATATATTTGGTTAAAAGGATTTTGCATCACTTCATTTACCTAGGTGAAGCAATAGGTGTGAAGGAAAACGATCGGTCAGTACTGGTACTCGAGGCATTGTCTAGAGAAACATGATCCCAGGGTATGCCTCACAATTTACAAGAGCAAAACACAAGATCACAAACCAAGGGGATAGAGGAATATCGCAGAACTCACTGAAGAAAGTTTACCATTAGGACATCAATCAGTAGTGGTACTCGAGGCATTGCCGAGAGAAACAGTATAGCAGACTTAAATACATCATCATAGGCACTCATAAACCTCTGCCAACAGTATAAGCTTAAGAAGAAGTACCCTGTGGGTGAGAGACGCGCAGCTGAGTAATGAGAATAAACTAAATGACAAAAGCCATGAGGTACTTAGTGGTATCTGCATCTACGTATGTATTTAGATATAAGATCAGCTGAGGAATGCAAAGTGATTTATCACTGCACTGCAGGACGAGGAGCACGTGGTCGAACAGGAGTCTTTGATGGGCTTACTCTGCAGTATATGCAAAAAGGTATTAATGGATATGTCACTAAAATAGAGAAGAAACATCAGCAGGATTGGCAGTACTGGAAACATAGAGCAACCCTATAGGGAGTGATCCCAGGATTGCACCACTGCAGTTTAGTGCAGCAATGGCACTCTCAGCCTGCAGCAACCAGAAAAATCATCATGAGACAATGTAAACATCACAGACATGAAACGCCACGTGCTTAAATATATTAGATTACATCACAGGGAGTCCACTAAGTTTTGGGACCAATTATTGAGATCATTAAATTAAAAGCAAATGCATGTTATTCAAGAAAATATGTATGCGATGTCTGCCCTGAAGGTAAGCAACTGTCTAGAAATGCTATCCGGCTGAAGACAACAAAGATAGGAAAGAATAATAGGTCAAGACAAAAGATTGATGACACCCTCAAAGTCTCTCATTGCCACAGCTAGAAGTGTCCTCCGTAGAAATTGCACCTAAAACTAATCACTAAGAGAAGGTAAATAGAAATGTGACAGCCTCCTATACAAGCACAGAAAGTGTGATACTCTAGAGATCTCATGATTGACTTGTGGCAATGCCACCTTAAAACAGAAATTCCACGTGCGTTAAGGCAACAGGAAACAGCTTTGAAATGACTCAAGGAAAACTGAATGCAGATTGCACCAGAAATCAAGAGAAGAGTGCCGTGAGGAAGTTCTAATCCAGAACCTCCACCAAAAGACTAATAGAAGCTCCTTTATAGTTCCCTATGTCATTGTCAAAGAATGCTGTGGATGAAGCGATAGCATGCTATTTGAGAGCAACCAAGGAACAGAAAAATTATAAGATATCCTCATGCAAGTATATTGAAGATACTTTGTCATGGGAACCAGATTTCACACGACATTTTGGGTGCTAAAGTAGTAGTACTTTCTCCAATCTGAAGATTGCTTGGATGATAAAGCTGGTCTACTTTTTACACAGTATCTCAATTCTCACATAGGAGTATCAAGTATAAAGCACTTTCCTTCCAGCTTCATTTGAGGGATCAGGACACACAGAATCCACACAGTAAAAGTTGTAAGGGTTCCCATCAAAGCAATAGCCATAAACATCTACCATAGCCATGACCCACACTGAAACCAACAGCTAAAACATTGGTCACTGAGAGATGCAAGAACAACCTGAGCAGAGAAGTCTCAAAAACACCGAGATCACACTTCTAATTACCCGACACTACTGGGAATTCCTAATAATCTACTGGCATGTACTCATTAGCTGCCAACTATACCATATGCCTGTTGAACAGATCAAAATGACATCACAGGCAACTTTTTTTTTCCTGCTTTCTAGAATCACTTTATAAGTGATTAATATTGCATATAGTGTCTTCAGGTTTCTTCATAAAGTAATGATAAATTAATTTATAAAACAAACATCCACCTTCTCCAAATCTGGTGATTTTGAGACCTTCGATTTGTTTCCCATATAACTAAAATATAGAAAGGCAAAAGGACCTGATATCCGTCCTAGTTAAGAAATTAAGGGTCCTTTGCCAACATATAAGTTATGCAAGAATCAACTAATACAAGGACTGTTATGGCAGTGGATAAAAATGTAAAGATTGTTATCGTACCAATAACTAACAATTATTTTGCGTCATAAAAATGTAAGAATTATTGTATTCGTAAATGAGGGACAGGAGGATTGACTACTTTAAGGGCATGTCGATACTCTTGTAGAGAAAATATTGCTATTAAACGTATTCTTATTCGACATTTTATCCCACAGAAGATAATACATTGGTACCTACAGAAGTTATGTCGGTATTAGTAGTGCATAATTAAATACCTGAAATCAAACATTGAATCAATTATGAATTTTAACTAGAAACCAAATATTGTACTAGTTATACACGGTTACATTAGTAATGCATAGATTTATTTATACTTTATATGTATTAGTTATGCAGAACTTTATACTGGAATTGTTTTTCTTGGCCGGCCAAAGGACCACTACTCTCCTTACAGCAGTAGTTCAATCTTACACAACTAAATACCACAGGCATTTATACTGAACACAAGTAAGTACCATATCCTATATTTTCATGACTCTACTACTCTAACAAAGCAGCAACCAATGAAAAGCAAAAACATCTATATTCACGATGAAACACAAGCACATTAGAACTAAGTCACTGACCTGCAGATGATGGACCTGTCTCATATTATTACTAGAGAGAAAGTAAAGCTCACATGGCCCATGTTACGTAGTTAAAAAGATTATCATTACTTTCTCATGGTAAAGACAGAAATCAACATCAGCTCAGACTCGCATTCCAGCAAGCAAGAGGAGAAAAACTCTGAATCCAACTTCAGTTTATGTGAATATTATACAAAATTCACAGGAGTGGCCACACCGAGAACTTTCTTTGGCCACATGAACTTATCCAAAAGGGACCAAAAACTAATGCCGTTACACTTGAAATGTAAAAGAATCAAATAACATCATATGAATGCTAAACTACAAGTATTAATAGTGAAAGACAAAAGCTCATGGGAGTTACCATAAAAAACTCGATAAAAGCTATACGAGTGGAATAACGATAGTCACCAAGCAACCTCAAGCACTTAACCTGTGTTAGAGAAGGAAACGGCTGAGAGTAAGGACCTTAACTAGGACAAGCACTTTCAGACAAGTCAGGTGAGAAGCTACAAACCTCTCCACAAAAGGACTCAAAGAAGAGCCTGACATCTCCTTGAGTAACCTACTTCACACAAATGAACAAGTCATAAAGCATTCAAGTCATAAAGCATTTATCCCGTAGAAGCTCTTCAACCATGCAAAGTGGGGATTACAAACTCAAAATTACCTTTGTATCAATGTTTGTACAGTTTATAGTTCTTGCACACATCTCCCTTTCATCTTCGGACTACATATCAGTGTCAAAGGTAAATAACACAGTATTAGCAACATTGGGTATCGATTCGTCACCTCAACAGCTATTTTGCAAAAGGAAAGTACCAAAAGTATACACATTTTCTCACCCTTGGAAGAAATTTTGGGTTAACCGGTGCAATTGCAGTTTTAGAGGGAAGCACTCTCACAGGGTAAAACCCTAGAACAGTTCCTGCAAGACTCAAGGCATTCCTTGCTCCTTCTGTACACCATACGTGGGACAATGCCACTGTTAGACAACAAGAAATTTAACCAAAAAATCTCAAACCAAAGATTATAGTTCAAGATACCTTCATCAATAAATTCAATAAAGGCGAAACGGAGTAAAGAATTGGGGTCTCCACATATGCGACAGTCAACCACCTTCAGCACATTAAGGTTAGTCCGGTTATGGAAACAAAAGATTTTAACATATTAATAAGTCCAGCAAAATATGACCAAACAATAAACATATTCACCTGCCCACAAGCAAGAAAGAGTGTAGCAAGTTGCTCCTCAGTTACCTACATATAATAAGAAAAATTAGTCTTCAAGGAAAAAAGATGAAGGTGAAATAACAAAAAAAGATAATGAACAAGTACCCATCTTTTTAGTACCTGGTCTCAATGTCAGACACATAAACAGTCCTCCTTATAACCTCTTCGCGCTGGGCCATAGTTGTCCGGCCATTCATCCTTCTCCTACCATGACCATAGCCATTTCTCTTCTGCCAGTCCATTTTAACCCGAATTGTTAGCCATGACCCTCAAGACAGCGATCCATTACAAAACAAGGTTGGACAATAGACTTCTAACATCCTCCTTTCTAGACCTTAATGACTAGACCATCATCCCATTTATATTTTATTGCATGATATATACCAACTATTGTGATATTTCCTAGTACTATAAGTTATATATAATATACATAAACTGGATAACCTAACACTTGCATAGGCACAGGTTTTTTTAGTAGCTACAAATAAATAACCAGTCGTTGCACAGCATGATTGAAAGCATCAAACCCAAATTGTTCTCCACCGGGAAGGAATGGAACTACTCCACCGTAGTTGTCTGAAGAAAGGGAGGGGGGAACAAACTCTGCAGCCATGGGGTTCAATTTGGAGAACATTTCCTCTAAATCCCTCATCTCCCTGCTGCTGTTAAACCCTTCCTCATCAACACCGTTCATTTTCTTATGCTGAAGATTATGGTGATGACTCAGCACTCCATTGTCGTTGATTCTTTGTTGTTGCTGTTGAAATACATCCATTTGAGGCTTATGGACAGTGGTTTTCGCCTGAAGATTCTGATCAATAGGTAACGTTGACCGTGGCACGCCGTTCTGATTTGACTGATGATCGACGGCAGCAGAATCATTGACGTCCGTCCGATTCAACGACCCGTTCTCACCCACGGCCATGATTGTTCCTTCTTTCAGCAACTATGTGCTCAGAGACTGGTCTTTTTTTCTCCTTTAAACCTTTCTTTCCCAATTTGGGTTCTGTGAAAAAGCAACACGGAAATGAAAAAGATCAGTCCTTTCATTCCTCATTTTATCAAGCTGGAGTTTTAATATCATAATTTCCACCAATCAGAAAAAAAGAAAAATGGAAATCGATATTTCCTACCTGATGGGTCTAGAGGGCGTCCATTAATCAAAAGAAAAAAACCCAAACTCAAAGATTGGTGAGCTGGGGGAAATTAAGAACAAGAGCAAAACTTTTAAGAGTGATGTATTATTTTACTGTCAGTGTCTGCTGAAATAAAGAGAAGAGAAGAATAGCACAAATTCGTGCAAATCTTCCAAAAAAGGTATAAAATTTTCCAAATGACTGAGCACCCCCAAAACACCATGTACAAATAATATGTTTAAAGTAGGAGTACTTAAATGCATTGGTGGTACTAGGTAATGTTTTAAAAGGAGGGGCGTGATGCTAAACGTTTTAACTTTTAACTCTAATGAGGTGAGACGTAAGTTCTAAGACATTAGCATAAGTCCTATAAATTTTTAATTTTATCAATTTTAAGATAATATAAAATAAAAATTAATTATAAAAATCTATCTAAAATATTTATAGATTATAATTCAACTATGAATAATACGAAAAGTATAATATATATCATAATATGCAAATTAGCTCCAACATTGGTGCAACTCAAATTTCAAATGTAATATGTATTTGATACGAAATCTTATATGTATTTCTTGAGTAATGAATCTTGAAAGAATTTCGTTATTGTAATTAGATATTTTTCTTAAAATACTCCTTCTATTTAATATGCTTCCTATTTGAAAATATTTTATATAAAAATATAATTCATAATTTAAATATGATTCTCTAGCATCATTTGTTTTTAAGTTTCAATAAGTTAATAAAGTGACACATAATTCACCATACAATACCATGATAACTAATTATTTGTAAATAGATACTAGCTAATACTGAGCTATAAAATTAATAAGTATTGTATATCGTAAACGTAATAAATAAATACTTTTTAAATGAAAGATTTATTTAAAATTAACTATCATAGCAATCTTAATGGTTAACATGCAATAATTTTTATTTTAATTATAGCATAAAATACTCTTAACTTAATGATTAATGATTAAGAAAAAAGTAATTTTAAATAATGAACAATTTATTAAGAAAATTTGAAAATTTACAAGGTTATTTTCATACAACTATATAAAATTCTATTAGACGATCTCAGTACGCTGGGCGTTGGGTGTAAGCCCTGATGGCTTCGACATAAATTTTACGAACTAAGCATCACACATAAGCCAAAAATATTTTACGAGTGCACTGTCCTGGAATAAGTCCTACTCTGCTTTTTAAAATATAGGTACTAAGTACATATCGTATCCTTTGTTGGAAAATTATGTAATGTAAATAGCATAAAAATAATTTATTTGGTTATATGAGTTGTTGAATCACCTTCATGTGTTAGAAAATTAGATATATTAGTAAAGGAGGTTCGACATTTTTTAGGTGATAGGCTCAAATTCCAACTGTGACATCTTAAGACTTTTTTTACTCTCCTTGTATAAATTTTGGGTTCCACCACTATTAGAATGATGCACACATGTAAGTACCAAGCAGTCCTATTTGTTACCACATGATGATTATAATAGTTTTTCACAGGAAAAACGTGGTTTAAAGTAAATATCCATATGAACAAATTACTATGTATTTACAGATTTTGAAATTTCCATATTAGTAAACATGTAGCCACTGATAAGGAAAGTGGGGTGGGGTGGGTGGCGGGGGGGGGGGGAGGGGGGAATGAATATGGTCGTAGATCAAGAATGGAACTGATGGGAAGCAATATTGCTTTTTCTGTATAACCGCCTCTTTTTATTTCTTAGTAATATATCAAGTTCTTTTTTTTTTTTTTCATATTGTTGGTGACACCAGCTCCCTGTAACTCTTTCATTATTAGTTACTATAAGTTAGCCTTTTTGACTTCTAAAAAAAGGTAAAGTCAAAATCAAAGGTTTCTGAAATCTACATGTCACAATTGATAAATCAATCTGGATTAAAGAATGAATAATTTTCAATAATCCATGACACTTTGATTGTGAGAAACATTAACTTTTTCATCTTCTTAACGTGATAGATAATCCGTGTTCCAATTTTGCAATGGTTTCAAACTTATATTTGTATCACATAAAAGTTACTACTACTTAAAATATCTAATAAGAAAAAAACTAAGAGATAAATAAATGTGTGTCACTCTTTTCTCTTTTCTTCTTGTTGTCCTTTTTTAGCTAGTAGTTTTGCCAACGTCTGACCAAATAAAAGTATCACCCTAGCCAAAACAAAATTCCGAAAGTGGGGATCCCTGTATAAAATACGAATTTAGACTAAGATTGTCAAGTCAAATGCACTGTTTCCGTAGCATGTAAAGATACTTAACCTAATAAACTTTAGGATTACATTAAAACAAACAAAACTGCCGCATGGATCACATTAACACAGCAGCCGTTATCGATCAGTTTAGTTCAATCTCCCTAATATAGCAGAGGTTAAATTATACAACCAGTCACTGGTCACGTTTATTAAAGAAAGGCATGAAAAACAAACTCAGAGAAAAGGAAGAGCTCCATTGTCATTCCGCTCCATCACTTACTGGTGGCATAACAAAAATATACAGCCCAAGTGAACTAACTCAGATATATATATATATATATATATATATATATATATATATATATATATATATATATATATATATATATATATATATATATAAGAGGAGCAAAACACAGAATCACAGATCAATTGGGGTAGAGGAATATAGCAGAACTCGTTGATCAACATCACTGTTAGAACATCAGTCACATCAGTACTCGAGGCACTGCCTAGAGAAACATAAATATACCAGACTTAATTTACATGAACATAAGCACTCATATGAACCAGCCAATGGTACAAGCTCAAAAATAGTCCCTGCTGAGTAATGCGAATAAACTAAAAGACAAATGCCACAAGGAACTCGGTGGTATCTGTATCTACGTATGTATTTAGATATAAGATCAGCTGAGGGATGCAAAGTGATTTGTCACTACACTGCAGGGCGAGGAGCACGTGGTCGAACAGGAGTCTTTGATGGGCTTACTCTGCAGTATGCAAAAAATTTAAGATTAATGGATATGACAGTAAACTAGAGAAGAAGCATCAGCAGGATTTGCGCTGGAATCAGAGATCAACCTTATAGGGAGTGACCCCAGAATTGCACCACTGCAGTTCAGTGCAGCAATGGCACTCTCAGCCTGCAACAACCAGAAAAATCATCATGAAACTACACAAACAACATAACCGTGCAATGCCCCGTGCTGAATTTCCTTCAAGGGAGAGGGAAACAAAAATAATTAGCAGTACAATAGAGGAATTCAAAGTTTTCTACTTTGAATTTCCTCAAATATACATAGCATTATGGGGAGTCCACTGACTTTTGGGACCAATTATTGAGATCATAAATGCAAGATCAAGCAAACTAATCGTGAGTAGTACGCCAAGCAAGAAAAATCCACATAATGCATGTTCCATAAAAGCAAGCAACAGAATCTAGAAATGCATCTGGTCGAAGACAATATAAGGTTAAGTCTGACAGCGACAAAGTTTGGCATTGCTACAGCTAGAAGTGTCCTTCATAAAAATTTGCACCTACAACTAATCACAAGGAGGTAAACAGAAGTGTAATTCTCCTATCCAAAGACAGAAAGTGTGATACTCTGCAAATCCCCTGAAATACTTTCAAAGCTGGCACATTTAAACATAAATTCCACATGTGTTGCAGATTCCATCCACAATCTGGAGTAAGGTGAGGAAGTTCAAATCTAGAACCTCCACAAAATACTAATAGAATCTCTTTTATAATTCCCTAAATCCATTCTCAATGAATGCTGGTGGATGAAGAAATAGCATGCTAGTTGAAAGTAACTGAGGAACAGAAAAGTTCTCAGATATCCTGATGCAAATATATTGAAGAATCTTTGTCCTGGCAACCAGACTTAACGACATAATAGGTACTAATGTAGTGGTACTTTTCTCCAAAGTGAAGATGACTTGGATGGTAAAGCTGATCTACATTTTATAATAGAATCTCACGGAGGAATACTAAGTATGATGAACTTTCCTTCCAGTTTCATTTAAGTGACAAGACATACAGAATCCACATAGTAAAAGTTGTAAGGGCTCCCATCAAAGCAACAGCCGTAGACATATAATATATCCAAGACCCCCCCCTCCCCAGTCCCCAGTCAAAGTAAAAGCATAAAAGCTGGTCACTGAGAAATGAAAGAAAGGCCAGAGCTGGGCAGCCTCAAAAACACCGAGATCGCAATTCTATTTACTCCACATTACTGTGAATTCCTAATAATCTACTGGCATGTACTCACTAGCTGCCAAATATACTACATCCCAGTTGACCTGATCATAATGACAACACAGGCAACTTCTTTTTTCCTGCTGTATGGGAACCATTTTATAAGTGATTATTTTTTCTTAGTGTCTTCACGTTTCTTCCATAAAGTAATCAACTTAACTTTTTAAAAACAAACATCCAGTTTTTCCAAATGTAGTGGCTCTGAGACCGTCCATTTGTTTCCCGGATAACTAAAAGATAGAAATGAGAGGAAAAAAAGCCCATTTCATATCCCAGTTAAGATATTAAGGGGTCCTTTGATCACAGATTAGTTATGCGAGAATTAAAATAAAATGATTGTTATGCAGTGAATAGTTATCAACTATGTAAAGATTGTTATCCTGCCAATAACTTCTTAAAAAATATTACCCAATCAATAATAATATCATAATAACATACGAATTATTATATGGTAAATGATAATACATAGGGGTTGTCTACTTCAAAGGCATTTTGGAGATACTCTTATAGAGATATTTCTAATAAACATATTTTATTCCACATTCCATCCCGGATAAAATAATGTACATAAATACCGTCAGAAGTTATGCCAGAACCTGTAATGCAGTATTTAATACCTAAATCAAACATTGAATCAATTCACACAAGAAAATAAACATTGTATTAGTTATGCAGGGATTACAATAGTAATGAAGAGTTTTAATTATTTTATACTCTATATGTATTAGTTATGCGGAATAATATATTGGGACCATTTTTAAGCGGCTGAGCAAAGCACCCCTCTCCCTCCTGCTGTAACTCAATCTACACAACTAAATACCTCAAACATTTATACTGAACAGCATGTGGGTACCATATCCTATATTTGTCATCCACACTACTACTCTTAAAAAATAAGCAACCAATAAAAAGCAAACACATTAGCTATACTGAAAAAGAAGCACAAACATTAGCATCCACAGCCAGAACTGACCTCAGATGACATGGACCTTTAATGTATCACAGAGTTTCAATTGTAGTAAAGATTATTACCAGAGAAAGTAATGCTCATAACATCATGTTATGCAGTTAAAAAGATTAAGATTAGTTTTAGATGACAAAGATAGATATCAACACAAGCTTAGACTGGCATTTCAGCAAGCAAGGAGAGAAAAACTTTGAATCAAAATTCAGTGTATGCCAGCATTATCTCAAATTCACAGGAGTGGCTACACTACTACCAAGAACTTACTTTGCCCCCACGACCTTATCCAAAAAGGGACCAAAAACTGATTACTTCTACACTTCAAATGTAAAAGAGTCAAACAACATCATAATAATGCTAAACTACAAGCATGGATAGTGAAAGACAACACGCATTGTGAGCTAACATGAAACAGTAAATGAAATCACTGCCAAATCCCCATCACCACATAAATGAAAACACTGTCAAATTCCCATCATCACATTGAAAGCATTGGATTGGAGGTTCTACTAGTTTATAAGAGTAGAAAGAAGCAGAAGTCAGGAGCAGTATGAAATATTAGACAGCAAAACCAAGAAAAGTGGGAGTTACCATAACAAACTCGACAAAAGCTATACGAGTGGAATGATGATAGTCACCGAGCAACCTCAAGCGCTTAACCTGCGTTAGAGAAGAAAACGACATAGAATTAAGGACCTTAACTAGGACAGCACTTTCAGACAAGTCAGGTGAGAAGCTACAAACCTCTCCACAAAAGGATTCAAAGAAGAGCTTGACATCTCCTTGAGTTACCTGCTTAATACAAATGAACAAGTCATAAAGCATTTTTCTCCTTAGATTCCCTTCAACCATGTAAAGCAGGGATTACAAACCCAAATCACCTTTTTATCAATGTTTGTACAGTATATAGTTCTTGCACACATCTCTCTTTCATCTTCAGACTACATACAGCGCCAAGGTTACATATTTCAGTATTAGCAGCATGGGTATCCATTCGTCACCTCAAAAGCAATTTTACAAAAGGGAAGTACCAAAAGTATACACATTTCTCACCCTTGGAAGAAATACTGGATTAACCGGTGCAATTGCAGTTTTAGAGGGAAGCACTCTCACAGGGTAAAACCCTACAATAGTTCCTGCAAGAGTCAAAGCACTCCTTGCACCTTCTGCAGACCATAAATGGGACAATGCCACTGTTAGACAACAAGAACTTTAACTAAAAATGTCAAAATAAAGATTATGGTTCAAGATACCTTCATCAGTAAATTCAATAAATGCGAAACGGAGTACAGAATTGGGGTCTCCACATATGCGACAGTCCACCACCTTCAGCACATTAAGGTTAAGTCGCATTATGGCAACAAAGAATTTTATTAACATATAAAAAGTGCAATAAAATATGACTGAATGAGGAAACATGACCGAATGAGAAACAGATTCACCTGCCCACAAGTAAGAAAGAGTGTAGCAAGTTGCTCTTCTGTCACCTGTACAAAATAAGAAAAATTAGTTTCTGTGGAAAAAAAGATGAAGGTGAAAACTGAAATAACCAAATAAAATGATGAACAAGTACCCATTTTTTAAGTACCTGATGATCAATGTCAGACACATAAACCGTCCTCCTTATAACCTCTTCGCGTTGAGCCATGCTTGTCCGAACATTCGTCTTTCTCCTACCAAGACCATAGCCATTTCTTTTCTGCCAGTCCATTTCGACCCGAATAGTTAGCCATGACTCCAATAGAGTGATCCATTACAAACAAGTTTACAAAGCTAACCACAATAGACTTCTCTTTCTTCTAAATAAGAGGAGCAGAGAGAAACACAAAAAATCCTCCTTTTAAAACCTTAATGACTACACCATCCTCATTTTCTATGTTCTTGCATGATACCAACTGCATGAAAATTACCTAGTACTATAAGTTATCATGTTATATTTAACATACATAAACCGGACAACCCACACTTGCATGGGCACAGTTTTTTCCCAGTAGCTACAAAATAAAAAATGATAAAATGGTTACCCTTCTGTTGAAATTTCCATCGCCAGCGAGCCCAGCTTGCATAAAAAAATTGAAAGCGTCAAACCCAAATTGTTCCCCGCCGGGAAGGAATTGCACTACTCCACCGTGGTTGGTAGAGAGTGAGGGAGGCACAAACTCTGCAGCCATAGGGTTCAATTTGGAGAGCATTTCCTCCAAATCCCTCATCTCCCTGCTGCCGTTAAACCCTTCCTCATCAACGCCGTTCATTTTCTGATGATGAAAATTATGCTGACTCAGCACTCCATTCCCGTTGATACCCATTTGAGGCTTATGCTGCACTGTGGTTTTCATCTGAAGATTCTGATCATTGGGTAACGTTGCCCGTGGCACGCCGTTCTGATTTGACTGATGATCGACGACAGCAGAATCATTGACGTCCGTCCGATTCAACGAGCCATTCTCATCAACGGCCATGATTATTCCTTCTTTCAGCAAACTATGTGTGTCACGGTGCCCCAAGACTGTTCCTTTTTCTCCTTCTTCTTTAACTCTTTTTTCCCAATTTAAGTTCTGTGAAAAAGCAAACAGAAAAAAAAAAAGATCAGTCCTTTCATTTCCAATTTTATCAAGCTGGAGTTTTAATGTTACAGTTTTTTGTCCACAATATGAGCCAATAGATTTTTCAGAAAACAAAAAAGAATAAATTGGAAATCGGTAATTCATACCTGATAGAGTCTAAAGGGTGTCCATTAATCAAAGAACACAAAACCCAAACTCAAAGATTGTGAGCAATAACAGGGTAAGACTTTCCTTTTTTTCGTTTATTTTACTGAACCTGCAGAAACAGAAGAAATGACGATAGAGAAAGAGAGAGAAATAGGAGAATACTGTAGTACAGTAGAGAGGGAGTACGGTCCGTTTTGCCACAGCTCTCTTTTTTGGACTTTCTCGCAGTAGACTAATAACGTGTTTGGCCGAGCTTTTTCTTGGCCAAGTTTTTTCTTGGTTAAAAATATTTTTTGTTAATAATTACAATATTTTGTTAGTTTTTGGAAGGAAAAAAAATATATTTGAGGAGAACTAAAAACAATTTTGAAGAAGTATAAAAAAGTAGTTTTTCTCTAAAAGTATTTTTTTAATAAGTACTTTTAAGAAAAATACACTTAGAAGTAGTTTTTTACAACTTGGTCAAATACTAATTGTTGCTCAGAAATACTTTTCAATCTAATTAGCCAAACGCAAATTATTTTTTACCAAAAGTACTTTTAATAAAAGTACTTATGAGAAAAGCACTCCTAAAAATAAGCTGATTTCTACTGCTTGACCAAACGGGCATAAGTATGCATTTGGGCATAAGAATTGTAAAATTCAAAAAAAGAAGGCGAAATTTTAAGTGAAAATGTTATTTAAAATTTAGTAGGCATTTGAATATAAGAATTGGAAAATTGGAAAAAATACTGAAATTTTTTTTTAAATGAAAATGGAATTTGAAATTTATTAGAGTTGTATTTGGATATAAATTTAAGTTTGTGTTATTTTTAAAATTTTGTGAGTGATTTGAGTAAAGTTTTTAAAAAACAATTTTTGATAGTTTTTTAAATTTTCAAAAATTTTCGAAATGTATTTTTAAGCAAAAATTAAAAATTTTATGAATAAACACATTTTAAAAGAAATAAAAAAAATTGGAAAAATTTCCCATCAAATTTTATGTCCATCAAATGCTAATTTTAGCAATTTGACGTAGCTAATGTGGACATAGGTTTAATTAGAATTTACAACAACAAAAAATATGTTGGAAAAGAATCTTTTAAAGTTAAAATTGTGTTTGAATATGTATTTATTTTTAAAGAAAAGTTAAAATTTTATGAGTTCAAGAAAAAAAATTATACAAAAATTATCATAAACCAGTCTTTGGGAACTTAAAATTTTTTAATTTTTTTTAAAAATATGATTATAAACAAATAATATTTTCAATTTTTTTAGAAAAAGTAAAGCCAAAATCTTTGGTCAAGCGCATCGAAAAAGATCACTGTGCTGTTAACAGTGTTCCTAACTACGGATTATATTTTTAAAGCTAATTACACTTCAACCTTAAATAAAATAGTACTACTATTTAACTTAGAAGTTCTCTCTGACGTATACAAACGAGATACGTACGCATTGGCATTCAAAATTTGAGTTTTTTTCCCTTTATGTTTACATTTTATACTAAAACAGATTGGACAAAATTTTCTAAAATATCTTTAAATTACCACAAGTTCACTGCAAACTTTTCCAAAAAAGGTACTACAAATAAGGGAGTGTTTAAAGTAAAGATCGATGTGAAAATTACGTATTTACAGATTTTAAAATTTCCACATTAATAACATATAGACAGTGATAAAAAGAAAACTGAAAAAATAAAAGGGTTACGAAATGTGTAATGCCAAGATTCATAAATCAATTTGGACTACTAAAGAAAGAATAATTTTCAATTAATCACCTTAACTCTTCGAGTTTGAGAAACAATTACTTCATCTTCTGAATCTGATGGATGATATGTTGAGTTTAAACTTTCCAGTAATTCTAAAATTTCATAACGCTTCAAAATTTACTTGTTCACGTAAAAATCACGATTAAATTTTTAAAAACTGTTTTTTAGTTAAAATATCTAATAATACAAAATTAATAGATTAATAAGTGAGAAAGGTGTAAACAAAAAAAAACAAAAAAAAAGTATTTTACTCAAAAAATAACTAGTTAAAGTAAAATGTTAATAATTGAAATTAAGCAACACAACACAACAACAACAACAACTCAGTATAATCTCACTTAGTGGGGTCTGGGGAAGGTAGGGTAGTGTGTACACAGACCTTACCCCTACCCTAGGATAGAGAGGCTGTTTCCAAATAGAACCCCGGCATCCTTCCCTCCAAGAACTTCTCACCTTGCTCTTGGGGAGACTCGAACTCACAATCTCTCGGTTGAAAATGAAGGTTGTTTACCATCAGAGCAACCCTCTTATCTTAAAATTAAGCAATACATTAAGCAAAAATATCAAGTTGAAACAAAGCTTAGAACTTTAAAGAGAAGAAAAGCCATGAAAGAAAAAAGATGAAACACTCAAACTGAACAACTACTAAAAAGAGTATGCGTATATTTGGCGCGGTGAAAAATATTTTTGAAATTGAAACCATATTTAGCTGTTCAATTTTTCGTTTTTAGATGTTATATCTGCTGACAATATTTTATTATGCTCTCACCAAGGGAGAAAATGACTTATTTTTCTTATGAGAACAAGTCATTTTCCGTTTCAAATATCATCACAGCACTTGTTTCGATAAAATATTTAAATATTCTTGTCAACTTTAGGTACTCAAATAAATTCATTCGCAGGAAAATAACGGTATAAAAAGGTAAAAAATAAAATATATATACATGTATATATATATATTATATATTAACTTTTTGAATTTTTTAATATATTTAATTTTGATATATTTTGACATATTTTAATAAAAATTCTGGCTTCGCCCTTATTAATTCAAGAAACACTATCAAAACAATATTCTAATATATCATGCTCTGCCTGTTACATTACCACGTGTTACTTACTTTTATATTAATTAATAAATAATTTAGCCAGGTAAAGCAATTTAAACACAATATTAGTCATGAAAACATTATTTAACTTATAAACTAGAAAGACTAAACATCATCGCCTTTCAAACTGTACCTTTTTTGTGCTCTGCTAAACATTTTGTACTATGTTCGTTTAGCTGGAAATAAATTATTCTAAGATTAATTATTTTTGGATTAATTATTTCGCGATTGTTATCATCCTCCTATAAAAATAAAAATAATATCACAATTTTGATATAATTAATTTGGAAATTAATTATACCGTTATTTCATTTTACTTAAACATAAAATAAAATCATCTTAAATTTAATCTCGATATTTATTATCCCAAATCACTACGAGCCCTTAGAATGCTTATTAGCACAAATACTATATTGATCAATTTAAGATAAAATAAAATGCCCACGTTAAATTAACGAGGATAACGTGAATCTTTTTTGTGATTATATTAAATAAGATAGACAATAAATGTGATTCTATACGAGTTAGATCTTGTTTTATGAATTGTTGTGCCCATTTGAAGTATCGTGAAACTCCTAATTTCTAACATATATTTGTAGCAGCAGAAGTCTGTAGCACTAAATATACATATAGGAGCATTTTTATACATTTCCAATTGGTAGTAGTCGAAAAATTGGTGACAGAGATGAAGCTTTCACTACTTTATCGATGAAGCAGTGAATTAGGGCACATGCAAGGAAGATCTTCTTATAATCTGAGATCTGGAAATGAAGAAGAAGATATATTTTCTTTTTAAGTTGAAGAATATAAGGACTGCCTTTTATAGATGAAGGCAACTAATTTCACGTGCACTACATGTGCAATTAACTAACTCTTAGCAATACTTCTAACTACTATTTTAACACCAATAACAAGCCTCTAATATAACTAGACTTTAACCATAGTTAACTCAGCTTAATTAGCAACTATTTCAATACTCCCCCTCAAACTGGAGGGTGAAATACATCGAGCACTTCAAATTTGGATAAAAGGTGCCGATGATGAGTAGTTCATAGAGCTTTAGTTAACAAATCTGCTAGTTGATGTTTGGTATTGACATGCTCGGGCACTATCTATCCTTCTTTGATCTTGCCTCTCACAAAGTGGCAATTAAACTCAATACGTTTCATCCTCTCATGATAGATGGGATTGGGTTGTATAGTTGCTTTACTATCACAAAATAGCTTCACAGGTGTGGTGACATGTATATTTAATTCTCTCAGCAACCATGTTATCCATATCACCTCTGAGACTACAACTGCCATGCTTTCATACTCTTCATCAGCTGAGCTTCGACTCACAATGTGTCGCTTCTTTGATTTCCACGATACGATATAATCCCCTAGTTTTATTATGTAGCCAATCACAGATCTTCTAGCATTTGGGTAGGTTGCCCGATCAGTGTCACAAAATACAGTCAGCTCAGTGCAAGGACTATTTTTCAGCAAAATTCCTTGACCTGATGATCCTTTCAAATACATAACCAACCTAAATGATGCTTCCTAATGTGAAGTTGTAGGTTGTTGTATGAATTGGCTTATGACTTGTACAGCAAAGCTAATATCAGGTCTAGTAGAGTAATTTCCCAATGAGCTTCTGATAAGGAGAAACATCTGGAAGTATAGGACATATGATAACCCCCCCCCCCCCCCCCCATGTTCATTATAATCCACGGTAGTGCACTCAACATTTACTTCCAACGGTGTATTTACAGGCTTAGCTCCACTCAAGACAACATCAGAGATCAACTTAAGAGTGTATTTTCTCTGATTGAGCAATATGCCATCATATGATCTCGAAATTTCAATTCCTATGAAAACCTTAGTTCACCTAAGTCTTTGACTTTGAAATTGGTGTGCAATGTATTCTTTGCTTGGTCAAATAAGTCTTTTGATGCTCCCAGTGATAAGTAGATTATCTATATACTCTAAGACAATGACTAGTTCCTCACCTTCCTTCTTTGTGAAGAACGAATGATCATATGGACTTTGAATGTACTTGGCTGATTGTAGTGCATCCGTGAGTTTGATATTCCACTGTTTGGAGACTTGTTTTCAAGCCATATAGTGATTTCAACTGCTTACGGACTTTATACTCCCCCTGGTTCTAAAACTCCTGAGGTAAATCCATATAGACTTCCTCTAATAGGTCACTTTATAGGAAATAATAATTTACATCCATTTGATATAGAGGCCAATTCTTTGAGGCTGAAACACTGATCACTGTTTTGATAGTTACCATTTTAGCAAACGGTGAGAAAGTCTTATGATAATCTAAACCTTACTGTTGAGTGTACCCTTTTGCTACAAGTCTGGCTTTGTACTTGCCTACTTCCCCATTTGGTTTGTATTTGATATTGTACACCATTTTGATCAAACTGCCTGCTTCCTTTTAGGTAGATCCACCAATTCCCAGGTTTGATTTTGTTCAAAGGCATTGACTTCCTGATGTATAGCTTCAATTTATTTTTTATCTTGAGATACTTCCTTAAAATTCTTGGGCTTTGTGGGTGCTGACAACAAACTTAGGTATTTTTGATACCCAGTAGATAAGTGATCATACTCCACATAGTTACTGATGGAGTATAAGCAATTAAGGGCATTGCTTCTAGAAGTTACATAATCTTTAAGCCGTATATGTGGCTTGGTGATTCTCTTTCCTCTGCCAGTGTCTGCAACTGCTTTAGTAGTGGTAGGTTGTTCTACCGCATGAGGCTCTTCTTCCATTGATCCAACCTCTTGTAATGAAGTACCAGTTGTCTCCATTGGATCATCAACATCTGCAGGATCCTCAGCATATTGAGAATGTGATGTGTTATTTGCTGCATTTGTCTCATGATTAGCAATGGTGAGAGTTTCAGCTTCTGTTTTCCCTGTTAATTCTTCTGTTGTTGTAGTATATTATGATCATACTGCATCATAGAAGAGTGGTTTGGTGGTGATGCTGCATCATTTATTTGCATGCTCCTCATGTTCAACTGGCACGACTCTAAAAAGAAGGACCCTTTCTCTGAAACTTACATCCCTGCTAACAAAAGAGGTTTTGGAATCCAGATCAAATAGCCTATATCCCTTTTGAACCTCAGATTACCCCATAAGAACTGTCCTCCTTGCCCTTGAGGCCAATTTATCTCCCCCGGGCAGGCTGCTTGCATAGCATAAACAACCAAACACCCTTAGGTGATCCAACCAAGGTTCTTTACCATTAATCAATGCATAGGGTATTTTTCCATCTAGTACAACAGTAGGTAATTTGTTGATCAAACAAACTGCAGTTTCACACATTCCCCCCAAAACTTAGTTGGAAGTGAACTAAGTATTTTAAGAGCCCTTGCTATCTCTAAAATGTGTCTATGTTTTCTCCCAACTATTTTATTTTGTTGAGGAGTATAAACACAACTACTTTGACGAGCTATGCCATAGGAAGACAACATCTCATTACATTGTGAACTAGAAAATTTTGTGCCATTGTTTGATCTCAGTACCTTTACACAAACATCAAGCTGATTTTTGACCATCACTATGAAGTAATAAGTCTTTAAGTACAATTGAAACTTCACATTTGGATTGAATCAAACAGACCTAAGTATATATGCTATAATAATCTACTATAGTATCAATACATTATTTTCTGTCAAAATTGGCTTTCTACAGGGGTCCTAGACATCAACATGAATCAATTGAAAATTACTATTAGATTTACTCTTACTAACAGGAAAGCTTAACCTGACCTGCTTTGCCATTGAGCATACTGAGCAATTCTCTTGTATTGTATTATTGACTTTATTCTTTAAGCTAGGAATATGTTGCATAGCAACTGTTGATATATGTCCCAATCTAAGATGCCATAGTTCTGCTTCATTTATTTCTCCAGTTACTGTTGCTCCCACTGTGGGTTTGAATTCTCTTTGTAGAATGTAAAGACCATTACTCTTTTTACCAATCCCCATTACCTTGCTATTGGAGAGTCCTTGAAACACACAGAAGTTAGGGAAGAAAGTGACTCTAGACTGCAATTCGTTGGTTAACTTTGACACTGAAAGCAAATTGAATTTGAAATCCAGGACATGTAGTACACCTGTGATCTTTTGACTTCTTAAAATCATTGTACGTTCTGCATATACTATGGAAGATCTACTTCCTGTTGGCACCTGCACTCTACTGTCTTATTGTTTTTCTAAACTTCTTAGATCATCTAACAGTTCCTTGCATGGTGTAATATGATGAGATGCTCTAGAATCAGTTATCAATTCATAAGCATAGGTACTATATAGCAATATAACAGTACCCTTCATTAGCTTTGAGGTGCTATCATTTAATGGTGGCTTTTTCAGGAGGTCCATCAACTGTGAGTATTCTTCCTTAGTGAAGAAATGTTCTTGCTACTGACTTTTTGTAGTTGCATTATTGGCATACGGTTTGAATCCTCCGCTAGGTTGTGCTCTGTCACCCTACTGACCTAAAACGCCACCAAATTTTCTAGTTTTCTTCTTACTCTTAAAATCTGGGGGATAACCTACAATTTGTAGCAATTTTCCTTCAAATAACCTTTATATCCACAATGTTCACAAATCAACCCTGTGCCTTTAGGTCTATATCCTTGTGCCCTCCCAACTAACATAGTGAGTGGATCCATTTGTGTATCAACCATACCAAGTGTTCTTTGACTTTGTGACACAGTTGCATAGCCTTCATTACTAGTAACTACTGGTCTCCTTGATAGTATGTTACTCCTTAAATTCGCATAGCTTTCATTTAAGCCCTTAGGGAACTGCAACACATGCTGAGATTTCAGATGTTCAACTAAAGGTCTCGACTCTTCACAATCACAACAAGAGATTGGGGCCAAAACATCCAATTCATCCCATAGATCTTTTATTTTAGTGTAATAGTGTGTTATTTAATCTGTTCCCTATCTCATCATTGCAATATCAGACCAAAGATGTTATATCCTTGTTAGGTTTGAAAGATCAAATATCTCCTGAAAATCACTCCATACCTTCATAGCATTTGAAGCATAAACGATCCCTAGCATCAATTGGTTCAAAATTGTACTTCCATTTCAAGACGGTACTATTGAGTTGCATTGTTTCCATTGTTCAACCAATTCATCTATGTACCTACTTTTAGTACGTGTGCCATCTACAAATCTAAGCTTACCTTTTTTCTCTCACTGTCAACTTCATTGCCCTGCTCCATATGACATAATTTTCTGGCCTTGTGAGCTTAATTGGGATTAAAACTAGTCCTGTAGTGTCTCCTTCTTAAAGAAATAGCGAGCGATTATGGTCGAGTGACCTTACCTCGTCTCCAGCCATGTATACCAAAAAATTATTTCAATTTCATCAAATCATCTCGCAGGATCAGATCCTTACCATCACGGCTCTGATATCATGAAGAAGTGGTAATAGAGATGAAGCTTTCACTGCTCTATCAATGAGCAGTGAATTAGGGCACATATATGGAAGATCTTTCTAGAATCTAAGATCTGGAGAAGAAGAAGAAGAAGAAGAAGAAGAAGAAGAAGAAATAATGTTCTCTCTTTAAGCTAAAGAATACAAGGATTGTCTTTTATAGATGAAGGCAGCTAACTTCACGTGCACTACATGTGCAATTAACTAACTCTTAGCATTACTTATAGTTACTATTTTAACAGCAGTAACAACCCTATAATATAACTATATTTTAACCATAATTAATCAACTTAATTAGCAACCAATTCAGTAGTAGTTTTCCTCTATCCAATTTACGCAATCAACAAGGTCTTGTAATGAATGTCCCCAGAGGAACATAAAAAAGATTCAGTAGAACAATAATGACAAGATATTTATAATTTGGTCCATATATCAATTAAATTGAAATCACTTAACATTTATTACGTGCATAATAGAGTGGTAAATACTTTTTTGTATTACATATGAAGTTCTAGCTGATACTCCATCCGATAAGCAATAAGTAACCTTTTATTTTTGGCACATTCATTAAGGAAATACGAACTTGTTGGTGAACATACAATTAATTAGTCGAAAAATAAAATAAATATTTTCCAGGTTGAGGTGCGGATATCTCACTCTCTTTAAGAAGATTCAAGCCCATTACAGTAGTATCTACCGTTTTAGCAGTAATACTTTTGACTCGTCCCCTCTAAGATACAATAGTATGATAATATCGTATATTGTATGCATAAATTTTGTGTAACATCTTAGCCATCAAATTAAGTTATATCATGACATTACAAATTGCAACGTGAATTATGTGCGTAAGATCACATCACAAAGTTGGTTTGTTTTGGTAGAAATAGTACTGTTTGGCGTGGGACACGTGTAAGGACATGTTTGGTATTAGCTAAAACGAAATCGATGAGGAAGCTAGTCTTTATCCAACCCGCTACACTGCGCATCAGTCACAGACAGACACCTTTTTACGTTTTTCTTTCTTCTGTAATGTTGAGAAGAAGCCTCTTTATCCTAGGATAAAAGTAAGTTCTACGTATATATTATCCTTCCCAGATTTTATTATGTGGGATTATACTAGGCTGTTATTATTGTTGTTATGTTGAGAATTCTTCCTAATTTCAGCAGTGGTAATCTGAAAGCAGTACGACTCCATTTATGAGCGAACAAATTTTATACGTACCCGCTTACGCAGGTCTTCCACGTGTTAATCAGTTTCTCCCTGCTTCTGCTCACAGAATAAAGCTTCTCAAAATTTACGAAGATGTTGCTTTTTGTTCATTGCCAGTAAAAGAAAGTATTTACCTAATCACTTACAAAAAAATTAGGATCATTTATATTTATACTTTGTTACGTTTTAATTTATGTCTATTTTATAAAAAAGATTACAAGTGTACTTAAAGACGATCACACAAATCTTTAATATTTTAATAGACGGACCTGAAGTAGCGAGTGTACTGAACCAAGCATGCTGAAGTTTTTATTTTATAACTCACGAACTTTAGAGCCGAAATTCTTGTTTTTGTAACTGGCGACGTCAACTGTAAAGCTGAAGTCTGTATCTGAGGGAGTCGCTACTATTTTTGGTGTTTCGGGGTTGATCAACTTTGATGTTGCAAGTACATTCACCTGAAAATTCCAGTCGCGAAGACTACAATGACAAGGCATGTTAATACTACAGCTTTATAGGAGTAAGAACAAACTTGGACATTGTGGTTATTCATGGTCACATGAAGCTAAATAGAGGAGAACAAAGAGATTAAAAAATTTAAAGTGCAAGATTCTATGTTTTAAAGTATTCAGGAGATTGTGCAGATCCTTGCTGTTTTCTGTGGGTGTTAGAGTCCAGTTAAACAAAAAAATAATCTAGTAAAAGGAGATTGGCATTGAGAAACCAGGAAGAAAGTGTTCATTTATATAGTGTCACTGTATGGGAACAACGTCCTAAGGTTTTTAGCGGAAATTCTCTTGTATATAATTCGAGAGAGTTGCAAAGCAAGTAGGAGAAAAAATTGGGGTGAACTTATTTAAAAAGTGGATACAAATTAATTTTTTTAAAAAATAGATATATTTTAAATGGGGACGACCAAATAGGACGCCCTTATAATTTTTAAAAATAATTTAAATAAATTAAGATGATAAGTATAATTAGATATCTGATAAAAATAATTGTTAATCTATTATTACAAGTTAAATAATATTAATAATTCAAAAAGAGTTGTAGACAATAATTGTACAGTATTATGAGTTAATGAAATATATAACATTAACATTTAACGTTACGTTTGCGTTTGGACATAAATTTAATTGAAACTTAAGAAAATGAGTTTTTGAAAATGAAATAAAAATTAATTTTTAAAATTTAAAATTATATATCGACATACATTTTAATTAAAAATAATTTCAATTTTTGTGAGTAAAAAATATCAAAAATTATTCTAAAATTAATTTTGGTATTTAAATTTTTTATTTTCAAATTCTGCCAAAAAATAACTAAAATCTATGAACAAACAAATATTTGAAAATAAGACTTAAAAAGAACCTCCCAAATTTTATGGCTGAACGGGAGCTACAATTCCTCGTTTACTTTAGCAGTGAAGAAAATGTCAAGTGGGGGTCTCACGTGTTAAATCCCTAGAGACCTTCTTATTTTATCGTTTGATACGCGAATTATATTATTTCGAAATTATAATCTTGTGTGATTCTAATCCTTGGATTATTTTATCTCACTTGAGAGATGTGATAAAATAATAAAAAAAATTTACATAAAAACAATTGATCTCCCTACTTTTCAAATTTATAATCCATATTTTAATTTATAACCGGTTAATCCAAAAATAATAAACAAATACTCAACATTTAATTCCAATAGGTTCTCGAAATTACTATTTAATTTTTAAAAAATATTGTCAAAATTTTAAGTTAATTTTCAAATCAGTAATTATGATTAAAATATTAGTTCAACAAACCAAATCCATTTGGTGGTGAAAATTAGATTTTTAACAAGCTTAAGTATGTAGGTTTAAATTTTGAATTTGATTTTATGAGAAATTTGAAGTGGGTGTTATTTAGACTTGTTAGAAATAGTATAAAGAGATTGTATATAAAATTTGAAGTCATTTAATGGAGATTTGGACGGGTTTTGAACAAGAATCGCAACTGAAAATCGTGAAAGAAGTTCGTCCATACACTTGTATAAATGTGTATAAAAGTGTATAAGATGTGTTTATCACTCATATATACTATTATACATAATTATATAAAAAAACTGACTTCGTCTTCTATGTTGCGTCTTTTCTAAAATTTAACTCATATTTTGCTCAAATCTACTCCAAACCACTTCAAATTTAAATTTTGAACTCCTTACCCAATCCAAATAACTAACAAAATTAAAACAAAATCTATTTTCGAAAGCAAAGCTTTGAATGACCTTCAATGATGGACTTTTACTCTTCAATTTTCTTACACTGTAACTAGGTGACACATGGAAAGAAGTAGAAAATACACGGGCACATGAAGCATATGTAGAAGATGTGAGAAGAAGAGAGTAAAAACAGCGGTTGTAAGAACACGAGTTTAACTCCATAGCCTTTAGAATCAATGGTTGTAATTATAGAACACATATTTTGAATTTGCTAATGCTTTTAAAAATATATAATATGGGCTAAGTCGGATAAAACTTAAAAATATGAGCCATTTTTTGTTATAGTTGTATTAAGAAAAATTAAGTTTATTATAAAATAACACGTCATGACACATGGACTGGTCAAAAGATTGACAATTGGCAAAAAATAGTTGAAGAGACACGAGCTTCAACATGCACGAGTAGAGATCCAAGAAAATCAGAAATAATAGGTGCTCGAACCTATTAACTATTGAAAGTCGCGTCAGAAGAATGAGCCTAAATAGCAAAAGAGTTATAGATACATATTATTGGCAATTAATAGGCATTAATTGTGCAAAAAAATATTATGGAATCTGTATTGAATAAGTTATGATTGCAAATTATAACGTTACATTAAATATCATTTATTGTCCATAATGACTCCATTATGGAAATAAAAAAACATATTACTTCGAAATAGCTATAAAAGGTGAGACTACAATATTTGTAAGTACACGAAATACTATTGGAATATACTGATTTACTTTGCTTTCTACTATGTAACTCTTTACATCAATTATTATTATTTCTGTTTAATTATCAGTAACCCGAGTTCTTAAAAAATATTTTTGACCGAAACCCCAATTTTTGGTTAAATAAATTGGTTCCACCGCCGGAGATCAGATAATCCACTCTTTCCTAAATTAACCTTTTTTTATCAAATCAACCATGTCAAATGTTAGTAACAATGATCAAAGAGACCGTCAACTCCAGGAGAATCCGCAAGATGATCGTACCTCGATCCCTTCCCCACGAAATTCTCCTCGACATTCTCGAGAAGGAACTCCTGATGGATCTCAATCAAACGCAAATGCTCAATTGGAACATGATGAGGCAATCAATGAAGCTTTGCAAAAATTAATCGCTCAACAGGTCAGCAAAGCTCTTGAGGTTTTCGCCAATCAGTTGCCGATTGCGCCACCAACACCGACCCCAAATAATAATACTTTAGAAAATCCTCAATCCGGGCTCATTAATTCAGGCAGTGGAGGAACTTCCAACGAGTCTCGTAATGGAGAACCAGGTAACATAGTCAATTCTAATTTACAAAAATTAGTATTAACCTTGCAGAAATAGCTCAAGGAACAAAGCGATCTCATAGAGCAAATACCTGGAGTACCGCCTGTAATCAAGAGAATAGATATGGATAAATATTCACAGCAACCTTGGAAGCCCAGTGCTGCTCCTCTATTGATTTTGAAGAAATTCAAGATACCCGATATTTCAAAATACGATGGCACAACTAATCCACGAGACCACGTAACTACATTCATGATTGGCGTAACAAAGATTTGACCAAACAAGAAATTGAATCATTATTGGTAAAAAAATTTGGGGAAACACTCACTAATGGAACAAACATGGTATTCTCTTTTACCCAAAAATTCTATAAATTCTTTTGCTAAGCTTGCAGATTCATTTATCAAAGCACACTCGGGTGCTCGAAAAGTCGAAAGAAGAATGAAGGATATCTTCAAAATAAAAGCAAAGAGATTCGGAGATGTTTAGAGAGTTCGTAGACAGGTTCCAGCACCAAAGGATAACGCTGCCACGTGAACCTGATAACTGGGCTGCTATGGCTTTTACCAATAATCTAAATGAGAAGAGTTCAGAAGCCATGAGACGTCTCAAAGAAAGTCTACGTGAATTTCCAGCTACAACTTGGAATTATGTTTACTACAGATACAGCACGAAGCTGCGGATAGAAGAAGATACCATTACTCATTCTTAAACAGAAGAAAGGAGAAGTTCCAGGTGCGCTGATACTAAGAAATGGCCCAATAAATATAGTTACGAGCCATATATGGGACCCGCAGGAAGAGACTCGCTTTCAAAACATGATAACTCAGGGTATAGTCATAGATCGAGAGACAAAGAATCAGACTCATCGTCAAGGTTCGGAAAAGAGAGAAACACACGAGAGATGCGAGATAATGACAGAAGCTCAAAGGCGAAATTTGGCGGTTACAATTTCAATATCAACACATAAGAATTAGTAGTAGTATTAAGAAGCATGTGTGATAAGGTGCGACGGCCAAAAGAAATGAGATCAAATCCGAATAGGCGCAATCCTGAATTCTGGTACGAGTTTCATAATGATTACGGCCATAAAATGGCAGATTGTAGGTTGTTGCAAGATGAATTTGACCATTTATTAAAACAAGGACATCTTACCGAATTGTTTAGTGAAAAAGGTAAACAAACATATATGATGAACATGCATGAGACCTCTAAACCTCCTTCTCCAAAAAGGTCTGTTAACGTTATAAGCGGTAGAGACGAAATTAACGGCGTGACATACACGACAGTCAAGAAAGTTTCGAAGGTCACAGTTACACACGGAAAGCTAGTCCGACACGTTTTAGAGGAAGAAAGTATTACATTTGATGATGAAGATGCAAACGGCGTGCCAACTTCACATAATGATGCACTGATAATATCTCCACTTGTACATGACACTAATGTGAAACAAGTTTTGATTTATCCAGGTAGCTCCGTAAACATCATTTTTCTTAGATAAGCTAGTACCCAAGGCGCATACTTTATCTGGCTTTGAAAATTCAAGCGTCGTAACAAAAGGGTAGGCAATACTTACCACATTCGCATAAGGAGTTGTCAAAGATTCAAAATTTCAGGTGACAGAAATGGATATGGACTATAATATAATTCTCGGTAGACCATAGATTCACGAGATGAATGTTGTACCATCTAGTCTGCATCAAATTATTAAATTCCCTTCACAATAGGGGATACGTCAAATACCTGGTGACCAATAGACATCTAGGAGAATCAATTCCAAAGCAGATTAAAACCCAAAAAATGAAGAAAAATAGCAATTACAAAATTTAGTTGAGGATGTTGCAACACAAGCCTCAACTGAACATGGGCAAATAGATGTAGACTCGAGGCTCGATTCCATCCAAGAACCGGAAGAAAATGAAAACATCAAAACTGCGATTGAAGAATTGGAGGCTATAGAACTATTCTCATAGTGGCCTGAAAGGGAAGTCTACATTGGGGCCAACCTAAGTCACGAAATGAAAGGTAAAAACATTGAATTTTTTAAAACTAACGTGGATTGTTTTGCCTGGTCCCGCTCTAATATGATAGGATGCCTCTGGAAGTAATGACTCACAAGTTAAATGAAGATCCATCATATACACCTATCAAACAAAAGAAAATAAAGCATGGATCTTTCAAAAATCAGGTGATTCAAGATAAAGTACAAAAACTTTTAAAAATTGGGTTTATCTGCGAGGTAAAGTATCCTAATTGGTTAGCTAATACTGTGGTAGTACCAAAAAAGAATGGTAAATGACAAGTTTGTATAGATTATACTGACCTAAATAAAACTTGCTCTAAAGAATCTTTTTCGTTACCACATATAGATAAACTAATTGATGCTACTGCAGGACATGAATTGTTAAGTTTTTTAGATGCATATTCAAGGTACAATCAAATCAAAATAGACCCCCTAGATGAGGAAAAAACTTCGTTTATAACAGATACAGAGATTTATTATTACAAAGTAATGCCGTTTGGACTCAAAAACATTGGTGCCTCATACCAAAGGTTGGTGACTAAAATATTCCAAGAACATTTAGGGAAAACCGTGGAAGTCTACATAAATGACATGCTTGTTAAATCCCAACAATCAGGGAATCATATTCAACATCTATCTGATATACTTTAGATTCTCCATGAATTCAACATGAAGCTAAATTCAGAGAAATGTGCATTTATCATCTCATTAGGTAAGTTTTTGGGATTCCTGGTTTCTAACCGTGGCGTCAAAGTAAATCCTGCACATATTAAAGCTATCAAGGAGATTCCTGATATGCTTACATTTAAAAAATAAGTACAGAGAATGACTGTCACGTCCCCAGTTCACCCTCCGTGAACTGTCGTGACGGCGCCTAGTCTCTATGACTAGGTAAGCCTAATAATACGGAACATAAGCAAAACTTGCGGAAGAAATAATCAAAAACCATAAATAACCAAAATAAGCGATATATAAATTGCCACTTGGCATGTACAATACTTAACTTCTCAAAACCAATATGTATTCCCAAAACCCAAAAACCCATGAATCACAAGCTAAGAAATATCTCTAACTCCAGAATGTCTGACAAGAACAGAGAATACAAAAGGGCTAAATACTAATGCATGAATAGAAGGATGGAGACTCTTTGGTCTTCAGACGTGGAAGATGTACCTCAAAGTCTCCAAAATCTCTCCCTGCCTCAAGGATTGTAAGCTTGTGCAGAAGTACATGGATCTGCACATGAAAAACATGCACAGGAAGGGCATGAGTACACCACAACGGTACTCAGTAGGTGCCAAGCCTAACCTCGGTTGAGTGGTGACGAGGAAGGTTAGAGCCCCACCGAGGTAAAATAATAATAGTAATGATAGGATAAGATAAATAGTAAAATTGAGAAATCTACGGCAAGAGTCTATATAGATAACAAGAATACAATAACGGAAAACAGAAATAAAGGCAGAATACAAGGAAATACCGCTCTCAACAAGAATAATAATAAACGGGGATCTCTTAGTATCTCGAGGGTCTCTTGGTATCCTCGATATAAATTCTAGGGATCTCTTGGTATCCCGAGTATCTCTTGGTATCCTCATTATAAATGCAAGGGATCTCTTGGTATCCTCAATATAATTTTCAGAGATCTCTTGGTATCCCGAGGATCTCTTAGTATCCTCAATATAAATGCTAGGGATCTCTTGGTATCCTCAATATAAATTCCAGGATCTCTTGGTATTCTCAAAATAAATGTTAGGGATCTCCTGGTACCCCGAGGATCTCTTGGTATCCTCAATATAAATGCCGGGGATCTCTTGGTATCCCGAGGATCTCTTGGTATCCTCGTTATAAATGCCAGGGATCTCTTGGTATCCCCATTTTTATGTGCCAAGGATATCTTGGTATCCCGACTATAGTCCAAATCAATATATATGCAGGGGAAGCTCCCGGGATACTGTCCCGTAGTCCCAAAGTAAACATACATCAACAACACTAAGAAGACACAATTAAATTCAAATTCTATATCAAGGTAAAGCAGGTATTTCTAGCCTAGCATGTTGCACATAATCCAAATAAGGCATTTTTTTTCAAATAGGTAATTAAGTCAACTAGGCATGCTTTTCTAGCTAAGAACAGGCTAAATTTACAAGTAGAATAAAATAGGAGAGAAAGGAAACTCAGTTTAAATACTTAAAGCAAAATCCAATTTTCAACAATTAGCTCAATACGTGCTCGTCACCTCACGTACACGGTATTTCAAATATCATTTCCTAAGGGGAAGGTCCCCATAGAAGGTTAGGCAATCCACTTATCTCGAACAAGCTCTGCCACGAGTATCCAACTCCAAATGGCCCAAACCTATTTAATTCAATTGCATATTGTAAATAACTCAAATAACTAATTCTACAATTAAATTCTAAGCTAATACACGAAATTAGGTAAAATAACCAAAACGCCCCTCAGGCCCACGTCTCGGAATCAGACAAAATTTACTTATTCAGAAACCCCGTACTCTTACGAGTCCGACCATACCAAAGTTATCTAAATCCGACATCAAATTCCCAATCAAAACTCAATATCTTAGTCGAAGAACTTTTCCCCAATTTTCATACAAATTTCAGAAATTAAAGGATGAATTCATGTTTAGATTTATGAGTTACAAGCAAAAAGAAGTTAAGAATCATTACCCGCAAACTCTTTTTGAAAATCTCTCCAAAATTCACTTCCTACCGAGCTCCCAGTGCCAATGTTTGTGATATGAACTCAAAACCCTCGATTTTGAACTTAAACATTCTGCCCAGTTTTTTCCTTCAATGCAAACGCGGTCAAAGCCTCGCGTTCGCGAAGCACAAAATAACTTTGACCGTTTCTTCCTTCTTCGCGAGCGCTTCCTCTACATCGCGAACGCAATTCTTTGCACATGTAGGCCACCGTGTTCGCGTCACTCCTATCACAAACGCGATGCATTAAATTTAATGAAAAATCAGCCGCTCATTTTCTTCTATGCGAATACAATAGCACCCACGCAAATGCGATGCACAAACCTCGCGAACGTGAAGGCTTAAACTTCACCTTCCTCAACTGGCTCTTCGCAAATGCGAAGGGTAAAATTACTCTGTAACAGCTGAACAAAAATCTGCAACTTTTAACAACTAAAGAAGATCCATTCAAACTTGCTCCAATCTTCGGAACGCTACAAAAAACATTGAAACACCTATTTTTCATCAAATTCAAGCCTAAATTTTCAAAAACTCTATATAACACTTTCGATCAAAAAGTCTATCAAACATCTTCCAAATGACCTGAAATTTCACACACACATCCCAAATGACATGAAGAAGACACTGCATTTCTTGAATTCCATTGTGACTCTCGGATCCAAATCTCGCTATCGGATCGGAAACTTCAAAAATTCAACATTGGGCATTTCAAACCTAAATAGATGCAGACCTCCAAGACACATTCCGATGTTGTCCTAATCCCAAAATCACCTAACGGGGCTAACAGAACCTTCGGATTTCCATTCCGAGGTTATCTTCACTCTGTTCTGACCACGGTTTACTTTCCAATACCTAAGCTCTTATTTTGGGACTAAGTGTCCCAAAACTCTCCGAAGCTTAAAATCAAACATCATGACAAATCAAAATAACACAAAATAGACTCGGGGGAAACGACTAATAGGGGATTGGGGTATTAATTCTTAAGATGACCGACCGGGTCGTCACATTAACGAGAAGAATTGCGGCCTTGGGAAGGTTTATTTCCAAATCATCAGAAAAATAATTTAAGTTCTTTTCAGCTTTAAAAAAGCAGGATCAACTTGAATAGTCAGGGGAATGTCAGCAAGCGCTCAAAAACTTAAAATTTTATTTGTCAAATCTACCGTTGCTCGCAAAATCAAAAGACAGGGAAAAGATACTTATATACCTTGCTGTTTTAAAGGTAGTGGTAAATGCTATTTTGGTTCGTGAAGACCAAGGTAAACAGTCTCCAATTTATTATGTTAGCAAGTCATTATTAGATGATGAGACTCGTTATCCTCATCTAGAAAAACTTGCACTTGCATTAATTATGACATCTAGGAAATTATTACCTTATTTTCAATGCCACCCTATATCCGTAGTAATTGCTTATCCCCTATGTAATATACTACATAAACATGATTTATCAGGTACATTAGCCAATTTGGCCATAGAATTGAGTGAATATGACGTCAAATTTCAACCTATAATTGCAATAAAGTCACATGTGTTAGCATATTTTTTGGCCTATTTTAGCCAAGGGATGCAATCAGAAGCAGAAAAAGAACTACAAATATTCAACGGGTCTAATCCAGGAACTTGGACTTTATTCACTAATGGTTCATCGAACATAAAAGGGGCAGGTCTAGGAATTATTTTGGTACCACTTACAGGTGAAACTATATGATAAGCCATAAAATGTCACCCTGTTACTAACAATGAGGCAGAGTATGAAGCTGTGATTGCATGTTTGGAACTGGCACGAGAGCTTGGCGTAGAATAGGTCATAATCAAAAGCGACTCACAACTCATAGTTAACCAAATACTGGGGACTTACACAGCTAGAGAAAAACAAATGCAACAGTACTTGGATAAGGCACATGATCTAGTTAGGCAATTCCAAACCTGGAAAGTTATGCAGATACCACGAGAAGAAAATCTCGAGGCAGAAGCCTTAGTTAATCTTACATCTGCAGCGGAAGTGACAAATGATGAAAGTGCTTTTGTAATTCATCTATTCCATTCAATACTTGATCAAGACAAAATGAGGTAAATTTCAATAATTTAACTTGGGATTGTAGGAAAGATATTGTCATTTATTTGTAGTATGGAATTGTCCCTGAAGATAAGAAGAAGGCCCACACGCTTTGCAAAAAAGCTGCTCGGTACTTTTTAAAGCAAGGCAATCTTTATCATAAAATGTTCAGTGGTCCTTCAGCAAGATGCCTTGGACCATCTCAAATAGATTATGTGATGAAAGAAATACACGAGGGGCATTGTGGAAATCACACAGGAGGAAGATCTTTTGTGAAAACCATGATTAGAGCATGTTATTATTGGCCCAAAATGGAAAAAGAAATGGAAAACTTTGTGGCTAAATGTGACAAGTGCCAAAGATACGGTAACAATATACATAAATCTGCAGAGTTGTTACATCCGATCATTGCATCGTGGTCTTTTATGAAATGGGAGATGGATATCGTAGGTCCATTACCACAAGCTAGAGGCAAAGTACAATTTTTGCTAGTACTCACTGATTACTTTACTAAGTGGGTAGAAGCGGGTGCTTTTAAATAGGTACGAGAAAAAGAGGTCAGAGATTTTGTTTAGCAAAATTTCATATGTCGATTCGGCGTACCAAAGAAAATCATATGTGGTAATGGCCCGCAATTTATAGGCACACAAATCACAGAATTTTTTCAAAGTTGGCAGACTAAAAGAATTATTTCAACGCCTTAACATCCCATGGGTAATGGACAAGCTGAATCAACGAATAAAGTCATTATTAACAACTTGAAGAAAATATTGAAGGAATCCAAAGGCAACTGTCCAGAGGTATCACTGGGTGTTTTGTGGGCTTATCTCACAACAACAAAAACAAGTACGGGAGAAACAACATTCTCACTTGTATATGGAGCTAAAGCTTTAATCCCAGTCGACATAGGGGAGCCAAGCACGATATATACACAAGCAACTGGGGAATCTAATGAAAAAATGTGAATAAACCTAGATTTACTTGAAGAAAGAAGGGAAGCTGCATTAATAAGGATGACAACACAAAAAGAAGTTATGGAACGATACTATAATTGTAAAGCTCGCCTAGATACTTCAAGATTGGGGACTTCGTACTCAAGAAGATTTTTCAATCCACAAGAGTGGTTAACGCGGGAAAGTTAAGTCCAACTTGGGATGGACCTTATAAGATTCACGGTATCACTAGAAAAGGAGCATACGAGCTGGAAACAATGGATGGAAAGATTTTACCTTCAAATTGGGATGTTGTTCATCTAAAGAGATACTATTTCTAAGGAAAAGAAGTATCCACAGGTAGGTACCCTCATTTTGAAATTTTATTTTTGAATTGTTAAAATTTTACTCACAATTTTAGATGATAGGCAAAAATCTAACCCGAACTAAGTGATGAATTACGACCTACAAGACACGTGTAAAATTATAAATTCTCGGTCTAGGTTTACAACTATTCTGATAGAAATTCAAACGGGTCAAGCAGTCTTCATCTAAAATTGTACCTCCGAGTCCCGTATGTTTTTCCTTTTCAGGAAACGGACCGAATGAGGAGCAATCAAGTTCTCGAGACTTCATACTTCAAAGCTCAAACACTTGGGGAACTATACAATACACATAGGACATATGTATAACGAAGGCAAAGAAGACTGAGAATAGTCAAAGTTCAAGTCAAAGCTCGAAAGTCTACTCATCGAATGAATCAAGTTCAGAGCAAAGTTATGAGCCAATAAACACAAAGCCAGTCAAAAAACCTTGTATCTAGGTTAAAGGAAATGCATAGAAATGGTTAAAAACCTTATTTCCTTTTTTGCAAATATTTTATAATAAAAACAGTTACGAAAAGTTATAGAAGATATTTAAATACATGTAAGATGTTACTTAAACTTTACAAAGTTTTGATGAAAAATTTATCAACGTCATTTCAAGAAACATGTATGTTCCTATTACTTTTTCGTACATTTGCACCATTATGAAGTTGAGACGTCTTCTTCATTAAGATTCGAGTATAAAAGGGCCATCATTTATAAAATTCATACTTGATTTAGACATCCATGAAATTAATAAAGCATTTTATAAAACAAAATGCAAAAAGGGGGTAAAAACATAAACCCACAATTTAACTAACAAAAACAAACAACGACCCAGTCAAATCTCACTAGTGTGATTTGGGGAGGATAGTGTGTACGCAGAACTTACCCCTACCCCGAAGGAGTAGAGAAGCTGTTTCCGAAAGACCCTTGGCTTAAAATGACAAAAGACAAATGAAGACAATATTAGTAACACCACAGAAATAATATGAAACAAATATGACAAATAGAAAAAAATCAAGAAAAATGATACAAAGCAAGGCAAAAGCAAAATAGTATCTTTACCAAACTAGCCTCACAAAGATATGGTATTAGACAAAACTCAACTATCTCCTTACCCACAACCATAATACTCGACCTCCACATGTTCCTATCAAGTGCCATGTCCTCGGAGATCTGAAGCCTCGCCATATCCTGCCTAATCACCTCCCCCTATACTTCTTAGGCCACCCTCTACCTCTACTTGTGCCGCTCCACAACCAGACGTTCGCACCTTCTTACCGGAGCATCCAGGCTTCTCCTCTAAACATGCCCGAACCATCTGAGCCTTGCTTCCCGCATCTTGTCATCAATGGGAGCCACATATACCTTCTCCTGGATATCAACATTCCTAATCTTATCCATCCTAGTGTGCCCGCACATCCACCTCAACATCCTCATTTTTGCTACCTCCATCCCCTGGATATGTGATTTCTTAACCGGCTAACACTCAGCCCCATACATCATAGCTGGCCTAACCACTGCTTTATTGAACTTACCTTTGAGTATCAGTGGAACTCTCTTGTCATATGATACTCCGGATGCTAATCTCCACTTCATCCATCCTACCCCAATACGATGTGTAACATCCTCGTCGATCTCCCCTGCCCCCTGGATAATCGACCCAAGGTACTTGAACCTGTCTTTACTTGGGATGACCTATGATTCCAGCCTTACATCCATGCACGCTTTCCTCTGCTCAGCAGTGAACTTGCACTCCAGGTATTGCGTCTTTGTCCTGCTAAGCTTGATACCTTTAAATATTCAAGAGCATGTGTCCAAACCTCCAGCCTATTAGTAACACTGGTTTGCGACTCATCAATCAGAATTATGTCATCAGCGAATAGCATGCACCATGGCATATCCCCTTGAATGTGATGTGTTAACGCATCCATCAGCGGGGCAAATAGGAACGGACTGAGAGCAGAACCTTGGTATAACCTCATAACAACTGGAAAATCCTCAGAGTCGCCTCCTACTATCCTAAACCGAGTCTTCGCCCATCATACATGTCCTTAAACTTTAACTAACAAGTCCTTGAATATAAAGGCAAGAACAAGCAAAACAGAAACTCGAGATAATTAAGTTAAAACAAAAACTTCTTAATATTAAAAGTTTAGACTAAGTATGAACCTAGTCATAAACTGTTTGTTATTTATAAAAAAAATGCCCTGAAGGAGGTCTGGGGACTTATCATTTTCAAAAAACTAAACCCCCAAATGGGAGCGGGGGTTAAAACCACATTCCAAAAAGAAAAAAAGAAAGAAGAAGTTATATATCATAAACTTTCATTGAGGGGCAAAAAAAGGGTCTAAAGCAGTATCACTAGCAACAAAAGGTTCGAGTTGGATTGAAGGAGTTGGAACATTCACTGTACCCATATCATCTTTAATATGCTCGGGAGTATCAGCCATGAGAGAAGGAAAGTCTTGGCCTTACTGAGTTTTTTCTATAGTATTTTTTATCTTGGTTAACTCAGCATCCAAGTTGAAACCTTCTTGTCTAGCTTCCACAAGGGTATTATGGCGTATGTTTAAAATCGCCGAACTCACTTCAATAGTAGTTTTATCCTAAAGAAACTCATAATATCTCTCCTATTTCATTCTCAGCCAAGACAAAAATCATAAGAAGCTTGCAAAGGAGAGAGTGAACTTTCTAAAAAACTGACCTTATTAGAAGACTCACGGAGATCTTCTTGGGTCTGAGTAAGTGTTTGCACGAGTTCACTAGCGCAAACCTCTTTCTCACTTAGCAAAGCCTTCAATTATCTGATCTCTTCACTGGCCTTGGAGAGTTGCTCAGAAAAAGATGTCTCGAGGAGATTTTTATCTTTGTCTGCTTGATTTGAGGAAGCCTTCTCAACTGCTAACTCTGAAGTTAGAACCTTCAACTGCTTCTCTAAGGTGCATTTGTTTTCTTCTAATGCTTTCATATCAATTTGAAATCTTTCATATTGTTCTCTCTAGTTATCTGCTTCAACTTGATAATCGTGCATTAACTGCTCCGCGTGGGGAAACAGAATAAAACCTTTAACGCTGACTACACAATATCATTCGTTCAAGTCAAAGAGTTGTGACTCTCGAGCTTGGATTTCTCAACTGGACCAATCAAAGGTTTTAAGCACACATCAGTCTGACCTGATTTCCTTAAAAAATTACCATCGGCAGGAACCTCGATGATAATTTTCTTCATAGCTCCACTTCCACTTGAAAAATTAACCTAAGTATGAGGAACAATAACAACGGGAACTGTGGAAGGAGTCAAAACAGTTTGGGGCGGAGCAGCAAGGACAACAATTACAATTGGCAAAGAAGATATCACAGGAGCAGGCATGGAAATTAAGGCAAGAGGCATTTTATTAGAAACTAAGTCCAAATTTCCACTATTAAACCCACGAGCAAAAAGCTGATCTTTAGAGTCACGAGCAATTGTAGGGGTGTCATCATCAGAAATCACCATTGCGGCTTCAACAGGCTCGATGATGGGAATATAACGGGGAGGAGACGCTTCATCTTCTGAAAAGACACATCTTCTGGCTCGTGGCCTTTTTATCAAAGAGCCCATATCTTGTTCCCCCATCTTCAGAATCATGAATTGCAGTAGCCTTCCTTTTCGATGAAGAACCCAAGATTATCTATTGAGCTCTTTCCAAAGAAACTCTAGAAGATACAACAACATCAAAACTTATACCTTGAATGGGAAATCCTGACAAAAAGAAGGATCAAAACCAATTCCAAAGGAAGAAGTAAATGAAAATACAAAGGATATAAGAGAAAGACATTTACCAAGAATCTTCACTTTTCAACCAAACCGATGAGAAAGGTTTTTCCAGGATCTACCATTTATCAAAGCAACATTCAACAACTTTCCTACCCAACCAGGGAAATGTGAATCTCCTCAACAGTTCCTATGGTTGCTGAAAAAGAGGAGAAAGTTAAAATGGTGGCGAACAAAATTTATGAAAAGAAAACTTACGTACAAAATTTCACTTATCAGGGAATCTAACATTTTCTTGACCCACTAGACCGACACTGGGGGCAGCAACAAACCAGCCACAGTGTTTATCATCCTCGGGGCTAACCAATAGTCTGTTACTTCTTGCTGCTAAAGTAAAAATCCCTTGACGGGAAAGTTTAGGAGAGTAGAGATGAATCAGATAAAAGAAAGTAGAAGGCAAACCAGCCATACTAGCTAAATTCCTCAAGCAAGTGACAACCTTCCATACGATAGGGCCGACTTGTCCTAAACAAATGTTGAAAAAGCGGCAGAATTTGATGATAACAGGATCAATAGGGGGATTGAAATTAAATGTAAAAGGATATGTCTATAGGAAAGAAAACCCAGTCAAGTAAGATGTATTCCTTCGGTTTACATTGGGAATTATAATGGAAAAATCATGACTCCAATGACAATCCATACGAACAACAATGATAAGACCTTCGGTGATTTGAGATGGATAAATATCTGCACGATCTAAAGAAGACATAGAAGAAACTTGATTTCTGATTGATTCTCTATCGGTATAAAAAGATAATTCAGCAGGGACAATTTGGTCTACCAAAGGCTCACAAAGAGATTCATTAAAGCCTTTATTTCTAGACAAAGAGAAAGAGAACCTCTGGTTCTAAAATGTGGAGTAGAACTACCTGAAGGAACAGAAGAACCTCGTAACGATGAGGACCCTAAACTACGAAGTCTTACTCCTCTCCTACTTCTAACAAGAGCAAGAGGAATGTTATAAACAATGGGGACTTTTTGAGGATTAGGGTTTGAAGAAGACATAGTAGTACGAGGAAGAAGAAAATAAGAACTGAATATTCTAAGCTCTTTATGAGAAAGAGAAAGATGAAAAATTATATTTATACTTAGAAGAAACCGTCAGAGGAAAATGTGTAATGATAGACACGACATGATGGAAGTTGTCACTTCATAATTAATGAAGCCGTAAAAAAGCCCTAAAAGGAGCTGAAAAATTACAAAACCAAACCGGGGATGACACTGTCACGAACATTAAGTGGAAGTGACATATGATGCATCAGTCCCAGAGAAGAATTGATGACGAAAAATATTCTAGTTTTAATGAGATCCACTTCCCAAATATTTTATTGATAAATAAATGGCAAGTGGAGAGACTATCTGTATTGAGAAACAATAAGTTTATTATAAAATAACACGTTACGACACGTGGACTGGTCAAAAGATGACAGTTGGCAAAAAATGGTTGAAGAGGCACAAGTTTCAACATGCACGAGCAGAGATCCAAGAAAATCAGAAAGGATAGGTGTTCGAACCAATTAATATTCGAAAGTCGCATCAGAAGAATGAACCTAAATAGCAAAAGGGGTATAGATATATATTATTGGTAATTAATAGGCATTAATTGCGGAAAAAACGTTATTGAATCTGTATTGAATCAGTTATGATTTCCAGTTATAACGTTATATTAAATACCATTGATTGTCTATAATGACTTCATTATGCAAAGGAAAAAATATATTACTTAGAAATAGCTATAAAAAGGTGAGAACATAATATTTGTAAGGACACTAAATACTATTAGAATATATTTATTTACTTTGCTTTCTACTCTGCAATTTTTTTCATCAATTATTCTTATTTCTATTTTATTATCAGTAACCCGAGTTTTTCTTAAAACAAACTTTTGACCGAAACCCCAATTTTGTTGTTAAACAATTGTGTAAAGTCATGTGCATTTTTTTTTTATTTTCAAGTTTGATAGAATAAGATAAAATATTTAGAATTAAGTTTGAAATTAAATTTATATAATTATACTGTCAATCAAATAATATATAAAGTTAATCCGACGGCTTATCCTACCTTATCTCGCGTAACGACCCCTTAAACATGGACATCCAAAATCAAATGTTTAACATACTTACTACTATTGTATTTGTATCTTTCTTTAAAGATATTAACTAGGAAGTTTTTGTTACAAAATTTTTAAATATTGTGAAACCCGACAATATTCAATGATGCAATTTCTCGTGGGTAAAATGTGCCTAGTATTACTATTTAGTATTCATCACCTTAATCACGAGTATCGAAGTTGTCGTTTGCATAAAAAATTATAAAAACTTTAATGCTTTCAATTTTTCCTGATATATACGCCATATAAAATTAAAAAATTTAAATTTTATGAATTTAATTTTTAATATTTTTAGTATTAAATTTATTATATTTTTGAGAGCTAAAAAGAATTTGATAGTGCAGTATGCGCCAGGAGAACATAATTAATTTGAGGAAAGACAAAGATGTTTCAAAAGATAACCAAAGTTGGTGGTTTAGAAAGACTGTGTTAGGTTAAGTGGGTTTATACGAAGCTTTTAAATTAATTGGGTTATTAATTTATTCACCAAATCGGAGAAAAAGATGCAGCGAATCAGAATACGGCAATAAACTCGCAAGAGTTGTTTTTCTCATATCTATTATTTTGTCTGTAGTTAGGTGTGCAGGAAAGCATGATTGCATGCGACAATATTCTCTAGGAAGGATCAACCTAAACCCAACAATGATTAAATATTCTAGCATTAATATGTCAGTACTAATATTTTGAATACATTACCAGATTACCTACCTAATAATATATCTCGGATTCACAAGGGAATGGCTTTCCTTACAATTTTTTTTACAAGCCTATATATTACATTAACTACAGTATACATATTTTTAACAGCATTCTAATGGTTTTTAATGTATTCATAATAATATAACGAGCCAAAAATTGCTTTGCTTTGTGGGGTTAGACAACTACATGAGAGGAAATCGTTAACGCTAAACCAAACACATCTGTTTGATAAAAAATATAGGTGTTGGCTCAATGAATTAAATTTAAATAAAGAAGAGTTAATCTTAATTAGTATATTCTAAAAACCATACTATCGGTGTTGTAACAAATGACTAGTATATTTTTCCAAATGACAATAATATAAGCAATTATAACAATATTCAATGATCCAAGGAGATAGAACATGACATGAAATAGTAATAAATGACATTTACGAAAATAAAACGTGTGAGTCATCCGAAAAGGGATAAGATCAGTGGATATTTTCTCTTACATTGATGAATGATTTATAAACCTTTGAACACTTAAATTAGTCTTGGATTCAATGGAAATGCTAGACAAGAATCTTAGTAAAAAGGTTATTTTTGTATGCTTGCAATATGACCAAATTCTATCTATAAAGTCAATGTGTTTTTTACAAAATGAATATTTCCTCCTCTCCTATCATCGTGTCTCTTTCTATTTAGAGGGAACACGTTCCTAGAAACCCTAATAGTACAAGTCTCTTTAATGTCTTATTTTGAAATTAATCGTTATAACTCTGTCAAGGACGTTCGACCTCGATCTTCATCTTTGATGACTCATCGACCTTAATCCTTGCTAATTCTTCGACCGCAACCTTCTATGTTTCTAGAACCTCTTCGACCTAGGGCAGGTCTCTATTACAGTATCATTGGTGACACATGGCGTCCTGTGAATGCCTCATTATTTCTTGCAGGACTTAATCATATTAGAGATAATTTTGACCTATACCGTTAGTCCTTTCACTTATTGAGGTCGTCCTCGCAGATGAACTAAATAAGCGAATAATTGTCGTTTTCGGTCGAATTTATCGAGTAAGCTCCAAGAGTCGTAATCGTCATTCCGAGCAGGACACATGGCCCTCTATGGCTGCAAAATTCGAATACCTCTTGTTTCCCGAGTGATTTGTTGGAGTTGTCCTGCCCAAGGAACATAATGATGTCATTGGTATCAAGCATCATTATGATGCATATTTCTGATGCATTACCTCGATTTGCGTGTGTCCCTTGATTGGATCTGCCAGTTCGATTCCGGTGCCAATGATGATGAGCCTCTTTTTGGGTTTAGTGCCATGATCTCTATAAAATGAGGTTTTTGAAATTGAGTTTGAAGTTTGCTTATCCTAACCTTCTAGAGATTTATCCTTCTTGCTATTTTCTTCTCTAAATTCCAGCTTCACTCTACTGTCTTATTCTATCTCCATTCTTTCCCGCTTGTTATGCTTCTTTACTACTTTGCACCATGTTTGACTTAGCATCAAATGCTGGTGAAGGGGGTCGTATTCCTCATTTAGCAGTTGTGTTTGCCTCTCATGGGGAGGGTGTTTTTTCCATTGTTGATGCCGAAGCGTTCCCATCAGTGGAGGAAATAATCTCCCGCAATCCTGACTCTAGGTCTGACCTTACCAATTTACCTAACGCTGCACCTAGAGTCTTTCAATCGATGATGACGCCTAAGGAATCAGTGAAAATCAAGGCCAAATTCGGCCTTCAAAAACATGTTGAATTGATCCCGCGTAGTGGGGACGTGGCATAGGTTCATCGCCTTGGGTACTGCACTTTATTAGTTTATCATTTCCTCATCGATTATTCGTTTCCCCTCCTTCCGTTGGTAAAGGAATTATGTCATTGCAATGGCGTCTGACCTGCTCAGTTTGCGCCGTATGTCTAGAAATCATTAGGATGCTGACCAAATTTGCCGAGTTGGCGGGGGCCGAGTAGAAGTTACAACATTTGTCTCATCTCTTCGCCCCGAGCTTTTATAGGGTGGGGGATGCTGAATCTTCACCATCATGGAGGAAAATGTTTGGTAGTGAAGACGGATGATAAGGCCAGTCGGGCTTAATTTGTGATACGTTGGGTCCGAGGACGTAGTGTCTAATGCTGATGGCTTTCCATAGGCTTGGAATTGCACACGTAAGTACTCGTTTGTTTTTGTTGACGTTATTTTACTTACTTGGAGTTAGTTGAAGGACTTTTTCTTTCTTTGTAGCCAACACTCAGCCTCCCCTTCTAGTCACTCGCATTTCTGACTTGGTCAAGCAAATTTTACCCGCATCGTAGGGATCCACAACTGGCTGAGCTTCATCAAGAAGTTTATATGGTCATTCCATTTGCATTGTATGCAGATTCATTTTGCTGACTTCGAAATTTATTTCTTTCTCAGGTCGAGGATCTTCTAGAAGGAGCTGGGCATTAGTGCATCCTTTCGCAGGAAGGCTGATGGCCCTTTGATTTCTGCACTGACCCTTCTTTTGGTCGCGAAAGTCCAAGAACATGCCCCTGTTTCATCCTATGCTTCTGCTCCTCATTCACTGACTGATGAGGACTATGATATCTCCGTTGACGATGGTAGTCTAATGCCTTGTAAGAGGAGAGGTGTGTATGTGGGAGGAAAAAAGCTAGTAGACGTTGACTTGGAAGAACATGATTTGTTCTTCGAGAGACGGCCATAGTGTATGTTAGAGAGATCCCCGTGGCAGGTTTCGAGGTCCCACTCTTCGAGTAGATGAACACGAGCGTATCAATACGTCATGCTCGAGTGTCGTAGTGGATTTCCTCTCTACAACTAATGATATAAATAAATTCATTATCGAGGAGAACATTGGATATGACTCAGATATGTACCTGGACGAGTTGAGGATGATTAATGTGGGACTCACTCAACTCGAAATGACGTTGGGAGCAGGCTCCAGGACTATTGCGATCCCAATGGTCCGCAATCTTCTTGTAGACACTGAGTAAATAGTCCTTGCCCTCAGCCCTATTTGTTATGAGATTGAAGGTACGACCCTCGAGGCAATAAATACTAGTACTTTGCTACTCTTGCTCTCCGAGTAAGTACGATTGTCGTATGTTCTTTTCCTTATGCTTTAATTTCTTTATTAAGCTGTAACTCCTTTTCTTTGTTTGATAGATGTTTATTCTAGAGATTGAGAGTGCTCGGTGAGATAATAGGCGTAAAGACATTCACGTGAAGCTGAAGGACAAGTATACAAGGTTCCCTGAGAAGTACCAGGAGATCCGGTGTTGGCTTCATGAATGCGGCAATGTGTGGGTCCTGAGGAGGACTTGAAGAAAAGGACATGGAGTCAGGTGATGGAGAAATGCAACGTCCTTGAAGGGTCATTGAGGAGCTTGAGCTTAGCAGGGACGTAGAGGCCCAATGTAGTGATCTCCAAGCCCGAGTGGTCCTGCTACAAGGCCAACTCGAAGAGATCTAGTTCAAGGCGGATGCTCTTAGTGGAGAGTCGCAAAAAAATAGGAGGAGCTTGGTAAGGCGTAGTATGCTCTATCTGAGGCTTAGAGAAGGGTGGAGTTCCTAAAAGTGGTGAATCAAACCCTTCGTTTCAAGCAAGCAAATGACTTGCCGATCGCGAGGCTTAAAAAATAATGGCATGATAAAAGGATTGGGGAGTTGGAGAAAGAGAACTTTGATCTTTATGATCAAGTTGTTGCTTTGGAGGCCGAGAAGGTCAAACTACTTGTGCGCGCGCTTCTAGCCTCCCAACGTTCCTTGTGAGCTGTACGAAGAGTGGATTCATATTAAGGCCCGATTGGATGTGCTCCGTCACTTGCATGTGGTGGGTTCCTTTCTTGTTGTGGACTGTGAGGATGCTTGGGTCAAGGCTTGTGAGCGTGGGGTTGCTTGTGGCTTCGAACCAACTGTGCCTCGTCCTGGTAATGAAGATGAGGACGGTAAGGATGTTGTAGACCGCCTTGAGAATGAGGCCTAATATGACTCCATATATCCTCCGAGCGAGGGGGAAGGGGCGTTGAAGGTTGGGCCGGTGAGGACATCGTGTGTTATGATAGCAATGGCCAACAATAGTTTGTTTCCTATCAGTTTTATGTATTTTTACGGGCGTCTTCATGAGACTTTGTAAGAAACCTTTATTTATTAATTTAAAGTTGTTTTTTATTTGCACCTTCTTGTTTGCCGTGGTTTGTTTCTGTACTTTGCTTGTTTGTTCCTTCTTGCTTTTGTTGTCATTCTTATAAATATCAAAGTCCTTTGGTCGAATAACTATGGGCCAAATTACTCATTTGTTCATATAGGTTGAGTATGTCTACAGACCGATCGGTTAGTTTAACTTGGTCGGTTCTTGTTTGGTTAAGTTTAACCTTCTATTGAAACTTGGTTGAGGGCCGATAGGTGTTATTTGAACTTGGTCAAATTTTGTCCTCTTTAAATTGCGGCCGAGGGTCGAGAGGTATTGTTCGAATATGGTCGAATTCTAACCTATCGTTAGTGCGTGGTCGAGGGTAGATAGGAATTATTCAACCTTGGTTGAATTTTAACCTCTTTAAATCGCTGCCGACGGCCGATAGGTATTATTTGAACGAGTTCAAAGGAATAGGCGAAGGGTGATAGGTGTTGTTCGATCATGGTTGAACTTAACCTTTTGTTAATCACGCCGAGGGTCGACTGGCTTGTTCGAGAACGGTCGAGCATAACCTTTTGTTAAGGTCAAGGGCCGATAGGTGTTGTTTGAGCAGGGTCAAACATAGCCTTTTGTTAAGGATCGATAGGTGTTTTTGATAAATATAAGTTTCTTATTACTTTAAAATTGTTGCTCTGATTACATGACTAGAGAAAGTTACAAATTTTGGGCATTGGCTGACGTTCTAGTCCCAAACCCAGTCTATCAAGTCCCTTCATTTCTTGATTTGGAGAGCATTGAGGAGTCGAGTAATGAAAGAGAAAAGCAATCCTTCCTCCACATACTTCGACTCGAAGTGTCCCCTTTGTTGCCTCGTTAAAAGCCTCCTTGAGGAAGCGCTAATGGGACAAAACCTTAGTGGGGAAAAAAGAGTGCGACTTGGGGACACTTCTTCTTTTTAGAAGTTGAAGTATTTGAAGTGGATGATGTTCCAATTGTTCACTAATTTCTTTCCTTCCCTTGTATCTAATAGGAACGAGCCCCTATTTGCTTTGGATGCAATTTTGTACAGCTCATACCAGTTTTTTCCCACTTTGCCTTCCCCTAGGTCTTTGCTCGCTTGAATTTTGGTTTTGAGTACGTAATCCCCAATTTTGAGTGGTCAGGGCTTTGCTTTTTTGTTGTAATAATGTTATGCTTGCTATTTTTGGGAGACCATCCTTATGTACACCTTTACTCTCCGTTCGTCAATTTTGTTGAGTTCCTGCCTTCTACTCTTATCATTACTAGGACCACTTTCGTGGGAGCACCTTAGGCTGGGTTTTCCATCTTCAACCGATATGACTGCCTCAATCCCAGAACAAAAGTAGGGTGTCTCTCTTGTACTTGTCTTCGGGGTTATATGCCCATAATACTTCTAGGAGTATCTCTGACCACAGTTCCTTAGCGTATTCAAGATTTTCTTCATGGTGTTTAATAAGGACTTGTTGGAGGATTCCCCCTTTCCATTACCCGCTGGGTGATATGAGGTTAAAAGTATTCTCTTAATATGACATTTCTCTAAGAATTTGTTGGTTTTCTTTTTCGTGAACTTGGGTACATTATCGCAACTAATCTCCTTGGGTAGGCCGAATCAACAGATGATATTTCTCTGTATAAAACTTATTACCTCTTGTTCACGTATTTCAGTGAACACTCTTGCTTCCACCCATTCAGAGAAATAGTTAGTTAAAACCAAAAGAAATCGTACATTACTTCGCCCTGCTGGGAGGGGCCCCACGATATCCATTGCATACTTGATAAACATCCATAGAGAGGTGACATGGTGGAGGTGCTCGCCTGCTTGGTGAATCATTATGGCGTATTTCTGAAATTATTCACATTTCTTCACTAATTTTGAGGCATCCTTTTCATGGTGGGCCAATAGTATCCTGCTCGTATGAGGCACCCAACGAGTGCTTAATTTCCAATATAAGCACCACAATAGCTTTCATGGATTTCTTCGAGGACATTCTGGATTTGGTTTGGGCCCAATCATTTCTCTAGAGGGCCTCTGTATGTCCTCTTGTACAAGTCGCTATGGAGGAGCTTGCATTTGGTTGCTAGGGCTCTTAGTTTCTTCACTTTTTTTTGTCATTTTGGAGTGCGTCTTCCTGCAAATTGGCGATAATATGATTGTGCCAATCCCAAGTTAAGCTTACAGATCTTACCTCGAAGTGGTCTAGCAATGAGTTGATGAGGTGGACTACACTTTTATCCCTGGTCGTGATGCTTCTGGTAGCCGTTGCCAATTTAGTGAGGCCTCTTGCTTCAGCATTCTGCGCACGCAGGATCTGGTCAAACCGACATTCCTCAAACTCGGGCAACAACTTATAGATATCGATATGATATTTTTGCACCCTTTGTTCTTTGATTTGGAAAGTCCCTATAACTTGGTTGACTATGAGTTGGGAATCATAGTAGAGTTTCAACCTCTTTGACCGATGCTTGAGTTCTAGACTCAATCCTATAATTATGGCCTCGTATTCGGCCTCATTTTTAGTCATATCTGGGAATCTTATTGATGACGAATTACTTTACTGGTAAGGACCTCGAGTAAGAGTCCTATTCCAAATCTTGAGGTGTTGGATGCATCATCGATGCATATGACTAGGGGTCTTGTGTTTGGAGAGAAGCTTGGACGACTTCCTTGTACTTCATGCATTATTTTTGTATTGAAGTATATGACAAAGCCAATGAGAATTTGCGATTTCATCATTGTTCGCAGCTGATACATGATATCGTGCTCGTTTATCTCGATGACCCACTTGGACAATATTCCCGATAGCTCGGGTTTATGTAAAATGCATCTTAGGGGTAACGTGGTAACGACCGAGATAGGGTGGTACCGGAAACAAGGTCTATTATTTCGTGAAACAATGACTAATATGTGAGCCAGTTTCTCGAGGTACGGGTACTCGTCTTGGCATAGACGAGTGTTTTGCTAATGTAATAAATATGCCAACCTTTGGTTTCTTGAATCAGGGTTGCACTTACTGTTACTTTGGAGATGGTCAGTAGACGAGGAGATATTCCTCGGGCACGAGCTTTGAGAGTAGAGACGGTGATGAAAGATACGCCTTCAACTAGAGATTGTACACACTCGGGTGTCCACTCTAGACCATTGTCCTTTTCGAGTACGTCGAAAACCTTTTGACATTTGTCAGACGACGACGAGATGAATATCGATAAATCAGTGATTCCTCCAGTTAACCTATGGACTTGCTTTTTGGTAGTCAGGAGCTTTGGTATCCCTTCGATAACTTTGATTTGGTCAGCAGTAATCTCAATCCCACGTTGTGACACTAAGAAGCACAAGAACATCCTAAAGGCTATGCCAAATGTGCATTTCTCCGGGTTTAGTTTTGTTCTATACCATCTTAGTATATCTAAAACTTCCTTTAAACGGTCAATATAGTCTCCTTTATGGATTTGACCAGCTTGTCATGGATATATACTTCATGGTTTTTCCAAGTTGATCTTCAAACATTTTCCTGACCAATCCTTTATATATAGCCCCTACGTTATTTAGACCAGATGTCATGACTCTATAGCAAAATGTTCCTCGATGGATGACGAATGTGGTCTTCTCCTGGTATTTTTCTTCCATAATTATCTAGTTATATCCCGAGTACGCATCCAAAAACTCAACAACTCATGGGGGATACTGCATCGATGAGATGGTCAATATGTGGTAACGAGAATGAATCCATTGTTCATGCTTTGATTCAGGTCTTTGAAATCTACGCACATTCACCATTTCCTATTTTTCTTTTGAACATCACTATGTTGGTGATCAATTTCTTCACCTCCTTATGGACGGGATCATTGATGGCGGGATTGAGTTTACATCTAACCTGCCTTACCGGAAGGGGGTAGGGGGTAAAACGGGTCGACGTTTAATTTATGTGAGGCAATATCCTTGGGGCGCATATATGCATAGATGAAGGAAAACAAATCTACATTAGTCATTAAGAATTGACTAAATTTACATGGTTCTCAGAGTTTGCAGATGATATAAGCCTTTTTGCTATAGTCGCCGGGGTCTAATTGAATGGGGTTGAGGTCTTTTACAGTATTGTCCGCGACTTCATACATTTCGGGATCAATGATGACATCTCTGGTCTCTTCTTGCGTTGACCTCGTCCGTGTTGATTGCTATGCTTCTTTTTCCTTGTCTTTTTTCTGTTGGGTTGTTGTGTCATCTAAGGCGATGCGATAGCACTCCTTGGACGTGCCTTGTTCTCCCCTATGATAAATATACCCAAGGTATTGGGAATTTGGTGACGTGGTATAGGCTGGAAGGGATATCTCTCATGGGATATATCTATGCCGCTTATATTATGGTATTGTACGCGGGTGGCCTGGTCCATGATATGGAATGTTGTCTCCAGTGTTATGCAGCCTGCCAAGAAGGGTAGTGTAATTTCTCCTGATGTTTGTTCAACTGCATTATTAAAATCGTTTAGTGTGATGCAACATGGCACTATCTTGTCCTCGAGTCTCATTTGGGCATGAACTCAGGGATAGATAATGCATGCTCTAGTTCTATTGTCTATCATGATACGTTTGAAATCATTATCTAAAGTGCACATAGTAATGATGAGAGCATCATTATGAGGGAAAGTCAAACCGTCAGCATCTGACTCATCGAAGATGATAATTTCTTCTAGTACGTCATACCGCTCACGGGTTATAGATCGTTTGAGTTTATGAGTGGTGGTGAATTTATGACCGTAGATGGAGGCGTCATCACTTCCGTCAACGATCATGTTGATAGTACGAGATGGTGATGGCGACTTTGGGGGGCATCAATGTCGCCCAAGTTCACACCTTAAATTGGGGTTGTGAAGCGGTTGATTTAATTATAACTACCCAACTAGGAGTGAGGATTGATTCCTCATGGAGAATTGATGGGATTAGGTATATACTCGGACTAATCGTATGATGTGTCCAGATGAACTTCCACATACTTTGTTGTTTTTGTCTACTTCTAAATTAAGCTATTATTTGTAAATGTAAAACTAGTGAATGATATTTTGGTGTTGTTTCTCAAGTTTGTAAAATATCTAGGTGTGACTTCTACCTAGGTGTTTGCCTAAAAGGTTGTGGTTAGAGCGGGTTTCATTGGTTGGGGTGTAAAATAACAATCAATACATATTTACCCACTAAATAGCTCTCGGTAATAAATTGGTTTTTTCCATTTTGGCTTTCTCAAGTCCAAATGGGTAATTCACCAAATAATTGATAGATGCTTAAGTAGGGGTTTACTATCTTTAGATTCAACCCTTTAATTGGGACTATCAATTTCTTAAGTTCGTCTTAATTTCTTGTTAACCACGTTTTCCTAGATTCAGTCTATCTTTCTCAAGTAGAGACTAAATCAAATAGGCTTGAGTTAATGTTTGAAACAATTGATTCTACAATTAAAGCAAGAACAAGGCTAAATATTACACACCCAACCATAAACAAGTCCTAAATCAAACACCCATTAGGTACCCACATTAGATTGAGTCACAATCCTAACTAGAAATTGACCTACTCATCGATGAAAATGAAGAAATTAAAGAGGAAATTATAATTAAACTCTTATTGAAATGTTAAAAGACAAAAATCTAATGTTTCATCACTAATGTAAGCTAAAGTTTCTAAAACCAATAAAGAAAAAAAGGCTACCAACTTTCAGATGTTCAAACTTAACCTAATTTTGTCAAAAATGACTATTTATACACAACTGGAATTGGACAAAATTCCTTTTTCGAAGGTTCTATGGTAGGACAATTCTGTGTGCGATCTGCACTTCGATGAAGGTCTTGATAGGAGGGACTTCTGCGGCCGCACAATTATGATTTGTGGCTGCACTTCTTAAATTTTGCGGACCACACATTTCTGAGTGCGGCCGCGCTCTTGAATTCTGCAGCCACACAGTTATACTGCGATCCTCACGCCTTGATGGACTAAGACTGGGAACTCTCTGATTTTTCATATTTGCAGCCACACAATTGTTTTGCTGTCCGCACTTTGCAAGACTTTTCTGACAGAGGTCCTTCATGTTCTACGGCCGCATACAGATTTCTGCAGTCCGCACTTTTGCCTTTTTGCTTGGTTTTGGTTCTTGTCCAAAAATACTCCTTCTTGAGTTAAAATTCATCACTTTGGATTATTTCCCAATACTCCTGCAAGAAAGCATATTTTATTAGTTTTGTGGAATATCTTTTAACATTTTTGAGCTAAAACGTAAGTAAAAAGGTGCAAATAAGTAGTCAAAAATCCCCACTTATCAACTCCTCCAAACTTATATTTTTGCTTATCCTCAAGAAAATAAGAAATTCCCGCTACCACATGAAGATAGCTGCTCCAACTATGCTAAGGTTAATCAAACACATATCAATTGGGACCAACAATTACCCACAACACTTATGAATTATCAAGAAGGCAATAAATTGAATTTTTTCGCACAATAGTTTTAATGTGACATTAGAGCACCAAGAGTTGAATTTATTCATCAAGGAAGCTCGCTATTTCATGTAGATCATTGTGGATCCCAAACTCCTCCTCCTCTACTCTCCGTTATCATCTCACTTAAGAATGTAGCACTCAATTCAAGGATTTGTGAAAAGTTTGCTCATCTCTCTCAAAGAATGTAACAAGTACGACTCTAAGTACAATATGCTTGATCATCGTGTAAAACACCATTAATGTAAGTTCACCCAGCCTGAAATCACGTAGGGCTTTTTCAGAATGGAATGAAGGCTTTTTGACAATGGTAGGTAATGTTGGAATAGAAACGGGTTCATCTTTCCTTAAGCACCCCATTTTTCTATTTTTGGATCATGTTTTGCTGACTCTTTGAGTCATTTTCTTTTTTCTTAGGGGAACTATAGAGACTTAACATCACTCTTTCTCGGTCATGATGTTCATTTTCTCCTCGATTGTTTTCTCCATGCTTTGTATCATCGCTTTTCTTTGAATCCCTTCACTCTTCACTTTATTCACTTTCTTTTTGCATTTTTTTCTTGTATTCTTTCTTTCTTTTTCTTTGCCTTTCCTTTTCTTTATTTCTTCTCTTTTTGTGCCTTGATACCACTTTTAAACTCCTCGTCTCTCCCCCAGAGTTATATTTTAGCCAATTGCTTCTCACGAGTTTTAAGGAAATCTAGGGTGTTGAGAGAGGGTCACTACAAAACAGGTAAAAGCTTATAACATGGTTATCAAATGAAAAAGGTCTTAGGATCAAATTGGTTAACTAGAAATATAAACATTGGTGGGCTATGGAAAATTTTAAATCGGGTCAAGGAGAGCCTGCAATCATTTCTCAAGCCTAGCAAATCTTAGTATTTTGCCTAGAAACACATTCGGGGCAAGTTCTGGACCATTTGTACGAGTACTTGGACTTTTAACAAAAATCTCACTTCTCACACAACTGGATTGTCAAAGAGGATATATTCGAGGGCCCACAACAACCATATTCAAGATTGAAAATCACTAATGGTTCAACTATACCACTCGATGATTGCTCAAGTCAACTCAAGAGTCAAAAGGTCACTAACTTAAGCTATTTCTTGCCAATAACTTGTTTTTAACCATAAGGCCGTAGTTAAACATGTTGGTACCAAGTGAAGCATGCTTGACCCTTTTATTCATTACTATTTTTTTTACTTAAACATTAAGAACATAGCCAATCCCTTAAGAATGTTATCACACCATTAATCGTTGGGAAGAGTCACCCGGTTTACTCAGAAATCACTTTTGAAAAGTACCGTGGTATTATTAAAACCAAAGGATTATTGATCTCGTAAACATAAAAAGAAGCTATCAAGTCTAAAAGAAGATAATAACATAAATAAGAAGCTATTAGATTAAACATCAACTACTAAGAAAACAAGATAAAGAAGCTATAGCATAAACTACTAAAAACATAAATGAAATGAATATACAAGATAAGAGAAGAGAGAGAGAATATACATCAATAGAGAGAAAGAAAAATATGTACATAAATAGAAATAATAAAAGAGAATGTTATCAAATTATTATAGGCCAACTATCATCAAATGAAAATAAGCTCCACCCCCTAAAATAAGAATAAGCATTGTCCCCAATGCTTAACAAAATAAAATAAAGGAAGGGAAAGAGTATAGAAACTACCTATGTGGCCTCTCTGTCCATAGCATCATCACCACCCTCAGGCTCTTGCAACTGTATCTCATCGTCCTCTGCTCGGGGAGTAGATGTGTTAGTGAACATATGTAAAACTGCCTTAGAAGTGTGTGCATTAAGGTCTGCCTCCTCAGACTAGCCAGCTGCTGCCTCTAGTACTGATGGTGTTGCTGGTGCTTACTCCATCAATATATCAAGTGCAATATCCCTAGTGAATGCTATCTTGGCCGCCTCTTTGGTCAGCTTATCAAGTGCTTTCTTCGAGGCATGTGATTTCTTCATCTTCTTCACCTATTTACCTAACTCCTCAATTAATCTTCATGTGCCACCATCGTATCCATAATAGTCTGCTAGTTTTCTAGAATCTTCTTCAAGGTCTTCTCCACTTTTGGAGAAGTCTGGGGTGCTGGGGTGGAAGACTGTGCTGCAACATCACTAGATAAGCCAACCATCTTTATAGTGGCTATCTGTATCCAATTGTTGATACGTGCTAGAGTTTAGGATACTCTCATTGCTGTTAGTAGATAAGTGGAAGATGAAGACACTGGAGCTACTGGTGGTCCAACTGATGAGGGTGGAGGTATGACTGCTGTAATTCTAGAAGGCCTAGCTGAAGTGGCAAGCCTGTTAGCTGAAGGTGCTTTTGAAGCTATAGCTACCACCGAAGGCTCTTTTGACTGGCCCTCGGTAGTAGTTGGTTGGCCCTTGCTCTTGTTCTTTTGGTTCCTCGGGTCCTTGAGAGAGTACCATGAGAAGGGTTGCTTTGCCCGAACCTTTGTATCAAATGGCTTTAATTCCACTCCCACATCCATAAGGTATTCTGTGATGGTGTGGATACGGTTAGGAGCTCTAAACCTCCCTAAAAACTGCCAATATGTTGACTGACCTGATGGCACCCACATTGATAGGGTATCTACCATGATAAATGCCGCTAAAATTGCCCAAGGGATATGAAGGATGTTCCCATTTCTGCATGGGTCAATCCGGTTGCAGACAAATGTCTGCCAACCTTTGGGTTCAAAGTTGAGGGTGTTCCGCTGAATAGGAACCCTTGCGGTGATCCACGGTGGTGGTGTGGCTGGAGCTGGCAGTATCTCGACTAACCAAAGGCGAGCCATATCACCCAATTGATATTTCTCCAAATATTGTATCGGCTCCATATCCTCGAACCCTAAATAAGAGTTCAAGGATGTTTGATCAAGTATAACCTTTAAATTTCTCACCTTGGTCACCTTAGTTCCTTTCTTGATGTGCGCCACATTTGTATATAATTCTCAGACTAAGTATTCTTTGGCGTCCACCACAGCTTGGGTGAAGCATAACAACCACCCTTTTCTTTCCCAAAACTATCTTGCCACATTCTGGTTGTATTTATCCAAATCCTTTAAATCAAATTTACACTCAAGAGTGAGCGATCTTTGAGTCCACAATTCTCTTAAGCTGTTGAAGGTAGTTAAGCTCACAAATCTGTCCTCCCAAACTTCCTTCTTCTTCTTCTTCTTCTTCTACCTCTCTAGGTCAACAACTCAGGTATCACCCATTCGACCTCATCAGGCATATCTTCATGATCATTAACATGGATAGGTATTGTGGGGGCATTTGAAGAAGAATTATTTGAACCTTGGATATCCTCTTCCGAACTCTCAGAAGGGCAAGCAGAGGAGGAAGATTCATCTCTCAGTTGTAGTCAACCCGGAGGATGTTTTTGTTGAGATTGTGTAATGGGTTGCTCTTGCACAAAATTTCCATCCGAGGCTTCCCTAGATGGGAGATATTCACTGGAATATTCAGGCTCTGGGGATCTATTGGCAATTATCTTCCATTTTATCGCTTTTTGGATAGAGAGTGGAAGGTTTCACTTGCCTCAGCCTCGGGAGGGTTCACCCTTCCTTATGAAAGTATCACTCGACCATGATATCGCACCATTTTCTGAAATTCATAAGAACAAGAGTCAGTTCAGTTCAATTTGATGGCATTAAACAGTTGCAGATAAACCAAGAAAAATCAGTTGCGTCTAAAGAAGTGCGGTCTGCACATTAGTGAGTACGACCACACATGAGAAAGTGCAGACCGTACAATTTTGAAGTGCGGCTACAACCTTGATTCTGTGGTCCGCATAATTTTTGTGTGACCACACAATTGAAGTGAGAACCACACAAATTTGAGTACGGCCGGATAATTCCATCGTGAAATCAAGTAACTCTTTGATATCAAAGAATTGGTCAATCTGCGACCACACACAATTTTCTGCTACCGCAGTCCAATTTTTGCGGACCACATAATTTTGAGTGTGGTCCACACACTCAACTCACATAAACTGCGTTACACGATGGATCTACGTATTGCACAATTTCTTGTGCGGCTGCACAGTTCAAAAATTTACAGCAGTTATGCTGGGTTTCTAATACGAAAAAAATTTGACAAGGCAAGGCTAATTAAACATGGTAACTAGTCCAGCAATCCCCCATTTAACAACCATGAAGTTACCACATGAATTTAAGCCCACATGATCTTTAATTTTATGATTAGGGCTCTAAATAACCAACTAAATATGAGCAAAGATTTAGAAAATTGAAAAAAGATATAACAATGAATTTAATATACCAGTGATGTTGTGATGCAAGGTAGAGATTAAAATGATGAAATGAATGTTAGAAACTTGAATGGATGAGGGTATTGTGCTTTTTTCTTTTGTGAATATGCAGAGTGTGTAAAGTCTTAATAGGAAAATGAAGCCCTCTATTTATATTTGATGTACAGGGAAAGGGATATAGAGATGAGCACGGTCCGCACAATTTCATGTGTGGCTGAAATCCTATGCCTATTACCAAAAAAACCTTCGATCATTCTACTGTCCACAAAATAGTAAATGCGGTTGCAAAATTTGTGACCGCACAATTTCATGTGCGGCCGCAGATTGACCCCTTTTTCTGTCAGACCAACTTCAGAGAAGTTGCAGTTGTGGGTCTTCAGTTGTGCAGCTACACATTGAATTGTGCGACTGCAGATTCCATTCCATTTGTGGAAATCAAGATTGTGTGGTCTGCACAATTAATATGGGGTTCACATATTTTCAACACTTAGCCAGTTTCTCTGGGCATAGTCTCTACAAAGCACGCTCATTTCTGAATACACTTCAAAACTAGTTAGCATTAACAAAACCTATCTAAAGAAGAAGAAAAAGATAAAGAAAAAGACACATGAGTTTCCTCCCAAGAAGCACTTGATTTAACGTTGCAACACGACACATATTACCAATCACTTGAAATGAAGAACTGCCACGACATGGCCATCATCAACTTTTCCAAGATAGTGCTACACCTAGTGTCCATTGACTCTAAGCACTTTATCATTCTTATTTCAAATCCAATGCACCAAATGGTGTCACACCAACAACCTCAAAGGGACCACTGCATTTTGACTTCAACTTTCCCGGGAACATCCGTAATCGAGAATTGAATAATAACACAAGATCACCTTCTTTAAACTCATTGTTCCTAATGTACTTGTCATGGATGTTCTTCATCTTCTCCATGTATAAGGATGAAATTTTATATGCATGGTACCGGAATTCATCTCGCTTATTCAATAGTGTCACCCTTAAGTTGGCGGCGACATCCCATTCAAGTTCAACTTCTTCAAAGCCCACATGGCCTTATGCTCAAGTTCCACTAGAAGATGACAAGATTTTTCGGACACCAACCGGTATGGAAAGATGCCAATCAGTGTTTTATAAGCCGTCCTATAATCTCACAAAGCATCATCAAGTTTTCTTGACCAATCCGTCCGGTTGGCATTCACTGTCTTTGAATAAAATACTCTTTTTCTCCATGCTGGAGACTTCCATATGACCACTTGCTTGAGGGTGATAGAAGGTCGAGACTTTGAGAGTGATACCATACTTGGTGAGTAAGGTATCAAAATCCTTGTTGCAAAAATGCGAACCCCCATCACTTTTGATAGCCCTTGGAGTACCAAATCTTGTAATGATGTTCTTCTTCAAAAATGCCACCATACTACTCGCTTCATTGTTGGGAAAAGCAACAGCCTCAACCTATTTATACACATAATCAATTGCGACTAGAATGTAGGTATTTCCACAAAAGCTCACAAATGGACCCATGAAACTAATACCCCGCACATCGAAAATATTTATCTCCAAAATGGTGGTGAGGGGCATGTCATTTTTATTTGAAATTCCATCGACCCTTCGACATTCATCACAAAGATTCACAAAATTACTAGCATCCTTGTATAGAATCGGCTAATAGAAACCGCAACTTAAGACCCTTGTCGTTATTATCGCTCCACCATGGTGACCACTATAAGACGAAGATTGGCAAGACCCAAGAATTTCAACTTGTTCGTCCTCCGGTACACATCTTCTTATCACTCTATCGGTAAAATTTGGCAAAGATATGGCTCATCCCAATAGTAGACTTGACAATCTCATTTGAGCTTCTTTCGTTAGTTTGAAGAGAACTCAATCAGAATGATACCACTCACAAGATAATTTTCCAAATCCGCAAACCAAGGCATATCCTTTTAGGAATAGCCAAAAGTTGCTCATCATGCAATAAGTCCTTGATTTCAAGGCCATCATCCGAGCTCCCCTCCTCCTCCAAATGAGACAAATGGTCCGCCAATTGGGTTTCACTCCCTTTCCGATCTTGGATATCAATGTCAAACTCTTCCAACAACAACACCCATATCATAAAATGGGCTTTTGAATCTTTCTTGCTCATGAGATAGCGAAGTGCCGTATGATCCGTATGAAAATCACCTTTACACCCATCAAGTATGGGAGAAAGTTTTCCATAGCAAAAACGATGGCACGAAACACTTTCTCTGTGAAAGTGTAGTTAACTAGGGCACTATTCATGGTTTTGCTTGCATACTAAACTGGATAAAAGATCTTATTTATTGGTTGCCCCAAAATGACACCCCATCGCTACATCACTTGCATCTCACATAAGCTCAAAAGGAACACTCCTATTTGGAGCGGTAATGATAGGAGTTGTAGTCAACTTGATCTTTAGCAACTCAAAGAACTTGATGCAATTCTTGTTGAAATAAAATATGGCATCCTTCTCCAAAAGTTTACATAAGGGATTTACCACTTTGGAAAAATCCTTGATGAAATGGCCATAGAACCTCGCATGACCTAAGAAGCTCCTCACTCCCATCATGGATGTCGGAGGTGGAAGTTTAGAAATTACCTCTATTTTCGCCTTGTCGACCTCATTGCCATTCTTTAAAATTTTGTGGCCGAGGACAATGCCATCCTCAATCAATAAGTGACACTTCTCCCAATTCAATGCCAAGTTCATCTCTTCATACCTTGCCAACACCTTGTCTAAGTTTTCTAGACAATTATCAAAGGAATCCCCAACTACCAGAAAGTAATCCATAAAGACTTCAAGAAAATCCTCCACCATGTTCGCAAAGATTTCTATCATACACCTTTGAAAAGTTGTTGGTGCATTGCATAAAACAAACGACATCCTTGAGAATTATAAGTTATCATAAGGACATGTGAAAGTAGTTTTCTCTTGATCTTCCGAAGAAATGAGAATTTGATTATAGCCGAAATACCCATCAAGGAAATAATAGAAAGCACGACCGGCCAATCTATCAAGAATTTGATCAAAGAAGGGAATGGGAAGTGATCTTTCCTTGTGAGTTTGTTGATCTAGTGATACTACATACACACTCTCAACCCGATCACCATTCTTGTAGGAATCAGTTCATTCTTATTATTGGTGAACACTATCATGCCCCCTTTCAATAGGACACATTGTGTGAGCACATGATTTTTTCCCTATATGAATACTCCCATAAATTAAAATAAAATAAATTCTTTAAGTGTTTGCAATTTTATGGATTTTCGTGGCATTTTCTGCTAATTGTTTGCATTTTGTTTGTACATTTTAATTAGTGAAAAAATACGCATGTGCATTTAGGAGTTAATTTTGCATTTTAAGAATTATTTCGTAATTAAGTTTTTTTATAAAAAGAAAATCACAAAAATAGTGTAATTTGCACTTTCAATTTTAGCTTTTATTTTAGTAGCTCCCCTTTTAATTTGTTTGCAATTAGTTTTGTTAACTATCATGTAGGTTTAATTAGATCTTTTATTTTGGTTAATTAGTTTCTAAGAATTAATTTGGGAGTTGTTTTAATTTTGAAAAAAAAGAAGAATTTTAGGATAATTTGCTTGAAATAAAAGAAGGAGGATGAGAGATCAAGTTTGGGGCTATTTTGTTTAAAATCGATGTCCAGGCCTAATTTTTTCGCTCTTTCACGCCCATCCAAGCCCAGTCCCTCGACCTGTCTCCCATTGCAACCAAACGATGCCGTTTGGTGAAGTTTAATCTTAGCCGTCTAGGTTAGATGATCTAACGACTCTGAAGTGGTGTCTGCTTAATATATTAGTGTCCAAAATCATTTCCCCTATCTCTTCCCCTTCGTTTTCTTTAGAGATGATCATGCAAAACCCTAGTTTGCCGCCCCTGAACTCCACCACTTCAAGGTGGCGGCGCCACCACCATTTCTCACCAAATCAATACCAAATGACCACCATTACCTCCTCATCCCAGATACCCAACCAACTACCCACAAATCCTAATAAGACTCTTCGAATTTCAAATCACAAGTTGAGCCCTAAAAGTCAAAATTTAGATTCTGCGGACGATGTCGGTCCAAAATGATTTTATTTGCTTGTTCTCTATGACAACATGCAATTAATGTCAGATTGGACAAGGAATCTAAGGATTTGAAGATTCGAGTTGCTTTCTTCTTGGTTCGAATTGTAGAAGGTATTTCCTTTCTTTTTGTGTCTATGATTAATCTTCTTTTCTTTCTTCTCTCTGTCCGTGTTTGTCTACTTCATCTGTTACCCCTCTTCTTTAGTTAGTTTTCTCACTTTGATTGAATTTGACCAAGATTCTCAACTTAGGTTTTTTCCTCTACGATAATTTTTATGTTCGTGTTGTTGTTCGTTTTTCTTTTCGATATCTATTCTCTGATTTTTATTAGCGAACATGCTTGAATTTCTATTTTTGTGCTTTTTGTTTAGTGTCACAAGTTATTTTAATTAGGTCGTTTCAATTTAATATCCTAATTTATGCTATGGTAGTATAATGTTAACCAGTTGTTCATTTGCTATTTGGACTTCTCAAAAAATTCCTTTAGTTTCTGTTGAAGTCCGTAACTTGGTCCGTCTTGTTGAGTTCTATTGTGTTCTGAATTTGAGATTTCTTTTGGTTTGGACTGCCTTTACTGGCTTATTGGTTTCGGAACGAGTCTCGATTTAATTCAGTTTTGGGTCACTCTTGACCCATTTTAGTTTTGGTTTCAGGGGTAAATAACAAGGGTATTGGAGGGTACTTTAGGTATTTGGTCGAAGGAAACTTAGGTGTAACAGAAATAGGAAGCTTATGGAAAGTTTGGGTGGAGGTTTTAATTTGAATTTTAGATTGTTAGTAGTTAGCTTGGTTAACAAGTCAATATTTTAGGGATCTCTAAGCTAAAAGCAAATTTTGAAAAGGGCTTAAAGGGTAAAACTAAAATTTGAAATGCTGCCCTATTTGCTTGCCTATAAAGGAACTCTTTCTTGCCTTAGAAGGCATACTTTGGAGAGAAAACAAATATAAAAACGGCAACCAATTCTACTGTTCCATTAAATTTTCAGTGAATTTCTGATTCTTGCAACTTCTAAAAAGCAATAGTGCTTCATTAATGGAATTTGAAATGAGTTAGTGCTAGTTTATTTTTCAAAAGTTTTTCTAGGTTAAGCTGTGTTGAAGTTACTGTTCCATTGGATTTGGAACTACTTCTATGGTTTTATCACTGAATCTAGGTTGTGCTTTTGGTGGTTTTGATTTCTGCAATTAACACTGCTGATCCTTTATTGTTTCTTTGTTCCTTCAATCCCAAGTACACGTTCTGAATATCTCATGATGTAAGGTTCAATTGGAAGATGAAATGAAGGCAATGTTATGCCATAAGCTGTATCTCTTTTATGATGTTCATATCTCATTGTTTGGTTCATACTGTAATTTAGTTTATTTCTGTTCAAGTAGCAAATTTTCACATTGTAATTGATACTGGACTGTTAGAGTCATGAGATATTTGGACTTTGTTTTGTTATTTCAGCTCTAATGTGAGTTAAGTTTTCTTGCAATTGATGGGTCAAAAAAAGGGGGGTTCAATGTTCTGAATTCATATTTACTTGATTCACCCATCCTAATGTCCCAAATCAGAGTATCAACGACGTATGTTTGTCATTGATGAAATGTGATTCAAGTAACGAATTCATGGTTTAACAAACTCAAAGTTGTGAGTTATGTGTGTCTTCATTGTCATTGGTAAAGTTACTATTATGATTCAAATGTTGTATAAGGTGTTGGTGATTTAGGTCATTCGAAAGTGATGAGTGAATAGCTATTATTAAGCATGTTCAAATGTTTTTTAGTCATTCTGGGTAGCTCTTTATCACATAACTAGTACACTGTGACTGTTGCTTAGTCATAACAGACGTGGGTCAAAATGCATGTTGAAATGAATTTGTTTCTGGTTCAGTTAATTTGTGTCAAAGGATTAAAATCATAATTGAAATATGTTTATTAGACGTCATATTCATGTTTTAATGTCAATTATTCCTATATTATTGTGTCTTGAGTATGGGCCAGTCGGATCACAAGAACCGAGCTTAACAAGGGGCCAGTTATAATCACTGCCCTTTTGTGAGCACACCGCTGAGCCTGGCTTCATTTGGAGCCCAATTTTTCATGCATTAATTTTGCAGCCATGTTTGATCGCATCTGGTTATCAGTTGGACCCTTGGTCCATTTATGATGAGCTGATCCTTTGTTCGAAATAAGTAGTTCTCCTCATATGAATTATTAGTTAATCGGATGGAAACCTTTAACCAATTTAGTTCTGACTGATCAAGTCCATTAATTAGGTTGAGGGTGAGCCATACTAGATAATACAAAATAGTCAATCGCCCTTCAATACTTAGTTTGAGTACCCCTTTTTAATTTAGATTTGAGGTGCGCCGTGCCGAACAAAAGTGATAATTGCATGGCTCTCATTTAATTAGTTTTTGTTTTAATCCTTAGAATTCGAGGCGTGCCGTTTAGCAAACTTTCATGGCCCTTGCAAAGCTAAAATGTGTAGTTACTTTAGGCGCGCCATTTAATAATATTACCTTCCTAAACTCGGGCGCACATTTATGTGACCCAAATCCAAATCCCAACAATGTTAAAATATGTCGAAGACCGCAGGTGCATTTATGTGACGCGATTCAAGACGTGTTTTAACAGTGTTGCAATTTTCTAAAATAATAAAAGAGGTTAAAAAGTTAAAAAATGAGCATAGGTTAAAACAAGTATTAAAATTAAATAATTAAGCCGAATATAATAGTTGAGCAACCGTGCTAGAACCACGGAACTGGGAATGCCTAACACCTTCTCCCATGTTAACATAATTTCTTACCCGGATTTCTGATTCGCAGACTGTAATACAGAGTCAACCTTTTCCCTGACTCAGAATTTAAATCGGTGACTTGGGACACCATTAATTATCCCAAGTGGCGACTCCGATCTTGTAATAATATAATCCCATTTCGATTGTCCTTTAATTGGAAAAACTCCCTTATCTATGCCTTTCACAGGGTGTAGTGAAAAATAGAGGTGTGACAGCTCTGGCGACTCTGCTGGGGATCGAACCCAGAATATATGGTTCAGAGTTCAAAAATTCGAGCTTAGAATAATTGTTGTATTTGGCTTTTTATCATCATATGATTTTATTACATGTTTGGGCCTGATGTGCTAAATGATGCTTTTACCATTTTGATATTATCTGAACTGTATATAAACTGCTATGGAACCCTTCTCATTTTATCTTCGGGGGATGTGCTCGCTGGTTGAGACTCCCTATTCTATTAGTGTCATACCTTGAAATAAGAAAGAGGCTCGGACAAGTTACAAAGCCGGATGGCGTTTTGGTTCCCTGTGCGCAGCCCCCTCCTCGACTCGAGTTGTCCACTTGGGTACACAGTCTAGAAAATATACCCAGCTTTTGAAACTAGAATAACTTAACCTCATGCCGGATCCATAGTAGGAACGCTTATTTGCATCATACATTTGACTTAGGGGACTCAATATTGGGGTTGTGTCCGTCTAGGACATGTGTACCTAAATAATAGACCATCCTGATGCATCTTGCGTGCTACTCTTGCATTTATTCCGGATTTGCATACTGATCGGGTTTTGAAAAAGAGAGGAATATTTGACAAAGAAAATAACAGTATGAGGGATGAGGAAGGAAATTACCTGTTTCAAATATCGATACTGAAATTCTACCATATTGTTTTTTACTATTTTCAATAAAAAGAGAAAAAAAAAAGAAAACCTGGTCTTTAATTTTGTAAAAATTGCCCGAACTACGCTGGTTTGATTCTCACAGGGCCTGAGATATGTAGGCAACCCATATCGGGCCCAACTCATTTTTGCAAAAATAGCTTCAAAAGAACCAAATTTTGTTCGAGATAAATAAATAAGACAATTCTTGTCAAAATTAGCCGAATGCCCTCGAAAGGGTGCCGAAAGGCTGCTTTTGCAAGAATAACCACCTGGGATTCTTTCTCAAATTTTTTGTCGGTGGAAAGCACAGCCTTAAAATCTTTCCCCCGGAAGTGATTAGAGGCCGTGTTTGCAAAGTCGGACTCGTACTCTTGAAATGAAAATCTATCAACCTTGTTTTAAGTCAAATAAATCATGATTTTTGCTTAATAACCCTAATAAATGTGTAGAATGAGCACGAATCCAAATTTTCCAATAATAGTCATGAACAAGATCCCCTTGGAGCTACACATGTAGTGGAATAATCTAGGTGAATCAGGGCAAGACAAGGTCAATGCATACTTGGGAGAACTCACCGGGTTGTTGAAAATTAATCCTAGAGGGGATATCATAAAGGCATTGGTTACATTCTGGGACCCGACGCACAACATATTGCATTTATCAGACTTTGAACTCACTTCAACCCTGGAGGAAATAGCCGAATATATCGGGGGTTCCAAAATTCCTTTGAGAAACCAGTACTTGATTGCGACAAGGGCCGTCGCTATACACAAATTCTTGGATTCATTAAAGATAAGCAGGGGAGTTCACAACTCAGATCTGTCAACCGGTTTTTGCACTGCACAATTTATATACAAGAGATATGGGCACATAGGGGGATTTTAACGAACCGAAAATTAAAATTTGTAGAAAAGGAAACCGACTCAAATAGGAAGAATACAAGTGTTTTGCATTTATGGTATTCTTCTTAGGCCCCTTGGTGTTTCCCCGAAAAGATGGGAATATTGATATACGGATAGCAGGGGTTATCAGAACTTTGCTTACTCAGGCCAAGAGTACCCTCGCACCCATGATATTATCTGAAATCTTCCATGCCTTCACAACTTGCAAAGCCAGAGGAGATTTTTTTAAGGATGCAACTTGTTGTTATAGATGTGGATGGTTGAACACATGTGCCATCGTCCTCAATTTATGAGTTATAAGTCATCAGAAAAGAGTTGCATAGAGGAATTTTATACCCTAGTTAATGGGTTCAGATTACCAGAGGGGATCGCTGAATGAGTATCATATCTCCGTACCCTAAGTGCAAGTCAAATAGAATAGACGTTCGGGTAGTTCCATATTGATGAAATTATATATATGTCAACTACTGGGCCTCATTTCCTTTTGACGTGTCTCAGGAGAATCCAACCTTATGCTCTATACCGGGTGCTGAGACAGTTAGGGAGGTGCCAAATGATTCCCAGAGATGAAGACATTAGTCACCACGTGGTCGAGATTTGTCTTAATGGTCAGTTTCACGAAGCAGCAGTCCGCCAGATTTGGAGCGAATGTCAGTACTTGACGGCGAACACTCAAGTACGTGACTTGTCTAAGGGTGAGGTTGCACCGGGGTACCTTGCTTGGTATAAAAGGGAAATAGAGTTCGGAAGGCCGGCCAAAAGACCACATATTCAGGAATTTGTTGAGGCGTCACAAGAACACTGGAATTGGTTAGCCAAGGAAAATGAATACAAGGCCACAATAGGAAAATTGGAAAAACAAGTCACAGACCTTCAATTCGAGAATGGTTTGTAAACCACAGTAGACAAGGGAGAAAAGAAAAGACTAGCCAAAGTAAACGAAGCTTTGCAAGCCAAAATTCAGAAAATGAAAATAGCCGCAGAGAATCTCACCATAAGTGTGAAGGATGAAAAACTCATAGACAATCTAAGGCGGAAAGTAGGAGAATATGGTTTTGACTTGAACAAAGTAGAGGGTGAGCTAGCCAGGGCCTGAAAGCATTGGCCAAAAATACATAGGAACGAGCACGCATGATCGAACAATTGAAAGAAAGGTATGACAACGAGCTTGCGGGGTTGAAGAAGAGGGTCATCATGGTTGACAATAAAATGGTTAAGCAGGCAAACGACATTAAGGCTGAAAAAGAGCACTGTTACACAACAATAGCTCAAATGGAAAGAGATTTGCATCAATTTCAAGAACTGAGTTGGGTAGCCGAACAAACTTTGAAAGTCAGGGCCTAACAGATTGGGCAATTGTTGTAAGAAAAGGGTGTTATAAGAGAGAGGGTCTGAATGATCGCTGATTACATCATAGTAAAGTGTAGCCACTGTGAAGATATGACGAGATCCATATCTTTTGCCACTACAATGACCTTCGTTCGTCAAGTGATGGAAGACCTCCACCACCTCTAAGAGGATTTATCACACAGGGCTGCGGCGATACTGAACGATATCCCACAGGCCCAGGAGCTTTAGAAGCATTAATGTATTCATGATTTTTACTCGAGTTTGTTAGTCTGTTTGCAAAGTCTATATTCTCTTTATTTGAGTCTATAGGTTGTTGTTGCGTCTGTTGTTTTCATCTTTCTGTTAGAGTCTGTTAGTTTTGTTTTGAGTCGGAGTCTGTTAATTTCTTTTTTTGGGTCTGTTAATTTCATAGTTGTAATCAAATGTTTTACTTTATAAAAAATTGAAACTCCAAACATACGTTGTTTCTGTAATTATCCGCCAGAACTATGCTTGGTATGATTCATGCGGGGTCATGATACGTAGGCGATCTCCATAGAATTCGACCATAACCAAAATAAGGAAATAGGGGAAAAGAAATGAGAGAAAACCATGATAGAAAAAATGTATAATAAGGGAGAGAATAATAGAATGAAAGAAAGCAGGCATGCGCAGATGAGCAAAAAGAAAAAGGGAAGAAGAAAGGAAAACAAGAGAGAAAAGAAAACTGGCATATGATAGAAGCCGGGATGATGCAAGCAGCCAATCAAGGGCATAATAGAAATCGCTAACTACTTAAGTGAATTCATCCCCGAAGAGTTGTTGCCTATATGTTGAAGCCTAACCGCTAACAAGTTTTGGTGATTGTTTATCCAACCCAGACATGTGGTTAGTTTTGTGGCATTCTGGAAACTCACTCCTATAACAATCGGTCCAAAAGCAAGCTGACTATGGCCAGTCAAGAACCCAATACAAGTATCATTGATCCCTCAAAAGAGGCGGAAGATTTGGATTTCAACGCAATGAAAGAAGAGATGTACAAATTCAAGCAGCAGATGGCTGAAATGCATCAAACATGGGTAAGAGGGCAACCACCACCAGCTTATCCCGCCAACCTGGCCTTCATCCCACCATTAGCCCAGTCATATGACCACCCTGCCACTAATCCACCCCCACGCTTCCCTATCTACCAACAATACTAGGGCGCAACTTCCCAGACACCCCTGGTTCTACCACCCAAAGCTCTTCCAAAACCTCCTCCACCAGTTGCTCCCATCTTTGTGGCACCTCCTCCTGCCGCACTCTATAGATCATCTAGTGAACCTTTGTTCCAAGCTCATGAGAACCAGTATTACCCACCAAAACCCACTTTCAAAGCCCCAAAACCCTACTCATACGCTCCCCGTTTTGAAATCCCTGCAGAGGCTGAAAAGAAGCCAAAATCCTGAGCAAGAGGAGGTGCTCAGGAAAGTCAAAGTTCTAGAGCAATCATTCAGAGATATGCAAGGGTTGGGAGGCCAAGTAAGTGTGGCATACAAAGACCTCTGTTTTTTCCTAGATGTGTAATTGCCGCGGAGCTTTAAGATGCCCAAGTTCGGCTTGTATGATGGGAATGGTGACCTGGTGGCACACCTGCGGTGGTTTTTGTAGCAAGATGAGATGAGCAAGCGAAAGAGTTGAATTACAGATGGTATACTTCAGCCAAAGTTTAAGTGGCTCAGCTTTGGAATGGTATACCCGACAAGATAATGGTTGGTGGTACACATGGGATAATCTAGCCCAAACGTTCGCCTGTCATTTTCAGTACAATCTTGAATATATTCTGGATTGTTTGTCTTTGACAAAATAGGAAAAAAAGCACAATGAGAGATTTAGAGAGTATGTCTTCCGTTGGAGGGAGCAGGAAGCAAGGGTCGACCTGCCAATGAAAGAAAGCAAAATGTTAGATTACTTCCTGCAAGCATTGGAGCCCACTTACTTTGGTCACCTGGTGTTGGCAGTGGGCAAATCCTTTAATGAGGTAGTGAAAATGGGGAGCATAGTAGAAGAGGGACTCAAATCTAACAAGATTATGAGTTATTCAGCAATAAAATCAACCACCTAGGCTATCCAAAGCAGAATCGGGAGAGCAATCGGAAAGAAAAATAATAAAGAGGTAGCGAAAATTGGCTTACGGACTTGGTCCGAGCCCTAGGGTCCATCCCGTTACAAGCAGCCTCAACCTCATCATCAAACCTATCCTCACACTTCATATAGCCCATCACAACACTACTACCCACCTCCTGACCCCTGTTTCTCCGTCCATCATGCACACACATACACTCAACCTCTTGCCCACGCATAATGGTGTGCCCAACCCCACAGAATAATTACCCAGCTCGACAAAATAACTATCCACCTCCAAAAGCATACCAACACCCCCGAGACCAGTTTTTCGGGCCAACCAAGCTTTAAAAAAATAAGAGAATGCAGAAGAAGAAAACTTTCACTCTTTTGGGAGAATCGTATACCAGCTTATTCCACAGGTTGAGACAGTTAGATATGTTGAGGCCGATTGAAGCAAAATTGTCAAATCCTCATCTGAAAAATCTGAACTATTCTGTCAGTTATGAGTATTATTCTGGTGCCCCGAGGTACGAAATAGAGAAATATTTGCATTTGAAGAGTGCTATTCAAGAGCTTATTGGCTCACATCGGATTGAAGCGAAAGTTCCCGAAGCACCCAACATTAATCAGAACCCGCTACCTACTCATCAGGAGATGAATATGATTGAGATAGTGCACAAACAAGGAGAGCCCAAAAAGCCCTCGCAAACTGTTATGATGATCCGAGCCAGCGGGCGAAAGACGGTTGAATGACGTCGATACTTAAGTTGAGTGGAACAAGCACTGATCCTTTCGCTGTAGTCAAGAAGGGATCCCCGAGAGATGGGATGGTGAAACAAAAAAAGTGAAAAAGTAGTGGTACCAGGGGTGACAAGCAAGCCTGTGGTTGTCGTGGAAGGCGCGCACACAGAGCCCGTCATTATCAAACCTATAACTCAGCTACTAATAATCAGCAACAAGGTTGTCCCTTGGAATTATGACCGAGTAATAATCACTTACAAAGGAAAAGAGGTTAGAGAAGAAAATTTTGAGACCCACGGATTGACCTGACCAGGGAGGTGCTTTGCCCTCGAAGAATTGAGAAAACCCAAATCGCTCAAGGATAACTTAGTGTTGATAAATAAAATTCTGAGCGAAGAGGAAGCAGAAGAGTTTCTGAAGAAGATAAAAATGAAAGATTATTCTATTGTGGAACAATTCAAGCCCATGATTGCAGACATAAGAAGAGCCAGAATAATAAAGCAGAAAGCGTGGGTCCTCCCCAAGCCTGTGCCGCATGTCTCCAGATCATTTGTGAAGCTTGGCACCAAGGAGCACTCGACAAAATTAAGTCCCAGTCTTATGGTTGGCCCTGATAAAGAACTGCTCGAAATGTTCGAAATGATGTTTGAAGACGTGAATATGGTAGAAGCAGAAGAGGGCTCCAGCAAAGTAAATGTGCAATTTTTGGGCCCTGTGTGAAAGTCAACAATTAGGAAGGTACTCCTCTCCCGACCAGGAAGGAATTGTAGTAGTCTGCTTTGATTTTTCTTTCAATTTCTCTGAATTATTTTAGGGTTGTAATGTAGAGTCTATATTCCATCCGTTTGGATGTGTAAACCATATTATCTTTCAAATTTCAATGAAATGCAATTCCCTTTTTGTCGCTACTGATAAACTCTTTTTTTCTTCGCTTTTCTTTTCCTTCTTGTACAATTCGTTTTATGCTGGATCCAATGATATGATATGCGTAAGAATCTTCGGTCCAGTCTTGAAAGCCGGTCTAATTCAAAAGTAATAATTCAAGCGACACAATGTGAGGATTAACCAGAATATGATGAGGAAAGAGTGTTTGAATAAATTAGTAAAGAATTAAGTCGCTTTGAGGAAAATCCCAAGCCAAACCTAAAAAATACAGAAGCAGTCAATCTAGGGGGCCCAGATAACATCAAAGAAACTAAAATAAGTATCTATCTTGAGCCACAGCTTAGGGAAGAAATAATCGAACCACTTTTTGAATACAAAGATATTTTACATGGTCTTACGATGACATTCTAGGGTTGAGCACTGACTTGGTGGTTCACAAATTTCCCACTGACCGGCCTTCCCTCCTATCAAATAAAAGTTGAGGTAGTTAAAAACTGACATAAGTGTAACGATCAAAGAGGAAGTTACCAAGACGTTTGAGGAAAAGGTCATCCGAGTCATACGATATCTCACCTGGTTAGCCAATGTCATACCTGTGCCAAAGAAGGATGCTAACTCGGGTGTGTGTCGATTATCGTGACCTTAACAAACCGAGTCCAAAGGAAAACTTCCCACTGCCGAACATCCACATATTAATTGACAACTGCGCAAAATATGAGATTGCTTCTTTCGTGGATTGTTACGCAGGCCATCACCAGATTTTGATGGATGAGGAGGATGTGGAGAAGACGACATTCATCATGCCATGGGGAACGTACTGCTATAGGGCCATGCCCTTCGGTCTAAAGAACGCTAAGGCAACCTATATGAGGGCAATGACAACTATATTCCACGATATGATACATAAAGAGATTGAGGTATATGTGGATGATGTAATTGTGAAATCCAGGAAATAGTCCGACCATGTCAGCGATCTGAGAAAATTCTTCCAGAGGCTTCGCATGTACAACATAAAGCTCAATACTGCGAAATGCACATTTGGTGTACCGTCGGGGAAATTGCTAGGTTTCATAGTTAGCCGCTGAGGCATTGAGCTAGATCCATCAAAGATCAAAGCTATACAAAAATTGTTGCCTCCGAGGAACAAAACTGAGGTGATGAGTCTGTTGGGGAGATTAAATTACATCAGTAGATTTGTTGCTCAGCTCACGACAACTTGTGAGCCTATCTTTAAGATGTTGAAAAAGGATGTTGCGGTCAAGTGGACGGAGGAATGCCAGAAGGCTTTTGATAAAATAAAAGGGTAATTGTCGAACCCACTGGTATTGGTCCCACCGGAACCAGAGAGGCATTTGATCTTGTATTTGAAAGTTTTGGACAACTCATTCAGATGTGTGATGGGTCAGCATGATATCACCGGAAGGAAGGAGCATGCCATATATTACCTCAGCAAGTAGTTCACAGCTTATGAGGTTAAGTGTACTCATCTTGAAAGGACGTGTTGTGCCCTAACTTGGGTAGCATAGAAGTTGAAACACTACTTGTCATCGTATACTACTTACCTCATCTCACGCCTGGACCTGTTAAAGTATATCTTCCAGAAGCCTATGCCCACGGGGAGGCTTGCAAAGTGGCAAATCCTGCTTACCGAGTTTGACATTGTCTATTTGACTAGGACTACATTGAAAGCGCAGGCATTGGCAGATCATCTAGCCGAGAATCCAGTGAACAAAGAATATGAACCTTTAAAGACATGCTTCCTAGATGAAGAGGTGATGCATATTGATGAAGTTGTACAGGACGAGAAGCGAGGATGGAAACTATTCTTCGATGGTGCCGCCAACATGAAAGGCGTGGGGATAGGAGTAGTACTTATTTCAGAAATGGGACACCACTACCCCGTTACAGTGCATCTCCACTTCTTTTGCACTAACAATATGGCAGAATATGAGACATGCATTTTGGGTCTGAGGTTAGCTGCAGACGTAAGTGTCAAAGAAATCTTGGTCTTGGGGGATCAAACCTTCTGGTGCACCAGATCCAAAGGGAATGGGAAACACGAGATTTGAAGCTCATACCATACCAGCAATGTTGGCATGACCTTTGTCGACAATCCCGGTCAGTAGAGTTCAGGCATATCCTAAGAATCGACAACAAGGTTGCTGATGCCTTGGCTACTTTGGCGTCGATGTTACATCATCCAGATAAGGCTTATGTTGACCCACTGCATCCATGATCAACATGCTTACTGTAATGTGGTAGAAGAGGAGCTTGATGATGAACCTTGGTTTCATGAGTATACCCAATACACACCACAAACGAGAAAAATTAGAACAATTCGTCGCTTATCAAGTGGGTTTTTCTTCATTGGAGGGGTATTATACAAAAGAACGCTAGATCTTGTGTTGTTGAGATGCATAGATGCTAGACCGGCCATGACCATCATGACCGAGATACACTCGGAAGTTTGTGGATCGCAGATGAGTGGATATGTTTTGGCAAAGAAGATTCTCCAAGCAGGTTATTATTGGCTCACCATGGAGCGAGATTTTATTAGTTTCGTGCGTAAATGCCATCATTGTCAGGTGCATGGAGATTTAATTCACTCCCCGCCGTCTGAATTACATAAAATGTCTGCACCATGGCCGCTTGGGGCATGGATGTCATCGGGCCCATCGAGCCAGTAGCATCCAGTGGGCACAGGTTTATCCTGGTGGCTATTGATTATTTCACCAAGTAGGCTGAAGCTAAAACTATCAAGTCGTTGACCAAGAAAGCCGTGGTCGACTTTGTGCATTCAAATATCATTTGCCGGATTGAAATCCTAAAGATAATCATCACTGACAATGGAGAAAATCTTAATAGTCATTTGATGAAAGAGGTATGTCAGCGGTTTAAGATTACACATCGCATTTCCACCCCACACCGCCCCAAGGCTAATGGAGCAGTTGAGGCAGCCAACAAGAATATAAAGAAGATACTTCAGAAAATGGTGGAAGGTCCAGAAAATGGAATGAGAAGCTACCATTCGCATTGTTAAGCTATCGCACTACTATTCGCACCTCAGTAGGGGCCACTCTGTATTTGTTGGTGTATGGCACAGAAGAAGTAACACCGTCAGAAATTGAAATCCCATCCCTTCGGATTGTCACCGAGGCAGAAATTGATGATGATGAGTGGGTCAAAACCCGCCTAGAGCAATTGAGTTTGATTGATGAGAAAAGATTAGCAGCAGTATGTCACGACCAGTTGTATCAACAGAGAATGCCAAAGCGTATAACAAGAAGGTGCACCCAAGAAGGTTCGAAGTGGGCCAGTTGGTATTTAAGCGTATCCTCCCTCATCAGGAGGCAAAGGGAAAGTTCACCCCAAATTGGCAAGGGTTGTTCATCGTTTCAAGAGTATTGTCCAACGGGGCATTGTATTTGACAGATGTAGAAGGCAAATGCATATAAATGGCTATCAATTTCGATGCACTTAAGAGATACTATGTATGATTTTCTTTGATTAAATCATATTTGTTTGTACTTGGCATGTTTTGGAGATTAGAATGACGAAGACATTTTATTCTGCCCTCTAAACACTTTATCCTTTGTTAACCCTTTTGAGCTTTAATTATTTTCTTTCATACCCCTATTTTAGAATTGGTAGCAAAATCAGAAACGCAAGCATGAGTTATGAGTAAAGGGAAGAGAAAAGCAAAGAATGAAAAAAGAAGAAAAAAAAAGAGAAAAAAGAAAAAAGAAAGAAAAGAAAGGAAAAGAAAAGACAAAAGAAAAAAACAAAACAAAACAGCAAAACAACAAAGAAAAAGGGGAAGAAGAAAAAAAGAGTAAGGAAAAGAAGAAAGAGAAAGAAAAAATCACGACAAAAACAAAGCAATTCTTGTGCCAGGAACTACGTTCAACCTGATTCCTTTTAAGGATACGTAGGCAGCCTCACGGTTCAGTCCCATCAAAATAAAAAATTCAACAGTCCCCAAGCAAGAAATAAGGGTAGAAGTGTGGTTATTGTAAGAAATTTGATTCGCAAAGTTGTAATTTTGAATACGTTTGAATTGTTTTGAGCTTTTGATACCATTTTTTTCTAACCCTATCCAAAAGCCTTGCGGTCCGAAGAAAGACCTTCTGATAAGTCTTTAAGAAATGCCAAGTCAAGCAAGAAGAGCTAATTCATATTAGGGGCAACACTCTAGTTCGTGCAAGAAAAAATAAAAATGAAAACCCTCATGAGCACCGTATGGAGCTGAGAGAAATAAAATGAGAGAGTCTTATTGGTGAAAAATCTCACGGGAACCGTAAGGCGACGGGAGCTGAGAGAAATGAAAAATGAGAGAGTCTTATTAGTGAAACCCTCATGGGAACCTTAAGGGAAAAGTGAGTTGAGAATTGAAAAAATGGGAGAGGTCTGTGGTTGAAAACCATTCAGGACACTGCAGGATGAGCAGGGTCAAGTTTGGTTAGAGAAATTGGGTTAAGGAATGTCACAACAACATAGCATGGAAACTGAAAGCCGATGGTGTGGACAGACTGGGACGACTAAGCCGAAGTGCATGTCATGATCATTGGAACCAGCTGTTCCCCACAGATAAGTCTCTTTTCTTTCCCCTTCAGTAGTCACCTAATTCTGAATTCTTTTGTTCTAAAAACAACTCAGAGTCATTGCATTTCATTCGATTTGCAGGTCTCTACTCCTATAAGATGTTTTCAAGGTCAATTTTGTTTCAACAAGTAAGAGAAAAATTTTAAAGCTTACTACCAGCTCCCAAATGGCAAAGCACATTGCGGCTAGAGCATGCCAAAGGCAGCGTGAGGGAAAAATGGGACATGAAGGATCATTGAAAATTCGTCAGTGGAATGACTCGATAATTTTTGGAAAGATTCAAAGATTATGTCAAGAGGTCAGTAATGAAACATAGTGTTTGGGTACAGAACACTCGGTTCATCTAAGGCCATAGGGTTCAAAGGTCAGCCGGCAAATCAGGCAGCTTATAGTCATTTCGGGAAAGCTGGCCATAACAGAGCATGGCAGCGAGGAGGCCATTTTAAGCAAGAATGCCGCAAGCTAACCACCACGTTTCAAACTGACAATATTTTCTTTAATTGAAACAGGGGCAGAAAATTTTGGATGTTTCAGGGAAATCTTCCATAGGAAAAGCAAGCACCCTGCAGGTATGACTGTGAATTTCAGGACCCTCCTGAATAATTGGACTTAGCTTTAATATCTCCATTAGATAATAATATTTTTCATAATTTCTGCTGTAGGGCAATATAGGTCAACCGTAAGGAATTTTCACTCTTAGGATGAAATTTGACTTGGTATTGTCAGGACCCTCCTGGATATTGGGATGTAGCCCCAATTGGGGGTCGCCAGCAGATGTAACTTAGATTTAAAATGGGCATTTAATTGAGAGTTGTCAGGACCCTCTTGAATAATGGGACTTAGCTTTAAGATCTACATTAGATAACAATTTTTAGCATAAGTTCTGATGTAGGGTAGTATGGGTCCGTCGTAAAGGATTGTCACTCTTAGGATGAAGATTGACTTGGGATTGTCAGGACCCTCCTAGATAATGGGATATAGCTTTAATCGCTGGTCCCCAACAGTTATAACTTAGATTTAAAATTGGCGTTTAATTAAGAATCATCAAGACCCTCCTAAATAATGGAACTTAGTTTTAAAATTTCCATTAGAAAGCAATATTTAGCATAAGTTCCATCATAGGGGAGAAAGATAAGACTTAATTGTGATTTTTCAAGACCCTCCTGGATGATGGGACGTAGTTGCAAGGTCGGCTTAGATAACAAGATGCAGTAAAAGTTGTACCTTTAGAGGATATAGCTTAATGTCAAAATTGTCATTGGTTAAGAGTTGTCATGACCCTCCTGGATAATGGGACGTAGCCTTAATATCCTTCTCAGATAACAAGATATAGCGGGAGCCATATATTAGAATATATAACTTAGTGTTAGAATTGTTGTCAGGACCCTCCTGGATAGTGGGATGCAGCTTTAAAATTCTTAGAATATTCGGTAACATGATTCAGTTTAACACTTACATATGTACCCAGCTACCAAACTGGTGCAGAATATTTCCTTTGTTTTGTCAATTTTTCTTGCAATCAGGCGCCCAACTGGAGATTCCAAACCAAAGAAATGCAAGATGAGAAGGTGCTTTTTACGTTACGCTTCAATAGAATGAATCCGGTAAGGGTAGAATAGTCCCTATGGTCGATCGAAGGTGATGTGCCACTCAAGGGAAAACAGTTGAAGTTTTCGGCAATCACGCGACCACCTGGAGAACACGGGAATACAGTTCGAGTTTTGGCAATCAGGCGCCTACCCGGAGAACAAGAGAATACAGTACAAGTTTTTGGCAATTAGGCACCCACCTGGAGAACAAGGGAATATAATTCAAGTTTTTGGTAATCAGGCACCCACCAGGAGAACAAGGAAATACAGTTGAAGTTTTTGACAATCAGGCACCCACCTGGAGAACAAAGGAACATAGTTCAAATTTGGTAGTTAGGCACCCACATGGAGAACAAGGGAATACGATTCAAGTTCGGTAATCAGGAACCCACCTAAAGAAGAAGGAATACAATTCAAGTTTTGGTAATCAAGCACCCACCTAGAGAACAAGGGAATACAATTAAAGTTTTGGTAATCAGGCACCCACATGGAGAACAAAGGGAATACGATTCAAGTTCGGCAATCAGGAACCAACCTGGAGAACAAGGGAATACAAATCAAGTCTTGGTAATCAGGCACCCACCTGGAGAACAAGGGAATACAATTCAAGTTTTTGGCAATCAGACGCCCACTTGGAGAACAAGGGAATACAGTTCAAGTTTTTGGTAATCAAGCACCCACCTGGAGAACAAGGGAATACGATTCAAGTTTGGCAATTAGGCATCCACCTGGAGAATAAGGGAATACGATTCAAGTTTGGTAATCAGGCTCCACCTAGAGGATAAGGGAATATAGTTTCAAGTTTTGGTAATCAGACACCCACCTGGAGACAAGGGAATACAGTTTATATTTTGGTAATCAGGCGTCCACCTGGAGAACAAGGAAATACAATTAAAGTTTTGGTAATCAGGAACCCACCTGGAGAACAAAAGGGATATGAGTGCAGCAATCAGGCATCCACCTGGAGAAAGGGAAACATTGCAACCATGCAACAAGGAGTTTCACATAAAGAAATGCAAGTTAACAAGGCAACACGGATCGAGAGCAAGTTTGAAGACATAGATAGGTTCTTTTGTAATCCATAGGTCATAGCTTAGTCTAGCTTTTTTTTATTCTGATATGGTATAATAAGGGGATCTAGCAAGTAGTAGCTGCACTAATAGCAATAGTGAAATCACAGCTTCATGGTAGTCCCATCTACCAAACATTCCTGAACTACACTGACCTGATTCCTTTTTATCCAAGGATATGTAGGAAATCTTAGAAGCACGGTGCAGTCAACTCTTTCAAAAATGCTTCCTACGGAGTATTCAAATGGGCAAAAATTCCTCGTATCCGCTCACTTTATCTTTGCCCGAAAACTCTTCGTGTTTCCAAGCAAAGAGTGGCATCTGTGAGCACGTGATTTTTTTCCTATATGAATTACTCCCATATATTCAAAATAGAATAATTTCTTTTAGTGTTTGCACTTTTGTGGATTTTCGTGGCATTTTCTGTTAATGTTTGCATTTTGTTTGTGCATTTTAATTAGTAAAAAATATAAAAATGTGTTGCATGTGTATTTAGGAGTTAACTTTATATTTTAAGAATTATTTAGTAATTAAGTTGTTTTATAAAAAGAAAATCACAAAAGTAGTGTAATTTGCACTTTCAATTTTAGTTTTTATTTTAGTAGCTCCCCTTTTAATTTGTTTGCAATTAATTGTATTAACTATCATGTAGGTTTATTAGTGCTTTTATTTTGGTTAATTAGTTTCTAAGAATTAATTTGGGAGTTGTTTTAATTTAAAAAAAAAAAAGAAAAAATGAAGAATTTTAAGATAATTTGCTTGAAATAAAAGAAGAAGGATGAGATATCAAGTTTGGGGCTATTTTGTTTAAAATCAATGTCCAGACCCAACTTTTTCACTCTTTCACCCCTATCCAAGCCCAGTCCCCTGACTCGTCTCCCGTTGCAACCAAACGACGCTATTTGGTGAAGTTTAATCCTAGCGGTCTTGGTTAGATTATATAATGGCCCTGAAGTGGTGTCTGTTTAATATATTAGTGTCTGAAATCATTTCCCCCCTATATCGTCCCCTTCATTTTCTCCAGAGACGATTAGTGCAAAACCCTAGTTTGCCGCCCCTAAACTCCACCACTTCAAGGTGGCGGCGCCACCACCTTTTCCCACCTAATCAACACCAAATGACCACCATGACCTCCTCATCCCAGATACTCAACCCACTACCCTCGAATCTTGACGAGACTCTTCGAATTTCAAATCACAAGTTAAGCCCTAAAAGTCGAAATCGAGATTCTGCATATGATGTAGGTCCAAAATGATTTTATTTTCTTGTTCTCCGTGAGAACATGCAATTAATGTCAGATTTGACCAGGAATCCAAGGGTTTGAAGATTCGAGTTGCTTTCTTCTTGGTCCGAATTGTAGAAGGTATTTCCTTTCTTTTTGTGTCTGTGATTAATCTTCTTTTCTTTCTTCTCTCTATTTGTGTTTGTCTACTTCGTCTCTCACCCCTCTTCTTTAGTTAGTTTTCTCACTTTGACTGAATTTGAGAAAGATTCTGAACTTAGGCTTTTCCTCTAGATTAATTTTTTATGTTCGTGTTGTTGTTCATTTTTATTTTCGAGATCTATTCTCTGACTTTTATTAGCAAACATGCTCGGATTTCTATATTTTGATTTTTGTTTAGTCTCACAAGTTATTTTAATTAGGTCGTTTCAATTTAATAACCTAATTTATGCTATGGTAGTATAAAGTTAAGCAGTTGTTTATTTGCTAAAATTATTTTTTGCACTTCTCAAAAAATTCCTTTTGTTTCTGTTGAAGACCGTAAATTGGTCCGTGTGGTTGAGTTCTATTTTGTTCTGAATTTGAGATTTCTTTGGTTTGGACTGCCTTTACTGGCTCATTGGTTTAGGAACGAACCTGGATTTAATTCAGTTTTGGGTCACTCTTGACCCATTTTAGTTTTGGTTTCAGGGGTAGATAACAAGGGTATTGGAGGGTAGGTTAGGTATTTGGTCAAAGGAATCTTAGGTGTAACCAAAATAGGAAGCTTCTGAGAAATTTGGATGGGGGTTTTAATTTGAATTTTAGATTTTTAGTAGTTAGCTTGGTTAACAAGTCAAAATTTTAGGGATCTCTAAGCTAAAAGCAAAATGTGAAAAGGGCATAAAGGGTAAAACTCAAATTTGAAAGGCTGCCCTATTTGCTTGCCTATAAAGGAACTCTTTCTTGCCTTAGAAGGCATACTTTGGAGAGAAAAAAATATAAAAAACTGCAACCAATTCTACTGTTCCATTAAATTTTCAGTGAATTTATGATTCTTGCAACTTCTAAAAACTAATAGTGCTTCATTAATGGAATTTGAAATGAGTTAGTGCTAGTTTATTTTTCAAAAGTTTTTCTGGGTCAAGTTGTATTGAAGTTACTGTTCCATTGGATTTGGAACTAATTCTGTGGTTTCATCTTTGAATTTGGGTTGTTCTTTTGCTGGTGTCGATTTATGTTGTTAACACTGCTGATCCTTCATTGTTTCTTTGTTCCTTCAATCCCAGGTACAAGTTCTGAATATCTCATGATGAAAGGTTCAATTGGAAGATGAAATGAAGGTAATATTATGCCATAAGCCGTGTCTCTTTCATGATGTTCATATCTTATTATTTGGTTCATAGTGTAATTTAGTCTAATTATGTTTAAGTAGCAAATTTTCACGTTGTAATTGATGTTGGACTGTTAGAGCGATGAGATGTTTGGACTTTGTTTTGTTATTTCAGGTCTAATGTGGGTTAAACTTTCTTGCAATTGATGGGTCAAAAAAGGAGTTTAGTGTTCTGAGTTCATATTTACTTGATTCACACATCCCTATGTCCCAAATCAGAGTATCTGCGAGATATGTGTGTTGTTGAAGAACTGTGATTCAAGTAATGAATTTATGGTTCAACAAATCTCATAGTTGCGAGTTATGTGTGTCTTCATTGTCATTGGTAAAGTTACTATTAGGATTCAAATGTTGTATAAGGTGTTGGTGATTTAGGTCGTTCGAAAGTGATGAGTGAATCGCTATTATTATGCAAGTTCAAATATTGTTTTAGTTGTTTTGGGCAGCTCTTTATCAAATAACTAGTACACTGTGACTGCTGCTTAGTCATAACTAAGCGTGTCAATCGGGCCGGGTTGACCCGGGATGGGCCCGGACCGGACCGGTAAAGCCCGGGACCGAATCAGACCGGTTAGCAGGGGCCTGGCTGGGCTGGGTTCAAGGGGGTAGGGGGTTGGTCCGTTAGGATTTTTTGGTGTCGGAACCGGACCGGACCGGCCCGGTATATGTCAATAGTACCGTGAACCGGTAGGACCGGCCCGGTTCAACGGTAACGTTTTTTTTATTTTTGAATATGTGGGGCCCACATTACCGTTGGCAACGGTACAGATCCGTTGGCCAACGAACAATTTTGCAAAAATTGGCATTTTTTCATTATTTTTTGTATTTATTAATTTACAATATTAACCCTTCTTAAAATCTATAAATACCCTCATCTCTTCTTCATTTCTTCACTCAAAATTCTTATCTCAATCTCAATTCTCAAATTATCAATCTATCTCTTCCCTTCAATTTGCAAGATTTCATATTTTATTTGTCACTCTTTTCCCGAACTTAATTATCGCAATTTGTCATTCGAAATTTGAAGCTTGAAGTTCAAAATTGAAATACTTGCTTGACGTTTGTTCGTGGTAACACCGGATTTGTATAATCAAGTGCTCAATTTATTGTCGAATTCGGTGCACTCCCTCCAACTCTTTCTCTTATTTAATATTTTAATTGCATATTTAATATTAGCTTATATTTTCATTTTTACAATATGTTTAATGCTGCTAAAAGAGCGTGTAGAAAAGTTACTGGTAGGGGTGAAAATAAAAAAAGAGGTAGTCCTGTAGCTTCTGGTAGTAATAGTAATGACCCAATAACACATGTTTCTGAATCATCGCCTAATTTGTAAGATGTAGAGATTGATTATGAACAATTACAAGAAGATTTTGGAATAGAAAATAATGAAATTGGAATAGAAGATGAGATACCACCTACACCTAGTAGTGGAAATGTTGGTAGTATTGGAGTTGGAGTTGCTAGTGCTACAAGGGGTAGAAGACCACCAGTAGCTCCAACTTCTACTCGTAAAAGAAGAAGTCCGGTATGGAAATTTTTTGAAATAATAGAAGGTATTAACAGAGTTAAGTGCAAACTTTGTAATGAAACTTTTGAACATTTGACCGGAGGTAATTTAGGGGGGACTAGGACACTTACTAGACATATGACGAATATCCATCCCATAGAATGGGGAAATAATGGGGATGGAAGTCAAACAACTATTAACCCTACTACTGGAGGTCTATTAAAATATGATAAAATGAGGGATCGTGAGGAATTAGCAAAAATAATTACTGTGGGTTGTTTACCTTTTTCTTTTGCTTCTTCATCGTATCTTATTATGTATATTCAAAGGATTTACAATCCTTTATTTAAAGGCATCCCTAGAAGTACTTGTAGAGCAGATATCTTTAGACTTCATGGATAATATCAAACATACATACGTTATTTGTTTAGTCGCCTTCCTTCTATGTCTAACTTCTGATATTGGTCATGCTGCTAACGGAAATGATTATTTGACAATTACATGCCATTGGATAGATGATAATACTTGTATGCAAAAACGTATTATCGCTTTTAAATATGATGAAGATCAGAGTCATACTGCTACGTTTATAAGTAGTACAATTGTTGAAGTTGTTGAATTGTATAATCTAAACCAAAAAGTTTTGTGTATGTCTTTTGATAATGCTTCAAACAATAATGCTTCAGTTTCAATTTTAAAATTGCATTTGCAACCACCTCTTGATGATATTTTTCATGTTAGGTGTACATGTCATGTTTATAATTTAATTGTTAAAAGTGGTCTTGATTTATTTTTAGTTGAGATTACTCATGTTAGAAGAGCAGTTGGTGTTATTCAAGGAAATAATAGACAATCTAGAATAAAAGAATTTAAGACTAAGTGTATCCAGTATAACCTTAAACCTAGATTCATGCCAGACGAAATTGTTACTAGATGGAATTATACATATATATTTTTAAAATGTTGCTACAAATATAGATTTCTTATAACTGAAGTTGCTAATGCACATTGTACTGATCCTAGGCGTATGTTAACAAATGATACTTGGGAGGTCATTAATGATGTTGTTAAATTTTTACATAAATTTTATACTGCTACTGTTGTGTTTTCTGGCGCATATTACTCCACTGTTACTATGGCTTTAGTACATATAGATGAAATTTCTTTGCTACTATATGAATTTAAGAAGAAAGAAAAATATATGGATGTTGTTGAAAAAATGCAAGCGAAATTCAAAAAATATTTCTTTCCAATTCCTCCGATTTACTTAATTGGTGCAGTTTTGAATCCTTCTATTAAAATGTCTGATTGTCACCAATTAATGAATACTTTATATACTTATATGGAGATTGGATAATCTGAAACCCCAAATTTATATGATTCTATGAACAAACTAAATGAATATTTACAATAACTATATAATTATTATGCAAATGAATGTAATAATACTGCTCGTGCTTCTAGCAATGTTAATCCCGCTATGCAATGTAGCAGTTCTGCTAATGTGGATGATGAAGGCCTTGATAGTTTTAATATTTTTTTTACATTTTTTAACACTCAAACCAGTAGCAGGAATATTGATGAGCTTCAATTCTACTTGCAGAAGCAAGAGCCTCGCAGAAAGGACTTTTCACCGTTGAGATAGTGGCATGAAAATGAAAAGCAATTTCCTGTTCTTTTCGCTATGGATCGTGACGTGCTGAATGTGCTAATTTCTACTGTTGCATCGGAGAGTACATTTAGCCAAGCAAGACAACAACTTGGAGACACCGCCAGTCATAGGGAAGCAATGCTTTGGAAGTTTTAGTATATTTTAGAGATTGGATTAGATCGGAACGAAGAAATCAAGGAAAGGAAGATGTTGATAGACCAGAAGACGAAGAACTTGGAGATATATTAACCCATGGAAACCCATCAGAATTTAATTTCCCAGAAGAAGTTCAATCGGTTCATATTGATTATGATGCACTTGCTAAGGCGATGCAAAACATTTGAAATTACTACTTCACTAGTTTACTTGTTAGAAAAAATGTAAACATTTCATTTTCTACTTTTTAATTTGAAATTGAGAAATAAAGTAGCACTTGCAATAAGTGCAATTTTTTCCTATCTTACTTGTATTCATTCAATTATTACAAAGTATTAATATAATTATAACTTAATAGTTATACTTAATTCCAAAAAAAAATTGAAAATATACTAAACCCGGCCCGTCCCCCTTAAACCCATAACCCGTATGGTTCAATTTTAACCCGATCAAACCCGACTCGCTATGAAACCAGTACTGCGCAACCCGGACCGGTCCGGCCCGGAACCCGAACGAGTCGAAAAAATCACGACCCGGACCGGACCGGACCGGTTGAACCGTCTGTCACGCTTGGTCATAACAGACTTGGGTCAGAATGTATGCTGAAATGAATTTTTTCTAGTTCAGTTAATTTGTGTCAAAGGATTTAAATCATAATTCAAATCTATTAATTAGACACATGTTTATGTGTTAATGTCTATTATGCCTATATTATTGTGTCTTGGGTATTGGCCAGTCGGATCACAAAAATCAGGCCTAACGAGGGTCCAATTATAATCACTGCCCTTTTGTGAGAACACTGCTGGGCTAGGCTTCATTTGGAGCCAAATTTTTCTTGCATTAATTTTGCAGTCATGTTTGATCGCATCTGGTTATCACTTGGACCCTTGGTCCATTTATGCTGAGCTGATCCTTCATTCAAAATAAGTAGTTCTCCGCATGTGAATTATTAGTTAATTGGATGTAAACCTTCAATAACATTTAGTTCTAACTGATCAAGCCCATTAATTAGGTTGAGGGTAAGCCATACTAGATAATACAAAATAGTATATGGCCCTTCAAGACTTAGTTTGAGTACCCCTTTTTAATTTAGATTCAAGGTGCGCCGTGGCAAACAAAAGTGATAATTGTATGGCCCTCATTTTAATTAGTTTTTTGTTTTAATCCTTATAATTCGAGGCGTGCCGTTTAGCAAACTCTTATTGACCTCGTATAGCTAAAACGTATAGTTGCTTTAGGCGCGCCATTTAATAATATTACCTTCCTAAACTCAGGTGTGCATTTATGTGACCCAAATCCAAATCCCAATAATGAAAAAATATGTCGAAGACTGTGGGTGCATTTATGTGATGCGATTCAAGACGTGTTATAACAACATTGTAATTTTTCTGAAATAATAAAAGCGGTTAAAAAGTTAAAAATGCACATAGGTTAAAACATGTACTAAAATCAAATAATTAAGCCGAATATAATAGTTGAGCGACAGTGCTAGAACCACGAAACTTGGGAATTCCTAACACCTTCTCCCGGGTTAACAGAATTCCTTACTTGGATTTCTGATTCGCAGACTGTAATACAAAGTCAACCTTTTCCTTGACTCAGGATTTAAATCGGTGACTTGGGACACCATTAATTATCCCTAGTGACGACTCTGATCTTGTAATAATATAATTCCGTTTCGATTATCCTTTAATTGGAAAAACTCCCTTATCTATGCCTTTCGTGGGATGTAGTGAAAAACTGGAGGTGTGACACATTGGACCGGAGAAGTCCACGAACTATCAGAGATGGGGTACACAACCCCGACATCTAACCACTTGATTACCTCATTCTTGAACACCTCTTGGATGGCTTCATTGAGTCTTTTTTTATATTCAATGGATGTTTTGGCACCTTCCTCCAAATTAATCTTGTGTATGCAAAATGCGGGGCTTATCCCCCAGATATCCACCAAAGTCCATCCAATAGTTGTATTCTTCCTTTGTAGCACCTCCAATGTGAACTCTACCTGTATGTTAGTAAAACAGGAGGAAAGAATAATTGGTAAAGTAGAAGAAGGGCCAATAACTTCATACCAAGGATGTGGAGGTAATGGCTTCAACTCCCAAAGGCTTTGTTGGAGGAGTGATTCTCAAGATCTAAGGAAAACTTGCGGGGCTCATAAGTGTACGAACCTATCCCTTTCAAAGCATTCCACATTCCACATAACTCTCCATTGCTCGATCATCACAATTGAGCAATACGAGTTACATCTCGCGTTTTCATACGTTAAAAGTTTTATCTAGTGTTGATCGACGTAGACTCATGGATGAGATTATCTTGAGGTTAACGTATTTATGCTACTTATAACAAGTGAGAAGTTAGTGTCGTGAAGGATAAAAGGTACACAAATTAAAGAAAATAAGTTTTATTGAAAGCGGCCAATTTGGGATAAAATACGGGCTAAGCGATAATACTCGATATTTACGGACTAGTGCCATACAAGGTACCACATAATCGTTTGATAGTAGGATATATAAAGTATATTAAAAATAAATAGAAACTTAAGTAATTTGAAAGAATTTTTAATATCGTGAATGATTAATTAATTATCAGATAGCGTGATATTATCTAATAATTAATTTAATATTTTAAGATAATCTCTCCTAGCCGTACATGGCAGCCCTCCCTACCAAAACAATGACTTTTTAAGTCATTTGAGAAGTGGAAACCTAATGCGTTATATTGAAGCACATCAGTACAATAATTTGAAATAACCACGACAACATGCTACAAGACTCCATAATCAAAGAAATAGGAACGTTACCCATTTATGAGAAGTGTTAATTTTTTAGTTTTCCATTTCTTAGAAGTGTAAACCTTTTCATTTTCCAAACACTTTAACCAGAAACTGAATATTTCATGAAGTAACGAATTATTCAACCAGTTCAATGAGAATTGTTAAAGCTTTGGCAACGTAAAATTTGCGATTATAAAAGATTATTGTGCTATTTTCGTCAAGAATATTATACGGAGTTTTTATTACTCCAGGTATATTAAGACTATCCTTTATTTATTTTTAGCATATTCCAAATTATACAGAAGAAATGAGCAAACGCACAATTTTCATAAACGACTCTATTCATAGAAATATCAGGAGCCTCTTTGTTTTTGATTCCCCATGTGACATATTGTTATATCTTCTGTTCATGTGACTCAAAATAGTACACAGTTGAGAAAAGATTTTATCCGGAAGGAATATTGAGACTATTACATATTATTTATGCATTTCATTTATTTATACATAGACATTGACCCATGACCAGATGGCATTATATACTGCCGCGCCCCTTTTTTCCTTTGAGGAGTCCGGGTTTTGACATTCATTGGGAACAACTCGTTTCCTTTTTGGAATTGGGTATTTAAATATTCACCACCTAATGGATTATGGGGCGTTAGGGCACCTAGAGTGGTTAACTCATGTAACTAGTTTGCATTACCAGAGATTAGGATAAGGGCTCGAGATAACCTTGAGGGGTCCCAGTCCATAATGGTTGGTCCCAGCCAAACTTAAACTATGTGAATTAGTCTTTTAGAAAGTAAGAAATTTCAATAGATAATCAGAAATAAAAGCATGTTTTACATTCTAAACACATGTATGATTCAAGTAATGGAAGAAACAGAGAAGCTTGAACAACTTGTACATATATAAAGAAAAGTATATTCATTTAAACAACAGAAGTTAGGAAATAGAGATTCTAGGTTGGTTAGCCTACAGGATCATACCCACGCAATTTCCGATAATCACTCCTGAATGAGGGGCTATACGTGACATTAGCACGTAGTCGTCATATCCTTACTACCCAATTCCCTCCCCTTGGTCATAGACGAAAGCGTTCTAGCAACCTTGAAAGATATCCTATGTGTGCACTACCCTCCCTTCCGTATGGCCCTGGAGATATTTAGGACCTCTAATTTAGGTAGTTATAGACCATCCTAAGGTACTTAAAGGAGAAAATCCAGGCATCAACCAAGAACAACTAAGACTGCATTAGAGAGAGAACAATTAAATGCTCACATTTTACCCCCACATACAGAACAAGTAAGTGCACGCCTTAAATAACAGTTTTCAAATATTTAAGAGGAAATCTAGAATATGATATATAAGTAAGCAGAGAATATGCAGTACTAGTTAAGACCAAAGTGTCAAAGGCCTATTCAGTTTGCCTACTGGTTTTAAACCTGTTGATTATGAGCAGTTACAAATACAAGGCGTAGTTTTACAATTTGAAGAATTTTAGTCACCCTACAGGCTTACCTAAGCGCATAATAGTGATGTTCTATGAGCATGTTATCTAACCATTAACCAGGAATGTAGTAAACCAATAGATAATTTTTAAATGGGCACATTGAATCCTATAGGCATGCTTTCTAGTGATGTTAGTTAACATATTGTTGAAGAGACAAGTAGGTTAGTTAATTAAACTGATTCAAAATTTACAAACATGAGTTAAACTGATTTTAGATCTAACTAAACCAGTTTTAGATCCTATAGGCATGATTTCTAATTAATGCTGATTTAGACCCTATAGGCATGATCTCTATTAAAACTGATTTAGATCTTATATGAATGATCTCTAATCATCAAAACTGATTTAGATCCTATATGCACGATTTCTATAGTTAAAGCTGATATAGATCCTATATGCATGGCTTCTAATTGTGTAAAAGTAAAACAACCGGAATTTATTTCAATCAAAGCAGATTCTATACGCATATTATCTAACAAACATATTTGAAGTGAAATGGACCCTATATGCATGTTATCTAACAAAACACATCTGAATTTAAAGGGAACCTATGGGCATGTTATCCACCCCAACTCTACCCACAGTATATGACTACCCACCCCTTTTCACTAATCTCCCTAATATTTGTTTATAAATAATTATTAAAGACCAAGAACCAAATAAATTACATATATATAAATATACATTAATTATAGGGAGCCTGAAGTAGGCACAAAGTAGTTTCCAAGCGTTCAGTAGTCTCAAGTGCCCAGAGTTCCATAGCCAATTTCATGTCTAGGTGTGTCAGAGTTCCCTAAGGATCTCAAGGGTCCCGGGCAATGCTCATACCCAGACCTTTCTCAAACAAGAACTGATTTATATGCAGTGGAAGTGCCAACCCTGATATGCCAGAGTTCAAAGAGACCTCAAGGGTCTCAAAGCGGTACACATACCAGATGGGCAACACTTAGTAATCTAAGAGTAATGTGGGAGTGCATAATGACTTGCAAGAGTTTAGTAAACATCATAAAGAACGGTCTTAGCAATGAAAAGAGTTCTCTGAAAATCTATACTTGTTTGAGTAAAACAGTAGTTGGAAAATCATGAAAGGAACATCTTGAAATTAGAATACTAGTCCCAGAACATCTTCAAAAAATACTTTGGCAAACAGAATTCACACAAGGAGAAAAGGGTAGGGGACACATAGAATGCACCTTAGGGATAGTTAAAAAAAAAACAAATTCCTCAAAAAGTTGTGGAGACAAGTTAGTTACAAAGATATATTGAGAACACATAGGTCTTAGACATGACCAATACACATATCTAGAACACCTTTAAAAGGGCTAAATGTCTTAATAGAATCTTGTTAGTAAAGTAGGGTAGGTAAGACTTAGATGAATAAACTAGACAAGCACTTCATGAAGCATTCAAAGTTTTAGAAATACTAATCACATAAAGAACAAGCAAAATTTAGACATGTTGTGTGAGACAACAAACAAACAATGCAACTTGAACATATTAGAGAACAAAATATGATTGGGCATGCTAAACAATATACTAATTATATCTTTTAGCAGAACAAACTTAAACATGTTGAATGATACAGTAATTAGGCAGTATAATCTAGGAATCTTGATTACCTATTGAGCACATGACAGTAGAATAGTAAATAGAACTGGAAATCATAACTAATAAACTACAACAACAAGGAAAAAATATAGTTTTGGAATGGGAATTGAATCAGGACATACCGATTAAGGAGAGAATACAGAGTATATAGCAGAGATGGTGCAAATAGCCAGCCTTGGCTCATAGCCGGCTGGATTAGTAAGAATTGCAAGTAGCAAAAGAGAATAGAGAGCCTTTGAGAGAGTGTGAGTACAGATAAACTAGTGTTCATGTTTAGAATGTGGAGTAAAGGAGAGTATATATAGCAGTTAAAAGCAAGGGGAATAAGGTAAAGGGAATCAACTCTTCTGCAATTAAGGAAGCCATAGAATCAATCATACACCAATTAGTGTATTTTTTCCTTAATTAAGGGTGAGTAACCAACGGTAAAGGTATAATATATTTAAGGAAAGAAAATCAAACTAGCAATTAGGGGTAAATAGGCAGAACTTTTTAAATTAAGGAAATGATTAGTGAAGAATTAGTAAATATCACAGTTAATCGAATAAGGTAAGAAAGCTAATTACTTGTAAATAAAGAAAATAGGAATTAGCACATAAGTCTTAACTAAGCAAATTGATAAATAAAAAATTCAAATCAAAACTGATTTAAAGAGAGAAATATAGGTTTATCATGAATAGGCAAAAATGAATATAGACACATAGAATCAGTAGAAAAGTTGGACCAAGAAGCTTATTATAGGAACATTAGGATAAAAATCACAAGACATCTAATTGGGCTAAAAAAAAAATCACAGGAAGGGGTTTTAGCATAAACAAGTTAGGTTTAGAGAGGACCTTACGAAATCGGTTAAAATACATAAGAAATAGAAGATTAAACACTCAAGATTATCAAATGTTTTGGAATTTTTTTTTTTGGGAAACCCTAGTTTTAAAAAAAAATAGAAAACCATTCGAAAATCAGAAAGTTCTTGTAAAACTCATACGAAATAGGTTCGATCCATCTCATATCTTGCACATATCTTAGAAGTTCGAAGGAAAAAAATTGGTGTTTTGAGAAGAACAACACATAGGTGAAGAAGAAAGCTTAGAATAGATCTAAAGAGACACAGGAAGATCTTACTCAAAATCGATCCGGAACAGCCTGAAACACGCGAGCAAAGAGCAAAGGTGAAGCAGATTAACCCTGGTCCCTTGAGGACTCTGGAGACGGTGATACCAGTACTGAAGAGTCCATTAGAGGCTTGACGGTGGTGAGAAACCATTGTGGATGGCCATAGATGAGTGACTGTGAGAGGCGATTATTGTTCGCGATGTTCTAAAAGTCATTACCACACAAGAGGGGGGAGGGGGTGATTTGTGTGATACCCAATTTTTGCTTATCTAAACTATAGAAAGACCTGGTTCTTCTAGGTGTTCCAACTACTACTGTTGTGGAACAATAAATATAGAAAATAAAGAATACACAAATTTTACGTGGAAAACACCTGGCTCAAAAGGTGAAAATACCATGACCTACTACTCAGTAGGATTTTCCCAAACTTCCACTAAAATCACTAAGTCAAAACAACATTTACAAAGCTCTTTGTAAACCTAAGGATTAACTCTAGTCCCATTGTGGCACACAACCTCAACTGTTGCGACAACTTCAAGTTAACTCTAACTTGAACACTCTAAGTACCTAATATAATTGCTTCTATAAAAGTTGAAAGGTATAATGTAAAATCACCTACTATAATTGAACTAGAATAAAAGATAGACATTTGGAACTAGTTCTTCTATCTCGTTCAAGTAGCTTCATGATTGCATATTCGAATCACACATAAGTTGCTTGAAAAATCGCCTTGCTTTTTTGCTATTAATGTAAGTTTAACTTCTGCTTGTGTGCATTACCTATAAAAGAGAACAACACTGACATTTAATATGTTAGTAATCAGAGTTTGACTGGGAGTCAATTTCTACTCTTCTATTGTAGAAGAGTTCATGGTGATCTCAAACTGTAACACTATCTTCTTCTTAAACTATGTTCTCTTTATGTAAGGAGTCTTTCTCTCCTTATCTAATTTGCAACTTTTTTTATCAGCCCAGGAGATATTGCTTCTTGATCAATTAGATTTATCTCCTTCACGTGCATCTCACATGTATAGGCTGAGCATGACTGTGCTTCACAAGATGGACCTGGTCCATATCTGAGTTCTGTTAGTTTTATTGTATAAATAGTAGTAAATAACCCTAATCATATATGTATTAGGAGTATGTCATGTAATCCCATATGAATTAGTAGTAGGACATGTATTGTGTATATATATATAGGGCTAATTGTATCGTTGTCATTTTTTAATCAATAATATATTTTCCCCCGTGCATTCTCACATGGTATCAGAGCATTGGTGAGATGATTATTGTTGTGTTTCTTTCCAATGACATTCGGGAAGAAATCAGTCGTCACCGTGCATTTCTGTGACCTAAGTGACTGTTTACATCAAAGTCATTATTTATCAGTGTTGTGAACAAACCAACACCACCACAAGGTCCCCCGTAGACCAGCGACAGAATCCCAGCAAAACCCGACAGAAATCTTTCTCTCTGTCCGAAGCGTTAGGGCGCGTGGCAGTGATTTTTCCACCGGAAACAGTGATCCCCAACAATTTTCTGCCTTTTCCGGTACAATATTATAATGGAATCCGTACCAGAAGCCTTTAACTCACAATCTGTTAGATTAAATGCAATAAATCCAATTCAGATGGTTTCTTTACCAGATTATATTGAGTTCCTTCAGTACAAAGCACGTAAACAGACATCTTCAGGATTAACCTACGTTGTTCCAACAAATAGTAGCATGACTGGTGCCTCCCAATCTTCACCGTCTGAGTCTAGGTCATTGATTTAGGTGCATATGATCATATTTCTGGTATTGAATCTCTTTTCACTAGTATCTCATATTCTCAATCTCTTCCAACAGTCACAATGGCCAATGAGTCTTAAGCCATGGAAATTGCAATAGGTCAAGAAAGTCCACTTCTTTCCTTACCTTTAGACTCAGTTCTTTATGTTCCTGGTAGTCATTTTAATCTCATAGACGTTAGTCGCTTAGCCAAATCACTTAAATATGCTGTTTTATTTCTAGATGACCTTGTTTTTATACAGGAACGCAATACAGGGCGGATCATTGGTACCATACGTAAATCAAATGGACTTTATTACCTTATCCTTGCAAAATCACATGGACTCGCATCTTTTCTTCCTCCAATAACTTCTCCCATTACCGATTCACCAGATTTACTACATAAACGGTTAGGACCCAGTTTGTCAAAACTTTAGAAAATGGTATCAGGCTTATCTCACTTGTCCACTCTAGAGTGTGAGTTGTGTTAGCTCGATAAGCATACCTGCTCCCATTTTCTGCGTCGCCTTGACAATCGAGCAGAGTCACCTTTTACTTTAGACAATTCAGATGTTTGGGGTCCTAGTCGGGTTAGCCCTACCTTAGGATTTTGCTACTTTGTTAGTTTCATTGATTATTATTCCAGGTGCACTTGGATATTCTTGATGTAAAATCGATCTAAGTCGTTTTCTATTTTCTAGACCTTCCATGCTGAAATTCAAAATCAATTTGGGGTTTCTATCTACATATTTCGTAAATGCCCTAGAGTATTTGTCTTCCCCATTTCAGAAATTTAGGAACTCTCATGGGATTACTCATCAAACCTCTTGTCCGCACATATCCCAACAAAATAGGGTAGCTGAAAGAAAGAATAGACATCTTATTGAAACTGCTCGTACCCTACTCATACAATCTCATGTTCCACTGCGTTTTTGAGGGGATGCAGTTCTTACATCTTGTTATCTTATTAATTGTATGCCATCTTCAGCTATCTAAAATCAAGTTCCTTTCTTTGTCTAGTTTCCCCACTTACCTTTGTTCTCTCTTCCACCTTGTGTATTTGGGAATACGTGCTTTGTTCATGACCTTACTCTACGAAAAGATAAGTTTAGCTCCTCGTGCTTTTAAGTGCATATCTCTGGGTTACTCGAGAATACAAAAGGGATATCGATGTTATTCTCCTGACTTTCAACGAGTTCTTATGTCTGCTAATGTTACCTTCTTTTAAACCCAATCATACTTCACAGGTCCAGTTAATCACTTAGATATTTCTAAGGTGCTACCTGTTCCTTTTTTGGGGATTCAGTCTCTATCTACCAGTCATCTTCCTCCATATCTCCACCTCCTACAGTTCCAGTTACAGCTCCACCACCTATAGCTCAAGTATCACCACCGAGTCCAGTGCCACCATCTATTCCAGTTCCACCAACTATAGCTCCAGTGACACTACCTAGTCAAGTTCTGTTAGAAAATTTGCTTAACGCTAGAGGGGGGGTGAATAGCGTTATAATAAAATTTAAACTTGCGGAAATTAAAACTTGCAGGAAATAATTAAGTGCGTTAAATAAATAAAAGGAAAGAACGCACCGATATATTCTGGTTCACCACAACACGTGGCTAGTCCAGTCCCCGAGAGACTCTCTCGAGATTTTCCACTAACTCTGTTAAGCTTCCGGGTGCTTAACAAACCGTTACAACTTGAGGACACAAGCCTCAACACTTTTGCTCGGAGATACCACACTCCAAGACTTCAACCAAGGAAACACAAGTTCCTTACAACAAGAGAATTACAATTCTCTTACAAGTGTATACAACACTAAAGCACTCAAACAAAATACTCCTTAATGAGTAGATATGAGTAAAAGAAGTAAGCTCTGGATCACAACAACTTTGAACAAGAATATGGCTCTCAAAAGCTTTATGAAATTGAAAATGATAAACAAAAGTATGCAAGCTTATAGCAATGTAATGATCAGTTGTAGTATGTCGTTGTATTTAAAACACTGAAATGAAGCTGTATTTATAGTTGAAAAACTTGGCATTACCGGTGCCTAACTGCCAATTAAGAGTTGCTGATTTTACTCACTGACAATCGATTGTCAAACCCCAACAATCGATTGTCTGCCAGTCAGATCAAAATTCAATCCCAGATTATACGCTTGACAATCGATTACTTACAATCCATAATCGATTACTGGCAACATTCAAAAAATCCTTTCCAGATTTTACCACAAACAATCGATTGTTCAGAATCAACAATCGATTACTCAGCAAAGTTCAAAAAATCTTTTCCGGATTTTAATCAAAACAATCTATTATACAAAATCAATAATCGATTATCAAATAACGTTCAAAAAATCTTTTCCGGATTTTAATCAAAACAATCGATTATACAGAATCCATAATCGATTACCTGACGGTATTTGAAAACTTTACGACAACGGTCAGCTTCACAATCGATTGCACAAAGTCAACAATCGATTACTTATCAGTTTTTGAAAAACATTTAGACACTGCCTCTTGACAATCGATTGTTATATACTCGCAATCGATTACTTATTATTTTTGAAAAAGTCTGGAAGTCACTGCCTCAATACAATCGATTGTCATAAGTTCACAATCGATTATTTTGTGACTTTGAAAAATCTGAAGGATACTGTCTCTTCACAATCGATTGTCATTAGCTTCACAATCGATTATTCTGAGTTTTGAAAAACTTTGATGGACACTGCCTCAGCACAATCGATTGTCATAAGGTTCACAATCGATTGTCATGCAGGTTTGAAAAAACCTGATGTTCACTGCCTTAACACAATCGATTGTCATTAGTTCACAATCGATTGTCATGCAGTCTTGGCTCAACATAATCGATTATCATAAGTACATAATCGATTATCTTAGTCCAGTTTTCAGAGGCATGTATGAAAATCATTTTGACTAATGTAAATATGCATGATTTAAAATCATTTAGCATTAAATTAAATATGCATGATTTTGGAAAATAGTTTTATGAGAGAAGCCATGTTACGAGTCAAGTTGTAGGATCAAGATCACAATTAAGAATGACTCAATTAAACTATAAAACTTGTCTTGAGCTTGAATCTCGATGTATATCAATTGTGCGCTTGTTTCTTGAACTACGTCATATATCAATTTTCGCTTCGTTTGTCATTCATCAAAACCTACACAAAAGAACACACGTTTTAGTATATTGCATTGAGAACGTGTTTCCAACAATTTTCCCCTTTTTGATAATGGCAAACATTAAGCGGGATATGCAAGACAAGCAATTTATATTGACGATTCAAGACAAGTGAAGACATGCAACAAGTATGTAATTTGTTCCATGTAATTTGTTCCCCCTCAATTTAAGCTTATAATTTGAGAGTGCATCATACCCGTTATCCCGTTATCTTCCCCCTTTTGCCATTAGCAAAAAAATAATAATAATAAGATGCCAAAGATGAAATAAATCTTGTTTATTTATTGGAAAAAAATTTCAGCAAGAAGGAAGACAATGCGAGTAATAGAAACATAATCGATTATATTTTGAAACAATCGATTGTTTTGGAAAAGCATTGCTGAATGATTGAGACGGAAATCGATTTTGCAGTTTAATGAATCGATTATTAAACAAAACTGCTTAATAAACATAAACTATAAACAATCGATTAGTGATACTGCTAATCGATTTTTAGCACGGTAAGATAATCGATTATTTGTTTGAACAATCGATTGTTCTGTGACAAAACTTTATAATTCCCCCTATCTTTTAGGGCGATACCTGCAAAATAGAATTAAACGTCCCCGACGCTCAAGTCAGTAATTTGTAAAGAAGTAATAACTTAAACTAGTGTTGCCAAGTGAGAACGTGAGCTCTTAAGAAGTGTGCCCTAAGTGTTCTTAAGAGAGTTTCGGGTACTTACCTTGTCTCCAACGTCTCCAATTACCTGTTCAAGAGGGTGATCTTTGATCGTCCTCCACTCATTTGGCACTTGTGTTTCTTTTTCCGATTGTGGCGCTTCTTCCGTTGGTTGTTCCTTAGTTTCATCTTTATTTTCCTTGGGTGGTTCCTCTTGTATTTTGTCTTTCAAGCTGTCTAAAATACCTGCAAGATCAAAACCGGAATCCTTTCTCGCCAAGCGAGCATTATTTTCAGAGAATACAACATGAGGGGATTCCTCCACAATTTGGGTTCTTTTATTAAAGACCCTATATGCTTTACTACGTGAGGAATATCCAATGAAAATACATTCATCCGACTTAGCATCGAATTTTCCCAATTGGTCTTTGCCATTGTTATGAACAAAACATTTGCAACCAAAAACTCTAAAATGGGAAATATTTGGTTTTCTACCCTTATAAAGTTCATAGGGGGTTTTCATGAGTATCGGCCGAATTACTACTCTATTTAGAACATAGCAAGCGGTACTCACGGCGTCCGCCCAAAAATGTTTGGGTATCTTAGCTTCGTCGAGCATGGTTCTAGCCATCTCTTCGAGACACCTATTTTTCCTTTCCACCACCTCATTTTGTTGTGGTGTACGTGGAGCGGAAAAGGTATGCTCGATTCCGAGTTCGTCACAAAAGTCCGCAAAGAGATTGTGATCAAACTCTCCCCCATGATCACTTCTAATTGAAGTGACGGTAGTTTCTTTCTCATTTTGAACACGCTTAAGAAAATATTTAAAATTTTGAAAAGCATCACTTTTATTGGCAAGAAGTAAAGTCCAAGTAAATCTCGAGTAATCATCAACAATCACAAAAGCATATCTATTTCTTCCTAGACTTTCAATGCGAGAAGGACCAAATAAATCCATATGAAGCAATTGCAATGGTCTAGAAGTTGAAACAATGTTTTTAGATTTGAAAGATGCTTTTGTTTGCTTCCCCTTTTGACACGAGTCACAAATAGAGTCATTTTCAAATTTTAAAAAGGGAAGACCAACAACTAAGTTTTGAGAAATCAATTTGTTCAAAAGATGCATATTGATATGTGCTACTCTACGATGCCATAGCCAAGTATCATCCTCTTTACTCATTAGACAATCAACATATTCGGGTGAGGAATTAGCAAGATCAACCATAAATATTATCAACTCTAAAACCACGAAGTATGATTTTGAAATCACTACGTCTAAATACTAGGCATTCATCCGAATCAAATAAAGCAAGATTTCCCTTGTCACACAATTGGCTTATGCTCAAGAGATTATGCTTTAATCCTTTAACAAGTAATATATGCTTAATAGAGGATTTTTCATCCTTACCGACCGAGCCGATGCCGATGATCTTTCCTTTATTGTTGTCACCGAAGATAACACTTCCTCCTTCTTTGTGCTCTAATTGAAGGAATTTGGATTCATCTCCCGTAATATGCTTGGAGCATCCACTATCAAGGTACCATAGTACACTTGATCCCTTCAAGCACACCTACAAAACAAATTAATGTTCTTTAGGTACCCATGCCATCTTGGGTCCTTGGGGGTTAGGCATATTATAATGATGCGATTGAGTAACATGTCTATGACGTGTAAAGCATGCAGGGGCAATATGACCAATACGTCTACAATAATGACAAGTCACATTTGGGTTATGCATCCTTCTAGGTTCATAGTAACTAGACGGATGAAAATTTCTTACTTTGTTTTGAACACTATGACTATTTCGCATTTCATGAGAATTATTTCTCCTACTATGAGCTCTAGGATGGGCAGCATTTCTAGAGTGATTGTTTCTCGGTTGAGGGCCATTGCTAGGTCTTTTAGGGGTTCAAAAATTGGCCTAAAATATGCATCATTTCTAGGGTGACTATTTCTAGGTAGTAAGTCATTCCTAGGTCTTCTAAAATGTTCACCATTTTGTCTAGCATGCATATCGGCTCTAGAGTTGTTGTTTCTAGGATAAGCATTTCTATTGTTAATCCTAGGTTGAGCTTTAGGTTGTTGGGGTTTAGCATCAACCTTTTCTTCTTTTTTAAAGCCTATTCCATGCTTGGTTGATTTCAAATTAACAAGAACATCATTCAAGTTTTTGTGCGAAGAATTAAACTTATCTAATGTGCCTTTAAGCCTACTTACTTCATTCTTAAGAAGCAAACAAGAAGAGCAATTTCTAGTAGAGCTTTCGGGCTTATCGGAACTTCTTTTTCCAAAAAACTTGTTTTCCTCTTTCAGCTTTTCATTTTCTAAAACCAGTTTTTCTAAATCCTTTTCTTTCAAGGAAAGCTGTTTTTGAAAATCCTTTTCTTTTAATGAAGCATTTTCTTTTATGCCCTTAACAGTTTTTGAAGCCTTAATAAACTCAGCATATAATTCATTAAAAGCAGTTTGCATTTCTTCAAGAGTAAAGAAGTTTTTAGACGAAATTTGACATACCTCATCTTTGTTGTCTTCTTGTGCCATAAGGCAAAGATTTGCTGCTTCGTCTTCTTCTCCTTCGCTTGACTCATCTCCGGAGTCACCTCCCCAAGAAATGTATGCACGTTGCTTTTTAAAAGGTTTCTTCTCCTTTTTGATGTTTGGGAAATTTGATTTGATGTGCCCGGTCTCACCACATTCATAGCACTTGATTTGTTCGCCTTGCTTTTTGCCCTTGCGTTCATATTCCTTGCGCATGAATTTTTGAAATCTTTTGATAACGAGTCCAAACTCGTTGTCTCCTTCCTCATCAATTTGCGGTTGGTTTGTGCTCGCCTTTAGAGCTATTCTTTGCCTCCTTTGATCATCAACAAAAGGGTTAAGAATAGTAGATTCATAGGTTTTAAGGTTACCTCTTAATGCGTCGATGGTGACATTTGAAACGCCAATGGATTCTTGAATTGCATCGGCCTTTGATCTCCATGCCGGTGTGAGACTTCTAAGAATTTTTCGAACGAGCTCTCTGTCCGTGAATGTTTTCTTGAGAGCATGTAGGTCATTCACGATTATTGACAATCGCTCAAACATTTCGTCCACCTTTTCACCTTCCTTCATGTGGAATAATTCATAAGAATGGGTTAGGAAATCAATTTTTGCTTCCCTTACCTGGTCCGTACCTTCGTACGTGACTTCTAGCTTGTCCCACATCTCCTTTGCCGTTGTGCAATACGATATTTTCCTGTAATCGTCAGCATTAACAGCACAATATAATAAATTTATAGCTTTAGCATTATTTTGAACCTTTCGGATGTCATCCGCGTCATACTCATCCTCGGACTTGGGAACCCATTCGTTTTCCACCTTCTTTGTTGGAATTTGGTTTCCCTTCATTATCACCTTCCAAAGGTGAAAGCTGTTGGACTGAATGAAGATCTTCATCCTCTCCTTCCAGTACGTGTAATTTGTACCTTTGAATAGAGGTGGTCGTGTGGAGCATTGTCCTTCATCAATTCCTGCAAAAGAATCACGAGTAGAAGCCATGGATGGTTCTCTCAAACTGTTAAGTTTTCAGAGAGTTGGGCTCTGATACCAATTGTTAGAAAATACGCTTAACGCTAGAGGGGGGGTGAATAGCGTTATAATAAAATTTAGCGTATACTTGCGGAAATTAAAACTTGCATGAAATAATTAAGTGCGTTAAATAAATAAAAGGAAAGAACGCACCGATATATTCTGGTTCACCACAACACGTGGCTAGTCCAGTCCCCGAGAGACTCTCTCGAGATTTTCCACTAACTCTGTTAAGCTTCCGGGTGCTTAACAAACCGTTACAACTTGAGGACACAAGCCTCAACACTTTTGCTCGGAGATACCACACTCCAAGACTTCAACCAAGGAAACGCAAGTTCCTTACAACAAGAGAATTACAATTCTCTTACAAGTGTATACAACACTAAAGCACTCAAACAAAATACTCCTTAATGAGTAGATATGAGTAAAAGAAGTAAGCTCTGGATCACAACAACTTTGAACAAGAATATGGCTCTCAAAAGCTTTATGAAATTGAAAATGATAAACAAAAGTATGCAAGCTTATAGCAATGTAATGATCAGTTGTAGTATGTTGTTGTATTTAAAACACTGAAATGAAGCTGTATTTATAGTTGAAAAACTTGGCATTACCGTTGCCTAATTGCCAATTAAGAGTTGCTGATTTTACTCACTGACAATCGATTGTCAAACCCCAACAATCGATTGTCTGCCAGTCAGATCAAAATTTAATCCCAGATTATACGCTTGACAATCGATTACTTACAATCCATAATCGATTACTGGCAACGTTCAAAAAATCCTTTCCAGATTTTACCACAAACAATCGATTGTTCAGAATCAACAATCGATTACTCAGCAACGTTCAAAAAATCTTTTCCGGATTTTAATCAAAACAATCGATTATACAAAATCAATAATCGATTATCAAATAACGTTCAAAAAATCTTTTCCGGATTTTAATCAAAACAATCGATTATACTGAATCCATAATCGATTACCTGACGGTATTTGAAAACTTTACGACAACGGTCAGCTTCACAATCGATTGCACAAAGTCAACAATCGATTACTTATCAGTTTTTGAAAAACATTTTAGACACTTCCTCTTGACAATCGATTGTTATATACTCACAATCGATTACTTATTATTTTTGAAAAAGTCTGGAAGTCACTGCCTCAACACAATCGATTGTCATAAGTTCACAATCGATTATTTTGTGACTTTGAAAAATCTGAAGGACACTGTCTCTTCACAATCGATTGTCATTAGCTTCACAATCGATTATTCTGAGTTTTGAAAAACTTTGATGGACACTGCCTCAGCACAATCGATTGTCATAAGGTTCACAATCGATTGTCATGCAGGTTTGAAAAAACCTGATGTTCACTGCCTTAACACAATCGATTGTCATTAGTTCACAATCGATTGTCATGCAGTCTTGGCTCAACATAATCGATTATCATAAGTACATAATCGATTATCTTAGTCCAGTTTTCAGAGGCATGTATGAAATCATTTTGACTAATGTAAATATGCATGATTTAAAATCATTTAGCATTAAATTACATATGCATGATTTTGGAAAATAGTTTTATGAGAGAAGCCATGTTACGAGTCAAGTTGTAGGATCAAGATCACAATTAAGAATGACTCAATTAAACTATAAAACTTGTCTTGAGCTTGAATCTCGATGTATATCAATTGTGCGCTTGTTTCTTGAACTTCGTCATATATCAATTTTCGCTTCGTTTTTCATTCATCAAAACCTACACAAAAGAACACACGTTTTAGTATATTGCATTGAGAACATGTTTCCAACAAGTTCAACCTTCTACAGCTCCACTACTCCTGACTTATCATCGACGTCATGCATGTGACCCTGCTAATACTGCGGACTTGTCTCCTCTTAATCAACTGATTGCACTACAAAAAGGTATATGGTCCACAGTTAATCCTAACCCTCATTATATCGTTTTAAGTTACCATCGTCTCTCATCATCTCATTGTGCATTTGTGTCATTTTTGTCCTCTGTTTCCATTCCTAAGTCGATAGGTGAAATACTGTCTTATCTCGGATGGCGACAGGCTATGATTGACAAGATGTCTGCTTTACATATGGGTGGTACTTGGGAGCTTGTTCCTCTTCCTTCAGGTAAATCTACTGTTGGTTGTCGTTGGGTGTATGCAGTCAAAGTTGGTCTGGATGGCCAGGTTGATCGACTTAAGGCTCGTCTTGTTGCCAAAGAGTATACTCAGATATTTGGTCTCGATTATAGTAATACTTTCTCTCCAGTGGCTAAAATTGCATCAGTCCACCTTTTTTTATACATGGATGTTGTTCGCCATTGGCCTCTCTATCAGTTGGACATTAATCATGCTTTTCTACACAGTGACCTTGAGGATGAGGTTTATATAGAGCAACCACCTGGTTTTGTTGCTCAGGAGGAGTCTTGTGGCGTTGTATGTCGGTTGCGGCAGTCCCTCTATGGTCTAAAACAGTCTCCTCGCGCCTGGTTTGGTATGTTCAACACAGTTATTCAGGAATTTGGCATGACTCGTAGTGAAGATGATCGCTCTGTATGTTATCGACATTCTGATTCAAATCTCTATATTTATCTGGTCGTTTGTGTTGATGATACTGTTATTACCGGCAATGATCAGGATGGTATTAGTAAGTCGAAGCAACATCTCTTTCAGCACTTTCAGACTAAGGATCTAGGCAGATTAAAGTATTTTCTGGGTATTGAGGTCGCTCAGTCTAGCTCAGGTATTTATCTCATAATGGAAGTATTCTTTAGATATTCTTGAGGAGACAGGAATGACAGGTTGTAGACCTATTGACACTTCGATGGATCCGAATTCCTAAATTCTGCCAGGACAGGGGGAGCCTCTTAGCGACCCTGCATGATATAGGCGGTTGGTTGGTAAATTAAATTACCACACAGTGACCAGATCTGACATTTCCTTTGCTGTGAGTGTTGTGAGTCGGTTTTTGGATTCTCCCTGTGATAGTCATGGAGATGCAGTTGTCTGCATTCTTCGGTAAATAAAATCAGGTCCGGTCAAAGGCTTATTGTTTTATGATCAAGGCCATAAGCAGATCGTTGGATACTCAGATGTTGATTGGGCAGGATCACCTTCTGATAGACGTTCTACGTCTGGATATTGTGTCTTAGTAGGAGGGAATTTAGTGTCTTGGAAGAGCAAGAAACAAAATATGGTTGCTCGGTCTAGTGTAAAAGTAGAATATCGAGCAATGGATATGGCGACATGTGAGCTAATTTGGATCAAACAGTTGCTCAAGGAGTTGAAATTAGGAGAGATTAGTCAGATAGGACTTGTGTGTGATAATCAAGTTGCTCTTCGTATCGCGTCAAATCCAGTGTTCCATGAGAGAACTAAACACATTGAGATTGACTGCTACTTTGTTAGAGAAAATATACTCTCGGGAGATATTGCTACAAAATTTGTGAAGTCGAATGATCAACTTGCTGATATTTTCACCAAGTTCCTCACTAGTCCTCGTATTACTTATATATGTAAGAAGCTTGGTACATATGATTTATATGCACCAGCTTGATGGGGAGTGTTAGTTTCATTGTGTAAATATTAGTAAATAACCCTAATCTCATATGCATTATAGTAGGACATGTAATCTCATATGCATTAGTAGTAGGACATGTATTTTGTGTGTGTGTGTATATATATATATATATATATGTATATATATATATATATATATATATATATATATATATGTATATATATATATGTATATATATATATATATACATATATATATATATATATATACATATATATATATATATATATATATATATGTATATACTTTTGTCAATCTTCAAAACTTCACCTATTCTTGGGCCAACAAATTCCCCCTTTTGATGATGATAAACTCTGTGCTTTTTACTTACTTGGATCCTGTAAGAGCTCAGCTTAACCATAAATTCAAAGTTTATAAAATTCAATTATCATCAAGGACCAAGTTAAGTAGGTTATAAATAGAAGTTAATTAAGAATGTGTAAAGCACAATATCTCTTCCCCTTTTTGGCATCATCGAAAAGTTGCATACAAAGTGTGAGTCCAAATTTTAATAAGTACTCATGGCCACCGGGGCAATTGCAAGTACAATCATGGTTTAATCATCAATAATAAAACAAACATATTTAAACTATCAAGGAAAGATTAACACTGATCAAAAGAAAAAATAATAGATATCATTGATAGAAGATAAGTTGCTATCACAATCCATAACCAGAAAGCAAAAAATATATAAAACATGAGCAAAAGAAAAAAGATAGAAACATCCCTAATCCGGGTCATTGAAGGTACTGGGCAAGATTAGGAGACAAAGGCTAGGCTTCCTAAGGCTTGGGGGAGCTGGAGGGTTGGTTTTGGGTTTTGAGAAGATTCAACTTATTGTGAAGAATTGAATCATTCTTCTTCTTTTCTTTGGTAAGCTTAGATCTGAGGGAATTTCTCTCAGATTTCACCTCTACCACATGATCCTTGAGTCTTGCTATCTCAGCATCCTTGGCTTCACATTCCTGACCAAGAGCTCTGACTTTACTGTTAATAGGAGTCTTCTTGGATGAACCAAGTTCATATGGAATGGAATGACTATATAGTCACAAGTAATCAGAGTATTAATACCAAAGTGGTCCTTGCTTGAGGCTATTTCCCGTTTCTTCAGAGGCACATTGCACCTATCCATAACATTAGTCAAAATAAATCCATAGGGGGTAGCATGAGCCTTGACGCCATTTTTGACCCTGTCCAGTAGGTTGATGATGAGTGCAGGCTAATTAATTTGCATTCCTCTTTCCAAACACTTCATCAACACTACATCCATATAATTTATAATATGCCTTCTCTCTTACCTGGGCAGTTGGCACTTGTTGACAAACTCAAAGATAACTTTGTGTTGTGGCCTCATTTCACTCTTCTGAAAAGCCATAGCCTCATTCAAATCTTCAGCATCACAGAACCTCCTGGTAATTTCAAGGACAGTAGGAAGGGAGTTCAAACAAGCTACATTTTCCTTGTATAGTCATCAAACCCTTCAGAGGGTATGTTAAGGATTTCTCCCAGTTTTTCTGCATTAAAGGACCCTTGAACTCCTTTCACTAGGCTGCTAAACTTGCCCTTTTGAACCTCTACATTGCCATGAACTCAATGATATCATTCCTAGATAACCTTTCATCCATTTGAAGGACCATGTCCTTCCACCCTTGAGTAGCTAAGCCATCCACCAGTCTTATCATTCCTCATTCCACTAGGTCTTTCAGCAGTCTACCGTTAAAAATCATTTTTTTTTCAAACATGGCAAGATTGTTATGTTCACCATCAGACTCATCATCATCTTCTTCTTCTTATTCTTCTTTAGAAATTCTTACTTGTTTACTTTTCATTGCAGACCTTTTCCTTTTGGCTAGTGAAGGTTCAGCAGCGGCAGACACAGAAGAAAACTTCTTGGAAGAAGTCTTTGGCTTTTTGGGGTAGGGGGTCTTAACCTCCATTATTGAAACCTTTTCTTGATGGACCTGTTCCATCTCCTCAACTTCAGCATCCTCTGAGGACTCTGCAACCTTCCCTTTTCCTTTATCCATTCTCTTCTTCTTGCTTTCAGCTAAAGCCTTTTGTAGATCAACCTCACTATGTTTCACCCTGCTTCTTGTGGATCTTCACTTTGGCAAGGTAGTGTCAGTAGGTATTGGAGAGAAAGCCTTTCTTTTCTTAGAAGATTTAGGAGCACTGGGGGCTTTTGGTGTGGTAGTTCTTCTTTTCTTTGGATCATAACTCGCCTCATCCTTTTTTAAAAGGACTACTAAGGTCTCTTTAACTGATGAACCGTGTTCATCTCTTTGTGAACTTAAGTTAAACAACCATTCAGTAGCTTCACCAGAACCACTTCCACATGACTTCTTGCCACTCTCTTCTACATGTTCTTGTTCAACCCCACAAATAGTAGGCACAAAGAAACAAACAATGGGTGAATGATCAACCACTCTTTTCCATTTCCCCTCTCTTCACCACATGAACCCTCTCTCTCTTTTTCTTTTTCAGATTTCTTTTTACCACCACTCCTACCTACCTTAGGAAATTCTACATCCCTGATTGACCCAACCAGAACAAACCTAGTTTCTAAATTCTCATACATATAAGAAATTACCTTAGAATGGGAATCTTGAGCCTTCTCCGAGTCAGAAGACCCAGTTTCCTCCCCTACGAGCAGACTCGTACAACTCAGAATCAGAGTTAGACTCAGAGTCTTGGACCTGGATTGCCCTTAGTTTTGCATTCAACTTCTTTGAAAGAAACCCAGAAGCTACAGTTTTTCGATTAAGCATTTTTACCCTTCTTAGCAGGACTTGGGAGTAGTGCTGGGTGGAGGAGAGGGAGGTGAATCAGAGGGAGTGGGTTGTATAGGAGTTCTAGGGTTGTTTTGTGGGTTTGTCGTTATCGCTGATTTTTGGAGGGAATAGGTGAACTAGATTTTTGGAGAAGAAGGCAAGTGAAAGTGAAGAGGAGTTTTTGATGGTTTGGGATTATGAAGATGGCATGAGGTCATTATGGTATTTAAAAAGAAATACTCATTTAATGTATAACGACAACTTTGGCAGTGATCAATTGGAGGTCTAATCAATCGAAATTTTCAGGTTTGAATGAGCGGTTAAGCTTCCTTAGATTTTAGGGAAATTTTGTAGTTTAGAGTTTTAAGGTGGACGGAACTGGTTAAAAAACAAACCGATAGAATTTTCTGAGGATTTGAACCATTGTAGAACTTTTGCTCATGAGTTAAATATTTATATTACTAATCGTGCAGAGTATAGAAAATATACCTTAGCATTTAGATCAACCAATACTGATGAACCGGGTTCTTCATTTAGAATTCTCTTAACTATGCCTCAATTTACCATAATAGAGAAATTTTTGTAAGAGATCAGTGAGTCATATTAACACATGTCACAAGAGTTTACTAATTACAGTATGAAGCTGAGTAGAAATTAATCTAGATATTTACACAAGTTCAGATTTCCTAGCCAATTTTCTTTTTCATTTTTTTACATTTTTTTCATTGAGCCTTCTGAGCTGGCCCTATTAGGTGATCTTAATCATCCCTAATTCCAACAATTTACTCTCAAAGTTTTCTCTACTCAGCGCTTTAGTGAAGATATCGGCAATTTGTTTGTCATTAGCACAAAATTCTATAAAAATAAATCCTTTTTTATAGTTATCTCTTAAGAAGTGGTGTATAACATCTATGTGCTTGGTCTTTTTATGATGAACATGGTTCTTTGTCATACTTATATAACTAGTGTTATCACAAAAGATAGGAATACAAACAACTTCAATGCCAAAATCTATCAGCTGTTGTTTGATCCATAACAATTGAGCACAACAAGAGGTAACAACAACATATTCAGTCACAGAAGTGGATAAGGCCACTAAATTCTCCTTTTTACTAGCCCATGATACAAGACATGAACCAAGAAAATCACTTATACCTAAGGTGATCTTCCTATCCACAAGAAACCTGCATAATCAACATCATCATACCCTACTAGATTAAAATTGCTACCTTTTAGGGTATCAAAGACACATATCAGTAGTGCCTTTTAAATATCTCAGTATCCTCTTGACAACAGTCAAGTGAGATTCCTTTGGATTGGCCTCAAAACGAGCACAAAGCCCTACACTGAAAACTATGTCATGTCACCTGCAATAAGATACAAACGTGAACCAATCATTCCCATATACAACTTCTGATCAACATATGAACCAGGTTCATCTATGTCTAATTTAGTGGCAGTTGCAATGGGGTGTCTATTTCCTTTGATTCATCCATTTTAAACCTTTTAATCAACTTTTATTCATATTTCTACTGATGGATCATGGTTCCATTTGGGTTTTGTTTCATTTGTAAGCCTAAGAAAAATTTATTCTCACCCATCATACTCATTTCAAACTCACTCCCCATTAATTTGGCAAAGTCCTTACTTAGTTTGTTAGTGGTTGCCCCAAAAATTATGTCATCAACATATATTTGTACCACAAGAACATCCTTACCTTTTTCCCTCAAGAATAGAGCGCTATCAATTTTACCTCTTTTGTAGCCATGCTTAAGCAGGAATTTGGACAATCTTTCATACCATGCTCTAGGAACCTGCTTGAGTCCATGGAGAGCCATGTCTAATTTGTACACATGTTTAGGACATTCCCTGTTCTCAAAATCCTGGAGGTTGTTTAATAAACACTTCTTCCTTTAGGTAGCCATTCAGGAAGGTACTTTTGACATCCATCTGATGAAGAGTAAATTCCATGTGTGCTGCAAAGGCAATGAGTAATCTTATTGCCTCTAGTCTTGCCACTGGAGCAAAGGTCTTATCACAATCTATACCCTCTTCTTGGCTATAACCTTGGACCACCATTTTGTTTCTTGTAACTGTTTCATCTCCATCAAGCTTGTTTCTAAAGACCCATTTTGTGATAATTACTGATATGTCTTTGGAACTAGATTCCAAACTTGACTTCTCTCAAACTGATTGAGTTCATCTTGCATTGAATTTACCCAATCTGTATCCTGCAAAGCCTCAACAAGAGTTTTAGGTTCAATAAGAGATAGGAACATATCAAAAGCACATAGATTCTTTAATTGTGATCTAGTTTAAATCTAGATGTTGGATCATTAATTATGTTCTCAATAGGATGAGAACTTTGATACTTGTGAGGTTTCACAACCAACTGATTTCTGCTTAATGTTTCTCCCATGTTCTATTGTTGAGGAACAGGATCATGAACAGATTCCTTTAGGGGATTGGTTTCAGTTCCTCGTTGATCAGTTCTCCCTGTCAGGTTGCCCTGGATGAAAGAACATGTTCCATCATCTATTCCTTATTTTGGTGCCCTGAGACTTCTCTAAAATCTTTTACCAGCCCAATAACTTCATTTTCACGTTCCTGTCTCTCTGAATGAATATTAGTTTCATCAAGCACTATATGTACGCTTTATTCAACACACAAAGTTCTTTTATTGAACACTTTATATGATTTTCTATGTGAAAAATATCCCAAGAATACTCCCTCATCACTTCTAGGATCAAAATTACCTAGGGAGTCATTTCTATTATTGTGCAAAAAGCATTTGCATCCAAATACCCTAAGATGGTATATATTCGGCTTTCTCTCTTTAAGTAACTCGTATGAAGTCTTCTATACAAGAGGACTAGTCATGAATCTGTTTATGATATAATATGCAATGTTTACAGCCTCTGCCTAGAAGCTATGAGGTAGTTTACTAGAAAGAAGCATAGTCCTAGCCATATCTTTAAGAGTCATATTCTTTCTTTCAACTACTCCATGAACCTCTATGAGAGTATAACAACCATAATCAAATCCAGAATCATCCTTACAAACTCTGCTAAGGAAGACATACTAAATTGGGGATTCACTCAAAATGGTTCCTTTACCACCAAATCAACCTATACCTTTCTTAGCAACAACAATAAGCCTCTGTTGAATGAGGAAGGGGGTAACTTCAGTTGGATGTGAAAGTTAAAAGTTCCAAACCAAAAAGAAAACTCCACCTGGCTACTTGCACAAGACAGGCTCCCACTAGTGCGTTCATACACATAATTGGATTCAACTGCAACCGCATATGCTGTTTCTGCTCTACCATTCCTAAAACTAGTGATCACATTTTCTTTGAATGCCCCAATGCAACCCAATTTTGACATGATCTAATATCAAAAGGAACTACTGAAAGCCAACAACTGAATCCTATCTTTTCAACCCAATTATGGCAAACCACATGGAATACATTAAGGAAGTTATCCTTTAATCACATTATCTCATGCGAAACCATTCTCCTTTCTGCTTCTGGCACAATTGGCTAACGAGTAACTATAATCTGTTTAATAATAAGAAAGATACCATATCAAATGACAACACCATTACCAAATTAACTGAGTACTACACAATAGTACACAAGGAGTGATCAAAAAGACTTTTCCTACCAGAGTTGAATGGGAGGCCCCCCAAGAGGGGGCACTATAAACTCAACACTGCTGGAGCGGTTGATATCTAATTTCTCCATGTATATTTTTTATATACAAAGTACCTTTCAAATAGCGTAGGTATGCATATATAAGTATGCCCAAAGGTTTTCTTAATTTTTAAAATATTTTTAACCTAATTTTATTGCCCTATTTTATTAAGAAAACCCAGTAATTATGCCCAATATTGTCATTTTTGCAATTCACTTATTGGATTCTCATATTTATACAAAGTAGGGCTAACATAATTTTTTTAATATTTTTATAAATTTATTTAATATTTTAAAGCTAAATCGCATATAATTGCAATGTTAGTCTATTTTAAGATTTGATTGTATTTATAGTTGTAAAATCGAATCCAGTATTTTTAATTAAATATTTATATGTTATTAATTATATTAGCACCTTTAATTTGTTTATAGAAAGTATTTTACTATTTTTTTATAAAATAAATAAAGGAAAGTGGCTATTTAAATGCTAGCCTATTTTTATTTCAATTTTAGCCAGATTTGGCTCTCTTAATTGAACTCAGTTCAAAACCCATTAGCCGGACCAAATTCTGAGTTTACTCGACCCACAACCCAATAAAATCCAACCCCCCAGCTCCCCATTTAATCTAGGTCGTTAATCAAAATGATCAACGGTCACATTTCATTCTTTCCTTTTTAATTTGCCAACCCCCCAAAACCCTACTCATTCATCACCCAATCACCGCCCTTGAATCCTCCAGTCTCTCAAACCCTCTCGAAGGTTCTCAAACCCTAACCACCATCTCCGCCCTGAAAGCCACCAGAATCCATGGCTTCCAAGGCTATCGAGACCCTATACTCACCTCATATTGCTCCTATATACCTGGTCCTTGAAGATTCAAGGCCTGACCACGACATAGTTGGGCCAGGCTTCGTTCCATTCAAGTTTCCCGGCCATCTCCAGTCTTGCTCCGGCGTACTATGGCTGCTAGAGCCTGACTTTGACTTCTCCGACTTAGATCAGTGACCTTTTAAAGCCTTTCTCATTTCTAGGTTCTTCTGAAATCCTAACTCACCAAGGTTTCTCCAATTCCTTTAATCTATTGTGTATCTGTACTTTCCCTAGGTTTTCAAATGATTTCTCTGGCTTTTCTTTCAAAAATTGCTTTCAAAACTATATTCTTTTCCGATCTAGGATTTTCTAAGAAAGTGTTTAAGTGTTTTCTGACTTTCTTTTTCTTTCGTGTGTATTTACCTCTATTGTATTCTTGTATTTTTTCTTCTACCACGTTCTTGTATGTTTTCCCTACTGTGTTTTCCTATACAATGTTCTCGTATGTTTTTCTATTGTGTCCTTGTATTTTTCTTCTACAATGTTCTTGTATGTTTTCCTTGCAGTGTTTTCTCTACTATGTGCTTGTATGCTTTTTTACTGTATTTCTTTTTCTCGTGTGTTCTCGGGTTCCTTCTACTGTATTTTTCATTACTGAGTTCTTAATTTCGTTTTACCGAGCTCTATTTAAAGCTTCTTCTAAAACTTCTTAGCATGCTCTTCTACTGTTCTTATCAGTCTTTTCTCATTATGCTTTGAATTAGTTTCTTCCACTTTGTTTGCTTGAACCCTTCTACTGTGATTGCATGTTACTTTGCTATTATGTTTCTCATGAATTCTGCTGCTGAAAGAAGCATGTTAGAAGTTTCAATTCTTTTCTGAAACCCCTAAACATGTTTTCGATTCAATTGCTTGCCCTCTCATCTTTGCGTTTGTGATTTTCTTGAACTAGGATTTTAATTTTAGAACCCGTAACTCTTTCATACTAACTTCGAGTCTCTGAACTGTGTTTGGATATCCTTGTTTTAGACTTTTTTCTTAACTTTTCTATATTGGAATTTTCTACTAATTTTACAATAACTTAACCATCTCCGTCCGTGCTTAATATATTGGTATGCTCCTTATATATGATAAAGTTCCCTCTAAAGTGGCCTTTAAATTTGTGATCAGTTTATATTCTCCTGTAAGCAACCCCCACTTCCAACCGAGAGGTTGTAAGTTCGAGTCTCCCAAAGAGCAAGGTGGGAAGTTCTTGGAGGGAAGGATGTCGGGGGTCTATTTAGAAACAGCCTCTCTACCCCAGGGTAGGGGTAAGGCCTGCGTACACACTACCCTCCCCAGACCCCACTAATTGGGATTATACTAAGTTGTTGTTGTTATATTCTCTTGTAAATCTGGTCTGATTGATTTCTTTCCATTGTTTGCTGATTCTCTCTGTGACTCGACCTAAGTTAAACCCCTTCTTAGCTTTTATGAATTAGTTCATTCATGGGTCAGTAATTACAAGATTTTTGGCTTTGATTTACTAGCTGTTAATTGATTTTCTTGCCTTATTTGTACAGCCATGTACTACAAAACTCTATCCTTAAATAGCCTTTTATGTATTGGCCCTTAATTACATGCTTTGTACAAATTATTCAATTTCTTTCCTTAAATTATTTTTACCCATCTGAATTTGAATCCCGTAATTAAGGGAAGTCCTGTGTAATTGATTGGTAATCATTTTCTTAACTATTTTCTTACCTTATTTCCTCATGGTTTTCATACTATAAAATGCACGACTCTTTAACACACAACATACGATTAACAATCCTTCACTTCACAATTCAGAATCTCTTCTGAACTCATACTTACTCATAATAGTATTCTCTATTTGCCTGCATTGTGCCCTGTTTATAAGACCAACTATTATTTCTCTATTTATTTCTTTGAAACTAGTATGTCCTAATTTAAGTTTCAGCATCATCACAATGTGTTTATTTACAGCTTTCTGTATCTATGTCTACTTTACTGCTTCGGTAGAGTTAAATGTTTAAACTAGCATGTTGATCTCTTTCTGTTTGTTTCTTCTTTGAATCCTTGCTCCCTAACCCCTTATGTGTTTTGAGTTACCGTTTAAAACATGGCAACATATAAGTTATTGTCTATCGAATGAACTTGATCCCTTAAAGGATCCTAACCTCTAAACAATGTGTTCTAAAAGATTTATGGGTATGCCAGCACTTCTCATTGTTGAGTATGCCCACCAGCCTGTCTTTGCCCTTTTACTACCTCCCTATTCCCTATACCCCTATGTGTATTAGTGTGAATTGTTTCCCTTCCCCTTTCCTCTTTTCAAAATCATGCACTTGCACTCTCTCTTAGTCTCTAAGTTCTGCCCCCTCATGTGAGCCTTGCCTTGGGACCTTGAGTTCCCCCTAAACTTGGACACTTGAGGGCTGGCCCTTCCACACTGCACTATGTCTTAATCTGGTAATGCATTTGGGTGTAAGCACTGCCCGGAGTTCATGTGAGAGTCTTAGAGAACATTGACACACCCCAAATGGGAGAAAGACTTTGAAATCTAATCTTGTGGAGTTGGTTTACTTCATACTTCAGACAGGAAGTCTGAATCAGGCTTTCATTGGTTGTACTTTTGGTTTTTGATGTATTTTTCTTTACTTTACTTTCTTTTCTAGGTTGTAATAACTTTGTAATAAAAACTCTCGGGGATGGCTAGTGAAAAGGGAGGGGTGCCTATGTATGTAAAAAAGGGTATATAACATGTCTATAGGAATTTCTGCATTTTGTATGTAGATAACAAGTCTATAGGAATTTCTGCATTTTCATATAGCTACCATGTCTATAGGAATTTCTGCATTCTCATGTATAGATACCATGTCTATAGGAATCTCTGCATTCTCATATAGCTACCATGTCTATAGGAACTTCTGCACTTTCACATAGATACCATGTCTATAATTATTCAAAACCTGAAATATGCATATGCATGTAGAAAATATGCCGATAGGATTTTCTAAATCTTGCATATCCACTTCTCATTAGGCAATTGTGTTTAAAGGTCTTAACAACCAACTGCAATTAGATATCATGTTAATATAAAATACAGTACCTAGACATCATGTTTGTAGGATTTCTGCGTTTCACTATGTCCATAAAGGTGTTATAAAATCTACAACACATAGAAAGCATGACTATATGAGCTTTAATCAAATCTGAATTGCCTCACTCGTTTATAAGTCTAAAACTAGCAATAATAATGTGTTGTCAGTTGTTTTTGAATTTTTGCTAAAATTTGCCTTTCTTTCTCTTCAATATTGTTTCTAAAATCAGTAGACATCATGCCTATAGGGTTTTCGTCCAACACCTAGGCAAGCCTTAGGGCTAAAATCATAAATTGAATCTGTTTATTGACTACAATCAGTAGGCAAGCCTGACTCGGGCTTCTAATGTGAACTATGCAATAAATTAGTCTATCTCAACTCTTTATGTTTTAATCAGACCCTAAACAGTATGCAAGTCATGCTACATTATGTGTTTTCTTTGGTTTAAAGGAGGCATGTTTGAGCCCTTTCATTTGTTTATATGCTTCCTCAAACTTGCTATATGTGTTTTGTTTGTCGCCTTAGTATTTTGCCTTTTGAAACTACAAATAATCCCAATATCTTCTCCCTTTAAGATTAGTAGCCCAAGTGCCTCCGGGACTGATAGGATTGGGGCAAGTAATAGCATACAATAAGTAAACGATATCATTTAACGCTTTAATACCTTACGGGGTGGGAAAGGGTAGATATTGATATGATGACCACACAGTAACATCACGTGTATCCCCTCATTGAGGAGTGATGACCGGATGTTGTGTGGGTGATCCATATTATTAATAAATCTAGGACCTCCTTCCCCTTTGTTCTTTGTTTCTTTCAAATCTTTTAAAATCGTTTCTTCTAAGAAAGGAAAAATCAACTCTCTTTAGTTCTTGTTGATTTTGTTTATTTGTGACTATTACATGAAAATCCCCTCTTATATGGAACTCTTACTTGCCTATGTGTTATCTGCATTTAAGTCACAACAATAGCTTCACAGGGAACCACACTAGTGAATCTTAATGAGTGCCTAACACCTTCCCCTTGGGATAATTTCAAGCCCTTACCCAATCTCTGGTTATCCAAATTGAACCCTCATTTGTGTTCTAATGCACTTAAATCATTAGGTGACGACTCTTCAATTCCAATACCCAACTCCCAAAAGGGAACGAGTTGTCTTTCCAAATGTGATAAACCCGATTTCGCGAGAAAAAGGGGGCGCGATAGCAAGGAGACTCTGCTAGGGATTTCTTTTAGGCTTTACCATTTCAAGCTATTACTGTGACTTTACATTTATTATATGTCTTTATTTGTCTAATCCATTTAAGCATTTAGTTCTCTCTTCTACTACGAAACTAACTTATCTTTTTGTTTCTTTTCCTTATTTCTTTTACTGCTTTCCTTTATTGCATTCCTTTATTACTATTTTAAATTACTGTAATTATTATTTTATGAACGTGCAAATACGTGACAACTTGTTTTAATTATTGCAACTGCATGTTTTCAACATCATATTCCACTCATGCCAAAGAAAATACCATAGTAATGCTTATAATCAGCGGTTGCGCCCTTCCGATATTATCACCCCCTAAATCAGGCAAAGGTATATTTGCAGTAAAACCAGTGGATCAATGGTGGTGTTGACGGTTCCGCGCCTTTCCCTCTTGATTTGTTGCTCAAGGGTGTCAGCCTAATACCCCATAAAAAACCTTACTCTCTTTAATTGTGCATGCATCATGTTCAAACCTTGCCGAGTCAGTTATGTTGTCTGCATAATGACTCTTTAAGATAGCCTTGTCCAAATTTCACTAGGTTTCCCCAAAACCCAAATGGACACTACCACGTTTTGTGCATTTATTTGGAGAACTAAATGCTTCTATGCCAATTATTGATATTTAATAGTCGAGTCTGGTGGGGGTAAAGGCCTAACCCTTTGTCTTGCTCAAACATGAGGCACGAAGTCCCCAGATTAGGCATGGTCACCAACATCCACCCCAAACTGCTAAGCTGGTGGAAGGATTTTTACTCTAGTGATCAGACACTCATCCGGAAATAGTTGGGGAACCTACCCTCTCTCTTGGAAATTTGACCCAACAACAAGATCATAGAAGCTGCTACTCTATTCTGGGATTATAATAGGTCTGCGTTCCATTTCAGAGACATCGATATGACACCCCTGGTCGAGGAAATAGGTGGACTGGCTGATATACCGTGGGAAACTCCAGGTTTATTAATGCCAGAAAATCGCAAAGGTAGAGGTTTTCTCAAAATGATGGGTCTAAAGAAGAATCCAGACTTGGTATTTTTGAAAGAGTCGTACATTCCCTTTGACTATTTGTACGAGAGGTACGGCCACAACAAATCTTATCGTACTTATCTTGATGAGTTCGCCCTTACATCATTAGGGCATATTCACTGAAGGGTCTTTGTCTTTATTCTGTTTCATGGGGATGATAGTGTTTCCAGTGAAGAAAGCAAGGATCCATATCAGGCTAGCTATGGTCACCAAAACTCTAATAGAGGGAATTAACAGACAACCATTTAGTCTCATACCAATGATCATTGCAGAAATGTACCGAGCCCTAGAAAGGTGTCAACAGGGAGCCAAACACTTCGAGGGTTGTAATCTGTTACTTCAACTTTGGCCCGTGGAACATATCCAAAAGGGTGAGTACCGACAGGAAATCCATCGAAGGGACTGGGATGATTATATCGCTTTTCATCACCCAAAGCGAATGAATTACATGCCCAATATGTTCGCCCAACCGAAGAATGCTAGAGAATGGGTCGAACTCTTCGAAAATCTGACTTAGGACCAAGTACAATGGATGTTCAAGTGGTTCCCAACCGAGGAGTTCATCGTCTAATCCAGGGAAGCTCCTTTCCTGATACTAATCAGCTTAAAAGGAACGTACCGTTACGTACCTCTTTGGGTAATGAGACAACCGGGCAGGAAGCAGGTTATACCCATGGTCGAGAAGATGAGTCACTTCCGGGCTGACTTCCAGAATGATGATAGCCCTTACATGTGCCAGGCTCCACATATGTGGCATTTCAATATTGTCATAGGAAGGAGCACCATTAAACCAGAAAGATACCATGCATGTTGTGCTCCCTATTATTCGGGCTAGTTGGAGGATAATCATAGTGGTCTGGGCCATCTTGGATTTGTTCGAGGTAACAAGATCATATATGAAAAGGCCGAAGCACATATCAACTACAACCATCCGTGAAAGAGAATCTGAGAATACGAAAGCGAGCACCGTGAGATACAGGAAGCCAATTAAAAACTAATCAAAAAGTGGAAAGATATAGCTGTCAGCACCAACAAGTGATTGCTCTATCTGTAGCGAGGTATAGTAGAGTTGGAAAAGAAGTTTTTGAAGAGGGTCGAAAATTGTTGGATTGCTGAAGGAAATGAAGGCGGACATCTGGCTAGAGCCTACTTGCTGTAGGAATGCATGAGCTAGGGAAGCTATTCGATGGAGCCAATGATGCCGAGTCTGGGGAAGGTCCCTCTGGGACTAAGTAGATAGGAATTTCCATTTTCGCTTTATAAAATGCAATAAGGCCAATGGCCATTAATGACATTTAATTTCTTGTTATTTTAGTGTCGATTTGGGATTCATCTACGTTTTATCAATAAAGTAAGGCATTTGGCATTCTAAGTTTTCCAAATCAATTTTTCACTAGGCCTACCTTGGGCACAACGAGGTCCCCCAAATTAGGACACGCTTTATATTTCAAGCACTACGTGTTTAAATATTGCAATATTTTTTTCTAATGATCCTCACTAACTTGTTACCTTTTGTTTTTATTTTTGTTTATTCCCCTCCCAAAGGTTAGTTCTTGAACTCTGGCAACGTCATATTATTTTACGAGATCTATGGGCCCTCCACCTACTCCTTCTCCCGGTCCTGTCAGACACAAAATAAAGGAAAAATGGAAGATTCGAACAACTCAACTGAACATGGCACTCTGGTCCCCAAGGAAAATACATCCCAACTTGAACAAAAGTTACTGAGATTCCAAGAAGTACTTGATCGGGTTCGGAACCTGGAAAATTTTTCATTCTCCCTCACCACTCCAGATGTTAATTTCCCAAACAGTTAGAACCTTGCACCTCCAAAAAACATCCAAAAACCCAAAAGCCATCCCGCCCCTCACCACCACTGCAATACTTACCACACTTCCAATAGTACTCTGCTCATCCCAGAACCTTTGAACTTCACAAATGATCATTCCCACACCCAACATAATACCCCCATCTACGTGGAGACTGTGCCGCACTCCACCCAACCCATCTCAAGCACACCCGAGTCTGATGACAAAAACTTACTCATCAGGAACCTAGCCGAAGAGCTTAAAAGGTTGACTTGCAGAATTCAAGGCGTTGAAGGTAGTAAAGGAATTGAGGGTCTAAACTACGAAGATCTTTCCATCCAGCGCGATGTCAAACCACCCGAAGGGTACAAACCTCCTAAGTTCGAGATGTTTGATGGTACAGGGGATCCAAGGGTCCACTTGAGAACATAATGTGACAAGCTGGTGGAAGTGGAAAGAGACGAGAAAATTCGCATGAAGCTTTTCATGAGGAGCTTGAAGGGAGATGCCTTATCTTGGTACATTAGCCAAGATCCAAAGAAGTGGTAAAAATGGGTGAGTATGGCGTCCGACCTTATGGACATGTTTAGATTCAACATAGAAAAAGCACAAATGTGTCCTACATCCAGAACCTGAAGTAGAAGCCCATCGAAATGTTCTGCGAATATGCTACTCGTTGGAGATCAGAAGCCGCTAAAGTCAGACCTGCCTTAGAGGAAGAACAAATGAACAAAAACTTCGTCCGAGCTCAGGAACTGCAACACTATGAAAGACTGATGTTGATTAAGAACTATAAATTTTCTGACATCATCAAGCTAGGAGAAAGATCGAGAAAGGCATCAGGAATGGTATGGTTATGAACTTCAAAGCCTTGCAGTCTACCAATAAGGCTTTGCAGTCTGGTGGTACGTCCAAGAAAAGAGACGTAGGTGCTGTAATAGTTGCACAGAGGACCAAATACCTTATCAAATACTAAACATACCCAATACCTCCAATCACATATTAGCCTACCCCAAATTGCCAAGCACCCTCTCCCTCTTACCATACTCTACCACCCACTTATCAGTCATCTCTACCTCCTGCATATCACCCCACATATCCCAAATACTCCCAACCAGCACATGTTTACCAAGCCTACAACACAGAACCATCCCACTGTCAATCAACTCCCCCACATCAAAACTTCCCTAGACCTCGACCAAATTTTGACCGCAACTTGCCAAACAGTATTCTACCATTGTTGAACCAATTGACCAACTGTAAGAAAGGCTCAAAGCTGCTGGTTATGTCACCCATATCCCTGCCATAACCCCCGAAAAACCCTTCTCAGTAGGTCAATCCAAATAAATCATGTGCATACCATTCCAGCATAAAAGGATATACCATTGATGAATGTCGCTCTCTGAAGGATAAGATCCAAACTTTGATTGACAATAAGATCACTGTAGCAAAGGAGACTGCTCCGAATATCTGCAATAACCCTCTGCCATACCACAAGAGCAGAGGTGTTCACATGATCGAGATAGAGGATGACCGAAACCCCAAGGGATCGATCAAATTAATCACAGAAGGCAACGACCCAAAGAAGCCAGTAGTCACCCTTAATCCGATTGTGGTCCAGATTCAACCTTCTGGGGACGCCGAGGTAAATATGTCCATGCCACTCGAGTTTGAAGTGCCGTCCCTTACAAAGACGCTATCGCCGATTGAGGTTGAGTTTATGTCACCAGCAAACGCACCTACACCTTTTCAAGTTGCAGTTTTACCACCTAAGAGGCCTGCTATGTTTGGAGTGAAGATAGCCATGCCAATTCTAGTGGAAATGTCGGTAGTGAAACTATTTCACACAAATTCCATACCTTGGGACTACACAGCCGAGGCTGGAAGAAAAGGGAAGTCAAGTTTCGGGAAGTCATTGCGACACAGGGTATGATAAGAACCGGCAGGGTTTATACCTCAGAGCATTTGGCTGAGTCAAGAAAGCAGGCCTCTAATCGGCCGACCATCACTGAAGTTGGGCCCAACGATTTGTGGAGAAAGATACAAGCCAAAGAATACTCAATCATTGATCAACTGAAAGAAACACCAGCACAGATTTCTATTCTTGCTTTGCTAAAAAGTTCGGATGCACACAAGAATGCTTGCTAAGACTACAGAGTGAGGCATATGTACCAAGTAACATCACAGGCAGAGAGATGGCAAACATGGTAGGATAGGTATTGGAAAGTCACAAGATCACTTTTCATGAAGATGAGCTGCCACCAGAGGGGCTGAGTCACAATGAGGCGTTACACATCACCGTGCAATGTGAAGATTATTTTATCACCAGGATCCTGACTGACGGAGGGTCCAGCCTCAATATTTGTCCATTGTTAACACTTAGGACATTAGGAAAGGGGTTGCATGAGATCAAGGACGGGGCTATCAACGTTAAAGCTTTCGACGGATCCCAAAGGTCCAATATTAGGGAAATTAGCTTGTGTTTGCAAATGGGGCTTACTTGGTTCGATGTTAATTTTAAGTGATAGACGTGCTGGTATATCACAATTTGTTGTTAGGACGACCATGGATTCATGCCATTGGGGACGTAGCGTCAACTCTAAATCAGGCAGTGAAGTTTGAGCGGAATTACCAAGAGGTGATCATTCATGGCGATGGTAGCAATCCCATATACAGTTGCAAGACCATCCCAACGATAGGAGGAAGAAGAAGGATAGGCGGGCAGACTTATCACCATATCAAGCGAGTCAACGCCGTCAATAAAGACAAATGGTGGGATAACAAAATTGAAAGCATATTGAACTGGAGAATATATGAACCTGGCTACGGACTTGGCAAGAATCTCCAAGGAATTGCTAAGCCCATCAACCTCAAGAAATATGGCACCACCTTCGGATTGGGGTATGAGTACACTTGGGAGAAATTCAACCACTAGTCGCCACTATGGCACGGTACCTACTGTCTATTGGAGCAACCAATACCCCACTTGGAGAATATTTTCCAACCGGCCGAAGTTATCTACAGGTTAGAAGAAGAGGAAGCACTGGCAGCACTGAGGAATCTGTTCTTGGAAGACGATAATATGGATTGTTGTATCATTCTTGAGGAGGAGGGGGAGGAAGGCCCTTTCATAAACGCACTGAACGGAAGAGCATATCTCAATAACTGGACTGTCAGAACCACCAGAGCCCGGCGAGCCTCGGGGTAGCAAGGCTGAACAAGCATCATGCACTGTTTTTATTTTTACTAGTTTACTTTCCCTTTGCATTTTTAATTTTCTCAAGAAAGACCTCCAATGTTCAAAAACAATTATGGAATTTATCAAAACATTTTGATTTTCCTTATAAATCTTACTTATATTATTTTCTCTCTTTACTTATTCAACATTACTATTACTTATCTTGATGAACCAATAACTTGATGCAACAAGACCATGCAACAAACGGACATAGATTTAGAGGAAGATGACATACCAGAAGAGATTGTTAAGGAAGTTGAGAATTTTGAAAATAGGCCAAAGTCCAACCTGGACGAGACTGAGGTTGTTAATATGGGAGACGTAGAAAATTTCAAAGAAACACGAATCAGTGTTATTTGTCACCGTCAGAAAAGAAGGAGTACACAGAATTTCTAAGAGAATATGAGGACATATTCGCCTGGTCGTACGACGACATGACTGGACTGAGTACATCTATTGTGGCACACAAACTGCCGACCAATTCAACATGTCCATCGGTAAAGTAGAAGCTCAGAAAACTCAAGCCAGATATGAGTTTGAAAATCAAGGAAAAGTCACTAAGCAGGTCAAAACCAAGGTTCTCAGGGTAGTAGAATACCTGATATGGTTATCCAACATTATGCAGTACCAAAGAAGGATGGGAAGGTCAGAGTTTGTGTTGACTACCGAGACCTCAACCGACCAGTCCAAAAGACGGTTTCCCCTTGCCAAAAATACACATCCTAATTGACGATTGCGCCAAACATAAATTGCAATAATTCGTGGATTGTTTCACTGGTTATCATCAGATCTAGATTGATGAAAAAGATGCTGAGAAAATAGCTTTCATTACGCTGTTGGGAATGTACTGCTACAAGATGATGTTGTTTGGGTTAAAGAATGCAGGATCCACCTACGTGATGGCAATGCCTAGCATTTTCAATGATATGATACACAAGGAGATCGAGGTATATGTAGATGATATCATCATCAAGTCCAAGAAATCCACAGATCACATGAAAGACCTGAGGAAGTTCTTCAATATACCGAGAAGGTACAACCTGAAATTGAATCCTACAAAATGTGCATTCGGGGTTCCAGTTTGAAAATTGCTTGGGTTTATTGTGAGTCATCGGGGTATAGAACTGGATCCATCTAAGATCAAATCCATTCATGAATTGCCACCGCCAAGGAACAAGAAGGACGTAATGAGTTTCTTCGGGAGACTTAACTACATCAGCCGGTTCATAGCACAATCTACAGTTATTCTTGAGTCGATCTTTGAGATGTTGAAGAAGGATGCCTCCATCAAATGGACTGATGAATGCCAGAAAGCTTTTGACAGGATCAAGGAGTATTTGTCAACACCACAAGTCTTAGTCCCGCTTGAACCAGGTAGACCTCAATTACTCTACATTGTAGTGTCAGATGGTGCCTTCGGTTGCATCTTGGGGTAGCAAGACGAGACAAGAAGGAACGAACAGGCCATTTACTACCTCAGCAAAAAGTTTACTCAATTCGAGGCCCGGTATTCCCTGTTAGAACGCGCCTGTTCTGCTCTAAATTGGGTAGCCTAAAAACTAAAACACTATTTTTGTGCCTATACTACATATCTCATATCAAGGATGGATCCCTTGAAATACATCTTTTAGAAGCCCATTCCCACGGGCAAGCTCGCCAAGTGACAAATCCTATTGAGTGAATTGGACATTGTCTATGTGTCTCGAAAAACAATCAAGGGGCAGGCACTAGCAGATCACCTGGCCGAAAACCCCTTGGATGGAGAATACGAACCCCTGAAAATGTATTTTCCTGACGAAGAGGTGTCATTCATAGGAGAAGATATTGCAGAATCCTATAATAGGTAGAGGATATCTTTCGATAGAGCAGTAAATTTCAAAGGAGTCAGCATATGAGAAGTCGTAGTATTAGAATCAAGTTTCCTTGCACCAACAATATGGTCAAATATGAGGCATACATCTTAGGGATCAAGATGTCCATTGACATGAATATTCAAGAGTTGCTAGTAATTGGGGATTCAAATTTGCTTATACATCAGGTCCGAGAAGAATGGGAGACCAAGAACTCCAAGATACTTCCTTATCTACATCATATACAGGAGTTGAGAAAGAGGTTCACAAAGACAGAGTTTCAGCATGTTCCCAGAGTCCATAATGAGTTTGCCGATGCATTGGCTACCCTATCGTCCATGATACATCATCCATATACGAACTTCATTGATCCTATTCTGAAGAAGATCCATGATCAGCCAGCTTATTGTGCTCATGTAGAAGAAGAAGCAGATGGAAAACCTTGGTTTCATGACATCAACGAATATTTAGCAAAAGGAGAATATCCAGAACTTTCAAACACTCCTCAGAAGCGCACACTTCGAAGGTTGGCGAACAATTTCTTTAGCAGTGGAGGAATCCTATATAGGAGGACTCTTGATTTGGGATTATTAAGGTGTGTTGACGCAAATGAAGCATCTAAACTGCTAGAGGAAATTTATGTCGGGACATGTGGTCCACATATGAATGGTTTTTCTTACCAAAGAAGATCCTCCGACCTGGTTACTTTTGGAGGAATATGGAAACGGACTGCGTCCAGTATGTTCAGAAATGCCACCGCTGTCAGGTACATACAGACATGATAAAGGTACCCCCAAACAAGCTTAATACAACAAGCTCACCATGGACATTTGACGCTTGGGGAATAGATGTTATTGGGCCAATCGAACATGTTGCTTCCAACGGACGTAGATTCATCCTAATGGCAATTGACTATTTTACCAAATGGGTCGAAGCAGCGTCTTACAAATCAATGACTAACAAATTCATGCCAGACTTTGTTTGCGACCGTATTGCCTGTCGGTTCGGGATTCCAGAGTCAATCATTATTGATAATGGTTCCAACCTCAACGGTGACTTGATGAAGGCCATGTGTGAAACCTTCAAGATCAAAAACAAGAATTCTACAGCATACAGACCTCAGATGAACGTCGCCAACAAGAATATTAAGAAGATACTAAGGAAAATGATAGAGAAACATAAGTAGTGGCACGAGAAACTATCATTTGCTTTACTGGGGTACTGCACCATGGTCCGCACATCAACTGGGGCAACTCCCTATGTGCTTGTTTATGCTACAGAAGCCATAATTCCCGCCAAAATAGAAATCTCTTCCTTAAGAATCATACAAGAAGCTCAGCTTCACGGCGCAAAGTGGGTAAAAAGTCGTTACGAGCAGCTAGCACTCTTATAGATGGAAAGAGAATGAATGCGGTTTGCAATGATCAGCTTTGTTAGAACATAATATCTAGAGCTTTCATAAGAGAGTCAAGTCGAGACGGTTCACACTGGGGTAGCTGGTATTAAAGAAAAAATTCTCGCACCAAGACGAAGCCAAGGGAAATTCTCTCCCAACTGGCAAGGTCCATACATGGTTCACCGGGTTCTGAAAGGAGGAGCCCTTATACTTGCAAAAATGGATGGTGTGGTTTGGCCACAACTAATCAATTCATATACAGTCAAGCGCTACTATGTGTAATCTTATGCTTTCCTATATGATGTAATTTGAACTACGTCTGACTTGATTCCCCTTTAAGAGGGGATACGTAGGACACCTTATGGGTTTGGTCACAATTCAATATAATTTTCATTTTCCCCTCGCAATTGGAAACTAGGGTAGAATTTTGAGGAGGACCCTCAAAATTTCGAAGTAAGTTCCGCCAATCATCGCAAGCAGCCGTCAGGAGCATCACCCATTAAACTAGGGCAGAATTTTAAGGAGGACCCTCAAAATTCCACAGTAAGAAAGGTTGCAATGTCTTGAACCACGTTGTAGCCATCGGCTCATATAAAGAAAGATATTCTTAATTATGCATTTGTGCTATATTTTTACTAAATCATGCATGTCTGTTACTAAAATTGCTTTGTTTAGCAATGCTACCCCAACGATACGTACTATATCACCATATCAGAACCGAGCCGGTCAAACGAAGCCGGCGGGAACACGAACTAACCTTCCCCCTCTACAAACTCACGATTTTTCTTTGGATGCAGGCACTCAAACTGAAAAATCGTCAAATACACTATACACTCAAGAGACTCACATTGCTCAGAAATACGATTATCAAAACCATGGAATTTATTCACAGTTGCTATCCGCGTGCAGAATCCCCAGCAGACACAATATCCCCAACAATGGCAATATCGCAATCCGCTATCAGCTAAGAAAATTCAATTATCATCTGTGCCTTTTAATTTTCGCATAAGGCTACCATTCTGTCTTCCGAGGTTAATCTCTACCTCCATCTTTATTCTTGCATTATATAAGGCTACCATTCTGCCTTCGGAGATTAAGCATTGTCTCCATCTGCATTCTCTGCATTGCATAAGGCTACCATTCCGCCTTCCAAGACTAAGCACTGTCTCCATATGCATTCTCTGCATTGCATAGGGCTGCCATTCTGCCTTCTAAGGTTATGTTCTACCTCCATCTACATTCTTACATTGTATAAGGCTATCATTCTGCCTTCCGAGGTTAAGCTCTAACTCCATCTACATTCTTGCATTACATAGGGTTACTATTCTGCCTTCTGAGACTAAGTGTTGTCTCCATCTGCATGGTTGAAAAATCACCTCTCCATTTACTGCATTTCATCGGCTAAAATATCGCCACTTTATTTATGCTTACATGGCTGAAAGATTACCACTTTATTTTTACACTTGCATGCCTGAAAGATCGTCGCTTCGCTTATTGCATTTCATCGATTGAAAGATCGCCACTTCATTTACTGCATTTCATCAGCTGAAATATCGCCACTTTATTTATGCTTGCATGGCTGAAAGATCTCCGCTTTATTTTTACACTTGCATCGGCTGGAAGATTGCCACCCTCTACATTTAATGGGCTGAAAGATCACCAAATTATCCAAAGGCGTCATTGTTTGGAGGCACCATTTTCATAGCCCGAGAACGTCATGCCATGGACTGAGGATCCCTCTTATCGTTTGCATACATTATTCAAAGGCATTATAGTTCGGGGTATCATTCTCATAGCCGTAGAACATCATTTCATAGCCTGCAAATCCTTTATTATATGCTTCATGGCCCAGGACATCATGGTCTAAGAACGTCATCCTAACCATCCAAAGACAACATTCATGGTCTAACGGGAACTTGCATCATGTTTAAATTTATGCACAATATGTGCTTGTATTGTTTATTTGCAGGTAACCGGCAAGTAATGACTATCTTGGCAAGAGCATTCCGCTTTAGTCCCCGCAGCCTACTAAACCTTGACCATTCATCCCAACCTGAATACTGCGTCCGTTCTTGAAAGATCTCCCTTGTCATACTTCGCCAATGGATCCTGAACTGCATATGGCTTGATTCCTATAAGACCAGGGATATGTAGGCAGCATAGGAACCAGAACATGGCCAAATCTCTTCAAATCATTTCATTCGGTTAAAATTGGCTATCGTATCTTTACCCGACAACTCTTTAATCCTTCACGGGTAAAGAGGGGATTCTGTTGATACCCAATTTTTTCTGTATATTTTTTCTATACAAAATACCTTTCAAATAGAATAGGTATACATATATAAGTATGCCTAAGGGTTTTCCTAATTTACCTTAATTTTTAAAAGATTTTTAACCTAATTTTATTGCCCTATTGTATCAAGAAAACCCTGTAATTATGTCCAAAATTGTTATTTTTGCAATTCGCTTATTGGATTCTCATATTTATACTAAAATAGGGCTAAAATAATATTTTCATATTTTTTTAAATTTATTTACTATTTTAAAGCTAAATCCCATATAATTGCAATGTTAGCCTATTTTAAGATTTGATTGTATTTATAGTTGTAAAATCAACTCCACTATTTTTAATTAAATATTTATATGTTATTAATTATTTTAGCACCTTATTTGTTTATAGAAAGTATTTTACTATTTTTATAAAATAAATAAAGAAAAGTGGCTATTTAAATGCTAGCCTATCTTTATTTTGATTTTAGCCAGATTTGGCACTCTTAATTGAACTCAGTCCAAAACCTATTGGCCGGCCCAAATACTCAGTTTACCCAATCCACAACCCAATTAAATCCAACCCCCCGACTACCCGTTTAACCCAGGTCGTTAATCAAAATGAACAACAAAAACATTTCATTCTTTCCTTTTTAATTTGACAAGCCCCCAAAACCCTACTCATTCATCACCCAAACCCCCCCTTGAATCCTCCATCTAACTACCATCTTCGCATTGGAAACCACCGGAATCCATGGCTTCCAAGGCTATGGAGACTCTATACCCATCTCTTATTGCTCCTATATGCCTGGTCCTTGAAGATTCAAAGCCTGACCACGACATAGTTGGTCCAGGCTTCGTTTGATTCGAGTTTCCTGGTCATCTTTGGTCTTACTCCGGCGTACCATGGCTGCTCGAGCCTGACTTTGACCTCTCCGACTTAGATCGGTGACCTTTCAAAGCCTTTCTCACTTCTAGGGTTCTAAAATCCTAATGCTCTGAGGTTTTCTTCGATTCCTTTAAGATCTATTGTGTATCACTGCTTTCCCTAAGTTTTCTAAACTATTTCTCTGGCTTTTCTTTCAAAAATTGCTTTCAAAACTATTTTCTTTTCTGATCTAGGATTTTTTCTAAGAAAGTAGTTAAGTGTTTTCTAACTTTCTTTGTCTTTCGTGTGTATTTGCCTCTACTGTGTTCTTTAAGTTTTTCTTCTACCATTTTCTTGTATGTTTTCCCTACTGTTTTTTCCTATACTATGTTCTTGTATACTTTTCTAGTGTGTCCTTGTATTTTTTCTTCTACCATGTTCCTGTATGTTATCCCTGCTGTGTTTTCTATACTATGTGCTTGCATGCTTTTCTATTGTATTTCTTTTTCTCATGTATTCTCGTGTTCCTTCTACTGTATTTTTCATTACTAAGTTCTTAAGTTTCCTTATTAAGTTCCTTTTACTGAGCTCTATTTAAATTTTCTTCTAAAACTTCTTAGCATGCTCTTCTACTGTTCTTATCAGTCTTTTCTAATATGCTTTGAATTAGTTTCTTCCACTTTATTTTCCTTGAACCCTTCTACTATTTTATATGTTACTTTGCTATCATGTTTCTCATGATTTCTGCTGCTGAAAGAAGCATGTTAGAAGTTTCAGTTCTTTTTTGAAACCCCTAAACATGTTTTCGATTCAATTGCTTGCCCTCTCATCTTTGCTTTGTGATTTGCTTGAACTAGAATTTTTATTTTAGAACCCCTAACTCTTTCAGACCAACTTCGAGTCTCTGAATTGAGTTTGGACATCCTTGTTTTTCCACTAATTTTACAATGACTTGACAATCTCCTTTTGTGCTTAATATGTCCGTATGCTACATATATATGATAAACTTCCCTCTAAAGTGGCCTTTAAATTTGTGATCAGTTCATATTCTCCTCTGAATATGGTGTGATTGATTTCTTTCCATTGTTTGCTGATTCTTTTGACCTAAGTTAAGACCCTTCTCAGCTTTTGTGACTTAGTTCATTCATGGGTCAATTATTAGAAGATCCTTGGCTTTGATTTACTGTCAATTGATTTTATTGCCATATTGTACAATCGTGTACTTCAAAAACCCTGTCCTTAAATAACCTTTTGTGTATTGGCCCTTAATTACATGCTTTGTACAAAGTGCTTATTCAATTTCTTTCCTTAAATTATTTTTACCTGTTTGAATCTAAATCCCTTAATTAAGTAAAGTCATGTGTAATTGATTGGAAATCAATTCCTTAACTATTTTCTTACCTTATTTCCTCATGTGTTTCATACTATAAAATGCACGACTCCTTAACACACAACACACAATTAACAATCCTTCAATTCACAATTCACAATCTCCTTTGAATTCATACTTACTCATAATGGTATTCTCTTTTTGCCTGCAATGTGCCCTGTTTACAAGACCTACTATTTTTTTTTGAAACCGGTATATCCTAATTTAAGCTTCAGCATTATCACAATGTGCTTATTTATAGCTTTTTGTATCCATGTCTACTTTACTGCTTCTGCAGAGTTAAATGTTTAAACTAGCATGTTGATCTCTTTCTGTTTGTTTCTACTATGAATCCTTGATACCTATCCCCATATGTGTTTTGAGTTACATTTGAAAATATGGATATATATATATATATATATATATATATATATATATATATATATATATATATATATATATATATATATATATATATATATATATATATATATATATATATATATATATATGTTATTGTCCATGGATTGAACTTGATCCCTTAAAGGATCCTAACCTCTCAAAAATGTGTTCTAACAGGCTTATGGGTACGCTAGCACTTCTCACCGCTGAGTATGCCCACCAGCCTGTCTTTGCCCTTTTACTACCTCCCCATTCCCTATACCCCTATGTGTATTAATGTGAACTATTTCCCTTTCCCTTCCCTCTTTTCAAAATCATATACTTGCACTTTCTCTTAGTCTCTATGTTCTGCCCCCTCCTGTGAGCCTTGCCTTGGGACCTTGAGTTCCCTCTGAACTTGGACACTTGAGGGTTGGCCCTTCCACACTGCACTGTGTCTTAATATGGTAATATATTTGGGTGTAAGCACTACCCGAGTACATCTGAGACTCTTAGGGAACATTAACACACCCCAAATGGGAGAAAGGCTTTGAAATCTGATCTCTTGTAGTTGGTTTACTTCATACTTCAGATAGGAAGTTTGAACCCGGCTTTCCTTGGTTGTACTTTTAGTTTTTGGTGTATTTTTCTTTACATTACTTTCTTTTCTGGGTTGTAATAACTTTGTAATAAAACCTCTCGGGGATGGCTAGTGAAAAGGGAAGGGTAACTATGTGTGCAAAAAGGGGTAGATAACATGTCTATAGGAATTTCTGCATTTTGTATGTAGGTAACATGTTCATCGTTGCAACCGCAATGCTGCACAAAGGTAGGAAGAGCAGGTTGCAATAGATTTTACCCGAATAGTGGTCGAGATCGAATTTCCACAAGGAGATAGTAGTGGAGTTGTATTTTCTATCTAGCCTAGAGATGTGTTTGTACTTCTAATGCAACTTCAAACATTTTTGGGTTATTGATTTTATAACTACTATTATAAAACTATGGATTAAAGCTAAATTACTCTAAGAGAATATTGCTAAGTTGTATCTAATAGGGAGAAAAAAATGCACTAAGGTCATGGCATCTCCTAGGTGGTTAATTAACGGGTAGAAACTACTAAGGATAGATTGACATGTTTGGGGCGTATGCTATAACCGTTGCACAATTGTACCCACTCTCAACCTCTCGGTAGAGAGAGTGATTTTTCCCAATTGACTCTCTCGAGAACAATTGGGTAGGCCTATTAGACCAAGCAATTAGGGTTCAAGTAGGGTGATCACTCTCTCGAGATTTAACCCGTTAATTGGGACTACCATTTCTCATGGGTCCATCCCAATTCCTTGTTGGATCAATTTTGAGGTCATAGACTCTCTTTCTCAAGAAGAGTTAAACCCGCTAAGCTTGAATCAATGTTTCCAAACATCAATTCTCAGATAAAAACATAAAATCAACCCAAATAGAAAACACCCAATATCAATCTAACCCTAGATGGAAACACCCATCAATTACCCATACTAGGGTTGAGCCACAACCCTAGCTAATCGGTTTAGCTACACATAAATAAAGAAAGAATAGAAGAAATTCGTTCGAGCAAACGGCGCCTAACCTGAAAGAGGAAATAGAGGTTTTCCTCGATGCAAAAGAGCTAGATCTGTAGTTTATCTAGGACGAATCCTACTTACTCTTCTTTGATCCGACCCGTGAGATAATTCGATTTCTAGTCAGCTAACTTAGAGTCCAATAGAGAAAATTGCTTTTCTATAGATGAAGAACTAGACATATTAATTAATTACTAAGAAGAAACTATAATTATCTTTTGTTAATGAAGACCAAAAATGGCTACAATATCGTTCCCAGGTGCTCAATTGCGTTTCTGATACAAAACATAACTTAAAAATGGTAAAATATTCTATTTATACTAGGATGGAAAAACTAAACAAAAATACCCATGTAGGGTTAGTGCGGGCCGCACAAAAGCAACCACGGCAGGCTCTTTGACTTGGCAATTTTCAACTCTCTAAACTGGAGGATGCGGACCGTACAAATGAGTAGTGCGGCCGCGGAAGGGGTCTGGCGCGGACCACGCAGCGATGACCGCAGGCCGGGTGGCTTGACTTGGCTCCTTGACAATCTCTCTGAATCTCGTTCACACGGACCATACAGATGAGTAAAGCAGCCACGAAGCCTGAACGCAGAGCGCGTGAATCCAACCGCGATCGCGTATCCATTAACCTTAATGTGACATGCCTCTGAATCTCCTAGTGCGGCCGTGGTTGCTTTCACGTGGTCCGCACTAGGTCCTCTTTTCTTTACTCCACTTAATCTTTGCCATTTGAGTAGGTTTCACTCCTTTTTGAGCCGATATTTTACATTTTATTACTTTGTCGATCAAACCTGCAATCAAGCACAACTTGTGAGCATTTCGGGACTATTTTGTAGCAATTTATACTCAGAGCATAGGCAAGTAGGGGCATAAACACGTTAAAATCCTAACTTATCAACTCCCCCAAACTTAAACCTTTGCTTGTCCTCAAGCACACAAAATAAGACCCACCCCTTTAAAGGAAAATCCAAGTAATGCCAGCTATCCTAAAGAAACCTCAACAAGCATCAATTTGGACTAACAATTGCCCTCAATACAAATGTATCATTCACATTTAACTTTGAAAAACCATGGATCGAGTGTGACACAAGAGCATCAAGAGTTGACACATTTCATCAAAGAACTTCTCTCAATTACTTTGGTCATTATGGAACCCAAACTCATACATCCTGATCTCTCCCTAAGCGAATATCACCTCTTAAGTATTGACACACAATCGAGGTTAATGGAATTTCACTCATCTCTCTCAAGAAGAAGGTCAGAAGTCCAGCTCTAGGTATCATATGCTTGTCCCTTACGTAAGTATCCACTAATGTAGGATCCATTCAACTCAAGATCAATTAGGGCTTCTGTGGAGTCATTGTGAAGGCTTTGAGTAAGGGTAAGACATGTTTTTATTCAAGTGGGTTCAATCTTCCCTTAAGAACTTCTTTTGATTCATTTTGGCACAACTCTCTTAACATTTTTGAGTATTTCACTTCTTTTCAAGGGGTTAGAGAGGCACATTGTCACTTTTTCTTATGCAATTCAAAGCATTTCTCCTTTTTTCTACTTTTTCCACACCTTTTTCACTTTATGTGTTTCTTTGAATCCCTTTTTATTGTTTTTCACATTGGGCTTTCTTTTTCTTTTCATTGCCTTCCTTTTCTTTTGCTTGTGTATCTTTTACAACTTTGGTTCCCTTCTTGTCTCCCCCCCTCCCCCCCAAGACAATTGCCATTACTCAAGGAAATATTTGGGTGCCAAGAGAGGGTAATCATTTAGAATAGGTATAGGCTTGTAGCACTGGTTCTTGAAAGAAAAAGGTTTAAGGCTCAAAAGAGTTAACTATGGATCATCTCATTGGTAGGATATGGAATTGTTCAACTTAACATTTGGATCAAGGATAGCCTATAATCACTTCTCAAGTAAAATTTCACCTAGGATTTCGCCTCAACAAACATTCAGGGCAAGTTTTAGACCATTGGCTCGGGACTTGGACCCACCATTCGATTCCTTACCACACGCACTAGGGGATTGCTAAAGACATCGAGTCGAGGGTCCACAATGACCTTAGTTACGATTCAAGCACACAATGGTCCGAAAAGACCACATGTTGATTGCTTTGTCAATGCAAGAGTCTCAAAGCCACAACATTCACCATCATAAACACAACATTGTGTCTTTGACCATGGGATCAAAGGCAAATGTGCTAGGCCCAAGTGAAGCGTCGTTTGAGGTTCCCTTAATTACAACTATCAAAAACAAAAGAAAAATCAAAGAAACGGACTCAAACCCTTAAGAAGGTTGTCACGCCATCTATCATTTGGAAGAGCCACCCGGTTCATACAATATTCCACCCTTGGAAAGAACCGTAGCATTTAGAAAACCAAGGGCTTATTGGAAAATGCCAAAAGAAAAACCAGAGGCTACGAGCCTAACTAAAAAGATAAAAATGAAAATAATTTTGCGAAAATAGAAAATAAAATGAATATGTACAATAGGGGGTAGAATATACAACATGGGATGAATATATATATATATATATATATTTATATATATATATATATATATATATATATATATATATATATATATATATATATATATATATATATATATATATATATATATGTAATTATAACTTTGTACACAGACTAAAGATAGAATAAAAAGTACGAGAAAAGTAGAAAAATGTAAAGTTATGAACAACCCAAAAATAGAAAATCAAGGAAACATAAACTAAGTCAAGTATATATAGTCATCCAGATAAAACAAAATGTAGGGTGCACCCCAATGAATAAGAGCTGGCATTGTCCCTAATGCCAACTACCAAAATAAGCATTAAAAAGGCACAAGAAAGGATATAGGAGCTCCCTAGGCATGGTCCGTCTACATGGGATCATCAGTGATCCCCTGGTCCTGTGAATGTGTGGGAATCTCAGACTGGTTCCCGGCCTCCAGCTGCTCAGCTGCTAGGACTAGGGCCTGCTCCTGGACCGGCTAGATGTTAGGTGCTCATGTTGCAAACTGGAGGAGGCCTCCTGTAGGGCTGCCACCTCACTGACTGCATCAGCTGTACTCGGGAGCTTTCTCTCCTTCCTTGGCTTCCTGGGGGCTTTCTCTTGATGTGGCTCTGCTACTGGTGCTGCTGCTGGGTCAGTGTCCCCGAATAGTAAATCTATAGGCATTTGGTCTTCTAATAGCTTGTCCATACCTGTCCTGAGTTCCTTCACAAACTCCTTAGAAGCCCGTGATCTCCTCATCTTCTTGTGCTCTTGGTAAGCTCCTTCAGAGGCTTGCCATGTGAATCCACCGCCTTAGAAAAGGCGTCGTGAGTCCTCATAATCTTCTCCTGGTTGTCCAGGAGCTTCTTTAGTATATCCTGAATGGACTGAGGAGTCTGAGATGGATGAGGTGTTTAGTGGGTCTCAATGGAGGAAGACAATGTAGACAACTTGGATGTCGCAGCTGACATCTAGTTGTTCAAACTGGCCAATGTCTGGCTCAACTGATGGGCAGTAATGGGATACTTCGGGGAAGATGGGATTCCCGGGTCAGCTGAAGTACTGGGACCAGCAGTAGAGGAAGGTTCTAGAGGCAAGTCCTAAACTATAGTGGCATCAGGCTCAGCAGAAGGCTCTACCGCAACTGGCTCCTCAGACTGGCCAGTTGGGGCAGAGGCAGGTGGCTTGTAGCTTTTGTCCTTAGGGTTGTCTGGGCCCTTTATAGTGAACCAGGTAAATAGAGCCACTGACTTGACCTTAATATCAAATGGTTTCTTCTCTACTTCCAGGCCTTGAAATACAAGGTGAGGGTATTGGGAAAGGGTAGTTCTGATCATGCTCTTGCCCCACAACAATAATCACATGGGACATTGTATTTCCTACATTGATAGGGTCAACAAGGACATCCCCGGTAAGTGGGATAGTCTGCTCATGGGTAGAGGGTAAAGCTGGCTACATACAAAAGATAACCACCCCCGAGCCTCAAAGTTTAAAATCTTCCGAAAGATTTTGGTTCCTGCTTGCACCCACTTTGGAACAGTACCTGGGATTGCCAAGTATGAGGCTAACCATGGACGCACCTCTTCACCCATTGCCAATTTTTCATTATAAAAGGTCTCATCCTCGTCATCAAACCCTAGGTAATCATTGAGTGCCTGCCTAGTAAAGATAACCTTTTTGTTCCGTATTTTGGTTACCTTGGTGCCCTTCAATATATGGGCCACATTACTATAGAATTCTTTTACCATGTGCTCATTTGCCTTTACAGAATTACCCTAAAAATAATCCCAACTCACGCGAGTGTGAAATTGTCTATGCACATTGGGAAGTAGAGGTAGAAGATCTCGCTCGATGAAACTCCTTTCTAGAATCAATTTTTATTTAGGCCACCATATTGTAAACTGGTGGAATGCTAACTGGCTAACGAACCTATCCTCCCAAGATGTGGGATCTCTGGTCTCGTCAACACCCCCAACCTAAGGTACACCACTCTCAGGTACCTCCTCATTACTGTCCTCACCACCTCCATCACCTCTGCCTGCACTCTCCCCAGATAATGAAGTTGTGGGGGAGGTGGAGTATTCTTCACTACCAGCTGCGGAATCTTCAGATGAATCCGACACTATATTCAGTGACCTATTGGTAGCAGGAGATGCTGGAGGGGTATCAGTTAATTGGAAACTGGAGACGAAATGAACTGGGATGGAATCGGAGGAGATGTCCTGGGATGGCATATACTCACTCTCCGAGGGGTGAGACGCAGCTCTATCTGCAGCTTTTATCATCTTCCGGGTCTTTTTGATGTTTTCCTGGACTTGGGGAGTTAGTTTCACCACTCTCTTTCTTTTACCTCCTCGAGAGAAACCACTTCTCCTAGGTTGTTGTAATCCTTTGCCGCCTCTTTGTTTCACTGTTATCTGCAGAAAAACACATTGTCAGTTGAAGCATAGGCAGTGGATCATGTGAATGAATTGAAGTTGCACACAATAGAAGAAAATGTTGTAGACAATGCTGCAGAACCAGGCGCACCGGACTGCACCATTAGGAGTGCGGTCGCGTTGGAGGTACCGCAGACCGTGCTGAGGCGACTGTGGGCCTCATTGAACAAGGCCCCACAAAAATTCTTATCTAAATCTCCGACCACAGTTCGTACAAAATAGGGTCATGGCCACGACAAGCCAGCGCGGACCGCACTAAATAGAATTCGGCCGCGCTGAGAGCAATGTAGGTTTCAGTCAAGCTGAGCATTGCGCTCCACGCAAAAGGGTAATGCGGACCGCATCAGGGCCACGCGGATCGCGCTAATGCGATCGCGGGCTGCGCCGAGCTAGAATTAGGGAACTAGGTTAGGCTGTCATGTTTTCTTCCATTTTTGTCCAAATTCTTACACCTATTTGTCCCTACTCAGTTGCCTGATCCTCAATTATTTACAACGCACAAAAACTAACAAGTAAATTAACCTAACAAAAAATTCAAAGTAAAATAGGTCAAAAGAGAAGCTACAAACTACTGGCAAGCAAATAATAATGAAAATATAAAGTTAATTAATCACAAATGCATGAAGCATTACCAGGTTTGTGAAGATTTAATGCAACTAATCTTAGAAAGGCAAGAATTTCGGTCTCAGGAAAGGATGAACAATAGTTATAAGGCTCTGAGTTTTTAAAGTTCGAAAAGGGTACACTGGGACCCTTGGTCTCTATTTATAGACAACCTGTGGGACCCATATTCACTTACTAGCGCGGCCGCATAAAAGCGACCGCGGACCGTGCTGGGTTTTTTTGCGTGACCCTTCAGTAAGCAGCCTACATGGACCATACAAAAAAACATGGCCGCGTAGGATCACCGTGGACCGCACTAACAGAACCGTAGTAGCGGTGGAAACTCCAGAGAGTATCTTATTCAGCTCACTCCAGTGCGGGCTGCACAAAGTGCACCGCCGCCACACTGGCAAGCTTCATAGCCTGTGCGATTTTTCCACTTTGTTTTGCACTACATCAACACAATTCCTGCAACATCTCACAAATAATTAGCTCAAAAATCCTAAACTAAAAAGAAAATCAAAGAATAATTGTCACTTCAAAGTCCACCTCACAATCTAATATGACAAAGTCGGTCGACAATATGAATTTATCAACACGGACAAGAACATCATCAATTATGCCCAAGGGTCGCTTCATTTATCGATTCTCCATTTGAACTCTCATCGAGGTTGGCCTAGGTTGCCCGATTCTCAAAGTTTTGAAGATCGAATAAGGCATCAAATTTATGCTAGCCCCTAAATCACAAAAGGTCTTGGTAAAATCCGCACTACTAATAGTGCAAGGGATAGTAAAAGCTCTAGGGTCCTCAGGTTTTTGAGCCATAGAATGCACAATAGCACTCACTTGATGAGTCATCTTCATTGTTACGCACTCCATTGACCTCTTCTTGCTATCAAATCTTTCATAAATTTTGCATACCCCGACATTTTCTCAAGTGCCTCAACTAAAGGGACAATGATTGTGAGGCTCTTCATCATGTCAATTAACTTTTTGAATTGATTGTCACTCTTTTGCTTTGCTAACCGTTGAGGATAAGGTGGAGGTGGTCTAGGCAAAGGTGCCTGGGCTTTAGGCACCACCGCCTCGGGTATGTCAATCACGTGTTCCCTGGATGGGTTCACGGCATCTTATGTTTCCACCTCAGCCTCATCATCAATATCAATTCGCATATCATTGCTCACATTTCGTTCAACCACATCTTTAACAACCAACGGACCCACATCTTCTTGGATCCCAATGTTATCATCCATAACTTGATTTTCTATCGAGGCATGCACATCACTTCCTCTTTCGCTTCTAGTTGTAACTGCCATTACTTGGTTGTTGTTCCCGCCCTTCGGGTTCACTACCGTATCACTTGGTAGGTCACCCTTGGGGCGGGTGGTCAACGCTTGAGAAATTTGACGCAGTTGCACTTCCAAGTTCCGGATAAATGTATTTTGCGAAGCCAATTTGCATCGAAATCTTGGCTCCTTTTCATCATTTGGTCGAACATACTTTCACTTCTCCCCATATAACTCCCGGAAGAATTCGGACCTTGAGAAGGAAAAAGGGGTGGATTTTTTGGTTGTTGGTACATGTGTGGCCTTGGAAAACCTTGCCCCCGGTTGCCTTGGTTTCCACTATTATTCCACCCTCCTGGATTGTTGTTGCTCCAATTATTGTTGTTCCACTTCCAATTACCTTGATTGTTACCTTGATTACCCCAATTACCGCCTTGGTAGTGGTTGTTCCAATTGCTACCACCTTCTTGATTTCCCCAATTGTTACTTTAATTGTTGTTGTTTCAATTGCCACCACCTTGTTATTGGTTGTTACTATTCCAATTTACGCCACCTTGTCGATTTCCCCAATTTCCTTGGGGATGCCATTGTTGATTCCCTTGATTTGCTCTATTTCCTTGGTAGTTATTGACATTCCTCACTTTGATCATCATAGTACTCATTCGAATAACCGCCACTATCATTGGTGTTGTCAAATTGCTCACAATTACCTTGAGGTTGTTGTTGCCCTCTTTGCATTCTTTTCAACATCGAGATACCTTCCATTGCATTGACTTGGCGTGAGTTTTGGACTTGCTGAAATTTTGCCTTCGCTAATAGATTCAAGTTGTTGTAAGCTCGGCAATAGCTTGGCCATGATCGTGCAATTCCTTGTGCAAATGGATGATTGTGGGGTCACCCTGGGGCACGTTTGCTCAACTTTTCCATACCGAAGATGTGTCGGCCATTTCATCAAGTACATCACATGCCTCTTAGTATGAAAATGTCATAAAGTTCGCCCTGATTAATTGGTTTACAATGCATTGCTTCGTGGTGTTGATGCCCGATAAAAGGTTTGTTGGATCATCGCCTCGGTCATGTCATTATTAGGGCACTTCTTCACCATTGTTCTATATCTCTCCCAGATTTCATTCAAAAGTTCCGTTGGCTCTTGCTTAAAGACTAAAATTTCATCCCGTAAGTGCCGCTATATGACTTGGTAAGAAAAACTTGCCAGTGAATTTATTCACCAACTCATCCCAAGTTGTGATGGAATGATTGGGGAGCCTTTCTAACCAATCCAATGCTTTAACCCAAAGAGAGAATGGGAAAAGCCTCAATCTCAAAGCACCATCGGACACGTTTGTCTGCTTGCTAACCCAGCATGTATCTACGAACCCCTTCAAGTGCTTGTAGGCATTTTGATCGGAGGCGCTCGTAAAATACCCTCTTTGCTCGAGAAAGTCCAATATGACATTTGTGATTTGAAGGTTCCCCGCCCGGATTCGGGGAGGAACAATAGCACTCGCATACCCTTGATTTGGGAGAACTCTTGGGGCCACTCTTGGCGGCGGTGGAGGAGGGTTGTGGAATAGAATTGTTGTCATTTGCATTGGCCTGACGGCCTCTATGTGGAGCTTGAGGTAAATTAGAAACCTCTTGATCTAGATCATCTACCTCCTCCCCCGCCATGACATTGCCAAGAGGGTCATTTGCATTAAGAGCCATGTGTACCTAAGTGATTGACACAAACGAAATCAGTAAACAAGAAGGAAAGAGAAGCAAAACACAAAACTAACTAAACAAATAGTCAACATCGTAAGTTCCCCTGCAACGGTGCCAAAAAGTGATCGCTGCCAACCTAACGCTACACAAAGGTAGAAAGAGCGAGTCACACTAGCTTTCACCTGAATAGTAGTCGGGATCGAATTTCCACAGGGAGCTAGTAGCTGAGTTGTATTTTCTGTCTAGCCTAGAGATGTATTTGTACTTCTAATGTCACTTCAAACATTTTTGGGTTTTTACTTTTATAACTACTATTATAAAACTAAGGGTTAAAGCTAAATTACGCTAAGAGAATATTGCTAAGTTGTATCTAATAGGAAGAAAGGCACTAGGGCCGTGGCATCTCCTAGGTGGTTAATTAACGGATAGAAACTACTAAGGATATATTGGCATGTTTGGGGATTATGCAACCGTTGCACAATTGTACCCACTCTCATACTTCTCGGTAGAGAGAGTGATTTTGCCCAATTGACTCTCTCTCGACCAATTGGGTAGGCCTATTAGACCAAACAATTAGGGTTCAAGTAGGGTGATTACTCTCTCGAGATTTAACCCATTAATTGGGACTACCATTTCTCATGGGTCAATCCTAATTCCTTGTTGGGTCAATTTTGGGGTCATAGACTCTCTTTCACAAGAAGAGTTAAACCCACTAAGCTTGAATCAATATTTGCAACCACCAATTCTCAGATAAAAACATAAAATCAACCCAAATAGCAAACACCCAATATCAATCTAACCCTAGATGGCAACACCCATCATTTACCCACACTACGGTTGAGCCACAACCCTAGCTAATGGGTTTAGCTACACATAATTAAAGAAAGAACAGAAGAAATAGATGAAGAACTAAATATATTAATTAATTACTAAGAAGAAACTACAATAATCTATTGTTAATAAAGACCAAAAATGCTAAAAATGGCTACAATATCGTTCCCAGGTGCTCAGCTGCGTTTTTGAATACAAAACTTAACTTAAAAATGGTAAAATGTTCTATTTATTCTAGGCTGGAAAAACTGGACAAAAATACCTCTGCAGGGTCAGTGCGGGCCGCACAAAAGCAACCGCAGCCTAGTTCTTTGACTTGGCAATTTTCAACTCTCTAAACTGGAGAACGCGGACCGCACAAATGAGGAGTGCAGCCACGGAAGGGGTCTGGTGTGGACCATGCGACGATGACCGCGGGCCGCGTGGCTTGACTTGGCTCCTTGACAATCTCTCTGAATCTCGTTCACGCGAACCGCACAAATAAGTAAAGCGGCTGCGAAGCCTAAACGCGGACCGCGTGAATCCAACCGCGACCGCGTTGCGGTTAACCTTAATATACCATGCCTTTGAATCTCCTAGTGCGGCCGCGGTAGCTTTCATGCGGTCCACACTAGGTCCTTTTTTCTTCATTTTACTTAATCTTTGTCGCTTAAGCAGGTTTCACTCTTTTTTGAGTCGATACTTGATATTTTGTCACTTTGTTGATCAAACTTGCAGTCAAGCACAACTCGTGAGTATTTCGGAACTATTTTATAGCAATTTATACTCAAAGCATAGGCAAGCAGGGGCATAAACACATTAAAATCCTAACTTATCACATGTCTATAGGAATTTCTGCATTCTCATATAGCTACCATGTCCATAGAAAATTCTGCATTCACATGTACAGATACCATGTCTATAGGAATCTCTGCATTCTCATATATCTACCATGTCTATAGGAACTTCTGCACTTTCACATAGATACCATGTCTATAACTATTTGAAATCTGAAATCTGCATATGCATGTACAAAATATGCCTATAGATTTTTCTGAATCTTGCATATCCACTACTCATTAGGCAAACATGTTTATAGGTCTTAATAACCAACTGCAATTAGATATTATATTCATATAAAATACAATACCTAGACATCATGTTTGTAGGATTTTTGCGTTTCACTATGTCCATAAAGGTGTTCTAAAATCGATGATACATAGAAAGTATGCCTATAGGAGCTTTAATCAAATCTGAATCGCCTCACTCATTTATAAGTCTAAAACTAGCAATAATAATGCATTGTCAGTTGTAGAACTTATGATCTTTTGCTAAAACTCGCCTTTCTTTCTTCATATGTAATCAATTCACTTCTTTATTTCTGAAATCAGTAGATATCATGCCTATACGGTCTTCGTCCAACACCTAGGCAAGCCTTAGGGCTAAGATCATAAACCGAATCTCTTTATTGACTACAACTAGCAGGCAGCCTGACTCGGGCTTCTTATTTAAACTATGCAATAAATCAGTCTGCCTCAACTCTTTAAGTTTTAATCAGACCTTAAACAGTACATGCAAGTCATGCTACATTATGTGTTTTCTTTGGTTTAAAGGAGGCCTGTTTGAGCCCTTTCATTTGTTTATATGCTTCTCCAAACTTGCTTTATGTGTTTTGTTTGTCGCCTCACAATTTTATCTTATGAAATCACAAATAAACCCAATATCTCCTTCCTTTAGGATTAGTAGTCCCAAGTGCCTCCAGGGCTGATAAGATTGTGGCAGGTAATAGCATGCAATAAGCAACCGAGATCATTTCGCACTTTAATACCTTACGAGGTGAAAAATGGTAGATATGGATATGTTGACCACACAGTAACATCACATCTAGCCTTCATTGAGGAGTGATTTTCGGATGTTGTATGTGATGATCCATGTTATTAATAAACCTAGGACTCCCTTCCCCTTTGTTCTTTGTTTCTTTTAAATCTTTTAAAACCGTTTCTTCTAAGAAAGGAAAAATCAACTCTATTTAGTTCTTGCTGATTTTGTTTATTTTTGACTATTACATGAAAATCCCCTTTTATATGGAACTCTTTCTTGCCTATGTATTATTTGCATTTAAGTCACAATAATAGCTTGGCCGGGAACCACACTAGTGGATCCTGAGGGGTACCTAACACCATCCCCCGGGGATAATTTTAAGTCCTTACCCAATCTCTGGTTATCCAAATTGAACCCTCATTAGTGTCCTAATGCACTTAAATTATGAGGTGGCGACTCTTCAATTCCAAAATCCAATTCCCAAAAGGGAACGAATTGTCTTCCCAAATGTCATAAACCCGATTTCGCGAGATAAAGAGGATGTGACAGGGACAGGCTAAGGGTAATCCAGGCATTGGAGAATTAGTGGGGTATTTAGGACAAATAATGGGGTCTGGGTTCTGGGGTATATAAAAAACATGACACATACCACCAACACCGTGGCGGAGTTAACTGCATTGCTAAAGGGTCACCAAATTGCAAAACAAAATAGATGGATACCATTAGAAGTAGCTAAAGACTCAACAGAGGTAATAAGGCTGCTAATCACTGGAAACATAACTTATGATCCTATTTATGTGAATACAAGTTGTTGATATAAAGGATGTCCAAAGTAGCAGTGAGACACAGTAACAGGGAGTAGAATAGAGTGGCCGATGCATTGACAAAAGAGGAAGCAAAAACATAATTTTTTTGGAAGAAGTACCATGCTAGCAGTTACTCTAGTATTTATAAGTGTTTTATTTTAGGCAAACATCCTAGGAATTGAAGTAACTAGATATTTTGTGACATATAATATTGATAAGGTAGAAGAACATATCTGTTTTAAGAAGAACATGTCTGTCTTAGGGAATTACAATACCCCTCTACTAACCAGCACTCTGTAATGTAGTTTTTAATATTTATAATTCCCATTTTGACAAAAAAATGGCTTAGTAATATACATATCAAAATAAACTTGATGTATTAAATAACATTTAAAATCTAAACAAAATGCCTATTCTAATCCATGCAATACGGTTCATGCACTAGTAATCATTTATTATAATTTTTTTATTACTAATCCTTACATCAATAACCTGTTTGATACACGCCAAATTTTTTTGCATATAAAAATTTATTTTTCAATTAATATCTCCTTTATTTCAATATGGGTTAGACTTTACCTCTTTAAGGATCAGTATAACTCGCTTTATTTATCGAAGGGGTTATATTTCATTAATATCCTTAATACATTTTACGTTTATAAGACCTCATTGCAAGCCTGCAGTCTCAACAAGGGTAGATGCCATATGAAATGTTAGCTATAGTTAAGTATATCTCATGTATAACACGACTATGATCCTTTTCTCAATCAAAATTTTGAGGGGTCATCTGGTTCCAAAGTAGATTATTTAGGGATTAATAATCGTAGAATTATAATTCTAAGATTACTATCCCACATTTGCTATGGGTACTTTGATATAAAATTTATATCCTTATCAGTTAATACCCAATAACTAACCATCAAATAAATACTAAAATTTAAATTTTATTCCGCTTTTATGATATAATCCCTATAACCAAACAATCCCTTAAGTACGAAAAGAGAAACGTGTAAACAACCGAACAAAAGGGTTGAAAGAAAATAAAGCAAAATAGAGGTAATAAATATAGGAAAAATGAAACTATATAGTCGCTGTCAAACTAATCTATATCTGTTATAAACTAAAGCAAAAGACAAGAACAATAGAACAAGAACAATAGCAATAGAGAGAAGAGTAGAGAGAGTTCTTCTTATTGAGTTGAGAGGGGTCTCAAGGGATGATTTACAATGGTAGGGGGCACCTCTATTTATAGGGGAGAGGAAGACTTAGCTACCACTAATAGAACTCTAACATCTCTCTAATTAGATACATTAAAGACATTCCCTTGAATGACTATTCAATGATGTGCCTCATAAAACCTTAAAACCAAAACCCAATGGGAAAAATTAAAGTAAGGAAAAAGAGTACACATGTTTGAATATGCGCCTATTGGTTGCCTCGTTAAAAACCTTGCAAGGAAAACCCAGTGGGACAAAACCTTGTAAGGGAAAAAGAGTGCAACGCGCATTGACTCCCCCTAATGAGTACATCGATTTATATCCTTGAGCATTTGCATTCCAATCTTGTGCATCATCTTCAAAACGATCTTTGGTAGATGCTTGATGAATAAATCAACCATATTGACTTGAATAAATATTCCGCACCTGGAAATCATCATTCTTGATAGATATGAACATCTTCATATGATGTCGTGGAATAACACTTCAATATCTCCATAGATGCATTCTCAATGCCATCATGCTTATAGTTATGGCAAGATACATATGTACACAAATTGTACTAAGGATGTGGTACTTCAGGACCAAGGATTGCATATGCTTCAAGCAACTTAAATCTTTCAAGTTAAGTCATGTAAGTCACATAATAAACTTTAGCTGCATATCAAGCTTTCATTAGTGATACTGAACAAATAAGATATCGAAAACTGACTATACATACCTTTGCCTTTATACTTTCAAGCATATGAACTATAGGTTCAAAACTACATGTCTTTCATATGGAATCAATTCTTCTTGAATTGTATCTCTTCCATTTAGTTACTTTCTTTGAGTCAGCAAATGCGTATAGCATGCTTTGCAATATGTTGCAATTGCATTTCCTTTTTATGAACTACAGGTTCATATCATGATATTCGGGGATATACATATACAAATGAAAATTCATCCCATGTAACACTTTCTCAAGTGTTTATCATGTCTCCCCCTCATGTTAGTAAAGCTAACATGTTTCCTCAACTTTGGGAAATCATCTTTGTGCATTATGTCAATATACACAGCACCTTAATATAAGATGAAATTATTTGGTTCCTGACCTTGAACCACTTGTGAGGGGAGAATATACTCTCGTATACAACTTATATCAAACTGATATATACAACTTCGTTCTCATAAGGAACAGTTTAGCTATTAAGTGGAAGCACTCAATAATTATCTTGCTAAACCAACTTTAATATAAACCAACTTATCAAGATGAACTGTCTTGAGTAGAGAATCTGGAAACTATGCTCGAAGTTAGATTACTGAGCGATTTACCTCGCAAGCACTGCCAGGCTGCGGGTTAATAACAATGGCGCATGTAACCATATCATAGATGCATCATATGTGGTATACATGGCAGGTGAATGGGCCCATATTGACCTTTGATATTTCCAGAATCAAGGGGCTTCAACCCGAACTCTTTAGTTGGTCAGTTCATTACTGAGAACAAGAACTTCTAGTTCTTTGATATTCACCTATGTGAATTTGCACATCATACTTCAAATGAGATGGCTAACACGAATGTCAACTGAATAAATTATCAATATTGGTAAACTTCAAATTTACACCATGACATGTGCACTTATCAATAAACTTCGGGTTTATTATGACATGGGTTTTATACCAATAGATATCCACTTTATTGTGGCATTCTTTCGTTTTTGTAGTACAAACTGGAGAACAAAGCGGGTAGCTTTTCATATACAAATTACCCCGCTACAAGTTGTAGTAATAGGAGAATCAAAGTCTTCCTTTATTTATAGTCTCAATATCATCAATCGCCTTCGCGTGTACTTTTGGAAACTGAATAAGTTTCTTTGAGACTTACTACAGCACAATAGTAAATTGTGTTTCTCCAACATAGTAATAATTGGCTCTTCGAGAGCTCTCAATTAATTTTGTACTACCACAGACTGAGGTTCGAGATCCTCACATTCTTGCATTCCGTATTTTCAAGAGTCTCAGGCTTAATAGATTCTTCGTGAATCTCGGAATTAATCAAATCATGAGCGTCCTCATGTGATTCTTTCATAGTGTCATTTAGATCGTTCTTTTTCCTCTTTCTAGGATTTCGATCTTTGGAACCTAATGGTCTGCCACGCTTCTGGCGTGCATTTGACTCATTGGATATGACACTAGATATTTGTCCAATAGGGACTTCAATACGGATCGGAACATTTTCCGCGTGAATGTGGGATTTCGTTATCCTCTTCAAGTCCGTAAATGCGTCAGGCATTTGATTTGCTATTCTTTGCAAATGGATAGTCTTTTGTACCTCTTTCTTTCAAATAGAGGTATGTGGATCAAGATGAGATAATGATACATTTTTCCACAAAATTTCCCATTTGGTTTCACCGACTTCTCCCCCTAATTTTGGGAAAAGTGTCTCATCAAATTGACAGTCTGCAAATAGTGCAGTGAACAAATCTCCTGTCAATGTTTCGAGGTAGCGAATAATGGAGGACGATTCATACTAACATATATTCCTAACCTTCTTTGCAAACCCATTTTTGGTGCGGGATGGCGGTGCTACAGGCACCAATACTGCGCATCCAAAGCTTCTTAAATGGGATATATTGGGTTCATGACCCAAAACCAATTGCAATGGGGAATATTTGTGTCAATTCGTCAGTCAGAGACGAACTAGCATTGCTGCATGCAACATGGCGCGACCCCAAACCGAAGTGGGCAGCCGACGAACTAGTATTGCTTCATGCAAAATGGCGTGACCCCAAACCGAAGTGGGTAGCCGACAAACTAGTATTGTTGCATGCAAAATGGCGTGAACCCAAACCGAAATGGGCAGCCACGTTTTCATGAAGAATTCAAGATTATTCTCATCTATTATCCATTAACTTTGCAAACGCAAGGTTGCGTGATGGCAACAAGCACACATTAGACCATCTACAGGATGCGTCTATCAAGACCATGAAATACCTAAACTACCCACTAGGTGGGTGAATAGGTCCACAAATGTCCCCTTGTATACGTTCCAGAAACTGGGGTGACTCAGTCCCAACCTTTGTTGGGGATGGTCTGATAATCAGCTTGCCTTGATAACACGAAGTGCAAGGATATTCATTACCTGAGAGAATTTTGAAATTCTTTAACGGATGCCCATATGAGCTTTCTATAATCCGTCTCATCATGGTTGATCCTGGGTGACCCAGTCGATCATGCCAAAGTACAAATGTATTGGACTCAGTATTCTTTAGATTTACTGTTGAATGTGCCTCAATTGCACTAATTCTTGTCCAATACAGGCCACAAGATAAAGACGGGAATTTCTCAATAACCCTCTTTTGGCCGGAAACATTCTTTAAAGTGAGGACGAGATATTCAAGATTATCTTCATCCATTGTCTCAATATTGTAGCCATTCCGGCGTACATCTTTAAAACTCAACAAGTTTCTCATAGACTTGGAGGAGAACATAGCATTCTCTATGATTAACGTCGTGCCCTTGGGCAGAGTTACATTGGCTCTTCCGGAGCCTTCGATCAATTTACTTTCCATGGTATGACATACAAAAGAAATACAGGAACATAAGAATAAGCAAGTTCAATTCCTTTTATGTCACATAATATTTTCAAAATCTGCTACTAACAATTGACAAACAAAATCAGATATGTTGTTCATAATCAATTACTTTGCAGTTTGAAAATTTCAGCGTTTTTCATAAGACAATCGATTATTAAACCCACACAATCGATTGTTGGAACATAGACAATCGATTGTTATACATAGACAATCGATTGTGGATGATTTTTGAAAAATTCCAGATTACACTGCCTAACGACAATCGATTGTTAGATGTAGACAATCGATTGTGGGTGATTTTTGAAAAATTCCAGACCTCACTGTTTCAAGACAATCGATTGTTAGTCAACGACAATCGATTGTTGATCAATTGTTTTTCAACTTTAATGCGAAAATAGTTGATAATCGACTAGTTTTTCAGGCTAGTCGATTACCCCCACTGGAAAATAAAAGTTTTATTGATATTTGAGCATATTGAAGAACTAATACAAATATCATATCATGAACTAGCTAATACGAGCTAATACTAATGACTATTAGTTTATTCATTAACTAATACAAATAAATCAAACAGCTCCATCTTCTTTCATCACCGATCCATCATCGATTAGGTGGTCTATCTTCCCATCGGGTTGCTTAAAGAAGTCTGCCACATCCAGGTGGGTGAAGTCAAAGTTGTCGTCAGAGACAAAATTCGTTTCAGGGCGTTTACTCTTTCGAGATGCTTAATAAAGGTCAACCAAATTTTATGGTATACGGCAAGACTTAGACCAGTGCCCGTTTTCACCGTAACGATAATATATAGTTTATAAACTATTTGCTTTTGGATTCTTATCGTATCGTGCTTGTGGCAGAGTGACCAACTTCAGGTTTGTCATCTCTCTTCTTTAAGCCTTTCCACAAGATGGGTGAATCCTTGATGTTGAGATGTTCAATCTTCAAACTTTCATCAAGGTGATGGCGCAAGTAAATCAAGGCCTTCGTATAGTTTTGGGTGGATGCATTATTTCTGTCTTTAATGGCGTCTCCAAGACCCATAGCATCTAAGTGGATTTCATCATCCAACACCCATGTCATATAGTTCTTGCCCGAAATTTCGAGGGCAACGAACTTTCTTTTCATATGACACAATTACATCAAGAGCGTGTTCATACTTACGGGCTCTATTACAATTATCACATTCACTTCAGGGAATGGATCAAAATCATGTGCTTTACACCAGCTGCTACCACATTCTCTAAAGGGAATGGAGCAAATTCAATTGGACGGAATTCTTTATCACGTCCACAATCATACATGAATTTAATCATGGCAGGACATAGAGATTTTACCACTTCGTGTGGTTATAATTTCTCACAAACTTCATTAGAGTTATAATCAAACTTTGTATATAAAATTTATAGAATTCCAAGAATTTGAAAGGGAAAAGTAAATTACTTACCTTTAAGGTATACCAAATATATTTTCTATGTTTCTTTCTTTCTTCCTTTCCTTTCTTTCTTTCCTTTTTCTTTTCAACTTTTTCGTTCTTTTTTTTTCTTCTTGCCTTCCAGTGTCTTGCTTTCTGTTTCTTTTCTTTTTTTTTTTTTTTTTCGTTTGTCCCTTTTTTTTTTCTTTTCCTTCTTTGAAGCAAAACCCTACACAAACAAAAGTTAAGACAATCGAAAATTTCAATTGGTTAGAGACTCGTGCTGATAACGTGTTATAAACTAAAGCAAAAGACAAGAACAATAGAACAAGAACAATAGCAATAGAGAGAAGAGTAGAGAGAGTTCTTCTTATTGAGTTGAGAGGGGTCTCAAGGGATGATTTACAATGGTAGGGGGCACCTCTATTTATAGGGGAGAGGAAGACTTAGCTACCACTAATAGAACTCTAACATCTCTCTAATTAGATACATTAAAGACATTCACCTTAAATAGAAGTGTAAGAATCTTCTATTTCATAACAATATCTATTTATATTTATATCTATCTATCTATCTATTTATATCAATATTTATGCTATATTAAAAGTACGAATGCCCTTAGCGAAATATCGTTTGCCTTTTTTACCATTGTAAAATGGAGTTCTCATTAGACAATACAATCATTTGAATTGAAATCAACTAAAATTTTGGTTATTAAATATTTTTTTATTTGATTTATTTAAGATGTCCTAATATATTTAGAACTTTGAAGTTTACTGTAATTATAGAAGAATTAACCTACTAATTATACAATTTTAACTTTTTCTACACATTTTTACCCGGAAAAATACGTATCTTGGACTATAGTAATAGTTAGGAATTTGTATTCAATTTTAATTCCTACAAAATTTCATAAGGGAAATGTATCTGTTTTTGTTATGAAAATCTTTTCTTGAAATGTTGCTGAAGAGACTTTGAAACTTTCTCTTCCTTTCTAATACCCCAAAAATAGCAAAATAATATTCTATTATTAATTTGATCTTTTGAAAAATATTCATTAACCTTTTTTTTATGTTAAAGTATCAATACCAAAACATTTTTTTTACGAAAACAAAATATATCCTAAACATAAATAAAAAGTTATCATCAAGAAGAGAAGAAATTCTCCTTAAAGTATTTAGTAATTTCTAATTTAAATAAAAAAGACATATACTGGATGTAATTATAATATCTAACATAAGATGTACTCACGAAAAGTTAAAAAAGTCCATCTACAAGTTACAAGGAAAAATAGAATATTTCTAAATTTCCCATGTAAATAAAAGAAAATTGGAAAAAATGCATTTCTAAAATTCATACATAAATAATGACTCCTTTTTACTTATGTTTTGAATTTTAGAGATGCTATGTTCTTTACTTTGAATACAATTTAATTTCTTAAAAAGCGTATAATTCGTTTTAATTTGATGTAAGAAACAAGCCATCCTTACTTTTTATATATATATAAAATTTGATAGAAAGTGTATCTGCATAAAAGATAATAGACATTTATACTATATTAAAAAACGAAGACCCTCAATAAAATATTGTTCGTCTTTTTTATCCTTTTAAAATAGACTCCATATTAGACGAAAATCATAATTTAGTTATTTTTCTAATATTTAGTATTTTAAATTATTAAAAAATTTCTTATTTTAAATTATGTGAAAAGTCATAATATTTAGAAATTAACATATATATATATATATATATATATATATATATATATCTGGGAGAAATAAGAGTCATAATATTTTAGACGTTTTCTTTTCCTTATATTTGCTTATGCCATTTTCATATGAAATATGTTTGAACTCATAGATCTAAGGGAAATATTCTACGTACAATTTGTTACTATTAAAATAGAGAGACGGATACTTAATTAAATATATTTTTAAAATTATTAAATATAATATTTAGATATTATACAAAAAATCAATAAAGAAAAAAATGTTATTTGAGTAAGAATATATTTAATTTTTTATATTATTTTAAAAGTATAAAAGCAGCCCTAACCCAAAAAAATCATTGTATTTACTTTTAGTTCAAGAACTCAATTATATTATTTAATAATAACTACGTAATTATTAAAAATTGTATATTCATTGATATATGATATACTTATAAAGTGCCTATTATAAAATTAATAACTGAAAAAATATATAACTTTTGACTCGAGTTAGAAGCGGAAAAAACCATAAATGTGTACACCGTGCGCTTTATAGCCCAAAAAGCCCTAAAATCACGAGCTCTAACGACGAGTCACGACTGCAGCTCCAGGAGAGAACCGGGTAAGAAGCGGATAAGAAGCTGATCGCCAATTTCATCAAACCCTAATTGATAATCCAGGTAATATCTAATCGATTCTTCCTCACCACACTGTTCTACTTTTAGGGTACATTGTTGATCACCTTTCCCTGAAAGGGTCGAGACGGGAAGAAACCCTAGTTACGAATCTATTAAAAAGCTCATTGGCTTCTGGTATTTCTGTATTTCCTGCCTTCTCTTTCGAATTGATTTATTTTCGTGGCAGAATGGGTTCATACATTTATCCCTAGTGTTTGGTTTGTTTTTGGTGTTGTTTTTCAGCATTTATCGTCTTTTGCTAGAAAAGCTCGAATTTGTTGGTCTTACCTCTTGAGGTGATGTTACTTGTGTTAAGTAACAGTGAAGTTCTATTTTCAAATAGTAGCATATTTCCCCTGCAGAGAGCTTCAACCATAACATCACACTTGCTCCAAAGGGTGAGACTGTCAGGAAATAATTGTAATGCTGGAATTGCAAGATGTCATGAAAAGAATTTTTTTACTTGTGTAATAAGAAAATTCTTGAATATCAGGGGTGTGTTTGGTATGGCAGAAAATCAAAGCATTGTTTTCCTAAGTGAATTCGTTCACTAACGTTCAGTTACTTTGATTTGTTGAAAAATTCTCCAGCAAAGGGTTAAAGTAACTATTAGTTAGTCATTTTCCTTTGAGGATATTCCGAACTTTTTCTTTTTGATGAAGTGCAATATTTTGAATCTTACTATATGACTTGCTTCAGCCAACTATTAAACATTTTTTGTCAACTTTAGCTTTAAAAGATATCACCAAAGCACTTTCTTTCATGTTTTACGATCCCCATACATACTCTATTTTTAGACCCAACCAAATATTGGAGACGACTTAATTGTTTCCAAAGTGAATCCTTTTCCACGGGCAATATTTTAATCATATCCTTTTCTTATCTTGGAAATTGTCTCCAGAGTTCAAGCAATGTTTTACTGAGCACTGGTTACTTAGAAATCCTTTTTCGTGTCTTATCTTAGGGTTCAGGAAATGACATCATTTGCAGGAAACTGGTTTTCTGTTAACTTAAATAAACAACAACAACAACCCAATATAATTTCACAAGTGATTTTCCTCACTCTCAGGAAACTGGTTTTCTGTTAACTTAAATAGGAAAGGATATATTGCATGTCTTGTAGGATGATTCTCAGGTCTTAAAAATAATTTGAGAAAAGGTAAAATGCATAAAGTATATCGCGATCTAACCTTATCTTATGATACAAATGCTTTCTTTATGATAGATTTCAAGCGCTTGGACAAAAATGAGCTTTGGAATCATACCTAGGGATGTGTTTGGGGAGTGGGACAAGTCAGGGTGGAGTTTATGGTTTTTATGTATAGTTGGAAGTTCTTCCTCGCTTTCAGAAGAGCTATCATCTGCAATAGTTATTGAGTGGATGAGGAGATCAAATATTAATTCGAATAGTTATTGCTTTGGAGCATCTTGGCGCATATGAGCGGTGGAGCTTGTGGAGCTTAGTTTAACTGGGGGATTGCTCTCTTGGTTTCATTATTTTTCTGTTTGAATCTGTTATTTTGGAGCATCACGGAGCATTTAGGCAATGGAGCTTGTGGAGCACAGCTCAATTGAAGTATTGCTCTCTTGGTTTGCTTCATAATTGTTTTGCTTGAATCTGTTATTGTCAAGTCAAATACAGAATGACAGAAGTTTGCATTGTAATTGTTTTAATTATTTCTCATTAGTGTTAACAGGAAGTTCAACTGTTTATAAGTTACATCTTCGTGCAGTGTTGCAGCTAATTCTTCCTTCATTGCTGAGAATGAGTGGCCGTTTTTCACGCACGATTTATGTTGGCAACCTTCCAGCAGATATAAAGGAATATGAAGTTGAAGATCTATTCTATAAGGTTGGTCATCTTCCAACTATTTAGACACTATCAGCTACAAAGACTTTTTGGGGAGAATGTAGTCATCAATTCCCTTCCTGAGCCGAGAGTCTGATGGAAACAATTTCTCTACCTGCATTAGGTTGGGGTAAGGTCTGCGTACAGACTACCCTCCCAAACCCCCACCTATTGGGATCATACTGGGTTTGTTGTTGTAATATAGTCATCAATTGTACTTACTCATAGGGCTCTACACTCAACATTTGGTGCATAAATTATACTTGTTAAAAAAATACAAAGGTCTTTGCTTGAGATTATATTGCACATGAGTGCATCCTGAGATGTACACTGAATTTCGTTTAGCAATGTCATCTGTATAAATAGATAAAATTTGATTTGCTTCTTGTTTGCAAAATTATGCAAGAGAAAGCGTAAGTGAGTCTCTTAAGCCGTGGCAGTACCAGTACCCATATTAAGTTATGGCTGAAAACATGATGGTGAGGATGCTTCTTCTTTGATATCCTACACTATATCGTCCTTTTTTTTCCTGTGTGAGGCTGAGTGCTTTCTTCCCTACTTGGTACTTTAAGCTAGACATTAGTGGTCAATACCACCAGTATAGTATTTACCTAATAGGGAGTAAACAGTTTGGAGACATTGATTTGGAAGCATTCAGTCTTGTCTTGGAAAGTAGAGCTAGTTTATCATATATTCTTGCTAACACGATATAAACTTAAAAAGCTGCTCCCTGATTCTAGATATTCTCTCTTTTGCAGTACGGTCGTATATTGGATATTGAGTTGAAGATTCCACCTCGCCCTCCTTGCTTTTCTTTTGTGGAGGTATTTTTATTTGGTATATATACATATATATGGTCTTCTGTAGTTTTGAGGGTTGAATTGCTGTTGTCAATTACTGCCTTTGTCTGCTGATTGTCTGTGATTTCCTTTCTGTTTTCTATTCTTTAGTTTGAAAGTTCTCGAGATGCAGAAGATGCCATCAGGGGTAGAGATGGTTACAACTTTGATGGCTGTCGCCTGAGGGTAAGAAAAATTCTTACTTGGTTCTCTCATATTCATAGATACAAAGACCTAAGTAGGAAATATGAGCATCCACGTGGTTGATACATGATATAGGTTGAGCTTGCTCATGGAGGAAGAGGGCCATCATCTTCAAGTGATCGCCGAGGCAGCTATGGCAGCAGTGGTGGTGGAGGGCGTTATGGTGTTTCTCGGCATTCTGATTACCGAGGTGCCCCTATAACTTGTTTGGATGTCTCATGAAGTTTCCTGTCTTGAATGCTGTTGATGTAATTGTCCCTGATGATGTAGATGTCGCTTAACTTTTTCTTGTCATACATATACAGTTATTGTTCGAGGTCTTCCATCTTCTGCTTCTTGGCAAGATTTGAAGGTAAGTGAAATGGCTAAGATATTTGCTTTTGATGGTTCGTATGTGTAGCAATTGCAGTAACCTGCTGGAAATGTGTCAGGATCATATGCGGAAAGCTGGCGATGTGTGCTTTGCTGAAGTTTCTCGTGACAGTGAAGGTATGAGTTGACATATCTTGCAGGATCGTTTTATGTGTGAATTTGCACAATGCTCAAGAATTCTGGAATCCTGGTGAAGAAACTGCATGAATGCAACTGTGTTCTCCAAGGCAAAAAAGATTAGAAAAAGTGCTGAAGTTTACTGAGGATTTAAGTGGCAACTTAAGAGTGGGTTTTCGTCGAATGAAGGAAGAAAGGCAATAAAATACACATATCATGGAAGGCCAAACCGCTACAGAGAAACTAGAATAACTTATGGGAACAAAAGAATCAGAAAGCTTCAATTAAGTGCATGGAATAGAAATCATGCCATTCTAGTTCAAAAACCTTAATCAATTTCTAATTAAATGCATATCAAGCTTTAGGTTCTTCATTATTTAGTGTGTAGTTTTCTTAGTTCTTAATTCTGAATTCCCAATTTTCTATGTCTAATCACTATGTTATTCATTTATACTGATTCTTTGATGATTAATATATCACTTTGCCAACTATATTAGTTTTGCCCTCTTCAAGGCAGTGCATGGTCAATGATTCGTAGAGCCTAGCACCTTGGTGCTCGTAGTGAAGCGCTGGGACAGCAAGGTAAAGGCCATGCTTCAATGCACTTAGCTTTTGGCCTTTATTGTGCTTCAAGCAAACTTTTGAAAAAAAATGGTCTGCAAGAACAAAATGCAAATATTATATCTTTATTTTTGCAAGAATTGAATATTCAGGAAATCTCCTTAGCCAAAAAAATAAAAAAAATAGGAAAGCTGTTTTTAGGTGACATTCGTGTTCTGTTCTCGTGCTGTGTTTATGCCTATAGTTCTGAATTTTGTTATCCATATCAGGTACCTTTGGCATGGTTGACTACACACATTATGAAGACATGAAGTATGCTGTAAGTTTCTTATCACCTCACTATCTAATGGTTTTAAACACTTGTCTAGATGTTGCTATCTACTTCTATTGTTGAGGAATCCAAACCCTACTTGCAAGGTTACTTTTCCCCAAACCTTAAGTTCTTGGTTTCATTACTATTTGGAAGCATGGTTATTTTCTGGATTTTAACAATTTCCTCAAATATGAGTAATTCTTGTGTTCTAGTTTCAGACTCACAAATTTTTAAATTTTGAACTCCATCGATAGTAGTTAATTTGTAATTTCATTATTTCCATTTGGAGAAGTCCAGGCTTATGGCTAACATGCTTTCTTCTCCTTCAGATAAGGAAACTTGATGATACTGAGTTTAGGAATCCTTGGACAAGAACCTACATCCGGGTATTTGTCTATCTTTGGTTTTCCTTATGCTACCATTTTTTAGTTTTCCTTCAACCCGAGCTTTTGGAAAACATCCTTCAATCCATGTTTAATCTTTCAGCATATTTGAGGGGGATGGTGGTGATTGCCTAATTGTATGGGTGGTAGCAGGGATGTTCATTTTCACAATGTAAAGTGTTAATGCATGTTAGTTTGATGCTCACTTTATTTTTCCTCCCCTTCGTATAGGTGAGAGAACACAAGCGCAGTCCTTCAAGAAGTCGCAGTAGGAGCAGGAGCAGAGGTCCAAAGAGGAGTAGGAGGTATTGATGTTCCAGATAATAAATGAGCTCGTTTATGAACATTCCTTTTTCTTTTGATGTCTTACCAGGAGTATCTTCTGCAGCAAATCACCCGGCCGATCACTTTCGAGATCACCAACGCCGAAGTCTACATCTGCGTCTCCTGTTAAGCCAACCAGGTATATGAGATTGCATTGCTACGTAATATTATTGTCATAGCTACTAATTATAGCCTTTTGTTTTCTATTTTCAGTTTAGCTTTTTACGTTTTTTAAACCCTCGAGCTCTTCATTTGCATTCAGGTCCAGATCAATGTCAAGGTCGAGGTCTAGGTCTATATCGAGGTCGCTGTCAAGGTCCAGATCGGCATCACCACGGCAGGTTCGGCTATGTTTTTGTATTTAATGCTTACTTTTACTTCCGGTAGAAGCCTAATTATGTCTTGTTGCAGACAGTACTGATCAGAACTTTGGATGCTTTATATTTGTTCGTGCCTTAAGACCTTTCTAATGTTTGCTTAATATGGTCATATTTCAGGCACGATCAAACAGTGGCTGATGCTGATGCTGATGCTGTTAGAATATACTATAAACAATGCGTATTGTTATAGTATTCTTTATGAACAATTATTTATTTACTTGTTTAAATTTAATAAAGTTTTATTTTAAATAGATCACGTGTTGGTTTGTGCATCTGTTGCTTGCATAGTAAATGATTTAGTGTATAGAGTTTAGCTTATATGCGGAAGATTAAATCATCTGTTCTTGTAAGACATAAAAGTTAATGTTCACAATCTAATGATGGAATTGAACAAATCATTGGAATGATTGTAGCACAAGATTAAATATAATTTATCTTGATTATGGAAGTGGTTTAATTTCAACTTCTTGTGCTAATACATTTTGTATGTATTGAACGGATCAAGTAGAGATGAGTATTTTATACTAACTTTATGAAGTAATTTCTCTAGTCCATTTAATATACTTATACTCTTAATCCTAATATAATTATTATTACCTGTGTATTTCACTTGCTGTTTTGATTATTAAAAGGCGAGATTCTTTCGCGAGTCAATAAGCCTGGTAAATTGAATAACATTGATATACATTGGCGAAGTAATAATTAGTTAATGGAATCCATGTCTTGATTTTGAGATTGATGATACTCCTTTATGAAAGCTTATAAGTTCTCATGTGTAAATTCGGCCGGTGGATTTTGTATCCGACACATGAAATAAGTTAAGTGTACGTCTAAAGGAACAACAACAATAACTACCCAGTATAGTCCCATAAAGTGGGGTTTGGGGAGAGTAATATGTAGACGGCCTTACCCCTACCAGAAAGGGCAGAGAGGCTGTCTCCAATCGACCCTCGGCTCAGTGAAGGAAAGGAAAAACAAAAACAAAAATAAAGAAGCATTAGTAACCCCAGCAGAAATAACTATCTAAACATAAGAACCATAACTAAAATAGCATGCAATAATATCAGACAGTAACTACCCTAAATAACTACCAAATAACTACCAAATAACTACTATAAGGGAGACACAATCCAATACGCACATCATCTATGGATAACCCTGCCAAGCCTCACCCAACCCCGAGTGAGGAGTACGAATAACTCTAGGAGCCCATATCCTACGACCCTGATACTAGACCTCCAAACTTTCCTATCAAGGCCATGTCCTCAGAAACCCACATTCTAGCCATGTCAATGCTAATCACCTCTCCCCAATACCTCTTAGGTCTCCCTCTGCCTCGCCGTACGCCGACCATTGCCAGCCGCTCACAACTCCTCACCGGGGCATCAGGACTTCTCATTCGCACATGCCCGAACCACCTCAGCCTCGCTTCTCGCATCTTCTCATCCACCGGGGCCACCCCCACCTTCTCTCGAATAACTTCATTCTTAATTTTATTCAACCTGGTGAGCCCGCACATCCACATGAGCATCCTTATCTCCGCAACCTTCATTCTCTGAACATGAGAGTTCTTCACTGGCCAGCACTCCACCCCATACAGCATGATAGGTCAAACCACAGCTCTATAAAATTTCCCCTTGAGTTTCTGTGGAACTTTCTTGTCACACAGGACTCCTGATGCAAGCCTCCACTTTGACCACCCCGTACCTATACGATGAGTGACGTCCCCGTCAATCTCTCCGTCCCCCTGAATCACCGACCCAAGATATCTGGCACTGTCCCTCTTGGCGATAACCTGAGATCCAATCATCACGTCCCTGCCTACTTCGCTCGGCTCGGCGCTAATCTTGCACTCCAGGTATTCTGTCTTAGATCTGCTTATTTTGAAACTCTTTGACTCGAGAGTCTGTCTCCATACCTGTAACCTCTCAATAACACCAACCCTTGTCTCGTCTATCAAGACTATGTCATCAGCAAATAACATACACCAAGGCACATCCCCTTGAATATGTCGGGTTAGAGCATCCATCACCAAGGCAAATAAGAGAGGGCTAAGCGCCGATCCTTGATGGAGCCCCATAACCACTGGAAAATGGTCTGAGTCGCCGCCAACAGTCCTAACCCTAGTCTTATCTCTATCGTACATGTCCTTGATTACTCTGATGTAGGCTTCCGGCACAATCTTCGCCTCCAAGAACCTCCATAGTACCTCCCTTGGGACCTTGTCATACGCCTTCTCCAAGTCAATGAGCACCATGTGCAGGTCCTTCTTCTTATCCCTGAACTGCTCCACCAGCCTCCTGACAAGGTGGATAGCTTTTGTAGTGGAGCGACCCGGCTTAAAACCGAACTGGTTCACAGATATAGATGTCATCTTCCTCACCCTCGCCTCGATTACCCGCTCCTAGACTTTCATGGTGTGACTTATTAATTTGATACCCCTATAGTTGTTGCATCACTGGATGTCCCCTTTGTTCTTGTACAAGGGCACCACTGTACTCCACCTCTACTCATCCGGCATCCTTTTGGTCCTGAAGATCGCATTGAATAACCTGGAGAGCCACTTCACTCCTGACCTACCCATCCACTTCCAGAACTCCAACGGGATCTCGTCAGGCCCGGTCGCTCAACCCCTACACATCCTACGCAAAGCCCCCATGACCTCCTCCGCCCTAATGCGCCTGCAGTACCCAAGGTCTCTATGTTGCTCTGGATGCCCCAACTTCCCCAGCTCTATGTTGCGATCCCCCTCCTTGTTAAGTAAGTCTCGAAAGTACGCCTGCCACCTCTGCTTGACTTGAGACTCCCCCATCAGAACTCTACCATCCTCGCCCTTGATTCACCTAACTTGGTCAAGATCATGCGCCTTCCTTTCCCTTGCTTTAGCTAACCGGAATAACTTCCTGTCCCCGCCTTTCTCCCCTATTTCCTCGTACATGCGACCAAACGCCGCATTTTTAGTTTCCGTAACCGCCAGCTTTGCTTCTTTCCTCGCCACCTTGTAGATCTCCCTGTTCGCTCTCCGTTCTTTCTCGTCTGTGCATCCTGCCAACTTAGCAAACGCCGCCTTCTTCAACTCCACTTTTCCTTCGACTACATCGTTCCACCACCAGTCACCATGATGTCTGCCTGAATAGCCCTTGGCTACCCCAAGCATATCCCGTGCTACCTCCCTAACCAAGTTCGCCGTCTCTGACCACATACCGTCCGCTTCCCTAGAACTTCTCCAAGCTCCGCCCTCAGCTAACCTCCTCTCCAACTTCTGTTCTTTCTCCTTAGTCAAAACACCTCATCTAATCCGTGGTTGTCCCCGAGCATACCTCCTCTTCCTCTTCACCCAGAGACCGACATCCATCACTAGGAGTCTATTAATAGTCGAAAGGGACTCTCCCGTAATAACCTTGCAGTCCTTGCACATACCCCTATTGTTCCTTCTGAGGAGGAGGTAATCAATCTGAGTCCTCGCCGCCGAACTCTTGAAGGTGACCAAATGCTCCTCCCTCTTCTGAAATGTCGAGTTCGCAATCAGAAGCTCGGAAGCCCTGGCGACAAGCAGTGACGTGCCTCCTCCGTTCCTAACCCCAAAGCCGAAGCCACCGTGCACTTCACCATAACCACCATCATCAGCCTCAATATGTCCATTAAAGTCCCCTCCAATAACTAACTTCTCAGATTGGGGAATACTACCCACCAGCTCATCCAAACCCTCCCAGAAGCACATTTTAGCCTCCTCGTCTAAGCCTGCTTGCGGCGCGTAAGCTGATGACGTTGAGGATGCAACCCCCAATAAATAACTTAATAGACATTAACCTATCATTCACTCGCCTAACCTCGACCACAGACTCCCTTAGATCCTTGTCTACCAAGATACCCACTCCACTCTTACCTCTCACAACCCCAGAATACCACAGCTTAAACCCATCTGCATTCCTCGCCTTCGACCCTTTCCACCTAGTCTCCTGGACACACGCTATGTTAAACCTCATCTTATGAAGAACCTTCACCAACTCAATGGACTTACCCGTCAGAGTGCCTATGTTTCACGACCCAATCCTTAATCTATGAGCGTTAGCTACCCTCTTCCCACCTTTACCTCCCGCCCTACCCGCAGGACCACTCCCTACCCCCCTACTCACCCCTGCCACCGCCCCCATCCCTCGAGGACATGACCTTACGCTATCATCCCCCGCCGCGGCCACTATCTCTCTAACCGACTATGGAGAATAGTGACGCACACACGCACTATAGCGGAATACGCAAAAAGATGCAAACCAGATAGCAACGGAGTAAACCTCACACGGAATGCTAGCTAGAATATGTAAAAGGTGTACAAAGTAAACAAGAGAGCGGGAGGTACCAACTCCCGGTGGAAAAACCTGAAAGTAGGCTTTGATGCGCCTAAGGTCAACTGCTACCAACTCTTGCACGTCGCGACCGATGTTGCTTAGCTCTTCACTCCCAAGCGCCACGAACTGGCCTTGCCGCCGCGACTAGTACCTGGGGAAAGTTTTCCTGAATCTTATCGGAACGTGTAGTTCTGCTGCGTCCTGCCGAAAATCTGAACGGGAGTTGTGGGAAGTACTATAGATTGCCGGAAATCCTCGCCGGAAAAATAAGGCACCTGTCCAAGAAAATAGAACACACCCCCCCACACACACCCACAAAAAGCAGAAGAGAGAGTAGGAAGAAAAGAGCAGGGGTCGCCGGAAAAATTGCTGGCAAAAAGCAAGAATTCAGAAAACCAGGTCACCGGCGTTTGGCGGTGGCAGAATCGCGGAGGGATTCTTAAGATAAAAGAGAACGCAGACGAAAGACAAAATCGAGCTCAGTTTATTTTATATTCTTTTTGTACCCTTTAAAAGTCGTTGAAAATACTGTAGTTTTAACGGAGCAAAATAGCAGCGGCAGCGAGTGAGGAAATCGGGCAATGGAAGGAGGCGCACAGTATAATCCTCGCACTGTGGAGGAAGTTTTTAGACTATAAGATTGAAGAAGTGATATGTGCAGATCTGTATTTGGGAAAATGGGAAGTGTTTGAAAATCGCTCACAAAAGTTAAAGTTCCAAACAAAATATAAAAAGCAGTCGATATAAAGCTGAGAACCAACAAAGAAATGGAAAAAACGTTACCTTTAAATCTACCTTCAAAGATTTGAAGTCACTCTTTCAGCTATTAATTTTGCAGAATAGTAAAGCGATAAGAACAAACAACAGTCAATTGGAAACCCCAGTAAAAAAAATTTCGCTGGGAAACAGAAGAGGGAAGTGTTTAATTCAAATCTTGCTTCTAGGTCAGCGAAATTAGCCAATTCATCCGAAAGAGAAAGAAAGCAGAATGTAAGTCAAAAGGAAGTAATCGATAAATTAAATAGTCAGTAATTTAATTTGATTGATTAGAATCTGAATCTTAACATGGAGAGTTAAATAAGGTTTTATGGTAGAATTTTGAAATTGAACTAAGGAGTGCAATTATGAATTTTTAGTGGAATAATTCGTAATTTATTATGATGGAAATTAGTTTCAGAATTTCGAAATTAATATCATAATAGGAAGCCTTGTTAATTAAATTCTGTGGTCCTTACTGTGCCTAAATAATAGGATATAGTGGAAACCGTTACTGAGTGAGAAAGAAAATGTGGAAACCGGCCCTTAGTGGGAGAAGGAAACCTAACAGGTTTTGAAAACGGTTTTGACCTAAAAACGCAGCTATATATACATATAGAGGCTTGACGATTTTGACACAATTCTGACTGGCGATTTTTACAAGAATTTTGCCCACCCAAAATTCTCTATTTTCGGTTATTATTTGGGTAACACAGTAGAAGACTATGGAAAGCTGCTGGTACTAGTTGTTTAGATTACACGTGAATAAGATTCTGTTATTGCTTCCGCTGTGGTATATTTTACTTCAATTGGTATAAGAGCCTACTCACGTCTAATTAAATAATTAGAATAAACCATAAGGATAAGTATCACGTTTTATATGCAAGTTTTGAATTACATGCAAAGTTTGTTATTATGAAAACCTGCATTGTTTTTGATGTGATTATCTGTTATGGGTAATATAGATTATTCTAAAAACTTGATGTATCCTTTTAGTATTGGTGATTTTGCGTTAGAATAATCTGAAAGTTGAATTTTATCATGTAAAACGGAAAAGCAAATTTTGCCGAATTATGGCAGAAAACCGGAGGTCAAAAAGTTGACGAACTCCGATTGACCTGAAATTTGGCAAGTCTATGCGAAACGGCGCAGTGAGCAATAGACTTGGTCCTCGGGCTTAAAAATTAGATGGTGTTTCGGGGTCGTTTAGATGGTGTTTTTGCTGTTTTTCTAAAATTTTGAATTTTTTTTAGTTGTTTTTAATTCCAATAATTGTGGGGATCAATTCCCTTGGTCCTCGGGCTAAAAAATTAGTGATATAATATTTTTACACGTTGACGTAGGTCTTCTTCCATATCGGATCAAATATTATGAATAATCACTATGCTATACTAGTCACTGATTATTTGTATTTACTCTCCATCTGAGTATGCATGTTGGTTCAATGGAACTAATATATGTTGAATGTTGATATTCACTTGGATTAAATTAACAGTTTACTCCATCTGAGTATGACATGTTTAAGTTTATGGAGTGAAAATCTGTCATTATATATGTATATTGCAAGAATAGCTTCTTTCCCATCGAAATGTGTTGTTCAAGGTGCATAGATTGTGTGTGTGTGTGTGTGTGTATATATATATATATATATATATATATATATATATATATATAATGTGTTTTGAATTTTAATGTTCATAATACAAACTGATTTGATATATTTAAATATTTAATGTCTCCCAGATTGACAATGACTGCTTTCAATCCCCTTACTGCCATTCTTACCCAAAACAAACTTGAGGTCCAAAATATGTTGATTGGAAACGAAATTTGGATATTTTTCTAATTGCTGAAGAGTACAAATTTGCGCTCGATGAGGTGTGTCCAGAAAAACTTGGAGATGATGAACAAAAGGCTTACCAGAAATGGATTAAAGTTGATGAGATGGCGCGGTGTTACATTTTGGTATCCATGTCGAATGTTCTGCAACATCAGCATCAGTCGATGGAGTCTGCTTATGACATTCTGGAAAATCTCAAAGAAATGTTCGGAGATCAGAATCATGCGACTAAGCAGACTGCCATGAAAGCCCTTCTGAATACCAAAATAGTTGAAGGTTCATCGGTAAGGGACCATGTTCTGAAGATGATGAGTCTTCTGAATGAACTGGAGGTCCTTGGAGCTAACATTGATAAGGACACGCAGGTTGAAATAATCCTGCAGACTTTGCCTGACAGCTTTCAGCAGTTTCGCCTGAATTATAACATCAACAAAATGGATTTGTCCCTTGCGAAATTGCTGAATGAGCTGCAGTCGGCAGAGACTATTATCAAGTCCCAAGCTCCTCCCGTGGCATTGAATTTTGAGGCAGGTTCTTCTTCTAAGCCGAGAGGCGGGCAGAAAAAGAAAAAGGCTAAAAAACCCTCTGTTGGTGGCGCGACTGCTGCTGTGAAAAAGGCTAAGGGCAAGTGTTATCACTGCAAGCAGTCCGGGCATCATAAGAAATAGTGTCCAATGTATCTAGCCAAGCTGAAAAACAAACCAGGTGATTTACATCTACTTGTCGTTGAAACATTTTTAGCGGCTGTTTCTACCATGTCATGGTGTGTAGATTCGGGAGCCACTAATCATATCTGCACTTATTTGCAGGGGTTTCAGGTAACCTGACGGCCAAGTAGAGGAGAAATCAATGTTTATCAAGCAGACGATTCAGCAGTCCTAACTTTAGCATTAGGAAATATTAGTATTTCGTTTGGTAGTGGTAGAGTTTTAGCTTTAAAAGACACATTATATGTACCTTCTGTTAGAAGGAATTTAATTTCGGTTTCTAGCGCTATGAGAGATGGTTATGATTTTAATTGTCATGACGTTGATAAATGTGTTATTACTCACAATAAGCGTTACCTCTCTTCGGCTACATTGATTAATGGTATTTTTATTGTTGACTATATTCCTAAAGCGTTACCATCTAAAGAACTGAATAATGTTGATTTACCAAGTAAGAGAAAACGTTCTTCTGAATTGAGTGAAACATATTTATGGCACTTGCGTTTGGGTCATATAAATCTAAACAGAATTTCCAGGTTGGTCAGGGATGGACCTTTAAGTTCATTGAAAGTGGAGGCACTACTGACTTGTGAATCTTGTTTAGAAGGAAAAATGACAAAACGAAATTTTCCCTCAAAAGAAAATCGGGCAAGTGATAAATTAGAGTTAATTCATTCTGATTTGTGTGGTCCAATGAATGTCCAAGCAAGAGGTGATTTTGAGTATTTTATGACTTCCACAGACTCAAAATATGGATATATTTGTTTGTTGCGTCGAAAGTCTGAATGTTTTGAAAAGTTCAAAGAATTCAAGACTGAGACTGAAAAGCGACATAATAAACATATCAAGACACTACGATCTGATCGTGGTGGGGAGGCTTTATTGGTTATTTGTCAGAATGTGGAATTACATCTCAATTATCTACACATGGAACTCCACAACAAAACGGTGTAGCTGAAAGAAGAAATATGACTCTTATGGAAATAGTTAGATCAATGATGAGTTATTCCGATTTGCCTTCGTGTTTTTGGGACATGCCTTAGAAACTGCGAATTACGTTCTGAACTTAGTTCCTTCAATGTCAGTACCCTTGACCCCTACAGAATTGTGGACTGGGCGCAAGCCTAGTCTGCGGCATATTCGAGTTTGGGGTTGTCCAGCACATGTGCTAAAGGGGAAAACGGATAAATTGGAGGCAAGAACGGATGTATGCGTGTTTATAGGTTATCCAAAAGGGACGAAAGGTGGTTTATTCTATTGTCCTAAAGAGAAAAAGGTAATTGTTAGCACAAATGCCATGTTTCTAGAAGAGGACTATTTGATGAACCATGTTCCTAGAAGTAAACTCGTTTTACAGGAACTTATCAAAGGAATGGAAAATCAGTCATCTGAAAATCAAAACGACCATATCCAAACCCCTGAAGTCGATTTTGACATACCATTGCACCTTAGTAATGGGAGAAATGTCAATAGACTTACTGTCCCACAAGAACAAGTGCCCGAAGTCATACTACCACAAAGTAGTGGAAGTCATATTGAGAGACTGCACAACAGGAAGAAGTCGTTGATATCCCTGTGGATAGCATGGGGACTCAGGTTCCTGATGATGTTGTGGTTCAACCACAAAATTAAAGTGATGGAGTTGCAACTGATGTAGTGCGCAGTCATAGTGGGAGAGAAATAAGACAGTCAGTTCGTTATACGCTCTTGGGAGAATCATATGATAGGATCCCTGAGGAGCCTACCTCCGAACCTGTCAATTACGACCAAGCACTACATGATAAGGATGCCGATAAGTGGGTTGCTGCTATGAAATCAGAGATGGAGTCTATGTACTCTAATCAGGTCTGGGAGCTTGTAGAACCAGATGATGGGGTTAAACCCATTGGATGCAAGTGGATATATAAGAAAAAGAGAGGTGTAGATGGAAAAGTACAAACTTTTAAAGCAAGGCTTGTAGCGAAAGGGTTTACTCAAAAAGAAGGGATCGACTATGAGGAAACCTTCTTGCCGGTAGCCATGCTTAAGTCTATAAGGATTCTTTTATCTATTGCTGCTCATTATGATTATGAGATTTGGCAAATGGATGTCAAGACAGCTTTCCTTAATGGAAGTCTTGACGAGTGCATCTACATGATGCAACCAGACGGTTTTATGGAAAGTGGCAAAGAACACATGTTGTGTAAGCTTAAAAGGTCCATTTATGGACTAAAATAGACATCTAGGGCATTGAACACTTGTTTTGATAAGGCGATTAAAACTTTTGGTTTTGGTCAGTGCCTTAACGAATCTTTGTGTATATAAAAAGTGGGATGAGGACAAAGTGACATTTTTGATCTTATATGTAGATGACATACTGCTCATAGGAAATAATGTGGGCATGTTGAATTCAATTAAGCAATGATTGTCCACACATTTTGATATGAAAGATTTGGGAGAAGCGGCTCATATCCTTGGGATCAAACTCTTGCGAGATCGCAAGAAAAGGATATTAGGCTTGTCCCAAGGTCTTTATATTGATACAATACTCTCTAGGTTTAGCATGCATGATTCCAAGAAAGGATTGTTGGAAACACGTTCTCAAGGCATTATACTAAACGTGTGTTCATATTTGTAGGTTTTGATGAATGACAAACTATGCGCAAATTGACATATGACGAGATCCAAGCACAAGCGCAAAATTGATATATAACGAGATTCAAGCACAAGACAAAGATCGAGATTAAGTTTTATATGAGTCGGTATTTAATTGTGATCTTGATCCGACAACTTAAACTCAAGACTTGGCTTCTCTCGTAAAAATATTTTTAACAAATCATGCATATTTAATTTAGAGCAAAATGATTTTAAATAATGCATATTTACTTTAGTCAAAATGATTTTTAAACATGCCTCTAAAATTTGGACTAAGATAATCGATTATGTACTTATGATAATCGATTATGTTTAAGTTAGCTGCTTGACAATCGATTGTGAACTTATGACAATCGACTGTGTTAAGGCAGTGAGCATCAGATTTTTCAAATCTGCATGACAATCGCTTCTGAACCTTATGACAATCGATTGTGATGAGGCAGTGTCCATCAAAGTTTTTTAAAGCTCAAAATAATCGATTGTGAAGCTAATGACAATCGATTGTGAAGAGACAGTGTCCATCAGATTTTTCAAAGTCACAAAATAATCGATTGTGAACTTATGACAATCGATTGTGTTGAGGCAGTGTCTTCCAGATTTTTTCAAAGTTATTAAATAATCGATTGTGAGCCTATAACAATCGATTGTCAAGAGGCAGTGTCTAAATTGATTTTTCAAGACTGATATATAATCGATTGTTAACTTAATATAATCGATTGTATAACTGACCGTTGCCAAAATATTTTCAAATACCGTCAGGTAATCGATTATTGATTTCTTATAATTGATTGTTTTAATTAAAATCTGGAAAGGATTTTTTGAACGTTGCTGAGTAATCGATTATTGATTTCTTATAATCGATTGTTTTAATTAAAATCTAGAAAGGATTTTTTGAACGTTGCTGAGTAATCGATTGTAGATTTCTGACAATCGATTGTTTTACGTAAAATCTGGAAATGATTTTTTGAATGTTGCCAGTAATCGATTATTGATCTTAGATAATCGATTGTTATGCGTAAAATCTGGGATTGATTTTTGGAAGAACTGGCAAACAATCGATTGTGGTAATTTGACAATCGATTGTCACAGAGTAAAATCAGCAATTCTTAATTGGCAATTAGGCAACGGTAATACAAAGTTTTTCAACTATAAATACAGCTTCAATTCAGTCTTTTAAGTACAACAACACACAACAACTGATCATACAATTGCTAAAGCTTGCATACTTTATTGCTTATCATTTTATATTCATTACATAAGCTTTTGAGAGCCAAATTCTTGTCGAAAGTTGTTGCGATCTTGAGCGTATTCTTTTTACTCATATCTACTCTTAAAGGAGTGTCTTGTTTGAGTGCTAAGTGTTTTTGTACACTTGAAGGGAAGTGTTAGTCCCTTGTGTTGTAAGAAGGAACTTGTGTTTCCTTGGTTGAAGTCTTGGAGTGTTGTATCTCCGAGCAAAGGTTGTTGAGGCTTGTGTCCTCAAGTTGTAACAGTTTGTTGAGCACCCGTAAGCTTAACAAGTTAGTGGAAATCTCGAGAGAGTCTCTCGGGGACTGGACTAGCCACGGGTTGTGGTGAACCAGGATACATCGGTGCGTTTGTTCTAAGTTATTTACTTATCGCACTTATTTATTTCCTGCAATTTTTAAATTCCGCAAGTTTACGCTAATTTTTATTATAACGCTATTCAACCCCCCCCCTCTAGCGTTAAGCGTATTATCTAACAATTGGTATCAGAGCCCAACTCTCTGAAGACTTAACCGTTTGAGAGAAACATCCATGGCTTCTACTCGTGATTCTTTTGCAGGAATAGGTGAAGGACAATGCTCCACCCGACCACCGCTATTCGATGGTACAAATTATACATACTGGAAGGAGAGGATGAGAATATTTGTACAATCAAATAGTTTTCATCTTTGGAAGGTCATAATAAATGGAGAACAAATTCCAACCAAGAAGGTTGAAAATGAATGGGTCCCAAAGTCCGAAGATGAATACGATGCGGATGATATCCGAAAGGTGCAAAATAATGCTAAAGCTATTAATTTATTATATTGTGCTGTAAATGCTGATGATTACAGGAAGATATCTTGTTGCACAACGGCGAAGAAAATGTGGGACAAGCTGGAAATTACGTACGAAGGTACGGACCAGGTAAGGGAAGCCAAAATTGATTTCCTAATCCATGCATATGAATTGTTTCACATGAAGGAAGGCGAAAAGGTCGATGAGATGTTTGAACGATTTTCAAAAATCGTAAATGATTTACATGCTCTTAAGAAGACCTTCACGGATAAGGAACTTGTCCGAAAAATTCTCCGAAGTCTCACTCCGGAATGGCGATCCAAGGCCGACGCGATTCAAGAATCCATTGGCATTTCAAATGTCACCATCGATGCATTAAGACGTAATCTTAAAACTTATGAATCTACTATACTTAACCCTCTTGTTGATGACCAAAGGAAGCAAAGAATCGCTCTCAAGGCAAGCACAAGCCAACCTCAAAATGATGAGGACGGAGACAACGAGTTCGGACTCGTTATCAAGAGATTTCAAAAGTTCATGCGAAAAGAGTATGAACGAAAGGGCAAAAAGCAAGGAGATCAAATAAAGTGCTATGAGTGCGAAGAAACCGGGCACACTAAATCAAATTGCCCAAATGCTAAAAAGGAGAAGAAACCCTTCAAGAAGCAACGAGCATACATATCTTGGGGAGGCGACTCCGGTGACGAGTCAAGTGAGGAAGAAGAAGACGAAGCCGCAAATCTTTGTCTTATGGCACAAGAAGACAACAAAGAAGTGGTATGTCAAATTTCTTCCAAAAATTTCTTTTCCCTTGAAGAAATGCAAAATGCTTTTGATGAGTTGTATAGCAAATTTATTAAAGCTTCAAAAACTGTTAAGAGTATAAAAGAAAATGCTTCTTTTAAAGAAAAATATTTTCAAAAACCACTCTCTTTTAAAGAAAAGGAATTGGAAAAACTGATTTTAGAAAATGAGAAGTTGAAAGAGGAAAACAATTTTTTTGGCAAAAGAAGCGCCGACAAGCCCGAGAGTTCTAGAAATTGTACTTCTTGCATGCATCTCAAAAATGAAGTAGAAAGGCTTAAGGGCACCTTAGATAAGTTTAACTCTTCTCATAAAAATTTGAATGAAGTGCTTGTTAATTTGAAGTCGACCAAGCATGGCATAGGCTTTAGAAACGAGCCTAAAGAGAAAGTTGAAGCCAACCCCAAACCACCTAAGGCTCAACCTAGGATAAATAAAACAAATGTTCATCCTAGATACAACAAACCTAGAAATGGTTTTCATCAATCGCAACCTAGAAATAATCATGCTAGAAATAATGCACATTCTAGGCCAAACACTAGAAGGAATTTTGAACCTTTTAGAACACCTAGAAATTACTTCCAACCTAGAAACAACTATTCTAGAAATGATGCATATCCTAGAACAAATGGTAGGAGAAATGATTTTCATGATTTGCGCAATAGTTATATTGTCAAGAATAGAGTAAATGAATTTCGTCCGTCCAATTACTATCAACCTAGAAGGATGCATAATCCTAACGTGACTTATCATTATTGTAGACGAATTGGACATATTGCTCCTGCTTGTTTTACACGACATAGACATAACACTCAATCACATCACTATGATTTGCCTAACCCCCAAGGACCCAAAATGGCATGGGTACCTAAAACTCATTAATCTGTTTTGTAGGTATGTTTGAAGGGATCAAGTGTACTATGGTACCTTGATAGTGGATGCTCCAAGCACATGACGGGAGACGAATCCAAATTCCTTCAACTAGAACACAAGGAAGGGGGAAGTGTTATTTTTGGTGATAACAACAAAGGAAAGATTATCAGCATCGGATCGGTCGGTAAGGATGAAATTTCTTCCATTAAGCATATATTACTTGTGAAAGGTTTAAAACATAATCTCTTGAGCATAAGTCAATTATGTGACAAGGGAAATCTTGTTTTATTTGATTCAGATGAATGCTTAGTTTTTAGACGTAGCGATTTTAAAATTATCCTTCGTGGTTTTAGAATGGATAACATTTATATGGTTGATCTTGCAAATTCTTCACCCGAATATGTGAATTGTTTAATGAGTAAAGAGGATGATTCTTGGTTATGGCATCGTAGAGTAGCTCACATCAACATGCATCTTTTGAACAAATTGGTTTCACAAAATTTAGTTGTTGGTCTTCCAAATTTGAAATTTGAAAATGACTCTATTTGTGATTCTTGTCAAAAAGGGAAGCAAACAAAAGCATCTTTTAAATCGAAAAACATTGTTTCAACTACTAGACCATTGCAATTGCTTCACATGGATTTGTTTGGACCATCTCGCATTGAAAGTCTTGGTAGAAATCGTTATGCTTTTGTTATTGTTGATGATTATTCCAGATTTACTTGGACTTTATTTCTTGCCCATAAAAGTGATGCTTTTCAGAATTTTAAATACTTTCTTAAACGTGTTCAAAACAAAAAGGGAACAACCGTCACTTCAATTAGAAGTGATCATGGGGGAGAGTTTGATCACAATCTCTTTGCGGACTTTTGTGACGAACTCGGTATCGAGCATACCTTTTTCGCTCCACGAACACCACAACAAAATGGGGTGGTGGAAAGGAAAAATAGGTGTCTCGAAGAGATGGCTAGAACCATGCTCGAAGAGGCTAAGATTCCCAAACATTTTTGGGCGGATGCCGTGAGTACCGCATGCTACGTTTTAAATAGAGTAGTCATAAGGCCAATACTCATGAAAACCCTTTATGAACTCTACAAGGGAAGGAAACCAAATATCTCCCATTTTAGAGTATTCGGTTGTAAATGTTTTATTCATAACAATGGAAAAGATCAATTGGGAAAATTTGATGCCAAATCCGATGAGGAGTTTTTATTGGGTATTCTTCTCGTAGCAAAGCATATAGGGTATTTAATAATAGAACCCAAACTGTGGAGGAATCCCCTCATATTGTGTTTTCCGAAAATAATGCTCGCTTGGCGAGAAAGGATTCTTGTTCTGATCTTGCAGGTATTTTAAATAGTTTAAAAGACAAAGTACAAGAGGAAACTCCTAAGGAAATTCAAGATGAAATCTTGGAACAATCAACGTAGGAAACGCCACAATTGGAGAAAGAAACGAAAATTCCTAACGAGTGGAGGACAATCAAAGATCACCCTCTCGAACAGGTAATTGGCGACGTCGGAGAAAAGGTAAGTTCCCGAAACTCTCTTAAGAACACCTTAGGACACACTTCTTAAGAGATCACGTTCTCATTGCATTATTTCGTTACAAATTACTAACTTGAGCATCGGAGACGTCTAATTCTCTTTTGCAGGTATCGCCCTAAAGGCAGGGGGAATTATAAAGAAATGGCATAGAACAATCGATTGTTACAGCAAATAATCGATTATTTTACTGTGCGGACAATCGATTAGCAAGTATCACTAATCGATTATTTATGTTTGATGCTTATTATGCATTTGTGTTTAATAATCGATGTTTTAACTGTATAATCAATTACCGTCTCAGCCATTCAGTACTGCTTTCCTAAAACAATCGATTGTTTCATAAATATAATCGATTATTTTCCAAGTCAGAAAATCACCGTGCTCACTGTATCACACCAATCGATTATCATAATTCAACAATCGATTATTTTTTGTCAGTAATTCAAATATTTGTTACCGTTTGGGTCCTGCAATCGATTTTGTGTCAGTTCCGAGTTCAAGTCAAAATCTGCTCAACAATCGATTATTTCGTTTCAACAATCGATTGTCTAACGGTCAGTGCAATTTATTTTTACCGTTTCTGACTATTTTGGCTCATAAATTTCTGCAGATTTTCATCACAAATGAAATGCCATTCTTCCCATTATAAATAGGCATCACAAGTCTTCAATTTTATTCACTCAAGCATCAATCTTTGCTCCCAAACCTTCAAAAATCTTCCAAGTTTCTTACAAAGTTCATTACTACTTTTTGAAAATGTCGGGCAGACACTCTAAGCGTTCCCGTTCAGGTAGACAAGGTGCATCTTCTTCTGCTCCTCCACCTCCAAATTTCCCTTATCAAGATGGGTCTATTTTACAATTCAATACTGAAACCGAGCTTACTAGATTTTTGACAAAATTCGAAAAGCGTGACATTCTTCCTCCTCGCTTTTCAACAAGCAAGTATCTTGAATCATATGCCCCCGCTGCAAACATGCTTAAGGAATGTCAACTTCTTGACTTCTTATATCTTACCTATCCTTATATTAATCCTCCATTGATTCAAGCGTTTTACTCAAACCTTCATGAGGATGACGATGGTGAGCTTGTGTCAAATATTAATGGTGTTCAAATTCTTTTGTCCAATGAAAACTTGCATTCCATTGCCCATCTTCCTCGAAACGGCGAAAAAATTACTCGCTACATTAGAGAGGCCGGCGCCTTATTTGATGAGAAAACTCTCCTAAACCAAATAGGACTTGGAGCTTATGATCCTAATCTATCTACTCGACGTCCTACCATTACGGGAATGCTCCCCGAATATCGTTTGATTTTCTATTTCATCACCCGAGTCCTCAAGCCTCGGAAGCATAATCATACCACTCTTTCCCAAGAGGACGCTAAGCTCATGCATGCCATTATAACCGGAGCTCACATCAATTGGTGTAAGTTCGTCAAAATTCACATGCGTGATGCCATTGGAGATGATAGACCTCTTCCCTATGCCCTCCTTATTATGAATTTTCTTGAAGCTTCCGGGTTCAACACTTCCATCGGTCCTCTCAAAAAGAGCACCAAGAAGTGGGAAATTTCCGAATCCTCCTTTCCCCATGACGGCGATCATGTAGCTCCTGCTCCTCCTCCAACTCGTCGATCGCGTCAGCCTCAAGAACCTACTCTTCAATCCATTTCCGACCAAATTGCTTCATTGACCACCTGCGGTCAATTGACACATGAGATCCATGGATATTTTGACCATGTTCATTATCCATATGCCGTTCTTGTTCCCTATGAAGCAGTGCCGGATGATGAGGCGGGAAATGATGATGAATAATTTCCTTATTTGTTTTTCTATTTTATTGTTCTATGTTTTTATTGTTCCCGTTATGTAACCATTTTTTTTAATAAATAAACAAGTTTTTTAATTATTCTATATTTTTTTGCTAATGGCAAAAGGGGGAAGATAACGGGTATGCACTCTCAATACTTATCGGCATAAATTGAGGGGGAATTCATATATTGAGGGGGAACAAATTGCATATCTATATACTTGTTGCATATCTTTACTTGTCTTGAATTGTCATTATGAATTGCCTAATATGCATATCCCGCTTAAAGTTTGCCATTATCAAAAAGGGGGAAATTGTTGGAAACACGTTCTCAAGGCATTATACTAAACGTGTGTTCATATTTGTAGGTTTTGATGAATGACAAACTATGCGCAAATTGACATATGACGAGATCCAAGCACAAGCGCAAAATTGATATATAACGAGATTCAAGCACAAGACAAAGATCGAGATTAAGTTTTATATGAGTCGGAATTTAATTGTGATCTTGATCCGACAACTTAAACTCAAGACTTGGCTTCTCTCGTAAAAATATTTTTAACAAATCATGTATATTTAATTTAGAGCAAAATGATTTTAAATAATGCATATTTACTTTAGTCAAAATGATTTTTAAACATGCCTCTAAAATCTGGACTAAGATAATCGATTATGTACTTATGATAATCGATTATGTTTAAGTCAGCTGCTTGACAATAAATTGTGAACTTATGACAATCGATTGTGTTAAGGCAGTGAGCATCAGATTTTTCAAATCTGCATGACAATCGATTGTGCACCTTATGACAATCGATTATGATGAGGCAGTGTCCATCAAAGTTTTTCAAAGCTCAAAATAATCGATTGTGAAGCTAATGACAATCGATTGTGAAGAGACAGTGTCCATCAGATTTTTCAAAGTCACAAAATAATCGATTGTGAACTTATGACAATCGATTGTGTTGAGGCAGTGTCTTCCAGATTTTTTCAAAGTTATTAAATAATCGATTGTGAGCCTATAACAATCGATTGTCAAGAGGCAGTGTCTAAATTGATTTTTCAAGACTGATATATAATCAATTGTTAACTTAATATAATCGATTGTATGACTGACCGTTGCCAAAATATTTTCAAATACCGTCAGGTAATCGATTATTGATTTCTTATAATCGATTGTTTTAATTAAAATCTGGAAAGGATTTTTGGAACGTTGCTGGGTAATCGATTATTGATTTCTTATAATTGATTGTTTTAATTAAAATCTGGAAAGGATTTTTTGAACGTTGCTGAGTAATCGATTGAAGATTTCTGACAATCGATTGTTTTACGTAAAATCTGGAAATGATTTTTTGAACGTTGCCAGTAATCGGTTATTGATCTTAGATAATCGATTGTTATGCGTAAAATCTGGGATTGATTATTGGAAGAACTGGCAAACAATCGATTGTGGTAATTTGACAATCGATTGTCACAGAGTAAAATCAGCAATTCTTAATTGGCAATTAGGCAACGGTAATACAAAGTTTTTCAACTATAAATACAACTTCAATTCAGTCTTTTAAGTACAACAACACACAACAACTGATCATACAATTGCTAAAGCTTGCATACTTTATTGCTTATCATTTTATATTCATTACATAAGCTTTTGAGAGCCAAATTCTTGTCGAAAGTTGTTGCGATCTTGAGCGTATTCTTTTTACTCATATCTACTCTTAAAGGAGTGTCTTGTTTGAGTGCTAAGTGTTTTTGTACACTTGAAGGGAAGTGTTAGTCCCTTGTGTTGTAAGAAGGAACTTGTGTTTCCTTGGTTGAAGTCTTGGAGTGTTGTATCTCGGATCAAAGGGTTTTGAGGCTTGTGTCCTCAAGTTGTAACGGTTTGTTGAGCACCCGTAAGCTTAACAAGTTAGTGGAAATCTCGAGAGAGTCTCTCGGGAACTGGACTAGCCACGGGTTGTGGTGAACCAGGATACATCGGTGCGTTTGTTCTAAGTTATTTACTTATCGCACTTATTTATTTCCTGCAATTTTTAAATTCCGCAAGTTTACGCTAATTTTTATTATAACGCTATTCACCCCCCCCCCCTAGCGTTAAGCGTATTATCTAACAAGGATTTCTTCCTTTCAGACATGAAATTTCTCCTATCTAAAGATCAGTCTCGTAAGACTGATGAAGAGATAGAAAAGATGAAGGAGGTCCCTTATGCATTAGTTGTGGGGAGACTCATGTATGCTATGTTATGCACTTGGTCTGATATCTGCTTTGCCGTTGGCGTTGTTAGAAGATTTTAGTCTAATCTTGGGAAAGAGAATTGGACGGCGGTTAAACATATAATCAAGTACCTGAAAAGGACTACAGATTACATGTTGATCTACCATCCGGATGACCTCGTACCTATTGGGTATACTGATTTGGATTTCCAATCAGACAGAGATTTTAGAAAGTCTACCTCAGGTAATGTGTTTACTCTTGGAGGTGGAGCCATAAGTTGGAGGAGTATCAATCAAACTTGTGTTGCTGATTTCACCATGGAAGCCGAATATGTGGCAGCCTCTGAGGCAGCCAAAGAGGCAGTTTGGCTTGGTAACTTCCTGAGAGAGTTGGGTGTGGTTCCCTCGATTCAAGCGCCAATTACACTTTACTGTGATAATAGTGGTGCGGTTGCAAATTCAAAGGAGCCACGAAGCCATAAGAGGGCAAATCACATTGAATGTAAATATCATTTAATTTGTGATATAGTGCAAGGAGGGGATATAGTGGTCACCAAGATTGCGTCAAAGAACAACTTGGCATATTCATTTACTAAGAGCTTACCACAGAAGACTTTTGATAAGCATGTAGAAGGAATGTGTGTCAAAATTGTAGACGCATGGTTATTAGTCTAAGTGGGAGACTGCTAGAATATACTATAAGCCATTCGTATTCTTATATTATTCTTTATGAACAATTATTTATTTACTTGTTTAAATTCAATAAATTTTTATTTTAAATAGATCATGTGTTGGTTTGTGTGTCCATTGTTTACATAGTAGATGATTTAGTGTATAGAGTTTAGCCTATACACGGAAGATTAAATCATCAGTTCTTGTAAGATATAAAAGTTAATGTTCACAATCTAATGATGGAATTGGACAAATCATCGGAATGATTGTAGCACAATATTAAATATAATTTATCTTGATTATGGGAATGGTTTAATTCCAACTTCTTGTGCTAATACATTTTGTATGTATTGAACGGATCAAGCAGAGATGAATATTTTATACTGACTTTATAAAATAATTTCTCTAGTCCATTTAATGTACTTATACTCTTAATCCTGATATAATTATTATTAGCTGTGTATGTCACTTGTTGTTTTGATTTACTAAATGGCGAGATTCTTTTGCGAGTCAATAAGCCTGGTAAATTGGATAACATTGATATACATTGGCGAAGTAATAATTAGTTGATGGAATCCATGTCTTGATTTTGAGATTGATGATACTCCTTTATGAAAGCTCATAAGTTCTCATGTGTAAATCCAGCCGGTGGATTTTGTATCCGACACATGAAATAAGTTAAGTGTACATCTAAAGGAACAACAACAACAATAACTACCCAGTATAGTCCTATAAAGTAGGGTTTGGGGAGAGTAATATGTAGACGACCTTACCCCTACCCGAAAGGGCAGAGAGGCTGTTTCCAATCGACCCTCGGCTCAGTGAAGGAAAGGAAAAACAAAAACAAAAACAAAGAAGCATTAGTAACCCCAGCAAAAATAACAATCTAAACATAAGAACCATAACTAAAATAGCATGCAATAATATCAAACAGTAACTACGATAAATAACTACCAAATAACTACTATAAGGGAGACACAATCCAATACACACATCATCTATGGATAACCCTGCCAAGCCTCACCCAACCCCGAGTGAGGAGTACGAAAAACTCTAGGAGCCCATATCCTACAACCCTGATACTAGACCTCCAGACTTTCTTATCAAGGGCCAAGTCCTCAGAAACCCGCATTCTAGCCATGTCAATGCAAATCACGTCCCCCCAATACCTCTTAGGTCTCCCTCTGCCATACCGTACGCCGACCATCGCCAGCCGCTCACAACTCCTCACCGGGGCATCAGGACTTCTCATCCGCACATGCCCGAACCACCTCAACCTCGCTTCTCGCATCTTCTCATCCACCGGGGCCACCCCCACCTTCTCTCGAATAACTTCATTCTTAATTTTATCCAACCCGGTGAGCCCGCACATCCACATGAGCATCCTTATCTTCGCAACCTTCATTCTCTGAACATGAGAGTTCTTCACTGGCCAACACTCCACCCCATACAGCATGGTAGGTCAAACCACATCTCTATAAAATTTCCCCTTGAGTTTCTGTGAAACTTTCTTGTCACACAGGACTTCTAATGCAAGCCTCCACTTTGACCACCCCGCTCCTATACGATGAGTGACGTCCCCGTCAATCTCTCCATCCCCCTGAATCACCGACCCAAGATATCTGACACTGCCCCTCTTGGCGATAACCTGAGATCCAATCATCACGTCCCTGCCTACTTCGCTCGGCTCGGCGCTAATCTTGCACTCCAGGTATTCTGTCTTAGATCTGCTTATTTTGAAACCCTTTGACTCGAGAGTCTGTCTCCATACCTGTAACCTCTCAATAACACCAACCCTCGTCTCGTCTATCAAGACTATGTCATCAGCAAATAACATACACCAAGGCACATCCCCTTGAATATGTTGGGTTAGAGCATCCATCACCAAGGCAAACAAGAGAGGGCTAAGCGCCGATCCTTGATGGAGCCCCATAACCACTGGAAAATGGTCTGAGTCGCCGGCAACCGTCCTAACCTTAGTCTTATCTCCATCATACATGTCCTTGATTACTCTGATGTAGGCTTCCGGCACGCTCTTCGCCTCCAAGAACCTCCATAGCACCTCCCTTGGGACCTTGTCATACGCCTTCTCCAAGTCGATGAGCACCATGTGCAGGTCCTTCTTCTTATCCCTGAACTGCTCCACCAGCCTCCTGACAAGGTGGATAGCTTTTGTAGTGGAGCGACCTGGCATGAAATCGAACTGGTTCACAGATATAGATGTCATCTTCCTCACCCTCGCCTCGATTACCCGCTCCCAGACTTTCATGGTGTGACTTATTAATTTGATACCCCTATAGTTGTTGCATCACTGGATGTCCCCTTTGTTCTTGTACAAGGGCACCACTATACTCCACCTCTACTCATCCGGCATCCTTTTGGTCCTGAAGATTGCATTGAACAACCTGGAGAGTCACTTCACTCCTGACCTACCCATGCACTTCTAGAACTCCAATGGGATCTCCTCAGGCCCGGTGGCTCGACCCCTACACACCCAACGCAAAGCCCCCATGACCTCCTCCGCCCTAATGCGGCTGCAGTACCCAAGGTCTCTATGTTGCTAGAATGCCCCAACTCCCCCAGCTCTATGTTACGATCCCCCTCCTCGTTAAGTAAGTCTCGAAAGTACGCCTGCCACCTCTGCTTGACTTGAGACTCCCCCATCAGAACTCTACCATCCTCGCCCTTGATGCACCTAACTTGGTCAAGATCACGCGCCTTCCTTTCCCTTGCTTTAGCTAACCAGAATAACTTCCTGTCCCCGCCTTTCTCCCCTAGTTCCTCGTACATGCGACCAAACGCCGCGTTTTTAGCTTCAGTAACCGCCAGCTTTACTTCTTTCCTCGCCACCTTGTAGATCTCCCTGTTCGCTCTTCGTTCTTCCTCGTCTGTACTCCCTGCCAACTTAGAAAACGCCGCCTTCTTCAACTCCATTTTTCCTTCGACTACATCGTTCCACCACCAATCACCATGATGTCTGCCTCAATAGCCCTTGGCTACCCCAAGCATATTCCGTCCTACCTCCCTAACCAAGTTCGTCGTCTCTGACCACATAGCGTCCGCTTCCCCAGAACTTCTCCAAGCTCCGCCCGCAGCTAACCTCCTCTCCAGCTTCTGTTCTTTCTCCTTAGTCAAAACACCCCATCTAATCCGCGGCTGTCCCTGAGCACCCCTCCTCTTCCTCTTCACCCAGAGACCGACATCCATCACTAGGAGCCTATTAAGAGTCGAAAGGGACTTTCCCGGAATAACCTTGCAGTCCTTGCACATACCCCTATCGTTCCTTCTGAGGAGGAGGTAATCAATCTGAGTCCTCGCTGCCGAACTCTTGAAGGTGACCAAATGCTCCTCCCGGAATAACCTTGCAGTCCTTGCACATACCCCTTCGAAATTGAACTAAGGAGTGCAATTATGAATTTTTAGTAGAGTAATTCGTAATTTATTATGATGGAAATTAATTTCAGAATTTCAAAATTTATATCATAATAGGAAGCCTTGTTAATTAAATTTTGTGGTCCCTACTGTGCCTAAATAATAGGAAATAGTGAAAACTGTTACTGAGTGGGAAAAAAAATATGGAAACCGGCCCTTAGTGTGAGAAGGAAACCAAACAGGTTTTGAAAACGGTTTTGACCAAAAAAACGCAGCTATATATATATATATATATATATATATATATATATATATATATATATATATATATATATATATATATATATATATATATATATATATATATATATATATATATATATATATATATATATATATATATACATATAGGGGCTGGACGTTTTTGACACAATTCTGACTGCAGTTTCTACTAGAATTTTGCCCACTCAAAATTCTCTATTTTCGGTTATTATTTGGGTAACACAGTAGAAGACTGTGGAAAGCTGGTGGTGCTTTTTCAATCGAGGAACTGGAGAACGACATAGATTTGTTGTGTTTACGCTTCAAGAGGTAATCCTAAAATCTCCATACGTGCTAATCGTTTAGATTACATGTGAATAAGATTCTGTTATTGCTTCCGCTTGTGGTATATTTTACACCAAATGCATGATTTGTTGAGTGGTGTACTCCTCTTGAAAGGAGTCTCTATAACTTTGTGCTTAGTTTTGGTTAGGATATGCTATGGACTAGAGCTATGTATTAAAGGCGGAACCTCTGGAGGTCTGTCCTATTAATGTGTGTTCTTATCTGAGAGCTGCAGTATCCTGTTCTCTCGGCTGTTAGTAGTCTATGGTCATTCATTGTGTATGGTCTATTTTTGCAAATGGTTTTGCTTCTTAATGGAGTTCTGACTGTCAAAGTTGGACATTGGCTTGTTGAGTTTGTTATTTTAGTGTTGACTATCAGATTGTCTCTTTTCGAAGTTGGCATTCGTTGAAGCTTTTGATGTTCCGCCTAAATACTTCCCATGATAAAGTACATATATTCTGTTGATGATCCTGATCCTTCTAACTACCTCTGAAGTTTTGTTGCGGAAAGCGCCTGTGTAGTATTAGGAGGTAGCCAGGTAGTAACATTAAGGTGGGCCTTAATTGCAGGATGCAGTCTGTCTTATTGGCTTACAGGTGTGGTGCTTTGTTTAAAGTGGGTGTAAGACACGTCTGTTAATTTAGGAAACTACGTGGGAAAGAAATTAGATGGAGACTGGTTTCGACTAGGAATTTGATGCAAATTCATAAGAGGGGACAGATGATTATTGGCATTTCTTTTTCTTAACCAATTCGATTGTATTAATCCTGTGATTATCTTAGCATTGTTATAAGTTGGATGGATACCGAAAGTTTTAGATTTGAATTCAAGCGGTACGACACAGTTGATGCATATTTACCTTTGACAACACATTGAAAAAAATTCTTGGTAGGAAGCGTTCTCTCTAATGACGTCTTACGTGGCGCGAATTCGAATATTTTCGGGCGCGGGTATCGGACACCGAGTCCAAAAAAAAAAAAAAGAAACTACAAGGACACGGCTAAAAAAAAATGTTGGGAAAACTATTTCTGCGTAAAACCGTTAGATTCGTGGCAACACCCAGGCTACCTGAAATACGTAACGTGCGCCTTGATCTCACCCTTATTTTTCGTAGCTCTTAATTTACCAGTCTTCTATATAGTAACGTCTTTTCCTTATTAAAGTGATTTTGCTACATTTTTCTTATTCCTTTCCAGTTTTTCAGAGTTAGATCAAATCGTGCAAAAATGTCATCAGTTGGGGAACTTGGTTGTACCTACGCTGCATTGCTTCTCTACGATGATGGCATTCCCATCACTGTAATAATCTTTCACTACCCGCTAATTAATTTTGCTTTCGTATGAAAACTAATGTTAGTTACATAATGTTTTTCATATGGATCATGGAATTTCAGGCTGAGAAGATTGCTGCGGTGGTGAAGGCAGCAAATATTTCAGTGGAGTCCTATTGGCCGAGCCTTTTTGCGAAGCTGTTTGAGAAGAGGGACGTCGAAGACCTCATCTTGAATGTTGGGATAGGTGGCGGTGGTTCAGCCGTTGCCGTTGCTGCGCCGGTATCCGGAGGTGGTGCTGCCGCTGCTCCTCCCGCCGTTGAGGAGAAAAAGGTAAGGAAGAATGTAGAAGTTTTTTGATTGGTAAACAGATGACAAAAACGTTAATTAATTATTTTAGATTATGACGTGTGTAATTGATTATGTGTTTGCAGGAGGAGAAAAAGGAGGAGAGTGACGACGAGGACTTGGGATTGAGCTTGTTTGATTAGGAACTTCTTTTAATATGCAGCATAGTGCCAGTGTGTTTTCCTTTTCTTTTTTTCATACAAATTTGGGCTTGATGTTGCAGCTTGAGTCCTTGACTTGTGATACGAGGGATCAATTCTGTTTCTCTCTATCGTTAATCCACTCCTTTCATGGGACATTTATTTGCAGTAATTGTGAGTACTAGTTTTCAATTTTAGTACCAGTAGATATCAGCTTTGTTGACACTAAAATGGTGTGTAAAAATATTACTGTGGTTTGCTGGTTTTGTTCTCATGGTTTTTGGCATCTGTTACATGAATATTTGTTATGGCTTTTGTTTTTGTCATCTGTACATAAAGCGCTTAGTGGTTCTACTACTGCAATAGATTCTGCATGTTATGTTGCTGCTGATTTGGTACACTAGGATGTCCTATTTCAATTGTTTGTTTCACAGTGATTAGAACTATTTTGAAGTTATTCGTAGTCTATTCCTTGAAATTATTCAAAATCTATAGCCATGATAACTGCGGAAGACCAGGACTGAAATCTCTACAAAGAAAAAAAAAGTAGGCTTTCCCATCTAAATGAGTTTTGATGAACAGATTTATATTTTATGTGCTGATGAGACCACCATTTTGAAAAAAAGGCAATACTTATTCCTACTCCCACCAGGTTTTACTTATTAGTGTATCCAGCTCCAGATGAGAGTTATATCCAAGTTGGAGTATCCATGTATATTGCTTTTTTTTAGTGTCAACCAAAGAAGCATATATTATAGATTACCTAACATTACAAGGAGTAAAATGGGCTGTTGGTTCAGTGTTAAAAAAATAGGGTTGATCACTATACTAGTTTGCGCTGGATTACAAAAAAGTACACGGTTACTATTACAAGTGGTTGCCAACATGTCTAAGCAAAATGAGGGAGGTTCCAATTGCACTGTGGTAGATCTGGTGCGCTTGTGGATTTTTCCCTATTGATCTGCTAACAACTCTTGTAGTACAAAAAAAGGTGGTTGCCCGAGTCTAGTAGTTGGGGCATTACAAGCTTGGGTTGCCCCATATTTAGCTACTTTATCCGCTACTTGATATTGCTCCTTGTATGTCTGTATCACCCAACGTCTATCCACTTGGTGTAGCAGGTACCTGCATTCATGAATTAAGGATGAGTAGTGCGGATTAAGAGAATGGAGTAAAGAAATTACCTGCATTCATGAATTAAGGATGAGTAGTGCGGATTAAGAGAATGGAGTAAAGAAATTACCTCTGTTGAATCAACACTGACTTCCAGTGGAGTGAGATGGTGATGTAGAGCAAGTTGTAAACCTTCCAGTAGGTTAGCGAGTTCCATATAAATGTGGTTTCCCAGTGTCCTTGTGCCTAGATAGCCTAGTATCCATTTACCTATGGAGTCTCTAATTAAACCCCCAAGCCCCCCGTTTTTGGTGAAGGATAGTACAAGCTCCGTCAAAGTTAAGTTTAAAATATCCATTATTAGGAGGGTTCCATTTAACATGCATGTGTCTAGGTTGTGTGCAGCACTTGTGGTTGTTTAAGCCTAGATAGAAATATTCAAATGCTTAGCTTATAATGTGTGGGAGGTTAGGAGAGTGGATTGAGCCTTCAAAAATAGTGCGATTCCTACTTTTCCATTTGTGTCATAGAACTATGAAATTAGGGCGTAGGAGTGGACCTGGGTAGCAGTAGCTTTGTTGTTTAAAATGAAACTAGATAGCTTAAGTGAGGGATTCTCATGAAACCTGTTTAGATTCCCATCGTGTGGGTTGATGTTTAATTGATGCCAAACCATTTGTGCTTAGGGACATTGGAAGAAAATAAGAGCGATGGTTTCATCATGGGCTGGTAGATTGGACAAAGCGGATTTAGAGAGAGCTGTATGTTATATAGATAACTTGTTAAGGGTAATCGATGGTGGCTCATAAGCCAGAGGAAATATTTTATTTTTTGGGATAGTTGAAGGTTCCATAACCATTAGAAGGATTTGTATTTTATTGTAGCACACCATTGATTATATAATGATTTTACCTTGAAGATTCCATTTGAGATGAGCCCCCAATAAGTGTGATTGTAAAATGTTCTATTTGTGAGGGTAGGAATGTACTGATTACTTATTAGGTTGTTTAAATTATTAGGAATCTCATAAGGTATTTTTTGAAGGTTTATCGAGTTCCCGACAATATAGAGTGCTAATGTGGATAATTGTTCATTACGGGTAAATGACCTTCAATTAGTTATTGAAGTGTCAAGTTAGGGCCTAATCAAGATTCCGTCCAAAATTTAATGTGGCTTCCATTTGCGATATGTCATTTTGACATGAAGCCCGTCCTTGTTTGATGGCTTTCCAATTAGAGGAGATGTTAGTTAGATTATTATTCCTAGAGTATTTTTGATATGAGGATTAAAGCCCAATGGGAGGAAGGGGATTGGAACAATCTCCAAGCTAGTGAACCAAGTAAGGCATTATTTTTATTTGAAAGATTATGAATTCCCAATCCACCACAGGATTTTGGTAATTGGATTGAATCCCATTTAATAAGGTGAAGCTACGTTTTTGTGCTATGGTTTCCCGTAGAAAGTTCCGTTGATAAAAATCTAATTAATTAGTAATATTAATAGGTAATTTGATCAACTGCATTATATGATTTGGTAAATAGTTTAGGATAGCCTTTATTAAGGTGGTTCATCCCACCATTGTTAACAAATTTTTTTCTACCTGGCTAGTCTATTTTTGTAGTTATCTAGAAGAAATTGAAAATTAGAGGTTGTAGGTCGTTTGTTGGAATATGATATCCAAGGTATTGTCAAAAGTTGATCCCTCAATCATACGGAAGGAATGGCTCACACTTTCTCTATCGGCTATGGAAGTGTCCTTAGAAAAGAATATTTTGGATTTAATATAATAAATAGTTAAGCCCGAAACCTTAGTAAACAGGTTGAGTATGTCAATTATAGAGTTGATACTAGTTATGGTTAATTTAGAGATTAAGGTAATGTCATCAGCAAATATGAGGTGAGAGATTTGCTAACCTTGCCTAAATAATATTATGGGGTGCCACTTTTGTTAATCTACTTTAGCATGTATTTTACGTGAGAGCATTTTCATACAAAAGATGAAAATGTAGGGCGAGAGGGGCCCCCCTTGGCGCAAGCCTCTTAATGGTGGACGCCTGATTACCGAAACTTGCATCTTGAAAAATATTCCCTTGTTCTACAGGCGGGCGCCTGATTACCAAAACTTGCAACTTGAAAGTATTCCCTTATTCTACAGGTGGGCGCCTGATTACCAAAACTTGCATCTTGAAAAATATTCCTTGTTCTATAGGTGGGGGCCTGATTACCAAAACTTGCAACTTGACAAGTATTCCCTTGTTCTCCTGGTGGGCGCCTGATTACCAAAAATTGCAACTTGAAAAGTATTCCCTTGTTCTACATGTGGGCGCCTGATTACCAAAACTTGTATCTTGATAAATATTCCCTTGTTCTACAGGTGGGTGCCTGATTACCAAAACTTGCAACTTGAAAAGTATTCCCCTGTTCTAAATGTGGGCGCCTGATTACCAAAACTTGCATCTTGAAAAATATTCCCTTGTTCTACAGGTAAGCGCCTGATTACCAAAACTTGCAACTTGAAAAGTATTCACTTGTTCTACAGGTAGACGCCTGATTACCAAAACTTGCATCTTGAAAAATATTCCCTTGTTCTACAGGTGGACGCTTGATTACCAAAACTTGCAACTTGAAAAGAATTCCCTTGTTCTCCAGGTGGGCGCCTTATTACCAAAACTTGCAACTTGAAAAATATTCTCTTGTTCTATAGGTGGAAGCCTGACTACAGAAAATTAAATGCATTGACTTAAAACTGTTTTAGGGTAAAAGAATTTCAAATTTAATAACTATTGAGAGGAAGATAAAAGAAACTTATCTGAGGAAGAACAACTGGTTTTTCGTGATCATAACATGCACTTCGGCTTAGTCGACCCAGTCTGTCCTGATGACCGGCCTTCGATTGCCATGCTTTGCTGTGTCGACTATTTTTAGCCCAGTTTCTTTAACCAAACCCTAGCTTTGCTTGACTTACGGTGTTCTGAACGGATTTCCACCAAAGGCCTCTTATTCCAATTGTTCGTTTCTTGCCTTGCCTTCGCCTTATGGTGCCCGTGAGGGTTTTCACCAATAAGACTCTCTCATTTTTATTTCTCTCCTATCATCTCCTTACGGTGCCCGTGGGTTTTCACCAATAAGACTCTCATTTTTATTATTTTTCTGCTTGAACTAGAGTGTCGTCCCGGGGTGTGGTCCCCCTCTTGTTGCTTTCCTCAGCATTTCTTAAAGATTGATTAGAAGGTCTTTCTTTGGATTGTAATGTAGGCTTTTGACTAAGATTAGAAAGAAAGGGGTATAAATGGCTCAAAATTACTCCTATGGGTTCAGAATTTACAACTTTCGTACTCCAATTTATCATAAAAACACAATTTCTGCCCCAGTTTCTTGCTTGGGACCTTTGGATTTATTTGAATATGACCGAGCTGTGAGGCTGCCTACGTATCCATGAAAGGAATCATGTCAAACATATTTCCTGCCGATTCCTTTTTTTGTTGTTGTTTGTCTATTCTCTTTTTCCTTTTCTCTTTCTGCTTTTCTTTTCTTCTTTTCTTTTCTTTGTTTTGTTTTCTTTCTTTCTTTCTTTTCTTTCTGTTTCTTCTTTTTCATGTTTTTTCTTTCATTCGTTCATCTCCTTTCACTACCTTCTCGTAATCGCGTTTCTGACTTTTATTACTGATTCCGAAAGAGGGATATGAAAAGAAAGTAACTGAAGCTCAAAATGGCTAGCAAAGGGTAAAGTGTTTAGAGAGCTGAATAAAATGCCTTCGTCATTTCAATCTCTAAAACAAGCCAAGTACAAACAATATGCCAAGTATAGACAATGATTCGAACAAGAGAAAGTCATACATAATGTCTTTTAACTGCATCTGAATTGATGTCCATTTCCATACATTTTCCTTCCACGTCTGTTAGATACAATGCCCCATTAGACAACACTCTTGACACGACAAACGATCCTTGCCAGTTTGGGGCGAACTTTCCTTTTGCCTCTGCCTGGTGAGGGAGGATGCATTACAACACCAACTGACCCACTTCAAACCTTCTTGGACGCACTTTCTTGTTATATGCTCTGGCCATTCTCTGTTGAAACAACTGGCCGTGACACACCTCTGCCAATCTTTTCTCATCAATCAAACTCAATTGCTCCGGAAGGGTTTTAACCTATTCTTGATCGCCGATTCCTGCTTCAGCCACTATCCAAGGGGATGGGATTTCAACTCATTCGGTATCACTACTTCTGTGCCATATACCAACAAATATGGGGTTGCCCCTACCGAAGTGCGGACGGTAGTGGGATAGCCTAACAGTGCAAGGGTAACTTCTCCTGCCACTGCCTGGACCCTTCCACCATTTTGCGAAGTATCTACTTTATGTTCTTATTGGTTTCCTCGACTGCTCCATTTGCCTTGGCACGCTATGGGGTGGAATTGCATCTGTAATATTGAACTGCTGACATACCTTTTTCATCAAATGACTATTGAGATTTGCTCCATTATCAGTGATGAGATTCCAAACCGACAAATAATATTTGCATGTACAAAGCCGACCACTGCTTTCTTGGTAACTGTCTTGAAGGTTTTAGCCTTAACCCACTTGGTGAAATAATCAATAGCAACCAGGATGAACATGTGTCCGTTAGAAGCTGCTGGCTCGATAGGCCCGATGACATCCATGCCCTAAGCAACGAATGGCCATGGAAAAGACATTATATGTAATTCAGATGGTGGAGAGTGAATCAAGTCTCCATGAAACTGACATTGGTGGCATTTGCGCACGAAACTGATACAATCCCGCTCCATGGTGAGCCAATAATATCCTACCCGGAGAATCTTCTTTGCCAAAACATATTCCCTTATGTGCGGCCCCCAGACTCCAGCATGAACCTCATTCATGATGGCTGTAGCCTGTCCGCCATCTACGCATCTTAACAAACCAAGATCCGGCATTCTTTTGCGTAATTTCCCTCCGCTGAAGAAGAACCCACTTGACAAGCACAGATTATTCTCTTCTGGTCACTTGTGGCTTGTACCGGGTACACACCCATCCTGATATATTCTTTGATGTCGTGGTACCAAGGTTCACCATCAAGCTCTTCTTCCACCATGTTGCAGTAAGCATGTTGATCATGGACCTGGATATGTATCGTGTCAACATAAGCCTTATCCGGATGATGTAACATTGACGCCAAAGTAGCCCCAAGGGATCAGCTACCTCATTGTGAATTCTGGGGATGTGCCTAAACTCTATTGACCGGAATCGTTGACAAAGATCATGCAAGTATTGTCGGTATGGTATAAGCTTTAAATCTCTTATTTCCTGCTCCCCTTGAATTTAGTGCACCAGAAGGTATGAGTCTCGCAAGACCAAGACTTCCTGGATACCCATGTCTGCTGCTAACCTCAAACCCAAAATACATGCCTCATATTCTGTCATGTTATTGGTGCAACAAAAGCGGAGTTGAGCTGTGACTGGGTAATGATGCCCTTCTTAAAAAATGAGCACTGCTCCTATCCCGACTCCGTTCGAGTTGGCGGCCTCATCAATGACCCAACACGCATCCAAATGAGTTTTCCAAGACTGTCAAATATAAGATCAAGGGCCTTCCTGGTTCCGGTGGACCAACACCGGTGGGTTTGACAAATATTCCTTTATCTTATCAAAAGCCTCCTGGCACTCTTCTATCCATTTCAACGCAACATCTTTTTTCAACAGCTTAAAGATGGGCTCGCATATGGTTGTGAGCTGAACAATGAATCGAATGATGTAATTCAATCTCCCCAATAGACTCATCACCTCTGTTTTGTTCCTCGACGGAGGCAGTTCCTGCATAGCTTTGATCTTTGATGGATCTAGTTCAATGCTTTGTCGGCTGACTATGAACCCTAGCAACTTCCCCGAGGGGACCCCAAATGCGTATTTTGCCGGGTTGACTTTGAGATTGTACTTGCGGAGCCTCTGGAAGAATTTCCTCAGATCTCTAACATGATCGGGTTGCTTTCTGGACTTCACAATCACATTATCCACATAGACCTCAATTTCCTTATGTATCATATCGTGGAATATGGTTGTCATTCCCTCATATATGTTGCCCTTGCGTTCTTCAAACCAAAAGACATGACCTTATAGCAATATGTCCCCCACGGTATGATGAATTCTACTTTCTCCACATCTTCTTCATCCATCAAAATCTAGTGGTAACCTGCATAACAATCCACGAATGACCCAATCTCGTGCTTTGCACAATTGTCAATCAATATGTGAATGTTCAACAGTGGGAAGTTGTCCTTTGGACTTGCTTTGTTGAGGTCACGATAATCGACACACACTCTAGTTTTACCATCCTTTTTTGGCACGGGCACAACATTGTCTAGCCAGGTGGGATATCATGTGACTCGGATAACTTTTGCCTCAAACTGCTTGGTCACTTCCTCTTTGATTTTCACGTTTACATCAGTTTTAAACTTTCTCAACTATTGTTTGGCGGGAGGACATGCTGGGTCGGTGGGAAATTTGTGAACCACCAAGTCAGCGCTCAATCCCGGCATATCATCGTAAGACCATGCAAAGATAATTTTGTATTCAAGCAGCACTTCAATTATTTCTTTCCTAAGTTGTGACTCCAGATGGACACTTATTTTGGTTTCTCTAATGTTATCTGGGCCTATAAATTGACTGCCTCTGTATCACTCAAGTTTGGTTTGGGCTTCTCCTCAAAGTGGTTCAACTCTTTACTAATTTAATCCCATGCTCCTTCCTCGTCGTACTCTGATTCATCCTCATGTTCTATTTCTTGAATTATAATTTCTCAACTACACCGATTTTTAAGATTGGTATAAAGAGAGCTTACGCATGTCAAATCATTGGAACCAGCATAAAAATAACTGTACAAAAGAGAAAGAAAAATAAAGAAAAATGGAAACTATCAGCACTGTTGGAAAAAAAATTGCATTTCATTAGAATCAGAAAGATAACAGAGTTTACACATCCAAACAGACAGAAATAACAACTAAATTAACAACCCTGAAGCTAATCTAGACTAGACTAAAAGAAAAATCAAAGCCGACTACCACGAATCCCTCCGGGTGGAAAGAGGAGTGGCTTCCCAGTTGTTGACTTTTACACATGCTCCCAAACACTGCACATCTGCCAAGCTCAATCCTTCTCCTGCCTCAACCATATTTACCTTATTGAATAGTCTCTCTAACCCCTTATCCAAATCCCCATCCATATCAATCAACGGACCGGAAATCTTATGAACTGGGCACTTGCTAGTACTGGGCTTGACAAACGATCTGGACAACCTTAGGATGGGCTTTGGGAGGGCCTAGGCCCTCTTCTTCAACTTTCTGGCTCGCCTTATGTCTGCAGCTATAGGCTTGAACCCTAGACCGAAAGTGTCCAGATTTTTAGGGAGAGATACTGGTTGCATGATGCCATGTAGAGAAGCACCCAATCCCTTGCCGGTCATGAAACCATTCTTTAACATTTCTAAAGCCACCATGACTGATGCAGTTGCTATCTTTGGAGTTGTGACAACCTCACCTTCCGGGACCTTCTCAACTAAAACCGTGTCGAATACCTTGTAGACCCATGGACCTTTGTTGTCTTCAGATTCAGTAAAAGGTATGATGGCTCCACCCGAAACACACTGATTGTCTTCACCATGTACTACAATCTCTTGTCTGTCCCATTCAAATTTGACCATCTGGTGCAGGGTAGAGGGTACTTCCTTGGATGCATGAATCCAAGGTCTTCCCAACAAAATATTATAAGAAACTACCACATCCAGTACTCGAAACTCCACGGTGAACTCAACGGGACCTATTGTCAGTTCTAGAACTATATCTCCCACTAAGTCTTTGCCTCCGCCATCGAAACCCCGAACACAAATATTATTCTTGTAGATCCTTTCACTTTCCACCTTCAGCTTGCTCAATGTGGAGAGTGGGCAAATATTCGCACTGGACCTGTTGTCAACTAGAACCCGGGTGGCCACAATATCTTCACACTTCACAGTCAAATAAAGGGCATGATTATGCTCAGTGCCCTCCGTGGGCAGGTCATCGTCAGAGAAAGTGACCCGATTTACCTCGAATATCTTGTTTGTAATCTTCTCCAAATGAATCACTGTTATCTTTTCAGGGACATGGGCTTCATTTAAAATCTTCAACAGTGCCCGGCGGTGTTCATCTGATTGGATTAACAAGGGAAGTAAGGATATTTGAGCTAGTATTTTCCTCAATTGCTCTATGATGGAGTAGTCCTGCATTTTCATTTTCTTCAGGAATTCTTCTGCCTCTTCTTCTAATACAGCTTTCTTCACCGATTCTTGGTTATCCTTGGGGATCTTGCTCTTCCGCAATTCCTCAGGGGCGAAGTATCTCCATGACCAGGTCAAGCCTTGGGCTTCACAAACCTCTTCTCTAACTTCCTTTCCTTTGCATCACTATTGTTTGTTCATATATCCAAGGAACGGCTTTGTTGTTGACGATTGGCGGATGGATTACTGGTTTTACAATGACAGGCTCTATGCGAGCACCTTCCACGACTATGACGGGTTCCCTAGCTACCCTGTGTACTATCACTTTTTCCTTTTCCTTCTTTGGTGCAACCATGCATGGTGAACTCCCTTGAACCATAACAGGTTTGATGTCTATTTTCCTCATCTCGATCACTGACTTCTCACTGCTCATACTCTCAATTGGCTTGACTTCACTGGATTTGATCATCATTATCGTTTGTGAGGGCTTTTTAGGCACTCCCCCTTTCTCCACTATCTCAATCATGTTGGTCTCATTATGGGCCGGTAACGGGTTTTGGTTAATATTGGATGTCTCCGGAGCTTGGACTTTGATCTGGTGGGATTCAATAAGTTCCTGGATAGCATTCTTCAAATGCCAACACTTAACGGTATCATGCCCCGGGGTACCGGAACAGTATACACAACTGACAGAATAATCTAGATTTTTCAGGGGAGGGTTTGGCAATTTTCCTTCGATTGTCCTCAACATGTCTAGTTGCCTCAATCTGTGGAACAAGCTGGTATACGGTTCTCCCAATGGTGTGTTTTTCTTCCTCTGCACTCTCTCAGTTTTTAGAACTTGGTTGGCCTGGAAGATTAGTCTGGGAGGTTGTTGGTAGGCTCTTGGAGGGTAGCTGTTCGGTGGAGCTGAGTAATTACTTTGTGGAGCTAGCGCACGCCATTGTGCGTGGGCGGGAGGTTGGGTATTTGCTTGTGTTGAAACACGTTCTCAAGTCGCTAAAACTAAACGTGTGTTTATTTCTGTAGGTTTTGATAAATGACAAACCGACGCGCATGGAACATTGACATATGCCAAAGTCCAAGAACATGAGAAAAAAAAAGCAAGATCAAGAATATCAACAAAGTTATAAATGAGTCACTTTATAGTGTGATCTTGATCCGACAACTTATTCAAGTCTTGGCTTCTCTCGTAAAATCATTTTCATGCATCGTTGATTTAAACCAAAATGATTTTCAAACATTTTCATTTTAGCCAAAATGATTTTCAAACATGTTTTTCAAATCTGGACATAAATAATCGATTATATATTTCTTATAATCGATTATGTTAAGACAGTGTTAACCGAAAGTTACAAAACAACAAAATAATCGATTATGTCTTTTCTGATGATCGATTATGTTAAGACAGTGTAAACCGGATTTACAAAACAGAAAAATAATCGATTATGTTTTTCTTGATAATCGATTATGTCCAGACAGTGTATAACCGGAATTTTCAATACAGCAAAATAATCGATTATGTCTTTTAGGTAATCGATTATGTTAAGACCGTTGCCAAAGTATATTTAAAACGCTGAAATATAATCGTTATACCCAAGGCAATAATCGATTATGCTTGCACAGAATCTGCATCCGATTTTTTAACGTTAACAGATAATCGATTATGCAACTTGAATAATCGATTATTCTGCTTAAAATCTGCATATGATTTTTGAACAATCTGCAGATAATCGATTATGCAGATCATATAATCGATTATGCAAGCATAAAATCAGCAATTAGTGATTGGCAATTAAGCAACGGTCTTGGTGACTTTGAGCACTATAAATACACCTCAAAATCACTCTTTTAAGTACAACAACTGATTACATTCTTGCTTAAGCTTACATACTCTCATATCAATCATTTTATATTCATTTCATAGCTTTTTGAGAGCCAAACTCTTGACTAAGTTGTTGTGTTCTTGAGCGTATTGTTTTTACTCATATCTACTCTATAAAGAGAGTCTTGTCTTGAGTGCTAAGTGTTTGTAGACACTTGAAGGGATATTCTAATCCCTTGTTGTAAGAAGGAAAAGTAGTTCCTTGGTTTGAAGTCTTGAGGTGCGGTATCCTCGAGCAGGTTGAAGTCTTGTAGAGTGTATATCTACGAGCAAGTGCACCCGTAAGCTTAACGAAGTTAGTGTAAAACTCGAGAGAGTCTCTCGGGACCAGGATAAATTCGGTGTGTTCTCTCCTTACCATTTTAATTACTGCACTTACGTTATTCCTGCAATTTTAATTCCGCAAATTTACATTGTTTTTTATTATAACGCTATTCACCCCCCCCCCCCTCTAGCGTTAAGCGTATATTCTAACAATTGGTATCAGAGCCTAACTCTCTGAAAGACTTAACAGTTTGAGAGAAACAATCCATGGCTTCTACTCGTAACGCTTATGCAGGACTAGGTGAAGGACAATGCTTCACAAGGCCACCACTATTCGATGGCACAAACTATACTTATTGGAAGGAAAGGATGAGAATATTTATCCAATCAAATAATTTTCTACTGTGGAAAATTATCAAGAATGGAGAGCAAATTCCAACTAAAAAGGTAGAAAATGAAATGGTGCCAAAATCGGAAGATGAGTATGACGCAGACGATATTAGAAAGGTGGAGAACAACGCAAAAGCCATCAACATGATGTACTGTGCTGTAAATCCTGATGATTATCGGAAAATATCATGTTGTACCACGGCTAAGCAAATGTGGGATAAATTGTAAATCACCTACGAAGGTACGGACCAGGTAAGAGAAGCTAAAATAGATTTTCTAACCCATGAATATGAACTTTTTCATATGAAGGAAAACGAGAAGATAGATGATATGTTCGAACGATTTTCAAAAATCGTTAATGATCTTCATGCTCTTAAGAAGACCTTCACGGATAGGGAACTTGTCCGTTCTCACTCCGGAATGGCACTCCAAAGCCGACGCTATTCAAGAATCAATCGGATATACAAATGTCACAATCGACGGGCTTAGAGGTAATCTCAAAACCTATGAATCTACTATTCTTAACCCTCCTTTGGATGATCAAAGGAAACGGAGAATCGCCCTTAAAGCAAGCATGGCTCAACCTCAAAATGATGAGGATTCAAGCGACGAAGATAACGAGTTCGGACTCGTTATTAAGAAATTTCACAAGTTCATGCAAAAGAAGTATGAACGAAAAGGTAAGCAACAAGGAGACCAATTAAAGTGCTATGGATGCGGAGAAATCGGGCATATCAAATCAAATTGTCCAAATATCAAAAAGAAGAAGAAACCCGTCAAGAAACAAAGAGCATACATCTCTTGGGGAGGTGACTCCGGAGACGAATCAAGTGATGGAGAAGGAAACGAGACCGCAAACTTGTGTCTTATGGCACATGAAGAAACTCAAAATGAGGTATGTACTACTTCTAAGAACTATTTCACTTTAGAAGAAATGCAAGATGCGTTTGATGAGTTGTATAAAGAGTTTATTAGCGCTTCTAAATCTATAAAATATTTAAGAAAACTCATTTCTTCAAAAGAAAAGGATTTTGAAAAACTAACTCTTGAAAATAGAGGAAAAGTTTTATGGCAAAAGAAGCGCCGATAAACCCGAAAGCTCAAATAAGGATTGTACTTCTTGCAAATCTCTAAAGGAAGAAGTAGAAAGTCTTAGAAGCACTTTGCACAAATTCAATTCTTCACACAAAAATCTCAATGAAGTGCTTGTAAATTTGAAATCCACTAAGCACGGTATAGGCTTTAAACACGAGCCAAAAGAAAAAGTTGAGTCCATTCCTAAACCACCTAAGACTCAACTTAGGCAAAACAAAATAAATGTCAACACTCAACCTAGAAATTTTAATCCTAGAATTGCAACTCATCCTAGAACAAATGCTAGAAGAAATATTGGAATGTATAGATCACCTAGACAAGATTTTCGAAAACTACATCAAAACTATGTTCCTAAAAATAGAGTGAATAAATTTAGAACCCCAAATTATTATCATCCTAGAAGAATGCACAATCCGAATGTCATTTGTCATTATTGCAATAAAAGTGGTCATATTGCTCCCGCATGCTTCACTATACATAGACATTTCACTGCAGGACAATCACACCAATATTTTGCACCTAACACACAAGGACCCAAAATGGCTTGGGTACCAAAATCTCATTAATTTGTTTTGTAGGTGTGTTTGAAGGGATCAAGTGTACTTTGGTACCTTGATAGTGGATGCTGCAAACATATGACCGGGGATGCATTAAAATTCCTTCAACTAAAACCCACGGAAGGAGGAAATGTTATTTTTGGAGACAATAACAAAGGAAAGATTATCGGCATTGGATCGGTCGGTAAGGACGAATCCTCCTCCACTAAGCATATTTTGCTAGTTAAAGGTCTTAAACATAATCTCTTGAGCATAAGTCAATTATGTGACAAGGGGAATCTTGTATTGTTTGACTCCGAAGAATGCTTAGTTATCCGTCGTAGTGATTTCAAAATAATTCTTCGTGGTATTAGAATGGATAATATCTATATGGTTGATCTTGAAAATTCTTCATCAAGTTTTGTAAATTGCCTTATGAGTAAAGAAGACGACATGTGGTTATGGCATCGTAGAGTAGGTCATGTAAATATGAATCTTTTAAACAAACTAGTTTCACAAGATTTAGTAATTGGTCTTCCAAACATGAAATTTGAAAAAGATTCTATTTGTGATTCATGTCAAAAAGGGAAACAAACAAAAGCCTCTTTTAAATCCAAAAATGTTGTTTCAACCACTAGACCCTTACAACTTCTACACATGGATCTTTTTGGACCATCTTATGTTGAAAGTCTTGATGGAAATCTTTATGCTTTTGTAATTATTGATGACTACTCTAGATTCACATGGACGTTATTTCTTGCTCATAAAAGTGATGCCTTTCATGCTTTTAAAAGTTTTCTTAAACGTGTTCAAAATGAAAAGAACACAACCGTCACTTCCATAAGAAGTGATCATGGGGGAGAGTTTGATCATAATATCTTTGCGGATTTTTGTGACGAACTCGGTATTGAACATACCTTCTCGGCTCCACGTACACCACAACAAAATGGAGTGGTGAAACGTAAAAATCGATGTCTCGAAGAGATGGCTAGAACCATGCTCGATGAGGCTAAGATTTCCAAAAAGTTTTGGGCGGATGCCGTGAGTACCGCAAGCTATGTTTTAAACAGAGCTGTCATAAGACCGATACTCATAAAAACTCCCTATGAACTCTATAAGGGAAGGAAACCAAATCTTTCCCATCTTAGAGTCTTCGGTTGTAAATGTTTTGTTCACAACAACGGAAAAGATAACTTGGGAAAATTTGACGCGAAATCTGATGAAGGAATTTTTCTTGGTTACTCATCGCGTAGCAAAGCATATAGAGTTTTTAATAATCGAACCAAAACTGTTGAGGAATCTCCTCATGTAGTATTTTGTGAAAATGATGCTCGCTTGGCGAGAAAGGATTCTTGTGTTGATCTTGCAGATGCTTTAAAGAAAATCAATCTTCAAGACGAGGTACAAAAGGAGGATCCAAAGGAAGTTCAAGATGAAGTCATGGAACAACCTTCGGAAGAAGTACCACCACAAGAAGAAGAATCGATGATGCCTAAGGCTTGGAGGACGTCTAAAGACCATCCTCTTGACAAGGTAATTGGCAACATCGAGAAAGGGGTAAATACACGAAATCTTCTTAAAGACACCGTAGGACATATGGCTTTTGTTTCACAAATAGAACCTAAAACCATTTCTGAAGCAATTGGGGATGAGCATTGGACCTTGGCAATGCAAGAGGAGCTTAACCAATTCAAAAGTAATGATGTTTGGGAATTGGTGCCAAGACCCGATAATCACACCATAATTGGTACAAAATGGATTTTTCGGAATAAATTAGATGAAAATGGTATAATCACTAGAAACAAAGATATGCTAGTTTCTAAGGGATTCAATCAAGAAGAAGGCATTGATTATGAAGAAACCTATGCACCCGTTGCACGCCTAGAAGCCATTCGTTTATTACTTGCTTTTTCATCATTTATGAATTTCAAATTATTTCAAATGGATGTCAAAAGTGCCTTTCTCAATGGGTTTATTCAAGAGGAAGTGTACGTTGAACAACCCCCGGGCTTTGAAGACTTTAAATCTCCCGATCACGTCTTCAAGCTTAAGAAAGCGCTATATGGACTTAAACAAGCTCCTCGAGCTTGGTACGAGCGCTTAAGCAAATTTCTTTTGGACAATGAGTTCGAAAGGGGGAAAGTTGACACTACACTATTTATCAAAAATAAAAACAATGACATTCTATTAGTTCAAATTTATGTTGATGATATTATTTTTGGTGCTACTAATGATTTTCTATGCGAGGAATTCTCTAAGTTAATGACTAGCGAATTCGAAATGTCAATGATGGGTGAGCTAAACTTCTTCTTGGGGTTGCAAGTGAAACAAATGAAAGAGGGAACTTTCATTTGCCAATCCAAATATTGCAAGGAATTGCTAAATCGTTTTGAAATGAGCAACGCCAAAGCAATGGCCACTCCAATGAGTACATCCAGAAGTATCGAGGTATGATCGGATCCCTTCTCTACTTACTGCTAGTAGACCGGACATCATGTTTAGCGCGTGTTTATGCGCTCGATATCAATCATGTCCGAAGGAGTCACACTTAACTGCGGTAAAACGGATTATGAAGTATCTTGTTGGAACAATAAATGTGGGACTATGGTATCCCAAAGATTCTTCATGCCAACTTGTTGGCTATTCCAATTCCGATTTTGCGGGTTACAAATTGGACCGCAAGAGCACTAGTGGCACTTGCCATTTGCTCGGTAGCTCCTTAGTTTCTTGGTTTAGCAAGAAACAAGTTAGTGTTGCGTTATCCACAACCGAGGCTAAATATATAGCCGCGGGGAGTTGTTGTCTCCTTTGGATGAAGCAACAACTCTCGGATTATGGTCTTAGTATTGATCATGTTCCTCTTCGATGTGACAATACTAGCGCCATAAGCTTGACGAAGAATCCTATTCTTCACTCAAGAACGAAACACATAGAAATTAGACATCACTTTATAAGAGATCACGTTCTCAAGGGCGATGTCGAAATTGAATTTGTTGAAACCAAAAATCAATTGGCCGACATCTTCACAAAGCCATTAGAGAAAGAGTCCTTTTTCCGCATTCGTAGTGAACTCGGAATTCTTGACTCCATGATGATCTAATTCATGCATTGAATTTTTCTCTAAATAATTACTAACTTGAGCGTCGGAGGCGCCTAATTCTTTTTTGCAGGTATCGCCCCAAAGACAGGGGGAATCTTCGGGCACTGGTAACATATAATCGATTATTGACTAAGAACAATCGATTATTTCTAACATCTCGGTTTGCAGGAATTTGGCAATAATCGGTTATCATATATTACTAATCGATTAAGTTGAGATTCAGGGTTACAGGTTTTATAATAATCGATTATTTAGTATTCCATAATCGATTACCTTTTATCGTCTCGGCTTTTCGTCACTTCACTAGACTGAAATAATCGATTATCATATTAACCAAAATCGATTATTCCCCGAGCCCGGACCCTCATAATACTTCTGTCTTCAAATAATCGATTATCTCCTATCGCATAATCGATTTCTTCTCTTATTACAATTCAAAATATTTGAAATAATCGATTATTCAGCCTCCATAATCGATTACCAACGGTCAGTATTCAAATTTTTGTTACCGTTCATAACCGTTTGGCTTAATAAATCTGCAACTTTTTGCTCCATAAATGCCTCACTTCTTCAATTCTATAAATAGGTGTTTTCATCCTTCAAATTTCTCACTTCAATCTCACTCTTAGTTCCAAACAATCTTCCAAAGCCTTCAAACTTTTGAAACAGCTCCTATTTCTTCATACTAATGGCAAGCAAGCACTCTAAACGCTCTCGTTCCGGCAAACAGATTGCCTCCTCTTCCGCCGCTCCTCCACCCGTTTTCCACTATAAAGACGGCTCTTATTTGCATTTTGATACTCAACCCGAACTTTTTCGATTCATTGAAAAATTTGAGAATCGAGAAATCCTTCCGCCTCGTTTCTCAACTACTCGATATCTTTGAAATAGCGCACCCCCATCAACAGAAAATATTCTTATGCAAAGCCAACTCATTGACTTTCTATATCTTCAAACTCCTTACATTCACCCTGCTCTAATCCGCGCCTTCTATTCAAATCTACATAAGGACGAAGATGGTGACCTTGTCTCTAGCATCAATGGAGTTCCAATTTTTGTAAATGAGGAAAACTTGCAACTCCTCACTAACCTTCCACGAAATGGTGAAGACATTTCTCTCTACACTAGAGAAGCAGGCGCTTTATTTGATGAACAACTTCTTTTTCACCAAATTGGTATTGGCGACTGTCCGGAGAATCGTCGCCCAACTATTACGCACATGCTCCCAGAATATCGTCTAATATTTTATTTCATCACCCGAGTTCTCAAACCCCAAAAATTCAATCATACCACTCTCACTCATGAGGATTCAAAACTCTTACATGCAATTATCACCGGGGCTCGCATCAATTAGGGCCAGCTCATTATGACTCATATGTATGATGCAATTGGGGACGATAAGCCACTCCCATATGCCTTTGTCATAATGGCTATTTTTGAAGCCTCCGGTATTGACACCTCCGTCGGTCCTCACAAAAAGGCAACAAAGCATTGGGAAATTCAAGAATCTTCATTTCCCAATATTGGTGAACATCCTCCTCCTCCTCCTACTCAAATACGTCGTCCTCAAGCTCCTACTCTTCACACCATTTCGGACCAACTTGCTTCTTTGTCAACCTCAATGACTCGTATTGATCAAAACGTCACTCGTTTGACTTATGAGCTTCATGGGTACTTTGATCATGTCAACTATCCATATGCCCAAATTGTTCTTCCGGATGGAGTGCCGGATGCCGAGCCGGGTGTTAATGATGACAATGAATAATAAATTTTTTATTATGTATCGTTTGAAATATATTCTGTCTATTTTTTGCTTTCTCGTGTATGTTTAATATTTTTAATGAAAGTTCATTATTTTTGCTAATGTCAAAAGGGGGAAGAATAAGGGCTATGCACACTAATACATATTGGCATAAATTGAGGGGGAACTTATACTTATCATATGCATATCCCGATATTGGTTTGCCATTATCAAAAAGGGGGAAATAGTTGAAACACGTTCTCAAGTCGCTAAAACTAAACGTGTGTTCATTTCTGTAGGTTTTGATAAATGACAAACCAACGCGCATGGAACATTGACATATGCCAAAGTCCAAGAACATGAGAAACAAAGAGCAAGATCAAGAATATCAACAAAGTTATAAATGAGTCACTTTATAGTGTGATCTTGATCCGACAACTTATTCAAGTCTTGGCTTCTCTCGTAAAATCATTTTCATGCATCGTTGATTTAAACCAAAATGATTTTCAAACATTTTCATTTTAGCCAAAATGATTTTCAAACATGTTTTTCAAATCTGGACATAAATAATTGATTATGTATTTCTTATAATCGATTATGTTAAGACAGTGTTAACCGAAAGTTGCAAAACAACAAAATAATCGATTATGTCTTTTCTGATAATTGATTATGTTAAGACAGTGTAAACTGGATTTTACAAAACAGAAAAATAATCGATTATGTTTTTCTTGATAATCGATTATGTCCAGACAGTGTATAACCGGAATTTTCAATACAGCAAAATAATCGATTATGTCTTTTAGGTAATCGATTATGTTAAGACCGTTGCCAAAGTATTTTTATAACGCTGAAATATGATCGATTATACCCAAGGCAATAATCGATTACGCTTGCACAGAATCTGCATCCGATTTTTTAACGTTAACAGATAATCGATTATGCAACTTGAATAATCGATTATTCTGCTTAAAATCCGCATATGATTTTTGAACGATCTGCAGATAATCGATTATGCAGATCATATAATCGATTATGCAAGCACAAAATCAGCAATTAGTGATTGGCAATTAAGCAACGGTCTTGGTGACTTTGAGCACTATAAATACACCTCAAAATCACTCTTTTAAGTACAACAACTGATTACATTCTTGCTTAAGCTTACATACTCTCATATCAATCATTTTATATTCATTTCATAGCTTTTTGAGAGCCAAACTCTTGACTAAGTTGTTGTGTTCTTGAACGTATTGTTTTTACTCATATCTACTCTATAAAGAGAGTCTTGTCTTGAGTGCTAAGTGTTTGTAGACACTTGAAGGGATATTCTAATCCCTTGTTGTAAGAAGGAAAAGTAGTTCCTTGGTTTGAAGTCTTGAGGTGCGGTATCCTCGAGCAGGTTGAAGTCTTGTAGAGTGTATATCTACGAGCAAGTGTAACGGTTTGTTAGGCACCCGTAAGCTTAACGAAGTTAGTGTAAAACTCGAGAGAGTCTCTCGGGGACTGGACTAACCACACGTTGTGGTGAACCAGGATAAATTCGGTGTGTTCTCTCCTTACCATTTTAATTACTGCACTTACGTTATTCCTGCAATTTTAATTCCGCAAATTTACATTGTTTTTTTATTATAACGCTATTCACCCCCCCTCTAGCGTTAAGCGTATATTCTAACAGCTTGTGTACGGTGTACTAAGAAACGAGATTCTAACGGTGGATAGTAATATTGTGGTGGGCCATATGGAGTGTGTGGGTATGTTTAGTGGTGGGGACGGGTTTGGTTGTAATGGGATAGAGCCCGAGGCCTGAACCAAATTCCCGACTCAACTGTCGCTACTTCCTACTTCTTCTTCTTTCCGAATGTTCCCCCATTCCCGCTCTGGATAGCCTGAGTAGTTGCTTTGATTGTAGAGTAACTCATGGTCTTGTTGGACTTGTGTCCTTCCTCGACCATGCTTCCAATTTTAACTACCTCGTTGAAAGATTTACCCACTGCCGACACCAGATGACCGAAATATGTGGGCTCCAAAGCTTGCAAAAAGTAATCTACCATCTCACTCTCCTTCATTGGGGGTTCAACCCTGGCTGCCTGTTCCCTCCAACGGAAACCGTATTCTCTGAAGCTCTCGTTGTGTTTTCCAGTTTTGTCAAAGATAGACGGTCCGGAATAATTTTGACATTATACTGAAAGTGACAGGCGAACGCTTGTGCCAGGTCATCCCAAGTGTACCATCGAGTGTGATCCTGCCGAGTGCACCATTCCAATGCCGACCCACTTAAACTTTGGCTGAAATACACCATTAGCAATTCATCTTTTCCCCATGCACCTCTCATTTTGCTACAAAAACCCCTTATATGCGCGACTGGATCGCCATGTCTATCATATAAGTCAAATTTAGGCATCTAAAAACCTGGAGGCAACTACATATCTGGAAATAAACAAAGGTCTTTGAATGCCACACTCACCTGGTCATCTAATCCTCGCATATCCCGGAACGATTGTTCTAAACTTCTGACCTTCCTGAGCGCCTCATCTTGCTCAGGATTTATAACTGGTTTTTCAACCCCGCCGGGATTTCGAAACGGGGAGCATATGAGTAAGGTCTATGGGCTTCGTAAGCGGGTTCTAGTAGGTAGCACTGATTGTCGTGAGCTTGAATGGCTCACTTGATGATCTATGAAGTGCGGGAGGAGGAGCTACCACATAAATGGGAGCAATTGGTAGAGGGGGTGAGGAACGGCTTTGGGTAGTGGAGTTGGGGATGTTTGAGAGGTCGTACCCTAGTGCTGCAAGTAGACAAGAAAACTTGGGGGTGGATCAGTGGTGTAATGGTCATGAGCTTGGGCCAGTGGTGGGATGAAGGTTGGATTAGCAGGATAGGTTGGTGGTGGCTGCCCTCTTACCCACGTCCGATACATCTCAGTCTTTTGGTGTTTCAATTTGTACATTTCCTCCTTCATGGCATTAATGTCCGGTTCCTCTTCCTCTTTCGAGGGGTTAATGATGCCGACATCGTTTTTTTGATTGGCCATTGTCTGCTTGCTCTTAGATCGCGTGTTGTAGGAGTGGGTTTCCAGAATGTCGCTAGTACTAACCACATGTCTGGTCTCGATACAACAACACCAAAACTTGTTAATGGTTAGGTTTCGACATATAAGCAGCCACATATTTGGGGATAAATGCACCTAAACAGTTATTGGTCACTAGATGAATCGGTTGCTTGCATCATCCCAGCTTTCCCTTTTCTTTATTTGTAATACCTTTTCTTAGCTTTATCCTCTTACTCTTTCCTCTTATTTTTCCATTGTTTGCTTCTTGCTTTCCCTTATTTTCCTTTTCTTTTCTCTCATGTTCTCCCCCTCGTTGTTTCTTTTCTCTTTTCTTTTTCTTTTATTTGGTTACGGTCGAATCATATGTAGATTGCCTACGTATCATGTCCCTGCATGAATCAGACCGAGCGCAGTTCAGGCAGATATGAAAAAATAAACAACAAAATATTTTTTTTTTAAATTTTCAATAAAAACAAACACCTTGACTACAATGACTCAAGACTCATAGACTTGAAATAAACTAACAAGCTTAGAAAAGATCAATTTAAAAGACCTAACAAACTCCAAAACAACTTAACAGACTCAAAGAAAAAGTACCGACTCAAGCAATGATCACAAATACATTAAATTCTTGAACATTCCTGTAACTCTCGGAGTGTTGTTTGGTTTTGTTGCGGGCTCGTCTGCAAGATCCAACTGGAGCCTTTCCAAATCTCTCATTACCTGCTGGACAAACGTCATGACTGCCACGAAGAAAGTGGTTTGGGTCATGTCTTCACATATTTGGCATTTCACCATAATATACTCTGCAATCGTTGTGACCCTTTCACGGATCCTGCCCTTCTCCCATAATAAATCTTCAATTTGTCAGGTTCTTGCTTCCACAGTTTGTTTAGCTGCATGGCTTTGTTTTTGAAATTGTTTTCTAACCGTGCTATCAAAGAATAACAGTGCTCCCTTTCGGTTTCAAAATTCCTTCCCTGCTTGGCCATTTCATTTTCAACGATCTTGACCCTTTTTTTCATACTTGTCGATCCATTCTAGTATTTCTCCTTCAACTGACGGATAAAACTAGCTCGTTCCCCTGCATCTTTGGCTATCTTGGCCCGAGCATTTGCTAACTCTTTTTCAGTCTTACGTAAATCATCGTCGAAATCACGTGCCTTCTGGGTAAGGTTGTATATGAGCTTCTCATCTTTTCTACTCATGCCCGGGTTATCAATTGCTATTTTCATTTTCCTGATCTGTGCTGTAAGAGCTTCATTTTCTTGGATCAATCTTCTTTTCTCACTTTTGGCTTCCTGAACTTGGAGATCATTGTTGAACTCCATGTTTCTCAGCCTTTCTTTCAAGGCATGAATCTCGGCTTGAGACACTTTTTCCTTTTCACCCCATGCTAATCTTTCTTGAATTTTGTCTTTAAAAGCTTGAACATGAGGTCTTTGGCGGGTCTCTCAGGTTCGGGTTCTACCTCAGTGTTCACACAAGACCTCTTCTCAAGCCAAGCATCATAGTGTGGACCCACTTCTCCTTTTGTGGCATCTGGTACTTGGGTGCCATTTTTAAGATACCGACAGCCATTCCAATCCTGTTGAACTAAAGCTTCGGGAAATACGGCTTTCAGATGCAACTCTATAACTTGAGTACTTAGATCTTCATCTTATGGCACAATTTGATACTGTCCCAATTGTCTCAAGACCCTCTGTGGTGCATACAGTTGAATGCTTTTCACACCCATTATCCTCAAGTAGCCCTTGTCAGCAGTCATGTATATGGCTTCTGTCTTCGGGAGCCATCCTATGGACCACTCTTTTTTACTTTCTTTGAGAGTTTTCAAACGAGACACCCATACTTTAAACCCCTCTAGCACACTATAATCCTTTACCCACTCTTCATAACTGGTGATGAAATTATTTGGGCTCGAACCATAACTCATGAATCTGGGATGGTGGCGAAAATGTTTGATCAACCACATTTGTAGGAGGATATTGCAACCTTCAAAGAACTGAGCCCCAGCTTTGCATAAAGGCAACGCACGGTAGATATCTGCCAGTACCAACGGGGAAAGTGTATGATTTTTCCTGGTGGTGAGGATTTGTGCAATTCTAAACATACGAATACCACTGTCCCTTTATCATTTGGAAAAATCATTATCCCCAAGAATGTCACAATAAATGTGAACCGGCGATAAAGTTGCCAAAGATCCTTATCTTTCTTGTTACTCAACCCCTTTTCATGTGTCTCAAAACCAGAAGAATGCCAAAAACTAAATTATAAGAAGTGGAAATCACAACACCCGTTGCTCACGCGATTTTTACTTGTCTGTTTGCTGATATTCAGGAGGCCAAAAAACTTGTGCAACGATGTAGCCCTTGGAAATATAAGTTGTTGCTTCCTCAGATCTCGTCCAAACTCAATGTACCCGGCTATCTCCTATAAAGTAGGGGTAATCTCTAAATCTGAGAAGCAAAAAACATTACGAGCGGGGTCCCAGAAAGTTATCATAGCCTTGATCAGATCATCCCGTGGTTTGATCTCCCAAATGTCTATAAGAGCGCCCAACTATTGTCTTACCATTCCTGACCATCTTGATCCAAATCATTCCACCACATGCGCAAATGTACTCGATCCTGCTCCCTGATCACTTTTGGTGGGTCCTAGATAATATTCATTCGTTCATGTAGAAAGGTAGGGTTAGGGTTGACTCTAATGACCCCTTTTTGAAAACAAGTTTATAATTTATTTTTTTAAAATCATGATTCCCTCCTTGACATGCTAATTTTATCAAAATGGATATCTTTGCAAATATGGCCCTTTCCTATTTCCATGTGAATTTTTAGGCCAGGGAGGCTTATTTTGTGACACTTCTCAACTTTGTCCATTCTTTACGAAGATAGCCCTTCGATAACGGGAGAATATTCTAAGGCTTCTCGGTAAGAACGGTCTAAAACGCTACCGACACTAAATTTACTTATTTATCTCTCCTTTTTTTTCTATATTTTCAAAATAAGGCCGGACCTTATGTAGGTTGCTTACGTATCCCATATCTGATGGGAATCAGACCCGCGTAGTTCGGCAAATACAACTACTTTTTGAAACAAGACTCTTTTTCTTCTTTTTTTTCAATTCATAGGCAAATAAACAAACTAATTTTGAACACAAGACTCTTTTTTTTCTTTTCATTGGCAACTAGAACAAGCTATTTTTTAAAACAAAATTTTTCTTTTCATTGGCAAATAGAACAACCTATTTTTGAAAACAAAAAATTTTTATTAGCAAAAGAACAAGCTATGTTTGAAAATGAAACTTGTTTTTCTTTTTATTGGCGAACAAACTCTTTTCCTTTTCTTCTCTCTTTTTTTTCTATTTATTTTTTCTAATAAAGAATCGGCAGAGTTTTGGGGTATTTTCAAGCATTGGATTTTCTTTAGAACCGGGTTTGCTCCTTTCCTACATTACTCTTGGTCTTTTTCTCTTTTTTCTTATTTTTCTTTGATTTTTCCTCACTCTTTGTTTCTTATTTCGCCAGTCAGCATGCAAGCCAAAACAAATGAATATTCACATAGAACATTGGATGCATCATGATGGTCTGTCATTTTGGGTACACCTGTCCTAGACGGACCCAAACCCTGTGTTGAGTTCCCTAAGTCATAATGCACGTGATGCAAACGAGCGCTCCTACTAGGGATACGGCATAAGGCTGTGTTTTTCTAAGTTTGAGTCCTGGGGTTTTGATCTAGACATGGGGTACCCGAGTGGACAACTAGGGCTGAGGAGGGGGCGGCGTACCTGGAGCACTAAAGTCTGCCCGGCCCTGTCGCTTTCCCAGCCTCGCTCTATTTGGTATAATTTCTACAGAAAAGGCGAGCTACGCGAACGTATGCACCATTTTCAGAAGACTCAAAGGGGTAGCGTATGGAGACAATATACAATTCAACAAAATTAAAGTGGTAAACGCATAGTATTTAGCACAAAGGTTCACAAATACAATAATATTACAATAAATAAGCCAAGTAAAAATCATAAAACAAGCTCGAATTCTTGAACCCTGCGAAATCAGAGATTCTGAGTTCGTTCCCTAGCAGAGTCGCCAGAGCTGTCACACCTCCTTTTGGCTACTACACCCTGCGAAGGACGTAGATAAAGGGAGTTTTTCAAGTTGAAATGACAATCGAAGTGGGATTTATTATTTAAAGATTCAGAGTCGCCACTTGGGAGATTTATGGTATCCCAAGTCACCTATTTTAATCCTGAATCGAGGAAAAGAATGACTCTGTTATTATCGTCTGCGAATCAGAAATCCGGGTAAGGAATTATGTTAACCCGGGAGTAGGTGTTAGGCACTGTCGAGTTCTGTGGTTCTAGCACGGTCGCTTTGATAATACTTGGCTTACTAAAATTGCTAAATTAATAATTTTAGAACCTATGTGCATTTACTTTTTACCGCTTTTAAATAAGAGAATTATCTTTAGACGGGTCACGCGTACGTGTTCCCATTTGTTTGGTGCGTCAAAAAGCATGTCACGCAAACGTGTCCATAATTAATAATGTTTTATATTATTAAGAAGATTTGACCGAAGTAGCGCGAACGCGTATTTTGACTTTGTTTTTAGAACTGTAATTGTGTTACGCGAACGTATACACAATCACGATGGTATTTTAAGACGACCCTAAAGGATATTCTACGAATTTTTAATCATTTTTATATCTGGATTGGAGGGCAAAAAAGTGAAACACTGTCAACATTGAGCCCATATAAAATGGGCCTCAAATCATACCCACAAGGTGAGACCAAGACCCTATATCGAACCTTTTTTACGGCACCAGCACACTCAAAATCCCATTTATTTGCGACAAATCAAAGTAATGCAAAACCCTCTTAAATCAAAATCCATTTCGTGTGTGGGCACTTCTATTTAATTCCTAGATGTTATAATTTCTTAACAAAGAACGACAGGTAGATAACTTAATTAAGCATGCTAGCACTTATTAATTTATCACTTTATCATTAAGCTGATAGCCAATTGCGCAAAACGAGCAGGAAAATCTAACTTCATTTAATCCAAGCTCAAATCCTTATAAATAGTACATGGAACTTCAGGGAATAGCATGATGAACAAATAGAAAAGTATCACTTGATTTGACTATAAAACTCGTATCACAAGATCACACGTACTTCTGATTCTCTTTTTTTTCAAAATTTGCACATTCAAACAAACCAACCGCATGCTTATACAAGTGCATTTTTAATTGGAAGTTGGCAGATCCTATCCTATTCAACTATAACCAGAAGATCCTAAAAATTAAACTAGTTAAACAATCATGCGATTAAATCTAAGAATTAGTAGACCGGTAATTAGGCAATAGAAACTAAATCAGATTATCAAAAGTGCTCATGAATCAACACAAAATAAAACTAGAAAAGAAAAGAAAATCAAAACAAAACAAAAATCAAGATAGGACAAAATTAACAAAACTTAATCAAAACCCAAACACTCTAAATCATTTAATCATGAAGTTCGATTAAACAAACAAAAAAAGAAGGGATGAAATAGAAGGCCAGGTATATGAACACAAAAAGACTACAAAGAAAAGAAAAGAAAAGAAGAAGATGAAATAGAAAAAACTCACCAATTTGAGCTGGACCAGGGTTGACTTCCCCGTTTAAATTGCGAGATAGTATTAATCACTTGTTCTTTGTAAATAACAGGTAAATAACATTAACTCGCGATAAAATCGGACCTAAAACTCAAGAGTACTGGAGAAGGACCCTGCATGCTTAGGTTTCAATTTGAACTTTCGAAGCTTGAAACTCGGATTCAAAATTCGACGAACTCGAGTGATATTTGAAGGAAAAGGAGGACAGATATAGGATGAGGGAGGTCTGGTGGTTAAGGGGTGCTGATTTGGGAGGGTTTGGAGGTGGTGCAGCCGTAGGCGGCAGAGGTGGCTTCCACAGATTCGAAAATTTGAGGAGAAGGGCGGGGATTTGAGACATGGGAGTTTGGGGTTTGGAAAGAGAAAGTTACGGGGAGTATGTCGTGTAAATTTTAGAGGGGCTGGAGAATCGCCGCCGGTATAGGCGATTTCCGGCGGGCGGCGGAAGACGGCAGAGACGGGAGGGATGATGGTTTGGGGGTTGGGGGTCTCCGACCGTTTTATATCCTAAACCTAGGCAGTTCCAGATCGTTTGATCTACTGAGATCAATGGTCGTGATTGAGAGGCTCTAAACGACATCGTTTTGGGGACGAGGAAACTGGACTAGGTTTTCAAAGATGCATTGGGCCATTTTGGCCGGATTTTGGGTGAGATTGGCCCAAAAAATAGGTGTTTATTAAGACCAAGCTTTTAATTCTCTTTTTTTCATTTGTTTTCTTTTCTTTTCTTCTTTTTGTTTTTATTTAATTTTTCTGATTTTTATTAAATGCCAAATTAAAATTAAAAAATCGTATTAATTCTAAAGCTCTACTAATTAATTTTCAAAATTAACTAATTCCTAATTTGAAAAAAAACTAAAACAAGTTAAAAGTAGAAATGCAAAAGAACCATTTTTGTTGTTTTCTTCTTTGTATAGTAACTTGATTACTAATTAATCCTAAAATGTAAAATTAAACCCTAAATGCAAATGTCAAGTATATTTTTTTATATTTTTTATTAATTAAAATGCACAAACGAAATGCAAACAATTAACATAAAATGTCACAAAAATTACAAAATAATGAACGAAATCATTTTGTTTGAATTTCTGGAAATAATTCATATAGGGCAAAAATCACGTACTCACATAACCTATCTTATTTCATTGTAGTTCTCATTTATATTGCTTATTTCATATTGTTGAAACTTATTATTATGTTTAACCTCAGTAGGGCTCTGACATTCCTCGTCACTACCCAACCGAGGTTAGGCTTGGCACTTATTGAATACCGATGTGGTGTACTCACGCCCCTTCTGTGCATATTTTTCATGTGCAGATCCAAGTACCACTTCCCAGGCGTATCACCCTTGAGGCGAATAGATCTAGCAGAGACTTCGAGGTACATCTGTCGCATCCGCAGACCAAGGAGACTCTATCTTATTCTATCTTTTAGCAGTTCGTCTTCCTTCTTACTGTTGTTTTAGACATTCTGGAGTTAGAGCATTATACTATATTTTTTTCAGCTTGTGTTCTCGTGAGTTTCTAGGTTTTGGGATAATATTATAGAAGTTTGATATATTGTGATGTATGTGCCAAGGGCCATTTTACATTTTGTTTTCCATTTTTATTAAATCTTTGTTTGAGTTATAATTTCTGTAAGTTATTTGTTTTCGCATTGTTAGACTTACCTAGTCGTAGGATTAGATGCCGTCACAACATATTTATAGAGGACGAAATAGGGTCGTGTCAAAAAGAGAGGTAACAAACGAACTCGTCCTCATATTCGCTATCTGACGGATGAAAATTAACACGCTGAGACTACGGTTCAGTTTCACTGAAACTATTATATAAAACAAGATCAGATCTAGAAATCGTTTGATATGAAAAGAATCTAATCTGTTATAAGATTGCGAAGATATTTTTTCTGTTACAAGAGGCGGTTAGTAACAAAGTGACATAAGTCCAAGTAGAAATAAAATGGACATAATAAATCCCATAGCCATGAGTCAATGACGGCTAGTTTAAAAATACAATTACAATACATACAATTTAAATATAAAATTTATATAATATATTTTTTGTATATTGGTATCTGATTTATATACAATAAAATAAATTTCATATAATTAATTATATATTTTACAACTTTATTTACAATTCTCATACAATATTTCTACTTAATTATACACAACTACAATATCATATAACTTAAATATAATTTGTATACAATATTGTTCAAATTTCATACAATAGTTAAATAAATGAAATATATTTATATATAAACAACATAATATAATTTTACTATAATTTCATAAATATAGTGTATATCATATCTTCTTCTTCTCTTCTTCGACGAGTTTCAATCTGAAATTCAGCCAAAACCAAGTCTAATCTTCACCAAAACCCCTCAAAATTGAGATATAAACTCCACAACATATTTCCAATCATTTGCAACAACGCCCAATCCAAATAAATAATAATTTATAAAAACTCAAATTCAAATTAAAGCTTCAAAGCTTTTTACTAGTTGTCAATGGTGGAATTGCTGCTTTCTTTTCCTTTGCTTTATATTACTGAAATTAGGGATTGAGAGATAGAGAGAGACCCAGAGAGAGTTCTCAATTCTTTGCCACAACATCCAATTCAAACAAATAATATTTTTTGAAAACCCAAATTCGAATCAAAGCTTCAAAGCTTTTTAATGGCTATCAATAGTGGAAGAACTACTCTCTTGTGCAAGATACGTGGGGAGGATGGTGGGATGTGCATAGAAAAATGTGGAAGTGAGATAAAGAGAGAGAGAAACGACGGGAGTGGGGGTGATTTTAGGAATTGATTAATTATCCTTAAATCCTAAAAATGTACATAACTGGTAATTATGTATATAGGAGGTAATTAAAGTGAAACGTGAGTAGGGAGGTTAATATAGTTTCATATAGTGTATAGGAATGTAAAAATTCCTTTTGAAGGCATGCCCTAGGGGAGAAATATTAAACTATGAGATTAAGCGCTCGTTTGGACATAAAATTTGATGAATGATTTTTTCAAAATTTTTTTACCTTTTTTCAAAATCAGTGTTTGTTCATAAAATTGTAAATTTTCACTTGAAGATGCATTTTGAAAATTTTTAAAATTCTAAAAACCTGCAATAAGTTATTTTTGAAATCATCACTCATCACTCACAAAACTTCAACAACCCAAACTGAAATTTATGTCCAAATACAACTCTAAATTTCAAATATCATTTTTAACTGAAAAAACATTTCATCATTTTTTCGAATTATACAATTCTTATGTCCAAACGCCTACTAAATTTATTAATTAAACAAAATAGCCACTTACTTAATCACTTAAGTTATAAATAGCTGGAAAATATATAATGCATGTAAAATATATATATATATATATATATATATATATATATATATATATATATATATATATATATATATATATATATATATATATATATATATATATATATATATATATATATATATATATATATATATATATATATATGTATATATATATATATATATAGATATATATATATATATGTTTTCCTAAATATACCATATATGAAACCGTATTACCAAAAATGTACATAGTTTGTATATTACCTGCCCAGTCCACACTTTAACTACAATTTATATACCAATCTTTAATTAGGCAGAATTTGCCATTTATAGCGCGCTTAAAATCAGCCACAAAATCTGGGCTTGATTTATTCCACATGAAAATTGCAGTTTGAAACAGGAAGTACATATTCGAAGCTGTGTAATTGTCTCTTCTACTACAATTCAAAAAATTACGCAGAGCTTCAAAAATTACACAGAGCTTCAACAAACAGAATACAATTTGTTGAACTCAAAACTGTTCTTCATCGTTATCAGTAATCAAATTGTTGATCGTTCTCTGTTCTTCATCTGTTTTCTATCAACTACACGAAATCATGTAAAAAAACCGAATCATGTTAAAATTTAATGGGAATTGGGATAACTATGGCAGATTTAGAGATTTTGAAGTTGATGCCATTATGGTAGATGAAAATGCAATCTACAGAATTCTTATTTCTACAATTGCAGAATAATTATCAATTGATACATCAGAAAAAAATTATAAAAATCAAATACATGGTGAACGACAATTGTCCTCCAATGGAGATTAGGAACGATATGGGGGTTCGTGTGTATATGGGGGTTCGTGTGTATATGGAGACCAAAAAGGAGAATAAAAACTTAGGTTCATATCTTTTATGTATAAGTGTAAGAGATTTCAATATGGAATTGGCGATCACCAACGATAACACAAGTGCAGGTTTGTGTAATTCGACATTGTAGAGTTATGGGTTTTGTGTGTTATCTACAATATTACTACATTTACATAAAATTAAACTACAAAAACAATGTACTGAAGAGGACAGAGCAATGTTGTTTTCAAAATTATCTACATAGTTACTACATTTAAGTGTATGTTGATGAAGGTTAGTATGGATGCCTACAGTTACTTAATATTCCATCCTCTACGGCTATAGAGGAATATCACAGTGAAATAGTAACAGAATCTACGCAAACATATATTGATGAAGGACGAGTGTATCAGGACAAGCAAACCATAGCTGCTGCAATGAAGAAATTTTCTGTGATGCATAAGTTCCAGTCAAGAGTAAAAAGATCTAGTCATAGAAGGTATGGAGTTTTAGTGAATATATATGGTCTTTACAAATTGTAGTTATAATGTAGTGCAATTGTAGTTAAATTATATTTTATAACAATTTTATGTGAAAACAACACTTTTGTTGCATCTACATTTATAGTATATATTAAAAATTGTATTTTTTTTGTAGCTACTGGCTTGTATTCGTTGATGAAAATTGTAAATGGCACTTCAAGGCAATGTCAATTAATGATTCTGCAATGTTCAAGATAAGGAGTTTCATCCGACAACACACATGCTCCTTAATGGACGAAACCTTCATACAGCACAAACGTACTGCGGCTTTAGTTGGTAGCATGGTTGTTCCAAAGTATTGTGATCCTAAGACTCTTTACACCCCAAAGGACATACAAACTGACATGTTATGGGAACATGGACTGAACCTAAGCTACATGCAAGCATGGAAAGCAAAGGAAAAGGGCTTTACAGTTTTGATAGGGAATCCGGCTTATTCCTACAGCAAATTACCCAAATATATTTTATAATCTTGAAGAGACTTATCCTGGTTCTGTTGTTAAATTGAAGAAGGCAGCAGATGAATGCTTCTTATATGCATTTTTTGCTCTTTGTACAACAATAAGTGGTTGGCAACATTGTAGCCCAGTAGTAGTGGTTGATGGGATATTCTTAAAGTCAACCTACAGGGGGATTATGCTGACAACAAGCACCATGGATGCAGAAGGTAAAAATTGTAAAAATTTTCTAGTTATTTTGTAGCCAGTCTATAAAATGTAGTTAAATTGTAGTAAATTTGTAGTTATTTTATAGTTATTATATAAAATATAGATAAATTATCTATATTCTGAATATATATATATATATATATATATATATATATATATATATATATATATATATATATATATATATATATATATATATATATATATATATATATATATATATTGTAGTTATTATTTAATAATATTTTTATATACATTTTCAAAGCTGCCAATTAATATTTTATGAATTAATAATATAGGTAGCTGTGGTTGATTCCGAAACGACACATCTTGGCAGTGGTTATTTGAGCAATTCAAGCAGGCATATGGTGAAAGACCTTCAATGTGTGTTGTTTCAGATAGGAATGAGAGTATACTGAAGGCAACATTAATTTTCTTTCCTGACATGCCACATTACTCTTGCATGTGGCATATTTGGACAAATATAAGGTCCAAATTCAATAAAGGGGCATCTACAATTACATGAATTGTACTTTGCTACAGCACGATCATACAATCTGGATGAATTTAATGAAAGAATGTCGAAGATTGAAGAGGTAGACCCGCATGTGAAAGTCAAGAGTACATGCAACAGTAAATAGAACTTTTACTATGACATATAACATTGCCGAGTCGTTGAATGCTGTAACAAAAGAGGCAAGAGAGCTGCCAATATTTGACCTATTAGAGTATATCAGGATATTTCTTGAACGTTGAACGAAAGAGAAGTTATTGAAAGGAAAGTGTACTTTCACATACCTTGGGTACAAATACAACAAAAAATTGGATGAAAACAGAATATTATCTTACAAGCTTAGGGTAAGATCTATCTATTTGGTGCAAAAAAATATATTACCTAATATACAGTGTTTCCAGATTGTAGATAAATTGTAGTCAAATTGTAGATAATTATAGTCAAATTATAGATAAATTATGGGCAAATTGTAGGTTGTAGGTTAAGTTGTAGAATATTTGTAGCTGATTTATAGATAAGTTATGGTAATCTATTTTTATGATTCATATAATATTTTTTCTGTTTGTTCTGCAATTGTAGGTGAGAGATTCAACAGATCATATACATATTGTGTTAGATGGTGTTAAGCGGTATATTGTACGTCTAGAAAATAAGAAATGTAGTTATGGACAATTCCAACTTGAAAAACTTCCATGTGCGCATGTGTTGGCAGCATTAAGGCACAGGAATGAAAAATATGTAGACTATTGATCTCCGTATTATACAAGGAAGAGACTTCTGCGTACCTATGAAATACCAGTAAATCCTCTTCCTGATGAAAGAAAATGGAATGTGCCACAGCATATTTTGGATGAGGTAGTAAAGCCACCGCCGGGAGATAAAAGGAAGCCAGGGAGACCTCAAAAGGAAAGATATAAAAAATATGATGAAATAAAGTTAAAGAAGTACAAGATGTCATGCAAAAATTGTGGAGGTGAAGGGCATAACAAAAGAACTTGCAAGAATGCACCCAAAAAGAAATGAATATCATGTAGCTAGAATACTAATTCAAAATAAATGTTAGTGAGTTTAAGTTAGCAGATTTTTTGTGTAATCGTTTAAGTTTTTTAAGATCATTATGAAGTATACTACAATTTGTGTATTGGCGCTTGACATGATTTTATGTACTATGTCATGCATCTAAATTTGTCTTTTATATAGTTTAGCTAAATATTAATATTTACTATCTAAAGTAGTCTTTTCTATGAATTTTTGTATTATCTAATATTTATATAGTTTAGCTAAACTTTAATAATTATTATATAGTTTAGCTAAACTGATTAATAAAGTAATCTTAATGTAAAGTGACTCCAGATTGTAGGTAAAATGTAGGGTAGATGTAGTTAAATTATATTCTTGGTTATAATTTGTAGATGATTTGTAGATAAATTCTGGATAATTTATTTCTATGGCTTGCGTATTTATTTCATCTGTTTGCTGTGTAATTTTATTATAACTAACAGTTATATATAGATTTTACCTAGTAATTGAAGGTATTTCATAAAAATTATGTGAAGATTAATTGCAGGAAAATTGTATTATAACAAAACAGAGTAATCAACTCTAATATAATGAAGATACTGTGCTGTAAACAATCTAAATTTAATATTTTCTACACTGTATTCTTCTTCAACTACAAAATGGCTTCAACTAAACTAGGAACACAAGATTCCATTTCTTCTTTCTCTGTACTCTAGTTTTCTTATTTTTAGCAGGAGCACCCTTCCTCCTCGCCCATTACCTCACTTTCACTGATTGACTCATCTTTTTGCTTATTTGTATCACAGTCCCATAGGAGAGCTCCATAGCGTCTACGGTGTTGGTCGATATCTCAAAGGTCTTTTGAAGGGATTGACAAATCTCCAAGGCTAACATACTCCGCAAAAGCAGCCACAAATACACCACAATCGCTGCATAAAATAATTTTTTTAATTATTTAACAAATGATTATAAAAAAATAATTAAATATCTAGAAAGAGAGAATAATTTTTTTACAGTGATCCTTCCTTTTACTGTGGAATCTCCGCAACCATCCACTATATGGTGAGAGGCTCTGTAACTGGTTTCTCAATGTATGCCTTTGTTGTCTTGAAGGCAATATCTTTATGTTTTCCGTAAAAACTAGTGCAAGATAAATACAGAGGGATAATGATTGAAAACTTATCAATTAACGATTCAACGACATTATGATGGTGTGAAGACACCATGGAATCATACACATAAAGTTGCATGTCCGCTATGTCGAAAACGAGCAACAACCAATAAAAATTCTCTACAATGTTCACAGGCATGATGACATAGCCAACTAGATCCCAGGCAACATTAGCAAGAAGTCTATACCCAAGAATATATTCTGCAATATCATCATCGGGTTTAACAATATAATACTTTTGTTCTGGCGGAGAACTTATGAACTTGTCATAGATTTGTTCAATATTAGTCTTGAACAAGCAATCTGTTGTTGTGAACTTAATGTTGTTGTTGGGGCCATATCTGCCTCTTTTTCTCAGGTAATACATAATAACATCAATGTGTTGTAAAATAAAATAAAATCTACTATAAGCTACAATGTAACCACGATTATCTATAGAACAGCTACACTTTAAACTAAAATTGGAGCATTCATAATAATCTAACAGATTTCAACACTTTAGCTACTATATAGAGCAGCAAATGCTACACAGCAACTAACGTAAGGTCTCAATAATATCCAAATTCACACTGCAGTTAATATTATAAGTAAGAATTTAATTACAAATTAACTACAATTGAACTACATTGATGATATACAGAGATTCCAGTTCTGTCCAAAATAACAAAAATACAATTTTTACATACAAATCATCGTCAAATATGAGACATAAGGTCCAACAACAGCACAATTATACTATAAATAATAAGAAACAACATTTACATGAAATGTCTGCATTAATTACAACTAATAGTAAACAACATGGTCACATATATCGCATGTCAACAATATAGCTACAATTACACAAAACAATTGAGGACAAAACATATATAATTTATTCTTTATACTTACGGTGCTATTGATGACTTGTCTAAGATGAGCAAGGGAATAAAATCAGTCCACCTTTTCAAAACCAAGGTCTAACCAAGACTTGATTTGGTTATCCTTTTTCGAAAAGTATTCATTCCTCTTGTAACAACAAATAAATATCAAATAAAAAAAAAAGACAGAATTAATTACATATTTAAACTTTAAAAATGTTGAAAGTGTCAAATTAAGCATTCATACCTCTTAGATACTTTGTCACTACAACGGTATAACCACTTGGTAAACCTATCTATCAAATCAGCATCTACATTTTCACCTATAACAGTTGTGAAGGGGTGCTTGAGGTAGAAAAATTTAGGTCCAATAGAGCTACTGCCTCTAAAACTATATAGAGGTGCAAAAGGTGATCGTGCATGTTTTCCTGATTGCCTGGTTCACCCCGGATGAATAGAGGTTGCTTCATCTGGTATGAGCTCGCCATACATAACCAATCGTGTTAAGTTGTCCGACAATCCAAAGTCATCCCAAGTCACACTATTCATGTTAATGCATGAACCTTCAGGAATAACTCATTTCACATGCTCTCCATCTTCACTTTCATTTATCGGATTCTCAATGACTTGTTCTCCCCGTGCTGCTACAGTCACCCCGTGACTTGGGGATTGTGCATTGTTATCTTCAATATCTATTACATAAAAAATAACTTACTTAACTACAGTTAAAATTTGTATAAGCAACAATTATGTATTCATAATGATATTATGATACTATACATATTTGTTCTACATCAGGTTTAATTAATAATGAGGACAATATAAATAATAATAACTAATGATGGCTTTCAAAACGTGGATATATGTAGGTATTTGTAGATAAAAATATTAATATAATGACAGTATGATATTATACCTACTTGTTGGACCTCGGCTATTTCTTGAAATTCTTGTTCCTCCTGAACATGTGCAAGCACATGTTCTATTGAAACTTCAGGTTCAATTAATAATTGATATATTGTAAATTGTAGATATATGTAGGAATTTGTAGTTAAAATATGAATTATAAAATTTAGCTTTGTAAAATTATTATAATGAAAGTATGATATGATACGTGTTTTATCTACATCAGCTGCTTCTTGAAAATGTGGATATAAGTCAACATGTGCTTGAACATGTTCTGAAGAAACTACTGTGCAATTCATAATGAAAGGGTAAATATAATTAGATAATGCTCCTTTGAAAGTTGTAGATATATGTAGGAAGTTGCAGATAAGAATGTGAATAGTAAACCTATGGTCTATAAATAATTATACTAACTATATATATTTGTAGGCATTATGTAGATACATGCATTGCTTGTGCTTGCAAGCAATTGATCACCAATATTGAACTGAAATTGCTTGTTGTTCTCTCCTTGTTGTTGTTCATTGTTTTTGGTTGAACTACCAGCAAACTAAAGATTTTATATTAGTTTGAGTATATTGTTTATAAATATATATCAACTCTTACATTTTCATTATCTACATCATATCTCATGTTTATCAATTTCAAAACAATTTTTATAGAAACATCTATAAACACTCGAAGGTCATTGAGTTGCTCAAATATATCCTTCCTAAAATCCTTTTTACTTTCCATCAAACTAAAAGTTAAAAATATAGTTAGTTGGTAATTTTATTCAAAGTGCTACAGTTCTATTACAATTTAAGTAAGATGAGTGCAATACCAACATGGCTGACTATAGAATTTTACTTCAATTTAACTATACTGTATACATACATTAATTATTTATGGAATGTAGATAAAATGTAGAAAATATGTAAATGTATTGTAGTTATTTATATTACCTGTTCAATCCCCTTTTCTAGCTTACTGAGCTTGCTAGCCAGAGATTCATTGTCCTCTTGACAATCAATATGCTTGGGTTGCAATGTGGGCGAACCAACATTTGGAACATGTGATGAATGTGCACCTTGTTCACCTTGGCAGAGTAAGCACTCCAATTTCTTCACCAGTTTCAGTCATGCTTGTGAACTGAATGATGGAAAAAATAGTTAGTTCAAGTAAATCACTAAATGAAGATTAATTTTAATTATTATGAAGGTAAATGTAGCAACATACAAAACTTAAAAATATACCTTAACCCACTCAGGCTTGATCATCTTCTATTCAAATGCAGTTAGCCAAATCTGACCCTTATTTGCTGACCATCTTAATATACGAGGTATTGAGTCAGAACACCTCATTGCAAGCTTAGTGCTGACGGTCGAGCAACACTCATAAAGCCACACTTGCAGGCTAATGAGCATCTCCGTATGAGATAAGAATGTACATGGGGATTTAAACGATGTCAGACATATTCCATAACCTGATTGAAGGACTTAATACCCCATTGGTATGACTCAAAATTACTAGACTCTACCAACTAGAACCTAAACTGGTCTATGAAAGACACATGGTCTTTATCATAAGGACTAACAAAAAATTCCAAAAGATAAATAATGCACAACATCACTGCATCCTCATCGTTTTTCCAAGCTGTATTTGTTACTACATTTTTCAGATGCCACTTCTCAACCCTTTGTTTGTTCTGAAAATAGGTGTTCATTAAATAACTAGCATAAGTAGAAGTATAACCATAATCAGAAAAATTATTCACACAATTTAGACCAGTAATTAAATCAAAGTCTCTCAATCCAAAATTCAATTTTTCACCCTTCAATAGGAGTAAAAAAGGATTCATTAGACTTAGACAACTCATACTTCATCAGAAGATGAATTGCTTGGTTTTGCATGCAAATGGAAGGGAGAGAAAATAAGTAACCAAAGCAAGTGTTTTTGAAAAGATTTAAAGCATTTGAAGAGAGTAACACTTTTATCTGGCTAGGAATACTCGGATCACACAAAGCGTAGAATCTAAGCACCCCATAATTTATATTATGTGGGGCAAAATAATGATCATTCTGCAGTAAACAATAAATTATTTAACACTAGTAGCCTGCATAAAAAAGAAGCATTAAACTTGAAATAACTACACAATAACTACAAATATACCTTACAAAAGAACATATTACCCACAGTTTAACTACAAAACACTACAGGACATCTACATATATAAATATTATCTCAAAATATGAAGAAAGAAACAGGAACCACATCTCTGTTTCAAAAATATAACAGCTAACGATAATATAAGTACAAAATGACTACAAAAATAACTACAAAATAAATGTTAGTAGTATGTTCATTGCATGTATATATTTAGCTTTTTTGGGGGTGATTGTGGTATTAAAACACCCAAATCAAAAGAGGGGCTATCACCTAATGTAGATTTTGTAGGTATGTTTTTCATTGTTTATCTTCAACTTGAATCAGATGAAACTTCAATTTGTGAGAATAATAACTTTGGGATTTTGTGAAAATAACTGGAGAAAAATATAGAACTTGTGTTCTGTACAGAACAAAAAAGACGGTAGAAGTGAGATAGTAAAGGTAAAACGTGAGGGGTGGGGGGAGAGAGAAGGGTTAAGTTAAACATGGGTAGATACGGTCCTAAATTAGCGCCTAAAATAAATGCACCATTAATTATATCCCTAATTTGAATTATGGTATAAAAATGGTAATTTGATATGCTGAAATGTAATTAACTGAAACCTTAAACCTTGATAGTAATAAGGTTTTATATATGGTAAAGGAAGATAAAAATTTCATAAATATGTAACTATATATAATCTATACGTACCAATTAAAAAAAGTAAATAATGAATCCGACCAAATATTTATATAAAATTTCGACTAAAGTAGGACAAAAGACATGAACAAGCTTTCCGGATTAAAGGGGAGAGTCGTGCAGTATTTTAACAATTTTCCTAATAATAGAATAGCTTGTCAGCCATAGAGATAGCATTTTCAAGGACGATTGACATTTGACTAGAGTAGTGGTTGTGAGTAACTTGTAATTTACAAGTGCTGTTCGTGCAAGGCACTCATCAAATGACATAAGCTACCTATGCCAGATTTAAGTAGATAACCAACGGTTAAGTTATAGTGGTTACAAATTAAGAGTCTGGATTAGTTTATTTTTTAAGTCAAAATCGGTTTTAAGTTATTTTGTAGTGTTTGGAAAAAGTAAAAGAATATTTTTAAGTATTTCTTTTAAGTAAAATGACAAAAATAAGCCAAAAGTCAAAAACTAGAATTCCTAACTTATAACTTTGGCTTAAAATTCACTTAAAACAGTAAAAATAGCCTGGTATAGCCAGTTTTTGACTGGTCAATCAAACATAGCCAGTATTTACCAAGTTAATGAAAAATAGCCACTATTTTGTTGCAATAGAGACCCGTTCAACATAATATATTGGAGTTCGGTGCACTTATGTATGAACGACAGCATATTATGCTGGACCGGTATACTTTGCTGGTTCTAGTATAATATACTGGACCAATATACTTGCTGGAACTTGAGTATATTATGCTGGAGTTATAGTGTACTTATGCTGGAGTTCTAGCATACTATCCTAGAACTCCAATATAATATGTTGGAGTTCAAGTATACTTATGTTGGAACTCCAGCATAATATACTGGATAATTTTTTGGGTTTTGAACAGTATTTTCACTCAAATTTATTTTTACATAAAAAATTGATAAATTTCTATTACTTTTAAAATTGGGCTATTTTTGAACGACCAATTATAAATATGACTATTTTTGAATTTCTCCCCTTAAAACAAGCACATCCAAATGAGTATTAATTCATTTTTAGCGTGTGTATAGTATTCTCAATATACACGGATGGGCACTTATTAAAGAATATTTAAGAAAATATTAGTAATGTTTATTTGTGGAATATTTATATTCATATATACTGTATGAAACCATATCACTCTTCTTACTCAGGTTTTACTATAATATTATTATTTATGTACATTTTAAGAGAACTAATGATAATAATTAGTGTCCTAAAATTACTCTAATGTATCTTCCACTCTCCCACGTTTCTCTCTCACATATCATCCCTTCCCCACATATCTTGCACTCACCCACGATCCTAACATTAACAACCATTAAAAAGCTTTAAAACTTTGAAGTTTTGAATTCGAGTTTAGATTTTCAAAAAATATTATTTGTTTGAATTGGGTGTTATTGTAAAAAATTGAAAATTCTCTCTACGTCTCTCTCTATCTCCCAATCCCTAATTTCAATAATGTAATGCAAAGGAAAAGAGAGCATCAATTCCACCTGACAGCCATTAAAAATCTTTGAAGCTTTTAATTCGAATTTGAATTTTTAAAAATCATTATTTGTTTGGATTGGATGTTGTTGCAAATAATTAAAAATATGATTTGGAGTTTATATCTCAATTTTGAGGGTTTTGGTAAATATTAGACTTGATTTTAGTGAATTTCAGATTTAAACTCGAAAAAGAAAAAGAAGAAGAAGACATGATATACATTATATTTACGAAATTATAGTAAAATTATAAAAAAATTATAGAAAAAATATATTTTGTTGTCTATATATTATTTATTTATTTATTTATTTAATTATTGTATGAAAGTTGAACAACATTGCATAAAAAATATATTTAAGTTGTATGATATTGTAGTTGTATATAACTGAGTAGAAATATTGTAGATAAGTTGTAGATAATTGTATAGTATATAAATAGTGGTATGAATTTTATTTTTACTACATATAAATAAGATACGAAATATACAAAAGACATATCGTACAAAATTTGTAACTATGTAGTATGATATTGTAATTGTATATAACTGGATAGAAATAATATATGAAAGTTATAGATAAGTTACAGAGTTTTATAATATATAATTAATCGTATGAAATTTATTTTTACTGTATATAAATCATTTGTAAACATCTTGTAAAGATCATTTAATTTTTATTTTCAGACTTCTTACGGTGTAAAATGACAAATCCCTTTTTACTTTTAACATAAAACTAAAAAATATTTGTACCTATCTATTCTAAGTGGCACAGGCAAATAATAAGTCTACTCTTTTCTTGTATTGGAGTTTGAAATTATAATTGAACAGTTAAAATCATTTGTTTAGAAATAAATTAGTTGATATTACCTTTATTATGTCTCTGCACGATGCAAAGCTTTGAAGTTGGCAAACAAAAAATTATAGAAAAATTGAGAACAACGTAAGAAAAATTGTGGCAAATAATGTCAATCTTTGATCGGCAATGGACTTTCCAGATCCGCCATGGCTGAATCAGTTCAGAGCTTCCACGAAATCCTTTTTATCCCAATACGAGCCGTTAACTCTACTCCGTTCTCCTCTCTTTGCTCTTCTACTGGCTTAAATTCTTCAATAATTTTTCCTTGTTATTCACGAACGAGGCCTTAAAGCCACCATTGTTAGTTTCGTCATGAGCTCTGTCAAGTATTCTTCTCAAATCCTTGATTTTTCGTTTAATCTCTTCTATTTTTGTTCAGTTTTTCTTTGTCATAAATTATCCATATACGGAAATAGTGGACCATAAAAAATAAAAACAAGAAAAGAGAACAATACACGTTTGTAGCTTCTGATTGCTTTTGTAGTGAAGTTAGTAGATTTACATCTGTTTTGTTTTAGAATAGAGTTTTCTTTTTAGACAAAAAGGAATATAAATTGGTGTAAATATACACTATGGGTGAAGTTAGCATATTTAGTTGGAAAATTATTTACTCGAGATATGAGAAGAAAAATAGAATCCGGAAAGAAGAGGGAAGGAAGGAGAGAAAAAAGAAAAAGGATATAATTTAATTTCTTGATTGAAGGTACAAAAATGGATTGGGGGACTTTTAAAGTGTATTGTATATATTTTGTAACTAAAATGTCTTTAGGTCAGGTAAATACTACTACATAAATATTTTTCATAATAAGATTTCAAATAGTGTATAAAAATAAAAAAAATCTCCTTATTTATTACATAAACGGAAGAGTTTTTTTTACACTAATAAGATTTAACCGTAGGTTTAAAAATAAATGAAGACCCACTAAATGCGGGATCTGTTTTGATCCTTATTAATGCATACTTTGTTGCCGTTCTAAATAAGTTCCCAAATACGGAAATTGTTATAAGAAGAAGAAGAATTTTGTAGAGAAAAATAGGAAGAGAGAATTCTTATTGTTATAAAACTTAGCTCAAAGTAATAAACAAAAAGATAGACAACAAAGTAGAGAGAAATAGAGAAGAGAATATATTTCTTTTATGTATCCAAGTGTATTACAAAATGATTTCTCATCCTCTATTTATAGTACTACATAGAGGTATACTAAAAGAATTCCATAAATATGTCATTAAGCTTTTGAGACCATGGAGGAAGATCATGGGGGAGATCATGGAGGTGTGGGAGTTACAACCATAAGTATTGGAGTAGTGAGAGTTATAGAGATAATGGATAAAAGTAGTGGGTGTTATAGGAGTTATGGACATCCACCATAATCTAATATTTCATAATACTCCCCCTTGGATGTCCAAAGATAATGTGCCTCGTTAAAACCTTAACTAAAATAAAACCCAATGGGAAAAAAATTCTAGAAAAGGAAAAGAGTACACATATCTAACAAAATGCATTTGTTGCCTCGTTAGAAACCTTGCAAGGAAAACCCAGTGGGACAAAACCTTGTAAGGGAAAAAGAGTGCAACGCGCATTAACTCCCCCTGAAAAGAGCATCAATTCACATCCTTGAGCCTTCGCATTCCAATCTTGTGTACCAGCTTCTTGAAGGTTGACGTTGGTAGAGATTTCGTGAACAAATCAGCCATATTATCACTTGAACGAATCTGTTGCACATTGATATCACCATTCTTTTGAAGATCATGTGTGAAAAATAACTTTGGTGAAATATGCTTTGTTCTATCTCCTTTTATGAATCCTCCCTTCAATTGGGCTATGCATGCTGCATTGTCTTCATACAAAATCGTGGGTAGTTTGTCACATTTCAAACCACATTTTGTCTCGAATATAATGTATTATAGACCTCAACCACACACACTCTCGACTTGCTTCATGAATATCGATTGTCTCAGCATGATTAGATGAAGTAGCCACAATTGATTGCTTAGTCGATCGCCAAGATATGGCAGTGCCTCCACAGATAAACACATAACCTGTTTGAGATCGAGCCTTGTGTGGGTCAGATAAATATCCAGCATCAGCATAACCAACAAGATCAGGACTGCAATTATTGCAATAAAATAAGCCCATATCGGTAGTCCCTTTTAGATACCGCAATATATGTTTGATCCCATTCCAATATCTCCTTGTGGGAGCAGAGCTATATCTTGCTAAGACATTAACTGAAAAAGTTATGTCAGGCCTTGTAGTATTTGCAAGATACATTAGTGTGCCAATTGCACTAAGATATGGTACTTCAGGACCAAGTAGCTCTTCATTCTTTTCTTGCGGTGGGAATGGATCCTTATTCACATCAAGTGATCGAACAACCATCGGAGTACTTAAAGGATATGCTCCATCCATGTAAAACCGTTTCAATACCTTTTCTATATAGGCAGATTGATGAACAAAAATTCCGTTTGCCAAATATTCAATTTGCAAACCAAGACATAATTTTGTCTTTCCGAGATCTTTCATCTCGAATTCCTTCTTTAAATAATCAATTACCTTTTGGAGTTCTATGGGAGTTCCAATAAGATTTATGTCATCGACATATACGGCAAGTACAACAAATTTCGATGTTGTTTTCTTTATAAAAACACATGGGCAAATGACATCATTTATATAGCCTTCCTTTAATAAATACTCACTAAGACGATTATACCACATTCGTCCTGATTGCTTTAGACCATACAAAGATCTTTGCAATTTGATTGAAAACATTTCCCGGGACTTTGAATTATGAGTGTTTGGCATTTTGAATCCATCGGGAATTTTCATGTATATCTCATTATCAAGTGAGCCACAAAGATAGGCAGTAACCACATCCATTAAATGCATGTCAAGCTTTTCAAGGACAGCAAAACTAATGAGATAACGGAAAGTTATAACATCCATTACAGGTGAATATGTCTCTTCATAATCGACACCAGGCCTTTGAGAAAATCCTTGTGCAACAAGGCGTGCCTTATATCTTTGTACCTTGTTTTTCTCATTTCTCTTGCGTACAAAGACCCATCTATAGCCAACGGGCTTAACACCATTAGGTGTTTCAACTATAGGCCCAAAAACTTCACGTTTTGCAAGTGAATTCAATTCTGATTGGATTGCTTCTTGCCATTTTGGCCAGTCAAGTCTTTGTCGACATTCTCCAACAGATTGAGGTTCAAGATCCTCACTTTCTTGCATAATGCTAGATGCAACATTATATGCAAAGACATAATCCACCACTATATCCACTCGATTAAAATTTGTCTCAATATCGATTGGATTTATTGATAGTTTCTTATTTTCCTGAGTCTCGGGCTCAATGGATTCTTCATGAACCTCAGAATTTATTAAATCGTGAATTTCCTCATGAGATTCTTTCGTAGTGTCATTTTGATCATTTGCTTTCCTTTTTCTAGGATTTCGATCTTTGGAACCTAATGGCCTGCCACGTTTTAGGCGTGCTTTCGACTCATTAGATATGACACTAGAAGATTGTCCAATAGGGACATCAATACGGATTGGAACATTCTCTGCGGGGATGTGAGATTTTGTTATCCTTTCCAAGTCCGTGAATGCGTCAGGCATTTGATTTGCTATTCTTTGCAAATGGATAATATTTTGCACCTCTTTTTCACAAATAGAGGTATGTGGATCAAGATGAGATAATGATGAATTTTTCCACAAAATTTTCCGTTTGGTTTCACCACCTTCTCCCCCTAATTTTGGGAAAAGTGTCTCATCGAATCGACAGTCTGCAAATCGTGCAGTGAACAAATCCCCTGTCAATGTTTCGAGGTAGCGAATATTGGAGGGCGATTCAAACCCAACATATATTCCTAACCTTCTTTGCGGACCCATTTTGGTGCGGTATGGCGGTGCTACAGGCACATATACTGCGCATCCAAAAATTCTTAAATGGGATATATTAGGTTCATGACCCAAAACTAATTGCAACGGGGAATATTTGTGATAATTCGTCGGTCTGAGACGAACTAGCATTGCTGCATGCAAAATGGCGTGACCCCAAACCGAAGTGGGCAGCTCGTTTTCATGAGTAATGGTCTTGCAATCAACTGCAGACGTTTAATTAAAGATTCTGCAAGACCATTTTGAGTGTGAACATGAGCTACAGGATGTTCCACTTTTATCCCAATTGATAAGCAATAATCATCAAATGCTTGGGATGAAAACTCAGCAGCATTATCTAGTCTAATAGACTTAATTGGATTATCAGGAAATTGTGCTCGTAATCGAATTATTTGTGCCATTAATTTTGCAAACGCAAGGTTGCGTGATGACAATAGGCACACATGAGACCATCTAGAGGATGCGTCTATTAAGACCATAAAATATCTAAAGGACCCACTAGGTGGGTGAATAGGTCCACAAATATCCCCTTGTATACGTTCCAAAAACGTAGGTGACTCAGTTCCAACCTTTGTTGGTGATGGTCTAATAATTAACTTGCCTTGATAACAAGAAGTGCAAGAAAATTCATTATTTAAAAGAATCTTTAAATTCCTTAATGGATGCTCATATGAGTTTTCTATAATCCGTCTCATCATAATTGATCCAGGATGTCCCAATCGATCATGCCAAAGTACAAAAGTATTGGAATCAGTAACCTTTTGGTTTACTGTGGAATGTGCCTCAATTGCACTAATTTTTGTCCAATACAGGCCACAAGATAAAGATGGGAACTTCTCAATAACCCTCTTTTGGCCAGAGACATTCTTTGTAATGATGAGGTATTCAAGATTATTCTCATCTATTGTCTCAATATGATATCCATATTGACGGATATCTTTAAAACTCAACAAGTTCCTCTTGGACTTGGAAGAGAACATTGCATTCTCTATGATAAATATTGTTCCTTTAGGCAGAGTTATAGTTGCTCTTCCGGAGCCTTCAATCAATTTACTACTACCAGAAATTGTAGTAACATCTGCCTTACACATACTTAAATAAGAGAAATATTTCTTCTCTTTGAATATCGTATGTGTGGTACATGAATCAATTAAACAAATATTTTTACAATTGGACGTTGATCCAAGTTTGCTTTGTGAGATATCCATATTTGCTTCCCATGGTTTGACATACAAAAGAAATATACGAAAAATATTAGATTTTTTTTTATAGATATGAGAATAAACAAATTTAAGTCTATGATTCAACATAATAGTTTCAGTGCGGTCATTATGAAAAAAAAAAATCTTTTATCATAGTTATTCTCCTTTTAATACTCTTGTATCCGTTGCTTAACAATTAAACAATATTTTCAAAATCTGCTGAGGTTAGTCGATTAACCAAATAGATAATCGACTAACCTGTTTCAACGTTTTAAAAACTAGTCGATGAACAGGCAACGGACATAAGGTTAATCGATTAACTAAAGTGATAATCGATTAACTTAGGCAACGGTCATTAGGTTAGTTGATTAACTAAATCAGATAGTCGACTAACATGCCTTGCGGAAAAGGTCCAGTTTAATAGAATATATTGGTTAATCGATTATCTGTTATGTTAATCGATTTACTTACTGAAAAATCATTACAAATAAAGCATAAGATGAATGTGTAATCTAAAGTTATATAAAATTTGAACCATATCACAATAATAGATAACTTATGTATTGTTTATTCATTAACTACTACGAATAAGTAAAAATAAAAATATCAAACTGCTCAATCTTCTTTAACCATGGATCCATCACCGATTAAGTGATCTATTTTCCCTTCAGGGTGCTCAAAGAAGTCTGCCACATCCAAGTGGGTGATGTCAAAATTATTTAGAGACAAAATTGGTTTCAGGACCTTTACTCTTTAGAGATGCTTGATAAAGCTCAACCAAATGTCTTGGTACACGGCAAATTTTTTGCCCAGTGCCCTTTTCCACCGCAACGATAACATATAGTTTCTGAACTATTTGCTTTTGGATTCTCATAATTCCATTTCCACTTTTGGTGGTTATATCTCTTTGGGGGGGTGACTAACACTAGGAAAATTTCTTCCTTTAAGCCATTCCACAAGATAAGTGGATTTTTGACTGTGAGATATTCAATTTTCAAACCTTCATCAAGGTGATGGCGCAAGAAAATCAAGGCCTTAGCACAGTCTTGGGTGGATGCATTATTTCTGTCTTTAATGGCGTCTCCAAGGCCCATTGCATCCAAATGGATTTCAGCATCCAACACCCATGTCATGTAGTTCTTGCCCGAAATTTCAAGGGCAACAAACTTTCTTTTCATAATGTCAGACATAATTAAAACAAAATTAGGAGGAGAAAAAATACCTTAATTTTCTCAAAGAGATTCTTGAGAAAGTAGAGCTTCGTGCTGATAACGTGTTACAAAACTTAGCTCAAAGTAATAAACAAAAAGATAGACAACAAAGTAGAGAGAAATAGAGAAGAGAATATATTTCTTCTATGTATCCAAGTGTATTACAAAATGATTTCTCATCCTCTATTTATAGTACTACATAGAGGTATACTAAAAGAATTCCATAAATATGTCATTAAGCTTTTTAGATCATGTAGGAAGATCATGGGGGAGATCATGGAGGTGTGGGAGTTACAACAATAAGTATTGGAGTAGTGGGAGTTATGGAGATAATGGATAAAAGTAGTAGGTGTTATAGGAGTTATGGACATCCACCATAATCTAATATTTCATAACACTTATTGATTTTTTGGGATGATTTACAATGGGGTAAAGACCCCTCTATTTATAGGGGAAAAATGACTTAGCCACAAAGTAAACTCTACAAGATAGACATTCACTCTAAATAGAATTCTATTCATAACACTCCCCTTGAATGTCTACTCAATAAGTAATGTGTCTCGTTAAAACCTTAATTAAAATAAAACCCAATGGGAAAAAATTCTAGAAAAGGAAAAAGAGTACACATATCTAATAATACGCCTTTGGGTTGCCTCGTTAAAAATCTTGCAAGGAAAATCCAGTGGAACAAAATTTTGTAAGGGAAAAAGAGCGCAGCGTGCATTAACTCTCCTTGATGAAAGCATCAATTCACATCCTTGAGTCTTCGCATCCCGATCTTGTGCACTAACTTCTTGAAAGTTGACGTCGACAAAGATTTGGTGAACAAGTCCGCCTTATTAACTCCAATGAATATGTTGCACCTTGAAAATCCTTGCTATAATATTATCATGCTTATAGTTATAGAAAGATAAATATGTGCACAAATTGCACTGAGGATGTGGTAGTCCAAGATCAAGAATTGTATATGCTTCAAGCAATTTAAAACATTTGAGGATTGTCATATAAGTATAGTCATATAAGCCATGTAAATATACTGAAGATTTGTATCAAGTTTTCATATTATGCCAGACATATAAGATTCATAAAGGTAATATCACACATCATTATCTTTATACTTTTAAGTGCTTGAACTACAAGTCCAAAACTACTTGTCTTTCATATGAAACCAAATTCCACTTGAATGTTTCTTCAGACTTAAGATCCTCATATATATTTAGCGCTATAATCAACATCGTCGATAAATATTTTATATCGGTTCCAACCACCTTGTTTTTCATAAAGACATATCACGAAGATCTCTTCATTCATATATTCAGGTACCTGAATCTCTCATGAGATTTGATGAAGTATTATGCCATATGATCTTCTAGATCACTTTCCTCCTTTATTATGATCATTTGCTCATCTTTTTTATCAAGAAGTTTATTTAAAACCGATTTGTCTATACGCCTTAAGCGTACCATAGACTTTGTCCTTCTAGGACTTTATTATAATATGAGCATTTTCAGTGAGAATATAGTTACTTTCTTTGGGTCAGCAAATGTATCTGGCATGCTTTGCAATATATTGTAAATGAATTATCCTTTTATAAACTTGAAGTTCATATTATTTTATTCGAGGATCTAGATGTACAAATGATAATTCATTCCACGTAAATTTTTTTCAATTGTTGTATCTTATCTCCCCCTATGTTAGAAAAACTAACTTGTTTCCTCAACTTTGAGAACTCATATTTGTGCTTTATGGTTTTAATCAAAATATACATTGCACATTAATAATAATAAGATAGAATTATTTGGTTCTTGACCATGAACCACTTGCGAGTGGAGAAAATAATATACTTTCGTATATAACGTATATCAAACTGATATACAAATGTGGCATATTTGTGCCCCTTACGTATTGACTCCAGTTTAATAATGCCCCTAGCGTTAGCCTATTTTGAAAAAAATGTCCCTACCGTTTTAAATTTAAGTACAGTCAGTTGTTAGACTTAGGGGCACAAATATGCCACATTTTTAACGGTAGGGGCATTTTCTTCAAAATAGGTTAACGGATGGCATTTTTAACCTGGAGTCAATACGTTAGGGGCAGTTCTGACCCTAACGATACTAGTCTGTTGTTCATTTCAAATATATTTTGTCTTATCAATAATTTAAACAATCTAGATACTACAAAATAAGAGGGGTGTTTGACTAAGCTTATAAGCTGGTCAAATTAACATATAAGAACTTTTTGGCTTATCTATGCATTTGGTAAAATTAAAAGTGCTTATAAATTAAGTGCTTATAAGCCAAAAATAAGCCAAAAAGTCATAAGTTGGTCGCCCCCAACTTATCAGTTTCATCTTATAAGTACTTTAAGTTTGACCAAAATATTTACTATTTTATCCCAAAAATACTTCTTTTTAAAAAAACTTTTTGTAAACCCAGTTTTTCAGCTGCATATTATTAATTTTAGCACTTTTATCCAAATACGTAACTGCTTATTTTTTTAAATCAATGTTAGCACTTAAAAGTGATTTTCAGCACTTAATGCTTATCAGCTACTCTAAATCAGCTAAACCAAACGGGCTCTAACTCCCGGAGGAAAATAATTTATGCCACATAAAATACACAGTTGTGGATAATGTGCCATAGAGTTTACTCACTTAGCATTCTTTTCATAGTATAGGCTTGTCATGATATGGATATGTTGGTGTACAATTATCAGGGTGCGGTGCGAATATCTCTTTCTCTTTAAGGAGATTCAAGTTGATTGCGGTAGTATCTTCACCGGTCCAGCAGTAATACTCTTGACTTGTCCCCTCCAGGATATAACAGTCAAACAACGTCATACGACTTTAATAAACTCTGGACAAGTAGTTGAGTCCAAAGCTCCACCAAAATGAACACCTTCCTTCAACAAAAATAATATTCTCTTTTGTAAAGAATAAGTTGGAGACTTAGATTTTCTCCTTCTCATAAATCTCTTTTCACAACATTTCTCCTTCTCATAACCTCTTTTTCACAACAACAAGTTCACTTTTTTCATATACACTACCATATTTTTCCCACACCAAAGTAGTAGAATAATAAAATTTTAGAAGATGGGTTGGTGGTTACAAAATTTAATTTCATGGGTGATTAGTGGTGGATCAGACATTAGTCGTTTCAAGAGTTACACCCAAATAATGACCACTTTCTTGCCAATTTATAACTACTATCTCACAAGAAATAATACACTTTAATATTAAGATGCACTAATACCAACATTCTTCCACTCATTTTAATATTAGCATAAGAGAGTTTACCAGTTGAAGGGAGACTATTATGCATCATGAAGGTGTGCTATGCATTGAACCTCCACTTAGTAAAACAACAATCTCTACTCCAGAGTCACTAGTGGTCTCAGACTTGAACTATGATTGCTTAAGGAAAATAAAGTATCACTATTTACACATAATAATCAAGGTATTGACATGAGCTTTATTAGCTAGCACATTACGGCTTGTGCTATCCCAGTCTTCATGAGTGTTTTTAAGAACAAGCTCAATTCTCATAGGAAGCGGCCTACTTCCACACTAACAAACGTGAAATCTGTCAAGAGTGATCCTGTAACTCTAATACCCACCCATATGAGCTACAAATTTTTATTAACAGTTAATAAACTCAACCTTATAAATCATTACAGGGTAAATTCACCCACCACCATAGGGATGGAAATAATAATAAATATAATAGTGCATTTCATAACAAGTCATCATATGATTCGTTCTACGTATTGAACCTGGTTATAGGATCTCTAGTCCCTAGGTTGGGTTTTTTCGTACATGACTTATGAGTTTATGGGCTTCAATCCCATGCTCCTTCATGTAAACTAGACCATTTCTCTTGCTAAGGCCTTAGTCAGTGGATCTGCAAGATTATCACATAATCAATATTGTTTGTACCACTTTTTAAATGTCATATTATATTATACTTTCCTCCTTATAAGTCTGGATTTACTGTTGTAATAACAGTTTTGTACTCTACCAATAGCAGTGGTGCTATCACAATGAATTAAAATAGGAAGAATTAGTATTTCAAATAAGTAATTTGAAATAATAAATATCTCAACCAATTCGTTTCCTCACTAACTGAAACTAGCCTCCATGGTAGAATTAGCCATTATTATTATTTTGTAACGATCTCACCGGTCGTTTTGAGCTTTAACACTTTGCTTTTCAGATGTCGCACATGGCTAACCCAGTGTGATGTATTGTAACTTATGAAATTATCGGTTTTGGTTTTCAGGATAATCGAAACGGATTCGGAAGAAAAGTTCTCAATTGAAGCTTAAAATTTTGAAAGGTTTGATCAAGTTTTGACTTGTTAGTATATGATATTGAATAAGAATTTTTATTGTTGGGTTACCTTCTTTAGGTGACCTGGGACTTAGGAGCGGGATCATAATGTATTTTGGAGGTTCTCGGAAGGTTTAGGCTTGAATTGCTGAAAATGAGATTTTGGCGTTTTTCCAGTTGATAGGTGAGATTTTGAAATAGGGTTCGGAATAAAATTTCAAAAGTTACACTAGCTTAGTTGTGTCATTTGGGATATTTGTGCAAAATTTTAGGTCATTCGGACGTCGTTTGATATACTTTTTGATCGAAAGCGAAATTTACAAGATATTAGAATTCTTAGGCTTGAATCCGATGCAAATTTGGTATTTTGATATTGTTTTGAGCGTTTCGAAGATTAAAACAAGTTTGAATAATGTTGCAGGATGTGTTGATATATTTGATTGAGGTCTCGGGGGCCTCAGGTATATTTCGTATGCTCAAACGAACAATTTTGGCCTTTGAGAAGCTGCTGGTTTTTTGGTGTTTTAGCAGCAGGTTTCCCTTAATCACGATTGCGGGGTAATTGTTGTGATCGCATAGTGTAAGGACCGAGGCTAGAAGATTTTCTCTATGCGATCTCGTAAGAAGGTTTGCGATCACATAGATTGGGCAGTCTTGAGGAGTGTGGTCGCGTGGGTCTTCTTGTGATCACGTAGTAGAAAAGATGGGTGCATGAGGTGGAGCAGCTATTCTTCGAGACCGCGTGAGGGAGTACGCAATCGTATAGGTTAGTGGGTTGCAGCTTCACGATCGCGTGGGCAAGTGTGCGATCGCGGTGAGTAAAATTTGGAGGCTGTGAGGTAGTTCTACGTGATTGCGTGGGTGGTCCCGCGATCGCAACGTATTAATACCTAGGCAATATTAAATAGTCAATCTGCGGCCCTTCTTCTTTTTTTCACCATTTTGAACGGGATAGAAGCTTTTGAGAGGGATTCTTGAGGAAACCAAAGGGTAATATCTTGGAGGTAATATTCTTGACTTCATAACTCGTTTATATGTGATTAAAGGCCTAATTAGTGGTGAAATTTAAAAAAATCAACGCAAAATGAGTAATTAGGAAATGGGTCAAATTCTACAAGATCAAACCTATGGGACTTCAGGAATGATAAAAAAAAGAGAGGGAAATATTCGTATTAAATAAACATGAAGTAGAAGAACCCAGATTCCAAATGAACAAATTCAAACTTGAAAAGGATCTTCGTTATTCTTGAAGAATGAGGTGGCTTGAGATTAAAAGACCTTTAAATGGGGATTTGAGGGGTCATTTAAGGTGAGATTTTGATGTTCTTGATATGTATAGACTCGTAGGAGGATGAGGATTCTATTGATGTAATTTTTATCAAATTCCAAGATGTGGTCCCGGGGATTGGGCTTGGCCAATTTCAAGATTTTTGAGTTAATTCGATTATTTTCACTTGGGCTTTGTTCCTTTAGCGTGTATTAAGAAACTAGTTTGATTATATTTGAGGCAATTGAAGGCCGATTTGAGAGGAAAAGGTTTCGCGGGCTAGAGTTTTGGCTTTGCTTGAGGTAAGTAACGCTTTCAACCTTGGAATTGCGGGTTCGAAACCCCGAATAATGTGTTCTATGATTGTTATGAAAGTGACGGTATGCCAAGACGGGCGTATGAGCGTCCCCTGTGAGAAATGCGGCCTGGATCATTCCAAAGTGTTGTATAGTGTTATTTATTATAAAAATCTCTGTTGTTATTATGTGATCTAGTGGTTGAGCTATATATCATATTAGTTATCATGTTAAGGCATCATGCCAATACTATTGAGACCGGAGAGGTTGTTTCTTGCTATCATGCCATTAGATTCATGTTTACTCTATACTTAGTCCTGTTCATGCAAATTATTACCATGCCTCAATATCATTTGTTGCTATTTGATATATGTTATCATTGTTCGGGCATGTATTATGGCATCTTAGCCTATGTATATGAGACTGGGGAGTACTGACTGAGTGAGCCAGAGAGCCGAATATTGACTAATAGTATGGGATCGGGTTGTACACCGCAGCGGTGATATTAATCATGCCTTCGCAGGCATTGATATTGCATTTGGGCTCAGAGAAGCCCCTCTAGAGTCTTTACACTCCTAGTAAGTGTAGGTGATGATTATATTAAGCGATGGATTTTCCTGGACATGGATTTGTCTAAAGTACTATATTGAGGGATAGATTTCCCTAGACATGGATTTGTCCGAAGTAGAATACTGAGGGATGGATTTTCCAGGACATGGATTTGCCCGAAGTACTATATCAGGAGATGGATCTCCTCCATGAGGTTGGACTGGCCTATGTCCTCGGTACTGGATGGCTACGGTCAGTGATGTATATTCCCCAATTGACTTTCCCTGGGCCGTATGGCCATATACAGTACCAAGTGGTTGAGAACTTGTGAGTAAAGGTAGTGGAAACATTGATCATGCTAGTTTTGCATTGGCATATATATGAAATCTTTGAGTATTGAACTCTTTTCTAATCAGTTGCTTCTATTACTATTGAGTTTTATTTGAACAATAAGCATGTCTACATTTCCATTTCAGATTGCTCTTAAATTGCCTGTTGAGGTTTGGTCTGTCACTACCTGCCAGTTTATAGGTTGGACTTGTTACTTACTGAGTTGGTGTACTCACGTTACCCCCAGCACCACAGTGTGCAGATCCAGGTATCTCTGAGCATGGTAGCGGCTGCTGAGTATATTGTGCGGACTTTCACTTAGAGATTGCGAGGTAGCTGCTTGGCGACCGAAGTTCCACCTTCTCCTTCCCTATCTTCCTCTAGTTTTACTTATTTTAGGTATTTAGACTATTCTAGTATTGTATGTTTAGACAATTGTATTAGTTTTTGCTCATGATTAGTGACACCCAAGGTCGAGAATTTGTGTTTCATTCCATTGTTTTAACATTTCTATTATAATTATTAAGTTTAGTATTGAAAATTGACGTTTTTCTTATGTAAATAATAGCATAAAACGGGAACAAGGAAATAAGTGGTTGGCCTAGTTCCACGATAGGCGCCATCACGACCAGGTCAGATTTTGGGTTGTGACAAGTTGGTATTAGAGTCTAGGTTATATAGGTCTCACGAGTCATGAGCAGGTTTAGTAAAGTCTCATGGATCGGTACAAAGACGTCTATACCTATCCTCGGGAGGCTGCAGAACCTTTAGGAAAAACTTCAGATTCTTGATTTCTTATCTTGCGTCCTTGATTCAGCTTGAAATGTAACTCTTTGAATTACTTCAACGCATTCGTATGTGTGTTTGGGCGCTCGGTATCGGCTGTGCATAGACAGCTTTTGATCCCCTGATCGAGGGGCAAGATGTTATTCTGTGTTGGTGATGGTCCAGTCAGGAGGACTTGACGTCGGATTTTGCCTATAGCTTGAGCCTTGAGATGTTGGTTGTGCGAGCACGTATTTCTAAATCTATATGTTCGATTATGTCCCTATTAAGGAATGTGATGACCAGATGGTTACGTGATGAGTGTGATGTGACAGCGAGATGTGTTCTTATGAATTGAATGAGATGAGAAAGGTCTGCTTTTGGGGCAGAAAGAACTATTTGGTGCTTGATTTCCAGCGTGATATGATGTATAGCCCCGAGTTGTTGGTGTAATGAAGGATCTTTTTATGTTTCTTAGTTGGTAATTGAAGTAAATTTCACGTTGTGATATGGGCTCAAACTCGGGAAGATTAAATGACTACGTAATGTTTATGCCGGTGGAAGGGTATAAAGATATGTAGTTTGAGGCTAAGCAGGTGGGTTATCTCATGCAAAGTATTCTGAAGTCGTGTGATCCTTATGTTGTTGTTATATGATCTCATTTACCAGTGAAGTGTATGTGTTGTAATTTAAATTTGGGTCATTTAAGTGAGTGGGTTTCCCTGTTATGAGGGCGAATACGATATTTGCATAAGATTTAAAATACTAGATGGTCGGTGTCACACGTGTTTATGAAGGATTGATTTTTAATCTCACTATGGTATTATGGTAGTAACAGATTATATGCATTAAGAGTTGTTGGTTGTTTTGATCTATGGCTTTGAACCAAGTGGGGGAGTCTGCTATTAATTAGTTTATTGGACGGATATGTGCTATGTTTATTCCAGTTGAGGCGTACTTGTGAATCAGTTATGGCTTATGGAGGTTGAGACTAAGGATGGCTCGAGTAAAGGAAATTTCAATAAAGGTTATGTTATGCTTCATAGGTGTATGCGAATCGTGGAATGATGTGAGTTATTATTAGTAAAGGATGTACAGTGCATAGAGCATGAAGTTTCTTGGTTGCATTGAGGTGAGAATACATTATGCCGTGTTGGAGTGCTAATGGAGTACAGGTCGTCCGATCCGTTTGATTGGTCTAATTGTGGTTCGAGTAGAGTGGATGACTATCTAGGGGTGGTTCTAATGGGTTCAAGATTTTATATGTAGTGGAGATCTTCAAGTTGTATATTGAGCTAGAAACTAAGGTTTGCAATCGAGGGTGTCAATACCCATGGTATTCATATATCAATTATGGTATTCTATATTTCAGTACGAGGAAGGTAATGGCATCGAATTCGCATGAAGACTCCTCGGGGAAGGTATTTTGAATATAGTGCTTTTGGGAATATTTAAGACAGTATCTAGCAGTTCATGAGCCTTAGACGGTGTGGTTTTATGCTAGGGTCTCGTTTGGTGAGTCTGGGTTGAGGATTTATGGTGTTATAGCAAGAAGGAGTATCAAGTTGAAGGTAAATCAAAAGGAAACTCATATAGATGGGATAGCTTGGCAGTAGGCCGAATCGGCATGGTAAGGATATGATTAGTTCTTTTGATGCTTATGAGATATGAGTTTATACAAGTGATTCACGACAATGCTCTTGGGTTTTAGTGGCCTGCGTAGCTTGGTTGAGTTAGAAGGATTCAGTTCTGACAGGGTTGGTTTTTGTGCAAAGGGGACTGGGTGATTTCTTATTGATTTCTACCGCGGTTTGAAGGTGTATATTTTCTACTGGTAGGAGGAGCATGTGATGCATAGTGATTTTCTCCTAGATATGATCAAATGGAAAGTTCTTGGCCAGTTGGGTATGTAGTTGCTTGTGGCTCGGAAGGGATATAAAGTTCTCATGTTTATCCTAGGATGGTATTGTATATGCAGTATATTGTGAAGGATTGATATTTGCATGTGTATGGTTACAGTTTAGTTCTGAAAGGAAGGTCAAAAAATTCTTAGGCAGTACGGGCAGTTTCAGATGATTAGGGAAATATTATTACTAATTTGTGTGGCTTGATGAGGGTATACGTTTAAAAAAAGGACAATGTGGTTGAGTTGATGATACTTTATTAGTATTGCGACACTCTCGTGTTGGATCAACCGTTGATATTCGAGTTTGCTTGGTGGCACAGAAGAATTATAGGAGTACCTCTTGTGGAATGATTGGGTGTTAGAGGTGTGTTGTGTATTTAGATGGCGGAATTGTGATCGAATACGGTGATTCGTCTGCTATATAGATTGGAAACTAGGAGTTCTCATAAACAAGTTATATTGCGGTCGTGGGTTGTGTGTATCATCCTTTTATGGTGACTATTTGGGTTTGGATACCTTAGTGGATCCTTTGTGGCTTGGTATGTTAGATTTTGATGTGATATTGGGTATAGACTGTTGTCTCACTATTGTGTTATTCTAGGCTGTTGCACTAGGGCCATGATGTTGGTTATGCCGGGAATGCCAGAGTGGCGAGATTCAACGAATTATGTTCCTAGTAAGGTGGTTCATTTTTTAAGACTCATCAGATGGCTAGGAAAGGGTTGTTTTTTCTTATTTGGCCTTCATGATGGATGGAAATAGAGTGACTCACATTATTGATTCAGTTCTAATGCTGAGGGATTTCTTCCGAATGTGTTTACTGCTGTCAGGCATATCCCCGGACATGATGGTTGATCTCGGTATTGATTTGGTGTCAGGAACCATATCGTATCGCACCGGCAAAGTTAAAGAAGTTGAAGGAGTAGCGTCAAGAACTCTTTGATAAAGGGGGTCCATTGGTATGCCAATATAGACGTGCGTCTTCATTGAGTCGGTTTGGTTGATTCCGAGTTGTATTGTGAGGGATGTGTTGATTCGATTTTTATTGAGCTTATTAGTGATTTGGAGAGATCTATGAGTTACCCTTTCGTGTTTCGAGTCATTAGGATTTGTTGGATATATGCACATGTGGTGCGTTTTTATTGGGGTCTCTCAATGGAGTTTGAGAGGGGAGAGCATTGGATATTTCTAGACAGATAGTGTATCAGTTATGTCCTTTCGGATTTGTGTAATATTATATCAATTGCTTCGCCGTGGTTATGATGATTTACTTTTAATTCTAGACATCAAATTGCACGCAGTTGTCGATTTTGAGCATAGTGACTTGAGATGATTCATGTGGACCGGTGTTTGGATAGGGTCTCACATTGCAGCAAAGTTATGTGGAGGTGTGACCTTTCGGGTTGGATTCGTGAGTTCTGTTTCTACAGCTTGTGATGGGTTCTCAACATTATATTGTGGTGGTACAGGTGAGCTTGCGGTACAGCTCTTTCAATTGAATCACTTCCATGATTTGAGTATGTTCAGATTGTTGCTTATTGGTGCACGGATTGCACGAGTTGTGGCTTTAGTTTGTATTGATGTGTCATGTCACCAGAGTAGTTGTGTTGGATTAGATGAGATCGTTGGGATCTATAATGAACATAAATGGATTCTCTTTCACCATGTTGGAAGGATAATATCGATGTTCGGGATAGAAATTGCCATGGTCCTTACCAAAAGAGAAGTGGCGTCGCGATTGGTTGATTTGAGGAGTGGTTATGACTTCCTATGTGTTTCATTTATAATTAGCAATATATAGAAGTGTTAGAATGAGGCTTTGTTTGATAAGATATTTATTTTTGGTATTCGGTTATTTTGAGCAACTGTTGTGATTAAAAGCTATCACTATGCGTGCTTGAGTATATGATAAATCATGTAATTGCATCTCATGTTGCAGGAATAGTTTGTTACAGCTTGTCTGGGCTTATTCAGAGTATAAATGTGAGATTCTGATCTTGTAGATGATTTTAAAAGTGGAAATGTGGTTCTAAGGTTTATGGAATAGGTTGGATTGTGAAATTTCAGTTACATTGTGTTATCGAACCTATATGAGATATGGTGATATGGTATCACCCCCGGGTATTGAATGGTAAGGTTTCACAGGGATTTGATGGTCTTTGGAACAACTCTGGGCATGTTTGACGATAAACGTATATTTAAGTGGGGGAGGATGTAACGATCTAACCGGTCGTTTTGAGCTTTTGTACTTCGCTCGCCAGATCTGGGGCATGGCTAGCCCCGTGTGATGTATTATGACTAATGTAAATCGGTGGCTTTTATTTTCACGGTAATCGGAACGAATTTAGAAGAACAGTTCTCAATTGAAGCTTAAAATTTTGAAAGGTTTGACTTGTTAGTATATGATCTCAAATTAAAATTTTTATGATTTGGTTAGCTCCGCTAGGTGATTTTGGTCTTTGGAGCAATATCGGAATGTATTTTGGAGGTGCGCGAAAGGTTTAGGCTTGAATTGGCGAAATTGAGATTTTGGCGTTTTCCGGTTGATATGTGAGATTTTAATATAGGAGTCAGAATGGAATTCTGCAAGTTACAATAGGTCCATTGTGTCATTTAGGATGTGTGTGCAAAATTTTAGGTTATTCGAACATGGTTTGGTAGATTTTTTTATTGAAAGCGGAATTTAGAAGATTTTAAAATTCTTGGGCTTGAATCTGATGCAAATTTAGTATTTTGATGTTGTTTTGAGCGTTTCGAAGGTTATAACAAGTTTGAATGAGGTTGTGGGATATATTTGCATGTTTGGTTGAGATTCCGGGAGCCTCGGGTGTATTTCGGATGCTCAAACGGGCAATTTTGGCCTTTAGGGAGCTGCTGGTTTTCTGGTGTTTTAGTAGCAGATTTCCGGTAATCGCGATCACGTAGTGTAAGGATTGAGGCTGGCAGATTTGCTCTTTGTGATATTGTAAGAAGGTTTTCGATTGCATAGGTTGGGCAGTCTTGAGCAGTGCGGGCGCGTGAGGTGGAACAGATGTTCTTCGCGACTCACGCGATCGCGTAGCTCATTGGGTAGAAACTTCACGATCACATAGGCAAGTGTGCGATCACGGTGAGTAAAATTTGGAGGCTGTGAGGTTGTTCTTCGCGATCGCGTAGGTTGTCCCATGATCACATTGTATTAGTAACCTAGGCAGTATTAAATAGCCAATCCGCGACCCTTTTTCATTTTTTTCACCCTTTTTGGACAGGATAGAAGCTTTTGAGAGGAGGAAACCAAAGGGTAATCTCTTGGAGGTAAGATCTTGACTTAATAACTCGTTTATATGTGATTAAAGGCCTAATTAGTGGTGAAATTTTAGGGGGGAAATCAATACAAAATGGGTAATTAGGGCTTGAGATTATGAGACTTTTAAATGGAGATTTGAGGGGCTATTTGAGGTCCGATTTTTTATGTTCTTAATATGTATAGACTCGTGGGAGGATGAGGATCCTATTGAAGTGATTTTAATCGGATTTCGAGACGTGGACTCGGGGATCAGGTTAGGCCAATTTCGAGATTTTTGAGTTAATTCGATTATTTTTGCTTGGGCTTTATTCCTTTAGCGTGTATTAATGATGTGGCACTTGTTTTGACTATATTCGAGGCAATTGGGGGCTGATTCGAGACGAAAAGATGCTGCGAGCTAGAGTTTTAGCTTGGCTTGAGGTAAGTAACGCTTTCAACCTTGAAACTACGGGTTCGAAACCCTGAATGATGTATTCTATGATTGTTATGAAGGTGACATTATGCCAAGTGACGGGCGTATGAGCGTGCACAGTGAGAAATGCGGCTTGGATCATTCCAAAGTGCCATATAGTGTTATTTATTATTGAAATCTGTGCTAAGATTGTGTGATCTAGCGGTTGAGCTGTAAATCATGTAAATTATCATGTTAAGGCTTCATGCCAATGCTGTTGAGATCCGAGAGGTCGTTTCTTGCTATCATGTCATTAGATTCATGTCCTCTTCATGCATATTATTACCATGCCTCAGTCTCTTTTGTTGCTATTTGATATATGCTATCATTGTCCGGGCATGTACTATGACATCTTAGCCCATGTATATGAGACTGGAGAGTATTGACCGAGTAAGGCCGAGACCAGAGTATTGATTGCAAATATGGGATCAGGCTGCACGCCGCAGCAGTGATATTGATCATGCCTTCGCTGGCATTGATATAGCGCTTAGGCTCAGATAAGCCCCTCTGGAGTCTTTATACCCCCAGTGAGCGCAGGTGACCATTATATTGAGTTATGAATTTTCCTGGACATGGATTTGTTCGAAGTACTATACTGAGGGATGGATTTTCCTGGACATGGATTTGTCCGAAGTACTATACTGAGGGATGAGTTTCCCTGGACATGGATTTGCTCGAACTACTATATCGGGAGATGGATATTCTCCATGATGATGGATTGGCCTGTGTTCTCGGTACTAGATGACTACGGTCAGTGATGCATATTCCGGGATAGACCTTCCCTAGGCCGGATGACCATATACAATACTGAGTTGTTGAGCACTTATGAGTAGAGGTTGTGGAGACATTGATCTTTCTAGTTATGCATTGATAGATATATGTAATCTCTGAGTATTGAACTTTTTTTGATCAGTTGCTTCTATTACTGTTGAGTTTTATTTGAACTGTAAGCACGTCTATATTTCTGTTTTCGGCTGCTGTTAAATTGCCTGTTGAGATTTGCCAGTCACTACATATCAGTCTATAGGTTTGAGTTGTTACTTACTGAGTTGGTATACTCAAATTACCCCATGCACTGTTGTGTACAGATCCAGGTATATCGGAGCACGGTAACGGCTACTGAGTATATTGTGCGGACTTTCACCTGGAGATTGTGAGGTAGCTGCTTGGCGACCACTATTCCGCCTCTTCCTTCCCTATCTTCCTCAAGTTTTACTTATTTGATGTATTCAGACTATTTTAGAATATTATTTTCAGATAGTTGTATTAGTTTTTGCTCATGGCTAGTGACACCCAATGTCAGAAATTTGTGTTTTATTCCGATGTTTTAACATTTCTATTATCATTATTAAGTTTAGTATTGAAAATTAATGTTTTTCTGAAGTAAATAATTGGATAAAATGAAAAAAATAAAGTGAGTGGTTGACCTAGTTCCACGATATGCGCCACGCCGGGTCGGATTTTGGGTCGTGGCATATTTTTAATTTCCAACAAATAACACCACCTCTTATAGATAAAATATTCCAATTGATATCAGAAAAGCCTTCAAGTATAGCAGGATATTTTTTATAAGATAAGCTATAGATTTTTGTACCAAGTATATACCTCATAACTCTTGTTATGCCATGTCAATATTTATTATCTGGCTTGCTTGTAAACTTGCTAAATACTTCTATTGCGTATGCAATATCAGGCTGAGTGCAATCAATCACATATATCAAGCTTACAATTAAACTAGTATATTCCTTTTGATTTATCACATTATTATCACTTTATATAGAAATATGTGAACAGTTGAATACATAGGAATTGCGACGTATTTGCAATCAATAAAACTATTTTTCTTAAAATTTTCTCAACATAATATGGCTAGTCAAGGATACTTGCATCACACGTTTTATTAAATTTTCATTTCAAAAATAAAATTTGCCTCATTCAAATTTTTCATGTCAAAATAGCTACAAGGAATATTTTTAGTTTCTCAAATAACATTCATGTTAGCGCAAAAAATTAATAAACTATCAACATGGAAGCAAACAATTACATGTGAATTATTCCAAGGCTTATGATAGATGCACTCATCACACTTTTGATTTAATCAACTTTCACTCATACATATATTCAACGTTTTTATGCAATAACTTCTTATTTCGTTTACCTCACTATTTCTAAAATTATCAGAATTCATAATCATAAATAATATAATTGTGTATTCATAAAAATATAAGGCAAATTTTTTACCTTTCCTTTGCTTGAGTTTTTTTAGGTAATTAAAAACTTTTATTTACCAGAGAAACATTCACAAGGAAATAAAAAAACTCTTATATATTTTCTATTTTCCTATGCTTCAGCCCCTCATCACCTTTCTATTATTTATACTTCTCCTACCTATCATATTCGATACCAATCTAGACTATGTAGGATTTTCTATTTATACTTACTACTTCGACAATGAATCTCCTGTATAATCAGCGTGCATATTATCTCTCATCCTTTAGGCCTTGGCTTGAAAAATTCAAACATTTCTTTCTTGCCACACATAGTATACATTTGTTGCTAATGCCATTTTATATAGTTCTGTTGCTGCACTTTTTCTCTTAGTCCACTTCTCATCCCAATTTAGTTCTTCATCCCATCCATACACTGGTCTTTTGATCCCTTGCCATATTGTCAGTTTACTCCATAATGCATTTGCATATGGACATTCGAAGAACATATGCTGAATGGTTTCACTCGCTCGTTTGCTTGAGTTAAGTAAGCAAAAAAGTACTTTACCCTTCCATCTCTCAAAGAGAGTGAACTTCTACCTTGATATCCGCTATTTAATCAACTTCATAAAAAATTGAATCTCCTTAAAATTGTTAGTAAAAATATAATTATATTTGAAAACTAAAATGAAGAACATAAAATATCTTAAGGCTGAGGCGCGAATATCTCACTCTCTTTAAGGAGATTTAAGCCAACTACGGTAACTTCTTCACTGGTCCAGCAGTAATACTCTTGACTTGTCCCCTCCAGGATACAACAGCCCGACAACGTCATACGACTCGAACAAACTCTGGACAAGTTGTTGAATCCAAAGCTCAACCAAATGAACACTTTCCTTCAACAAAAATAATATTCTCTTTTGTAGAAAATAAGTTGTAGACTTAAAGTTTCTCCTTCTCATAACTCTCTTATTCACTGCACCAAATTCACTTTTTTCATACACACTACCATATTTTCCCCACATCAAACACAAGAAAAAAATACTACTATTTATTGGTGTAGAATTTCTTATATGGAATAAATATCAAAGTAGTGAGATAATAAGATTTTAGAACATGATGGTTACAAATTTAACATTTAGTGGATAATTAGCAGTATATTATGAGATTAGTTATTTCAAGAGTTATACCAAAATAATAATCACTTTCCTGTCAATTTATAACCATTGTCTCACAAAAAAAAAGCACTTTAATATTAAAATATACTAAAAACAATATATATATATATATATATATATATATATATATATATATATATATATATAACTATTGATATTTTAACCTTGAAACTCTTCCTAACAACAACAATGTATCAAATGCCCTCTTCTTCTTTAGCCAAGATCATCACTTTCAAGAGCTCGGGAGCTAGGGGGTCAAACCATATAAAGAAATTATATACCAATCGATTGTCCCTCTGAATTATAGAAGAGAAAAAATTATTGGAGATTATAAAATCGATTACAAAAGTACAATTGATATTTACCTCATAAAGTGGGCATCCGTAAAATCGACGACCCAGATTATCAACACTCCATGACTGTATCACCATAGCTTCTTCACCACAATAGCAAAATTTTCTTAGATTATGCATTTTCCCAAACCCTAGAAATTTAACCCTGATGTCGTAAAAGAGAAGGAAGAAATAGAAGAAGGTTGTAATATTGGCTTCGAGCTTCAAGAATAGGAATACATTTGGCTTCAAGAATAAAATTATCCTCAATTTACAACTTTCAACTATGATAAGTAGAAATGGGTTAAGGCCCTTTTAATCTTTTAAAAAGGGTCCTTGGAATGTGTTTTTGACCTTCTAGTAAAGACAGAAATTGTCTTGAAATACTGTCCACGCGCTTGGTCAAGTTTGTATTACACATGCTTAGATCTGGTCAAAGAAGGTGTGTACTAGGACCACTTTAGAAAGGTTACGTGTGTAAGGTTATTACAGTCCACAAAAAGTGTGTAAGCGAAATTTGGGCCATAGATCGGGTGGCAACTTATGTAATTCCGATTTGAGCTCCTTTTTAAATTGCATACTTACTAACAACAAACCTAAATTTTTCAACACTCTCAAAAATCAACCCCAACTCTCCGGTTATTTTCTTAACAGCTAGATCAAATATCAGGGCTTTTTTCCTCCTCTTGGCAGCCATTTTCTCCTTATGTTCTTTATCAAATTCATTTTCAGCATCTGAAGGAAAACTTTCAGCATTTGAAGACCCAAAGTAAGGCTCATGTGTCCCTACTAAGCCTGTGTACCTATTTTGCTTGCTACCAATTATTAATTCATCAAAACCAATATCAACTCCTGCATCACCTAGTTTAATATCACCTCTATCTTTTGGCCTTTCACTCCTTTTCCTCCTATACTTCCTCAGTTCATCCCTACACTCTACAAATTCTTCATGAACATCATATCCATAATCCAAATCATCAGGAAAATGTAAATCTACACCATCACTCTCATCACTATCATTATTGTCAAAGTCTGAATCATTCTCATTGTCATCTTCACCTTCACTTTTCTCAAAGTGTGATTTACTATCTACTCCACTTTCTTGTTCTCTTGAAGTCGCATGGGCATGAGCAGGTTCAGGAGAATGAGAAGGGGAAGGGGTATGTTCATGAGCAGGGGCAGATTCTGATTCAAATTCAGATTCACTATCTTCCTCTTCTTCTAAGACTGGTGTGCTCTTAAAAGCTTCACTATTAGACCCACCAACCCTTTTACTAGCTTCATTTAATTTAACAACACATAAAGGGGAAGCATGAGTCACATAAATATCTAAGGTATCTCCATCCTCCAATTCATTACAAATATCTAAAATATCCTTATTTGTGAGAATATTTACCAATTTATCTGTCCTATCCATTGGACAAATATACAACTCAGCTACATTTTTTCAGTTATACATCCTAGTGTAGTTCAAAAATTCAATAAGAGACGGTAAATCCACATCTACATCTAAAGTTAATGTTTGACTACCACTCACATAATGAGCAAAGTTACCAGGAACTAATACCCAATCATGGTACCACCTGAGGGTAATAATTTTAAAAGACATTATCTGCAAACAAAGGACAAATAAGGGACAATTAAATGGACTTTCACATGCAACAATTGAAAATAAAGGAGTAGAGATGAAATACAGAAGTGGAGACAAAGACAAGAGCATATCACATTGTTCAAAGCAATGCTATTACAATAATCAGTTAAACCCTAACTTTACACACGGTTGCAAACACATGACAGATTTTTTATTTATAAAAAACTATCTGTAAAGGAAACAAGACGACTACTTCACAGTGATATCGACAATGACAAAAGATTCACCTTTAAAAGTCTGATAACCCTAAGCAAAATACAAGAAATTTCAAAAACAAACCCTAGGCTCAACCCACCCACTACTAAAATAAACAGGTAATGCAAAGAGAATAAAATTACTAACCTATTAAACGCATAAATCCACCGGAAATCCACAATGAAAGCGTAGCTTGAGATGGTCGCTTGAATCGCCTATACAGTCGCTCCTTCTTGGTGTATCGGATTTGAGTAGCGACTGGGGTAAGTTTGGTTAAAATGCGTTTTACCTTGTGGGTCGGGTAGGGTCAGTTAGGATCGGGTTATTTATTATAAGATAATGGGTTAAAATTAAGTTGAGTCAAACGCGTGACATACACGGATGTCTTATTAATAGGATCTGATCAAAGAAGATGTGTACCAAATACACTTTAAAAAAATTTCTTGTATAAGGTTATTATCATCTACAAATGTGTAAGAAAAATTTGGACCGAAAATTAGGTGGTAAACTATGTATTAAGCCATATTAAAATGCACTAACAATAACATATATATTATCTATTGATATTTTGATCTTGAAACTCTTCCTAAATTCTTTTTTTTTGTGTGTGTTCGTTAACTTTTCCTAGATTCAAGCTTTTGGAAACATGAAAAGATCATAGAACTACGAGTCAATTGGCAAAAATGTGATATCCCGAATTTCAAAGATGATTATCACCCTTGGGGATTTAGAATTTTACTACTTCCTCCATGTTAATTTATGTTTACATTTAAGAATTTTTTTAAAACTTGTGATTTTAGCGTTTCACCATTACAAATGACTTTTAAAACTTACTCCATTCGATCTACAAGTGATAAATTTATTTTTTTAACTTTAATTCAAAATATGTGTCTATTTATATAATTAACAAAAAATTTAATTTATTTTTCTAAAATTACCATATGTACATAAACTAATCATTTACTCCTCATATTTGAGAAGAAAAGTAAGTGTTACTATAATTATGCTGCAACATTTAATTAAGGGTGATATAATCATACTAACTGATTTTTTTAGAATTTAGTATTTTCTTTATGGGTGTATCCAAAATAAATTGGTCACTTATTATGAACGACATGGATTAATATATCAAAATATTTATGTGATTAAAAAAGGTTTTCACTAAAAATATGACGTATAATAATAAATTTGAGTTAAATAATTTTTAAATTTAATATCTGATTAGACGGAAATAAACTTAAACTGAAACGGAGGACAGAGTAGTAGTTGTTAGGCACAAGTCAATTTTGTACCAGGTGAGGTTTTGAGATTGACAACTACGTCTAGATTCGTTCGAGTAATTAAATAACCTCCTCACCAAATTTCGTATATGTTTCTTTCTTTTAATTGGGAATTTCAACGTCACTCCACTACTAGCTATGCTACATTGAAATTCTGTTTAGATCCTACAAAAATATTAAAGATGTTGGATGCAATTTGTAGATCCTATGTTTGGACAGGATCAGCTAACATATCCAAAAAATTATATGTAGCTTGGGACAAGGTCTGCCTACCTAAGTTTGCTGGGGGTTTAAATATTATGAATCTGCTATTATGAAACAAGGCTGCAATCATGAAACTTGGATGGGATCTGGCCAATAAGAAAGATGTTCTATGGATAAAATGGATACATTCAGTATACATAAAACACAATTGCAGTCCCTAACCATTCCTAACCATTCCTAACCAAGCCAGTTGGATGGTTAGGAAGATCATCGCTGCTACTGTTACATTGCAGCAGTCACAGATGCTACAACAACCAGTTTGCTCTATCAAGAAATTTTACTTACAACAGGTTGGACAATTGCCAAGAGTAGAGTGGAAGAACCTAACTATCCAAAACTATGCTAGACCTAAGGCAGTTTTCAATCTCTGGCTTATATTACAGAATAGGCTGCCCACAAAGGATAGACTGGAACAGTGGACACTCACAGTGGACAACACATGTGTACTTTGCCAACAAGATAAGGAGATTAGGGATCATCTGTTCTTCTCATGTTCATTCACCTCCTTGCTGAGACATCACACTTTACAGTGGATTGGAGTAACTCAAGACAATTACCAGAATTGGGAACAATACATTCAGTGGATCATAGCCAAGTCTAAAGGGAAATCTGGTCGAGCTCAAATGATGAAAATGGTCTTTGCTGAAATGCTTTACAGTATTTGGTTAGAAAGAAACTCCAGATTGTTCAATCACACTTCATGTTCCAGTGGACATCTACTTAGAAGCATTGCTTATACATGTCATGTTAGGAGTCCCCCTAAAGTTAATATATACCTACTGCATTATCTCTTGTAATTAGAAACATAGGTATAGTAATGTAGATGCTAGCTAGTTTTTATCATAGATGATAGTCAGCTGTGTATAGCTGAACTATGGCTTTGTAAAGACATACCTTTGGTGATTAATACAACAAATTTAATTACCAAAAAAAATTTATTAGGGATATTGGAAAACCAATCACGCAAAGTAATATTTACCTTAAAATACAACTAATAATTAAACTTGATTAGTAATTTTAAAAATACGTAATTAAATCAATACTAATTAATAATCAAGAAGTATTGAGTAAAAATGAAAGAAATAAGTGAGTCAAACTAATATTGTTTAGCAATATCGACCTCAAGCTTAGTGACCTCGAGATGAACCAAGTACAATAAAGTAAGATCAGTAAAGGGAAAGGCAATCCTAATGAACAATGAGCCATAAAAAGTAAAATAGTATATTCTTTGTCAATGGTTAGATGATGTTACAAACGACTAGGGTCCTTTTATATAATAGGAGAATCCTAAATAAGGTACATTTTTATTTACAGTAAAGACTTTTATTGATATAGCTGTCTAACCGTCTAGTATGGAAAGTACAATTTTATTCCGGGATTTGCGTCATGATCTTAGGGACGTGACATGAATCTTGCTCATTTTGTTACAAATTCATAATGACATTATTCGGGGTCGAGCGTACTCGGCTTCGGTATTCCTCGTACTCCTAACTCCGGACATTGCATTCTGTCTTCGAACTCGAGTATGGTCCATCGGGCTCGAACTCAACCTTGCCCGAACTCGGACCTAAGTCGATCCCTCGAGGCTGGAAAATTCGGTATGCCTGATTTCGACCGTATACAAGTAAATTAGTACTCTCCTGGTCCACATTAACTAAAATTTTTTATATTTTTCTGTGATCCATAATATTTAATTTTCATATATCAAAAAGAGATTAATTTCTTCTTTTTCTAAAGTTGTCCTTAGAGTAAAGAGTCTAGGTGTATTTGTTATATTTTTAATAAAAAAATTAAGATTAATATGGTCAATTCCATTATTAACTGATGTTAAAAGGTGAATTTTTTAATATATGTGTGAAAAGAGCAAAAAAAAATAAGTAAAAATTGCATGGGAGCGCCCTATTTGTTCGCCCCCTTTTAACTTATAGCCGTTTTATTTTTCCGTTTGCATCCATACTCTTTTTTTTTTTGTTAAATCATTTTAAAATGATGATTTTTGCCTTCCGAATTATTAACAAAATTGTAGACTACAAGACAAAACTTCAACATGATTTGGCATGGAGTTTTAGCAAATAAACTAAATAACTTAAGTATGTTTAGTCTGAAATTTTCACAAATGAACTAAATAACTTAAGCATGTTTAGTCTGAAATTTTAGCAAACATGTTTAGTCTAAAGTTTTAGCAAATGAACTAAATAACTTACGCATGTGTAGTCTGAAGTAGGGGTGTTCAAAACCGATCGAAACCGAAAATCGATCCAAACCGAAGCTTAACGGCTTACTGGTAACGGCTTAACGGACAGGGAACGGATTAAATTTTTTTATTAATGGCTTATCGGTTTGGGGATGGATTATTCGATTTTCTTAACGGCTAATCCGTTAACCCGTTAACAATATATATATATATATATATATATATATATATATATATATATATATATATATATATTATTTATATATATTAAATATAAAAAAACTAAAACCCTTGAAAATGATTAACAAAAGTTTATTTCTACTTCTAAGTATTTTTATTCTCGGGATCTAGAAATTTTTTGGTTCTATTTTTAATTTATTTTTGGTTGTAATCCTCCTGTTTGGCAACGCGCTGGAGATGGTAAAGCTAATTCTCTAATCACGAAAATCAAATTGAGTGCCTCTGGCAAAGAAAATTGAATGCATCATATTGCCTCTAAAATATTATTTTTTATGGCAATTCATTATTTCTAAGACGAGAAGAATAAGAGATATTTAGTGAACATGTATGTTAGGCCGATAAACCGCCCATTAACCGTCCTATAAGAGAAAACCCGGTACCAATCCGCCCGATATCTTATCGGGTGGCTAACGGATTAATTCATTTAAAAGCCGATAACCGTTAAGCCAAACCATTAAGAGTAAAAAGCCGCCCAATCCGCCCGATGAACACCCCTAGTCTGAAGGTTTAGCAAATGACCTAAACTTCAGCATGCATTAGCAAAAACTCATTAGAAAATTATATACTGCAAGACAAAAACTTAAGCATGTTTAGTGTGAAGTTTTAGCAAATAAACTAAATAACTTAAGGATGTTTACTCTGATGTTTTAGCAAATGAACTAAATAACTTCAGCATGCATTAACAAAAACTCATTAGAAAATTACATACTGCAAAACAAAATCTTAAGCATGTCTAGTCTGAAATTTTTGCAAATGAACTAAATAACTTCAAGATTCATACAAAACTGCAGACTGCAAGATAAATAACTTCAGCATGCATAACTTCATGCTATATTAGTATGAAGTTTTAGCTTCAACTTGAAACAACTTCATGCTACATTATGATGAAATTTTTAGCTTCAAGGTGAAACAATTTCATGCAAGTGTGATTGTGAAGATGAATCTGGATAAGTTTTTGGTATTTTGCTAAAGTTGCTGAGAGGAGATGAGAAGATCTTTTTTCATGAATGAGACTGTAAATCACGCGACTTATCAGGAATGTAATTATCATATTATTACGTATTTTTGTCAACTGACTACCAAATTAATAATTTTTAAAATAAGATATATGCTGGTAACACAAATATAAAATACGATTACAAATCTCCAAAAATCAATTAAAATAGACGGGAAGAATTACTTCTAACGTGGGACACTGTGAATTAATCACAGATTTGTATGTTTGGCAACATCACAATTGATATGGATCTTTAGGTGAAGTTGAAATTTGTTGGGTATGAACATGACATTCATTTAAAAAGAATTTATGAGGAAAAGCTATTAAAACAAATATATTTTTCGTAAATAATATTCAAATTTAATAAGCTTTTGAAATTGATTAGACGGAAATAAAATCACATACACTGAAACGGAGGACGAAGCAGTTGTTAGGACTTAGGTACAAGTCAATTTTGTACTAGGCGAGGTTTTGAGATTGACAACAACGTGTTGATTCGTTCGAATAATTGAATTACTACTCAGTAAATGTCTTGTATGTTTCATATTTAATTGGGAATTTCAACAAGTCACTGCACAACTAGCTTAATACTCCTACTTTGAAATTCCTTTTAGATAATTACTTGAAAAAACCATGCAATTGTAACTCACTTTCTCCGATTCACAATAAATGACTAATTTATTTTGAGCATACCCATTAAAAAATTACTAAATTTTAGATAAAAATAAATAGTGTGACTAAACTATCCTTAACCAAAATATTATAGCATAGTTATAGTAGCACTTGCTTCTCTTCTCAAACGTGAGGACTAAATGACTTTTTAGGGATACGTACATAAGGATAATTTTGAAAAAACAAATTAAATTTTTTAATTATATTAATAAATACTTATTTTAAATTAAAATATAAAAATAAATTGAATACTTATTGTACAGATGTAGTAGTATCTAACGTGTGACACTGAATTAATCACAGATTTGACTGTTTGGCAACATTACAACTGACATGAATATTTTAATGACGTTGAAAATTTATTGCGAATGAACATGACTACCAATTTAAAAAGAAATTACTAGTAAAAGCTATTAATTCAATTGGAACACTCTTAACAAATTTGCATATTTTACCAATATTTCAAATAATGAAGTTTAGTATATACCAGTGGTCAAATTATTATTTACAAATATTGAACTTCAAAAATATTACGCATACGCTGTCGTTTAACCTCTCGTTATGAACAAGTACTAAACTAATAGAACAACCAAAAAATCAAAGCTTGATAAGAAAGGCCATGTGATATTAAATGGTGCTGTTGAAAGCGAATGAAAACAAGTGCATTCATCTATGAATGTTTTTGGCATTGCGTCTTAAATTATAGAACGTGACAAAGGTTTCCCTTTGTTTACTATCGAAATGAAATGAACAAAAATTAATTTCCAAATTATCCTCCATTGTGGAGCATAGGGATACTATGAAGTTGGGTACATAACCACCGACAGATATCACGCAATTCCTCATCGCCACGTTTCAGTATATCAATAACCAAAGGCCAAGATTAAATCTGTTAAATCGTCACAGTAAAAGTAGCATGCCTTTGGAGGATTACAGCGGAGAAGAAACCGCGTATACATTGGCCCGCTTCTCTGCATATATATATATATATATATATATAACACACTCACACACACTCACTTGTACGTATAAGAATATAATCTGAGTGCCAGTAGAGATTGAGTTCGAGTACTGGTGCGAAAATGGAGTTGTTTTATTACGTGGTGTTTGGGGCTCTGGCCGCAGTGGTAGCAGCTCTAGAGCTGGGTGGAAAGAGCAACAAAGATCGAATCACAACTTCTCAGGCTTTCAATTCCTTCAAAAATAATTACATTCTCGTTTACTCTCTTATGATGGGTACGTTCCTTTTCTTCTCCTCAGATCTGAGCCTGTTTTTACCTCTAATTTATTAAATCACTATGCATTTTCACATTAGTGTCTGTTGGAATTCTCCGACTTACCTGCTCGATCTGATTATCCGAACGTGGACTTTATCGGAATTTGAATCTTGTCTATTTGGATCTGAGTTTTGGGTTGCTTTTGAGGCAAATTGAACGAGTAGATTGGGTCTTGAAGTGTTCATATGCAGCCTAATTTGATTAGTGGTCTTTAGATCTGTGCATGAGCATTTCATTTAATGATTCCTTGTTAATCCAGCTGTATTATCTAAGCAACTACAACAACAACTACCCAGTATACTCCCACCAGGTGGAGTCTGGGGCATTATTATCTAAGCAACTATTTATTCATATTGCCTATGGATTATTGAGGCTCCAATGATCATTAGCACAGCTAAAAAACAAAAGAGGCTAAGTATTTACTTCTTGATCCTATGCTGGAATTATTCAATAATTAACTATTATATATGGAGTAATATTGTATGAGTAAGAAAATGGTGATACTTCAGCATTTATGATTGTGTGAATGGTGGTGTTTCATTTGCTAATGGTTGGATTTTTGGTGGATATAGCTGGTGATTGGCTACAGGGTCCATATGTATACTACCTATATAGCACTTATGGATTTGGAAAGGGGGATATTGGACAGCTGTTTATAGCTGGATTTGGATCTTCCATGTTGTTTGGCACAATTGTTGGATCTCTTGCTGACAAACAGTAGGCCTTTTTCAGAATATTTTGTGTGTCAATAATCATCTTTTAATGCCCCAAAAGTTTCTTGTTACATGATCTTTCCTTGGATTTAATTTTCAGGGGTCGGAAGAGGGCATGTGTAACCTACTGTATCACTTATATACTGAGCTGCATCACCAAGCATTCCCCTCAATACAAGATTCTGATGGTTGGACGTGTTTTGGGTGGCATTGCTACATCTTTACTGTTTTCAGCGTTTGAGTCATGGCTTGTAGCAGAACACTTTAAGGTGACATGACATGTCCTTATTATCAAGCTGCCTTTTAACTAGGAAATCCATATCGAACTGTTAAATTTGATCTTTATACATTGTTGATCGTACTACCGTTGTCCTTGAGATACAACTTGCAATCCTTTGAAGGAACATAGCAAGTGTTTGCTCTTTGATTTTGCTTTTTATTAATCTAATATATTTTTATGAAGTTTTAATATATTACTTGCTTTCTTTGTGCAGAGGGGTTTTGACTCCCAATGGCTCTCACTAACTTTCTCCAAGGCAATATTCGTTGGAAATGGTCTTGTTGCCATTATCGCTGGATTATTTGGGAATTTTCTTGTTGATTCATTAAATCTCGGCCCTGTGTCTCCTTTTGATGCTGCTGCCTGCTTTCTTGCCATTGGAATGGCTATCATATTATCATCATGGTCGGAGAACTATGGAGACCCATCTGAGAGCAAAGACTTGCTCACTCAATTCAAGGGTGCAGCTGTGGCCATTGCTTCGGGTATATATGCTGCACATTATGTTTTTTTTGTGGACGATCTTCAACCCATGCATCGTCAAAGTGGATAGAGTGATTCCTTTCCGATGAGATTTGACATGGATATAGATTTGCTATGTGCTTCCTATTTATCTGTTTAGAGGTAGAGTTTATACGCTGACGAAGTTGTACACCATGCTAGGGGCATAGCAAAGTGGTTTGGGGAAGTTATAAGATTAATTACATTCTGCTATCTTTAAGGTTACAGGAACACACCATTTCTGCACCCAGGTTATCTGTGATGATTTAAAGCTCCATAGCTGCCTGAAAAAGGGCAGGCGTAGGTTGCATTTTCAGGGACTTAACATCTTTTTCTGTTCTCTTGATACTGCATTCTTTGTGATATATCTGTTTGATATATTCAATGATGGCTGTTCAGTTTGTAGCTCTTGCACTCTGTATCATTACTCGATTTTTTGTTTTGTTAACATTTACTTTTGCACTATCCTTGTTGCTGCACGGTTTCTGACAGATGAGAAGATTGCATTACTCGGTGCTATACAATCTCTGTTTGAAGGTTCAATGTATACATTTGTGTTTCTGTGGACTCCTGCTCTCAGCCCAAATGATGAAGACATTCCCCATGGTTTTATTTTTGCAACTTTCATGTTGGCTTCAATGTTGGGAAGCTCATTTGCAGCTCGTCTTATGGCCCGGAACTCACCTAAAGTTGAGAGTTACATGCAAGTTGTTTTTGTCGTATCTTCTGCATCTCTCTTGCTGCCCATTCTGACAACTGTAAGTAGGAAATGCCTTTATTCTTTTGAGTTTTCTGCCTTGTGGTTTGTTGGTTTTTAACATATCTCATTGAACCAGTTCCTAGTATCTCCTTCAAATGTGAAAGGGGGAGGCATCTCCTTTTCTGGATGCATCCAGCTTCTTGGCTTCTGCACCTTCGAGGGTTGCTGTGGCCTCTTCTGGCCATCCATCATGAAGATGAGGTCTCAATACATTCCCGAGGAGGCAAGGAGCACCATAATGAACTTCTTCAGGATTCCACTCAACATGTTTGTGTGCATTGTGCTTTACAATGTATGTTATCGTTCTCTGCCCTAAGTAACTGTGTTGCACATGTTCCGGTTCTTACATTAGTTACCTGAGCAGTTGTTGTGCTGCAATACATAATTCTTATTTCAATTAAGCGTTCCGGTTTTTGACGATCTTTTCATGTCTATTTGAAGGTCAATGCTTTCCCCATCACCGTGATGTTTGGCATGTGCTCAATTTTCCTCTTTGTTGCATCCATCCTGCAAAGACGGCTTGCAGCCATTGCAGACAAGCCAAGTAAGTACTTGGCTCTCTCTAAAGCTTGAAAGGAAATTGATGCCTTAGATTTAAGATCATGCATTACCAATTCTGAGGCAGGATTAGTTCTCACACATGGCCAATCGTACTTGATTATGACTTAATATGATATTACCTTATTTTGCTCTATGTAACGTCGATGGATTGACTTAATGTTTTGCTGATTGCAGAAGCAGAAGATTGGGTAGCAATGAAAGAAAGGGATACTGAGGCCGATCCATTAAATGCATCTTGATTTAGCAGTCAATATCCAATAAGAAATTTGTCTCCAAAGGTCTACTTATTACCATAATCGGCCATCGGGGTTTAATATTAGTTTAGCTTACAATTGTTAAAGAACAATGACCAAGGATTCAAAATGGAGCTGTTCCTGCCTAGCAGATAAGGAAGAGGCAGATAAGCTAGTGGTGTTATTCTAGTTCCCTGGTTTTGTTCTTAGAAGACAAACACTTACATGTTTTCTACTATTTTCATTTCTCTCAGATTGTGCTGCTGTGATAGCCATTACTTTACTCTATGATTTTTTCCCCTGTTTCCTTGGCCATGGTTCAAGTGTCGACCGAGCCCTACTTTTATGTCATAGCTTTAATCTTTTGACAATTTATCTCGAATGTAATAGTGAAAAACACAAATCAATTCTTTTTCTTAAGCAAAGCTGCAATTCTTGGGAAATTCGTTGGTGATTGGTATGTCAGGCAAATGTCTAAAAGTGAGTTCCTTTGTGGTTTATTTTCTATATATATATTTCATTATATTCTATTCGCTTTAGCCTTTTTCTGCAAAGAAAGAATGCCATAGTGGATAGCATAACAGGGGACTCAGGTGCAGAGCTGCTACTCTCTTGAACCATAAAAGTTTGGCAAAATACTTTAAACCATCCTTTAATTTGGCTTAGATTAATAGTATCCTCCCCGAATTATGCTCGGTCTTACTTATTTTTTTCAACTTGGCATTTTGAGAGCTATTATCCCTAAGATGCTGATGTGACAAAAAGTGTGGGTGCACTCACCTGCCACATGAATTTTTTTGTCTATGTGGGATTTTTTTGAAAAATAAAATATTTTTTTGCCTTTTTAAAATATTAACTTTTAGATAATTTTGTTCGAATACAATTTATAATAAAATTTGGATAGAACTATATAATTTAGGCTAAATATTTTTATTTGGCCAAAAATAATAAAGTTTTAGTTAATCTTTTTTTTAAAAAAATTGACCTGAAAAAGAAAGATTTATACAATTGAAATAAATAGTCAATTGCATCAAAAGAAGAAATAAAAAGAGTGTACAATTGCAAAAAATTATAAGCGCAATTGTACACTCTTTTTATTTCTTCTTTTGATGCAATGACTATTTATTTCAACTTATGTAATTTTTTATAACTTTTTAGATGTCTTGACTATTTATTTCAGTTATGTAAATCTTTATTTTCAGGTCAAATTCAAAAAAAAATTAACTAAAATTTTATTATTTTTGGCCAAATAAAAATATTTAGCTTAAATAATATAATAAAATCAAAGTTTTATTATAAATTTTATTCGAAAAAAATTATCTAAATAGTAATATTTTTAAAAAGGTAAAAAAAAATTATTTTTCAAAAAAATGCTACATAGACAGGAAAAATCCATGTGGCAGGTGAGTGTACCCACACTTTTTGCCACATCAGCGTCTAGGGGGCCAATGACCCTCAAAAAACCAAGTTGAGGAGGGTAATTAAGACCGAGTATAGTTCAGGAATGATATAATAATCCAAACCAAGTTTAGGGATAATCTTTGTACAAGTTCTGCATTATTTATACATTGTTCTTTTCTAGAATAAAATTTTGGACAACTAATATAATCTCCATATAACTAATAGATCAGTTGGTTTCCAGTATTAAACTTTACATAAGTTATGCCCAGTTCAATAATCGTTTGGTTTTCAGTATTGAACTCTGCATAAGTTATGCTTAGTTCAATACCAAAAACCAAACGTTGTATTATTGGTAGCAATCTTATATAAGATAGTTTCACCGAAATTTGTCGATTGTGGGATAAAAATTATTGCATTAACAAAATGTGGATAAGAGTAATTAAAGACATAACAATTCGTAGCATAAACAATCTTCCTATAAAGCAAACAACATTTTTCCTGTTTGGTGGAAATGAATGACCACAGAACGCAATGGTTGTCGTAGCTTGGCATTCCATTTACCATGTTAGCAGTTGTTGTTTGTGAAATTTTATGCTGAATTCCAGGTTGGGAAGACAGCCTGCTTAGAGTGTTGATAACACTTGAAACTATAAGAACTGTAGCTTTCAAATTTACACCATGCAAATTATATTAACTTATCATGGTTAAGTGATGACTTAACAAGAAATATTTAATTAATGACGGTAATATGGTAGAAGTCTGTAAAAGGCAAGTACTCCCTCCATTCCACAATAAGTGACCAATTGATTTCTTGAGAACACTGGGTGTAGTTAAGTTTTTTTTCAGACATTAACTTGTTGAATGCAGCATTTACCTTGCAAGTCTATCTAACTAGTAGTTTATTACTCATGTCTTAATTTTACTTTGTCATAATTCACTTCCCCTATTGCAAAACAAAATCAAGGTTGAAGTTCATATTATATTTTACAAGCCAAATAACACTTGCAAGTTCAAATTTTATGAACTTTTGAATTAGAATACTGGTGGAGCTCACAGACTGCCCATTAAATAGATTAAAAAGAATCCAAGAAAGCTGAGTCATATACGTAGAAATGACAAGAAGAAGCCCTTTAGAGCCGCTCTAAAGGGCTGCAATTTAGGAACCAATCACTGCATCCTAAATTCAAATTTTTTAGTTTAATTTTTCGGTACAACAATATTTGATGGTTAATCTCTAAATAACATCCTTAAAAATGACTATCTGTACACTCACCTCGAGTTGTACTGGTTATTTCTTGACCAATTTAGTTACTGTTTTGGTTAAAATAGAGCAAAAAGTTTAGCAAAATTTGAAGTAGAAGATAATGAGCAGGACAAACCGATCTAAAAAGAAGATTTTATTCAATAATTATAAAGAACACTTGAATACAGACGAAGTTGGGGCTTAAATTTACTTCCAAAGATCAATGAATACATCATATTACATACAAAGACATTGAAAAACATTGTTACATTGAAATATCACCATTACAAGAAAAAATAAAATTTGATGAAGATACAAAAAAAAAAATCTTGTTGGGCAGAGTCAATGCGTGTAAATTGATCCAGTTACAGCAGCCGGCTTCGTTTAGCCTGGGCTGAAGCAGCTTCAAAATCCCCAATGAAGAAAAGGATCTTGTCCAATATCCCTAATGAATCAGAGATGTTTTCCATTTTCGATATTCTTGAACCTAAATGTCTTTGAATTTCACCTTGGTGTATAAGGTAGTACTCATCTCCTTCCCTTATAATCTTCAATCCCCTGAAAAAAAACCATTCCTGTAAACAATTATGTTTTCTAATGCAAAACAAAAAACATGTAATAAAATACATTGAATTTTGAGCTTACAATCCATTGCGATCACAACGATCTTGAACCATATACACATGTTTCCATGTCTTAGAATCTGAAGGAGCATAAAAAGTGGCTTCATCTAATCCCCATCTTTCTATAAATAGATCACACCATAAGCTGTTATCTGAACCCATAATTTTCCACTTTCTGCACACTTTTTAAAAAAAAAAAAAAGACATTGTTTTCATAATTGCCCAATTCTTAGAAACAATTCGGTCAATTGCATGAAAAAGAATGAAACTTTGACTTTTTTTTTGGAAGATATCCAATTTTACTGCCAAATTCATTTGACTAAAACGGTTTCATGCGAAATTCAGATCATCAGAGTCAAGTAATGCATAATTAGAAAGATACCCAATTGTCAGAACAACTAAAATTACTCCAAATTAACTGCAAATCCATTATGTAATAAATTGCCAAATGGATCAGAAGGATAAATAGTAGAATTAAGACTAACCCAATTGAGCAGTTGCAAGATTACAGTGATCCAAGAGGCAGAAAATTCTGAGACTAAGTTCAGGTGGCAACCTCTCCATCAGAGTTTGGGTGTGGGGGGGGGGGGGGGGGGGGGGGTTGTTACAGGAGAGAGTTGAGAGAATGGATGAGGTAAACTTGGTTCAGTTTGTAAGTGCACTTTACTCTTCACCTTCTTTTGCCTTCTCTTTTGGACGTTAGTGTGTGCTGGATTTCTACTTGCGTCCAAATAATTATTTGTATACCTTATCGAGTATATTTATTCTTGTACTCGCCATGCTGTCCTCTAGCTCTTTTTTTTGTTTTTCTTTATAAATGTTTTTTTTGGGTACTATTTTAATTTTGGGATTAGTTATCCCAAAATTAATAATCCAACAAGAAATAACGCTACGTTAAATTTTTATTTCAAAATTATTTTTACTTATTCATCATATTTGAGGAAGGACTCACATGATGTCAAGAGAGTTTATATTAAGGCTGTATTGTGTGGCGGTTCCGGGTCTATTTGTGCCTGGCGTTCCGCGTCTCACGGTTCCGGATCTGGCGGTTCCGGGTCTGGCAGTTCTCCAGGTTAGAACCGGCCCGTGACGGGTCTAAGCACCATGCGGTTCCGGTTCTGGCGGTTCCGGGTCTGGCGGTTCTGGCGGGTCTGACGTGTTTTTTTTTTTAAGTCAATATCGTGTATAGTAGTCATTAGTATAGTGTAGAATATATTTTATATGGTGTACTAAGTTATTAGTATAGTATATATTGTGTTATAGTAATTAGTACATATTGTATATCATGTATATATTGTGTTGTAGTAATTAGTATGTATTGTATATAAGTAGTATATATTGTATATTATGTATATATTGTGTTGTAGTTAGTAATTAGTATATATTGTATATAAGTAGTATATATTGTATATAATGTATATAAAAGAATGTTGTAATTAGTATGTTATATATTGTATGTAAGTAATATATATTGTATATAAGTAGTATATATTGTATATAAGTAGTATATATTGTATATTATGTATATATTGTGTTGTAGTTAGTAATTAGTATATATTGTATATAAGTAGTATATATTGTATATAGTGTATATAAAAGAATGTTGTAATTAGTATATTGTGTTGTATGTTATATATTGTATGTTATATAAATATTCAAGGATTGATATCGAAGTAAAGACAAAGAAATATTGAGAAAAAAGATATTCAAGGATATGATAAAGAGCATATTTGTTGACCAAAATGGCATATCTTTCTTAGTCTTCCTTCCCCCAATGGAATGAGCACAACATGGTACTAATACCACCATTAAAAGGAAAAAAAACTAAAAGAAGACGTGCCAATGTACAAGTTACATCATAATTTATGTTGTATTTCTAACAAATCTCATAAATCTGTCAAGGTTGGGAGGAGGTTGTGTTGGCGGTGGTGGAAATGAAGCTTGTTCATCACCACTCCGGGTGTAGTCGCTTCCTCAGCAAGTTCTACTATCATTTCTTCATATGCATCATCTATTGCCGGTTGTGATTCTGATATGCCAAAGTTCCTTCTTTCTACGCGGATCCAATCTCTAAAAAGCACTGATTTTTCCAAGCTCTCCCGCATCGACGCTCTATGATCACCGATTTGTAGTCTTGCTTGACTGAAAGCGCTCTCCGATGCAACAGTTGACGCTTGAATTGACAGAACATCCCGAGCCATCCTTGCAAGAACGGGAAAATATTTTTCCATATTGCACTAGTGTTGCTAGAAGCATTATCCATAGAAATTGCGATTATTTTACCACTAAAGCAAAAATATCTACATATATCTGAAACAGTGTTAGCTATAAACCTACCCGTGTGCTGTGAATTAATTATTCTATATGCAATTATGCGTTTTTGCATTGTCCAGTCTTCATCTATCCAATGACTTGTTACAGTTAGATAATCACAGTGATTTCTACTTCTACCAATATCAGAAATACGATTAGGTATATTAGTAAATAAATAGCGCAAATATTGTTCATATTCATGCTTGAATTTATAAATATCGGCCTTAACTGTTGCGCGAGGCCAACCTTTATAAGTAGTAATTTCCCACAAGTTTTACACTTAGCCTTATTTGTTCTCTTACTTGAGAAAAAAATTGCCAAACTAATGATGTTTCTGTACGTTTAGGAGGTTGTCTACTAAAAGTGGGAGTTTGTACAGGTGGGTGTGCCGGTTCATTACCTAAGTTATCAGCGGGACTAGTAGGTGTATCATCTAAATCTGGTGCTTGGGTTTCATCATCATCCTCATTTTCCTCTAAGATAGGTTCATTAGGATAAAGAGCATTCATAATATCATCATCTAATCTATCACCTACTGCAACATCATGTAGAAATTCACTATCGGTAAATTGAAAACAAGGGTGATCACTATCAAGGATTACGAAGGGCGGATTAGGACATCTAGGTTGGCTACTACTTTCAACTTGCTTATCTTTTTTAGATCGGGGATCCGGGGGAAGGGTGATATTTTGGTCACTACTTTCACCGGTTTACCTTTTCCTTTACCGAACATTTTTTTCAACTAACATGCCATACTAATTAGAATTGTGCAAACTAAAAACACAAAAATATACTATTAGCACGTAAGAGTTGAAACGAGTTTACCGGATTACCGAACAACTTTTTGAAAATTAAAAATCGTTGAACTTGAACACTTGAAAACTTCAATTCAACAACTTCACAATTTTTCACGAATTTTCAACAATAAATTAAGCACTTGTACTAGAAAGATTGAAAGAGAGCTTGAAAGAGATTGAGAGATATTGATGAATTGGTGAATAAAAATGAAAGAATGATGGGGTATTTATAGTTGAGAAATGGGAAAAGTATAATTATATAAAGTTTGGGGGCCAAATGAATATTTTTCAAACTTCCAAACGGCTACTTTTTGCAAAGAGCCGTTGCTGAAATTTTAAGAAGAAAAAAAATATATTTTTTTAAAAATATCCGTTATAATCGCCAAAATCGGTCCAGAACCGCCAACCGGTCCCGGGTCTGGTGGTTCCGGTTCTGGCGGTTCCGGATATTAGAACCGGCCCGTCACGGTTCCCTGGAATCGGTAGAACCGGAACCGTCGGAACCGGCCCATCGGAACCGCCGGAACCGGCAGGGACACGATTCCGGTTCGGAACCGCCACATAATACAGCATTAGTTTATATAAACCCGATTCGTCGAAAAATTATATTACGTATAGATATAAATTTAATCTAAAACAAAACAACTTTACGTATATAAATAAAATTGAACCCGCTTTGGCATTAAAGTCGTTGTACAGTGATGGTCAAGTGGGTTCAATTTTGCTGGAAGGTCCATTTGGATAGTTTTTGGCGTTATTGTCGTATTTACTGAAATGATTTACTAGTTTACTTTAGTTTGGTCAGATTGGTCTATATTGAAACATTTATTATATATATATATATATATATATATATATATATATGGCTTATATGCTCTCTTTATTCAATTATTGGCATTAGTTTAGTTAATTTTACAACTCTTTAAGTTATGATTTTTTTTCTTGTAAACAACTTTATTTTTGTTATGTAGTCAGGAAAGAAATTCGGTTTTTGTTATATGTTGCAGAGTTTAATATGCTTTTAATTTGTTAAAAGGTTAAAAGTTTTAAAGCAAAATTTTTCAAATTAAATAGATAATATATCTTAGAGATCATTTTAAATAGATTTCATAATTGCTTTATTGAAAAAATGAAAGAACACTCACTTAAAATGTGACTTCATTTTGAGGTGGAGAATGAAAAGAAAAATATAAAGTAGTTATCTTGTTTGCTATGCCTGACATTGAATTTATATCAGCTATTGTCGTATTAATTTGAACCCGCTTATTCAAAATTTTGGGTCCGCCACTAATTATATTAGACGACTCCTAAGTGTCGGGACAAGGGAGAAACAGTTCTAAAAAAATATATAAACTTGTGGTTGTTGAATTTTCTGAAAAACAGTTTTTAACCTTATAAACAACAAAAAAAATTGCTAAAAACTCTCTTAAGGAATAAAATTATCTTTAAATTAAAAAAAGATAGCTATGGAAAAGGTTTTAAAAGAATTTGTTAACCTTTTCAAAGAGTTCTACTACTGAATTTTATTTTATGTAATATATTTCATTATTAATGCATTTTAAAAAGAATTATATACTTAAAAATAATTTAATACTAAACTTGTTATTTACTTTTAATAAGAAACTTTTATAACCATACAAAAATCACAATAAATTTTAAAACACAAGTTTTAAATATGTTATAGTCACATAAGATGTTATGACAAGTTTAATTTTTTGTTCTTTCTTAATTTTTCTCAAGTTAAAACTACGATATATAAATTGAAACAAAAGGAGTATGTGTTTGTTAAGTTTTCGAAATATTGTTTTTGACTTAAATATTATGAGATGTTTATCTAAAAATTCTCTATGAATAAAATGAACTTTAGAGGATATAAGGGTGAAAATATCCTTTTCAGGTCTAGTTATATCCTTGTACTGCAAAATCTTGTACGGTAGAATAATTTATATGAATCTGTCTCTAATCTAATTTATAGCCCGTTTGGTCCAGTGCAAAAATCAGCTTATTTTAAGAAGTATTTTTTGAAAAAGTATTTTTGGCGAGAAGTAATTTGTGTTTGACTAATTAGTTTGAAAAGCACTTATGAGCAACAATTAGTGTTTGGCCAAACTTTAAAAAACTGCTTCTAAGTGTATTTTTCTCAAAAGTGCTTCTCAAAAAAGTGCTTTTGGAAAGAAGCTACTTTTTTCTATTTCTCCAAAACTGCTTCTGCTTCACCTCAAAAGCACTTTTTTTCCTTCCAGAAGCTTGGCCAAACATCTCTTTTTTGCCAAAAGTACTTTTAGCAACAAAAAAAAAACACTTTTGACCAAAAATAAACTTGGCCAAACAAACTATTAGCCGGTTTAAACCTATTAACAATAAGGTGATCTATTGTTCTTTTCATCGACCAGTTCCCAAAACATTTACTTCCTCTTTCAAATAATTTAAGGTGTACTGACTTTAACAATTAAACAAAAAACAGCGTGAACTTTTATATCAGATAAATTTACCTGTTGCAAGTATCAATCTAATCAGATGGTGCAAAAAGTTTACTATCATTGCACAGAACTTAAAATCTTAAACAGAAGGATGAGATGAGCCCGACAGGGATTGAGAGAAACAGCAAACTAAAAGCAGCAGCAGACCTCTATTTTGCAAGTACATTCATGGTCCAAAGACTTTTCTACAAAGATATGCAAGTACAATTGTTTAAGTTGCTTGAGTCCAGGTATACAAATATCAACTACCTTCAAATATATATAACCATTCACTCTCCAGTCAAAATTTCTAAAATGCTCTATCTACAAAGTTTGGATAATAATTTAGAAAGGAGAATTGAAGACCAAGGACTGGACTGTGAACCAAAAAATGTCAGGAAAACTCAAACTGTAATCATCTACCATCAAGTGAAAGCAAGGACAGTGAGGATTGGATCAGGTTTTCCATCCTGTCCCTCAAACTGGATACTGTATTTAACAATGGGTTAGAGAATTTCACGCTATCCCAAGAAGGGTTGCCCTCCTGTAGTATTTGGATTTGCCTCTCCAAATACTTGGTGAGACAAGCACCTGCTATGTTAATTAAGCTAAGAGAAGGATTTGTGTGCATGAACTTGGCAACAAGAAATCCTGCTAAAATCTGCTGTCCTGATCTCACAAGCTCCGAGACAAAACAGGGAAATACCAGTCTTGTGAAAAGATCAATATGATCTTTTGGAATATTCTCACTTTCTACAGATCCACCACATCCAACATCTGACAACTGGGAATCTTGGCACCATCGGGAAAAGTTCCCAACCATATAGCAAAGATAAGAGAATATTGTACCATATGAAGGTTTGGTGATGATAGTTGATATAACTCCAGAAGATAAAACAAGTACTAAAAACTCAAGATCCATGCTGATTTTGTCAGATATGCCTTCTTGTTTCAGCTTCTGCTCGACAATATCCAAGCAGTGCAACTGGACTACTTCGTATGGCAACAACAGCATCAACTTAAGGGCTAGAAAGCAATCTACTCCAAGTGCAATCTGGCTCAAACCTTGAGCATTCTCTTCATCTAGTAATACTTCGCCTGGCTTTGCCAATGATTTGTCCAACAATTTCAACATTTTGTTGTATTGGGATGTTGTCAGCAGTTTTCTGAAGATCTCCATCCAACAGACATGAAGAGGATGAACTGAAAGTTCAGCATCCTTCTTTGGTTCTCTTTCAATAGGTTCTTGGAAGCTTTCCCATCCCTCATCCCAATCATCATTACTCCAACTGTTTCCACCATCAGATATCTCACCAGAATCCTTTTCAGTTTCTCCCCTAGTAAATTGCCCCTCCCATTCTCTTAACATAGCCAATAATGTTTCTACATGGGATTCAGATTCAGCAAATTTAGAAACTCCAAGGAAGCAAGAGACAGTAGATTCCACAGTCGAAAGATCTTCAGGTGTAATCTCTATGCTGGGCGAGATAGTGGAGACCAGCTGTGTAGATTTTAGAGCAATCAAAGTATTTGTGAACTTATTAGACGCATCTAGTTTCTTTGAAATCCCATCAGCAGCAGTGTTCTCGCGGTTTGCAGTTGCACTATGCAAATTCTCCCAACCTTCCCAAGAATGAACTTCCACCTCTAATCCAGAAGAAAATCCCTTGCTGTTTTTATCAGTAGCTGCAATAAGTTGCATAAGCTCCAGCATGTAAACTCGAACATGGTTGGAGAGATGAAAGTTCTCAGAGAACTCTTCCAATCTCTCCCAAACGGCCTGCCTGACACTCTGCAAATTTTTCAAGTCACCGTCTAATTTACTCAAAGAAGATAAGTAATGGTGTAGACACTGGTGCTCACGCGAATGGTCAGCCAATTCCTGCAAGATGGTCTCCAAGATACTAACATAGAGATCTCGAAGATTCTGGATGCTGACAGCTTCTTTTGAAAACTCTGTCACTGGTCCAGCTTCTCGAACGAAGTGAGCCATGACTTCATCATATACATCTGCAACGGCCCCAAAACCACAACCAGAGCAAACCATTGCTTTGCAGAAATTAAAGATTTCAACAGCAGCATCATCAACAAGAACACAGCCTCCATAGGCAATTATTGTAGCCCACCCCTGACTAGATGAAACTTCTTCTCCGGCAATCAGACGTGCAAAAACTTTAAGACATGTCATTAGACATTCTAAGCAGAATCTTTCTTCCGAATTCTCAAGTAGTGCAACTTCATGCATGTCATTCATCATTCTGAGCCAAGTATCCACTAGCATACCAAGGCACACCTGCCAACCTGAGCCAAAAGGCCTCTTGAAAGATATTTCAGCAGGTAGTATGACGGCCAAGAGTTTTTTTAGAATGTCCAGACGAGCAGGATTTGGAATAAATTTTAAGTATTTGGAGCAGGCATTATAAGTCTGCTCGATATCACCGATTAAGCAATGAAGACTTTCAGAGCTTTGGATATTGACCCCCGATTTAGCTCTAGCTTCCAAGTTTGTCAACAAACTTAAAACATGATGTTTATATACATACTGCCAAGACAAGATTCCATCAGGCACAGGACCATCATGAGCAGAAACAAGGTTGTTGACCATCTTTGCCAATGCCTCAACGTTGTTTTCATTGATGTGAGCAGAAACTTCACTGTTGAAGCAATCCAAGTTCAAATCTTTAATTCCGGCAATATTTTTGAAGTTTAGATCCCTGATAAAGGACACCTTGCAACATTCTTCTTCAAGGGTCTTGGAAAAACGAGCGATATGAATAGAATCAGAATGCACTGGATCCTTTCGTTCATATAGCTGCAAGTAGCAGTCAGAGAGTAGACCATATACTAGAGAAAGCCTCTTCTTATCATGTCCATCAACCGCAGGGTAGATCGACGAGGAAATAACTTTTATTGTTTCTGCAGCACAAGCAAGTATATCTTCTCTGTGATTTGACACTTCAATTTTAACATCATCGGTGCTCCAAGCCTCAGAAACAAAGATGGACCGCAGGTAATACAGCACCACCTGAATAGAAGAGGAGCAGTAGGAGAAAGATTTAGTTTTCTAGCATCTTAGTATCTGTAATTGTAATTTCATTACTCAATTACTCTTCTGGTTTAACAAACTTGCATACCTTGCTGCAATCTAAGCTATAAGTATTGGCCAACTTCAATACATCCTTCACAATGTGTTTCTTCTCTGGGGTAATGGACTGGACAAATGAAAAAACAACACTCTCTCTGTAGTCCATGTCCCCAGATAAGAAGCGAGCAGTTTCAACACCAGGGATTATTTGTTCTAAGCTCCTTGAACGCTCTGCAATGTGCTTTTGCTCTTCTAACTTCAGTTTCCATTCCCTCCAAAATGTGGATTGTGCTTGGTCTATTTGTTCTTTTTCGTCTGAATTAAAATGTGAGGTTAGAGTAGCAATAAGAAAAATGAACATGCAAAGCAAAATACAAACAGTTATCCACCTAGGGTAAAAATTAATAAGGTAGATCATATAGGTTTAAATTAACAAAATCACCTGAGCAAATCAGTTTATGTTTCTGTTGGAACTTCGTTAGAAGCAGGTCCTTCCTTTGTGCAGGGTCCTTGCACTTGATTTCACAATTGTGTAGCAAACCATAAATCATTCCAACATTCATTATGCTGGTTATTTCATTGTATTTCTCTCTTGTTCTCAAGTTTCTTTCAATTATCTCCACCCCTGAAAATGCATCAACAAGATTTAATAAAAAGGAGCATCCTATGATGTCTTCCTCCTCAGAGACGGGTGGCTCCATAATGGACTTAGCAACAGAGGCAATCAAACTATCCTTAGGGGCAAAACCATTCCTTGCCAACCAGGACAAGATAGCCATCAGTGCCTGTGTTCTTAGACTGACATAAATCCCTGAAAATGAGCTGGATGTAAATTTCTTATTGCCTTCTGCGTCTTGACTCAGTTCAACTAACCATGGAAGAAATACAGCAGCAAATGATAAAAGTTTTCCATTTTCTCTCAAGATGGACGGGATACTCCAATCACCATCCATCTGAACATCTTTGGCTAGCTGAAAGAGTAAATTTTCTATCTGCTTAAGCTGTGTTTCCTGGTTAGAACATTCCTTTAAGTCTACTTTATCTTGATTACAAGGAAGTTGATATGGGATAGCTGAGTCCTGAACTAAGGCATTTCCAGGCTCTTTCCCAGTCAACACCATTAAAGATTCACATTGACCTTGCATATCCAGATCTTTCCATGCATGTAATAACTCCGCAATTGATTCCCCATCACAGTGACTCAAAGCAAAACCTAACAGCTGTTTTCTGGAAGTAATATCCATGTTCTCAAGAGCAGGACCTCTTGCCAGTGCTGCACATAAGTCCCAGACTGAACCATGTCCCTTTTTGGCCAAAACAAGACATAGATCAAAAGCCAGTTGGAGATCTCCAACTACTGCAGCTTCTCTTGCAATAGCTTCTTGAACAGCTGATATGTCATTGTGCGAGCTCAACCCAAGAAGTTTGGCTAGTTCAATGATCTCATCAACATTCAGATATGCTCCACCTTGACTTGAAACAACCAAGTTAACTATTTCCATTGGATCTTTAATTTGCCTGAATTGCATTGGCAACATGGTGACACCAAGGTTGGGAAGTTTAACAGTTACAGCATCAATAACATCAGCCTCCACTCTCACATTTCTGCTAGTTGGAAAGATATTCAAGCATTCTTTAGCCTTCCAAATCTGGCGGAATTTAGCAGCTTAATTAGTAAATTGTCATACATGTCAATTTGAATTGGACTACTTTCGAAGAGCATGTGCAACCAATGTAAAAAATTAGTTCTTAGAACATAATCTGGACACATTTTAGCCAAAAGCAGAATTCATCTTTATTTTTTATTGTTTTTAATAATAGTGGTTTTCCCAGCCAGCTTGCCCACACCTCGAACTCCACCGGGTACTTGCTACGTCTAATCAGCACAAGTACCAAGTAACTCTGCCACTGCGTACACAGATGGTAAGAAATCAGTGGTTTTTGTCTCTGCTATTCTGATGGGTTTTGACCCTGGTCACCAGGTTTGCACCCACTTCATTAACCACTGGGGCCACATCCTTAAATGTTTATATAGTTGAAAGTCTAGTCTGAATGATAATCGAAGTCAACACACACTGTGGAGAAACCTTTTGAGTGCTTTGCGGGGGAGGGGGAGAAGGAGGGGGAGGGGGAGGGGGAGACTTGAGGTCTAGCAGACCAAATATAGCATGCCTTCTTTCATGTAGCATGACAATACCAAGCGAGCATGTCCTTATTCATGATTCAGGAAAAACAGGTCTTATTAAGATAAAAAGGCAAAGGTATTCATCAAACATGCCCTCAATTTCACTCAATCCAAACAGAACTTAGGACAGAGTGCACCTGCACAACATTTTCTCATTCTAGCCTCCCTAGATTGATTCTAAATAATTCCTTCACATTGGTCAGTAAAACAAAATGCTCCCCAAATACACCAAAAGGTTTTGCAAATTTTTTTAGCAAAATGAACAATGTTAGAAGAGATTTATTTGTTAAACTACTCTAGAACGTGATACCAAGGCTTACAGATTTTACCAGTCTTCCCAACTTTAACTTAGGAATTACATAATCCTTCCTATGCTAGTAATAAAAATAAAATGGACTTACTTCAGAACAAGAAAGACTTGACGCTGAGAAGAAATATTCTCTGGCAGCTTGAATAACAAGGTTTTCTGCTTTATCATTTGCTAAAGACACTGAGCCCACACCTTTCAAATAATTCCTCGCAAGTGCAAACTTCCCTGCTTTAAGCAATCCCCTGCAGAACTCCATTAACATGTATTCAAGATCAATGAAGCGAAATGCTTTCTCTTGCAAAGACTGCAAGTCAAGCCACATGTTTGTCCAGTCATTATCTGATCGACCAGGCTGTCGCCGAACAAATTTGGATAAGATGAGACGAATTATCTGCTTTACACCCTTTTCATCAGAATATGCCTCCTGGAAAAACCTGATAGGCTTTGGGACCTGCATGTTATGGAAAAATAATTTGAAAATATTATTAGCTATGTTATGTGACAAACAGCAATGAAGGATTCACTACCCAATCAATACCACAAGCTACTACATCATCCTTTCGTAAAAAAAGATAAAGAAGTAAGTAGCCACAAGTCAGCATGTTTATGGCACCACACTTGTTCGAAAAAAAACCAGTGAAATCATCATTAATAATTAGGAGTGAGTGTTTGACAAAAATAGTGGAAGGTAAAAGCAATTTGGCATGCTTTAAACAACTTTAAGGCGCATCCAGGCCTGATGACAATTGGACACGAAGCCACCAGATTGCTGAACTTATGAATGAAAGCAATACTATCCAATGGGAGTACAGAGAAAAAAATCTTGGTATACATGATTACTCATACAAAGGAAAAACCTAACCTGGTAAAGCGCCAAAATTCTTCCTGCTTCAATATGACCTTCTGCAAGTCTCACCCGTTCCTTGAGGCCTGCATCTTCAGAATCTGTTAAACCACAATTTGGATAATTATTTCTTTTCTTTATCCGTAATAGGGAAAAACAATAGTGACTTCAGTAAAGTTAAATAAAAATATTCAATTGCACAGCAACCAAATCAATGTCAGTCACAAGCCGTTCGACACTGAAAATACAAAGAAACAGACACAAGAAACGAGATAAACTAGTAAAGGAGTAATATGACTATGACAATCCAAATTATCAGCTATGCCATGGATTTAATAAGAGCTTTCGTCTGAGTCTGAAACTAAAGATTGGCAAATGACAACTTCCAGCCCTCACCCTAAAAAGAGAGGGAGAAAAAGGAACAAGAGAGAACGGAAAAAAATAATAAACTTCAAAACTTCTATTAGTGCTGCATTAACTACATGTAAGAATTCCACTAGTTTTTGGCGTTCCATTCATTTCATGCGAGCCTGTGACATATTTTTATTTATATGCCCCAAAAGTTTGATAATCAGAAAAGCACAAATGAGAATACATTGAATATCCATCATTACCTATTAACCAAAACTTATATTATTTATGAATCAAGAACTGGTCTCAAAGAAAACTTAGACCAAAATTTACTCAATTTTTAGCTCGATGCTAGCAGGGGGAGAAGAGGGAGCCAAGAAGAGAAGGTGGACGATTAGCAAAACTGCCACAGATTGATAAGTTAGTGAACAAAAGAATGATGAAGCAGAAGTTTCTTTGTAAGCAAGGTTGGGGGAAGTATCAATGTTTAGATTGATTGACCCATTATAGCATTTTCTCAAGGACTTACCACGGGTAAACGGAAGTTTAGACAGAATGGAAGCCATCATACTCCACCTATCTGTAACAGAGCAAGAGTATATGCACTGCAGAGCACAATCTACAACCTCAGCCTCATTCTGGAAAAAACTATTATTCTGAAACTCTCCGCTACCCTCTTCAATTACAGCTGAGCACATCTCCAATCTATTTTCATAGGCAATCTCCTTCAGCCATCTGACCAGAAATGACTCAGCTGAGTTGGCTAAAGATGGGCAGTCTGCTTTCTCATCTCTGGAAGGCACAGTCAAAGAGTGAAACCTCTTTTTCATGAATGGAATTGCTTTACTATGTAGTCTTTTAATAATAGTATCTTCTTTGACCCCAATCAACATTAATTTAAATCTTTCATAATCGGGTAAGCTTTCCCATGTAGTAAGACTCATGGAGAAATTCATTTCGTCATTCTCCTCAGAATAGATAAGCTGGTGTAAGTAAGACATCTCCTCTAGGAATGGCTGCAATTGATGAATGCCTTTGCGGCAAGCAAAGTCGATTAAGCACATGGAGTTGTCGAGCTGCCCACTTAAGGTATCAATATCTCTAGCTCTCTTTTTATACCAAGAAGAGAGTTCACTTACTGATGGCCATTGAGATCCCATAAATTGTTTGACAATTGGTTCAGTCCTGATCTGAATATAGCTCTCATGACTCTCAGGGACTCTGCTGATAATAAAAGTTACCATCTCATCACACTCAACCCAATCTTCTTTCCTCAAAGAAATACTTGGAGGAGGTGAACTCCCAGGAAGGAGCTGTCCATAAGTCTGCACCGGAAGCGTCTCAGGAATAGCAGCTAAGACATCCAACAATGAGGAAGTTAAGGAGTAAGGATGACGCTTAAAGAGAAGGTTTAATGCCCCAATCTTGCCACTTTCTGCAAGTGCAACTGCAGCATCTTTAATGGGCAAATTACAAAATTTCTTATACTCCAGTAAAGAAAACCTGCAAAAGGCTAAGTCATTAAGTATCAAGTCAGTAAAAACCATTTGAGTACTACTGCTATTAAAAGCATGAAAATTTGTCATGTTAAAAGCAGTGGAGGAGAAAAAGATCACTAGGGCCATAATAAAACACGACCAAAATAAGAAGCAATCCTAATGCAATATAAGTAAAAAGAATGGACCTTGGGCCTAACTCAACCCCAAAAGCTAGCTTATGAGGTGAGGATTGCCCAAGCCATATAAGAAGACCAAGGACCTCAAATCCCTCCGATGTGGGACAACTCAACACCCCCCCTCACGCCCAGATCTCTGGAGCGTGGACAACATAAATGGGAGCCCAACATCGGTAACAATAATTGGGACGGGCCTGGCTCTGATACCATGTAAAAGAATGGACCTTGGGCCTAACTCAACCCCAAAAGCTAGCTTATGAGGTGAGGATTGCCCAAGCCATATAAGAAGACCAAGGACCTCAAATCCCTCCGATGTGGGACAACTCAACAATAAGGAAAGAAACAAATTAGATATAAGGAAAATCCCTTATCAATTTCACCGCTCAATCAACAAGCCACTTTATCCCCCAAGAAAAAGTTTATGCAAAGGTTTGAAAATGAACGATTTCTATCTCAACTAGTAAGTCCGGTCAAATTTGGAAGTCAAAGGTAATGTGGTAAGTTTTGGAACCTCATCTCAATTTTGAAGTTTTCAGCTTCTGTTGGCACTTCCAGAAAATCTAATTAGGTACATAGAAACTTCAAAGCCAATACTAAAGAATAGGATATTGCTCTTTGCTTTGCAATAACAGTAAGACCGCTTGTGAGCATCATATCCCAATTCAATGTTTGATGCAAACCTTATGAATCCAGAACTAAAAATAGAAACATTCACCATTAAAGAAATAGGGAGAAATAATATCATCACCTGCCCATGTTTATCCCAAGAAATGTCTCTAGCCGGTCTCTGTATTGCAACAATTTAAGTCTTGCCACAAGAAAATCCCAAACCTTACTATGCTCATCAACGTCAGACTCAGAAAATCTGTAACGGTCAGTTATGCAAAGTCCAAGATCGAGCAAAGCCCTAACAGCGTCTTCAGTTGGTCCAAATCGACCTACACATTCAGAAAGTACGAAAACTTGGTCCTTGACATTCGAAAGTAGTGTCTTTATCTCATTTACACCCTGGGAGGAGTGCAACCACTGTGACTTTAGAGCTTTGTCTTTATCTAGCCCATGGTGATCCGCAAATGTGAGAGCAGCCTGATACTCTTGTCTGGAGATTAATATATCATACATTTCAGGAATGGATCGCTCAGAAAATGAAACTAAGCTCCACTGGATACTGGCCCAGTCAAACTTATTATTCATATCATCATGGTTGCATTCAAAAAGACGAAAGCTGCTTGCTCTAATTCCTTCAGTTGATTCATTGTTCTGAATGGATGGTTTTGTCTCTAGTAGAAAAAGTTTTCCCGACAACTGTGGTACTCTCTCTAAAAGGGGCAGCGAATACATAGTCTCATCCTTCTTAAATAGCGTAGCACCGGTAGATATGTTAATCATAGTGATGTTACCATTCCATTCTGCAACAGCAAGTATATCATCAGACCACCAGGCAAAATCCACGACTTCATTCGCAAGATTGTTCCCCTTATCTGAGTTCTTATTTCCATGATGTAATTCCTCTCCATAAGCAAATTTTGAGAGAGAACACTGTTCCTTATCAAAATTAAAGGTACTCAAAGATCCTCCCATATCAAGAGTTGCAACAAATTTTCCCTGTGTTGATATTGACACCTTAGGAGAAGTTATACGACCTACATAACCTTTAGGCATAGAAAAGAAACCCTCAAACTGAGTAGAAACGAGAACTTCTAGGGCTAAGTTTCCACTTCTTCGGCAAAGGGAAAGACTGTACAATCCTAGAAAAAGAAGTACTGTCAGTAATAAAGGAGAAGTAATAAGTAGCTTGTACCAATTCAAAATGTCTGGTAAAACAAAATTAATAAAATCATAAATATGTCCGGATATAGTTAGAGAGTTTGAGTTACCATTACTAGTCAGCTGCAAGCTGCCAGCACAGCTAACTACGGAAAATAAGCTCAGTTCTGGATGGTAATCCAGGCAGAACATGTTCTGTGGAAACTGCTGCAGCATTCTCCCACTTGTCGAGGCAAGGGGTGAGGAAACAGAGGCACTTGGATCTTGACTGATCTCAAAGTCATGAATCAAGCCATCTGCCGTAACTATAGTGAAGGTACACCTGAAAAAGAGTCATCCACCCAAAAAAGACATAAGCTAAGGAAATAAGATGAAAAATCCGATAGAAGAAACCTGTACAATTAATTGAGCTTACAAGCAGGATTTCTTCAAATCAGCGTCATCCTGTACCGTCAGGCCAACTATTGATGAAGAACTTTTTATATGACTCTTTGAAATTCTGGTAAGTTCCTCACCATTAGCTCTAATGAGATAGACTGTGTCACTTTCGTCCGCAACACCAAGAACATCATGAGTTTCAGACCAAGCCCCACAACAGAATGAAGTAATGCTTTTGCCTAGAAATACAAAAGCAGTAAGTAATAGATAAATGTAGCAATATTTCTGCATAATCATAAAGAATGGCACCGGAAACCAACTGTATATATAAAAGTACGAAACTTGACAGTCATTCTAATCTTCCTCGTCACCCTCTTGATCTATTTCTGGGCTGGGTTTATTGAATTCTCAACCGGAAAAGAGAGGAAAGTTAACACATCGGTGACACAGTTCTGTCTATGTCCCCATAATTCAATTGAATTTTCCGAGGAAAACACCAGCACCAGTTAGGTACTAATACATATCAAAGGGCACAATGTGTTGGTTCAGTGATTAAATAGGGTCAGAAGAGTAGGAAAAATTAAAAACACTGAAAAGCAGGAAGGCAGCACTGATACCTTAAGAGCAAAGAAGCCTTTTAACATGCTAAAATGATGGCCCTATTCAGCACATACTCTAAAGGAGGTTACTGTGACCACAGTTTTTTTCTATTTTAGGTTCCTAAAACTTACAGATATATATTCCACAAGGCTTTTGGTAGTCATCACCCTTCTGCATGATTATTATCTGATTCCCAGATGCTACAGCCACAAGATCACCCCTTGCAGAAACAAATAAGGATGCATATCTCCTTACTTTTGTTGGATCCCCTTGCTTTCTCCATCTCTCCTTGAGTTGGGCAATACCTTCAAACATGGTAAAAATTTTGATAATACAAACTAAAAGGTCTTAACAACAAGAGAAATGAAACTAAATATTCTCTATATACAAAGTCAAATATCCTAATGAATTTTTATTTCTTTCTAATTTTCCTTAGTCCATTTCCTTAAAAGAAAAATTTCTTATCCTTCAAGAATTTTTAAACTAGACTACTACCATCTTATCTTATTGTAATTCTGATACTTTTTGATGAAGATCATAACTTAGACATTATGTTTAGTCAACTGGTTATTTTGCCTTTTTTCGACCGATTATTTCAATCCATTCTCGATAACTCCAATAGAATAATCTATTGTTTCTTCTCATGAATCTCTGAACTAGTAAAACACATGTAATTTAACTTAGGAGAAATTGCTTAAAGATCATGTGAATTCAAAATTTTGAAATATTAAATGATTGTTTTTATGCAAAATAATGTGAACCAGCTATATAAAGCCTCCAAGCTAACGAGAGGGAAACCAAAAGAAATGCAAAAGAAGAAAAAGGAAAAGAGAAAAGAAGCTCAAGATTTAAGCATCTCAAAGATAATATGCACTATAAGACCACATATGAAAAAAATCACATCCAAGTTCCACTATAATCGAATAAGAAACTCACAAGGGTGCAATGCAGCTTCTTGATGATATTATCATGTCAGTTTTAATCAGTGATGATGCGTTACTTCAATACAAAGTTTATAATGATGAAATTTGTAGAATAACATCATATCTTCTTTTCATTTTTTGATAAATAACCCCGTATTTTCTTTATATTATTGCATTTTGGTAATCCAATTCCAAAAGAAAGAAAAATTGAAACTTCCCGTCGTCCTCATAATCCGTCAGTGTAAGATTTCTATTTCAAAACTAAAACAATCTACTCACACTCAAGAGTCTTTGCACTATATGAATATATCCGGCCAAAGAAATATCCAAACAAATAATGAATAGGCTTACATTTATAAAATACAAAAAATATTAAATTTAAATCACACCAGAAAAGAAAACAAAAGAAAGTTGTCCTCAACTATCAACTGGAAGTTACATTACATACTAGCAGAAAGAAATTAGTTTTAAACATAATTAGCCAATTTAGTAATAATAACTTCACGAAATACTGAATTTCAACAAAAAAGTGAATGTACCTGAGGAAGAAAGCAATCTTGAAAAATAACTGCTTTTGGCGCCATCATTTAGCTAAATCAAACACAAGCAAATAAGCAATTGAGAAAAAAGGCGGAAGACCATTAAACAAAAATATATAGAATTCAAATCAGTAGAAACCTGTTGAATTTGTGGAGGATAATTGGAAATATAAGGCCTAGAGGCATGATGACGTGTCTCAAAGAGGATTTCGCTAGTTGATTCCTCCATCTGCATGTACAAGTAAGAAATAAACCTCTGTGAGCTTGTGATCTTCGAGATCCCAAACCCTATGATTCAGAATTCCAAGAGAAACGCACGGAACATCTATCTACAGTAAGAAAATGCGCAGGAAAACCGCTTCGAAAACGAGATTCGAACCGGTCCAGTCGTTGGTTTTTGGGTTTGGGTCAAAGTTGAGGCCGGTTTAATGAAGGCATAATCATGGCATGAGTGATTCGTACGGAAACAACATCCGGGTCTTGGGCCTTTTTCTTCAATATATTCTTACATTATGGCCCAGGAGGCAGGACTTTTGGACTCGGGGTGGAATGGTGGGCTGGGTATTTTCAAAATTAGTTACCTCCCGTAACAAGGTTGATATTTTATTTATTTTAAATAAATATTCTTTTAAAAAAAAGAATTTTTTTTTTTTATAGAAAAGGTTAATACCTTATTTATTTTAAATAAATATCATTTAAAAAATTTATATTCAATAAATATCTTTTAATGTTTATAACAAAATATTTAATTTTGGTCCCCTTTTATATTTAAACCACTAAATACGCTATTCAGTTACACTATTTTTTTTTTATATATTTTAATACATGTCATTCTCTTTTTCCATTCTCTAAAAATACAATGCTCAATCTAATTCATTTCTCTTGGTCGCACCACCTCTTCCCGCCTTCCTCCTCCTTCCGCCGCCACTTCTGCCGTTCACCTCCGCTTCCCCCGCCTTTTGGTATCTTAAAGATTGTGTTTTGGACTTTCTTCACTTTATTCACTTCACCAATTAAAAACCAAAAAATTCCAATCTTTAAGATACCATCTTTTTCTTACACTTCGCCAAATAATCTTACCCTTAAAGGGTTTCTCTTAAAACTCCATTTTTCTTTTGCTCTTAAGAAAATTTTTCAGTGTTCAAATTGTTTGCAAGGAATAGAAAGAGAATCTGTTGCATTTCCTTGCGGCGCCTCTATTTCTAGCAGTGTGATAAGGTTTTTCTATTCTTTTCATTTGTTCTAATGAGTTACAAGGATATTCGGTGAAGATAACACTACAAAAAAACGATTACTTTGCGGAGGTTTTATTTATATATTGTGGCGGTAAAAAACCTCCGCAATATACTTTTATGGCGATTTTCAAATCCCCTGCAATATTGTTCGCCGCAACCGATTTACGGGGGTTTTTGATCGACGTTAGATTCGCCGGAAATTAGAGTTTGTTCTTGAACAAAAATGACGGTGTTTGGCCTGAGCAACTTGGTTTTCTATTAATATATTTCAATGTATTTTCAACATATCACGTTGTATTTTCATGTATTTGTCTTTTTTTCATTATAATTCAGTGTATCTCGTTGTATTTCATATATTTTATTGTATTCACTATCTTTTTTTCATTGTATTTCAATGTATCATGTTATATTCTATGTATTTCTTTATATTCAATGTCTCGTTATATGCCATAAATGTATTCATATATTTTTTAAATTTATATAATTTATGTATTCAGATGTATTATATAATTTTTCTGAAGATGGCTATATTCTGAGAGTATTTTTCGGTTGAGAGTCTTTTTTATAACTGGAAATATAAATTTTGTGTGGTAATATTGAGTTTGTTGAATTATATTAGGAGTCTATTATATTAATTGATTCACTTTCCGTTTAACAACATTGTAATCCCCTATTTCACGCCGTGATAATCTGTCTAGTTGTAATCCCATTTTTACGTCATGAATACAGTCGAATACACTCAAATACAACAACTGGTTAGCTTGACTTTCTTGATTCGCACCTATTTTGTTATTGTATTCATAAATACAATAGCTTAAATACATCAAATACATATATTAACAACAAAAAGGGTATCTACAATCCGTAATATAACGAATGGTATCTATAAATAGTTAATTGCCACTAAAAGATAGTGCTTTACAAAAATTTCTCTTTAAAAAATTATATTTCATAGCTACCTTTTGATTTTTTTATACCCAAATATCTATTTATCGTCATCTCCTACCCTTAAACCATAAAATAAACTTGTATTATTCTTCTCTCTCTCTCTCTCTCTCTCTCTCTCTCTCTCTCTCTCTCTCTCTCTCTCTCTCTCTCTCTCTCTCTCTCTCTCTCTCTCTCTCTCTCTCAACCTCTCTCTCGGCAGTCTATTAGAGCGGCTTCTAAGTTTATTCTTCTCCTCTTCATCACATGTTTTGTCTTCAATCCGATTACATGCTAATCATCGGAAAGCAACAGCGACAACGAGCGAGGACTAGATACTGATGTTGCTTCAACGAGATGACATTAGAGCTTGAACAAAGACCAGAGTTGGGGACTGAGCAACTTGAATTTTCTACTAATATATTTCAATGTATCTCCATGTATTTTATTGTATTCATTGTCTTTTTTCATTGTATTTCAATGTATCTCGTTGTATTCTATGTATTTCATTGTATTCATTATTTCGCTATATTCCATGAATGTATTCATGTATTTTTTTTAATTAATATCATTATGTATTCAAATGTATTATATAATTTCTCTAAATATTGCTATATTTTTTGGATGTTTTTCATTTGAAAATCTTTTTTGTAACTGAAAATATAAAATTTGTGTGTTATAATTGACTTTGTAAAGTTATATTAGGAATCTATTATGTTAATTGATTCACTTTCCATTTTAAAATAGTGTAAACTCATATTTCACGCCGTGAATACAGTTGAATACAATAATTTGTCCAACTGTAATCCCATGTTTCACGCCATGAATATAGTTGAATATACCTGATTATAAAAATCTGTCTAGCTATAATCCGTTATTTCACGCCTAGAAATGCTAGTGTATTCATGAATACAGTAGCTTAAATACATCGAATATACTCTTAAAAAAATCTGAAAACATAGCTATAGGAAGTAATATAGTAAATGGTAGTTACTACTAGCTAATAACCATTAAAATATAATGGTTTCTGAAAGTTTAGGCTAAATTGGACTCAAATCTGAAACATAAAAGTTGTTCTTCGAACTTCAACAATCCAATACATGATTTAGTACACAAATCTACTCCAAATAAGCTCAAATTTGAAATATAACTTTTGGATATCATAAAGAACAAATCTCGATCATCAAATTATCAAACCAACAACTAACAAAATCATTATGCCATTAAGAAGAAGAAACTCTAAGAACAAAGAAGGAAAAACAACAATAAAGAAAAAGAAATGTAACTTAAATTATCCAAAAATTAGGTATCAATCAAAGTTATTTTTAAAAAGTGGATACAAATTCAATTGATGGTGCAAAATTAGGCACCACATAAAAATTGGGTCCTTTTTCTTCAATATATCGTTACTCTATGGGCTTAGGAGGCAGGACTTTTGAATGAAAAATATTAGTTGGGCTGGTTACCTTTTGGGAAAGCTATTAGAATTCAGCTTTATTTTAAGGGAATTTTATCTATATATACCATATAGCAAACCTTATTACCAAAATTGTGTATGGTTTGGTATTTACCCGCCTATACCATGTTTTGTTTACAAAAATTGTACCAAACCAAAAATAGATAGATTCTACCCTAAGAAGGCTCCAAAATTGTAGGAATCACATTTAATGGTGATTCTATCACCATTAATTTCGAAAATTAAAACGGAAGAAAATCTATTGCAGCGTAATTCTTTCTTCTCCATATATTTTCCACCATTGATAGCCATTAAAAAGCTTGAAAGCTTTGAATTCAAATTTGGATTTTCAAAAATCATTATTTGTTTGGATTGGGTGTTGTTGTAAATAATTCAAAATATGTTTGGGAGTTTATATCTCAATTTTGAGGGTTTTTGGTGAAGATTAGACTTGGTTTTGACTGATTTTCAGATTGAAACTCGTCGAAGAAGAAGAAGATATACTTTTCCAGAAATTATAGTTAAATTGTAGTTCAATTGTAGTTAAATTGTAGAATTGTAGATAAATTGTAGATAAAATATAGATAAATTGTAGATAAGTTGTAGATAAATTGTAGATAAAATATAGATAAATTGTAGATAAGTTGTAGATAAATTGTAGATTGGGAAGACTAAAACTTCTACAAGTCTTCCACAATTATGTCGAAAATACCAATTATGCTACAATTGAAAATCCCTTGGATTGGGTGTTGTTGTAAATAATTCGAAATATGTTTAGGAGTTTATATCTCAATTTTGAGAGGTTTTGGTGAAGATTAGACTTGGTTTTGACTGAATTTCAGATTGAAACTCGTCGAAGAAGAAGAAGACATATTTTTCCAGAATTTGTAGTTAAAGTGTAGTTAAATTATAGTTAAATTGTAGAATTGTAGATAAAATACAGATAATTTGTAGATAAATTGTAAATTGTAGTTAAATTGTATTGTTACATTTATACTACAATTAAACTACAATCTTGTGTCATTGACCAGTACTGAGTAGGTGTAAAAATGTCTTGTTCCTTTCGGCTCCCGAACTGTAGAATTGATGATTTGATTCTCTTATATCAATTTGTTTTTGTTTTTTGGAAATGGGATTCCCTTCTATGCGATGTAAAGATTATGACTATCCAAACCCCTTCATTTTTAGTTACTTGTTTTCTCCACAATCTTGCTTTTAGAGATGCTAATGTATGTTTTCTGAATCATTACAACATTTTCCTTGTAATACATGGCGTAAGAGTGATTCATTATGGGGTGGAGGGCGGCTAACACACTTGGTGAAATCCTTGCCTTTTTACAGTTGATGTGATGGTTCAAACTCTATTATTGTAGCATCTTCGTCCCTTTACCCCTTCTCTTTCTGATGTAATTAAAAGAAGTCATTCATTACTCTACCCTACATTAATACCACAAAGCTAAGTTGGGATTGTCATCATGGTTACTATTTGCACTTCTTTTTGAATTTTTATCATGCATAAAGGTGTTTCCAATTCAAATCTTTCATCATGAATTGTGGAGTTACCGGAGATTTTAAGTTCAGGTTCAAAATGAGTAACTCCATTAGGAAAGAGAAGAGGAAAAAAAGAAAAAAGGAATATATACTCCTAAAATCATGCCTAAAATAAATGAAGCAATAATTATACTCTTAATTTGAATTATGGTACATAAATTGAAATTTGGTATGCTTAAATATAATAAACACAAACTTTAAACATGGGAGGTAATAAAATTTGCTATATGGTATATATATGTAAAAATCTCTTATTTTAAATTATAGTGGTAAAGCAGCCACTGATCCTATTAAATTGACTTATTTATCCCTAATTAAAACACGAAACATAACTCCAGTAGCCGTTATTGGAGTTCGAAAACTTTGACAAGTGAAAATAAACTATGTTGGAATTCAAAATTTTGTTGAATTTTCAAACCTAAGAATTATTCATATTTTTTTAGCCTTTACTCCAAGAATATTTCCTGATTTTTGAACCTTTACTACCGCAAAATTCAAGGAACGATTTTTGGTTTTTGAATTTAATGCGTAATTCAGTAATTTTGAACCTTTACTAGTACAAAATTCAAACTCCATAAATAATTTTTGGTTTTTGAACCTTAACTAGTGCAAAATAAAAATAAAAAAATTCACGAATTCTTCATGGTTTTGAATTTATAATATATTTCAGTAATTTTTAACCTTTAAATATAAGATTAAGGAAAATTAATAATTTTTGAACCTTTACTAGTGCAAAATTCAAAAAAAAAAAAAAAGGAAGCATTCATGGTTTTGGATTCACATTGTACTTCAGCAAATTTTAACCTTCAAATACAAAATTCAGAAAAAATTACTGGGTTTTGAATCCTCTGTAGTGCAAAATTCAGGAAAATTCAGCAACGATTCATGATTTTTGAATTCACATTATATTTTGGTATTTTTTAACCTTTAAATATAAAATTTAGGAAAAGTTACTGATTTTCAACCTTTACTATTGCAAAAATCCAGAAATAATTTATAGTTTATGAATTCACATTATATTTCAACTTTAATTTTAAATACAAAGTTCGAGAAATTCAGAAACGATTTATGATTTTTGAATGGACATTATACTTCAACAATTGAGAGCTACTACTTCAGGTCATGCAACCTCCTGAAATAAATATTAAATTTGAAACTTATAAATATTCAAAGTCTGATAGTCAATTTTGGAGTTTTTCCATATTTTAGTTAGAGATATTTTTGTTCAAACTTGCATTTCGCATTAATATGTAGTTATTTCGCCAATATACTTTCAAATATGACTAAACTCTAATTGCCGGTCTAACAAGTGGCTACTTACCGACATCATCCCTTTTTGACTCATTTAAAAATTGGGCTTAAAGACTTTCCATTATGAGAATTTTTCATAAAGCACCATTTTTTAGTCCTAATTAGTCATTTATAGATATTCTTTATTATACTACATTTTATAGATACCTTTTATGTTTTTATACAATGTATTTCATGTATTTAAGATGTTGTATTCATTAATACAAGAATAAAAGGAGGCGATAAAACGGGAAAGGCAGTGGAATAAAATCTGTATTTAGCTGTATTCAAGCGATATTTCAGTTGAATACAATAACGTTTGCGCAATTTCTGGTCGTAAAGTTATTTTAAATGGAAGAAAATCAAATCACTGATAGTCTCCATATTAAATCAACGAACTAAAATTATTACACATTAATCTGTATTTGATCGGCAAAATACAACTGAGAAGCGTGAATACAGCGAAAAACCAGAACAACATAAACAACTATTCAACGTGAATACAACGAAAAAGCAGAGGAACATATGATCGAACTTCTTCTATTCTCTTCTACTGTTTCTCGATTGATACAAATTTTATACAAAATAAGGTATAGTTCATCTATACATATGGCAAGTTTAACACTTTTGTTGCGTCATTCTGGCAAGTGGAACGACGAGGGAAATTATATTGATTTTTCAATTGAGGGAATACTAATTAAGGAGTATGCCTCCTTCAATGATCTAGTTGCTTCAACTTCTAATCAACTTGGTATTGATTTGAGCTCAAAGACCATTAAAATACAATACAATGTTGAAAGAAATTGCACGCCAATGAAAATATACAATGACATGGGTTACAGAGTATATGTAGAATTGAAAAAAGAGAACATGGAATTTGGGGTGTATCCCTTGTGCATAACAACTATGGAAAAAGAGCTTAATTCTAGAGGTAGTGTAAATCAAGGCGACATTGTGCAAATAGACGAAGCAGTTGAAAGGTACGATTGCGATACAGATGATACACTAGCTATATAATTTGTCAATTTAGGAGAAGCGATTGGAGAGTTCGAACTCCACAAGGATTTGATAATTTCAAAAACTAATCAAAAGGAGGTTATGGCTGTACAAGTTTATAAGGACAACGCTACATTGAAAGAGGTGATGGAGAATTGTGCTATAGCTCAAAGGTTTCAATTCCGAGTTGATCATTCTAATGCTGTCAGGTTTGCTCTTTCGTTAACTATGTTGTATTTATGCGTATTTGTGTGTTTCGTCTTGATGAACAAATATGAAAACATATGTATGTTTAGGGTGCTTAAATACATGTATTCAAATATATTTTACTGGTGTAAAAATATAACAGTGGCTTTAATTATTTTCTTATTTTGTCTACTGTGGTATTAAGTGTTTGCATATTCATACAAATGTATTCAGTTGTATTTATTGTATTTTAACGTATCTAACTATATTGGAATGCAGTAGTATAGAAAATGAATTATACACATGTAAATTTTTTAATATGTATTCATGATGTATATATATCAGATTCTATTTGTTTGATGTGTGAGCTGAACTTTTTGTAAACAAGCATTCTAATCAAATATAAAATGATCTTTGCAACTATGCATTATTATGTATTTTCAGAAAATTGTGAATGGAGGTATAAGGCTTCAAGCATTAACAAATTAGAAATATTCAAGGTGAAAGAATTTAATGATAACTATATATGTCCGATAAAGGACAAGGTGTACGAGCAGCGGCAGGCTAGTAGCAGCCTTATAGGTGGTATTATAAGGCCAAAGCTTACAAACCATAAGAGGAAATACACTCTGAGGGACATTATTGATGATGTAAAATCAGATTTAGGTGTAGATGTTAGCTACATGTTGGCGTGGAGGGCTAAAGAAAAGGCAATGAATTTTCTTAGAGGTGAACCGGCTGATTCATACAAAAAATTACCAGGATACTTATATACAATGGATACTACATATCCAGGTTCCCATATAAGAATGGTAAAATCGCCAAAGAATGAATTCATGTACGTGTATATATCATTATATGCCTTTATAAAGGGGTTTGATTATTGTAGACCAATTGTTGTCGTGGATGAAAGTCACCTAAAATCTTACTACACAGGGACATTCGTTTCGGCAAGCACGATGGATGGTGGAGGTTAGTATCTGAAAATAATACAATCTGTTAACATTGTATGTATTCAGATATATTATAGTGTATTCAACTGTATTCATCTGTGGTCAGTTGCATTGAGCTTTATTAACCACTTAGCGTCAATTGTATTTAATTACTATATTCAGTATTGTTGGACAATACGCTTTACGCTAGAGGGGGGGGGTGAATAGCGTTTTAAAAATATTAAGCGTTTTAGTGCGGAATTTAAAAACTTTGCAGAAATTAAAACAAGTGCAGTAGAATAAACTTACACAATGATGTATCCTGGTTGGCCACAAACGTGGTTAGTCCAGTCCCCGAGAGACTCTCTCGAGATTTCCACTAAACTTGTCAAGCTTACGGGTGCTTAACAAACCGTTACAGCTGAGGACACAAGCCTCACCCAGGTGCTCGGGGATCACAATCCCAAAGACTTCAATTGCTCGGGGATACCAATCCCAAAGACTTCAATTGCTCGGGGATAACAATCCCAAAGACTTCAACTGCTCGGGGATAACAATCCCAAAGACTTCAACTGCTCGGGGATAACAATCCCAAAGACTTCAACTGCTCGGGGATAACAATCCCAAAGACTTCAACTGCTCGGGGATAACAATCCCAAAGACTTCAACTGCTCGGGGATCACAATCCCAAAGACTTCAACTGAGGAATCACAAGTTCCTCAACAAACGAGAATCGCAATTCTCTTACAAACACAAAACACACTCACTTTACAAAGCACTCCTTAATGAGTAGATATGAGTAGAAATAGTACGCTCAAGATCACAACAACTTAGCTCAATAGAATGGCTCTTCAAAAAGCTTTATGGATGAATGGAAAATGATGATCAATGTAAGAAAGCTTTTAGCAATGAAAATACTCAAATTGTATATGTTGTTGTTGTGAAAACACTGAGTTGAAGCTGTATTTATAGGTGAAAAACTCAGTCTTACCGTTGTCTAATTGCCAATTAAGGATTGCTGAAATTACTCAGTGACAATCGATTGTCAAGACTAAACAATCGATTGTTTGCCTATCAGATTAAAAATTCAATCCCAGATTTTACGTCAACAATCGATTACTTCAAATCAATAATCGATTATTTATAACGTTAAGAAATCCTTTCCAATTTTTGGCATAAAACATCGATTGTCCGGAAATCAACAATCGATTATTTTAACAACGTTCAGAAAATCTTTTCCAGATTTTAAGCAAAACATCGATTGTTAAATATCAACAATCGATTACCTGAAGGTAATTGAAAATATATGACAACGGTCAGCTTCAACAATCGATTATCAAATGGAATAATCGATTATTAATTAATTTCAAAACTCTCTGTCTCAGATATAATCGATTATCAAAAGCCACAATCGATTATCATCTTATTTAAAATCACTAGGAGACATTTTTCTCATTCTAATCGATTACCATTAGTTCATAATCGATTTTTATGAGTTTTGAAAACTTTGCCTCAGTTAACAATCGATTATCATAAGTACACAATCGATTGTTATGCAGTTTGCAAAAACTTGATGTTAACTGACTTACTCACAATCGATTATCATTAATTCACAATCGATTGTCATGCAGTCTTGGCTTAGAGATACTCGATTATCATAAGTACATAATCGATTATCTTAGCCCAGATTTTTGAGGCATGCTTGGAAAACATTTTAACAAATGTAAATATGCATAGTTTAAAATCATTTGACACTTAATTTAAATATGCATTATTTTGGAAAAATAATTTTAGTAGAGAAGCCATGTTATGAGCCAAGTTGAGGAATCAAGATCACAATTAATATTGACTCAATTATAACATTTCTAAACTTTGTCTTGAGCTTCTTGTAATGCATCCATTTTGTGCTTGTCCTTGAGTACTGCTATATATCGCTTTTTGCTTTGTTTGACATTCATCAAAACCTACAAAAGAACACACGTTTAGTATATTGCATTTGAAACGTGTTTCCAACAATTTCCCCCTTTTTGATAATGGCAAACATAAGCGAGATATATGCAATAATTATTTTGATAATCCAAGACAAGTGTAAAGTATGCAATTTGATGTTCCCCCTCAATTCATGTTCCCCCTCACTTTAAGCATGAATGAAGTTGAGAGTGATATAGCATACTTCTTGATATCATATCCCGTTTCTTCCCCCTTTTGCCATTAGCAAAAATATATACAAGGGAAGAATATGCAAAAAAAAACATATGAAATAAACAAAAGTTTATTTATTGGAAAATAACAATACATGGGTGGAGCCAAACACAATAAAACGAACAACAACTAACCAACCAAGGAAAAACAAATCAAAAACAACAATTTCACATCATCAAAAACAACAATTTCATCATTCATCACCCCCATCCCCTTCATCATCATTGGGAGGCGCTTGATATGGCACCACCTGAGCATAGACATAATGCACGTGATCAAAGTAACCATGGACCTCACGGGTTAATTGAGTAATTTGGTCAGAGATAGTCCGGAGGATAGGCTCCTGAGGAGGATGAGCACGACGGGCTTGTCGATTTTGAGGAGGAGCGGGAGCATGATCACCATCATGATGAAAGGAAGACTCCGAAATTTCCCAGATTTTGGTGCTCTTTTTGAGAGGACCATTAGCAATATTGAACCCGGAAGCTTCAAGAAAATTCATTATTAAGAGGGCATAGGGGAGAGGTATGTCATCTCTGGTGGCATTGAACATATGAGATTGAATAAGCTTGCACCAATTGATTTTAACACCGGTGATAATGGCATGAAGAAATTTGGCATCCTCTTGGGAAATGGTGGTGTGATTGAGTTTACGGGGTTTGAGAGCACGAGTGATGAAATAGAGAATGAAACGATAATTCGGGTCCATACCCTTTATGGTGGGACGACGGGAAGAAGACTCATCATAGGCGACTCAGGCTTGGCGGAAGAGATTAGCTTCATCAATCATGTCCCCGGCATCATTTATGTACTGGTAGATGTCTTCACCATCATGCGGAATGCTGGCAATGAGGTGGAGGTTATCTTCAGAAATTAGAATGGAAATGCCGTTAACATTGGTAACGAGTTCACCCTCATCATCTTTGTGAAGGTTGGAGTAAAAAGCTTCAACCAAAGTAATGTTGTAGTAGGGGTGAGTAAGGAGTAGGAAATTGAAAAGTTGGCACTCTCTTAGCATATTCGCGGCTGGAATGAATGGTGCAACAAGAGCGTTTGTTGAAAAGCGAGGAGGGAGAATAAGGCGTTTCTCAAATTTGATTAAGAAACGGGTGAGCTCTTCATCGGATTCAAAGAATAGAACCGATCCATCTTGATATGGATGGCGAGAAGAAGAAGCACCTTGTTTGGAACGAGCACGTTTGGAGTTGCGGCTTGACATTTTTGAAAAAGATGTGCTAGGATTTTTCAAAGATAACAAGATAATTTGATGCTTGGGAGGCTTGAGTGAGTATACAAGAGCATATGTGCAGCCTATATATAGAGAAGGAATGAATCTTACACTTATTTGAAAAGATTTGAAGAGGTTTGAAGAGCTTTGAAGTCTGAAACGGTAAAAATAAATTCACTGACCGTTCAATAATCGATTGTTTGAATAGAATAATCGATTGTCATTAATGAAAATGATCTGACACATCGATTACACGCCAGAACGGTAAAAAAAATTTGAAAAAGATAGTCGATTGTCAAACTTGGTAATCGATTGTTTTTCATATTTATGACCTGACAGGAATCGATTGTAGAGCCAAAACGGTAACATAAGTTTAAAACAGATAATCGATTGTCAATATATAGTAATCGATTATTTCACTCACAGAGAGTTTGGATTTTGGCAAATAATCGATTGGCAGAACAAATAATCGATTGTTTGGAAGGGGGATGCTAAAATGATGAGACTTAATTCTATCAAGCAATGTAAACATTCAACAAGATTTCATGACAAAAAAATTGAATCAACAAATAATCGATTATTGATACTGATAATCGATTGTAAGCATAAATAATCGATTATGATCGATTTTTCTTGTATCAAGACAATTTATACTTTCCTCTTACCTTTTGGGGGATACCTGCAAAATAGAATTAAACATCTCCGACGCTCAAGTCAGTAATCTATAAATGAAATAATAACTTTGAAACTAGTGTAGTCGGGTGAAAAACGTGAACTCTTAAGAATTTTGTCCTAGGATGTTCTTAAGAGGGTTTAGGGTACTTACCTTCCCTTCGACTTTGCCAATTACCTGATTTTGAACATCCTCCGTTCATTTTGGTCTTTTGGCTCATTCTTCAATTTAAGAAGCTTCTTCCACAATTTTGCCTTTGTCTTCCTTGTATTTTGTCTTTTAAATTTTTTGAAAATACTTCCGATTTAAAAAAAAATGCCTAAATCGACTTTTCCGTCTCTTCCTCCTTCTTTGTGCTTTAATTTAAGGAATTTTGAATTCGTCTCCCGTCAAGTGTTTGGAGTATCCACTACACTTGATTCCTTCAAGCACACCTGCAAAACAAATCAATGCTCTTTTGGTACCCATGCCATTTTGGGTCCTTGAGGGTTATGCATACTATAATGATATGTTTGAGTAGCATGTCTATGTCTAGTAAAGCATGCGGGAGCAATATGACCAATTCGTCTACAATAATGACATGTCACATTTGGATTATGCATGCGTCTAGGCTCATAGTAGCTAGAATAATGCACATTGTTTACTCTATTTTCATTTCTCCTAATTTGAGCACCATAATCATTTCTAGGTTGAACATTTCGGGATCTTCTAGCATGATCACTGTTGTGCCTAAAATATGCATCATGTCTATGGTGACGATTGCTAGGCGAAAGGTCATGTCTAGGTCTCCTAATATTTTGTCTAGCATGCATGTTTGTTTTAGGAAAGGCATTTTTGTTATTAATCCTAGATTGAGCTCTAGGTGGTTGGGTTTTTGCATCAACCTCTTCTTCATTTATGAAGCCTATTCCATGCTTGGTTGATTTCAAGTTATCAAGCACCACATTCAAGTTTTTATGAGAGGAGTTGAATTTATCTAGTGTGCCTTTTAATCTACCTACTTCATTCTTAAGGTCTACACAAGAAGCACAATTTTTTGTAGAACTCTCGGGCTTGTCAGAACTTCTTTTCCCATAAAACTTGTTTTGTTCTAGTAGCTTCTCATTTTTCAAAACCAATTTTTCTAATTCTTTTCTTTTAATGAAAACTGTTTTTGAAAATCTTGTTCTTTTAGAGAAGCACTTTCTCTTAAACTAGTGACGGTTTTTGTAACTTTGAGAAATTCAGCATACAATTCATCAAAGGCATTTCTCATGTCATCAAGAGTATAAAAATTTTGAGAAGAGATTTGACTTACCTCACTTTGATTTTCTTCCTGTGCCATGAGGCAGAGATTTGCCGCTTCTTCATTTTCTTCTTCACTGGATTCGTCTCCGGAATCTCCTCCCCAAGATATGTATGCTCGTTGCTTCTTGAATGGTTTCTTCTCCTTTTTAAGATTTGGGCAGTTTGTTTTGATATGCCCTGTTTCACCACATTCATAACATTTAACTTGCTCACCTTGCTTTTTCCCTTTGCGGTCATATTCTTTTCGCATGAATTTTTGGAACTTTTTGATGATGAGTCCGAATTCGCTATCTCCATCCTCTTCAATTGGTGATTGACTTGTGCTCGCCTTTAGAGCAATCTTTTGCCTTCTTTGTTCATCAATAACAGGGTTAAGAATAGTGGATTCATAAGTCTTAAGATTACCTCTAAGAGCGTCTATGGTGACGTTCGTGATTCCAATTGACTCTTGAATCGCATCGGCCTTTGATCGCCATGCCGGTGTTAGACTCCTAAGGATTTTTCGAACTAGTTCTTTGTCTGTGAACGTCTTCTTGAGCGCATGGAGATCATTCACTATTGATGAGAACCGCTCAAACATCTCGTCTACCTTTTCGCCTTCCTTCATATGGAACAATTCGTAAGCATGAGTTAAAAAGTCAATTTTAGCTTCTCTTACCTGGTCAGTCCCTTCGTAAGTGACCTCAAGCTTGTCCCACATTTCTTTCGCTGTTTTGTAGCAATAGATTTTCCTGTAATCATTAGCATTAACAGCACAAAGTAATAAATTAATAGCTTTAAAGTTATTTTGGACCATTCGATTATCCTCGGCGTTGAATTCCTCTTCTGATTTTGGCACCCATTCTTCTTCCACCTTTTTGACAGGAACCTCATTTCCTTTGGTGTACACCTTCCACAAGTAAGGGCTGTTTGATCTGACGAATATCTGCATCCTTTCTTTCCAATATGAATAATTAGTCCCGTTAAACAAAGGAGGTCTTGTGGGGCACTGTCCTTCATCAATACTTGCAAAAGAGTCTAGAGTAGAAGCCATGGAAAGATTCTCTCAAACGGTTAAGTCTTTCAGAGAGTATGGCTCTGATACCAATTGTTGGACAATACGCTTTACGCTAGAGGGGGGGGGGGTGAATAGCGTTTTAAAAATATTAAGCGTTTTAGTGCGGAATTTAAAAACTTTGCAGAAATTAAAACAAGTGCAGTAGAATAAACTTACACAATGATGTATCCTGGTTGGCCACAAACGTGGTTAGTCCAGTCCCCGAGAGACTCTCTCGAGATTTCCACTAAACTTGTCAAGCTTACGGGTGCTTAACAAACCGTTACAGCTGAGGACACAAGCCTCACCCAGGTGCTCGGGGATCACAATCCCAAAGACTTCAATTGCTCGGGGATACCAATCCCAAAGACTTCAATTGCTCGGGGATAACAATCCCAAAGACTTCAACTGCTCGGGGATAACAATCCCAAAGACTTCAACTGCTCGGGGATAACAATCCCAAAGACTTCAACTGCTCGGGGATAACAATCCCAAAGACTTCAACTGCTCGGGGATAACAATCCCAAAGACTTCAACTGCTCGGGGATCACAATCCCAAAGACTTCAACTGAGGAATCACAAGTTCCTCAACAAACGAGAATCGCAATTCTCTTACAAACACAAAACACACTCACTTTACAAAGCACTCCTTAATGAGTAGATATGAGTAGAAATAGTACGCTCAAGATCACAACAACTTAGCTCAATAGAATGGCTCTTCAAAAAGCTTTATGGATGAATGGAAAATGATGATCAATGTAAGAAAGCTTTTAGCAATGAAAATACTCAAATTGTATATGTTGTTGTTGTGAAAACACTGAGTTGAAGCTGTATTTATAGGTGAAAAACTCAGTCTTACCGTTGTCTAATTGCCAATTAAGGATTGCTGAAATTACTCAGTGACAATCGATTGTCAAGACTAAACAATCGATTGTTTGCCTATCAGATTAAAAATTCAATCCCAGATTTTACGTCAACAATCGATTACTTCAAATCAATAATCGATTATTTATAACGTTAAGAAATCCTTTCCAATTTTTGGCATAAAACATCGATTGTCCGGAAATCAACAATCGATTATTTTAACAACGTTCAGAAAATCTTTTCCAGATTTTAAGCAAAACATCGATTGTTAAATATCAACAATCGATTACCTGAAGGTAATTGAAAATATATGACAACGGTCAGCTTCAACAATCGATTATCAAATGGAATAATCGATTATTAATTAATTTCAAAACTCTCTGTCTCAGATATAATCGATTATCAAAAGCCACAATCGATTATCATCTTATTTAAAATCACTGGGAGACATTTTTCTCATTCTAATCGATTACCATTAGTTCATAATCGATTTTTATGAGTTTTGAAAACTTTGCCTCAGTTAACAATCGATTATCATAAGTACACAATCGATTGTTATGCAGTTTGCAAAAACCTGATGTTAACTGACTTACTCACAATCGATTATCATTAATTCACAATCGATTGTCATGCAGTCTTGGCTTAGAGATACTCGATTATCATAAGTACATAATCGATTATCTTAGCCCAGATTTTTGAGGCATGCTTGGAAAACATTTTAACAAATGTAAATATGCATAGTTTAAAATCATTTGACACTTAATTTAAATATGCATGATTTTGGAAAAATAATTTTAGTAGAGAAGCCATGTTATGAGCCAAGTTGAGGAATCAAGATCACAATTAATATTGACTCAATTATAACATTTCTAAACTTTGTCTTGAGCTTCTTGTAATGCATCCATTTTGTGCTTGTCCTTGAGTACTGCTATATATCGCTTTTTGCTTTGTTTGACATTCATCAAAACCTACAAAAGAACACACGTTTAGTATATTGCATTTGAAACGTGTTTCCAACAAGTATTACTCAACATATGTATTCATCTGTATTCAGGTATTTTTTTTATTAAATTCAACTGTTTTAATCCCTGAATTCTTTTGTAATCAATGCACTTTCATACATAATTATTAAACACTTGTATGCATGTGTATTCAACTAATTTCTGTATGCAAATGTATGCAGCTTTATTAAAGATCTGTATTTATCTATAGTATATATATTTTCAGTTGAATTCAACTACTTTAGTGAGCTGAATTCTATTGCATTTATCATAAGCTTTATTCAACTTGTATATTCAGAATTATTTCTAAACAACTGTATTCATCTATAGTAGACATGTATTCCTCCGTATATTGGCGATATTATTTCCTAGTTCAGTAGTTAAAATCATCCTATTTAAAAATAATAATAATATTCAATTTTATTTACAGGTCACATATTGCCACTAGCATATGGTGTTATTGATTCAGAGAACGATGATGTTTGGACGTGGTTCTTTGAGCAATTCAAGATAGCATACAGTGTAAGGGAAAACATGTGCAGCGTTTCAGATAGAAATGAGAGCATCATTATATATGTATCGAGAGTGTATCCTAATGTACATCATTTGGCTTGTATATGGCATCTATGGAACAACGTATAAAAGAATTCAAAAAGAGCCATGCCAAGTTGAGCGAAATATACTTCTCGATGAAAAAAGCATACTCACAGGCTGAATTTGACAGCCAGATGGAGAAGGTGGATAAGGTAGATATTAGGGTGAAAGAATACTTAGAGTTAGCTGGTTACGAAAAGTGGGCTAGGTTGTATGCCCCTATTAATAGGGGATGGACAATGACATCAAATATTGCTGAGTCAATCAATGCCGCACTAGTTTCAGCAAGGGAATTGCAAATTTACGACTTCCTAGAAGAAGTTAGGAAGATGTTTGGACGTTGGAATTGTAGTAACCGTAAAGAAGCCACACAAACATTCAAGACGCTTGGCAAAAAATACCAGGAGATGCTGGAGTTCAATGAGACAATGTGTACACGTATGACTGTAAGTTAATTCTTACTGTCATTTGTCTATATTTTTTTAGTTATTTTCAGAATTACTTATATGAATACAACTGAATACAATCATTTTTAAGTAGAACTACCGTTAATATATATGAATACAAATGCATTAAAGCACATATTAGGATATTTTTACATAGATCTGGTATAAATACAACTTAATATAACTAAGTTACATGCTGGAAAATCCATTGGAATACATCAGAATATAACTAGCTGTATGATATTTAATGTTAATATGTATTGTGAATACGTATGATTCTAATGTTCTTGGTATCATACTATTGCCTAAAGTACAGTAGCCATTTGATAAGTTCTGCAATTTTCCAGTTGATATTTTGCTGGTATAATATATGTTGTATCGATATATATGCAATATGTGTCTATTCTATGTAAATTATTAATTCTGCAATATAAATCTGGTAATTAAGGTATATGTGTTCAAAACTTATATTTCTATTTTTAAATGTAGGTGATACCATCAACTGAATACTTACATACTGTTAATGATGGTGGAAGGAATTATACTGTCTGCCTGTTAGACAGAAAATGTGTTTGTGGAAGGTTCCAAATTGATGAATTGCCATGCCCACATACTTGGGCTGTATTAAAGACCGAGTTTCTAATGCCGGAAGAATATTGCTCTAAGTATTACAAACCAAGTACAATTATAATGTCATATAATGTGCTAGTGTACCCGCTACCGGACAAAAATGACTGGAATATACCAGAGCATGTTGCAGAGGAGGTTGTACTACCACCAAAATGGAAAAGACCTCCTGGAAGGCCAAAGAAGAAGCACGATAAAACTTTAAATGAATTTCTGCAGCCGAAAAATCAACATTCTTGTAGCATATGTGGGCAGGGAGGACATAACAAGCGAACGTGTAGAAATGATCCACGTAATAAATAGTTGTATTCTGACATGTATTTGTGGTTGAATGATTTGTTAGTACTTATGATAAAATTATCAGCTATAATAAATTCTCTTTGTCGAGTAATATTTTGAAATGAATTTCGTTAATATATTCTGAGTACTTGTAGTTGAAGTATATTTATGCATATAAATATACAGTTGGTTCAACAACTTAATACAGTAAAATATATTTGAATATATCTGAATAATAAACTATAATACAAATAGCTAATACTGAATAATACACTTAAATACAGCTGGGTACATCTTTACATACTATCTGAACTTGAAAGATGTATATGAATGGATGATCTGAATATAATTGAATACAACTTGAATGAACAAAATCCAGCTATATTTTTTTACATAACCTACAGTAAGCTGAATCCAACTGAATACAACTCAATTTTCAATTGAATACAACGACTTGGTCAGCAGCTGAATACACCAATATACAACTAAATACATCAGAATAATACGCTTAAATATAACTGAGTACATATGAATATATATGACCAAGTGCAACCTGCTTAATACATCTAAAATTGTGTTCTTTAATATGTATTATCGAACTTGAAAGATGTATCTGAATGGATGTAACTGAATACAATTTAATACATCTAAATACATATGAATAATCTTCTTAGATGCAACTAGATATACTAAACAATACACTTAAGTACAACTGAGTACATCTGAATATATATGACCAAGTGCACCCTGCGTAATACATCTGAAGTTGTGTTCTTTAATATGTATTATCTGATCTTGAAAGATGTATTTGAATGGATGCAACAGAATACAAATGAATACAACTGGAACGAAAAAAAATACAGCTGTATAACCAGAAATACTTATGAACAAAATAGTGAAACTGTCATTGAAAAGTTGCAATTGTCATACATGAACACTGTTGCTATAAGTGACAATTTTTTCAAACTAAGTAGCATCTACACCCAAAAAATACTCAAAAGAGCAGCCCTTGCCTGCTGAAACTATAGTCCAAAAATAAAATAATATAAATCTATTCTAAAACTATCTGCATCTTTGACTCCGACTCAGTGATTTGCCTAGCAATCTTTGAAGGTAATTCATTCTCGCTTATGGCATCAGCATCTATCTTGTGCATAACATAGTCCAATAGGAGAGCACCATAACTTAGACGGAGAAGACTGGAATCAAATGCTCTTTTTGGAATCTCTCTAATAGTGCTAAGAAATTCTGCGTATGCTGCAACATGCACTCCACAATCCCTAAAAAATAATTGATTGAAACAATTAAAAATAATTCATACAATTAGATTTGTATACAACATACAAGAATGGTGATTGCACACTTACATGCTGCCCGCTTTTTTGTTGAGGCATATCTGAAATGAAACAAACTTCAAAAGGATCGTTATGTGACTTGTCAGTGTATGCTGGACAAGCAGACCAATCTATGCCTTGACTATCTCTGTAAAAGCCACTGATTGATAGATAAAAAGGTAGAAGCTTAGCTAGCTTATCAATCTCCGAAACTACATAGGCATCATGACCTGCAGATCTGTACGAGTCATACATTTTGATACATCTCTCCTTGAATGTTACAACAGACAATACCCAATGTAGTTTTTCCTTCAAGTTGAATGATATCAAGACATTATCCACAGTATGCCAAGGTACATTAGCATGCAATCTGTAACCCCTCATATACTCACATACCACGTCCTCTTGTTTGGCTATTAGCATCACTATTTGTATCTTCATACCTGTCATATATTTCAGCGATTCTTGTCTTGAATATACAATCAACAATTGTATACTTGAAGTCCATATGATGATTGTACTTTCCCTTCTTTCTTAAATAGTAGAATATTACATCCATATGCTATACACAAAAAATGTTAGTAGATAGTGTGAGTTTAATTGCTGAACTATAATATAACTAAATACAAAATAATACATTACTAATATTATCTGAATGTTGGATACAGAAAAATACTATTGAATACATAGAAATACAATTGGGTCAATAACTGAATACAGACAAATAGATTTGAATATGTATGAATACTAAACTTAAATACAAATAGCTAATACACTTAAATACAGATGAGTACCTCTATAACTATTATATGAAGGTTGAATACAACTTGAATGAAAAAAATAACTGTATTGTTTTACATAACATACAGTAAGCTGAATACAATTGAATATTCAATTGAATACAACAACTGGGTGACATACTGCTTTTAGAGGTTGAATAAAGCTTATGATAAATGCAATAGAATTCAGCTGAATGAAGTAGTGGAATTCAACTGAAAATGTATTTACTATAGATAAATACATATTTTTAATAAAGGTGAATACAAATGCATACATAAATTAGCTGAATACATATGAATACACCATAATATGACTGAATACAGCTGAGTAAAACAACAGAATGTATTAGAATGAAACAGTATGTATTTATTTATAGAAAATTTAGTCAGTTTGGGGAAAAACTTACGTTGTCATCCCATAGCTTCCCGTCAATTGGTAGATTGTAAAACCAATTTTTGGAATTAACTTGATCAACTCCAAAATCCAATGGTATGTGAAGTATTGACTTGTTCTTCTTGTAATAGTCTTCCAAATTACTTCTCCAAGTAATATATAAAAATCATTATATATATTTTTAAAAATTTGAAAACGTAATAAGATGAGAAAACTCACTTCTGATCATGTCTAGCTAGAAGACCATCACGAACCCATTTGTCATATTCTTGAATGATTAACATAGGATGTGGCCCCGTTATTGTATCATACTCAAAGGGGTGTCTATTCTCAAAAATGGGGGTCAACTTTACAGAGGTACCTGTTGTACATTGATTTCGTGATTAGGGACTTTTAAATGACAAAGCGTACATGAACGCTCAATCTGAAGTTTGAAAATAACTTACATCCTGAGTCAAAGTTAGACTCAAAGGTGAAGAGTTCCATCTACTTGGTCGCTGATTCCTATGAGATTGAATTGGTGTGGCTTCAGCTTTTTTTGCACTGAAGTAAATCAAAATTCTAGTTTCTGGTATTTGACTGGGAAGAAACTTGTCGTCCAGTTCAAATTGAGATACATAGAATTCTGCAGATACACCCTCTTGAACTGTAGATTGTATGTCGGACGGTACCCCTGGTGTTATTTTCTAGTAGTTGTATGTATAATTGTTAGTGTAGAAAGTTAATGTTAGAATGCCTTTAAATACATATAATAATCTAGAATACATTACACATGAAAAAATTTTAAATAGAGAAGTTAATTTCCTTTGTATATTAAGGTTAACATAAATATGAATACATGTAATTACATATGCTCAAGATGTTAAAGATTAACAAATCAGAATACATCTAAATACGGCTGGAAAACAGTTAAATACATCTGTTAATTGCATGTACATATACAGATTAACATAAATATGAATACATGTAAATACATATGCGACTAATAATCAGAATACATCTACATACAACTGGAAAATAGTTAAATACAAATGTTAATTGCATTTACATATACAGATTAAGACATATATGAATACAGCTAAATACATGTGCTTAATATGTTCAGAATACATCTAAATACAGCTGGAAAACAGTTAAATACATCTGTTAATTGCATTTACATATACAGATTAACATAAATATGAATACATGTAAATATATATGCTCAATATGTTAAGAATAAAAATCAGAATACATCTACATACAACTGGAAAACAGTTAATTACATATGTTAATTGCATTTACATATACAGATTAAGACAGATATGAATACAGCTAAATACATGTGCTCAATATGTTCAGAATACATCTAAATACAGCTGGAAAACAGTTAAATATGTCAGTTAATTGCATTTACATATACGGATTAAGACAAATATGAATACAGGTAAATACACATGCTCAATATGTTAAGATTAAACATCAGAATACATCTAAATACAGCTGGAAAACAGTTAAATACATCTATTAATTGCATTTACATATACAGATTAAGACAGATATGAATATAGCTAAATACAGGTGCTCAATATGTTAAGAATACATCTACATATAACTGGGAAAAAGTTAAATACAGGGGGTTTATTGCATTTACACATTATGGTTAGCCAAGATACGAATACAACTGAATACATATGCTCAATAGAGGTAAATACATGTGCAAACTATGTTAAGAATGAATTTACATATGAAGGTTAACATGGTGTATATGAATAGAGGTAAATACATATGCTCAATACGTTAAGAATGTTAAACCTCAATATTATCACCGACAGCTGTGTCATTTCCATCATCACGTCTCCCTGTGGGTTCAATTTGCTTATTTTGTTGAAGATGGTCTGAAAGCTTCTTGAAGTTATCATTGATCATTGTTCGTAGAGACTTGAACTCCCTCACAACCTTAAGAATACAAAAATAGTTAGAGGATAGAGCCAAAAATATGTAAATGCTAATCATTAAACTGCAATGTTTAATCTGTGGTTAAATACTCACGTATTCTTTGAATGAATTAAGATCTTTCCTCAACAAAGACACTTCATCTTTTTGACCTTGTAGCATCTGATTGTCATGCAAAACTTTATGTCCAATTTCGGAAACACAAACTAGAGGAATGTTAGGCTGATTTTTTTTTCATTATGGTGCCTTTCGTATTCCTTGCTCTTTTATGGGGCGGTGATGAAGATGGGCTAACAATTGCAACATGTTTCTTCTTACGTGGAAGATAGGGTGTCGGAGAAAAGTCATCCGAATCCTCTCCCGATTTTTCTGAAATAGCTGGAGTAGGTCTGTTCTCAACATCGGCGGCTACAGGAGGAATCTGAATAACGGAAAGCTCTATATCGCTTGGACTGATGTCTTTGAAAACAATCTGAAAAAAGAAATATAATAAAAGTCAAACTAAAAAATTCCAGATGCAGATTTTGAATACAATATGATATTTATATTGAAGATAAAGCATAGTTGATGATTTGGAATTAATATGCATATATATGAATAATTAATAATGAAGGCTACAACAACTGTATATTGTTGTATGCATATTAACAGTATTGTATGCAGTACATGTATTCAACTTTATGCATAATCTTTTGTGGATTTGTATACGAGTTTATGCAGTTGGTTATTAGTCCATATGCATTTGTATATATGTATATTGACTCAAATCTGCAAGTGTACATCTGTATGCATCAATATCTGTATGCAGCTAATTATACAAGTATTTCAATCTGTATGTATATGTAAATAAATGTATTTTGCAAGTGAATGCAAAAACTACAGCAGGTATTGGAGTAGCAACAATGTATATGAATGCAACTTCATATTTGTATATACAAACATATGCCTATTAATTATTCATAAAATCCATATGAGTGATACAATTTGTATATTACCATGTTTCCGGTGTCGTTAAACATGCCGTTCATCAGATAAGAAAAGGTTGGTTGATTTCCGGTAGTTCTCCAATTGAGTATTCTGGGTACCACGTCATCAACTCGGAGTGCAATCTTGGAATCAACAGAAGAACAACACTCATAAAACCACGCTTGCATAGCTAGGGGCATCCCAGCTATCTTGTAATACTTCTTCACAACATCCATCTTCTTGCTAATCGATTTTGTAAACATCTCAAATGCTTTTAAACCCCAATGATATTCAGAATATCGCCCACTCTCTACTAAGTCAAAATGTAGCCTTGGTATAGTTGTACTATTCTTCTCGATGAAAAAATAAAGGTGTGTATGAAATACAACAAAGATATCTTCAAGGCATCACCATCGTTGTCGGGACCCCATGTCTTGTCATAGAAGTATTTCATCAAATCTTTCTTCTTGACAAGATTAGCACCCCCAGAGTAAGCCTCAATAATCTGGTTAGGAAGTGTTTCGCTATAATCAAAATCTTCATCATTACCAACACATTTTAGGCAGTCATAAGCGCAAACTCCCTTAACGTGAAATGTAATTCAGTACCATTGACGTGTACTGCAAATACATGATCAGGAGTGCCTTCTAACTGGAGAGCCATGAAGCATTTGAAGAGTTGATGTTGAACTTCATAGCGCTTCATTTGAAGAAATGAGCCAAAACATGTATTGCGGAATTGTTGGTACTGGAGAGGAGTAAGGTTCTCTTTTAGCGGGGAGACTATATCAGTGTTAGTATAAATACTAATATGGGGTGCAAATTTTGTCTGGTGTTTCACAAACAAATTAATTGCCTGCAATTAATAATAATAAATACATGTTAATAGAGTTGGATATATTGCATATTTCATATTAAAACAATTATTGAATACATATCAATACATCTATAAACACTTACAGAAGATTAAATACAGTGACCAGGCTAAATATATATTAAAAAACTAGATACCACAACAATGACATAAAAAATAAGTAAGATGAATACATATGAAATCTTACTGGAACATTAAACAGTTGCAAACAAAAATAACCAAAGCTGAATACACATGAATACATATGAATACCAGTAAACTGATATTAATTTTGAAAAGTTGGAAACAAAATATGAATACATATGAAATATAAGTAAAGCTAATATTAAATTTGAAGAGTTGGAAAACCAAAGCTGAATACGCATGTATACCAGTAAAACTGATATTAATTTTGAAAAAGTTGGAAACCAAATCTGAATACATATGAATACAAGTGAAGGTAATTTTAAATTTGAAGAGTTGGAAAACCAAAGCTGAATACACATGAATACATATGAATACAAGTTAAACTGATATTAATTTTGAAAAAGTTGGAAACCAAATCTGAATACATATGAATACAAGTAAAACTAATATTAAATTTGAAGAGATGGATAACTAAAGCTTAATACACATGAATACATATGAATACCAGCAAATTGATATTAAATTTGAAGAGTTGAAAACTACCAAAATACATAAGAATAATTATACATACTTAAAGAAAAACAGAATACAATATAAAAAACGGTACAAAAATACAATCAGATACATATGAATACAACATCGTACTGGTGTAAAAATGATTGAATAATTATGAACACATATAAGTTTATTTGAATGAATATTGATACAAATAGAAATTACATTTTGGTGTCGTGTATCATTCGTATTTTTTTCCTCTTTGAAGCAACTGGAATTTTTGCTTCAACTGAAAATTTTGTTTCTTTTGAAGATTTCTCAACTTGGACTTCTTTAAACTTGTCATTGCGTAATTTAGTTCTTCTCTCAGCAACTGGAAATGATAAACCTGCAAAATCTGATTCCGCTTGAGTTATTTGCAACGAGAAAGAGGGCCCATCAAAATTGAGAATTATGGTGGGTATACCTCTAATCACTCTGTTGGGTGGCATTGAATTTGCCATTGGAGAGGAATATCAAAGATTCCTGGTGAGCAAACAATACCAATGGTTATTGTTTCAGAAATTTATGAAAAAATCGAAGAACAAAAATTGCTGAATTCACTGGCGTATCGAAGAACAAAAAGATGGTGTAAAAATCGAAGAACACAAAAATGGTATCAAAATCGAATAACAAATGTTACCAGTCGTATGGGCTGAATTCGCGGGCGCAATTCTAGTGATTCCGTAGTGATTTCAATGAATTTGGGTGGGAAAATAGTTAAAGAAAGTGGTTATGTGGGAGAAGATGTGGGAGAAGAGAGAAACATGTATGCAAAAGAGAGAGAGAACATGTATTTGGTGAGAGAAAATAGTAAAAAGGAGAAAGAAAAATATTAAATAACATATATGGTGCCTTAAAAGTAGGATATAACTATAATTATTATTTTCTCTATAAAAAATAAAATGTATTTATATGATGTAATATTTTAAAATGGTATTTATTTAATATAAATAGGGTACTAAAGTTTTCTATAGAGTGTAAAAATTCCTTCCATTATTCATCTGCTATTCCAATATTTTGTTCGTTTAGAAGAGAGGACATGTTGCCATTTATTTTAATTTTTTTCGATAAGAGCAGCATGTTGCGTAAAAATGATATGGGATAATCACTATTTAATGTGATATTTTATTTTTTATCCAACAATTTTAATGTTGAGCAAAAATAGCCACTATTATATTAAAATAAATATAAAAAGGTTGTAAAATAATAAAAGAAGAAGAGCAATATTGCAGAGCAAGAGAGAGAGAAAATTCGGATTGAATTTTGGTGTGATTTACAATGGGTAAGACCCCTCTATTTATAGGAGGAAAAACGACTTAGCCTCAAAGTAAAACTCTCTACAAGATAGACATTCACTCCAAGTAGAATTCTATTCTTAACACTCCCCCTTGAATGTCTACTCAATAAGTAATGTGCCTCATTAAAAACCTTAACTAAAATAAAATCCAATTGGAAAAAAATTCTAGAAAAGGAAAAAAAGTACACATATTTAGAATGCGCCTATTGGTTGCCTCGTTAAAAACCTTGCAAGGAAAACCCAGTGGGAGAAAACCATGTAAGGGAAAAAGAGTGCAACGCGCATTAACTCCCCCTGAAAAGAGCATCAATTCACATCTTGAGCCTTCGCATCCCAATCTTGTGCACTAGCTTCTTCAAGGTTGACATCGGTAGAGATTTTGTGAACAAGTCAGCCATATTATCACTTGAACGAATCCGTTGCACATTGATATCACCATTCTTTTGAAGATCATGTGTGAAAATAACTTTGGTGAAATATGCTTTGTCCTATCTCCTTTTATGAATCATCCCTTCAATTGAGCTATGCATGTTGTATTGTCTTCATACAAAATCGTGGGTAGTTTGTCACATTTTAAACCACATTTGTCTCGAATATGATGTATTATAGACCTCAACCACACACACTCTCGACTTGCTTCATGAATAGAAATTATCTCAGCATGATTAGATGAAGTAGCCACAATTGATTGCTTAGCCGATCGCCAAGATATGGCAGTGCCTCCACAGATAAACACATAACCTGTTTGAGATCGAGCCTTGTGTGGGTCATATAAATATCCAGCATCAGCATAACCAATAAGATCAGGACTGCAATTATTACTATAAAATAAGCCCATATCGGTTGTCCCTTTTAGATACCACAATATATGTTTGATTCCATTTCAATGTCTCCTTGTATGAGCAGAGCTATATCTTGCTAAGATATCAACTGAAAAAGTTATGTCACGCCTCGTAGTATTTGCAAGATACATTAGTGCGCCAATTACATTAAGATATGGTACTTCAGGACCAAGTATCTCTTCATTCTTTTCTTGAGGTCGGAATGGATCTTTATTCACATCAAGTGATCGAACAACCATCGGAGTACTTAAAGGATGTGCTCCATCCATGTATAACCATTTCAATACCTTTTCTATATAGGCAGATTGATGAACAAAAATTCCGTTTGCCAAATATTCAATTTGCAAACAAGACATAATTTTGTCTTTCCGAGATCTTTCATCTCGAATTCCTTCTTTAAATAATCAATTGCCTTTTGGAGTTCTATGGGAACATATATGACAAGTACAACAAATTTCGATGTTGTTTTCTTTGGCATTATTTATATAGCCTTCCTTTAATAAATACTCACTAAGAGGATTATACCACATTCGTCCTGATTGCTTTAGACCATACAAAGATCTTTGCAATTTAATTGAAAATATTTTCCGGGACTTTGAATTATGTGTGTTTGGCATTTTGAATCCATCGGGAATTTTCATGTATATCTCATTATCAAGCGAGCCATAAAGGTAGGCGGTAACCACATCCATTGTATGCATGTCAAGCTTTAAAGGACAACAAAACTAATGAGATAACATAAAGTTATAGCATCCATAATGGGTGAATATGTCTCTTCATAATCGACACCAGGCCTTTGTGAAAATCCTTGTTCAAATGGCGTGCCTTATATCTTTGTACCTCGTTTTTCATTTCTCTTGCGTACAAAGACCCATTTATATCCAACAGGCTTAACACCATTAGGTGTTTGAACTATAGGCCCAAAAACTTCACGTTTTGCAAGTGAATTCAATTCTGATTGGATTGCTTCTTGCCATTTTGGCCAATCAAGTATTTGTCGACATTCTCCAACAGATTGAGGTTCAAGATCCTCACTTTCTTGCATAATGCTAGATGAAACATTATATGCAAAGACATAATCCACCACTATATCCACTCGATTAAAATTTATCTCAATATCGATTGAATTTATTGATAGTTCCTTATTTTCTTGAGTCTCGGGCTCAATGGATTCTTCATGAATCTCAGAATTTATTAAATCGTAAATTTTCTCATGAGATTCTTTCGTAGTGTCATTTTTATCATTTGCTTTCCTTTTTCTAGGATTTCGATCTTTGGAACCTAATGGTCTGCCATGTTTTAGGCGTGATTTTGACTCATTAGCTATGACACTAGAAGATTGTCTAATTGGGACATCAATACGGATTGGAACATTCTCTGCGGGGATATGTGATTTTGTTATTCTTTTCAAGTCCGTAAACGCGTCTGGCATTTGATTTGCTATTATTTGCAAATGGATAATCTTTTGCACCTCTTTTTTACAAATAGAGGCATGTGGATCAAGATGAGATAATGATGGATTTTTTCACAAAATTTCCCGTTTGGTTTCACCAACTTCTCCCCCTAATTTTGGGAAAAGTGTCTCATCGAATCGACAATCTGCAAATCGTGCAGTGAACAAATCCCCTGTCAATGTTTCGAGGTAGCGAATAATGGAGGGCGAAACCCAACATATATTCCTAACCTTCTTTCGGGACCCATTTTGGTGCGATATGACGATGCTACAGGCACATATACTGCGCATCCAAAAATTCTTAAATGGGATATATTAGGTTCATGACCCAAAACTAATTGCAACGGGGAATATTTGTGATAATGTGTCGGTCTGAGACGAACTAGCATTGCTGCATGCAAAATGACGTGACCCCAAACCGAAGTGGGCAGCCTCGTTTTCATGAGTAATGGTCTTGCTATCAACTGCAGACGTTTAATTAAAGACTCTGCACGACCATTTTGAGTGTGAACATGAGCTACATGATGTTCCACTTTTATCCCAATTGATAAGCAATAATCATTAAATGCTTCGGATGAAAACTCATCAGCATTATCAAGTCTAATTGACTTGATTGGATTATCGGGAAATTGTGCCCGTATTAAATTTATTTGTGCCATTAATTTTGCAAAAGCGAGGTTGCGAGATAACAATAGGCACACATAGGACCATCTAGAAGATGCATCTATTAAGACCATGAAATATCTAAACGACCCACTAGGTGAGTGAATAGGTCCACAAATGTCCCCTTGTATACGTTCCAAAAACGCAGGGGACTCAATTCCAACCTTTGTTGGTGATGGTCTAATAATTAACTTGCCTTGATAACAAGAAGTGCAAGAAAATTCATTATTTAAAAGAATCTTTAAATTCTTTAATGGATGCCCATTTGAGTTTTCTATAATCCATCTCATCATAATTGATCCAGGATGTCCCAATCGATCATGCCAAAGTACAAAAGTATTGGAATCAGTAACCTTTTGGTTTACGGTAGAATATGCCACAATTGCACTGATTCTTGTCCAATACAGGCCACAAGATAAAGATGGGAACTTCTCAATAGCCCTCTTTTGGCCAGAGACATTCTTTGTAATGATGAGATATTCAAGATTATTCTTATCTATTGTCTCAATATGATATCCCTTTTGACGGATATCTTTAAAACTCAACAAGTTCCTCCTGGACTTGGAGGATAACATTGCATTCTCTATAATAAGTATTGTTCCTTTAGGCAGAGCTATAGTAGCTCTTCCAGAGCCTTCAATTAATTTACTACTACCAGAAATTGTAGTAACATTTGCCTTACACATGCTTAAATGAGAGAAATATTTCTTATCTTTGAATATTGTATGTGTTGTACATGAATCAATTAAACAAATATTTTTATAACTGAATTTTGATCCAAGTTTGTTTTGTAAGATATCCATATTTTCTTCCCATAGTTTGACATACAAAAGAAATATACGAATAAATATTAATATTTTGAGAGATAAAAGGAAAAGAGACAAAGTTGATTTAAAAGCTTTAGCAGATAGTTTCACGATAGTCTGTAATACACTTTTCTTTGTAAAGTAAACAAATAGATAAATCAATAATGCTTCCAGTTGTCAGTCGACATCTTTAATATTTTAAGGCGTGTATTTTCGTGTGGGTATGTCATACTTCACCGATGTCATTTTTTCCTTTCCAGATAACAATGCTCAATTCTTAACTTTTGAAATTTTCTTCGGAACTTACAAAAGAAAACAGACAAAAAGTTCATGAAGTATAATATAATTTATTATTAGTAAGAATAAAGAGGCCAAAAGAAAATAAGGTGACAAAGTTTTACGAGATAACACTGGATTACTATCATATATAACTGATTACCCACACGCATTATGCAATTAGAGAAAGGTGACAACGTATTATATACCAAAAACATGTACTCTTATTGTTTTGTTTAAAACAAATACTAAAACTATATTTAATCAAAACGAACTAACACTATTTCATAAAATAAATTAAACTAACAATTATTATAAATAGGTAAAAATAAAAATTAAACTACTCAATTATCTTAAACCACAAATCCATCACCAATCAAGTGGTCTATTTTCCTATGAGGGTGCTCAAAGAAGTCTGCCACATCTAAGTGGGTGATATCAAAATTATTGCCAGAGACAAAATTGGCTTCATGCTCTTTATTCTTTAGAGATGCTTGATAAAGGTCAACCAAATGTCTTGGTACACAGCAAATATTTGCCCAGTGCCCTTTTCCAACGCAACGATAGCATTGAGTTTCTGAACTATTTGCTTTTGGCTTCTCATCTTTTCATTTCCGCTTTTGGTGGTTATATTTCTTTGGGGGTGATTGACACCAGGAAAATTTCTTCCTTGTCCACGGCCACAGCCATGACCACGACCACGATTAAAGTCATGGCCTTTTCCATGCTAAGAATAATGGCAATACACCTCATCCACTTCAGGCAATGGTGTAGACCCAGTGGGTCGATTTTCATGATTTCTCATGAGCAAGTCATTATTTCGATCAGCCACAAGGAGAAGAGAAATCAACTCAGAGTACTTCTTAAACCTTTCTCTCTATACTGCTGTTGCAGAACCATATTGGAGGCATGAAACGTTGTAAACGTTTTTTCAAGCATATCATAATCAGTGATAGTATCTCCCCAGAGTTTTAATTTAGAAGTAATTCTGAACATCATAGAATTATATTTAGAAACAGGCTTAAAGTCTTGGAACCTCAGATGAGCTCAATCATATAGTGCTTGTGGCAGAGTGACTAACTGTAAGTTGTCATCTTTCTTTTAAGCCATTCCAAAATAAGTGGATCTTTGACTGTGAGATATTCAATTTTCAACCCTTTATCAAGGTGATGGCGCAAGACAAAGCCTTAGAATAGTCTTGGGTGTATGCTTTATTTCTGTCTTTAATGACGTCTCCAAGACCCATTGCATCTAAGTGGATTTCAGCATCCAACACCCATGTCATATAGTTCTTGCCCGAAATTTCAAGGACAACGAACTTTCTTTTCATAATGTCTGTCATAATTAAAAAGAGAAGAAAAATTACCTTAATCTTCTCAAAGAGCTTCTTGAGACGGTAGAGTCTCGTGCTGATAATGTGTTATAAAACAATAAAAGAAGAAGAGCAATATTGCAGAGAAAGGGAGAGAAAAAATTCTTATTGAATTTTGGGGTAATTTACAATGAGGTAAGACCCCTCTATTTATAAGAGGAAAAATGACTAAACCTCAAAGTAAAACTCTCTACAATATAAACATTCATTCCAAATAAAATTTATTCTTAACAAAAAAGATATTTTTACCCTTTCTCTCATTGACTTTCTTCCCAAACGTTCGTTTTTCTCTCTACATCAAACACATTAAAAATATTGGACTGTTTCATTTGCTAGTTTTTCTGGGGACAAAATTCAGAGGTTATGAAGTGTGCGTTTCGAGAAGCTCGTCTCTAATCTTGTAGTAAGTATATCAACCATATTTTTTGCATCAGTAAAAGCTTGCTCTTTTTTTTTTTTGGGTCAATTTTGTGGATATACAATTATACATTAAGAGTCGAAATTACTAGATGATGGACATTTAGCACAGTAATTTTCTAATTTATTAGTACTATTTGATAAAGACTAATATAGAATGTATCATTCAGTATGGAGTACGTTTTATTTTTTGTAATCGATTTGTATATTCTAGTACTATATACAAGTTAAAAATAAAAAAAAAAATGAGTCAAGTGTGACAACTAAGAACGCCAAGCCTCTCCAAACGCACACTTGCATCCTGAATTTACAGTTACAAGCTTAAAAGTTAAGTACAATAGATTCTGAAGTCCTGAACTTAGACTAACAAGCTCAAAGTTAAAGACAGTAGGTTCTGAACTTAGGCAAAGAAGTCCAAAAGTTAAGGACAATAGGCCCTGAACTTAAACTAACAAACTCAAAAGTTAAGGACAATAGGTCCTGAACTTAGGCTAATAAACCCAAAAGTTAAGGATAATATGTCCTGAACTTAGGCTAAGAAGCCCAAAAGTTAAGGACAATAGGCCTTGAACTTAGACTAACAAGCTCAAAAGTTAAGAACACTTGGTCCTGAACTTATAATTACAAGTTCAAAAGTTAATGACATGTAGTTCTGAAGTTAAAGTTCAAAAGTTAAGGGCATCTAGTCCTGACGTCCTTAACTTAGAGTTCCAAGTTCAAAAGTTAAGGACATGTAGTCCTGAAGTCCTGAACTTAGAGTTCCAAGTTCAAAAGTTAAGGACATGTAGTCCTGAAGTTAAATTCAAAAGTTAAGGATATGAGCAGAAGGATATTTTCATCCGGGCAGTTAAAGTTTATTAAAGCAGTAGCTAAAGATTAAAAATATTTTAAATAATTGCTTAAAAGTAAATACATGTATTATTACTGGCTAACCATGCACTTCCCCGCATGTTGCTTCATGTCTTCTAACTTTTGATCTTTGTTTTGCAACAAAGATTATTCCCGAAATCGGTTTTTTAAAATAAATTGTAACAAGACAAACCAACATTGCAATGATTACGGGCCTAGTATTTCGAAAGGAATTTTTATATTCCTATGCCATATAGAAAACGATATTACCTTCAATGTTTAAGGTTTGATATAATTACATTTAGTATACCTAATTATCAACTCCCACTTCCAACCGAGAGGTTGTGAGTTCGAGTCTCCCCAAGAGCAAGGTGGGAAGTTCTTGGAGGGAAGGATGTCGGGGGTCCTTTTGGAAACAGCCTCTCTACCCCATGGTAGGGGTAAAGTCTGCGTACACACTACCCTCCCCAGACCCCACTAAGTGGGATTATACTGGGTTGTTCTTTTTGTTGTATACCTAATTATCATTTCTATACTATAAAGTGTTTTAACTGTACATTAATTATACCTTATATTACTCCTATTATGGTACTCCTCCCAATCCCCCCACACGTTTCTCTCTCCCAACCCCACACCCTCACCCACATATCACCACACACCCAGAAACTAGAAAAACCAGAAAAACAATTGAAACCCTCTGCTAAATCCAGAAAAACAATTGAAACCCTCTACCATTATCGTCCAAAATCAAGATTTTCTCTTCTACAACCAGTCAAAATTGAAGTCAAATCTTCAAAGTTTCATACACAACCATAACTTTTATAGTTATGATTTCGGGTTCCTTCATTAATATAATAGGAAAGGAAAAAAGAGCAATAATTCCACCATTGACAGCCATTAAAAAGCTTTGAAGCTTTGAATTCAAATTTGGATTTTAAAAAATCATTATTTGTTTGGATTGGGTGTTGTTGTAAATAATTAAGAATATGGTTTGGAGTTTAAATCTCAATTTTGAGGGATTTTGGTGAAAATTAGACTTGGTTTTAGCTGAATTTCAGATTTAAATTCGAAGAAGAAGAAGAAGACATTTTAGAGAAAATATAGATAAATTGTAGAAAAATTATAGACTGTTATTTATTTATTTATTCTTGAGCTTTGTATTTTTTGTGTTAAAAGTTTTGATGGGAGCTTGTTATTCCACTTCATCTGTTTTAAAGCTAATTTTTGCAGAGAAGTAGATATTTTTTAAGTTATATATATTGTTATACCTTTAAATTCAAGAAAGTATGGTTGTATTGTATTTAAAGAGGCGTGAATTTGTAAAATATGTTGAATGTGAGTAATGAGTCAAATAAGACTCACAATTACTTATTTTCTACATTTAATCTACAACAAAACTACATATCATTTGAAAAATTAATATGAAAATACAGAATTTCAATGTTTACATAAATTATCTATAATTTCTTCGGAAGATCTATCCCTTTAGCACGTTTTTTGGATTCCATATTTAGCATACCAGTTTCGTAAAGAGTAACAAGAGCATATAGGAGAATCATAGAAATTGTAGCATAATCGGAATTTTCGACATAATTGCGTTTTTTGCAGAAGATTTTTAGAAGTTTTAGTCATTTTTTATTTATGAAAATATATAATAAAGCATCTACAATCAGAATACAAATAATCTATAATTTATCGACAAAATATCTACAAACCAGGTATATTGAATTTTAATATCCCAATTCTCATTTAATTGTAGCATAATTAAAATTTTCCACATAATTGCATTTTTGGCAGAAAATGTATAGAAGTTTTAGTCGTTTTTGATTTGTCAAAACAGAGAATAAAGTATCTACAATCAGAATATAAATAATCTACAATTTATCTAAAAAATATATACAAATTGAGTATTGAATTTGAAATCCCAATTCCCATTCAATTATAGCATAATTGGAATTTTTGACATAATTGTATTTTATCTGCAAAATATCTACAAACTGGGTACATATTTGGACTCAACATGCTTTCCCTGAAATGTATGTTTCACATTTATATATATATTTTTGTCGAAAACGGTACTAAATCGTCCACTTAAATATAATTTTTATACAATGTTGTTCGACTTTTATACAATAGATAAATGAATAAAAAAAAAAAATAAACAACAGTCTACAAAATTTTCTTCAATTTATCTACAATTTTTCTACAATTTCTGCAATATACGTCTTCTTCTTTTTCTTCTTCGAGTTTCAATCTGAAATTTAGTCAAAACCAAGTCTAATCTTCACCAATACCCCTCAAAATTGAGATATAAACTCCAAACCATATTCCCAATTATTTTTAACAACACCCAATCCAAACAAATAATGGCTTTTGAAAACCCAAATTTGAATTCAAAGCTTGCAAGCTTTTTAATGGCTGTCAATGGTGGAATTGGTGTTATTTTTTCCTTTGTTTTGTATTACTGAAATTTGGACATAATTGCGTTTGATGTAGAAGAACTGTAGAAGATTTAGTCGTTTTTTATTTGTGAATTATAGAAGAATAATCAATTCGTTTTTGAATTGTTGAAGAATAATCAATTCGTTTTTGAATTGTAGAAGAATAATTGTATGTAGAGACGTTAAATTTGAAACGAAACTAACGAAGAAGATTTATGTGCATGATTTGCGTTTGGAAGATCTGGAAGAATATTTAATTTCCCAATTTTAGCGCGCATAAATATGGAAGCCTACATCTACAATGATTCCTTATTTAATGGATGATTTATATTTTGTAGAAATACTATTAACATAAAGAATAATATGCAAAATATGAATACATTTGATAATATAGTTTATTATATGATATATGAACGAAAATTTCCCTTTGAGAAATATCATTATATTTACAAGAAACCTATTTACAATTCCTTCTAATTAAGAAGCGCAAAAACCGTTTCTCTCTCTCGTTTCACCTTTTCATAGTTTTAGACTTTACGTTTTTGGTTTATCATGAGCGGGAAATATGATGTACAATATTTATGCATCATCAACTTGAGAAAATTGTGTCACGAAGTAGGTATTTATTATTACGATATTTATATGCTACCAATCGATAAAAACATGTACTATACATCCTACTATCATTATAAGTTAGATACAGATAATCATACTACAAAATATTGTATTTGAACTCAGAGATTTCTTTATCTCAACATCGGCATTTACCAATACAGTCAATCATTCTTTGACTAATTAATTATTTTATACTTTATAAAATAGTGTGATGGCATGCTAGTTTGATCATTTTGACAAATTAATTATTCATTTGCTGTTTGTTACTTTTCACACTTTAAAAGAATTTTGGTAGAACAGTGATACATGATTAAAAATGCTCATATTATTTTGTGTGTGAGTTCCGGGAGATTACATGCTTACAAACATGAAATATATTTCTTATGTGTTTATCATGCGTAGGAAAGAATTTGAATAGAAGTTGGCAAAAATTGAATGAGTTGATGCAAAACGAGTGAAGATGCAAAAGCTGGGAGCTTGCCATAATTGGTGCATCGCAGGAAAGGTAGGCGCGATATAGCCAAGGAAATGAACCAAAAAAACACTGAAGTATGGAGGCTGGCACTGGCCCTGGCACGCGAAAGAACAAAGAACAAAAAAATAGCTGGTGCCTAGGGGTCGCACGTTGCACCAACCCTGACACGTAACTCAATTTTTCCTTTTCGAATTAAGAGAGATCAAGGACGCCCCACATCAACCATATTTGGCATAAATGCAACTTGAAATCGTTTTTGGAGGGTTACGCAACACTTTAGGAGGTAAGAACACATAAGGAACAAGGTGGAGAATTGTTCTACGAGTTTTTCACTTTCTTCTTCATATTTTTATTATGGTTATGACCTTTTATATTGTAATCTTACATAGTATTATGAGTAGCTAAATCCATCATTTAGGATTGATGGAACCAATTGTTGGATGAATTCTTGATTGCGTATTAATATAATTGAGCCGTTTGTACTCTCTAATTGTTCAACTATGTGCTTCTTGTGGTTAATTGAAGGGCCCTTGATCTTGTGTTGCTTGAGAGAGAACATTTGAGTAGATTTTTATTGAACAACATCACTTCGAGTAAGTTAAGAGATTAATTACATGGATTTAAAAGCGGGATTAGAAATAACGGAACTTTGGCGTGATCTTTATGAGTTGTACGAACAATTGTCGGCTAGAGCAATTTGAGAGAATACTTCTAGTAAATTATCGTAATTGATCGAGAGATAATTGCGATAAACAAGAACTCATCATCTTTAGAGAGTGGTGCGACGAGATTATAACTAACGTGTTAGGAATTAATCTGGCAATTGGTAAAATCATAAACTCTAAACCTTTTTATCCTTGAGTCAACATCATTCTTTCTAGTTGATAGTTTTTATTATCATTTTTTCTTAGTTAAGTAATTTTTGTCAATTTACAAATCAAATCTTGAAATCTGAAACTAGCAAATAGGTTAATTTTCTGTGGGATTCGACTTCGAACTCTTAAATCAAATTATTTTTATAACGATCATTTAGTCATTTTCTATAAGACATAGTTGGGCATGATCAAACAACTAGCTAGCTAGCTTTTAATCACTAACTATATACCAATAGAAGATGAGTACGTCCACAACATACTTGAACACTAAGCGTTCACTTTCAAAGTGCTGAATTACATGGCTAAAAATTAGTCAAAGATTCATAATTCGTACAGTACGACACACTTACGTACTGCCATTGTCAAAGTCTGCAATTTAATTACAATCGATATCATCAAATTGATGCCCATTAAGATTTCTCTACATCCTATCAGCTGATTGATCAGCTCTTGCATCATTTGGGTTACGTTGACATATTAGTGGAGTATATGATATATTAGGAATTACTGTTCATCTCCTACCCAATGGTTTTGCTATTTATAAACGTTTAATAATTAGTGATTTTAACTTTTACTAATTAAGGAGCTGAGCACATGCATGCACCAATAGTGACTGGTAATTAAGAAAGCTATAGGTTCAACCAAAAAATTTCTAGGGACATATAACAAAGAGAAAAAGAAAAGAAAAAGGTACTCCTACTTGTTTGTCACCTCACCATAAAGGAAACCAATAGATTTTGCACTTTTTAATCAGTAAAAGACGTGTCCTAATTAAGTTGCAGGTAAAAATTTACTCGCATCAGATATTTACACCAAATCAATAAATATATCATATCTATCTTGCATATAAATTTTAATTATTTAACCATGATAAATTATATACATTCTTATTTGATTAAATTAATTAATCATTGTGAGTTAATATAATTTACTCTAAATACCCGGAGGTAAGTATTTACTGTACAGTGATACGGCGGCTAAGCACATTTTCTACTTTTGCCCTAACTGGTAATAAGTGGTAACCTGTAAGCATATTATTCGTTTGAAAGCAAAATATTAATTTGAACAGGTTGGACGACGGTCGGTTTCCTTTTAGGTTCTATCTCTTTTTCCTCGCAAATCTTGCCTTTTTTTGCTGGGATATTTTTAATAATGCAACAATATAAGAATATAATGATAAAGTGTAGTATGAAAGATATTATTGACAGTGACCAATGATTACGCAACTATCTAAGAATATATGCCTGCCGCTGTAAAAGACATGCTAAAGAATCTGCCGATTAACTTTGATTTCAGTCCTGTAGGATTCAATTTTAAGTCTTCGTGAGTATTGACACGAGTTTAGGGTGGTAAAATGGTTAAAAGAAAATAGTTATTCATCTATATTATTCATTAAAAATTGGTTAGATAATATTTTTTCTAAAATAGATTAAATGTGGATAAAAATCATATTATCCATTTAGAAAATAGATAACTAATGTATAACTAATGGATTTAACTTTTATATTTGTAAAGCCTTAAATTGGAGGTTCCTCAAGTTTGGGAGACTAAGAATTCTCTCAAAAGTGATCATATTCATAAAGCCATGGATAATATGGTTACCTATATTATTCGCCGGTTAATTCATTTTTTATTCGTATTAAATATATGTGGGGTTAGAGAATTTATCTGTTTTTCCATTATCTGTTTTTGACATGTCCCATGTCTGGTCCAACCAGCCCGTTTGCGACCCATAAACATGACATGAAACCAATTTTAAATCATCTTGCAATATTCCTTTGGATGAGTAAATTTTGTATACAGAAAAGAAATAAATGGACCAGTGAAGATTCTGTTTGTTTCCTTCAGATTAGGTGCTCTAGATTTCCCTTTGATATTCCCTTGAATATATTAGGCTTATCTTGAATATGCTATTATAACGTGGATAATTAGAATAGTAGTAGCTTGTACGTAGACGATATAAAAAAAGAAAAAAAAAAGGATAGACTCACGCACATGATGACCATCGAATTAATTAACCTGTAGACTTCGTCATATTAATTTTAAAAAAATTTCATCAAATCAACTTGCTCAATGTGTCAGTCTTTGTTATCTGAATTTTTAGGCTATGGTTTATCTCCAATTACAGAAATACTTGCAGATACAGTACTGGAAGGAATGGAAATAAAGATCGAATAAATAAAGCAACAAATATTTGCTATATTTCAAAGCATTCCATCCGTCTATAGTGCTTCTGCGCGCTAGCCTATCTTCTAAAGATTTTCTTTTTCCTTTTCTACTATTTGGTAATTAAGTATTCCTCGAAAGTCAATTAGCAACCCTATACTACTTTCTTTATTGGGAGAAAAGTGAAGGAGTTGAATTAATGGAGTCGTTGAGGCGAGCAGTGAAAGTAACGAATTGTTTTGATTTCTCGTTCATTTGAGTAATTAGGAAAGAGAAATATTGTACTCATTTTTACTGTGTATAACATTGTGGCGATGGCTCATTTGGGAAACATATATGCAAGTAATCTTCTTTTGTAGCATTTATATTTTTATTTTTATTTTTTCTTTATCATCTGATATATTCGGAACTCAAACACCAGCATCACATGCAAACTCAATATATTAAACTCCCGTTATGTACGAAGTTTGAAAAAGGCTAGATCACAATAAATTTATTTAATGAGAAAGCGCTTTTTATCGGAAAATTTTTCACGATTTCTCAACTCTTTCCGTACCAGAACAAAATTTAACCTTTCGCAAGTGGAAAAATGATATAAAGTTTTGATGCTAGCAAAATTTAGGTAAATGTTTCCTATACCTAAAAAGTTTCTCCACTCCTACAGTATATAGTTTGACCACATCTAATAGGAGGAAAAGAAAATGTATCACGTGCCGTTTAAATAATGAAGAGCATTAGATTAGTGGATTCCTAGCTATACCTAGATCTATGATATAATTAATTATGATATATGTCCTTTCTTATCTTTTAACACCATTTTTTTGCAAAAACCAGGGAACCCTATTTTTTGCATCCCTCAACATAACTAGGCCTATGTTATAACTAATACTAATAATAATGTCCTTTCGTATCTTCAACAGTGCTTGATTTGTTTGCAGGAACCCGTGAACCATATCTTCTATATTACCACCAGATTCCTTGCATTTTCCCTCTCCTATATAAAGAGAGGCGACATTCATTCTCCTGATCAGCAATAACACAAGCAGTGGTTTTGATACATACTGTATATATGATAATGGAGAATCAGACATGGCGTGATATTGGTTTGGCTCATCACTATCTGTTGAATTCATGAGAATGATGAGCCGAACCAATATCATTCTTGTATGCTTCTGTAATGTGCCCGTATTACTCTCTTCTTTCTTTCTTTCTCTTTTTTCCAGCTTGGAAACAGATCATTATTTCCTGAGGCTACCATGATCTGTTCTCTTTCTTGTAATTGTTGATATAGTTTAGTGGTTTTACCCGAGAACCAGCAAATGGTACTGTAGGTTCTTAAATCTCAACCCTAAAGTCAGGTTGTCAGAGACAGTCCCAGATTTTACATAATTTTTAGTACATGTTTTTATCACTGAACTCACTATATTTTTATAATTTTGGGTTCATAATTCTTGTATTTAATTTATTTAAATTTTGTTATTTTTCACATATTATACTATCCTATTTTTGTATGAATTAGGATTCTTTTGACCTGATGAAAAGATACGCCAATGAGGCTGATATCTCCAACTCTCAAACCTAGCTAGCTATTCGATCTACCATCAATAAGCTCCCCGACTCACTCCAAAATGTACTCGACCAAATTAGACTTTATGTTCCTAATGTTTTATTACGAAACTCGAAAGCTAATAAGGAGCAAAGAAAGGAACTAAAAGTTAAATCTCTTCTCAGCTTCTTTAAAGTTGATGTGTATCTCAATGAAGTAACAATTTCTGCTTCAGTCTTTTCTCGATTATTCCGCTGATAAATAATTGCTGCTTTAATTTGTCCTCTAGTATCTAATCGAGTATCATCAAATATTGATATTGAAAGAAATAAGCAAAATAGTTTACCATGGAATAGGAAATCCCTATTATACACATCTTCTTCACGAAAAATCTTTTACTCATACAATCTTTTAAAAATGTGTCTAAGATATATTATTTTTGACCAAATAGCACTTGCATAATTACACACACAAAAAAGCTCATAATACTCATAACAAATCCTATTTTTTGTCTTTCCTCCCCACAGGAACCCCTCCCCATCCCTACGGTCTTCTTCCTCATGAGTCCCCCTTCCACCATTCTTCTTCCCCAAATAGACTTTTTGAAAGAACATAAAATTTTAGATTTGAAATTGAGCGAAATTCATTGGCTTATTGTCCAAATATTATAAAACTATTTATTTGTGATAGATTTAAAAAGCTTTAAAAGTAGTGTAGAATGTTTGATGAAAAAATCTAGAATCCACCATTATTGAGGAATAAAAAAAAGACAGATTATTCGTGATATTAAAAGACCTAAATGACAAAATCTTTGATACCGAATTATATGTCAATGTGACGATGAAGAGCAAAATGTTCTGTTGTATTAAAGCAAATGATTAGTAAATTGCTAACGGGATTTTGAGTATATCTGTTGGAATTAAATGTTGAGGGCTGAAAGATACCTTGCATTAAACGACAAGGAAAATAAGAAATAGGAAGGGACTAAGTATATGTTAATTAATGTGTTGCTCGCACAATATTGTAGTTATATATATACAGACTGGCGGTAATGACCTCTCTAAGATATATGGACTTATATCTACATACATATGAACAATATATGGATACATTATATGTTATGTGCTATCTTTTGGTTCGGTCTAATTTTGTGGTCTTATGGACATTATGTTAAGGGGGCCAATGTATTGTCATATAAAGTGTAGGACTAATGTGTAGATACCCAAAAGGGTAACCTTAGTTAATGATTGGCTAACTAAGGTTACATATATGTAACCATGGTTACATGCTTGTGACTCTTGAGTTATGTAACTCTTGAAGTTATAAAGTGGGGGTTATGGTTCCCACATTATTGAAAGACAAGACTCTTCTTCCTCCCATTGAATCAAGAGCAAAAATACACCATTGTTGTCTTGCAAATAATTGTGGAAAAACATATACCAATTTTGATCATTGTCATATTATTATTGTGGTGATACTATTCACATATTGCTCAAGTCTTGTGAAAAATTCTTGTGGTGACATACAACTTCAAGACATTCTCGAAGAAGGTTCAAAGGAGCAATCTTCATAAGGACTCAAGTAAGGCTGTGTTGAGTAACGGTTCCGAACCGGAACCGTGACCGGAACCGCGGTTCTGGCGGTTCCGTGGTTCTAAACAGTTCTGGTTATACGGTTCCGGTTCCGCGGTTCCGGTTCGGTTCCACCCTTTAGAACCGTGGAACCGGAACCGCCAGAACCGGAACCGGACCGGTTCCGGCGGTTCTAAACGGTTCCAAACGGTTCCGATATTTAAAAAAAAATTTTTTTTTTTAAATTCGGACCGTTGGCGGAACCGTTTAGAACCGCCGGAACCGGTCCAGTTCCGGTTCTATCCGGTTCCCAACGGCCATATTTTTAAATTTTTTTTTTAAATTCTGAAAATCAGAACGTTGGTATTGCAGAAATAGCCGTTTGGCATTTTTAAAATTTAGCCATTTGACCCCTCAAATTTAATTTAACCCCAAACTTTATATAATTACACAATTTCCCATTTCTCAACTATAAATACCCTCCTCATTCTTTCATTTTAATTCACCAATTCATCAATCTTACTCAATCTCTCTCAATCTTTCTCAAGCTCTCTTTCAATCTTTCTGTGCAAGTGCTTAATTTTTGTTGCAAATTCGTGAAACATTGTGAAGTTGTTGAATTGAAGTTTTCAAGTGTTCAATTACAACGATTTCCAATTTTCAAGAAGTTGTTCGTCAATCCGGTAAACTCGTTTCAACTCTTACGTGCTAAGAATATTTGTTGTGTGTTGTTATTTTCCTTTAGTATGGCATTTTCATTGAAAAAAATGTTCGAAAAAGGTACATCTAAATCCGGTGAAAGTAGTCGCCAAAATCCTACCCCTCCCCCGGCTCCCCGACCTAGAAAAGATAAACAAGTTCAAACTAGTAGCCAACCTAGAAATACTAATAAAAACTTAGGAATACTTGATAGTGATCACCCGTGTTTTTAATTTAGCGATGTTAATTTTCTACATGATATAGCAATCGGTGATAGAATAGATGATGATATTATGAATTTGCTTTATCCTAATGCACCACAGAGGGAAATGAGGGTGATGATGATGACGAAACCCAACATATACTACTTATATACAAAATATACACTACTTATTTTGAATATATACTAATTTCCAAACACAATATATGCTATAGTAAGAACATAGTACACCATATAAAAATATATTCTACAATATACTAATCACTACTATACAAGATATTTAATTTTAAAAAAAAAAAGGTCGGAACCGCCGGGAACCGCCAGACCCGCGGTTCCGGAACCGCCAGATCCGGAACCGTATGGTTCCGGTTCCGGCTCCGGAACCGCCAGAACCGGAACCGCCAGAACCGGGAAGCGCCAGAACCGGAACTGCCAGAACCAGGAACCGCCAGAACCGGAACCGTTTACCCAAATAGACCCAGAACCGGAACCGGATACAGCCTTAGACTCAAGGACAATCATCAAAAGGAGGTTCAACAATTTTCACACATGGATTCAGGTTAGCTTCCGCTCATGTAGTTTAATTCCGAATTGTTCAATATGAAGGTTATTGTCTTTAGTAGGAATCATAATCCTTACAATTGGTATCAGAGCCACCTTCATTTTGGATAATTTGGATGTTCATAAGATTCATGTTATGTTAGGATTCATGTTCAAGAAATGTTAGAACTTTATTTATGAAATTCTAGTACCATGAAATAGCATGATATTATGAATGTTATGTTTTGATGCAATTTGGTGTTTTAATGCCATGTTATCTTTACTTGTATTAAAACATTGTATAAAGCATGATTTTAGTTGGTAAACAACATGTTTTCTTGTTTAAAGATTCTTGTTGAAAATCATGTTTTATTCAGAAAAATTTTCACAAAACAGTGTCCAAAAATAATCGATTATCTTGGATGTTAATCGATTATTTTTAGACACTGCCTAAAGATAATCGATTATTTTTCTTAGATAATCGATTATCTCTCAAGTTTTAGAATTCTGGCATTTTGGAACAGCAGAATAATCTATTATTTGTTACAGATAATCGATTATTCTGGTCCAGTGAGATTGAAACGTTTTTCGTATACCAGATAATCGATTATCTATTTCAGATAATCGATTATCCTGGTCCAGTAACTTAAATTTTTTTTCTAAAACCAGAATAATCGATTATCTGGTTTAGATAATCGATTATTTTGGTCCAGTAGCTGGAAAAATTTTTTTTATGCCACAGATAATCGATTATCTCAAGCATATAATCGATTATTTTTGTCCAGTAAGGTTAAAAACGTTTCAAATCTTTTCAGTTTCAGTTTTTAATTGACATATTATTTATTGTTCAATTATAAGATTTAAGTTATGAATATTAATTGTTTAAAGTCCATCAATTTTAATATTTTTGGAATTGTCCTCTCAAGTGTAAAACAATTAATATTCAAGTGTCATGTCAAAACATGTAACTTATTAAGTTAATGATTCATAATATGGCTTAAGGAACTAAAGTTTATAGCATCTAATATTTTAATTAGTCAATTGAAGCATTATGTTGCCAAAGTAACCTCTATTGTGTAGATTGATTAATCTTAAAATATAAGATGACTGTGGATGTTAGTCTTCCATGCGTTTAACACCGGCCCAAAGGAAGGTTGTTATTTGGCAGGAATTCGAACATGCTTGTGGTGATAAATATGAGACAATTATTTGGTTTTCCATGTGAATATTCAATCGGCCCAAAGGAAGGTTTGATATTTGACAGGAGTTTATTGTCTATGTTTGATCACTACACCAAGAGTACCACTTACAAGTTGTTTTTCTGTCCAAAGACTAAAATCAATGTTGTGCTAGGTATCTTGTAATGGGATATGCCTATTTTGAATCTATAAAGTAAAGTTAAAGTTCAAGTAATTGTAAGCATGTATTCAGTAATCCTTTTGTTCTATTTTCAGTTAATTCTTCTGCTTCTACGATATCTGCCAACATCAATAGCATCCCTGTGCTTAACGGCACTAACTTTAAGGAATGGAAAGAGAATGTCATGATCGTTCTCGGTTGCATGGATCTTGACCTTGCACTTCGGACCGAGCAACCTACTCCTCTTGAGGATACATCCTCTCCTGATGAAAGGAGGGTGATGGAGAAGTGGGAACACTCGAATCGCATGAGTCTAATGATTATGAAACGTGCAATTCCAGAATCATTCAGGGGCACTATGAATGATGAAGCTAATGCCAAAGTTTTCCTTGAAAACCTTGAAAAGCGTTTTATGCAAAACGAAAAGGCGGAAACAAGTACATTATTGAGTAAACTTGTTTCCATGAGGTATAAGGGCAAGGGAAACATTAGGGAGTACATTTTGGAAATGTCTCATCTTGCTTCGAAACTTAAGTCACTCAAGCTAGTATTACTTGAGGAACTGCTTGTGTACTTAGTTTTGATATCTCTTCCTGCACACTTTAATCAGTTTAAGGTCAGTTATAACTGCCTGAAGGAGAAATGGACTCTTAATGAGCTCATTTCACATTATGTGCAAGAGGAGGAAAGGATAAAGCTAGATAAGACTGAAAGTGCTCATTTGGCATCCTCTTCTAAGGAAACTAAGAAGAGGAAAGGTAAGAAAGTTGCGGTTGCAAGGCCTAAGATTAAGCAATATAAGGAACCTAAGGTTGAAATTATTGAATTAGGTTTTGTTTTTTCTGTAAGGGGACTAATCATGTGAAGAAGGATTGTACCAAGTACCACGCATGGCATGCGAAAAAGGTACATTTCTTTCGTTTGTTTGTTCTGAAGTTAATTTAATTTCGGTACCTAAGGATACTTGGTGGGTAGATTCGGCTGCTACTACTCACATAAGTATATCTATGTAGGGTTGCCTGAACTTCCGAAAACCAAATGATGGTGAAAGATACATCTATGTGGATGACGGCAAGAAGGTGCCAGTTGAGGGCTATTGGAAAGTTTAGGCTGTTGTTTAAGACCGGTTTTCATTTAGATTTGGATGAGACTTTTGTTGTACCGTCTTTTAGACGGAATTTAATTTTCGTTCCCAAATTGGACATATCCGGTTATTCATGTTCTTTTGGTGACAATAAAGTTAGTCTCTTTCAGAATTCAAATCTTATCGGTACTGGTCTTTTATCAACATTTGATAGCCTATATTTGGTTGATACAATAACCTCAAATAATGAAACCTTGCATACAAGTTTAAGTGGTACCAAAAGAAAATTAACTAATGAGAATTCTATATCTCTCTTGCATAAACGTTTGGGTCACATATCCATTCAAAGAATTCAGAAACTCGTGTCAGATGGAATTCTTGATTCTCTTGATTCCTCAAATTCGGATATTTGTGTTGAGTGTATCAAGGGTAAACAAACAAACAAGACGAGATTAGGTGCTAAGAGAGCTTCGGACGTCTTAGAATTGATACATACGGATATTTGTGGGCCATTCCCTACTCCTTGTAGGACTGGTCAATAATACTTTATCACATTCATAGACGATTACTCTCGTTATGGGTACCTATATCTTATTCATGAAAAGTCCCAATCCATAGACGTGTTCAAATCATTTAAGGCTGAAGTTGAAAATCAACTAAGCAAAAGGATTAAATCCGTTAGATCTGAATGTAGTGGTGAATACTATGGCAGATATGATGGTTCAGGTGAACAACGTCCAGGGCCATTTGCTAAATTCCTAGATGAGTGTGGGATCGTCCCTCAGTATACTAAGCCAGGAAGTCCTACGATGAATGGTGTAGCTGAGAGACGAAATCGGACCCTTAAGGATATGGTAAGAAGTATGATTTGTCGTACTACTTTTCCAGACTCACTCTGGGGAGAAGCATTAAAAAACGCAGCTTATATTCTTAATAGAGTTCCAACTAAAGCTACAATCAAAACCCCATATGAACTTTGGACTGGGCATAAACCCAGTATTCGGCATTTACACATTTGGGGTTGTCCAGCTGAGGCAAGGCCTTACAGGCCGAATGAAAAGAAACTGGATGCTAAGATGGTTAGTAGCTATTTTGTTGGATACTCTGAAAAATCCAGGGGTTTTAAGTTTTATGATCTCACTTCTAGAACTATTTTTGAGACGGGTAATGCTAGGTTTTTTGAGGATATTGAGTTTGGGGGGTGGGGAGATAAAGTTGTTAGAGATTTTGTCTTTGAGGAAGAACATGTGTCTTTCTCTCAAGTTTTTGATCTTGGTCTCATTCCTGACACGGATCACACAACTCCGGTTCAAGACAATCTCGAAAATCTTCCCCATCAGGACCCTGAAATAACTAATGAAAATCAAACTCAACAACCTCAAGAAAATGAAATGCCATTAAGGAGATCCACTAGAGAAAGGAGAAATGCAATTTCGGATGATTATGTTGTATTTCTCCAAGAACAAGAATGTGATATTGGACTTGAGGAAGATGATCCAATCAACTTCCGTCAAGTCATTAAGTGTTCTAACTCTCAAAAGTGGATTGATGCCATGAATGATGAGATGAAGTCTATGAGCGATAATGACGTTTGTGAGCTTGTTACATTTCCCGAAGGTATTAAACCTATTGGTTGTAAATGGATTTTTAAAACCAAAAGGGATTCAGGGGGCAATGTTATTAAGTATAAAGCTCGTCTTGTCGCAAAAGGCTACACTCAGAAGGAAGGCATTGATTATAAAGAGACTTTCTCTCCAGTTTCATCGAAAGACTCTTTCAGGACTATAATGGCATTAGTAGCACATTTTGATCTTGAGCTTCATCAAATGGATGTTAAGACAGCGTTTCTCAATGGTGACATTGAGGAAACAATTTATATGGTGCAACCTGAAAACTTTGTTTCGGATGAATCAGAGAAGAAGGTTTGCAAATTAAAGAAATCCATTTATGGGCTCAAGCAAGCTTCTCGTCAATGGTATTATAAGTTTCATGCAGTCATTACATCTTTTGGTTTTGAATCGAATATTGCTGATGACTGTATATACCATAAGTTCAGTGGGAGTAAGTATAATTTTCTGGTTTTATATGTCGATGACATACTGCTTGCTTGTAACGATATAGCATTATTACTTGAAACTAAGAAATTTCTTTCAAAGAAATTTGAAATGAAAGATCTTGGTGAAGCTTCTTTTGTATTAGGAATTCAGATACAACGAGATCGCTCTAAAGGTGTTCTCGGTCTGTCACAAAAGGGCTATATCGATAAGGTTCTGAAAAGATTTGGCATGCAGGATTGTAAACCAGGCAACACCCCTGTTGCTAAGGGAGACAAATTTAGTCTCAAACAGTGCCCAAATAATACTTATGAAATTTCGGAATGCAGAAGACGCCTTATGCTTCGGCTGTAGATAGTCTGATGTATGCTCAGGTATGTACACGACCTGATATAGCATACATTGTTGGGATGTTAGGCAGATATCTAAGCAATCTTATAGAGAACAAAGGATTGCATGCTTACATATCGGAGATCGGACCAGTTTGAGATCATCGGGTATACCGACTCCGATTCCTTTATGCTAATAACAACAGTAGTTTGACGAAAGCAAACCATATGGACGTCAAATTTCGGGTTGTTAAAGAAAGAGTACAAAATGGACAGGTGTGCATTGAGTACATTAGTACAAACTCCATGCTTGCGGATCCGCTCACTAAGGGATTGACACCAAAAGTATTTCTTGAGCATATTGCTTGTATGGGTGTCAAATCAGATAAGGATTATGTATTTTAGTGGGAGTTTTGTATTGTACATTTATGTATTGTCCATTATATTCAGAAATTCAGTAATTCAGTTATATCTGCGCAGATATTCAGTTTTAAAGTTTTGTACTCTTACAGTTTATGATTGATCTCAATAAAGAGAACCAGTTGGAAATAGATATTATATTGACCACACTTTATGTTATTTCCATGCTACATACCTACACATGATCCATGTCGTTGGTTATATTGATATACGTGATCTATGATTGGTTCTAGTTACGAATGAGTAACTAAGAGCTCTTAGGTCCTATGTTGGTATGATTGATGGACCGGATTGTTCATGACAATTTTATTGTGATAGCAATTTTTGAGCTCCTAAGGTTATTTTGTAACATATAATGCTAAGGTTTGTACATATGTATGTGTATCTCGTCCAAGTGGGAGATTGTAAGATATATGGATTTATATCTAGATATATGGACTTATATCTACATACATATGAACAATATATGGATAAATTATATGTTATGTGCTATCTTTTGGTTTGGCCTAATTTTGTGGTCTTATGGACATTATGTTAAGGGGGTCAATGTATTGTCATATAAAGTGTAGGACTAATGTGTAGATACCCAAAAGGGTAAACTTAGTTAATGATGGGCTAACTAAGGTTACATATATGTAACCATGGTTACATGCTTGTGACTCTTGAGTTATGTAACTCTTGAAGTTATAAAGTGGGGGTTATGGTTCCCACATTATTGCAAGACAAGACTCTTCTTCCTCCCATTGAATCAAGAGCAAAAATACACCATTGTTGTCTTGCAAATAATTGTGGAAAATCATATACCAATTTTGATCATTGTCATATTATTATGTGGTGATACAATTCACATATTGCTCAAGTCTTGTGAAGAATTCTTGTGGTGACATACAACTTCAAGACATTCTTGAAGAAGGTTCAAAGGAGCAATCTTCATAAGGACTCAAGGACAATCATCAAAAGGAGGTTCAACAATTTCCACACATGGATTCAGGTTAGCTTCCGCTCATGTAGTTTAATTCCGAATTGTTCAATATGAAGGTTATTGTCTTTAGTAGGAATCATAATCCTTATACTAACAACATATAATTCAACCAGTAATTCAGATAATTTATTAACTTATGTATGTTAGTAATGGAATTTTATGCTATTTCGGATGGTTTTCATCTATTGTATTATACTGTATCGTTACTTTAAATATAATATTTGTTTTAATTGCTACTTAAATTTTACTATATCATATCGTTAAATTCGTCATTATGTAACGACAAAAAGTACCACTTTATGGAATAACCAATGTGGTGTGGCCACGGTATTACCTTTTCTTTCTTGTCATTTTATCCTTTCTTATTATTAAATAATCTTATTTTTTATTCTTTAACTTACTTTTTTATATAATAATTCTATCTTGTACCTTACTTTTTCTGTAATTAATATTGTTTGTTTTTTTATATTATTGGTGCGTGGAATCACAAAACGACGGCAAACATTATAATTTGTTCTATACACTAAAATAATACAGTACAATACAATACAATACAATATTATATAATATATTGTGAAACGATTCTTACCAACCATCCAAACCAACATGGAACATGTTCGGATAATAGCAATACTTCATAATTTAAGTATGAAAGTTGCAAGACGTGAATAGTTTCTATGAATTTTTAAGTAATTCACCTATTCATTAATGACAAAAAAAACAAAACTTTTTCTACCGTATGAAGCAGAGGAATAGTATAATATTAAGAACTTCAAAAGTGCTTGATGTAGACCAGAACAGTACTGTCATGGTCTTGTTAATTCTCCATTGGTTAAAGAATAAATAAATACTAATGTAACTCATGAATAATTAGCTCTTAATATTCCTAATTTGATACCCTTTAATGTTTAGTCATTGGTTTCCACTTTTTCTGATAGTGTCTTTATTTGTTCTTTGTCTCTTACTGAACATTATTGGGATTTAAACATTTGCCGAAAGCATATCTTTGACGGAGATAAACAGCTAGTATAAATTAGAGGGACATATTTGTCCTTTCCCCGCCAGTTTGAATTCGTCAAACTTCATAGCCACCCTAATTTTCTTTATATATTTTTATTTCATTAATTAATTTTTAAGGTCATTGATAAATCTCCAATCAGATCAAAATCGAGAGGACTTACCTTTCACCATTTTCACCTTAATTCCTTATGTACTAGTTACTACCCTCTTTTTCTTGAATCCCTTAATACAATTTTATAAAAAGATTAAAAAAGAAGAGAAAGTAGGAGTGTGAAATGAGCGGATAAAATTTAGATCGATTCGGCAAGTTAAATAAAGTTAAATAAAGTATGAATCAGAACTTACTGTTTAGAATTTGTTGCGGTTAATACAAATTTTGGCAAATATGGAAGTTTAATTAAGATCTAAACTACCGAATGTAATTAGTGCCCATTCTTTTTATCTTTTAATTGTTTTTGGAATTAAAGTAGTAGTATTCTAACATTTAAAACCAAAATCCAATGGTAAACACAAATGGAGAATAAGAAACAATCTTGATGCTATTAAAGAGAAGCAATCAACTAGATATGTGAATAACCTAGAAGTCCTCGTGTAAGTAGTTACAATTTTAAGGGATCGTTTGGTAAGCGGAGTGATTTCTTTTTAGAATATAGTCTTGCGATTATATTCCGTAGACTAATTTATCCTATCCGAAGATAGATAAAATAATATCAAGTTTGATGGATATACAACATTAAGTTTATGACTAAGTTTATACTATATTTGATTGCCGATATAAATTTATCCCGTCAACCAAATATAGTATAAATTTAATACCATAGTTTATCCTGCATTATCCCGCGTACCAAACAACCTCTAAAAGTCAAGGATAAAGTCAAGATAAATTAGTTACTTGCTTCTGGCAGCCTTATCAATAGACTCTAATTCGAAAGAACTCCTGTATCAAGTAAAATTGATTCACATTAAATACTCGAATGGCAAAATGATACGTGGAATCGGAGATAGACGAAAGACGAAGCGGGTGAAAATCAAGATTGAGGACAACAATTACGATTGACATCCATTACTAGAAAACCGTAAATTTTCACCGGAAAATTATTTTTGAAAATTTCCAACAGAATCTGTCGGAATTGTCAAAAAAAAATGCCAGCTATATATATTTTTTTAAAAAATCGACCATATTTCCGACCATATCAGTCGCAACTTTTGGCGCAAAAGTAAGTTTAACTCGTTTGACTTCAATTCTGACCGATTTGGTCGGTAGTTTGTGACTTCCTCTCTCATCTTCCTCCTTCTCCTCTCATCCTCCTCCTCTCTCCCTCTCGTCCTTTTCCTCCGTATAGGCCAGATTTCGAGTGTTAAAAAAAATAATTTAAACAATAAAATGTATCAATTAAAGTGCTTTGACACAATGATATGCATATATCTAAAATGAACTTTTGAAAGAGTATAACTTTGTAACCAGTTTAAATAAATCAAATTATTTTAAATATCTCATTTCTGGATTTCTTTTTGTGTAGATGGAATTTTTGCATCATAGATGGATGTATAAGAAGAATCATCCTAATCGTTTAAGGTAAAGGGATGAATTTATTGAAAGAGTTGCTTAATTTATTACTACGGCTCAAACACTTGATGATTTTCTTATTGGATGAAGAATTAGGTGCTCTTGCGTGAAATGTAAGTGTGTAAGTTACTAAAAATGGGTGAAGTTGTTCATCTCTACAAGAAAGAGTTTGTAAAAAGTCATTATATATGGATTGTTCATAGGAAGAATCATGCTAGTTTAGATGATGTTAACTTTCATAATTCTGTTGGCAGTGAGGGTAGCCCCATTGTGGAACATAATATTGTAAATTCTCCATACAATAAAATGATGAAGGGTGCTTTTGGGATATTTCCTGGGGTTCAATCCGAACCAAATGATGAGGCTAAACATTTCTACGAACAGAAAGTTCTATTTTCCAAGGGGGTATGAATTCTATTATTGGTCTTGTGAATGAACTTAATCCGAGCAATATTGACTTACCAAAAGATTTGTACACTGCTAAGAAATTGGTTTCTAAGTTGTGTCTTTCATTAAAGAGAATTGATTGTTGTGAGAAAGGTTGCGTGTTATTCTATAAGGATGACACATCTCTAAAGAACTATAAATTTTGTAACCAGCCTCGTTTTAAGGAAGTCAGAAATGCCAATATAAAAATAAAGTTTCAGTTAAAGCTATGCATTACTTACCTCTTATACATAGTTTAAAGAGGTTGTATGCATCAATGAGCTCTGCTGCTCATATAAGATGGCACCATGAACATAGAAGGCCATCCGATATTCTATGCTATCCGTCAGATAGAGAAGCATGGAAGTTTTTGATAGGGTGTTCCCCGAGTTTTCTAGTGAACCAAGAAACATCATGTTCGAATTATGCACAGATGGATTTACTCCATTTGCTGTCTTTGCTGCATCATATTCATGTTGGCTAGTGTTTGTTACGCCATGTAATCTTTCGCCCGACTTGTGTATGACAATTTCATATCTGTTCCTAACTTGTATTGTTCAAGGTCCATGCAATCTGAAAAGTTTGATTGATGTCTACTTGTAGCCTTTGATTGATGAGTTACAATTTTTATGGCATCAGGGTGTGGAAAAATATGATATATTAACTAAACAAAACTTCAGATTGCATGTTACTTTGATGTGGACTATAAATAATTTTTCAGCTCATGGAATATTGTTCGCGTGGTCGACTGCTGGAAAGTTAGTTTGCCATTGTTGTATGGAAGACACAAAAGCATTTACTTTGAAACATAGAGGTAAAAATACATGGTTCGATTGCCACCATTGATTCTTTCGAATGAATCATGAATTTAGGCGAAACACAAGTGTGTTTATGACGAATCGAATTGATTATGTAGAGCCACCAGCCTGCTTGTGTTCAGAAGAAATTTGGAACATGGGTAAGGGATCTGCCTAAAGTAACAGAGTCTCTATCATCTAAGATATCAGGTTATGATGTCATACATAACTAGACTAAACGGAGCACATTTCGGGAATTACCTTATTAGAAGCACAATCTTTGGCATAATCTGGACGTCATGCATAACGAGAAGAGCTTTTTTGATAATTTGTTTGGCACTGTTATGGATGTTACTAACAAGACCAAAGATAACTTGAAGGAAAGGATAGACTTAAAGAAATATTGTGAGCGAAGTAAGTTGTATCTAGCGTACTTTAACAACAAGATTCAGAAACCCAAAGCTAGTTATACGTCCACCTTAGGGAGAAAAGAGAGATTTGTAGTTGGGGTAACAATTTGAGGATGCCTCATGAGTACGCATCAAATTTATCCAGGTATGTTCACATGAAATAAGGGAAGTTGGCGTCAATAAAAAGCCTCGATTTTCGTATTTTCATGGAAGCATTGATGCCTATTGCGTTCAATGCATTGTCTGATCGAATGTGAAAATCGATTACAGAGAAAAGTTATTTTTTCAAGAGTTTTTCTTCTAGCACATTGAGGGTGGAGAATCTAATTTATTTGGAGAGTTACATTATCTTAACTTTAAACAAGTTGGCAAAAAAATTCCCTCTTGTTTTTTGGATATAATGGAACATCTTCTAAGTCACCTTGCACAAAAGGCATGGCTTGGAGAGACATTTCAATTTAGATGGATGTATCCCTTCAGGAGGTAATGACATTTAATCATTTACTTTTCGTACCTCCTTTAAAGATTGTATCGTTTAAAAATAACATTATGCGAGACTATTGGCAAATGTAAATGGACCATAAAAAATAGATCAAGAATTAAAGGTTCGATATGCTAGGCTATGTGGATAAAGAAACATCTTATTTCCGTTCATACTATTTTGAACATGATGTGCCATGTTTAATAAATAGACTAAATTGGCATGACGATGGAGGCGAAATCGATCCTTTGGCATCACCCTTTTCCATTTTTAATCAATCAGGTAAAGGAGGTCCAAAAAATAGTCCAACAAACTCAGCCTCCTTCAACTCAACCAACACCCGATGATATGGCTTCATTGTGGATAGAGGCAACATGTGGAGTAATTGTTACATCTCATGTTTTCGTACGTTAAAAGTTTCTACTTCAGTTAATCGACATAGTCTCGGGGATGACATTATCTCGAGGTTAGTGTAGTTATGCTAATTATAACAAGCGATAAATAAGTGTCATGAATGATAAGGGTACACTAATTAAAGAAAGCGAGTTTTGTTGAAAGTCGTCAATTTAAGATAAAATACGGGTTGAACGATAATACTCGATAATTATGAACTTATACCATATAAGGTATGATATGACCACAGTAGTATAATGTATAAAGTATATTTAAAATAAATAAAATTTTAAATAATTTAAAATAATTTTAAAATTAGGCGAATAATTCATTAATTATCGAATAACAAAATGTTATTCAATGCACAAAGCCACCATGACAAAAAATGACTCATTAGTCGTTATGCCATGTGGCCACTTAAGAGCTCATTAAAAGTTTAACCAAGCAAGACTTGATTATAAGTTTTAGTATAAGAACATGGATAACTTATTTTGTGATATATGATTTGCTTGCAAAGAAAACATTAAAAGCAGAAGCCATTTCGTTCCAAAACTTCCAAGAATCCAGCAAAAAGTTCGTTCATAAAATTTCAAAGAAGCAGGAACAAATCTCGTTCAACAATTTCAAAAAAAGCACAAGCACAAGTTTAATTCGATTTTTGGGTTCTAAATTCAATACATGAAAGTATTTAATGGAATAGAATTCAGAGTTTTTCCTACTCCAGATATAGTAAGTCCATTTTTTTTCTTTTGGCTTGGTCCAAATTATACCGAAGAAACGAGCAAAGTTTCCATAAGAAATATTACGGATATTTGTATTCTTGATTTCCCATATAAATTATTATTATTTTCTGTTCATAGGTCTCAACAAATTTAATAATTATGTTACATCAAAGTTGAAGACGTTTTAGTTAAATAATAACCTGGGAGAGTGTAAAAATAATTGAGTTAAGGATGACTGATCAATAAACTTTTGGTTGTTTGAGGATTAAATTCAGGGGAAGGATAGTACTAGTACTAGAAAATGGACAAAATTTCAAACGTTCAAAGCTTTAGTTGCAATGTTTAAGGGTGGATTTGGCTTCTGTTGTTGGTTTCTAGTTGATACCATGATTGTGGAATCTGTTATCATGAACATATCTTGAATAGATTAGCTACTACATTGAAATGAGGGCATGAAATATTATATGCAGCTGAAAAAGTTTATTCGGAAGGAATATTAAAATTATTATGTGTTTTTCATGTATTTCATTCATTTAAACATGTGCATTGATCCATGACCAGATGACGTTATATATGCATATATGTAAATATATGTATATGAGATATGGGAAAAGGTTACAGTGTTATATATGTACCACCATCCGATCAGCTGGTACATGTTGATGATGTTGGCCACAGTGGCCGAGACGATATGATGAGATGCCCTCAGTAGATTGACGATATTATGAACACCCATACCTATGCATGACACGATATTTGTACGCACGTGCATGACGTTATAAATGTTTCAAAATTTATAAAATTATTCAGATTTAAAACGTGTTTCTTTATTCCATGTTTCATCTATGTCTTTTATGTACTAATTTTCATGCCTTACATACTCAGTACTTTTTCCGAACTGACGCCCTATTTCACGGGCATGTGTTTCATATCCGCTGTCACACATCCTTTCTTACTTACACCCCTGAAAGAGAGGGCATAAATGAGTTTTTTTCATCTTAAAAATGACAATCAAAACAGGATTATTTTATTATATTTCAGAGTCACCACTTGGGATATTTATTGTGTCCCAAGTCACCAGTTCAAATCCCGAATCGAGGAAAAGATTGACTCTGCTTCATAATCCGCGAACCAGAAATTCGGGTAAGGAATTCTGTTAACCTGGGAGAAGGTGTAGGCATTCTTGGGTTCCGTGGTTCTAGCACGGTCGCTCAACTGTTATTATTGGCCTATGATCTCATTATTAACATTTTAAACCTATGTTCAATTTTAACTTTAAACTGTTTTTGTTCATTTTTAGGAGGATTGCAACACTATTAAAACATGTCTTGAACCACATCACATAAATGCACCCACGATCTCTGATATATTTTAACATTGTTGAGATTTGGATTTGGGTCACAGAAATGCACACCCGGATTTAAGAAGGTAAATTATTGAGATAGTGCGCCTAAAGCAACTACGCGTATGCAACTTCGCGAGAGCCACGAAAATTTCACTAAGTGACACACCTCGAATTTTAAGGGTCAAAACATGATTAATTAAAAGAAGGCCATGCAATTGTCATTTTTGTTTGGCGCCGCGCACCTTGATTCTAATCTAAAAAAAGGAATTCAAGTTATATTTAGAGGGCCATGAACTATTTATGTTATCTAGTATGGCTCACCCCCATTAATTAAAGAAACTCAATTATCCAAATATTAAGGGCAAAGGTTCTACTATGGTCCAAGCTAAGAGGATACATTTTAATAGAATAAAGAGGCTAATGATGTGAAATTAAAAATTTAGGCCCAGCGTGGACCCAACAGCCCACAGACATGAGACTGTTCTGAATTACAAATTGGTATCAGTCCAAGCTAGCCCAAGAGAGGATCCAAATTTAAACAAGACCAACTTCCACCAGCGACGAAGTCCTTAGTTCGAGTCTACACATAAACGTGGAGGTCAATCTTTTGCACTTCATTTTTCTAACTATCAAACTAAAGGGAAACAATGATCATGACAATTTAAAGCATTTCCTAGATAACTATGCATATTCCTGTTTTATCTTTCGAAAGATAATTTGATTTCTTTTGTTTATTGAATTATTTTCAAGGCTAGTCCGAATAAATTGAGCTTCAATGTTACTAACAGACCATTAATCACGGGAAAACTTAGATGCACAAAATCGGAACAACCATTCAATTGAGCATTTTAGAAAAAAAAAGTTATTATTTCAATTCTCACACATACTTATTTTACTCAATGATGTACATGTTAAACATGATTCAATTGAATTTGACATATATATCAACAAATGTTCTTCTACAATCCATTTTCCATGCTTTGAATCTTCATTCTAATCGACACTCAAATCTACAATGAATTTCAGGACAAAACATTCATGGCATCTTGACTTTTAATGCAACCCAACCTCGAAAAATATTCATATGCTAACATGCTCAGTTTAGAATTTATCCAAAAGTCCAGCTAACAAATTAACAATTTAGAATGATACACTCTTCTAGAGGCAAGGACTAAATCATACAAGCCAAAAAAAAAAAGTAAACTATTGCTTTACTCCAATAATGCAGAACCAAACTCAAGGGTAAAACAAAGACAAGCACCCATGCCTAGATCTGATACTACTAGCAGCATATGATGTCGAAACCATAATAGAGGCACATTTGCTAACTAACAGAATTTAAACACTTAATTACAACCCACCCCTCAGTAATTATATGTGAATCATGAATTTAAAAGAAGAACAGACGATTTAGATAACATGGCACCAAACTTCATCTTATTCAAATTCATATTTCAAGTTATACATCAAGTGATGTCCATAGGGCTGAATAATACCTGAAATTTGCAAAAAAAGAAGAAGAGGTGAGGAGCAATAAACAACAGCGGCAACGGAATCCAGTAAGAAGGAATCAACACCAATTTAAACCTAAAAATGTTGTGCCATTGTCTAGAAACAGTTTCAATCAAACAAAGACCCAGCAAACCTCAAACCAGACTCGATCTCAAACCATTATAATCTCAGCTAACCAGAAATTGCTTTAGAATTAGAGAAACTTCAGAAATCACCAAAAGAATTCAATGGAACAGTGTTTTTCTAAAGTTTCCAGTCGTTTTCGTTTTTCTAATTTTTTTATCTCTTAAACTCTCCTTGAAATGCAAGAAAGCATGCCTTTATAGGCAAGGAAGTAGGGCGGCCTTTAGAATTAATTTTTACTCTTTAGTCCTTTTCCAATTTTGTTTTTTAACTCAGAAATCCCTAGCTAATTTTCCTTTTTGCTTAACTACCCTCAATGCATTTATTAAATTGTCAAAACAGCCCCCACCCCAGCTTCTAGGAAGTTTCCTAGTTAGTTAACAAAAAATTTTTCTAACCAATTATCTCAAATTACCCCTGAACCCCTGGTTATTTACCTAAGTAGCCCAAATGGGTATGGGTTAAATTGACCTTGGGTTGAATTCACTCAAAACTCAACCCAATCCAAGATTCTGAAATCTAAAGGCATGACCCCAGACCCAAATTAAAGCCGAATTTACTGGAAAACAAAACGAGAAGCAATTTGACAACTTTAAAATTTTAATTAACGGACTGAAATTAAAGAAGTTAACAAATAGAAACTAACTAATTAATCAGACTAGATGACCTAAGGGGTTTAAATTCATGAATATGAGATATCAAGCTGTATTTGTCAAAATGAAGAATAGATCTACTATCAAATTCTTTTCTAGATGCATAAACCACTTTGAAATCCAATAAATATGAATATAATTGTTAAAATTTATTATTTCAAAATAATTTAAACATTATCTAACGTATTATACTAGTCAAGTTCTTCATAAAGTATAAAGAACATAAGAAAATAGTGGTAACTCTTTATTAGTCGCCTATCTTCGAACAATTGAGGCGTTAGATTTAAAATTGTTTCTGTTATAAAATATTCTATTTTAGGTGAATGTCCATATTTAGAGAGATTCTAGGGTTTACTTCTTGGTGGCTAAGTCACCATCTCCCTATAAATAAAGGGGTTCTGTTCCATTGTAAACCATCCCAAAGTATCAATAAGAATACTCCTCTCTCTACTTTTCTCTCTATTGTTCTTGTTCTTGTATTATTGTTCTTGTTCTTATATTATTTCATAACACGTTATCAGCACGAGACTCTACCGTCTCAAGAATCCTCTTTAGAGAATTAAGGTATTCCCCTTTTTCCGAATTTGGTTTTAATTATGTCTGATATTATGAAAAGAAAGTTCGTTGCCCTTGAAATTTCGGGCAAGAACTATATGACATGGGTGTTGGATGCTGAAATCCACTTAGATGCTATGGGTCTTGGAGACGCCATTAAAGACAGAGATAAAGCATCCACCCAAGACTGTGCTAAGGCCTTGATTTTCTTGCGCCATCACCTTGATGAAGGTTTGAAAATTGAATATCTCACAGTCAAAGATCCACTCATCTTGTGGAAAGGCTTAAAGGAGAGATATGACAACCTGAAGTTGGTCACTCTGCCACAAGCATGATATGATTGGGCTCATCTGAGGCTCCAAGACTTTAAGTCTGTTTCTGAATATAATTCTGTAATGTTCAGAATTACTTCTAAATTGAAACTCTGTGGAGATAATATCTCTGATTATGATATGCTTGAAAAAACATTTACAATATTTCATGCCTCCAATATGGTACTGCAACAACAGTACAGAGAGAAAGGTTTCAGAAAGTACTCTGAACTGATTTCTCTTCTCCTTGTGGCTGAGCGAAACAATGACCTGCTCATGAGAAATCACGAAAATTGACCCACTGGGTCTACACCATTGCCTGAAGCAGATAAGGTGTATTCTCATTATGCCAAGCATGGAAAAGGCTATGGCTTTAATCATGGTCGTGGTCGTAATCGGGGTCATGGCCGTGATGTCCGTCACCCCCCAAAGAGATATAACCACCAAAAGCAGAAACGGGATTATGAGGATCCAAAGGCAAATAGTTCAGAAACTATATGTTATCATTGCGGGGGAAAAGGGCACTGGTCAAAAGCTTGCCGTGTACCAAGACCTTTGGTTGATCTTTATCAAGCATCTCTAAAGAATAAAGGCCCTGAAACAAATTTTGTCTCTGATGATAATTTTGACATCACCCACCTGGATGTGGCAGACTTCTTTGAGCAACCCGAGGGGAAAATAGACCACTTAATCGGTGATGGATCTGTGATGAAGGAAGATGGAATTGTTTGATTTTATTTTACTTATTTGTATTAGTTAGTGAATAAACTAATAGTCATTAGTATCAGCTCGTATTAGTTAGTTTATGATATAATGTTAGTATTAGTTCTTTAGAATGTTTCAATATGCTTAATTTCAAAGATATTTTTATTTTCCAGTAGAGTTAATCGATTAACCTAACAGTTAGTCGATTATCTAATATTTCGCATTAAAACTGGACTTTTCCGCAAGCTAAGTTAGTCGACTATCTGATTTAGTTAGTCGACTAACCTGATGACTGTTTACTAAGTTAGTCGACTATCAACTTAGTTAGTCGACTAACTAATATTTCGCATTAAAACTGGACTTTTCCGCAAGGCAAGATAGTCGACTATCTGATTTAGTTAGTCGACTAACCTAATGACTGCTTCCCAAGATAGTCGACTATCAACTAAGTTAATCGACTAACCTCAGCAGATTTTGAAAATATTGTTTAAATGTGAAACAAACAGATTGAATTTGTTTATTCTCATGTTCGTGTATTTTTTTTGTATGTCAAACCATGGGAAAGCAAATATGGATATCTCACAAAGCAAGCTTGGATCAACGTCCAACTGTAAAAATATTTGTTTAGTTGATTCATGTACTACACATACGATACTCAAAGAAAAGAAATATTTCTCTCAACTAAGTATGTGTAAGGCTGATGTTACTACAATCTCTGGTAGTAGTAAATTGATTGAAAGCTCCGGAAGAGCAACTATAACTCTGCCTAGAGGAATAATGTTTATCATAGAGAATGCAATGTTCTCCTCCAAGTCTAAGAGAAACTTGTTGAGTTTTAAAGATATACGCCGGAATGGCTATCATATTGAGACAATAGATGAGAATAATCTTGAATATCTCATCATTACAAAGAATGTCTCTGGCCAAAAGAGGGTTATTGAGAAATTCCCGTCTTTATCTTGTGGCCTGTATTGGACAAAAATTAGTGCAATTGAGGCACATTCAACAGTAAACCAAAAGGTTACTGATTCCAATACTTTTGTACTTTGGCATGATCGATTGGGACACCCTGGATCAATCATGATGAGACGGATTATAGAAAGCTCATATGGGCATCCATTAAAGAATTTCAAGATTCTTTTAAATAATGAATTTTCTTGCACTTCTTGTTATCAAGGCAAGTTAATTATTAGACCATCACCAACAAAGGTTGGGACTAAGTCACCTACGTTTTTGGAACGTATACAAGGGGATATTTGTGGACCTATTCACCCACCTAGTGGGTCCTTTAGATATTTTATGGTCTTAATAGATGCATCCTGTAGATGGTCTCATGTGTGCCTGTTGTCATCACGCAACCTTGCGTTTGCAAAACTAATGGCACAAATAATTCGACTACGAGCACAATTTCCTGATAATCCAATCAAGTCTATTAGACTAGATAATGCTGCTGAGTTTTCATCCCAAGCATTTAATGATTATTGCTTATCAATTGGGATAAAAGTGGAACATTCTGTAGCTCATGTTCACACTCAAAACGGTCTTGCAGAATCTTTAATTAAACGCCTGCAGTTGATTGCAAGACCATTACTCATGAAAACGAGGCTGCCCATTTCGGTATGGGTTCACGCCATTTTGCATGCAGCAATACTAATTCGTCTCAGACCGACGAATTATCACAAATATTCTCCGTTGCAATTGGTTTTGGGTCATGAACCCAATATATCCCATTTAAGAATCTTTGGATGCGCAGTATATGTGCCTATAGCACCGCCATACCGCACCAAAATGGGTCCGCAAAGAAGGTTAGGAATATATGTTGGGTTTGAATCGCCCTCCATTATTCGCTACCTCGAAACATTGACAGGGATTTGTTCACTGCACGATTTGCAGACTGTCAATTTGATGAGACACTTTTCCCAAAATTAGGGGGAGAAGTTGGTAAAACCAAACAGGAAATTTTGTGGAAAAATGCATCATTATCTCATCTTGATCCACATACCTCTATTTGTGAAAAAGAGGTGCAAAAGATTATCCATTTGCAAAGAATAGTAAATCAAATGCCTGGCGCATTTACGGACTTGAAAAGGATAACAAAATCTCACATCCCCGCAGAGAATGTTCCAATCCGTATTGATGTCCCTGTTGGACAATCATCTAGTGTCATATCCAATGAGTCGAATGCACGCCTGAAGCGTGGCAGGCCACTAGGTTCCAAAGATCGAAATCCTAGAAAGAGGAAAGCAAACGATCAAAATGATACTACGAAAGAATCTCATGAGGAAATTCATGATTTAATAAATTCTGAGATTCATGAAGAATTCATTGAGCCCGAGACTCAAGAAAATAAGGAACTATCAATAAATCCAATCGATATTGAGGCAAATTTTAATCGAGTGGATATAGTGGTGGATTATGTCTTTGCTTTTAATGTCGCATCTAGCATTATGCAAGAAAGTGAGGATCTTGAACCTCAATCTGTTGGAGAATGTCGAAAAAGACATGATTGGTCAAAATGGCAAGAAGCAATCCAATCAGAAGGAATTCACTGGCAAAACGTGAAGTTTTTGGCCCAATAGTTGAAACACCTAATGGTGTTAAGCTTGTTGGCTATAAATGGGTCTTTGTACGCAAAAGAAATGAGAAAAACGAGGTACAAAGATATAAGGCATGCCTTGTTGCACAAGGATTTTCTCAAAGGCCTGGTGTCGATTATGAAGAGACATATTCGCCTGTAATGGATACCATAATTTTTCGTTATCTCATTAGTTTTGCTGTCCTTGAAAAGCTTGACATGCATTTAATGGATGTGGTTACTGCCTATCTTTATGGATCACTGGATAATGAGATATACATGAAAATTCCCTATGGACTCAAAATGCCAAACGCTCATAATTCAAAGTCCCGGGAAATGTTTTCAATCAAATTGCAAAGATCCTTGTATGGTCTAAAGCAATCAGGACGAATGTGGTATAATCGTCTTAGTGAGTATTTATTAAAAGAAGGCTATATAAATGATGCCATTTGCCCGTGTGTTTTTATAAAGAAAACAACATCGGAATTTGTTGTACTTGCCGTATATGTCGATGACATAAACCTTATTGGAACCCCCATAGAACTCCAAAAGGCAATTGATTATCTAAAGAATGAATTCGAGATGAAAGATCTCGGAAAGACAAAATTATGTCTTGGTTTGCAAATTGAATATTTGGCAAACGGAACTTTTGTTCATCAATCTACCTATATAGAAAAGGTACTGAAACGGTTTTACATGGATGGAGCATATCCTTTAAGTACTCCGATGGTTGTTCGATCACTTGATGTGAATAAAGATCCATTCTGACCGCAAGAAAGGAATGAAGAGCTACTTGGTCCTGAAGTACCATATCTTAGTGCAATTGGCGCACTAATGTATCTTGCAAATACTACAAGGCCGGACATAACCTTTTCAGTTAATGTCTTAGCAAGGTATAGCTCGGCTCCCACAAGGAGACATTGGAATGGAATCAAACACATATTGCGGTACCTAAAAGGGACTACCGATATGGGCTTATTTTATAGCAATAATTGCAGTCCTGATCTTGTTGGTTATGCTGATGCTGGATATTTATCCGACCCACACAAGGCTCGATCTCAAACGGGTTATGTGTTTAACTGTGGAGGCACCGCCATATCTTGGCGATCGACTAAGCAATCAATTGTGGCTACTTCATCTAATCATGCCGAGATAATCGCTATTCATGAAGCAAGTCGAGAGTGTGTGTGGTTGAGGTCTATAATACATCATATTCAAGACAAATGTGGTTTGAAGTGTAACAAACTACCCACGACTTTGTATGAAGACAATGCAGCATGTATAGCTCAATTGAAGGGAGGATTCATAAAAGGAGATAGAACAAAGCATATTTCACCAAAGTTATTTTTCACACATGATCTTCAAAAGAATGGTGATATCAATGTGCAACAGATTCGTTCAAGCGATAATATGACTGATTTGTTCACAAAATCTCTACCAACGTCAACCTTCAAGAAGCTGGTTCACAAGATCGGAATGCGAAGACTCAAGGATATGAATTGTGCTCTTTTCAGGGGGAGTTAATGCGCGTTGCACTCTTTTTCCCTTACAAGGTTTTGTCCCAATATATTTTCCTTGCAAGGTTTTTAACGAGGCAATCAATAGGCGCATATTCAAACATGTGTACTCTTTTTCCTTTTCTTTAATTTTTCCCATTGGGTTTTGTTTTAGTTAAGGTTTTAACGAGGCACATTATTGAATAGACATTCAAGGGGCAGTATTATAAAATATTCTATTTTAGGTGAATGTCCATATTTAGAGAGATTCTAGGGTTTACTTCTTGGTGGCTAAGTCACCACCTCCCTATAAATAAAGGGGTTCTGTTCCATTGTAAACCATCCCAAAGTAGCAATAAGAATACTCCTCTCTCTACTTTTCTCTCTATTGTTCTTGTTCTTGTATTATTGTTCTTGTTCTTATATTAATTCATAACAGTTTCTTATTTTTATAATATGGGACCCTGTTCTCCCTCATCTAATCCTAGATCATAGGTTTCTCCTTCTCCTAACCATCAATGACGCAATATAAGGTTATTCAACTCCGATACTTTTGCATGTCCCACTTTTAAAGATTTTCCAGATTGTACATAATGCGTATTTGGATTGTATTTTTACAATCACGCGATTCATTTCATTTTGATCACCAGGTTGAAACTTTTGGGTTAGATCCAATAAAAGATAAAACATATATACAACTTTTCGTCTCTCGGCTTCAACCTTAAACCTTAGTTTACAAATTATAATTTTCTCTAACGATGATAACTATAAGGGGTGTATCATTGGAATCAGTCTTCATAACTTGGGAATTTGGATCGTTTTGATGGCTTGGTAGAAAGAATATGTCACAAAGCCTTGCTGTTCTAATTGTCAATCGATGACGAAACATCAACATTCAAGATTTATGGACGAACTCCTACTCAATCTTGTCTCAATTTAGGAAATTCACTCTTCTCCCTCGTTGCATTACGTTTAGAGAAATTCAATATTGTATCAGATGTATATTTGGAACAACTTTCCTTATTATAGTTTAATCATTTTCTTGATATAATTGGGGTTGAGCAGCTAAAGGGGGAACTGGACCGTTTTCACAATGAATATGGTTCTCCAGTGTCCACTCAGTTATTTAAGAAATGCTCGCACTTACTGAATGTAGGCAGACTTTGTCTCTACCATTGAGGCTCGGGGAGTAAGATATATTTGTGTACATACTTTTTTTTGGTGATTTTTTTTTTTGGTAAATCTGAAATAGGAACATAGAAAATCTTAAAGATATATTTGTGTACCAATTTTTTATGATTATTTTTTTTAAAATCTTATCGCACCAGATATTTACACCAAACAAATAAATACATGACATTCACTCTACATATAAGTTACTTATGACTTAACCATGGTTAGGTGATGATATATACCTATACTTTAAGTTGTGACTTTCATGTTTAAACTGTTAGGTTTGGTGTAAATACAAGGTGAAGAATGTAAGTAGTTACCCTTGTCAGGAGCGAATGAGGTGAGTATGAAATGTGTTCATCCAAACCCATTACATTTTGGCTTAAATCCTATGTATTTACTAAACAAATACAAATAGTAAATTTTGATCTCAACAAATCAAATAGGCCATGATAAAATGCCCAAATTGGCCTCATAAAGTTTATATCCTTGATCTGTATCTGCTAATTGTGGGAGAAGCGCACAAATATATGTTCTCTTAAGGTTTAGTTGTCTCAGGATTAACTTCAAATCGTTTAGACCGCAGTTGAAGTTTTAAATTTTAGACTGTCGATCTTAAGTTTGATAGAATTAAAGTTCTGTCGGAGTCTAATTTTATATTAAATAGTTTAAAGTTAACCCGAAGATCCAAAGAAGAAAAGAAGCAATAGCAAATAACAACATGAGTAATATAAAAATTACCAATATTGACTAAACTTTAAATAATTTTTAAGAACTGAATAGTATGTTTTAAATAGGGTGCTCAAAGCTGTTTAATTTCCAAGTTAGTTGTGCGAGGCAACCCCCAGCCCAAACGCCATCGGCGTTGGCAAGTATTGCCTTGTAATGGGCGCCAGGCCCCGGTTGTAGGGGCCAATCCATTAGTTTGAACTTTGAACATGTCTATTCATGGTAATTGCCGTGTTTCTTCTCCCGTTGACGTTTACTTGACTTTGTACAGTGAGAAAACATCACAACAAAGAGAGAAATGTCTCTTGTTAATTCTATATCACCATCTTTGCCTACTTCTGGAAAATCGGAATCACTTTTGGGGAGAACCAAAATTCAGAGAAACAACTTCAAGAGAATTAATAGACTTTTCCTTAAAGAGGTAGTAACTGCTCTTGGTAAATACGTAGTTCACTATCTTCCTCCCTAAATGCACTGATATGATGTTAAACTTTATTTACCAGCTAAATTACATCTAGGTTCATTTACATTTCCTTTTAATTATCTTGAAAACTAGGCTTTTAAGCTAGGAAGATGTGTGATATGTGGTTTTTCAGTGTTAATCTAAACCAGAATAATAGGAAAGCTTTTTTACATCTGTTTATTGGTCTCAGAATGATTCAGGAATTCTGCATTTGTTTCTTTGTTATATTAACTTTCATCCTCTTTATATTTTAATTTTACTAGGTTGTTTTCAAGCAAAAGGTTGTAAAGGAAAATAAAGACAGTTTATACCAAATAATGCTAAAATGGATAAGTGGACGAAATGAAGTCCAAAAATCGGATTACATTTTGCACAAACAGAATCAGACTTTAGAATATTCATGTAGAAGATCAAATAGTCTTACCTGATAAACAATTCAAGCAATTTTCTTGAGCAACGATAACAACAATAAATCAAGTGAAATCCACAAGTGGGGTTTTGGGTAAGGTAGTGTATACGTAGACCTTACCCCTACCTACCTTATGAGGGTAGAGAGGCTGCTTCCGGTAGGCCCTCGGCTCAGGAACAGAAAAAGGAGCAATAAACAATTGAGCAATTTTTCTTAAGTAGAGTGGTTAAAAATTTTTAGGAAGTTTTATGGAAATAGATTGTTGCATCAGTCGTTTGTAAATTTTATTCTTTCAGTAACTAGTTTTCTTATAGGACAGAGACATTAGTTGAGATCTTTATACCCAAATTAACAAATCGACCATTTGAGTGCTGAAATTCAACTGTCTGAGACACACTGGAAAATTTTGCATTGATGTTGTAAAGATGGAAACTGATGCAGGCATTCCTGTAGGACCTCGTCACAGCAATCCAATATTTGATATAATTGTACCTGGAAAGGGCTGAAGTGTGGCTATCTAACGTGCTCGCATACTGGAGGATTGAGGGATTTGCCTTTGCTTTTGCATTCCTAAGTGTGTTATCATGCCAGAGGATCCGTCCACTGATGTTTCTCACATTGCAGCTTCAGGATTCGTCACTGAAATAACTCGACTTATATTTGAAACAATGGATGCTGCAAATTCTGTTGTTGTACAGCAGGAAAATTTCAATAAATTTTCAAATTTCTTGGAGAAGATTGCATTGCTCCTAAAAGAGTTATCGAAGTCTGGAACCAGTAAAATCAGTAACTTAAGTCCTGTTTTTGAGGATCTCAAGCTGGAGATAGAATTGATTAAGCAACTAGCTTTGGACTGCAGAAATAGGAACAAAATTTATCTCCTATTGAACTGTCGGAGAATTGTCAAGTTCTTTGAGAGTAGCACGAGAGATGTTACTCAAACTTTGTTGCTAATGACTTCGGAACCTTTGAATGTTTTACCAGAAATCGCTAATCAGCTGAAAGATTTATGCGAGAAAATGCTGGATACTAAGTATGATGTCTCTACCAAGGAGGAGGAAGTTTCAGTGAAAATTGAATCAGGAATACAAGAGAGGAATGTTGATAGATCCTATGCAAATGATTTGCTCATTTGTATTGCCAAAGCTGCTGGAATAGCAAATGAGCAATCACAACTGAAGAAAGAATTTGAAGAATTCAAGAGAGAAACTGCAAGTAGTGAACAAGGGAAGAACCTGGCTGAGACATTACGAATGGAAGAGATCATTCTATTACTTGGCAAGGCTGATTTGCTTACAACTGCAGAAGAAAAGCAGACGAATTACTTGACTAAAAGGAACTCTTTGGGTAGGCAACCATTAGAACCTTTGCAATCATTTTATTGCCCGATTACTGGAGATGTCATGGAAGATCCGGTGGAGACTTCTTCCGGGCAGATATTTGAAAGGGCAGCGATTGAGAAGTGGTTAGCAGATGGCAATAAGCTGTGCCCCTTAACAAAAAATCCCTTGAAAAGATCAGATTTCAGGTCCAATAAAACGCTGCGTCAGTCAATTGAAGAATGGAAAAACAGAAACATCATGGTCACGATCGCTTCCCTAAAACGGAAAATTCAGACAAACGATGAGGAAGAAGTGCTTCAATCTTTGCAGAAGTTGCTGGAGCTTTGTGTAAGGAGTGAGCTGCAGAGAGAATGGATAGTGATGGAAAATTACATTCCAGTAACTATAGATCTTCTATCTGCAAATAATACTGAAATAAGAAAGTCTGCTTTAATGATACTTTACGCCCTCTCAAATGATAGTGAAGAAGGCAAGGTATGGTTTAGTGTTCATTTTACAATTATATGATCCAAATTCTACTCCAGTCAAGAATCCGCTTACGTGTGGATTTTTTTTCAAAATTTACTTATATCTCACACAATTCACACAAACAAATAATGTTATCAAATGGATACCTCCTCTGAATGATCATAAATCTATTTTATCCGGTGTGCTGGCAGGAAAGAATAGGTACAGTAGATAATGCTATTGGATTGGTGGTGCAATCCCTTGCACGCAAGCCTGAAGAAAGCACATTGGCTTTGCAACTGCTTTTGGAGCTATCTAGAAGTAGTATAGTTCGGGACTTGATGGGCAGTGTCCAGGGTTGCATCCTTCTACTTGTTACTTTCATGAATAGTGATGACTCTGTAGTTGCAAACCATGCAAGTGAGATATTAAAGAATCTTTCTTTCCTTGATCAGAATGTTATTGAGATGGCAAGATTAAATTACGGTGCACCCTTATTACAACACCTATGTTCAGGTATTTGCTTAACACTATCATACTTTACAGTCGAAACTTATGTGTTGTTTTGAGTGATATTTTTTAAGACCTTAAGGTTACTGCATAATTCAGGCTATAATCATTCTTTTTTGTGCTTTTGGATGATCGCTTCTTTTGATCCAAGACTGAACATTATTTGAGAATCTGTGCTATTTTAGCTTCTAATTAAACTATAAAGAATAAACTTTGTTAAGCGCTAAGTTGCTCACTAAATTGCTCTGACACAGCAGTTTAGGTGCCGCACCCATGTCGACACAATACTAGTATGGGTGTGGGTATGGGATCCGTACTGATCTAGTCAAAGAATATTGGGTACTTGGACTACGACGAACGAAAAAATTCGAGAGGAGATACAATTTGATTCTCGAAATCAGAACCAAAACTAAGGTAAATTTGAAGAAAATAACATACTTATCTAGGAAATCAATCATTTACTTATCTGCAGCTTGAGAACAAAAAATAACCACACTTTACAAACTATACGTAAGTATTCCACAAAATTTCTCATAAAAATATTTATTTTTAGCCGGATCCCTGCACCTATATCCTTACTAGGATCCGCATCCCCGGCTCTTAGAATTTATACCTCGAAGGATCCAACCTCTAGATCCACACCTGTGTCCGAGCAACTTAGGTTAAGCATAGCGGAACTGTTCTGGAGATCTTTGGATGTCTGCTATTCATTGCAACCGCAAGGCATCTAATCGGTCTAGATGAGTAAGCGTATCCATTTTGGAGATTATGCCAACATAAAGAACTAATGCAAGAATACATCTAATAAGGTATGAACCAATAAGTTAAATAGGATGGCATGTGGCACAAACCACGAATGATATCCTGATGTCAGGTAGACACATAAAGTGACAGATGGTTTATGGTTGGTGAATTTGAAAAGGCAGATATTATGTTAATGTTATCATTGGTTGTTTGAATTCAAAATTACTTCCAGAAGCCGTAATTTAAAGGTATACCTCATTATTGGTGCAGGAACTGAAAGTAAGCGTATGTTCATGGCCAAAACCTTGTCAGAGATCGAGTTGAGCGACCAGATTAAGTTGAGTCTCATAGAAAAAGGGGCACTGAAGCCACTTCTTGAACTTCTCTCTCATAGCAATATAGAGATGAAAAGTATTGCTGTCAAAGCACTTCAAAGCCTTTCAACTGTCGCACAAAATGGTCAGCTGATGGTTAAGGAAGGTGTCAGTAACCTGCTATTTGAACTACTATTTTGTCACACCTTGTTAAACGAAATACGGGAACATGTTGCAGCAACAATTATGCAACTTGCCATGTCATCAAATTCGCAAAGATCGGAGGATGTTCAGGTTTCATTGTTGGAGTCTCATGACGATATTTTTAAACTTTTCTCTCTTGTATCATTGACTGGATCTAATGTGCAACAAAGCATTCTTCGTATCTTTCAAGCAATGTGCCAATCTCCTGCTGGTTCTGATATCCGGACTAAACTGAGACAAGTATGTAGATTCTGATAAAGTATCTCAATACTTTTGCACAAGCAAGCAGAACCGGATATAATTTGTCACACTTACTATAGCTAGTCATCAACCCACAAAAAAGAAAATTGAATCTAATTAGGCTAATTTAAGGGATAGAGAATACAGGGAGTCATAAACTAGTGGAACAACACAATTCCCTCTAAAGATATCTGCCTTACTCAAACTGTAAACTGATGATCCTCATTAGGAAAGAAATATTGAAGCTTCAGGTTGTGTTATAAGGGAAGAAAATTTGCAATTAACGGACTACCAAAAGCTTAAACATTATATAGCTGTTGGTAGCATTTTGGTTAGTTTCTCCAAGATTTTGTTGACCGACTTGCTTGTAGGTAAAGAAAATCTCCTTTTTGTATTAATTTCCTGAAATGATTTCATGATTGCTCTCCATTTCATCTCCTGTACAATCAACTAGTTAGACTTCACACTAGTGTCAGATCTTGAAGTTCATGTAGATAAAGATAAACACAATTTGATTTCTGACTTCAGCTGTCATTTCAAATTGTTTCATTGTCAGATTTCCGCAATTAAGGTACTAGTCTACCTATGTGAACTTGATGACCGTAAGGTACGGGCTGATGCGGTGAAACTTTTCTATTTGTTGACAAAAGATGGCGATGATGATACTCTCTTAGAGCATGTAAATAGTACCTGCATTGGGAGCTTGGTACGGATCATCAGAACTTCGGATAACGAAGAAGAGACTGCTGCTGCGTTGGGAATAATCTACTACCTTCCTCAAGATTGTTCATTGTCTCAACACCTTCTTGATGCTGGGGCGCTTGATGTCATCTTAGACTGTTTACGCGGTAGAAATGAACATGCTTTACCAAGAAATGAAGTCGTAGAGAATGCTGCTGGAGCTCTTTGCCGTTTTACTCTTCCAACAAATCCAGAAATTCAAAAACAAGTTGCTGAAGCTGGTTTTATTACTCTTCTGGTATCCCTACTAGCGTCTGGCAGTTCCTTGACTACAAAGAATGCAGCCACTTGTTTAAAGCAGTTATCAGAAAGCTCGTGTATTCTGAGCAAGCCGGCTAGAAAAAATTGGATGTTAAGCTGTTGTATTGCATCACCGACACATGGCTGTCCTGTGCACTTAGGAATTTGCAGTGTTGAATCCACATTTTGCCTTGTAGAGGCTAATGCTCTCAGACCCCTTGCGGAAGTGCTAGACGAACCAGATCCTGCAGCTTCTGAAGCTTCTTTAGATGCAATCTTGACTATAATTGAAGGTGCACAACTGCAGAATGGTTCCAAGTTACTTGCAGAAGCTAATGTCATTGCTCCAATCATAAAATTGTTGAGCTCATCCTCTATCGTTTTACAAGAAAAAGCTCTCAAGGCCTTGGAGAGGATATTTCAAATGATAGAAATGAAGCAAAAGTATGGGATATCAGCGCAGATGCCACTTGTGGAAATCACTCAGAAAGGAAGAAATGACATGAAATCTTTGGCTGCTAAAGTTTTAGCTCACTTAAATGTACTTGCTGAACAGTCTTCCTTTTTCTAATGCACGCTTAAGTATTCGAAAAGCACTATACTCATGAGATGTGTAGATCACCTATACTGAACTATAGCACATTCATGCCATTTGTTTTTCCATTTTATTTTTGGGAACTGTTTAGTGCTCCCATATTTTAGAGTGGGGTCTGTCAGATATGAATTCTAGCTTTGCCTTTGTAATGTTTAAGGTTGCCGCTAGGCCTGTTGGCGTGATGTTGTAATAGCAGATCTGGAGATCAAGGGGTGAAATTTTCATTATCTCTGCGGCTGTTCTACTTAGTTCTTTGATAAATAGTAGTACTAGATGATATCCTTTTCCTTTTCAAATAAGAACTTCATTGATGAGCTAAACAGGTGTTGGCACCCGCACACTGCTATAAGCAAATACACTATATAAACTGCAAAAAGTTAAGTACAACAACAACGAAACCAATGTAATCTCACAAACGAGGTTTGGTGAGGGTACAGTGTATCCAAACCTTACTCCTATCTAGTTAGGTTAGAGAGATTGTTTCCGATAGAACATCAGCTCGGGGAAAGATGAAAAAGAAAGCAATAACAACAAACGGTAAAAAAACACGATAATAGATTAACCGAAGCCAAGAAACAATAATAGGGATAGGAATATGAAACAGAAACAACATGTAGTAAAAGAAAACTAAGCATAAGGTAATACAAATGCTAATACTACTGGTACAAAAAAGAAATACGCTCAACTACCTACTAACCTTCTACTCTAATCCTGCTAAGAGTTAGTCAGGAACTCAAACTCCGAAAACCAGATCAGACATAAAACCAAATGAACGAACAACTAATGTCTACTCCTGACAGCTAGCTGTTATGTCTTATATATAGAGAATGAAGATGGATCATATCTGTGGCTGTCATTCCTTATCCTCTGTGAGTTTGAATCACATCTGATTGAAATGTCAGAGCAGCGCAATCAAAGGACTAGATGTACATCACAAGGAACTCTGGCTTGATAAGAGTCCAACTCCTTATCACCTGCTAACTGTTAAGAAAAAGGGAACTTGATTCTGAATCAACATGTGAGAGAATTTATATTGAATCATGTCATCGAATAGGGAAATACCTCGAGTCTCATGTAAGACAACTAACTGCACCTCGAGAATCAAGATGCTGCTGAGGAACTGTGGGACGTTATTAGGCACAGCATAGGTAATGCAGATATATAGCTATCCTATTCTTTTGGGGAAAATCAACGCTCCAGAGCAAATTCAAGCAACTAAACAATGCCATATATGTAGCAGCAAACACCATGAAGAATTGTCAATTGCTTGAGCAAGAAACCATGAGTGAAATTTTCACGCCTGTAGAGTTATATAGTGAAATTTTCACGCCTGTATTTGCTATTACAGAATCAGGTGTCTGAACCAGTATCCAATGTATGAACCAAATTAATAAGTGCATGACACGTGTATTTTTCTATATAAACTTTATTACTAACCATGTCTTAAACTCTTTGTTAATATGTATTCTTAGCTCAATATATTTTTAAAAAAATCATCCGTAAGTGTTTGGTAGAGGATAGAAATATCATTTTGAAGAGTACAAACAATTGTGAACGTGAGATATACTTTCACGATGATTAACTTAGTCATTTTCTGTTCCAATCCAATGACAAACAAAATTGATAATCTAATTCCCAACGCAGCACCAGCTTTTTTCCCATAAAATGAGTAAGATTTGCTATTTTAGACTTTTGGTTAGTCACGTTAAAAAGCTACTAGAATAAACTTAAACAGAAAGCCACTTAAGTTACAGAAGCAGGACGATCATAGAAGATTGAATAATTGTAGATATAAACATATATTGAAGGGAGCTTCACGTTCAAATACCAAAGAGAAGAAAAAAGTAATACTCCTACACACCGAAAACTGCTGTTTGTCATATTGTAACCTAAAAACAGTTGGAATCTCAATGAACACCTAAATTAATAAGTGCATGTCCGTGACCAAGATTATGTACAGGATGTTGAAAACACTGAAGGATTGATGGTCAAAAAGAAAATTAAAATATGGCTGGACATCCTTTAGCAGAAATGCCTGGAGCCGTAGGACAAGCAGCAAGCGGACATCCATCTGTGTTGTTTCCCCACCAGTCGACGTTGATATCTTTGGATTGTATAGCAAGGAATAACAAGATGGCGATAAAAGCAGTTCCAGCATCAAGACCACCAGACAAAACGTAGTTGTAACGTTCCCACAAGTGCGGCCAGCGTCTATAAACAACATAACCAGAGAGGAACGCTAAAATTAGCCAGCTCGTGTAGTTGACAGCGCTTGCTGGAGGCATCATTGCTGTTGCGCCCAATAAGACAGGCATATGTATGTGGGAAATCCACTTTTGCTTAGGAAAAGCTTTGTGTGCCAACCAAACTAGTACAGGAGCAATGGCTCCTCCAAGAAAGAACCAATTCACATTAGGGTAGACACCAAGTGGTCCGAATATTCTCAATGGCGCAATGAGTCCCCATATAACAGAGGCGTCATAGAATACACGGTCCATTGGACACTGCCACGGGCTGTTGTCTGGTAACACAGAGATGTCACAGAGATTTGGTATCGTATCCATGAGCCACCAAGCAGTAATGGTGTATATAATTATCGATATGAATGTGCCCAGCATCTGAAAAAGCCAAATAATCTTAGCATTAAGAAATTAACCAAAGCGATATTATTCTTATCTACATCAAGAATTAATACTAACCTGAGCCGTAAACATAGCCCTGGGAGGAATTTTCATGTAGTGACCGAGCTTGAAATCATAGACAAAACTAAGAGCTTGGGACATACTTATGTAACCATACACCTTGAATAACATGTTAGCCACAGGGCGGCCGGGGTATAGATACCCGATAATATATTCTGTGACGACGTTAAGACCTGGTTGCTATTTCAACCAAAAGAAAAACAAATAAGGCCAAACTGACAACAACACAACAAATAAAGGAGATACAGTTTTGGGGACATTGTATTAATTACCTGGTTTGTAGTGGCTGAAATTATTCCTATGGGTAGAGTGAAACCCAGTGCTATAGCAAAAGCTAGCAAGATACCCCACCAAGGCAATTGAAAAGTTTCAAGATAATGCTGACAAGTAAAGAAGATTAATACCATATTTGCTACAAGAACAACATGGAACCACCACATAGGGACCTGCTTGTAACTTTTCATTAGCCTTGTGTGCACATCTGGTTTGTGTTTTATCGCTTCTCTGGATCGATTCCACATTTCTCTGCAAAGACAAATTTTTTGGACACCCTTCAAGATTTGAAATCAAGATGACTTGGGATTCTTGAGACATTTCAATAGATGACAGTATCATTATAGTAAAATTATAAGGGGTGTTTGGTTTGTAGTCTATACGCAAAGATAATAAGGTAGATATGCAGAGTTTAATGTCTGAAATCAAACAACGTATTTGTTAAATTTCAATCACTTTTATGGGCTCTAGCATTCAATAATCCAAGAATAGTCAGAGCTGATGCATACCTTCCATGGAAGAGAAAAACGTGGACGAGAGTAGCAGTAAGACCAGCAAATCCAAGACCATATGTCATGGCAAAGAAAGTGCTCAAATGCAACTGACCATATTGATTATAGGCGGCTTTATCAAGTTGAAAGTGTGAATTAATAACTCCCTCGGTGTTGTATGTCGTCCCATTTAGCGTGAAGAGGCTGGAAGAAAATATAGGGAAATTCTTGGCATTGTAAACATTGAACCAATAAGTGAGTGGAGTCATCAAATACATTACAAGTACAAAACCAGCTGCAACGTTAGCAGTGGCAAACCATGGACTTGCTAGAGGACTTCCAAGGTATGAAGAAATCGCCGTCCAATCAAATCCTAAAGCACCAATGCCAAGCCCGTGCATGCCAGAACCCAATTGTTGAACCAAAATAGATTTGGGGGCCAGCCAACAGATCCAAGAAAATGAGGATAACATCTGGAAAAGATAACCAGGAAATATGTAATATGCAAAGCTGAAAACTAAGGCTATGAGGAAGAACTGTATCCGAGTTGTACCACCCTTTGGTCTAGTCTCCTTTTCATGCAGAGCCCTGCACAATTATACAATGGTATAACTAATGAGTTTAATTTCTACGTACAATATTTACTGGTAATAACCTAAACTAAATGGTAAAGTAATAAGCTATAACATGCAGTGTTTAAAAAGCGCCGTTTCGTCGCCTTTTAAGCGAGAAGCGAATGCTGAAGCGCTACAGAAGCGCAACTGGTAGATGGTATCCAGTTTGTGTGTGGTAAAAAAGGGTTGCCTGGCTGCTCTTTAATTCAAGCTGGTGGCTCCTGCTTTTACCCAAATACTACAATCAATCATGCCTCTGTTGTAATGAATCTCTGGTAACAGATAGAAAGAAGACAAACCGTGTCGTGCCGGTTCAAAACAGTGCTCTCATCACCATTACTGATCCAAGTAACTTGTTTTTCTTCTTCTTTTCAATTACTGCACCAGTATTCTTTGTGTTTTTATTAATTTTTTCTTATCATACTATGGTTTGCAGGCTATGGCAATTGCCAATTTGTCTTTGGTCAGTAGATGGAAGCTGAAGCTGCATTATGAAATTAACTATAGCAACCTCGTCCCATTTTGAACTGTTATTTACTTGTCTTCATATTTCCAACGATATCGTCATCTTTACTTTTCCTATTTTTCTTTCCTTTTACTTGGTTTCTGAATATTTTCTTCATCTTTTTCCCGACACATAATAGCTGGCCCAAGTACGAAAACTTTACCAGGTTTTGACATAGGTGAATCCTAAAATATTGTGTAATTTGTAATTTTAAAAGCAGTGATTAAAATTGCCCAGTTTTTATATCTTTTTTAAAATTCTGCTTCACTTAAAAAAGTGCGCGTCGCTTTTTCTAGCTTCATGCTCTTTACAGCACTGATAACATGTCCTAAGCATATACCTGAATAAGGAGACTTGAACCAAACTGCCTGGCCACCACATCTCTGCTGGCTCAACCAAATGCTTCCGGAAAATACCAGCCCATCCAAAACCTAACATCTGCCATTAATTTGAATATAACAATAAATAAATAAACAAACAAACAAATAAGTAGGAGTTATAGAACGGAAAAGAAGAAGTGGAAGAATGTGGATTTAGTCAACTTATTTTAATTAACTCGTAATATATTTTAGACCGCCCACAGAATTAACATGCTCAAATACCTAAACAACCAGTAACTATATAGATAATTATTACTTGTATAGATAAAAAAATCAAACAACTGCAAATTTTTAGACAGTAACAATAAAAGACATGTTATCCGAGGCAGATAACTTCATCGGTTCAATCTGTAAAGTTGTAAGTATTAAACAAATTGTACTTTTGAAATATAGGATCAGAATTTAGGGCCCGTTTGCCAATTTTTTTGGAAGTTTTTTCACTTCTTTCTAGAATGACTATTTGGCGAGCTCCAAAAAGCTACTTTTCACAATCTTCAATCCAAATCCGCAAAAATTCAAAAACGATTCCAAGTTGTATTCATGTCCAAACGCAACTCCAATACTATTTTTAACTTGAAAACAGTCAGTTTTTTCGGGAATTTCAAATTTCTTATGTCCAAAAGCCCACTTAATATTTTGAAATTTTTGTGATATATATATATATATATATATGACAAAAAACTAAGTTCAATTGAATCCACTGAAAAAAAGGTTAGTAAGAAGAGTTAGTTACCTGAGTTGTGGCCATGATAAGCAAAGCAGGAAAAAAACTAAGTGGTCTCTTGTAGTAAAGCCTAACAGCACTCAAAATATGAGTAGCATAAACAGTACCAGCACCAGCATTTGCAAAAATCGTAATCAAGACATGCTCTTTTATGTTAAATGGCCCTGGATTTAGCGTAAACTCCCAACGCGTACCCTCAAAAAACAACCTCTTCGTTATAGTTTTCGCCATGAGATGACCTATAGGGACAACAGCAATCTGAACAGCCGTCGACGAAATCGTCAACGGCTCAGTTCTGTACCAAAAAAACTGATTTACAAAAGATAGCAAAACGCAAGAAGTGATTCCAAGAAACCACATTCTGAATGTAAGTACAGGAGTTGTTGGATCATCAGTTTTTGGTACAGTCATATCGACTTCTTTTATGGGGCACAGATCTTCGTCAGCCTCATTGGCCGCCGCCATATTCACTGGTAATTCAGCCATTGAATATGGTAATTCAGCCATTGAATATGGTTTCTGCTCTAAAACCCTTGAACAGAAATAGCCAGGAAAGAATCAGGAGTAGTATTTATCATTGATGAGTTGTCTATTACTAGAAAATTTTGTCAAATAAATAGGATATAGTAAATGTTTTATTCCTAGTATAATACGTATTTGGTAAAATAATACGGCCTGGTACAGAATCCTAACGGAATATCAAGAAGATAGAAACTGACTATAAATAGGACTTTTTAGGAGATTCTGTGGGATTTTCTAAGAAAATCTATGACCAATGCTCTAAGAAAGGTATGTGTCTCAGTAGGGTAAGGTAACTGAAGCAATTCTTTTTTTATTTAGGATTGTGAAGATTTCTTTTAGTTATTTAAGGTATAAAATAATCGATTAGAATAATGAATATAGCTTTAAAATTATACGTCGTCAACTTTTATACAACTGTCAAAAAAAATTACTAAAATTCTATTTTATTAGCGTGAAATATTTCAAGCCAAAAAAAAATACGGTTTGCCTGATAAAATGTTGCTTTAGTAATTTAAGGTATTAGCCATTCTCTCGTAAGACTATTCAAATAGGACTAGTCATATAGTACTACATGCGGTGTGCGAGTATCTCATATTAATGAATATAAATTATAAAAATTATGTGGATAATTATTTTTTATTAAATAAAAGTTTAAGAAAAAACTGAGCTCGTACTATAATAATGACATTAATCCTGATTTCTTAAATTGAATAAAGGAAGATCTCTATTCTACGAAAGTCCTCATATATTTTATTATTTGGACTTTCTTTATGAATAGATTTAGGTTCTTATCATTATCATAATAAAGAGATTATACATGCTGATATAAATGTCCTTACTTTTTTTAGCTCAATAGTGATAGATAATATCAGTCAGGCACATATCCCGGCTTTAATATTTGCTTGTTACCTGCAATAGTTATATGCTAAATGTATTTATCGATAATATAACAAACTATGAAAATTCTATTAATATTTTTTTTTTTAAAATCCACTTGAGTCGGCAATAGATATTAGCAATATGAATATAATCATGAGCTCTTGAGTATGATTTATATACAATTTAGTTTAAGTTTAATTTTTGCCTTTTTCTTCTTCAATTGACTTGCAGCCAGAGTTTCTCATATTTCAAAGTAGAAAACTTCTAATGTCACCTGGATTATTATTGTTCCGGAAGAAATAACTTTTAAAATTATAAATTCTTTGGAAAATAATTTCACTCGACTTATATAACTTATTTTGGTAGGTTAAATTCCTAAATATTAGGAGCTTATATAGTTCAAAAAAAAAGATATAATAGTCAAAACTTTAATTAGTTAATGTTCTAAATATTGGGAAATAGTAATCAAATGATAATTTTATCCGATATAATATTTATTTTTAAATAATAAACAGGTCGATCAATTTTGTTTAGAAGTTTCGTACTTTTATAATAATATAGCTTAACTGAATAAAGAAGACAATCTTTTCTTTAAGTAGAATTTGCATATATATTTAGTAGTTTTTAGTATTAGTTTCACATGGATTTACCACATTATCAGAGTAATATTGAAAATATTAAGTGTAAGTAAAAAAATTCTTCACAAAAGTTATTCATAAATGTTTAAAAAATTGCTATATAGAACTATTGCAAAAGTGTTATGAAATAGAAGATTCTTACACTTCTATTTAAGGTAAATGTCTTTAATGTATTTAATTAGAGAGATTTTAGAGTTCTATTAGTGGTAGCTAAATCTTCCTCTCCCCTATAAATAGAGGTGCCCTCTACCATTGTAAATCATCTCTTGGTACTCCAATCAACTCAATAAGAAGAACTATCTCTACTCTTCTCTCTATTGCTATTGTTCTTGCATTATTGTTCTTGTCTTTACTTTATTTCATAATACGTTATCAGCACGAGTCTCTAACCAATTGAAATTTTCGATTGTCTTAACTTTTGTTTGTGCAAGGTTTTTCTTCAAAGAAAGAGTGAAGAAAAAAAAAAAAAGGGAAACGAAAAACAAAGAGAGAAACAGAAAACTTTCTCTGGAAAGCAAAAGGAAAAAGAAAAGAAAGAAAAACGTGAAAAAAAAGGAAAGAAAGAAAGGAAAGGAAGAAAGAAAGAAAATATTGAAAATATATTTGGTATACTTTAAAGGTAAGTAATTTACTTTTCCTTTTCAAATTCTTGGAATTCTATAAATTTTATATACAAAGTTTTATAACTCGAATGGAGTTTGTGAGAAATTATAACCACACGAAGTGGTAAAATCTCTATGTCCTGCCATGATTAAATTCATGTATGATTGTGGACGTGACAAAGAATTCCGTCCAATTGAATTTGCTCCATTCCCTTTAGAGAATGTGGTAGCAGCTTGTGTAAAGCACATGATTTTGATCCATTCCCTGAAGTGAATGTGATAATTGTAATAGAGCCCGTAAGTATGAACACGCTCTTGATGTAATTGTGTCATATGAAAAGAAAGTTCGTTGCCCTCGAAATTTCGGGCAAGAACTATATGACATGGGTGTAGGATGATGAAATCCACTTAGATGCTATGGGTCTTGGAGACGCCATTAAAGACAGAAATAGTGCATCTACCCAAAACTATGCTAAGGCCTTGATTTTCTTGCGCCATTACCTTAATGAAGGTTTGAAACTGTATGAAGGCCTTGATTTTCTTGCGCCATCACCTTGATGAAAGTTTGAAGATTGAATATCTCAACATCAAGGATTCACCCATCTTGTGGAAAGGCTTAAAGAAGAGAGATGACAACATGAAGTTGGTCACTCTGCCACAAGCACGATACGATAAGAATCCGAAAGCAAATAGTTTATAAACTATATATTATCGTTGCGGTGGAAACGGGCATTGGTCAAAGGATTGCCGTATGGTTGACCTTTACCAAGCATCTCGAAAGAGTAAACGCCCCATAACGAATTTTGTCTCTGACGACAACTTGAATGTGGCAGACTTCTTTAAGCACCCCGATGGAAAAATAGACCACCTAATCGGCGATGGATCCGTGATGAAAGAAGATGGAGTTATTTGATTTTGTTCTACTTATTTGTATTAGTTAGTTCATAAAGCAATGTTAGCAGTAGTTCTTTAGAATATCTTCAATATGTTCAAATATCAATAAAACTTTTATTTTCCAGTGGGGGTAATCGACTAGCCTGAAAAACTAGTCGATTATCAACTATTTTCGCATTAAAGTTGAAAAACAATTGATCAACAATCGATTGTCTTTGGCTAACAATCGATTGTCTTGAAACAGAGGTCTGGAATTTTTCAAAAATAGCCAACAATCGATTGTCTATGAATAACAATCGATTGTCTTGAAACAGTGAGGTCTGAAATTTTTCAAAAATAGCCAACAATCGATTGTCTATGAATAACAATCGATTGTCATAAACAGTGTGATCTGAAGTTTTTCAAAAATAACAAATAATCGATTGTGTATGTCTAACAATCGATTGTCTATGTTCAAACAATCGATTGTGTGTATTTAATAATCGATTGTCTTATGAAAAACGCTGAAATTTTCAAACTGCAAAGGAATTGATTATGGATAACATATCTGATTTTGTTAGCCAACTGTTAGTAGCAGATTTTGAAAATATTATGTGACACAAAAGAATTGAACTTGTTTATTCTTATGTTCGTGTATTTCTTTTGTATGTTAAACTATGGGATAGCAAATATGGATATCTCACAAAGCGAACTTGGACCAACATCCAATTGTAAAAGTATTTGCCTAGTTGATTCATGTACTACACATACAATACTCAAAGAAAAGAAGAGTAATTGTGTAAGGCAAACATTACTACAATCTATGGAAGTAGTAAATTGATTGAAGGCTCCGGAAGAGCAATTGTAACTCTGCCCAAAGGCATGACGTTAATCATAGAGAATGCAATGTTCTCCCCCAAGTCTAAGAAGGACTTGTTGAATTTTAAAGATATCATTCAAAATGGATATCATATTGAGACAATAGATGAGAATAATCTTGAATTCTTCATGAAAACGAGGCTGCCCATTTCGATTTGGGTTCACGCCATTTTGAATGCAACAATGCTAGTTTGTCGGCTGCCCGCTTCGACTTGGGTTCACGCCATTTTGCATGCAACAATACTAGTTTGTCGGCTGCCCACTTCGGTTTGGGGTCACGCCATTTTGCATGAAGCAATGCTAGTTCGTCGGCTGCCCACTTCGGTTTGGGGTCACGCCATGTTGCATGCAGCAATGCTAGTTCGTCTCTGACTGACGAATTGACACAAATATTCCCCATTGCAATTGGTTTTGGGTCATGAATCCAATATACCCCATTTAAGAAGCTTTGGATGCGCAGTATATGTGCCTGTAGCACCGCCATCCCGCACCAAAATGGGTTTGCAAAGGAGGTTAGGAATATATGTTGAGTTTGACGCGTCCTCCATTATTCGCTACCTCGAAACATTGACAGGAGATTTGTTCACTGCACTATTTGCAGACTGTCAATTTGATGAGACACTTTTCCCAAAATTAGGGGGTGAAGTTGGTGAAACCAAACGGGAAATTTTGTGGAAAAATGCATCATTATCTCATCTTGATCCACATACCTCTATTTGAAAGAAAGAGGCACAAAAGATTATCCATTTGCAAAGAATAGCAAATCAAATGCCTGAAGCATTTATAGATTTGAAAAGGATAACAAAATCACATATCCTCGAAGTGAATGTGATTCACAAATACATATTCAATGTTGGAAGAATATGAACATGAAATTGGTATTGAATATACCACACTCACTCCTAGAAGGAGGCTTGAGATGATACCACCCTCACCCCTAGAAGGAGGTTTGAGATGATATATGGCATGAATGATCGTTGGTCGCGTACCTATTGTACGCCAAAGTATTCTGGAAATATGACCATTAAAGGACAACGATAATGCAAGAAACATATCTTGCATATAAGTTTGACATGACCATAATGGTATAACTTTCTCTTTAAGAAAGATATTCACCACACGGATGTTGATGAACCTGTGGTAGTACAAAGTTAATTGAGAGCTCTCGAAGAGCCAATTATTACTATGTTGGAGAAACACAATTGAGTATTGTGCAGTAGTAAGTCTCAAAGAAACTTATTCAGTTTCCAAAAGTACACGCGAAGGCGATTGATGATATTGAGACTATAAATAAAGGAAGGCTTTGATTCTCCTATTACTACAACTTGTAGCGGGGTAATTTGTATATGAAAAGCTACCCGCTTTGTTCTCCAGTTTGTACTACACAAAAGAAAGAATGCCACAATAAAGTGGATATCTATTGGTATAAAGCCCATGTCATAATAAACCCGAAGTTTATTGATAAGTGCACATGTCATGGTGTAAATTTGAAGTTTACCAATATTGATAATTTAGTCAGTTGACATTCGTGTTAGCCATCTCATTTGAAGTATGATGTGCAAATTCACATAGGTGAATATCAAAGAACTAGAAAGTTCTTGTTCTCAGTAATGAACTGACCAACTAAAGAGTTCGGGTTGAAGCCCCTAAATTCTGGAAATATCAAAGGTGAATATGGGCCCATTCACCTGCCATGTATACCACATATGATGCATCTATGATATGGTTACATGCGCCATTGTTATTAACCCGCAGCCTGGCAGTGCTTGCGAAGTAAATCGCTCAGTAATCTAACTTCGAGCATAGTTTCCAGATTCTCTACTCAAGACAGTTCATCTTGATAAGTTGGTTTATATCAAAGTTGGTTTAGCAAGATAATTATTGAGTGCTTCCACTTAATAGCTAAACTGTTTCTTATGAGAACTAAGTTATATATATATCAGTTTGATATAAGTTGTATACGAGAGTATATTCTCCCCTCACAAATGGTTCAGGGTCAGGAACCAAATAATTTCATCTTATTATTAAGGTGCTATGTATATTGACATAATGCACAAAGATGATTTCCCAAAGTTGAGGAAACAAGTTAGCTTTACTAACATGAGGGGGAGACATGATAAACACTTGAGAAAAGGTTACATGGGATGAATTATCATTTGTATATGTAAATCCCCGAATATCATGATATGAACCTGAAGTTCATAAAAGGGATAATTCAATTGCAACATATTGCAAAGCATGCTATACGCATTTGCTGACTCAAAGAAAGTAACTAAATAGAAGAGATACAATTCAAGAAGAATTGATTCCATATGAAAGACATGTAGCTTTGAACCTATAGTTCATATGCTTGAAAGTATAAAGGCAAAGGTATGTATAGTCAATTTTCGATATCTTATTTGTTTAGCATGACATGAAAACTTGATATGCAGCTAAAGTCTATTATGCGACTTATATGACTTAACTTGAAAGATTTAAGTTGCTTGAAGCATATGCAATTCTTGGTCCTGAAGTACCGCATCCTAAGTACAATTTGTGTACATATGAATCTTGCCATAACTATAAGCATGATGGATTTGAGAATGCATCTATGGAGATATTGAAGAGCTATTCCACGACATTATATGAAGATGTTCATATCTATCAAGAGTGATGATTTCAAGGTGCGGAATATTTATTCAAGTCAATATGGTTGATTTATTCATCAAGCATCTACCAAAGATCGTTTTGAAGATGATGCACAAGATTGGAATGCAAATGCTCAAGGATATAAATTGATGTACTCATTAGGGGGAGTCAATGCGCGTTGCACTCTTTTTCCCTTACAAGGTTTTTTCCCACTGGGTTTTCCTTACAAGGTTTTTAACGAGGCAACCAATAGGCGCATATTCAAACATGTGTACTCTTTTTCCTTACTTTAATTTTTCCCATTGGGTTTTGGTTTTAAGGTTTTATGAGGCACATCATTGAATATACATTCAAGGAGGAGTGTTATGAAATAGAAGATTCTTACACTTCTATTTAAGGTGAATGTCTTTAATGTATTTAATTAGAGAGATTTTAGAGTTCTATTAGTGGTAGCTAAATCTTCCTCTCCCCTATAAATAGAGGTGCCCTCTACCATTGTAAATCATCCCTTGGTACTCCAATCAACTCAATAAGAAGAACTCTCTCTACTCTTCTCTCTATTGCTATTGTTCTTGCATTATTGTTCTTGTCTTTACTTTATTTCATAACAAAAAGGACGTATTCAATTTTTGTACTAACGTCTCAAACAGTTGACTTTTTAAATGATTTAGTTAACGCAAACTGTAATTGGTTCTAACAACCTAAAATTTAGGTAAATAATTTAAATAAGGAAAGATTTAGTAATTATATTTTAATAAATTTTTAAATTCTAAATATAAAAAATAATTAAATAACTATTTTATCTAGTATAAAATCTATTTTCAAATGCTAAAAAAGGCAAACGATATTTTGCTAAGAACATTCGTGCTTTTAATATAATATATAGATATAGAAATTTTATTAAGGACCTTCGTGCTTTGAATAATTCCAAATTTACCATTAATTAACAGTAAAGAATAGTTTTATGGGTAAACTTCCCTTGTTTTTTCCTTCTTCTCAACTGTCTGTTTTAAATGGAGTGTAATAGATAGTAAGATATTCATATAGCTAACTGCAAGTAACTTAGAATTGAAGTAGATTTTTTGTTACTGTTATTTCTTTTTCTTTTTAAGAGAATCAATATGTTGAAACAATCAAGGCTGTAAAATATACAATTAATATTCCAGGTTTCATTGTTCCATTTGATGAACTACATGCAGAAAGCAAATCAGTGCCAAGACCATGTCGATTATGTTTCTGGGCCTTCTGGCCATCGAATTTGTCTGCTGTGAACTGCAAAACCTAACAATGTAATACTATGTTTTCCAGCATATTAATTTTCCTTTTATCAAATGTTCCTTCACAGTGTCTCGCTCTTGGTTTTAAAGCAAAAATACATGAGAATGTCAAACTTCTGAAAACAAGTTAGAGATTCACAAGGATACATCTACTGTTTTCAACATGATTAACTGTAAATTGCTCACAAGACAATATGATGCTTTGAGATGGAATATGCATGCTGCGCAACCATCAAGGAGCATTGTGTCACAATCCATTCAGACATATGACGGAACTTGGCAGCCTCCGCTCTATAACTCTGAACACACTAAGCAAACAGATCCAGCATCACCTAATATAAATTAGACTATAAACAAAGAAATGGTACCAATTTCCGTCTGCAGATTTTTGAAGAACACTAATATGCACAAATGAAGAGACTAAACAATTGTTGAAGACCAGGGCAGAAATAAACAATTGTTGGGGCAAAGATGGTTGTAGCATACGCATTGATGACAATTCATGATTAAAAGTCAAGATCCCTCGTTTTCAGTCATAAACCTACTACGAAATCGTATAATATGAGCAAATGCTACTTGGACCTTGAAACACAGTTCCTGCGTACTAGACTCCAAATTAGTTGAAAAAATAGGACCAAAACCAAGAACAAACTATGCCAAGGGAAAGTGCAGACAAGCTAACACATAAATTACCAAATGGAAGGAGTTCTTTTTCCCTTAATCCTGCAAATTTCTTCCATTACCTAAATGGCTAAATGCCAGTATATCAAACATCCACTATCGACACACAACACTAAGCATTTCTGTCATCAAACAAATTAGAGATCAATAGCTCATCAAATAGAACCCTGAAATGGGCTAATGGCTATGTCATAATAAGTTGTTTACGATATCTAAAGATGAATTCGAACAATTTACCACATGATCAAACAAGCAACTTTAAAAATTAGTAGGCTAGCACCTCCCATTTATCATTACAACAATATGGTAACATCCTAACCGCCAGATAAAACAATCATCTTTGTATATCAGGAGATGATTTATAACAACACCAGTCCTCAGCAAAGGACGACATTGACAAGGAAAAGGAAGCTAAATATTAATATCCAACTACCATTTCTTCCCGTGCAAATAGAAAAGGCCGTTCCTAATGAAACTGCCCTTTCAGAGAGAGGTGCAGTACACAAAACTGCAAAAGCTGGCGTAACATCTAAATACGTAGTCTCCAAAGTCAAGTTGGTCCTACACAGTAAGGGCCGTTCCACAATTTAGCTGGATTAACGATTTTGTAGCGTAGCCTTTCATCATTAGTAATAGAGGGTCAAGTGCACAGAAGTCAAGTGTATCACCTGTAAAGATGCATAATTTAACGTCTTGTGCGATGCCCACCACCTGACCTAGCACCAGGATTGCGAGCATATTGCAGCCTTAAGTTGACCGAATCACGGTCATGATCGTCGAATTTATAACCTGCACGATTGAGATTTACTATCTAACACAGCACACATCATTGACGAATTAGGTACAGATGCACAAACATGTGATTTGGAGTTCAATGTCCCAAAAGTGGCAGATGATAACGCAGGCGACCAACCCATGAAATTTGCAACTGGAACTCACCAGATCATGCAACTCAAACCCTGACAAAGCACAGACAGTACCTTGTGCAAATCTTTTTTACCTTTGTGGAAGTCCAACTACTAGAAAAAAATGTTAACATGCAAGTCACTCAAATAAACAAGAGAAGAAAATACAGAAGAAGTGAATAACTTGACCAATCTCCGCTTGTTTGAGGCAAGATAAATGTGGAGATCAAATTTCTTTAACGGAGCCTAGTATATGATAACGGCGACCATCAGACACATGTATCAGATGGCTTTTTTTGACAGGTGATCCAGATCCAGTCTCTCTAAAATTTGTCTTTTTCTTTATAAAGTAAAGATTTCATCAAAGGGCATCCTTGGCTCTGAAATTAAGTTAGAGCCCACAAAATACAAAATAGAATTATATCATTTACATCACAAAAACCAACCAAACAATTTTGATGTCCCCGTTAAAATTTGTAGGTCGAGTCTTGAGATGCAGCTGAAGGCTAAAAGTGGACAAACCGCATAAACAATTCCGAAGCCCTTTTTTCTTGGATAAGCAAAAGTCACTTTTTAATTGTTGTAGCCTTTATTTTTACAACCATCTTTACAGGTTTCCCAAAAAGAGGGGAGGATATAGAACACTGCATATACTTTAAGCCTACAACAAAATCAGCCACAAGATTAATGTACCAATAGCAGGTGTGGAAAGCTCACCTTGTAAGGCATCCATTGCAGTAGCTGCATGGGCTGGACTCACAAAATCAACAAAGCAAAGAACTAACGGATGGCCTCCTGGCTGCATAAGGTGATGGGCCAGAATTCCTAAGAAAACATCATAATATAACTATGACTAGGAAGAAATATATAGGTATGTTCTTACATGTCGTGAGTCTTTGATCACAAGTCTAACTTCTCTGTAACCTACAAATGGTCGAAATATATCTGCAAATTGAAGTTAAGGAAAGAAACGGTAAGAAAAGTAGTTAAATGGAGAAGCAGATTACAGAAGGATACGTGACATCTCTCTTCGGGTGCAATTAGCTGGCAACCCTTCAACAAACAGTGTACTGCTAGCATTAGGAGGAAGAGGAATTTCTGGTCTAAAACCTCCCATCCCAATGGTCCTGCTTTTAGCAGCAACTGCTTCTGGTCCCATGATACCCATAACACGCGGATCATCAATAGGATGACTGGTTACTCCATTACCCATGGATCTCGCAGATTCACCACCAGCATAGGAGGAAGTTTGCTGATATATTTTTTAACAATATGTTAGACTAACACTTGGTCAAGGAGCAAGCATAAAAAGAAATAAACACGCAAAGAGGTAAATATTAAGTACCCCACTTCGCAAGTATTGTTCATAGGATGCCTCAATAGGATCTGTATCCCTAATGACATGATGTGTTCCTTGTTCACCATTACGGCCATAACAACCAGGCATCTCAGGACGGCTTGAAACATCTATGAATTGGCAACATAAAATGATAGTATCCTTCTTGAAAAGAGATAATTGGCAATAACTCAAATTACACTCATAGTTTTGCTAGTAGAAGACACGTACAAGAAAGCAAGAGAGTGGTAACCTAAATTAGGCAAGATGATGTTCAAACATCGTCAGCATCAACAACAGAGAACAGAATGAAAACCAAGTCTGCTAATTAGAGAAGATTTTTGTCCAATTCTCCTCTTAATAAAAAAACAAAAAGAAAACGTTCAAGGTTTAATAAACTGCTGACACTATTTTTCCAGGGACCATCCAATTTAGGCCGACAAATAACAAAAGATAACATTTTTTACATGCTCCTCTAACTTCTACAAAAGACATCCTTAAAGAAGTATTTTTTCAATTGCTATCCTAATATTTCCCCTTAAAGCACAAAAAAAATCCTCAAAAATAAGTTTTTGACTGAGTAAAAGGAAAAACCCTAGCTTTTGTCAATTCCGAAGTAAAATAAATTGACAAAATTTAATCAGTTCTAAGAGTTTGAAGAGATAGGGAGTAGAAGTAGGTACCATACTCAGTCCGAGGGCGTTTTCCAGCGATCGGAGGAAGAGAAACCGGCTGTATACGGCCGTCGGTGACCCTCCAATAAGAATCCGCCATGTTACTCTGGAAATAGTTAATTACCCAACACCGAACTGAACTGCTTTAAGATCGAAGTAATACCCCAATGTTAAAGTAGAGTAGTTCTTAGATCTCTGAAGTATCTTTTGTATTGTCCTACGTCTGACAAAACAACCTACGAACCGAAAGAGGATTTCTTTTTTTTATCTGGGTTACTGTAGTACTTCATTTTTACGATATTTTTATTATTGTCCACACAAAGAAACCAAATTATTATTCTTAATTAGTATTAGCCCCAACATTAGTTATAAATTATTGTTAAAGCCCTTGGGATTTTTTTTTTCAACCTTGGGATTTACTCAATGTAAATGTTGTAACTTGTAAATTCAACCATGTCCCAAAAGAAGAAAATCAAAATTGTTATTTTCTTGTTCTAATGTTATCAAAATAGTTAATTATTTACGTTATTTCTGCTGGAGTTACTAATGCTTTTTTCTTTTTGTTTTTGTTTTTCTTTACTTCATTGAGCCGAGTGTCGATTGGAAACAGCCTCTCTGCCCTTTCGGGTAAGGATAAGGCATATCTACATATTACCCTCTGTAAGAATTTACTGGTAGTTGTTGTTGTTATACTACTACGTCTTGCTAATGTGATGATGTTCCACTCATGTTAATATTTTTGATTCCTTAAAATAAAAGGTCAAGGCACGTCCGATTCAAAGTTATTACTCAAATGTTGATTTAAGTTCAAAATCTTTCTTTTAAGTCATATTATAGTTTCTTGAGAAACTTAAGAAACTATATTACATGTTTAAACCATAAATTACAAAAGCCTTATAATCACACAAAAACACAAATTTAAATTTCTTTTTTTCAAAAACTTAATCAAGCTATATTGTTTACCCTAAAAACTGGATAACAATAAGGATACGTGATTTCACCTAATACCAATTGATTAACGTAAAGATAAGTGATGAAAATTGACAATAACATAAACCAAACCAGCGTTTGAACAAGCCCTCGAGTTGGTAGAGCAAAAACAGTTAAAAAGCAGCAAACTGATAAACAAGAGAATGTGAGTTAAAGGGAGAATATTATATTGCTTTGATCTGTGTGAATGTAAGGTCCTACAAATAATGGGGACTCCCATTTATATAGTAAAGAAATCCTAATTATGGTATAACTCTAATTACAGAAGAAAATCTCATGATTAACCTAAATTGTCTCCCTTGATTTGATCCGTTCCGGAATTTCCATGGTGATCTTCGACCGGTTACGGATATCTTTTATTTCTGTTACTTTGCTTTGCTCGGAGCCAATCATATTTGGTCTCAATCAGTTACACCTCGATTCTCAAACTTGACACCTTACATTCGTGCTCTGGCCTGTCCATAGCAAGGCTAATCCTCGATGCGATCCCCTGGTCCCGATTAAAATGTATACATATAGTTTCCTCATTTCTTAGAGTGTAATCAGAAGAAATGAACTGAGCCTTCGATTTTGTCTCTCGACCAATTATGACGTCACCCTCGTGACGTAAACGACTGAAGCATCGCATTGGTACAGTTTCCAAAATCATTAATGAACGTCAATTGACAATCGGCCACTAATGTCTTCAAACTGTCATAACAAACGTTATAAATAAACCTTCCCCGTAATCTTCTCAAACTTTAATTTTAAAACTTCTCTTAATCTTTAAAGCATTCTTCAGGTTTTCCAATTCTGCAAATTTTTCAAATCTCGTTTGCCAACCTTCTTTTAAAACAACAAATCTCATCTTTTTCTTGTTTTGAACTCATAATAGCGAAAACAACAAAAACCGTTCCTCAAAAGGAGAAAGCTTCTTCATTGTGGTCGGCCAGCGATAAAACGCCGGTGAAGCCACGCACGTGTATTCCTGAGTGCGATCTTACTTTTAATTTCAAAGTTGAGAAACCCTCATCGGTCCCTGGTTGATGTAAGCCGATAGCGAGATACATATGCTCGATAACTGAGGGCGACCTTAAGCAGGTGAAGAAAGATTTCCATTAGGAAGACAAAGAGGTGGTGATTCCAACCTTGAGGGGGACATCACTACTTACATGAAAAGGTTCTAAAGTTTTACACTTACCCTTTTACGTTGGTCCCGTCGATCCTGTTATACTCAACTTCTGCCGTCAATACCAAATAACCCTAGGCCAAATCTATCCTTCTTTCTGGCGTATTTTCATTTTGCTTTGATTCTTAAGGAGCAACGTCGAAGGGAGGACTTTTAACCTCGACCACATCATTCAACTTTATAGCCCTCGTATTTTCGGGATGGGTTAATAAGGCTTCAGAGTCGAGCCACCAAGGTGTTGTTCTCCAGCATTGACGAGGACAAGAACCAATGATGGATGGTCGGCTTGTCCGAGTGAGAACTTCCGATATAATCCTGGTAGAGAAAGTGCCATTTCTCGAAGAGTGGAATATGAAGCGTAAGTATAAACCCCGCCCTTGACCTCCATTTAAAGTTTCGTTCCTTTTGCTTTTTTCTTATCAATGTCCCTTCATATGATGCAGCTGTTAGATAATACGCTTAACGCTAGAGGGGGGGTGAATAGCGTTATAATAAAAACTAGCGTAAACTTGCGGAATTTAAAATTTGCAGGAAATAAATAAGTGCGATAAATAAGAAAGAACACACCGAAGTATTCTGGTTCACCAAAACCCGTGGCTAGTCCAGTCCCCGGGAGACTCTCTCGAGATTTCCACTAACTTGTCAAGCTTCCGGGTGCTTAACAAACCTTTACAACTTGAGGACACAAGCCTCGACACCTTTGCTCGGAGATACAACACTCCAAGACTTCAACCAAAGGAAACACAAGTTCCTTCACAACTTGAGGACACAAGCCTCAACTACCTTTGCTCGGAGATACAACACTCCAAGACTTCAACCAAGGAAACACAAGTTCCTTCTTACAACAAGAGAATAACAATTCTCTTCAAGTGTACAAAACACTAAGCACTCAAACAAGACACTCATTAATGAGTAAAGATGAGTAAAAGAATACGCTCAAGATCACAACAACTTTGAACAATATTTTGGCTCTCAAAAACTTATGTAATGAATATAAAATAAATAAGCAATAGAGTATGCAAGCTTTAGCAATTGAATGATCAGGTGTGTTATTGTGTACTCAAAAGACTGAATTTAAGCTGTATTTATAGTTGAAAAACCTGGCATTACCGTTGCCTAATTGCCAATTAAGAACTGCTGATTTTACTCTGTGACAATCGATTGTCAAGAATCCACAATCGATTGTTTGCCAATCGTTCCAAAAATCAATCCCAGATTTTACGCTTAACAATCGATTATTCAAGATCAACAATCGATTATTGGCAACGTTCAAAAAATCATTTCTAGATTTTACGTAAAACAATCGATTATACAAAATCAATAATCGATTATTCAGCAACGTTCAAAAAAATCCTTTTCAGATTTTAATTTCAACAATCGATTGTACAAAATCAACAATCGATTATTCAGTAACGTTCAAAAATTCTTTTCCAGATTTTAATTTCAACAATCGATTGTACAAAATCAACAATCGATTACCTAACGGTATTTGAAAACTTTACGACAACGGTTAGCTTCACAATCGATTGTGCAATGTTAACAATCGATTATTTATCAGTCTTGAAAAATCAATTTAGACACTGCCTCGTGACAATCGATTGTTATATACTCAAAATCGATTATTTAATAACTTTGAAAAAGTCTGGAAGACACTGTCTCAACACAATCGATTGTCATATGTTCACAATCGATTATTTTGTGACTTTGAAAAATCTGATGGACACTGTCTCTTCACAATCGATTGTCATTAACTTCACAATCGATTATTTTGAGCGTTGAAAAACTTTGATGGACACTGCCTCATCACAATCGATTGTCATTAACTTCACAATCGATTATTTTGAGCGTTGAAAAACTTTGATGGACACTGCCTCATCACAATCGATTGTCATAAGGTTCACAATCGATTGTCATGCAGGTTTGAAAAACCTGATGCTCACAGCCTTAACACAATCGATTGTCATTAGTTCACAATCGATTGTCATGCAGTCTTGGCTTAACATAATCGATTATCATAAGTACATAATCGATTATCTTAGTCCAGATTTTTGAGGCATGTTTAAAAATCATTTTGACTAAAGTAAATATGCATGATTTAAAATCATTTAGCATTAAATTAAATATGCATGATTTTGTAAAAATAATTTTACGAGAGAAGCCATGTCATGAGTCAAGTTGTCGGATCAAGATCACAGTTAAGAACGACTCATGTAAAACTATAAAACTTGGTCTTGTGCTTGAATCTCGTTATATATCAATTGTACGCTTGTACTTGAACTTCGTCATATATCAATTTTCGCATCGTTTGTCATTCATCAAAACCTACACATATGAACACACGTTTTAGTATAATGCTTTGAGAACGTGTTTCTAACAATTTCCCCCTTTTTGATAATGGCAAACTTTAAGCGGGATATGCAAATTAAACAATTCATAATGACGATTCAAGACAAGTAAAGATATGCAACAAGTATATGGATATGCAATTTGTTCCCCCTCAATATATGAATTCCCCCTCAATTTATGCCGATAAGTATTGAGAGTGCATACCCGTTATCTTCCCCCTTTTGCTATTAGCAAAAAAATGTAATAAAATGGCAAAGATTAAAAAAACTTGTTTATTTATTGAAAATAAAACGGGTACATAATGGGAACAATACAAACATAGAACAATAAAATGGAAAAACAAATAAAGAAATTATTCATCATCATTTCTCGCCTCATCATCCGGCACTGCTTCATAGGGAACAAGACCGGCATATGGATAATGAACATGGTCAAAATATCCATGGATCTCATGTGTCAATTGACCGACAGAGGTGGTCAATGAAGCAATTTGGTCGGAAATGGATTGAAGAGAAGGTTCTTGAGGCTGACGCGACCGACGAGTTGGAAGAGGAGCAGGAGCTACATGATCGACGTCATGGGGAAAGGAGGATTCTGAAATTTCCCACTTCTTGGTGCTCTTTTGAGAGGACCGATGGAAATGTTGAATCCGGAAGCTTCAAGAAAATTCATAATAAGGAGGGCATAGGGAAGAGGTTTATCATCTCCGATGGCGTCACGCATGTGAATCTTGACGAACTTACACCAATTGATGTGAGCTCCGGTTATAATTGCATGCATGAGCTTTCGTCTTCTTGGGAAAGAGTGGTGTGATTATGCTTCCGAGGTTTGAGGACTCGGCTGATGAAATAGAAATCAAACGATACTCGGGGAGCATTCCCGTGATAGTAGGACGCCGAGTGTATAGATTAGGATCATAAGATATAATACCTATTTGGTTTAGGAGAGCTTTCTCATCAAATAAGGCGTCGGCCTCTCTAATGTAGCGAGTAATGTTATCGCCACTTCGAGGAAGACGGGCAATGGAATAAAGGTTTTCATCGGATAAAAGAATTTGAACACCATTAATATTTGTCACAAGCTCACCATCATCATCCTCATGAAGGTTTGAATAAAACGCTTGAATCAATGGAGGATTAATATAAGGGTAGGTAAGATATAAAAAGTCAAGATGTTGACATTCTTTGAGCATGTTGGCAGCAGGGGCGTATGATTCAAGATACTTGCTTGTTGAAAAGCGGGGAGGAAGAATTTCGCGCTTTTCAAATTTTGTCAAAAACCGAGTAAGCTCGGTGTCAGAATTAAATTGTAAAATGGACCCATCTTGATAAGGGTAATTTGGAGGAGGTGGGGCAGCAGAGGAGGATGCACCATGCCTAGCTGAACGGGAACGTTTAGAGTGACGGCCCGACATTTTTAATAGGAGGTAATGAGCTTTGCAATAAAACTTAAAAGAGTTTTGATAGTTTGAGAGCTAAAATTGATGCTTGAGTGAATGAAATGAAGATATGAGGTGCCTATTTATAATGGGGATAGTGGCCTTTCATTGATGGTGAAAATCTGCAGAAAATTGAAAGCCAAAACGGTCAGAAACGGTGAAAATAAATTGCACTAACCGTTAGACAATCGATTATTGGAATGAAATAATCGATTGTTATGAGGATTTGACTGAATCTCGGAACTGACATAAATCGATTTCAGGACCAAACGGTAACAAATTTTTGAATTACATACATGAAATAATCGATTGTCAAATTATGGTAATCGATTGTTGTGACATAGTGTGCACGGTGATTTTCTGACTCGGAAAATAATCGATTATATATATATGAAACAATCGATTGTCTTAGAAAAGCAGTACTGAATGGCTGAGACGGTAATCGATTAAACAATTAAAAAATCGATTGTTAAACAAAACTGCATAATAAGCATGAACCATAAATAATCGATTAGTGATACTTGCTAATCGATTTTCTGCACAGTATAATAATCGATTATTTGCTGTAACAATCGATTGTTCTATGCCATTTCTTTATAATTCCCCTTACCTTTAGGGCGATACCTGCAAAAGGAAATACGCGTCTCCGACGCTCAAGTCAGTAATATTCAATATATAAAAGCAACCTAGAAAGTATGCATTTAGATCAACGCTTACCCGCATTAGACACTTCATTTGGACATGATTTGTATTTAGCACATCAATAAACGCTAAATATTATATCAAGTCTACTGGCAATAAGGTAAAGTAAGGAACGATCATACCTCTGTAGTTCTTGGTATTGTTCTTCTTACCTTTCACTTTTCTTGTACGATGGTCTTATAAATTCATTGAGGTGATCATTGCTTTGGTGTTGCTCTTTTCAATATTGATTCAGCAATTTCTTGCAATAGTTAGTTTGACAAGTGAAAGTTCCCACTTTCATTTGCTTAACTTGCAGCTCCGAGAGGAAATTTCGCTTGTCCATCATGGACATCTCAAATGAAATTTTAGAGACTCCTTGCATAAAACTCATTAGTTGCTCAAAAATTATACAATATCATTTTCAACATGTTTTGGAATGCAAAATATTAATAGCATAAAAGTTATCAACATAATTTTGAAGAATGATATTACCAATATGGAAAGTTGTTTTGAAATACAACAATCAAGATAAAATTCATGCAATCTATTCCTCCTTAATGAGAAGTTTATCAAAACATACCAACAAACCATAGATATACCAATTGTTATAAAATAGTGATAAAATCATTTGTTGGCAAACATAACAAATGTATCAAATGTTATTAACAGTGATACTAAATGTTATTTTTAGAAAACATATTAAAAAATATCAAACATTAATATATAACAAGTCAACCAAAAGTCGAATATACCGACCATTATTCAGGCCAAAAGATACATTCATCAAGAGTCGATTTTTAACAGAAATACTTTGAATCATTTATTTCAGGAATATATCAATTATTTTTCAAACCAAAAATAGCATTTATCAAAAGCATGAGTAAAAAGTTCTTGCCAAAAATATGCTAACAGTTAATACATACCAGAGGAAATAATTTATTTTTCTGATATATACTAACATTTATTTAAATCACAAATAACAGTTATCAAATCATAAATGAAATGTTTTTATTAGAAGCAAGCTAATATACCAATTGTTGTTTAACAACGAATTTTCAACATATGCATCCAGGATAATTGATATTAATTATTAACAACGATATCTCAACACATATCAACTATTATGATTAAGCACGTCGAAATTTTTAACAATATAAGGCCAAATTAACAACACATATGTTAATATCGGTTGCTTGCATATATTATCAATTCGGTTTTTTGTCAAAAAGGATAACTAACCGAAATTCCCCCTTGATGCGATAAGGTATTGTGCTTGGTGCATCTACTACAATATTTTAGCCTTCAAGCACACCTGCAAAAGAGATTAATGATCTTTTGGTACCCACGCCATTTTGGGTCCTTAAGGGTTAGGCATATCATAGTGATGCAATTGAGTGATATGTCTATGTCGTGTAAAACAGGCAGGAGCAATATGACCAATTCGTCTACAATAGTGACAGGTCACGTTAGGATTATGCATCCTTCTAGGTTCATAGTAATTGGACGGACGAAAATTATTTACTCTATTTTCGACACTATGACTATTGCGCATTTCATGAAAATCATTTCTCCTACTATTTGTTCTAGGATGTACAACATTTCTAGAATAATTATTTCTAGATTGGAAGTCATTTCTAGGTGTTCTAAAAGGTTCAAAAATCCTTCTAGTGTTTGGCCTAGAATATGCATCATTTCTAGGGTAGTTATTTCTAGGTGGAAAGTCGTTTCTAGGTCTCCTAAAATGTTCAACATTCATTCTAGTATTTGGTCTAGCATGCATATTGGTTCTAGGATTGCTATTTCTAGGATGAGCATTTGTTTTATTAATCCTAGGTTGAGCCTTAGGTGGTTGTGGTTTGGCTTCAACCTTTTCTTTAGGCTTATTCTTAAAACCTATGCCATGCTTGGTTGACTTCAAATTAACAAGAACCTCCTTCAAATTTTTGTGAGAAGAATTAAACTTATCTAAGGTGCCCTTAAGTCTATCTACCTCATTTTTGAGATGCATGCAGGAAGTATAATTTTTAATAGAACTTTCGGGCTTGTCGGCGCTTCTCTTTCCGAAAAAATTGTTTTCCTCTTTCAACTTCTCATTTTCTAAAATCAGTTTTTCCAAATCCTTTTCTTTCAATGAGAGTTGTTTTTGAAAATCTGTTTCTTGCAATGAAAGAGTTTTCTGCAAATCTTTAATGGTCTTGGAAGCATTAACAAACTCACTATATAATTTATTATAAGCATTTTGCATTTCTTCAAGTGAGTGAGAGTTAGACGTACTTACCTCTTCTTCTTCGTTTGCCATGAGACATCGGCCAGTCGATTCACCACATGAGCTGTCCGCTTTTTGAGGTGTGCTTTCATACATTTCCTCAAGCTTATCCCACATTTCTTTGGCAGATTTGTAGTGGGAAATTTTCTGATAATCTTCCTGATTCAAGCCGATATACAACATATTTATTGCCTTAGTGTTGTATTCACTTACCTTGGCTTTCCCAACTTTTGTCGTCATCTGTTCACCATGCTTGATGATTTGCCATAGATAAAAGTTGTTGGCTGTGATGAAAATTCTCATCCGATCTTTCCAATATATGTAATTGCTTCCATCAAATATTGGCGGCAACAAGTTAAAGTGACCTTCACCTATTCCTGCAAAAGAATCACGAGTAGAAGCCATGGATGTTTCTCTCAAACGGTTAAGTCTTCAGAGAGTTGGGCTCTGATACCAATTGTTAGATAACACGCTTAACGCTAGAGGGGGGGTGAATAGCGTTATAATAAAAATTAGCACAAACTTGCGGAATTTAAAATTTGCAGGAAATAAATAAGTGCGATAAATAAGAAAGAACACACCGAAGTATTCTGGTTCACCACAACCCGTGGCTAGTCCAGTCCCCGAGAGACTCTCTCGAGATTTCCACTAACTTGTCAAGCTTCCGGGTGCTTAACAAACCTTTACAACTTGAGGACACAAGCCTCAACACCTTTGCTCGGAGATACAACACTCCAAGACTTCAACCAAAGGAAACACAAGTTCCTTCACAACTTGAGGACACAAGCCTCAACTACCTTTGCTCGGAGATACAACACTCCAAGACTTCAACCAAGGAAACACAAGTTCCTTCTTACAACAAGAGAATAACAATTCTCTTCAAGTGTACAAAACACTAAGCACTCAAACAAGACACTCCTTAATGAGTAGAGATGAGTAAAAGAATACGCTCAAGATCACAACAACTTTGAACAATATTTTTGCTCTCAAAAACTTATGTAATGAATATAAAATAATAAGCAATAGAGTATGCAAGCTTTAGAAATTGAATGATCAGTTGTTGTGTGTTATTGTGTACTCAAAAGACTGAATTTAAGCTTTATTTATAGTTGAAAAACCTGGCATTACCGTTGCCTAATTGCCAATTAAGAACTGCTGATTTTACTCTGTGACAATCGATTGTCAAGAATCCACAATCGATTGTTTGCCAATCGTTCCAAAAATCAATCCCAGATTTTACGCTTAACAATCGATTATTCAAGATCAACAATCGATTATTGGCAACGTTCAAAAAATTATTTCCAGATTTACGTAAAACAATCGATTATACAAAATCAATAATCGATTATTCAGCAACGTTCAAAAAAATCCTTTTCAGATTTTAATTTCAACAATTGATTGTATAAAATCAACAATCGATTATTCAGCAACGTTCAAAAAATCTTTTCCAGATTTTAATTTCAACAATCGATTGTACAAAATCAACAATCGATTACCTGACGATATTTGAAAACTTTACGACAACGGTTAGCTTCACAATCGATTATGCAATGTTAACAATCGATTATTTATCAGTCTTGAAAAATCAATTTAGACACTGCCTCGTGACAATCGATTGTTATATACTCACAATCGATTAATTTGTGACTTTGAAAAATCTGATGGACACTGTCTCTTCACAATCGATTTTCATTAACTTCACAATCGATTATTTTGAGCGTTGAATAACTTTGACGGACACTGCCTCATCACAATCGATTGTCATTAACTTCACAATCGATTATTTTGAGCGTTGAAAAACTTTGATGGACACTGCGTCATCACAATCGATTGTCATAAGGTTCACAATCGATTGTCATGCAGGTTTGAAACACCTGATGCTCACTGCCTTAACACAATCGATTGTCATTAGTTCACAATCGATTGTCATGCAGTCTTGGCTTAACATAATCGATTATCATAAGTACATAATCGATTATCTTAGTCCAGATTTTTGAGGCATGTTTAAAAATCATTTTGACTAAAGTAAATATGCATGATTTAAAATCATTTAGCATTAAATTAAATATGCATGATTTTGTAAAAATAATTTTACGAGAGAAGCCATGTCATGAGTCAAGTTGTCGGATCAAGATCACAGTTAAGAACGACTCATGTAAAACTATAAAACTTGGTCTTGTGCTTGAATCTCGTTATATATCAATTGTACGCTTGTACTTGAACTTCGTCATATATCAATTTTCGCATCGTTTGTCATTCATCAAAACCTACACATATGAACACACGTTTTAGTATAATGCTTTGAGAACGTGTTTCTAACAATTTCCCCCTTTTTGATAATGGCAAACTTTAAGCGGGATATGCAAATTAAACAATTCATAATGACGATTCAAGACAAGTAAAGATATGCAACAAGTATATGGATATGCAATTTGTTCCCCCTCAATATATGAATTCCCCCTCAATTTATGCCGATAAGTATTGAGAGTGCATACCCGTATTCTTCCCCCTTTTGCTATTAGCAAAAAAATGTAATAAAATGGCAAAGATTAAAAAAACTTGTTTATTTATTGAAAATAAAACGGGTACATAATGGGAACAATACAAACATAGAACAATAAAATGGAAAAACAAATAAAGAAATTATTCATCATCATTTCTCGCCTCATCATCCGGCACTGCTTCATAGGGAACAAGACCGGCATATGGATAATGAACATGGTCAAAATATCCATGGATCTCATGTGTCAATTGACCGACAGAGGTGGTCAATGAAGCAATTTGGTCGGAAATGGATTGAAGAGAAGGTTCTTGAGGCTGACGCGACCGACGAGTTGGAAGAGGAGCAGGAGCTACATGATCGACGTCATATCCAGAGCGCTCGGGGTGTGATTTGGCAAGAGGCCAATGGGAGGCCAAAGATCATGGTAAGTTTTTTTTCATGTGTTTGATGTTTTTCTCTAAAATGTCTCTTTTTTACTTCTACGTGATTTTATTCATACAAGTCCCAGGGATAATGCTATCATGAGGTCTCTATCTGGGGAAGAGGAGGAGGCTTTCATACTCCATAGCCTAAGAAGAGAAAGTCTCGTAAGTCAAAGAAAGCTATCACCGTCCTGCCTACAGATGTAGTTCAAAAGCTACAAGATGAAGAAGAGGAAAAAAAGATGATGGCTACGAGTTGGTGGCTCGAAAGAGGAGCGTCGAGGTCCCAAAGGTTGCTGAGCCAATGATGATTGATGAAATTTAGCCTTGGATCGAAGGGATTTCGGAGTGTGTCCTAAGAAAAGTCCCCGAGTCATCGGAGGCCGAAGATGTCTCATGCCGTGATGGGCAATTGGTGGACATACCTGAAGGGGCCAGTTTGGAGGCCCTTCAAAACAAAGAGAATGCCCCAAGTGACCCGCTTAGGGCAATAAATGTTAACAATTTGCCACCCCTCCCCACATTTTTCGAGGGGAAAAATTAAGGAAGCCCAGGTCATGGAGACCCCCGATGTGGGAATGGACCACGAAGGGGAGGATCCTTTCCACAATTACTTTACGGGAGTCGAAGATGTTTTCAATCTGGGTGATGCGTCGAGTATCTTCGATGAGGCCCATCGACTTTTGAGTTAGGTAGCCTTAGCTCCCTTTATATATATTACTTTTGCCTTTGTCTCCTTTTGCCTAAATTTCCTTTCTTTCTTCATACGCATTGACGCTTCATCGGGAAGAATTTTCTATATCTCGAGCAGAGCTGAATCGATATAAGGCTGACCTTAAAAGGCTTACAGAGGAGAGGGATTCCCTAAAACTTCTTATTGGGAAAAAGGAAGAATGGTCAAGGACCTCTCAGATGAATTGGCAACAGCTCATAAAGGGAAAACCGACTTGATTGAGCACGTAGAGACTTTTGGTGGAAGCAAAACACGGACCGTCTTGCCATGGAAAAAGATACTACTCGGGACCAACTATCTTCGGCCGTACGTCAACTATAAAGCATGAAGGAAGAAAGCCTGAATCGGGCTAAGAAAATTGAGAGCTCGAGGTTCGGTTAGATGCTGAGCCTGCAAAGGCCACATATGAGGTAGAAAGAGTAAAGGCCAACGCAGAGGCGATTGTGACTGTCTACCGAGCTGATGATGAAGCTGCTCACGCTCGAGAAAAAGAAATTTCTAATGCTGCTCAGGTACGATCATTTTGTGTTTTCGAGCATGCCAAATGCCAGTCCCCAAGGGAGACTCTCGAGGAGATTCATGCTCATGTCTTTGACCTTGCTATTGAGATCGAGAGTGCGAAAGCACTCGAGGCCGAAGCTAGAGCATTGCTTTCTTCTAATGATGATGACTAAGGGAATGCGAGTGGATCCGAGAGTGGTGAGGATGAAGATGAGGCTCCCGGGGAATATTAGGCCCTTAGAATTTTTCTTTTTTCTGATTTCTTGTGTAAGACCCAAAGTGTTCTTTGTAAATATCTTTTCCTTTATGAAGGATCTTTTTTTTTCGATTTATCTCCAATTTCTGTATTGTGAAAATTCTATTTTGCTTTTTGCCTTATGACAGTTTTGATACAGTTGATACCTTGTGAGAATTTTGACTCACTTCGTTGCCTTGCGAAATTTTTATTTGTGAATCTGAAACTTAAGCGACTTGATTGAAGTCGTACTAGTATAGTCCCTATAATCGAGTGAGTACTTTCTTGCACTCGAAGTAGAAAAAACCCTTTGGTTTTAGTTGAGTGAGGGTGGATTCTAGAACTCAAAATATAATGGCCCTTAGGCTCTTGAGTTGGGCCAATATGGCCTCAAAAGAGTGGATTCTTCCCTTTTCGTCTTAAAAAGTTTAATCATATAAAAATTTATTATGCCTTAACACGAGATAAGTCTATACCCATCAGGATTCTCGAGGGTTAGAGTTGTCGAAACCCTTTTACTTTGTTATTCCTTAGCATAAGCTTGTTCGAAAGTTCGAATAATTTGGTACCCCTTAAGGTTTTTTAGGGTTGATGTTATCGAAACCCTTTGTAATTTTGCCAATGGTAGCCTTTTTAACCTGTTTTATGAAAATATTTGAAGGTTTGTTTTATTACGGAATCGGACGTCTCTGAACCGTGTGAGTTTGGCCGTAGCCTTTTACGTGAGATTTGCCCTTTGGGCCTGTTTCTCAATAATACTTCCAACTTGTTTGAAGTACCAATCCCCGAGTGGGATGGCTGTGGCCTATAAAATCGAGGATTGACTTTTCAAGGTCTTATAGTCTCGAAGTTTTAATAATTCGAATATGTCAATTTTTGGACAGCAATCCCTGAGTACGAGGTTGGTAGCTCGAGCTTTAGTTGCGATCGGCGCTTGCGCCAGTTTCCCCAATAGATCATATGTAAAGTAGAAATTTCACTAAGGAATGGAACATCTGGTAAGGAAAAAATACTTCTTTCAACAGATAATTCATGCGTACATGTTTTGTCATCGGGGCTCGAGTAATCTACAAGGACATGGTTCATTCAACCATTTGGCACTTTTACCTATCTAGACTTTTCGATATAGAGCATTTTCCTTGAGAACATAACATCTGAGGGTGATACCCCCAAGTATTCGAGGTTGATTGTAAAGAAGCCTCAAATACTGTTGAATTGCCCCCAGGTAGCACAAATAATTGTTGCCTCGATAAAAACCTCGCTGGAAAACCCATTTGGGATAAAAATCGATCTACACATGCTTTAAAACCTACAGTCTTCATGTTGAATAATCTCTCGGCATCTTCGATCGAACACCTTCAATAAGTTAGTATCAAATACAAATGAAAAAGGAGAAAGTCATACCTAAGTAATAATATCGATTGATGAGTGATATGTTCCAATTATTTGGCAATTTTTCGCCGTCCATTGTACCAAGTTTGTAAGATCCCTTTCCGATGACATCGAGGACCTGATGGCCCTTCCTAATTCAGACCAAGTTTCTCTTCGTTTGGTTCTCGAGTATTGAGGGTGACTTTTCTCAAAACTAAGTCCCCAATTCGAAAGTGGCGAAAGTTGGCTCTTCAATTGTTGTATCTTCCAATGTGCTAATTTTGTGCTGTTATTCTGACGAGGGCGGCTTCCTATTTTCATCTAGAAATTCGAGGCTTGTGTTCATAGCCTCGTGATTCGACTCTTTTGTTGTGTATCAGAACCTAACACTATATTCCCTGACCTTGTTCGAGATCATTGCTTCAGCGCCATACACAAAGGAGAACGGTGTTGCCCCCGTACTAGATTTTGACGTTCGATACACCCAAAGGACTTCGGGTAAAATTTCTCTGCATTTTCCCTTGGTGTTTTTCAATCGTTTCTTTAGATTCTAAATGACGGTCTAATTTGTTGATCCAGCCTGTCCATTCCCACTAGGATGATACAGCATCGACAATATCCTTTTTATTTTGTGATCCTCGAGGAACTTTGTTACTTTGCTACCGATAAACAGTTTTCCATTGTCACATACTATTTTGGTAGGTATCATGAACCGACATATGATGTGATCCCAAATGAGATTGATATTTCTCTGACTTTCTTGAAAGCCTATGTTTAAACCCACTTAGAGAAGTAGCCGGTCATAAATAAAATGAATTTAGCTTTACTTGGGGCCGATGGCAGAGGACCAACGATATCCATCCCCCATTTCACGAATAGCCACAGGGATAGGACTGAATGAAGTTTCTCTCCAGGTTGGTGGATCAATCGAAGCATTTCTTTGGCACGTGTCACATTTTTGAACGAATTTCTTAGTGTCCTTTTCCATATTGATCCAATAGTATCCCGCTCTGATGACTTTGTGAACCAGCGATTTGGTGCCGGAATGGTTTTTGCAAGTACCTTCGTGAATTTCTCCTAGAACGTAGTCCATGTATCCCAGACCTAAACAAATTGCCAAGGTCCATCAAACATCCTTCTGTATAACGTTCCATCTTCGGCCAATGTGAATCATGTAGCCTTTGTTTGCAAAGTCCTTCATTCCTTAGGATCTGATGGAAGCTTTCCATTATTTAAGTATTTGATGTACTTATTCCCCCAATCCCAGGTTAAACTTGTGAAGTTTATCTTGGCGTGCCCTTCCCAATCACTGACCTTGAAAGTTGTATGATAGTCCCCGAGCTAAGTTCATCATCTTCGATCAATGATCTCAAATTTGCAAGGGCATCGACCTCGCTATTTTGTTCCCGAGGCACGTGTTATAGCATCCATTCTCTAAACCGATGTAGAGACACTTGTAATTTGTCTAAGTACCTCTGCATCCAATCTTCCCAAACCTTGAAAGTCATGTTGACCTGATTTACCATAAGTTGGGAGACACACTTGGCCTCGATGACCTCTACTCCCAAGCTCTTAACTAGCTCGAGACCTGCAATCATGACCTCATACTCGGCCTCATTGTTAGTCAATTTGGAAGTTTTAATATATCGTTTAATTTATTTCTCGTGGGCAGGTTCAAAATGATGTCCAGCCCGAACCCTTTCACAGTTGAAGCACCATCTGTGAAAAGGGTCCACACCCCCGTGGATATACCTGATTTTAACAATAGTTCCTTTTTTACCTCGGGTACGAGGGTTGGCATGAAGTTGGCCACAAAGTCTGCCAAGATTTGAGACTTGATGGTTGTTCGAGGATGATACTCAATATCGTACCCACTAATTTCGATAGCCCATTTGGCCAATCGGCCCGAGAGTTCGGGGTTGTGCAAAATGTTGCGAAGGGAGAAGATGGTTACAACATAAATTGGATGACATTGAAAAATACGATTTTAATTTCCTAGAGGTGCTTATTAGAGCAAGCGCTAAGTGTGGGTACCGGGTCTCAGCTTCACCTAAAGTTCGGCTAACATAGTAAACATGAAATTGCACACCTTCCTCTTCTCGAACTAGGACACCATTTACCGCAACTTTCGAGACTGCCAAATATAAGTAAAGTTGCTCCTCCGTTTTCAGAGTGTGAAGCGATAGGGGGCTTGAAAGATACTGATTTAACTCTTCTAATGCATGTTGGCATTACGGGGACCAAATGAAATTGTTCTTCTTTCTGAGTTGTGAAAGAACCCATGACTTCAATCTGAAGACCTCGAGATGAACCGGCCTAACGCGACTATCTGCCATGTTAATATTTATACATGTATGACACCATAAAGCAGAGGAACTTGCCTGAATCGACCCCGAACACACATTTCTCGGGGTTGAGCTTATGTTGTATTTTTTTAGTATGTTGAAGGTTTCCTGCAAATGTGTCAAATGATGTTCTGCACGTAGGGACTTAACTAGCATGCCATTGATATAAACCTCAATTGATTTATCTATTAGTTCTTCAAACATTAGGTTTACTAGGCTTTGATAAACAGCACCATCATGTTTTAGTCTAAATGGCATTACATTATAGCAATAAGTACTATACTTAGTAATAAACGAAGTCTTTTCTTGATCCTTCATATTCATTTGTATTTGATTGCACCCGGAGTTGGTATCGAGAAAGCTAAGGGTCTCGTGGACGATCGTGGCATCAATCATGCGATCGATATTCGGTAAAGAAAAAGAATCGTTAGGGAATTATTTGTTTAAGTCTTTATAGTCTACGCACATTCTAAGTTTATTCCCCTTTTTAGAGACTACGACTATGTTTGCTAGCGATTCGGGTTATTTTACTTTCCGAATGGGCCCTATTTTGAGAAGTTTTGTTACCTTATCCTTGTTGAATGTATGCTTAACCTCGGATTTTGGCCTTCTCATTTGCTCTACCGGCCAGAACTTTGGATCCAAGCTCAATCGATGGGTTGTATTCCCCGATGGGCTTCCTTTTATGTCAAGGTGGTGTCGCGCCCTTTTTTTCTCACAAAATCGGGTTTATGACATTTGGGAGGACAATTCCCTTTGGGAATTGGGTTTGATTTGAAGAGTCACAATGATTGGGGTGTATTAGGACACCAAGAAAGTTTGAATTGAGTAACCAGAGATTGGGTAAGGGCTTGAAATTATTCCAATAGGAAGGTGTTAGGCACCCCTCAGAATCCACTAGTGTGGTTCTCGGCCAGGATATTATTGTGACTTCTGGGTACATTTAGTATGTAGATAAATAAGGCTCAAATAAGAGGGGATTTTACATAATGGTTGAAAAATAAACAGAGTTTGGAAGAACTAAAAGAAAGCTGATTTTTCTTATAAGAAGGACTTGAAATTCTAAAAGAAACACAGAAATAAAGGATAGAGAGTCCTAAGTTTATTAACAATATAGATCACCCCACACAATGTCCGGTAATCACTCCTCAATGAGGGACTATACGTGACATTATCGCATGGTCAACATATCCATATCTACCCTTCCCACCCCGTCAAGGTATTAAAGCGCGGAATGATCTTGATTACTTATTGCATGTTATTACACGTACCAATCCTATCAGTCCTGGAGGCACTAATCCTAAAGGGGAGGGATATTGGGCTTATTTGAGGTTTAAAAAGTAAAAATCTAAGGCGACATACAAAAACACATATTACACATTTAAGGGGGGAAGCACATAAACAAACAGAGGCTTAATTACACCTCCTTGTACAAAAAAAACACAAAATTAGCATGACTTTCACATACTGGTTAAGGTCTGATTAAATACCAAACACGAGAGAGCTTAAAGGTTGAGGCAAACTGATTTATCACATAATTCATATAAGAAGCCCGAATCAGGCATGCCTGCTGGTTGTAATTGTCACACCTCCTTTTTCTACCTCCGGAAGGGTATAAGAGAGTTTTTTCCAATTTAAATGATAATCGAAACATGATTATTTTATTTAAAATTCGGAGTCGCCACTTGGGATAGTTTATGGTGTCCCAAGTTATCAGTTTAAAATCTCGACTCGAGAAAAGATTGACTATGTTTTACAGTCCACGAACACAGAAATTCGGGTAAGTAATTCTGTTAGCCCGGGAGAAAGTTTTAGGCATTTTTGGGTTCCGTCGTTTTAGCACGGTCGCTCAACCGTTATTATTGTCCTATTTATCTGATTTTAAAATATTTTTGAAACCTATGTGCATTTTTATTCCTTCTAAATCTCTTTTAATAATCCATCTGCTATCAACTAACTATTTGATTACACATTGCGAATCATGTCATGGAACCATACCTACGAGCCACAACATGTTTATTTTGTTAAGATGATTAAATTGTGGCCGGGTCACATATGTACCCCCGAATTTTAGAATTAAGCATCACAACTACATCACGGGAACCATACCCGTAGCCATGACAATTATTTAACTACCGCACCTAAAGCAAACTACGAAACTTCAAGACATTTTCTAAAAAAATACTAAGTTTTGTATTTATATGAGGTCCATAGACTAGGTGATTATATGACACACCTCAATTTACCCCAAAAGATTTGTATTCAATTATACCAAACTACGAATATTCATATTTAAAACTAATTCAAAATTTAGTATCATAACTACGTCACGAAAACTGTACCCGTCGTCGTGATGCTTCAATTACGGGCCTACAGCAAACTACGCAATTCACAAAGTAGTCAAAGAGCATGGACTCAACATCAATCATTACTATAGAAAAGCATATAAACCAGTTGAAAGAGTGATAACTTTGCAAGTTGTATCGTAAATAATAGGAAAGACGGATAAACATCAAATATGCATTATACTGTCTTTGGACGATTACAATCTGCTCCAAAACAAGAAAAGGGGGAAGAAAAAGACTCGAAATCTATGTCAAATCAATAGTAAAAGAAATAAAGCAAATAGACTTATTATTTGTATAAAGTTGCCAAATCTTTTGTGAACCACATTGGTGAGCAGCATTTAGTATTTTAAAGTTTTTGTTTTCTTACTAGTTTGTATGATCTATGTACAGAAATTACTTCTTAGGTGCATAGTCCGTTCATAAGAGCTTAGGTTTCTATGTTAGAGAAGAGAAAATCAGCCTTTTAACAAAGGCTTGCAGCCCTAGGAACATGATTAAAAAAAATCAAGTAGAAGTCAGAAGCCAGTATCATGCCAGATGTCGTTACAGAATAAGAAACCAAACTCAAAGAAAAACTTGAATAACAGACCAATACTATATCTCAGTCATATAGAAGCCAAACATTAAAGGGGAAGAGAGGGAAAAGAGTGGACCTCAATACATTAACAAGAACTCAGTTACAGCAAGCTCCAGCAGACTAAATCTGACCGGAAAAATGGAATAATAGCAGAAAATTGGACCTCAGGTCCCATCAGTAACCTCGAAATCAAAACAGAATCGACCTAGGCTCAAACCGGAACTCTCTAAATCAGTGGTCTTTGACTGATTTTCGCGAGCTTGATGGGATTTTGGAGTAACTAGCGCCTGTTTCGAAGAACTGTTGCCAGATCTCCGGTGAGATTGAGGAATTTTTGGCGCAAGGTTGAGGGAGATAGCTGTTGTTGGAATAAAGAAACCAATGGACTTCAATGGGGGTTCTCATTTGGTTCCAACGACGTTGATCTTTGGTCTTTGTTGATGGAAGAAGATGAAGTTCAGGCCATTTTTTGGGTTTCTGTTCAAACGCTCAAGAAGTTGATGAACCGGGGGGAGGGGGTGGGGGTTACGAAATTTCTCTTCTGCGACGCTAGCGCTGCACTAGCCTCCCCTCGGCCTTTTAGGTGTTAGGCTATATATCAACGTCCTAAAGTCTAGATTTATATTTGTGTACCTGTTCTTAGGTTCTTAAGGTCTTTTTATTTATTTTTTATCCTCAAGAAAAGTTTAAAAGAGCCCCCAGGCTAGCTTGATGAGTATTGGGTATTGGACTTTAACGGGTTAGTCTGAATTGGGCAAAAAGTTGGGCTCTAAAACTCCTAAAATTATGATCGAACACCTTAGTTAACTCCATTTAATAAAAGATAAAAATACTACACAATGCAAAAATTGATTTTAATTAATTATACTAAACTATGAAATTATTATATATTTTTTATATTTTTCAAGATTATATGAAGATAAAAATAAGGCATTATTTTACTTATTTAAATTTATGAAAGATACGTATACTAAAATATTTTTGAGCTAAAGGAGTTACCTAGCCCTTCAAGTTTACACGTTGTTCCCTCTATTATGGCATTCTTCTTCCTCTCCGACTTTACGATATTATTCTATCAAAAGCTAGTGATTAGCTGACAGTATCGTATCTCGACTAAGGGCCGACTCCACTACTTAAGATTGTCGAATCTAATCTACCTTCTATGACCTAGCTTCTGGTATTTGAACCATTTACGTCGATTGTTGAACCTGACTTTACTTTGACGCGTTCGCCTTTCCCTATATCTTAATTAATCGGAAGAGTCAATAGCTATCCTGCACAGGAATTGGATTTGTATTTATTTTTTATTTCCAAGAAAAGTCTAGAAGGACCCCTAGGGTTAGCTTGATGAGTATTGGGTATTGGACTTTAATGTGTTAGTCTGAATTGGGCCAAAAATTGGGCTCTAAAACTTCTAAAATTATGGTCGAATACCTTAGTTAACTCCATTTAATAAAAGATAAAAATACTACACAATGCAAAACCGATTTTAATTAATTAAACTAAAATATGAAATTATTATATATTGTTTTGTATTTTTCAAGATTATATGAAGATAAAAAATAAGGTACTATTTTATTTATTTAAATTTATGAAAGATACGTAAACTAAAATATTTTTGTCATTTTCATTTTTTGTAACTAAATAAAGTAAAGGAGTCAAAATTAGTTAAAACAAATATATTAGGACTAAACTAAATATTTACATGATAAAATATAAAAAATCTTGGGGAGGGTCAAAATCACATGTCTACAGTAATAATAAACAGGAACAAATTCAGTTCATAATTTTTTTTTACCTAAGGCTTGCCTAAATGTTAAACAAGGATCATGTAGGCATGGTATCTACTGGTTTCAGAAAACAATGAAATAGTAAGGCCTGAAATAAATTGTTTGAATGCATACTTGTTAAACTTGCTAATTGAGGGAATCAATTTATTAATGAGAGGCCGGATTTCAACGAATTTGTTATAAGTTATGCAGCTGATGATATCCATTACTACTGGTTTTAGATCTATACTTGAGTGAAGCGGATCATATTCAATTAGGAATTCCTATATGATTGCTTTATATGCATTGCTGACTTTAAACCTTTGTAGATATGGTATAAACAAAATGCAGAAGCCTTATAGACATAGTATCTGAATGCAAAAGACGCTTTTTAAGCCTATAAACATGGTATCTATCTTGCAGAATTTATTTAAGACATATGAGCATGATATCTAGTTGTAATTGAATATGCAGAATTGAACAATTCTATAGGTATAATTTTTATATGAAGATTGGATATGCAGGAATGTAGTGGTCCAATAGTCATGATTTATATATGAAAGTTAGTGATACAGAATTCAGAATGACCTATAGACATGGTTTTTATATGCATTTGAATATGCAAAATTAAAAATACCTATAGACATGGTATCTACCCTGTGCATACATAGTTACCCGCCCTTTTTAACTAATCATCCCCAAGTGTTTATTATAACTTATTACAAAACAGAATGAATAAAAATTACATTAGAAAAAGTTAAAAAAAGTACAACCAAAAGAGAGCTTGAGTCAGGCTTCATGACTGAAATATGAGATAAACCAACTCAAAGACCACCGATCCAAAGCCTTTCTCCAAGTTGAGTGTGTCAAAGTTTCCTAATAGCCTCAATGGAACTTCGGACAATGCTCACACCCAAATTATATTATCAAAATAGGGACAAGTGCAGTGTGGAAGGGCCAACCCTCAAGTGTCTAAATTCAGAGAGAGCTCAATGGGTCCCAAGGCAAGGCTCACAAGAGGAGGGCAGAACTTAAAGACTAAGAGAGAATGTAAGTGCAGAAACAGATCTTGAAGAACTAGGGAAGTAATGGAAAAGGGAAATGGGTGCTGGGAAATAGTTACAAAATTAACAACTTCACACAAAAGGGATTCAAGGGTTGGGACTGATTTCATAGAGCCATTGGGTTTGGGCATTAATTGATTCTGGGCATGCACGGCAATATGGAACGTTGTTATGCTCATAAAATCAACTAAAATATACAACGACATATAATGATAACATGAGGTTATGATCTTATGAGATCAAGTTTGAGTCATAGACAACAATACTTTAATATTATCATGCCTCAAACAACCATCAATGTCAAACATACTTAGGATACACAATAGATGCAGAACAAGCAGAAGGAAAATGCTAAACAAGTACTGAACTAAACACATAAGTAGGCAGCCAGGAGGAAAAATGTGTTAAATAAACACATAATTGTGATGCTGAATCTTAATTAGAACATACCGTTTAAATAAAGCATTATAGAAAGAAGAAGGCATCATGACTTGTAAACATGCCACAAGTAATAAGAGAGAATACTTTTAAGTATGAGTATAAGTTCAGAAAACTACGAGCGTTCGTGTGTTTTTATGCCAATGAAAGAGTTAGGTATTTATAGTATGAAAACATGCAGAAAACAAGGTAAGGATTGTAGTTCAAAATAATTAGGGAAATATGTGTCAATTAAAATCAGATCAGTATCAAAGACTTCCTTTAATTAAAGAATTAAATCAAATGGTAGCATGCAAGTGCTAAATAAGGAAAGAAATCACATAGGGCTAAATATGACCAATAAGGAAGTATTTCCAGCATAGTATGAGTACACAGTAGGTAATAGAGGCTAGGTTCATCAGACTTTAATTAGGGAAAGGTCTGCAAGAATCCCATGCCAATGTAATCCAGATAAGGGGATCAAATCAATTGAAGTAGAAAAGGTAGGGGTCAGAAGTTTAAAGGAAAATATTCCAACAAGTTCAAGAAACAAGGGAAATCAATTCAATGAGGAAAGAATCAATTACAAGAGTGCACTCAGAATTACAGAGAGATTTGAAATCAATCCTCAATCAGGGGTTATTTTGAGATGGAAATTTAATCTTTAAAGAGTGCATAAATGTTAAGCATGCGAGGCTGAATTTAAGAAAAATAAAAGTGTCATGCAATTGCAAAATTCAGTAAGTAGTAGACTATAGGAACATGGTAGTCACATGGTAACTCAGCAATGGAGAAGATAAAGGGTATCAAATAACATACAAAGGGTCCAGTAGAAAGACCTTAGAATCATGTAGCAGGGAATCAGAATCATACAAAGAAACAAGGTTGAAACAAACATTTCGTAACTCAGTCGAGCAGTAGATGAAACAATGTTCAGAAACTCGAATAGGTCCAAAGGAGATAGGGTTTTGAAATCAAACAGGTTCAAAGATGAAGAACAAGCAAATCAAATAGTGAATAGTCTCAATACTCGAGTAAAACCCCCAAATTTTAGGGTTTTGCTCTCAATCGAGTGTAAAAATGAAAGGACGAGTAATCAAGGCAAAAATACTAATGAAATAAGTTTAGAAATCTCATAAAGAAACTGAGACTTTTAACATGCATCTACCAGTAGAAGAACAACATAAGAAACATGGTAGAAGAAACACACCAGAATCACAGTAGAAGAAACATAAGAAATACAGTGTAAGAAACACCATAAAAATATAGTAGAAGAAACACCATAAAAAATACAGTAGAAGAATCACCATAAGAATTACAGTAGAAGAAACATAAGAAATACAGTAAAAGAAACACCATAAAAAAATACAGTAGAAGAAACACCATAAAAAATATAGTAAAAGAAACATAAGAAATACAGTAAAATCCACACAAGAGAAACACCGTGGAACATGCTAAAGATCAGAGAAACGTTAAGGGTAATTTAACAGAACCCTAGATCGGAAAAAGATGAAGGCTCTGAAGGTATAGTTTTGAAAGAACTTTGAGAAAAATGTTTACAAGCTTAGAGAAAACACATATATACAAAAGATCTAAAAGAATCAAAAAAACCTTGACGGGTTAGGATTTGAGAAGAGCCCAGGTGGTGAGAAAGTCTTGGAAAGTCACTGATATGAGCCGAAGAAGTCGTGATCGGGCTCGAATGAACATGGATGACCAGAGCAAGGTCGGAGACGGTCATAGAACTCGAATCAAACAAGGCCTGAGCCAAGCTTCTTCGTGGTCAGACCTTGAAACTTCAGTAACCAGGTGTGTAAGAGCTATAAAAGGCCGGTGTATGACTTCAATGGCCTTGGAAGCCATGGGTTCTGGTGGTTTTAGGGCGGAAGTGTAAAGAGGTGGCTAGGGTTTCAGAGAGAGATTAAGAGAATGAGGGATTCAAAAGTGGATGGGGATGCAAAAATGGCTAGGGTTTGGGGGTAATGAGAAATTAAAAATGGAAAGATTAAAAGGTGGTCGTTGCTTATTTTGATCAACGGCTTGGATTGAACAGGGAATCCGGGCGGATTATGTTGAAGGGTCGTGGGTCGGGTAGATTAGGTAGTTGGGTTGAGTAATTGGATTTGAAATTGGGGTTAATGGGGGTGTCAAAATCTGGTTAAAATTGTAATGCAGAAGGGCTAATAGTTAAATAGCTATTTTTCTTTTATTTATTTTATAAAAATAGTAAGTAATTTCTGAAAGTAAATTAAAGGCACTATAATGATTAATAATACATAATTAAGTTAAAAATATTGGAGTCAATTTTATAATTATAAACATAATTAAACCTTAAAAGTGGATAATATTGCGATTATATGCAATATAGCTTTTAAAAAGCTAAATTATTTATAAAATATGCAAAAATTATGTTAGCTATATTTTATCATAAATATGAAAATCAAATAGACTAGTCAACAAAAATGATAATTTTAAGGATAATTATTGGGGTTTTCTTGATAAAATAGGGTAATAAATTGATTTTTAAAAAATCTTTAAAATTGAGAAAAATAATAAAATCTTAGGACATACTTATATATGAGTATACATGATTTTTTAAAAAAAGTATTTTATATATTATAAAATATACAGGAAAAAAATTGGATATCAACAGGTGGGACCAAGCAAAACGATCCATATTTTTAATAAGGAATTTAATGAGTTTTTCCTTGAGCTCGGGAGTTAACCCTGTGCTGAGGTATAACCTTTAGACCGGGCAAGTTATCAATCAGTATAACTTGTTCCAGCTCTTCAATCGTTAACTTCGTGGCATCGGAGTCATCGAGGATTACGAAGGTTTGTGGTATCATATAATCATCATCCTCGAAAGTTTCCTGCTGCTTCGATCTGGTCGAGGCTGGCGATTGTGATTGCTATTTGACTTCTTGATTTCCTTCAATTATGATCGTTTTGTTCATGATAGTGCTGATACCTGTATTACCTCATCAATTACAAACATCACTTTGGCTGCAGGTTGTATACACCATTTTGATTCCTTCCGGTGTTGGGATTTCAACACTTGATAAAGTGTTGAAGGAATTGCCCTCATATTATGAATCCAAGGTCTTCCAAGCAGCGCGTTGTACCTCATATCACCATCAATCACATGGAACTTCGTTTCCTGGATATTTCAAGCCATGTTTATTGGCAATATAATTTCCTCTTTAGTTGTTTCACTTGCCATGTAGAAAATGTTGAATACTCGAGCCACAAGCACTATTTGATCTTGGAGGGCGAGTTGCTCCACGACCCTCGATCGAATAAAATTTTTTCCGAGCTACCTGGATCAAAAAACATACATTTAACTTGAATTTTATTCATAAGGGTCGATATTACCAGTGCTTCGTTGTGAGGTTGTTCGTTCCCTTATGCATCATCATTGAAAGAAAATGTATCTTCCAGTAAGTAGTCTGGGTAACGCTTCTCCCTTGTGATTGTAACATTGGTGCATTTAAATTTCGGGCCTTGAGGAATATCGACCCAACCAACAATCATATGAATTATGTGTTGCGATTCCTCATGTTCTTTTTTCTATTTGCATCCCTATCTCTGAAGTGATTTTAGCTCGGTCACACAAAAACTCTCGAAAATGACCTTCATTGAATAAATGAGCTACCCCCTCCCATAATTGTCTGCAGTCTTCAGTTTTGTGACCATGGGTTTCGTGCTATTTGCACACTTGATTTGAGTTCCTTTGAGCTGGATCGATCTGTTAGGGTCTGTGCCATCTAGTGTCCTTAATCTGACTGATGGTTGATACAATACCTTATGCATCGATGCTAAAGTTATATTCTGACAATCGAGGTGCTTCCTTGGATCCGACATCCCTATCGAAGCCGCTTTTTCTCATAAGCCCTCGGGAACTCAGTCCTAGATCATTTCTTCTGTCATTCTGTACGGGGTTGCTTCCGGGCCTGTTATTTCTCCGATCTCTATTGTACGACTGGTACCTATATCTATTTGATCGTGGTTCCCGATAGACATCCCTTTTAACTCTTTCCACAGATCTGTTGGGATAAATCGTATCAACTAGAGTTCCTAATTGATCATCTTCAAACCTAATTTTCGACTGATACCAATTGTGTACATTGGCCTAAGTGATAACTGGATATTTGATTAAATTTGCTTAAACTGTTGTGAAGCTATGGAGAATCGAGAAGGTTGAACAACCCAATCGTCTGTGACGGGAGGAAAATCCTTTCGTTCCGTTTGGAATCGAGATACGAATTCCCTGATCATCTCGTTATCCTTTTGTCTCAATTTGAAGAGGTTCGATTTCCTCACTGCAACTTTAATGGCTCCAGCATGGACTTTCACAAAAGAATATGCGAGCATAGCAAACGAATCAATAGAGTTGAGTGGTAAGTTATGGTACCATATAATGGCACCTTTCGATAAAGTTTCTCCAAATTTATTTAATAGAATGGATTGAATCCCATCATCTTCTAAGTCATTTCCCTTTATTCCGCATGTATACGAAGTGATGTTTTCATTAGGATAGGTGGTCTCATTGTACTTGGGGATGTCTGGCATACGAAATTTCTTAGGAACGGGCTTCGAAGCCGTACTTTGAGAGAAAATCTTCTGCACGAACTTCTCCGAATCCAAACCCTTTAGGATCAGGGGTTCCCCCGGTATTTTTTCCACTCGTGAGTTGTACGTTTCTATCTTTTTGTCATTAACCTCGATTTTCTTTTCACCTGATTCTATCCATTTAGTGAGCTCCTTGAGCGTCTTTATGACGGCGGGGTCAGTTCCCCATCCATTATCGTTCAATTTCTCCTATGCAGGTTCAACCCTATGAACAACTTCCCGTGATGTATAGAGTTTGATTCTGCTTAGTGCTCGATTCTGCTTTGGAGTGGTGCTATCGCCGTTTGCAGAGTTTGTAACATTTCAAATATCATTCGGATGCTAATCCCTCCTTCTTCACAACTCTGTACGTCCTGATTTGTGTTGTGAGGATTAATACTAGGCAATCACTATTATCCTTAGCCCCACGGTGGACGCCAAACTGTTTGCCCTAAAAATTGAATAACAATTAAACTTAATGTTGTTTTAAGGATACGTGATTTTACCTAATACTAATTGATTACCATAAAGATAAGTAATGAAAATTGACAATAATATAAAGCAAATCAGTATTTGAATAAAGCCCTCGAGTTGGTAGAGCAAGAACAGTTAAAAAGCAGCAAACTGATAAACAAGAGAACGTGAATTAAAGAGAGAATATTATATTGCTTTGATCTGTGTGAATGTAAGGTCCCTATAAATGATGGGGACTCCCTTTATATAGTATAGAAATCCTAATTATGGTATAACTCTAATTACAAAAGCAAATCCCATGAGTAACCTGAACTGCCGCCCTTGATTTGATCAGTTCCGAAATTTCTGCCGTAATCTTCGACCGGTTATAGATATCTCTTATTTCTATTTATTGCGCTTTGCTCGAAGCCAGTCATATTTGATCTCGATCGCTGTTGGCCTCTATCTCGACGGACACTTCGATTCTCGAACTCGACACCTTACCGTCGTGCTCTGGCCTGATCCATTGCAATAAGAGAATTGGTATCATATATATATATATCATATAAATTGGAGTAGATGGAGTAAACAAATCGAATTGATGGAGTAAACAAATCGAATTGATGGAGTTGGCATTCATTCATTAAGGTCTTCATTTTCCACAAATAAAGACATAAAAAGGTCTCCATCTGCGAGTTTCCAACCACTATCCTCTATCCTTGTCAAGAGCGGTTTCCAAGAAAAAGCTATACGAAGGTATAGTACTACTCCTATAAATTAAAGCGTCACATATATTCAGACACAACTACTTAGCCCTTCTGTTTCTTTGTTTCCCCGTATAAATTACTAAACTCATCATCGTTTTGTTCAACTACTAATTAATATGGCGGACTCTTACAGCCACCCTTTGTTTAGCTGCAGGAGTTGCCGGAATCCGATTGCTCTTCGAGATGATCTTCTCTCTAAACGTTTTGTGGTAATTACTCTAAAATTTTACTCCCTTTGACTTAATTTATATCCCTTAAATTATAGCTGGATTGGCAAGAAGTTGAAGAAAGAAAGATTGGAGTAAGAGTTTTCAAACTAATCGGTTTCAATACCGTGTAATATTTATGTGATTATAAAAATTTTAAAACTTATATTTTTAATATATCAAAACTAAGGATGGCTCAATAAATTTAGTAATATAAAGTCAAATTTAACAAGAGGCCTTAAAAAAAGATCAATATATTTTTATTTGAAGTAGAGCCCTCTAGCTTTTTGAGAATAAAAATTGTAAATGTTTTGCAAAAATTATTTAATCTTTCTTCTAACATTATTAATCTTAGATATAAAATCCTATTCAATAAGTTGATAACTTTATATCATAATAATTATTTGATATTTCAATATATTTGTTCTAGTGATAGAGACCTGAGAAAAAAAAAGAGAGTTTAAAAGCGTACTACTTATTTTCTAATAATAATGTACTCATTTCTTTATATAAAATATTTTACTTTTTGCTTTAGAATACTTAGGACATGTTTGGTCATAGATTTAACCAAAATATATTTTGAATTGTTTTGGCAAATACATGTTTGGTCATAGATTTTAATTTTTATCTACACTTTGGCAAATCTCTAAAATTCAAAATCCAAATCCTAAAATCAGCTCAAGAGCTAGTTTTGGGCTAAAATATCACTACTACATTTTTAAAAAATTGCCCAAACTTTTTTATTTTATAAATGAGCTCATCATTTATTATTTTTTAACTGTGCTGCTTCATCTTTCTCGGTCATTTGATGGTGTATTATGTAGTTCATTATAACAATGATATTTGTACCAATTTTTTTTATTTTCAGGACTATGGTTTGCGATAATATAATGAATGTTATTGATAATGTACTATTGGGTATTTGTGATAGTTTTTAGAACTTGTGTATAAGCACGTTTCATGTTTTCACAAAAAAAAAAACAGTTTTGAAAACTTATATCCAAATATTTTTATATTCAAACCAAACTTCGCACAAATAAAATTTTCAAATAAATTTGGAATCTATAGCCAAACACTAACTTGATATTTTCTAAAATAAATTGGTGGCTCACCTGACCAGAAGAGATGTTACGGGATGGATAGGATCTTTCCTTCCTTAACCGGAAGTATGTGGTTCGAGTCTTGGGAACGAAAGAAATTCTTTCTAGAGAACGATTTCAACTTAAATGGACTTATATGCTACAAATTCGAATTAGTAAAGGCCCCAAATCAAATATTGGGTATCGAATAGGAACTAAAAAATAATTGGGGCCCTTAAAATTCCGGTGCCTAAAGCCCCTTTTAGTGACTTCACCCTCTAGCCACCCCTGGTTACAATATTATTATTTGTACAACTATACATGAATTTGTCATCAACGGTATCCTAAATATATAAAGGTACAATTTTATTTAAACCAATTAACGAAGAAAATTGTATTATACCTTTTGTAACGATACAAGTGTTTTTTGGATAGTTTATTAACTGTATATTGATTTCAATTGAATTGATAAATTAATTTACATAGGCAAAATCGGGAGGAGCATTCCTTTTCAAGCATGCAATGAATGTAGTGGTGGGAAAAAAGGAAGATAGACAGCTATTGACGGGTTACTTTAGCGTTGCTGATATATTCTGCAGCAAGTGTGGTGAGGAGTTGGGTTGGAAATATGTTAAAGCTTATGATCCTTCCCAAAAGTACAAGGAAGGCCGTTTCATTATCGAGACTGCTAAAATTCTCAAGGAATATTGATGATTTGTACACATCTGTAAATTAATAAAATTTCTGGCCATGTAAATATTGATGCTATCTATAACCTACATTTAATCTTTTTATGTCATGCTACAGTACTATATGTACTGATCTGTAAATCTTGGTAAGTTTTCATGTACAAGCAGCAGTTTGTCTAATTGCAAGCATAATCATACAAGAACTGCCTTAATCTAATAGGATGCGTGAATGTTTCACCGCTAATATGATAAAAAGGGTCTGATATGGTCATCAAGCTAAATTCTAAATTCTAAGCTAAATTTAAAAAATTAAACCAAACAAAAAAACAGGGTCTGATATGGTTATCAATATCAGAAAAAATAGTCATCAAGCTAAATCTAAAAAATGATAGAATAAATAAAAATTAAAAATGGATTAAATATGAATAAGAACTAGATTGTCTATTTAAAAAATGAATAACTCTAAGGAAGGGAGATATTTTTTTAAAAATTAAATAAGAATTCCCACCATTTCACTCAGTGCAAGACTTTCCTCTTGGAGAGAGAGCAACCATCTGATCTGATTTCTCTTCGCAAGCTACGACACACGAAGGAATGGTTCCATGAATCATGGTGGATCATAACAGATTTTCCATCAGAGGAGTACTACGACTATATCATCGTCGAGGCACTCCAGTTTGAACATGCCAGGTTGATTGTAATGAGTTTAACTTTTACACAAAGTCACAAATTGAGGGTTTCTCAAGTTTGAAAAATTAGAAATTCTTCCAAAAGTGATTATATTCAAGAAGTCATGGATAATATAGTTATCCATATTATTCGTCGTTTAACCTATTTTTTATTCCTATTAAATAAGAATTATCGGTAGCTTATCTATTTTTCATTATCCGATCTCGACATGTCTTATATCCGACCCAACCACCCGTTTATTTGCCCCTGATGTGGACCATGAGGTATAACTTATAAGATCTGAAATTTAGCTGAAAATGACGATCTTCGTTTTGTCAAGTAATTTTAGTGGGGTAATGGATCAACACAACTTGTTTCTTTCGGTGAACCAATAGGCTTCGGGTAGAACATTGCATCTTATAAGTTCATGTCCTTTCAGATATGACATATTTATTTGACATATTTTAATATTGAAAATTGTAGACCTTTTCTAAAAAAAAATAAAGATAGTAAATATTATTGTAGACATCAAAATTTTAACAGATCAAGCTAAATTCTAAATTCAAGATATCATAAGTCTTTTAAAATCCTAAGAGTCTATTAGTTGCTTAGAGGTTATTTTATCCTAAATCCTAAATCACACAAATATAAAAAGATGCATATTTCAAAGAGGTGTCTCAAAAATTCATAAACTCTTGGGATAATATTAAAATATAATCGAATGCTTCATGACTATTAAATAGTTCAAGAAGCTGGAGATCAAATACATCCTCATGAGGTCTGTATTATCCAACACTCAAAAAATACAATTAATTAGTAAAATTATTTTTATCTTATTTTGTGATTGCAATTTATTTTTCGTATCTCAAAAATTGATTTCAAACAATAATTTTTAGCAACTCAATAGTTCAAAAATATGATAATAAATTTGGGACACTAGAAAATATTTTAAATTAAAATAGAAAGAAAATGCTTGAATGGGACCATTGTTGGGCTTTTTCATGGGTAATACCCATCAAATAAATGGTCAGCCCAATAAAGATTCAACCCAAAATCGAAGGGCGGCAGGGCGGCCACGATCAACTGCTGTGTACAACAGCGAACTCTCGCTCTTCCAACAAAATCAACTCAAAACCAAGCGCATATCCTCTTAATTAACTGACCCTTTAATTTCTAATCAAGAATGGCAAGTATGAACATGAGTGCGGACTGAACAGGTTAGTATAATATTCAAAGCATTAAAATAGTACTATTAGTTATTGTTTTGTATCAGATTTTCATATTGGTAGGTGAGTCCAAGCAAAGAATAAAAAGCCTTCACTCATTTTCCTTCCATTTCTGCTTTTTCTTATCAAACATAATTGTCCTCAGTGATGGTGTTGAATTGGTTTTTACAGTTCAGATTCTTGTCATATCTTACATATTGTATTGTTGCAATTGGTGGGTTAGCTTTCTTTACTTGACTAATGTTTTATTTTGAATTGTAATTTGTATTGTATTGTTAATTGATGAAAAGTAATCCTGTCTCTGTCAAAGCAGCTTAATTTTTTTCCCGAGTTTCGTGATTGATACTTTCACCCAATTCCGTATACAAGTTATTATCACGGCCGGGCAAGTTAAACCTATCCGTGGTTGTTCTTATCCTGTAGAGCAGAAATCTGGGTCGTCTGCATTTTATTCTAAGGTAACTTTTTGTTTTTTTCTTTACTGTCTCTCTGAAGATTGATGGATTATGCATTAGCTTTTACTCCACTAGTTAAAGTTATTACCTTTGTTGAGTTTCCGTTGTATAACTTTTTCCTGTAGGATTTGGTCATTTGGGTTTCTGGTGTAAGTGATAAGTGAGGGACTTATCAATTGGATTTGTGTTGAATGGATGAATTGGTCGGACCTCGCTTGTACAGCTGCTATAAATGTCACAATCATGTTTCTCTTCATGATGATATAGTCTCTAAGGCGTTTCAGGTAATTGATTCCGTATGTGCCTTGTTGACTTTTAGTTATTCTCATGTCTAAATACTGTGCTTTTGTGTTAGTGCTTTGTATATGGATGATTCTTGAGACATGATTATGGCGGTTTAAGTCGCAATAATATCTTTTCAGCGAACATCAAAATTATTTACTGTTCTTGCAATGGCTCTATTTGGAATGAGTAGAGGTCAAACTTAGTGCCTATCTCTTATTACTCACTACTAGTTTCCAATTTTTGTTAGTTTTTAATTGGCGTTTCAGATGAATTTTATTCAATAAATACCTTATTTGTCTTGAACTCAAAGTAAAGGACGGTCATCGCTCGTATTTAAGGAAAAACTAAATGAGAAATGAAGAAAAATTAGATGAATTAGCTCACTCTTATTGATGGTTTTGACCACTTCTTGACTTCAGCCTTCATGGGATGTAAGGAATAATGATTATTGTTTTCTTTTAGTCCTAGAATTAGTCAAGTCTTAACATTAAGCTAATAATGGGAAAGGAAGAACTAATTCTCTTTTGCACTTCAAGAGTCAGATAATTTTAATATAGTTAGTTTTACTTGCGGTCATCTTGTCGTTGAGAATCGTCCAAAGAAAAGAAATGTTGCTTTTCAGGGAAGAAATGGCAGAGCTTTTCTGTTTACTCATGTGATGAATATTAACGTTGGAGCTAAAGAAGATAGACATCTCATGACTGGTCTTCATACTGTTGCTGATGTATACTGTGGGGATTGCAATGAGGTTTTGGGCTGGAAATATGAACGAGCGTATGAGCAAACACAGAAGTACAAGGAAGGGAAATTCATACTTGAGAAATCTAAAATCGTTAAAGAGAATTGGTAGACCGGCACCAATTCATTATTGATTCTTTATCTCTAGTACTTAATGTAAGTAATGTTTATCCTATCTATACATATCTGTGTACAGAACTTTCCAAACTGAAAAAATTGCAAATGCTCAATTGAATATTTCTGCCATCTCTTATTTCATAGTAAAATTTATTGGTACGCAACTCTGTTAGTTGACAATTGTCTATACATTTTTTTCAATTTATCCGTATTCCCAATTCTCGTTGAACAGTATATAGTTTATGAAGAGCCCCCGATACTTTGTGGGGTAACTCTGCAATGACTCAGAGCTGATTGTGGGACACGGTCGCTATTGCATGTTAAGATGCCAACCTTAACATTTTAGGTTTTTGATTATGTCTGCATCAGCCAGTTCTCTTGGTGTCACAGGAAACCAAGGGTTGAGACTGCCAGACGGCTTGCTATGATTATTTAGATTTCCTATACCAAAGCTTCTAGAAGCTCTTAATCCCACCCTTGCACAGTGACACTTTGTGAAATCACTCTGCATTAAGCCGGTAGATCCAAGACTGAGTTGGCTCCGGCTGCAGTGTCTTTAAAACTCGGGTGAGAGGCTAGTTGTAGATATAAGAAGAGGAGGAAGGAGGAGGGTATACTTGTGGTAGAGAGTGCACCCTTTGTGCCCCTAAGTTCAAGCTAAGAGCCCTTTAAAAGGGTTTTCTTGTGATTGCTGACTTTTGTCCTTGAATGAAGTATGAAGTTATGACATTTGGTACATCTGTCTTATAAGTAAGGCTTATGCCTCGTCATTGCTATGAGTTTCTCTTTATTTTTAGTGCAATTTCAAGTTTGTTGATCTCCAGTCGTCTCTTATCGACTACATAGCATAAGTAAACCAAAGATCTAATGAATTTTTCATTCCCTTGAAAAAGAAAAGATGTGCTAAATCAGATAGCTGTGCACCGGTTAACATAGAAAAACACATAAAGGTTTGCTGCACTTTATCTGTTGTATGATTAATTTTGCTTACCTACTTCTGAGTATCTGCTTAGCTATGACTAGTTCCTTATAAAGAAAATGGGCATGGGGTCCGACTCAACTCCAAAAGTTAGTTCTCGAGATATGGTTGCCTAAAACTATATTAGTAGACAATAACCCGTTCCCTGAACCAATGTGGGTCATTCTAACATCTTCATCCTCCTAGGAACAAAGGAAATACTAATGATTCTAGAAAAATCATAGAGATGTTAAGGAAAAGGCTTAGGTACCATAAGAAAGTAATAATACAGAATTCCGATTAGAAGGATATCCTGCTTCAGTTGCAAGAGCCATCTTGCAATATGCAATACAAAACTGAGGGCCGTTCAGTGTAATAAAGCACTGTAGTAACGGCAACAAACCCAATGTAATCCCACTAGTGGGGGCTGGGGAGGTTAGAGTGTACGCTGACTTTACTCCCTTACCTCAAGAAGGTAGAGAAGCTGTTTTCGGGAGACCCTCGGCTCCGGAAAGATAGAGAGCAAGGAGAATTAAAGCACAATAGTCAAATTAGAAACTATCCTGACTGACTTACTAAGGCACAAAATCCATCTTTCTATCTCTTGCGAAAACTTGGCAGTTAGTTGAATAATAATGAAGTAGAAGAGGGAAAAGAAGGGTCTCGCACTGGTGCATTAGCATTTTGGCTTGTGTGTTCCATTGCAATGTGTTGGTTAGGAAGAGGGTGATGAATGTGTTGGCCTCTATAAGTTACAACCACCTTGTTTGCATCCGTTGAGCTTTGCTGAACATGTCTTCTTGCTGGACAATTTTCAACTTCATTACACCTATAGTAGCTCTTGAGAAAGGGCGAACAACCAGTTCTCTTCATTCCATACTTTCTCCATCTCCATTGATCCGCCTCACTCAATTTCTCAGCCAATATTTCATATCTTTCTGTACTCTTTCCACGATAAGAAAACGCCTTAGCCTTCTTCAATTCTTGATAATTGCATTGAACCTCTTGCCTTCTTGTTCTTCTTCTTCTCCTCACGTTCTATAGCGAGTGGAGAGTTTGGAATAGTTTCAGTTTTGTTTTCTGGGTTGTGGGGTTCAGTTGTAGAATTGGTATTCGCATTCTTGGAAAGGCAGCAAAGTTCATCTAACCCAAAACAATGCTCGATCTCCACGTCGCTAAAATCACCAAACCAATCACTTTGTTCTGGAAATAGAGTTGGTGTGTTTGTGTTAGCAGCAGAATTACCTTGGCTAATGTCCTGATCGACGCTGTGATCGATAAGAGCAGTGGTATTAACGTTGTTGCAACTTCTCACAATTGCCCATAAATCCCAATCGTTTTCATCCATTGAAATTTTCTAGGAGAAGGCTCCGTTCATGTAGGTTTTTGTGTGTGTGTATATATATATATATATATATATATATATATATATATATATATGTATGTATGGATTTAGTTTTCCATAGAAAAGTAGGAGTTTAAACAAAAAGTTTGGGCCGTTTGCTATACGCGGCAAGGAGATTTGCATTGTAGTGTATTGATCGATTCTTGAATTATGTATGTAAGGAAATCTGAACAATTATGGAAACAAATTTAGATACTTCTATACGTAAATTATATTTGATTTTTCTTTTTCGAAAATTCTATTTTTTTGATCAAGCGGTTAGAGGCACCAAAAAGAAAATTTGTATGCACCTAAACTATGTCCCTCTGAATTAATTCGAAGGTTGAGAAGTAGCAACTAACAAGTACCCATCCGCCTTGAATTAATACTCCGTAACATTGCTTTTGGATTTATTACAGTTAATTCCTAAGCCTTATATAAGCAGTACCAATTCATTGTGAACATGTTTGTGAAAATAGCATGAGGTAGTTAGTTTTCAGATTAGTAACTGAAAAATAGTCAGCGTTTGCAAAGTTATTAAAAATTAGCCATTGTTTGCTGAAACACGAAAAGTTTCAGCATAATATGATGGATTATGGATCTCCTGGATGTAAATTTCCAACATATTATGTTTGAATTCCAGCACATGAAAAGTTACAACATAATATGCTGGATTATAGAGGTCCTGTGTATAAACTTCTAGCATATTATATTGAAACTCCAGTATGTTTAGAAATTATAGTGGAATCAAATATGTTAAAAAATCTAACTCCAATATATTATGCTGGAATCTTTTCAGATTTTTAAGTGTGTTTTTGTTCAGATTTTATCTTTACATGAAAAAAGTTCTAAATTTCGATTACTTTTGAAAGTGTGGCTATTTTTCAATTACCGGTTGTAAATCTAGCTATTTTTTTTAATTTTTCGTGTTAGAATAATACTCAGAAATATGTTTGGTTTTGATTAAATATTCTTAGAATAATTGAAAATAGCATGGGTTAGTCAGTTTTTGCGTTGATAATTGAAAAATAGCCAATATTTATAAAGTCATTGAAAAATAGCTACTACTTTATGCAGCGATAAAATTTGGACAAAAACACCTTAGTTGAAACACGGAAAGTTCAAGCATAATATATTGGATTATAGAACTCTTGCGTATAGCTTTTAAATATAATGTGTTGGAACTCTAGCATACTATGAAATTTAAACGTATCATGTTGGAGCCTTATATATAAAAAATTTAAACATAATATATTATGTTGGATTTTTTATAGTATTTTTATTCAAATTTTATTTTTATATAGAAAAATGGCAAAAGTTTGATTATTTTTAAAAATTTAACTAAGTTTTAATAAGAGTTGTAAATAAGGTTATTTCTGAAGAATAGCATGCGTACAGATTTCGCTAAGCTAAATAGAAATGTTAGCGTTTCTACTTTCTACCAGTGATCTTGAGCCATCAACAGGAATTGATAGTTAACTTTCTAATGATTTAACATTATATTATTATATATGAGATTGTGACCATTACCGTTAGTTCACGGAAGCCGTTTCTTTTGGCTACCAAGATTGATAATAACAATAATAATTATTAATACCTAAAAAGTTCAATAGCATTTTGAAGAAAGCTGCGATATGTTGCGAAGTTCTATAGACATTGGACAAATTTTAAACGGTACATCTTGCCATCAAATATTTTAGGTGTTATTTTGAAGAAAGCTTGCGTTATGTTGTTAAGTTCTATAGACATTAGACAAGTTTTATATTAATCTAATGTAATCGAATATTATGTCGCTAAGCTCTATTTTAGGATCTTAATTAGAGTAGATATGGTGTTTTATTGAAGTATATTAAAAAAAATTGAGATATTTTTCTACAGGTATCATTAAAGTCTTATGATTAGTCTTATGGTGTCTTATGATTATTTTGTTTTTGTAATCAAACTTTATCTAGTACCTAATAATTATGATGGTTTGCCGTGTAAAAACTAAAATTGAATAATAATTAAATTTATGTGCGGTTTTAAGGATACGTGGTTTGATTCAACACAAATAATTAAGAATATAAATGAATTACAGACGAAATAAGTTATCAAACCAATTGCGATGTTATGGCCAAGTCTCAACTTAGAATAAACAGTGACTTCGCCCTTGAATAGACCCTCGGTTCGAGCCCAATCGTAAATGAAGAATAAGATAAGTGAACAAGAACCTTATCAATAGCTAAAGACAGAATAAATTTGTATTGCTTTGATTCACGTGTTACAAAAGAAAAACTTTCTCTTTATATAGCAGGAGAGTGTTATACGCACTATAAGTCTAAAAAGGTAAAAACCTTCCTTTTTCGTTAATTATTGATCCATAACCGACATCCAGCGAGATACGCGTCGTGATATTGGTTGGTGCGCGGATATCACGATCCTTTATCCGTCGCATATAATTGTTCACCGTGTTTTCCGAGGTCTTAAAATTCAGTCTTGGTCCGAGACGCATCGCTTTACCATACCCGATGATGAGCACATTGTTCACTCTTCTTGGATCTCGATAGGAAGGGTCTCTAACCTCGATTACAATCGTGTGCATTCGTGCCCTTCTTCCGTTTTCTCACCGAGAAATCAGGGTAGATATTATCCCCAATTTTACCTGTACATAGATAGTCCTCTCGTTTTTCGAAGAGTAGGTTTACTGAAACAATAGAAAGTGATAGATGAACCCCGGTTCCTTCCTTCATACGTTACAACCGACATGACGAGTAAACCAAAACGACCCATCAGTTGCGTTGTTGTGACTTCGGACACGTATCAATCACCGGTTTGGATGTCCTGGGATGCGAAACGTTGCGCACGGATCGTTTTCCCTCTATTAAAGCTTCGACCTTTTTTCACTTCTTCCACTTATCGATTCTACAATTTTCCGCTGAACTCTCTAATTTCTTTTAACTCTTTCAAATCTTCATAAATTGCTCCTTGAACCTTTATATCCTCATCTCCAATCCTCATACATTTTCTTTAGATCTAAAACCTTAAACTTCATATTTTTCATCAAACCTTCATATTTCCCAAGTGACAATGGCAAAAACCTCAAAGTCAGTGCCTTAGCAGGCTGTTCCTTCATCTTTCCACCCAGCCGTAGATGAGGAGGTGGCTGTTCCTGAGATGGCGTAAGAGCTCACCATGAAAACCGTCGTACTTAGGGGATGCTCTATTGGGAATGACTTCAACATCGAGAAACCCTCTAGTCAATAGGACTGAGGCGAGGGAGCATAGAGATACATATGCTCGGTTATTGTTGAAACTCTACCCATAGCCCGAGCCGACTGTAACTGTAAGGATAATGATGTTGTCATCCCCGGGCCCAATGACGACATCACTACTAATGTGGAGCGGTATTTAAGTGTTTACACTTAACCCTTCATCCTCGCTCCGATGGACCCCAAAGTCGTTGATTTCTGCAAAAGGTATGTGGCGTGCCTTGGGCAAATCCACCCATCCTTTTGGAGGAGTGTGATCCTCTTACATCATTTTGTGAACAATACTGAAGCCCCTCGATTCACCCTCGACTATCTACTTTGCCGATACAGTCCCCAAATCTACCAAAGGGGGATGATTAAGCTCGCCTGCCGAGCAAGCAAGTTTCCATTTTTAGCATCGACGAGGACCAAGATCGAGGATGGTAGGGGAGGTTCGTTTGAGTGAAAATCAAAGACCTCATCCTTTTTGAGTTTCTTCCATTCCCCGAGAAGTGGAACGCTTCCCGTAAGTATATTCCTTCTCGAGTATTTGTCATTTCTTTTTGTTCTTTCTCTTATTGCCTATGTTTATCATCGTGTAGTTGTTGCCCACATTCCTAATGCAATTTCTCTCTTCAAGGAGTGGATTGAGCGGACCTGCAAACACATACCTTAATCTTAGCGTGCATGACACAAGCTCTTGAAAGGCAAATAGGAAGCCCGTTCCCAAGTTGAGGCCCTTTTCTGAATAGTTACTTTGTACTATTAGCTTACGCATTGCTACGTATCCTTTTTTTCTTACAGGTTTTCCAAGACCGCAGAACTCAGGTCATTGGGTAAGGACGGGGATTCGTCCTTGCTTGCTAAATCCTTCGCTTTGGAGCAGCCCAAGGCTGCCGCAAAGGCGGAGAAGAAGAAGAAGAAAAGGAAGTCATCGGATTCCTCGAACGCCGAGGAGAAACAGCAGAAACTGAACATGCATTCCAAAAAATAAAAAAAGAGCACCAAGTCTAGTGTACCGGACTCCGATTCCCTCTATCGGCTCAGGGACGAACCCAAGAATGATGGCCTTTGTACTGCTCATGGCTTGACCCTTAACGAGGGTGGACATACAACACTCAAGAAAGATGACCATGAGGTATATCCCGCTCTAGCTTGAGAACCAGATGGAGAGACGGAGGCCACGACCTCTCAAGAAGATGTTCTTATCCCGTAGGAGGTAGCTGGTGTCATTGACATAGTGGAAACAACCTTCTTCATCGAGTCCATGCGGGCAAAGAAAGTCAAGCGAGATGGCGCAAGGCCTAGAAGACCCCTCAAAACGTTCTTCGATGGCATATATATGTCCGCACTGAGGACATTTCTGGGCTTGGTCACCTGGAGGTCCCGAAAAAGGATGCACCATCGGGAGTGGGTAAGCCGTGTTCGATCCCAACACTAGTGTAGAAATCCCTCGTTCCGAGCGTGGCCTCGTGCCCAAGAGGACTATCGTTCTTACGATCCTGGTAGACACCCAAGTATTATCCGCTCTGGTAGGTGTAGCTAGATACCTCCGATGCCTAATGACTGAGGAAGACCAGGCAAAGATGAATGAAGTGGGCACATATAGCTTCTTCAATTTAGCACAACAGGCGTTGAACCGGGTAAGACATTTACCCTTCGCACTCCTTTGTGAACCTTGTTTAGCTTTAGTTTTGTTCTAATAACTTCATCATTTTTTCAAGCTTCAGTGCTTCATAATGAAAGACTCCTCCTATTCTGCTTGGAGATCAACCAGCTCGAGTTTGAACTCAAAGAGCAGGTCTTAAAGGACATGTAAAACGCTCTTAGTGAGCAGTAGGACAATACCCTCAAGGACCTCTTGATTCTCCAAGCTGAGTTGGAAAAAGCCTAGAAGGAGGCCTAGACCCTGAAGTGGGAATACGCCAATCCTTTTGAGAAGGTAAAGATCTTTGAGGATAAAAATGAGTAGTTAGTTGTGGTGACCAACAACACAACTACGCAGGTCCAAGAGAAGATAGAACTGATCGACCATCTTTGTGCTGAGATAGATGAGGTCAATACCACGACCGATGGCTTTGATGATTCCGGATGGCTTTGATGGCTTTGATGATTCCGGAGACGAGTCCAGCCCCAGTGAAGACCATGCGTAAATTCCTTGATTATTTTTCAATTCTTCCATATGTATTTTTTTTTATTTATGTTGAGGCTGTTCTTTCGTGCCTTTGTAAATATATTTTAGAGTATGTAAAATTTCCCCACTTTTGGAAATACCGTGTTTTTTACTTTTCTAGCATCTACTTGAAATTTTCTATTTGCGTGTTATTTTTAATGCCTTAGCATAAATTCCGATGTAGTTCTAGGGCATCAGTTTTTTGGAGGTCTAAATGTAGCCCGAGTTTGATGCAACTTATGGTTGCTTGTGGATTCGAATCCTCGGTAGAACCAAAGGTCTTTAAGATGCTCAAGTTTTTCAGACGATATTTTTTATGAGGGTAACCTTTTAGTAGCTTTCGATTTTTCTTAAAGGACATACTTTCTAGTTACAGATTTCAGATGTCTTCGATCTATTTTTAGGGTGATCGTAGCCTTTCATATTTGGGCATCGCCTAATAGGTTTGGTGCCTCCGGGATTCGGTAGCCTAGGGCGTTCGAGATTTTATCAAGCGACAGTCCCCGAGTAGGGGTAGCCCATGAGCTTTTAGGATCCAGGACCAAAGAAGTGAAATGCACAGTAACAAAGCGTAAAGGTAGTAGAAATTTCAGTCATTGCTTAATATGCAAGGTACATTATCGAAGGCGCATAAAACTTGTACCATGCCTAGAATGGACTATGTGGGCACAGTTCATATGACTGTTTGACCCTTACAATGAATCCTAACCACCAAGCCTTGGCTATTAGCACATAAATTTTCTTTTCCGTTGCTAAAGGTCTTAAGCTGGGGGTAATAATCCCTAGTATTCGAGGCCGAGCTCGTGAAGGTTTGAATACTGTTGATATGATGTAAACGATCAGTTATTCTGGTCGAAGACCGTTCTTCAAATATAAAGGTAGCATGTTTTACTATTGCCTCGTTAAAAACCTTGCCTAAAAATCCACTTTGGGACAAAATCGGTTCAAGGAAAAAGAGTGCAACACGTACTTTCTGACCTGATTGCGACATCCGTCCTTTGCTGGTTACTTGCATATATTAGTCTAATTTATAACACTATTAAAAAAGGAATTGAGTTAGTAGCTTAGCAGTACTTCCACTTTAAGTGTGTCACGTTCCAGTTGTTTGGTAGTTGTATAATGTTTCTTGCTTCGAGTTCATATTAGCCTTTACCGGTATTTTGATAACTCGATACCAACCTTCCCAATTCGGGCCCAATTTCTCTTTGTTCAGGTTCCTTGTGTGTAGTTTTACCTTTCTCAATACGAAGTCCTCGACTTGACAATGTCGGAGGTTGGCTCTTTGGTTGAAGTATCTTTCTACTCACTACTTCTAGGTGGCCAACCGGACCATGGCGGCCTTTCACCTTTCATCCAGCAGTTCTTGTCTTGTGATCATTGCCTCTCTATTTGACTCTTCGGTAGCTGTGAGCACGTGATTTTTGACCTATATGAATTACTCCCATAAATTCAAAACAAAATAATTTTCTTTAATTTGCAATTTTGTGGACTTTTTGTGACACTTTTGTTAATTGTTCGCATTTGTCTGTGTATTTTATTTAATGGAGATACTAAAGATATACGCATTTTCATTTAGGATTCCTTTTAACACTTTTGGATTAATTAGGAAATTAGTAATAAAAAAATATATAAATAAAAAATAAAATAAAATTAGCTTAATTTGCACTTTGATTTTTTTAGCTTTGATTTTGAGTAGTTTGTGATTAATTTGCCTTGGATTAATTGTGTTAATTATCATTTTAGGTTTAATTAGTTTTTTTATTAAGAGTGGGAATTAATTTAGGTTTTCATGTTAATTTGGAAAATATTTAAAAATTAGAAATTGAAAAAAAGAAGAAGAAAGAAAAGATTTGATTTTAGAGAATTGACTAGTTCTCTTTGGGCCAATCCACCAGCCCAAGTCACAAACCCACCCAAACTAGCCCATACCCATGCCATTTTACCCCGCCCTCCCATAGACAAAACGACGTCGCTAAGGCCAGGTTTAATCTTGGCCATTTATTTCCCTTCATCTGACGGTCGAGAATTGGGGTGGAGATAATATATAAATATTCCAATCAGCCCCCTACCCCAGTTATCCTCATACCCTGTCCCCCAAAACCCTAATCCACTCCAATGTAACACTACTGCTCTCCGCCGTCCGCCGCCAGCCGAAAATCGTCGTCGTGGCGGCAAGTCTCCGTTGGCCTTCAAAAATACACCACTACACCTCCCCGACCTTCTCTCCCCATTTCTGTGACTACCGTCCCTAAAGTATCAACCAATCCCCTCGAATATTTGTTTCAAGCAGCGGCTGCTCCGCCGTCCACGTTGGCGCCGGTGCCCAATCACCTCCAAATCAACACCCTAGAGTCCCCTAGCTTCCCTCACCCCGGATCAGTTAGTCTCCTACCTCGAATCTATTCCTAGCTTTTCGAATATCAACTTGAAAACCTGAAAAAAATCTCACCACCCACGAAACCACCCAAAACACACCACCTGTGGTTCTTTCACCTCTCACACATTGAAACCACTGTCAGAGCCCCCGAGTATCTTTGCAACTCTCCAAAAGTGAAGCTAGGGTTTAGAGTTACTGCATGGAGACCCCAGAGTCTGAACTAAAAATCTAAGTCTTTGCTTTAATTCATCTTGTTTATTAGGCTCTAATTTAGTCAAACATGGTAACCTTGCCTGGTAATTCATTATCCGTGCTTGTCTCTTGAAAATTGTAAATTGAGATTCTGCCTAATATTGGGAAATTAGCTTGGTTTAAAAGACGGATGTCTAAATATGCTTATCAAATTTCTGGAATTGTTCTAGTTTGTTTATTCAACGGATGCCTCGTCTTGGTTTCTTTTCTTTGACTCACACTGATAGTATAAACTTGTTACTTGATACATTTGATTTTAAGTTGATTACTTGATGTATTTGGTTCTTGAATTTTGGTTGATTAATTGATAGATTAGTTTCTTGAGTTTCAATTGATTAACAAGGGATAAGAAGTAGCTTAACTTTGATTTTCTTAGTTTAGATTTAGAATAGGTATCTATGCCTGTCAATCTGTTAATATTTGCTCTTCTTGTTGGATAATTTGACCCTTGGTAATTAATCTTGGTTAGTCTTGACCAATTTAAAGGGGGTGGGGTTTAGGTCCAACTTAACTAGTAAGTTAGAGGTTGAATTAAGGCCAATTGGGCTATTCCAAAATAGTAAACAATGCAGTAGCTAACTTGGAACCCACTAGAATCTTCTAGATAGGGTTTCAATTTGAAATGTAGGATTAATTGGTATAACTTGGCCAACAAGGTATAAAACGAGGGACTAATTAGCCAAAATATGATATTAAAAGAAGGACTTAGGGTGTAATTGAAAGAAAAAGAGTTGCCCTAACTTTAGCTTATAAAAGGGTAGTCCTTTGCCTAGGAGAGGGGGTTCTTTTTTGGGATTAACAAATTCTGCATAACTAAGGCCACAAATTCCAGAAGCACTCTCCATTGGTCATCTTAGGGATTAAAAGGGCTATTTGTGGTTTTGAGATTGCTTGGGTTCGAGTTCTACTTGGTGTTGGACTATTTTGCTTTGGTTCAATCTACTCATGGGTTAATTTGCTGTTAGATACTGATCTGTTACTATCCTGTTACTGATCCCCTCATTTTCTTGTTGATTTTCCTCAAATTCCAGGTACACTTCCTTGTAACTCTGCTGGCTATGAAATAGGTTGGCAGAAATGGGCTGGAAATGGAGATTTTAAAAGGATGAGATGTATATCAGTTTTTTGTGAAATAATTGTACTTATTGTAATGGTTCTCGTTCATTCATGTTTTCTTTTTTGTCCTGTAATTTTTGATATGCATATCAGCTTTTGGTTCACCTCGTTCCCTTGATTTGCTCAATCTATTGAACACCTGAAGCGTGCCAGAGGTATGTTGAATTGATAGTTTAGCTTATAGCTCATGGGAAGGCCATCGAGTCACTGATCTAGTGTATGTGAACTTGATGGTTTTCCAGTAGTTTGGTCAATTATGGAACTAATTTTTCTTCAAATTTCTGAACTATTAGCGTGTTTATTTGTAGGTTTGAGCTTGAATTTTAGATGTATTATAGAATCAATTTATTAGTTTGCATAAGTGTTTATGTCTTCCTCATGCAATAAGTGTTCCAAATAGATAATCAAAAATAGATTCAAAGCAGAGTATTATTTTGCTTATGATCTCAGTATTAAAAATATCTTGAATGAGATGAAAATCTCGAATTGTTGAAGCCTAGGAGTCCGATAGCTTTTGTTCGAATATCATGTCATATAGTCTGTTCATATATCATAGATGTTATCAGCTCCTCTTTCAAGCGTTAAGTAAAAAATGGAATTAAATCTTGATATGGCTTGTAAATTAAATCCGAGTCTAAAAGACCCATAGTCTCCTCTCAATACAGGTTAAGTGCGAAGTCCAAATGATAGTAGTTGGCTTTGTAGTTGCAATTCGTTTTAGTAATACAATTTTAGGCCTTCCAAGTTAGGTAGCGAATTTAGATTAAGAGGTTTTTCTCTTGTCTAAAATCGGACTTGAACTTGAGGCCCAATTTTATGGCGGTAATTTATTAGGTTTGCAAAGATAATCTTTAATAGAGAACATTAGTCTCTTTAGGATGGCCTTAAAATAAATGAGGCGTGCCGTGCCAAATAAAATCACAAATTGCGGGGCCCTATTAATTACTTTGTTATATTAAAATATTTAGAAATCTGAGACGTACCGTTTAGCGAATTTTCACTGCCTCCCGGAAAGTTAACAACACGTTAGCCGATTTAGACGTGTTCTTTTATAATTTAACCTTCTTAAATTCGGGTATGCATTTCATGTGACCCAAATCCAAATCCCAAAATATTGAATAAAATGTGTCTTGGATCCGGTTGCATTTCATGTGACGCGACCCAAACACATGTTTTAAACGATGTTCACGTTTCTCTTAAAAATTAATCAAAGGCGGTAAATAATTTTAAAATTGCCCTGTAGGGTAACATGCTTTAAAATCAGATTTTAGCCAAATATGATAGTTGGGTGACCGTGCTAGAACCACGAAACTCGGGAGTGCCTAACACCTTCTCCGGTGTTAACTGAATTCCTTACCCGAATTTCTTGTTCGCTAACTATTAAACAGAGTCAAATCTTCCTCGGTTCAGGATTAATTCGATGACTTGGGACACCATTAATTATTCCAAGTGGTGACTTTGAAATCTCTTAAATAAATAAATCCTATTTCGATTGTCCTTTAAATGGAAAAACTCCCTTATCTATGCCCTTCGCGGGGTTGTAGTAGCCAAAAAAAGGTGTGACAGCTCTGGCGACTCTGTTAGGGATCGAACCCAGAATCTCTGGTTCAAGGTTCAAGAACTCGAGCTTAGAGTAACAGTTATATTTGGCTTTTCTGATTTTCCTACATGTTCCATGCTATATGTGCTGAATGCTTTACCGATTTGATATTTGTTGAACTGTATGTAAACTGCTGCGAAACCTTTCCTCTCTCTAAGTCTTCTAAATCACGGAGAAGGGTGAACTTTGTGTGACTTCTCTTCTTTTTAGAGTCATACCCCATTTAGAACAAGGTTCAGATAAGTTGCTAAGTCGGCGGAGCTTCTGTATTCCCGGAAAACTGCCCCCCTCGGCTCGAGTTGTCCGCTCGGATAAGCCATGTCTAGAACAATAAACCCAGGGCTTGAATATAGTATACAAAGCCTTATGCTGGATCCCTAGTAGGAATGTTTGTTTTCATCATGTGAATTTAACTTAGGGGACTCAACACAGGGGTTGGGTCCGTCTAGGACAGGTAACCTGAAATGAAAAGATCATCCTGATGCATCTTACGTGCTACTTGTGCATTTATTTACTCGGCTCTGCATGTTGATCGGCTTATGAATAATGGGAGAGTTGCAAGAAAGTGGCAGTTTTAAGAATAAGCGTGGATAACCAACCTTCTTGGAAAATCAATGTTCGAATAGTAACCGAAGCTCTGTCGGATTTTTGAGAAAAAGAAAAGAAAACTTTTTCTTTTTAAATAGTTGATTTTGCCCGAACTATGCTGGTTTGATACTCACTGGATGTGAGATACATAGGCAACCCTCATCGGGTCCAACTTCCCTTTTGCAGAAATGGCCAAAAAAATGTCAAAGTTTTAATTATTGTCCTAAATAAATCGGGTGATGCAATTCTTGTTAAAAGGATTTGAATGTCCCCAAAAGGACGCCAGAACATTATTTTTGCAAGAATAGAGACCTTGAGTCATTTTTAAATGGTTTGTGGTTACAACCTTATAATCTTCCTCCCAGAAGTGCTGAAAGGCCGTATCGCCAAAACCAAGTCCTTGTTTTCCTAAATGAATTTTTTTTTTCAAAATAGCCATTTTTTCCTTTTAGGTCAAAATAAATCATCAAATCCCTCTTTAAATAAATGTGCAGGATGTATACCACTAACATCGAACCCTTCTCAGTCCTGAGTGAGATCCCTTTGAAGCTCCACATGTGGTGGAACGACTTGGGAAAAGGTAGCAGAGAAACCGTGGTCAAGATTTTGGGTGGTCTCACCGAATTGTTAAACATCAAACCAAGAACAGATATTATTGAATCATTGATACCATTCAGGGACCCAACCCGTAATATATTCCAGTTCTCAGACTTTGAGCTTTCATCCACACTAGAGGAGATTGCGAGATATGCAGGTCTCAACGGAAACTCAGGAGTAGATATCCATTGGAACCGTGACCTGTAACCATCCACAAATTCTTGGACTTGTTGAGAATTCGTCGGGATATTCAAGATAAGCATCTATAGGAAGGGTGTTGCACACTTCATTTCTATACCACCGATATGGTAACCCAAAAGGTTTCGAGGAGCCCAATACCGGTTTGACACATACCAAGAACAAATATAAATAGGAGGCCCGATGGGGATTGACATTCATGGTATCTTTTCTGGGAATCGTGGTCTGTCCAAGAAAAGATAGTCACATAGACATTGGCCTTGTATGAATGGTGGATGTTGCCATAAAAAAGCCTACTAGCACAGTGGTTCATTTGATTGTGACGGAAATGTATCGAGCCTTAACCATGTGCCGAGAGGGTAAGAAATTCTTCCAGAGTTGCAGTTTGTTACTACGGTTATAGATACATGAGCACCTTTGAAATCGCACATGGTATATGAACTATGGTCTAACCAGGCTATGTTTTGCGGAGTTCAGAACCAGGGTAACATGTATTGAGTTCCTCGAAGGCACTGAGGCTTAGTTGTCGTGCTTGAGATCTATGACTACGGATAAATTCAAACGGGCTTTCGAATGGCTTCTCGCTACTAAGGTTGTGTACACATCGATAAATTTACAATATATTCTTTTGATGGGCGTTCGAAGTGTCCAACCTTACGCTCCCTACAGGGTCTTGAGGCAACTAGGAAGGTTCCAAATCGTCCACGGTGACGAAGACCTAAGCAGACAAATCATTGAGTTAGGTGTAAAAGCTACACTTCTGGAGGATTAAATCCGACAAATATGGAATGAGTGCAGATACCTTGAGCCTAAGACTATAGTACAAGATTTGGCTAGAGGCGAAGTGGATCCCAAATACTTGACCTAGTTTGGCAAAATATTTCAAATCCCTGAGAGACCTGCCCAAAGGCCATATGTACAACAATTCACAGACGTGGCCCATGTGCAGTGGGAGTGACTAGCCAAAGAAAAGGAATACCGAACGAGAATAGGGAAGTTGGAGCAACAGGTTCGAGTATTTGAAAAGAGTGTGCAAGCCGCAGCGAATGAAGGTGATAAAAAGAAACTGGCCCAAGAGAATGAAGCTCTCAAGGCTTGAATTCAACAGATGAAAATAGCCGCCAAAAATCAAGAAAGAAGTCGGTCTGATGAGAGGTTGATAAAAGGGCTGCAGAAGCAAGTCACAGAATGTCAGGAAGAATAGGAGAAATCTGAAGGAAACATGGCAAAACTTTGGGCACAATGGGCAAAGAAGATAGAGGAACGAGCCCAGTTTGTAAAATGAATGAAAAAGAATTATGAGGGAACCATTGCTAATATAATGAGCGCCTTTGAAGATAAGGCAGCCCTGCAGGACAAAGAATTTCAGGCTGAGAGGGAACAATGCTATGGGATAATCGCTGAAATGGAGAAGGAAATAAAATTGTTGCAAGACCATCACTTCCATGACTCCCAGGTATTAGAGGCTCGTAACCAACAGATAAGCTGACTACTCGAAGAAAAGAGCCGGGTCAGGGAAAGAATCAGAGGCATTGCAAATTATATTGTTATGAAATGTCGGGACGGTGAACGAATGGGTCGTACCACTTTCTTTGCTACAGTGATGATATTTGTTCATCGGGTTATGAATGATCTGGAGAAGTTACAAAGGGGTCTTGCACGTAGGCACGCAACGATGCCGAATGATGCTCTGCGGGCCCCAGAATTTGAAGCTTTAATGTACCCTTGATTTAGTATTAGTCATCGAGTCTGTATTTTGTCATTTTGAGTCTGTTTTGTAATTTTCCTTTAAAGAAAAAAAATAGTCTAGCAACTTTGTAATCAGAGTTTTATTAATGAAAAATTTGAAAATCCTAAAAAAAATTATTTCCTTATTTTTCAAGAACTACACTCGGTCTGATTTATGCGGGGTCGTGATACGTAGGCAATCTACATAGGATTCGACCGTAACAAAATAATAAAAAAGAAGAAGAGAAAAGATAGAAAGGGAGAGAGTAAGAGGATAAGCTAAGACAAGGCCTCGCAAATAAAGAAAAGGGAAAGCCGGGATGACGCAAGCAACCGATGCATGTAGTAACCAAAGTAATTGTTTGGGTGCATTCATCCCCAAATATGTGGCTTCTTACATGTCGAAACCTAACCATTAACAAGTTTACGTGGTTTGATCCGAACCTAGACAGGTGGTTAGTATTTGCGGCATTCTGGCAACCCACTCCTACAACACGTGATCTAAGAGAAAGCAAGTCATGGCCAATCAGGAATCCGATATCAGCATTATTGACCCATCGAAAGAGGTAGAGGAATTGGACGTTAATTCCATGAAGGAGGAAATGTACAAATTGAAACACCAAATGGCTGAGATGTATTGGGAATGGGCGAGAAGATAGCCACCACCGACCTATCATGCTAATCCAACCTTCATCCCGCCCCTGGCCCAAGCTCATGATCATTCCACCACTAATCCACCCCCAAGCTTTCCTGTCTACTTGCAGCACCAGGGTACGACATCTCAAGCACCCCCAGCTCTACTACCCAAAGCTGCTCCTCACCCCCCTCCACTAATTGCTCCCATTTATGTGGCACCTTCTCCTCTTGCACTCCATAGATCATCAAGTGAGCCCTTGCTTCAAGATTACGACCACCAATACTACCCACCAGAACCCGCTTACAAAGCCCATGAACCTTACTCATATGCTCCCCGTGTCGAAATCCCGGCGAGAGTTGAAAAGCCAATCAAAAATCCTGAGCAAGAGGAGGTGCTCAGAAAGGTTAGAAGTTTAGAAAAATCGTTCCGGGATATGCGGGGATTAGGCGGCCAGGTGAGCGTGGCTATCAAGGACCTTTGCTTATTTCCAGACGTGTAGTTGCCTCCAGGTTTTAAGATGCCTAAATTTGACTTACATGATGGACATGGTGATCTAGTCGCGCATCTAAGGGGGTTTTATAGAAAAATGAGAGGAGCGAGGGGAAAATATGAATTGCTAATGGCATACTTCAGCCAAAGTTTAACCAGGTCGGCATTAGAATGGTACACCTGGTAGGATCACAATTGGTGGTAAACTTGGGATGACCTGGAACAAGCATTCTCTTTTTACTTTCAATATAATCTCGAAATTGTCCCGAACCATCTATCTTTGACAAAACTGGAGAAGAATCACATCGAGAGCTTCAGAGAATACGATTTTCGTTGGAGAGAACAGGCAGCCAGGGTTGACCCCCCAATAAAGGAGAGTGAGATGGTGGATTTCTATAAGCTTCGGAGCTTACCTATTTCGGGCATCTGGTGTCGACAGTAGGTAAATCTTTCAACGAGGTAATTAAATGGGAAGTATGGTGGAGGAAGGCCTCAAATCCAACAAGATCATGAGCTACTCTGCAATCAATGCAACCACTCAGGCCATCAAAGGTGGGGCTGGGGGAACATTCGGGAAAAAGAAGAAGGAGGAAGTAGCAACGGTTGAGACGGGAACTTGGCTCAGGCCTCGGGCTCCATCCCATTACAGCCAACCCCGTCCTCACCACCAAACATACCCACAAACTTCATATGGCCCACCACACATTATTATCCACTCTTAGAACCTCGATTCTCATTCCTTCATGCAAAAGCATATACCCAACCTCCCGCCCACGCACAATGGTGTGTGCCAACCCCACAAAATACCTACCCAAATCTACCAAATCATTACCCACCTCCAAGAGCCTACCAACAACCCCAAAGAACCACCTTCCGAGCCAGTCCAGTCTTGAGAAATGAAAGGGTGCAGAAGAAGAAGACTTTCACCCCATTGGGAGAATCCTACACTAGTTTATTCCACAGGCTGAGACAATTGGATATGTTAAGACCCATCGAAGCAAAATTGCCAAACCCTCCCCCAAAAAATCTAGATTATTCTGTTAGCTGTGAATACTGTTCCTGTGCCCCGGGGCATGACACCGAAAAGTGTTGGTATTTGAACAATGCTATTTAGGAACTTATTGACTCTCACCGGATTGAAGTGCAGGCTCCAGAGGTACCCAACATTAACCAAAACCCATTGTTGCCAACATGAGACCAACATGATTGAGATCGTAGAGGAAGGGGGAGAGCTTAAAAAGCCCTCACAAACGGTAATGATGATCAAATCCAGTAAAGTCAAGCCAACTGAGAGTATGAGCAGTGAGAAGTTAGTGATCAAGATGAAGGGAAGAGACAACAAACCTGTTGTGGTTCAAGGGAGGTCATCATGCATGGTTGCACCAAAGCAGGAAAAAGCAAAGGTGATAGTACACAAGGCAGCTAGGGAACCCGTCATAGTTGTGGAAGGTGCTCGCGTAGAGCCTGTCATTGTAAAACCAGTAATCCAGCCGCCAGTCATCAACAACAAAGCCGTTTCTTGGAGATATGAACAAGCAATAGTGATTTACAAAGGGAAGGAAGTTAGAGAGGAGGTTTCTGAAGCCTGGGGTTTGACTCGGTCAAAGAGATAATTCGCACCTAAGGAGTTAATGAAAAGTAGGATCCCCAAGGATAACCCAAAATCGGTGAAGAAAGCTGTATCGGAAGAAGAGGTAGAAGAATTCCCGAAGAAACTAAAAATGTAGGACTACTCCATCATAGATCAATTGAGGAAAACACCAGCTCAGATCTCCTTACTGTCCTTATTAATCCATTCAGATGAACACCGCCGGGCGCTGATGAAGATTTGAACGAAGCTCACATCCCTGACAAGATAAAAGTGAGTCATTTTGAGAAGATTGCAAACAAGATATTCGAGGTAAATCGGGTCACTTTCTATGACGATGAGCTGCTCATAGAGGGCACTGAGCACAATCGGGCCCTTTATTTGACAGTATAGTGTGAAGATGTTGTGGTCACTCGGGTTCTAGTTGACAACGCTTCCAGTGCAAATATTTGTCCATTCTCCACACTGATCAAGCTGAAGGTGGAAAATGAAAGGGTCCACAAGAATAACATTTGTGTTCGGGGGTTCGATGGAGGAGGCAAAGACTTAGTAGCGGGTATAGTGCTGGAACTGACAATAGGGCCCGTTGAGTTCACCATGGAATTTCAAGTGCTGGAAGTGGTAGTTTCTTATAACCTGTTGTTGGGTAGGCCCTGGATTCACGCAGCCAAGGCAGTGCCATCTACTTTGCACCAGATGGTCAAATTTGAATGGGACATACAAGAGATTGTGGTACACGGTGAAGATAATCAATGTGTTCCAGGTGATGCTATCGTACCTTTTATTGAATCTGAAGATAACAAAGGTCCATAGGTCTATCAAGTATTCAACACGATGTCAGTTGAGAAGATCCCAAAAGGTGAAGTTGTCACAATTCCAAAGATAGCAGCCGTGTCAGTCATAGTGGCTTTAGAAATGTTGAAGAATGGTTTCATGCATGGCAAGGGATTGGGTGCATCTCTATAAGGCATCGTGCAACCAGTGTCTCTCCCCAAAAATCTGGACACTTTTGGTCTAGGGTTCAAGCCTACAACCGTGGACAAAAAGCGAGCCAGAAAGTTAAAACAGAGGGCCTAGGCCCTCCGAAAGCCCATCCCAAGGTTGTCCAGATCGTTTGTCAAGCCCAATTGCCAAAGATTCCCGGTCCGCTGATTGATGCAGATGGGGATTTGGATAAGGGATTAGAAAGGCTGTTCAATGAGGTAAACATGGTTGAGGTAGGAGAAGGACCGAGCACGGCAGATGTGCAGTTTGTGGGAGCACATGTAAAAGTCAACAACTGGGAAGCCACTCCTCTTCCCACCCGGAGGGAGTCGTGTTATTTTTATGCTGGTTCTAATGATCTGACATGCATAAGGAATCTTCGGCCCATTCTTATCGGTCTAGTTCAAAATAAGGCTGCAATTTGGGCCGGGCTCAACGGGCCTAAATGGACCGGGCCTGCGCGGTCCCGGGCTTGAGGCGGGCCGGTCCCGGGCCAAACGGTCCCGGTCTTCACTATTCCAATGGGTGGAACCGGCCCATGGTGGTCCTAAGCCCACATGGTCTCGGGCTAAATGGGCCGGGCTCGTGGGCCTACACAGGCCTAACTGGCTTTTTCGTTCCGGACTATCTTTTTTAAATTTTTTTTATCTAAGGCACTTTCTTGTAAACTATATATATATATATATATATATATATATATATATATATATATATATATATATATATATATATATATATATATATATATATATATATATATATATACTAGTATAAATATATATAATATATATACTTCACGTTATATATATATAAGGGTGTATTATGCGTATATATTATTATATATTACGTTATATATGTATATATATATATATATATATATATATATATATATATATATATATATATATATATATATAGAGTATGTTAGTATGTTATATATTTTATTTATATAGTATATATATAGTATATAGTATGTTATGTGTATATATATATATATATATATATTATAGAGTATATATAGTATATAGTATGTTACATATTTAATATATATAGTATATAGTATGTTATATTATATATATAATTTACCCGGTGAGGGTGGCGCGTGTGAGTCAACGTTGACACTTTCAATGTGTGGATCATACCTTTGGCATCCTAGGACAGTAGCCCTAGGTACTGATGAAGTGACTCCTGGGTAGAGAAAGTGCTGACAGAAAGGAACTCTCAAAGCATGGGGTTTCGACGCCCGCTCTCTATATTCCTTCCGTATCGAGACCTAGCCCAGAAGTTAAGACCTATCAACCAATGGAACCAGAAAGACCGAGTCCAGGCGTCCCAATTCTGATATCCCACATAGTATGAACTAAAAACTATAGAACTAATAACCAACCCATCACTTTCATTATCTGGATCTAAAGAACCAGTCAAGATATGATATATAGGTCATATCTTTGTAGCAACTGAAATCTTTTGCATAAACAAAAAAGGAAATCTGTTTCTAAGTTGTAAAGCAAAATAGACAAAAAAGATGTGGATAAATGGAAGGATGAGAGAAAGAGAGAAAAAAAATACCAATGATATATATATATATATATATATATATATATATATATATATATATATATATATATATATATATATATATATATATATATATATATATAGTATGTTATACTATATAAATATAGTATATATATATACATAGTATATATATAGTATGTTATATATTTAATATATATAGTATATAGTATGTTATATATATTATATATATAGTATGTTATATATATATATATATATATTATAGCTTATAAAGAATTGCATGTTAAAGACCAAAAAAATATTGCAAAGAGATATTCAAGGGAATGTTTTATATTTTTATTACCCAAAAATGGCATATCTTTCTTAGTCTTCTTCCGCCCAATGGAATGAGCACAACAAGGTGCTAATACCACCATTAAAAGGAAAAAAAACTAAAGAAGATGTGCCAAAGTACAAGTTACACCATAATCTACATTGTATCTCTAACAAATCTCATAAATCCTTCAGGTTCGGAGGAGGTTCCGTTGGTGGTGGCGGAAAAGAAGCTTGTTCATCATTGCTTCCGGGCGAAGCAGCATCCTCCGCAAGTTCTGCTATCATTTCTTCATAAGCGTCGTCTATCTCTGATTGTGATTATGCAAGTCCAAAGTTTCTTCTTTCTGCGCGGATCCAATCTCCAAATAGTACTGACTTTTCCAAGCTCTCCCTCATAGATGCTCTATGATCACCTATTTGAAGTCTTGCTTGACTGAAACCGCTCTATGATGCAACTGTTGAAGCTTGAATGGATAAAATATCCCAAGCCATCCTTGCAAGAACAGGAAAATGTTTTTCCCTTGCCTTCCATCATTCGAAAAGATCAAAGCTACCATCTGGATTGTCCTTTTCAAGTCCATGCGACAAATAAACTTGAAGCTCGTTTAGATGTAAAGTGTCATCAAAATTATCACCTTGAGAACCCCTGAACTCTGTCCAAGATTTAAGTGCGTTTAGGCCCGCAGCCTTTTTAGACGATTGTGTACTGGACGAAGTAGGGGTTGGAACATTTGACCTAGCATGATCTAAGGCAAGTTGATAAGAATTATATATTGCTTGTGCATTTATTTTAATTGAGGCTTTTGCATCTCCTAGTGTAGCAAATTCCTCATGTGAAAGATCTAAACTCTTATAAATATTTGAGTACCAAAAGTGAGGACCTCCTAATTTCATTGTAGGGTTTAACATTGCAGCAACACCATAAATAGGGGGGATAGAGAAAAAGTATTTTTAAACTATAAGCAATAATTTGTTTTTGCATTATCCACACCTTATCTATCCAATGACTAGTAACAGTTAGATAATTACAGTCATTATTACTTCTACAAATATCAGTAGTAATAGAAATCCGATTAGTTATATGAGTAAACAAATAACACAAATATTGTTCATATTCAAGTTTATATTTATAAATATCGCTCTTAACTGTTGCGCGAGGCCAACCTTTGTAAGTAGGATTAAAAATTATTCTAATATATTGCACAAAATGAGGGTTTGATGGAAAACTAAAGGGTAAGCACATAACAGTAACCATCTTTGCTAATTCTTCACGATCTCTGTTAGGATCGTAATATAAAATATCACCGTTCACAGTGTTAATTCCTGGTTGAACTAGATTTTAACCAGTGCTAGGGTTAGCCGCAGTATATAACATTTTCCCCCTCTTGTTGCGCTCTCATTTGTAAATATTTAGCTTTATCTCTAGGGTGTGTTTTTATGTGTCTAGAAAAACTACCCATACCGCTATGGTCTCCATTATATTTATGCACTAGCAATTTCCCACAAGTTTTATACTTAGCCTTACTTTGTTCTCTTACTTGAGTAAACAAATGCCAAACAATTGATGTTTCAGGGTGTTTAGAAGGTTGTGTATTAAATGTAGGGGTTTCTACATGTGGGTCGGCCGGGGCATCAGTTGGGTTATTAACAGGACTAGTAGGTGTATCATCTAAATCCGGTTAAGTTTCATCTACATCCTTATTTTCCACATCATTTTCTAAGATAGTTTGATTAGGATAAAGAACATTCATAATTTCTTCATTTAATTGTTCACACGGTGCAACATTATGGCAAAATTGACTATTGGAAATTGAAAAAAAGAGTTATCACTATCAAGAATAATAGGAGCAACATGACGTGTAAATGAAGAAGGTCGAGGAGCCGGGGAAGGGTAGTAGGTTGGCCACTACTTTCACCAATTTTAGCTTTTCCCTTAAAACCAAATATTTTTTCAAAGAAATGCCATATTAATTACAATTATGCAAACTAAAACACACAAAAATATATTGTTAAAATATAAGAGTTGGAATGAGTGTACCGAATTGCCGAACAACTTCTTGAATATTGCAAATCGTTGAAGACTTGAATACTTCAATTTACCAACTTCACAATTTTCACGAAATTGCAATAATAAAGTAAGTAATAGAAGAGAAATTAAATATAGATTGAGAGAGCGTGAGAGAGATTGAGAGAGCTTGAAAGAGATTTAATGAATTGGTGAGTTAAAATGAAAGAAGGAGGGGATATTTATAGTTGAGAAATGAGAAAAGTGTAATTATATAAAGTTTAGGATTAAAATAAAGTTTGGGGGCCAAATGGCTATTTTTTAAAGTGGCCAACGAATAAATTTTGAAGGCCAACAGCTAGATTTTAAAAATCTGGCTGTTGGCCATTTTTTAAAGATTTGTTTTAAAAAAAATTTGACCGTTGGAGCCCGTTTAGGCCCGTTGGGCCTGGTTGGACCGGCCCAAGCTCGCCTGACAGTCCTGGGCTCACGGTCCTGACCTCTTGAACCGGCCCACCACGGGCTTTTGCACCGTTTGAGCCCAAGACCACAAGAACCGGCCCATTGGGCCTGCTAGGCCCGCTAGGACTGCGGTCTTCGGCCGATCCCCGGCTAGTCCCGTACCACTGTACAGCCTTAGTTTAAAATAATAATTCAAGCAATAGAACTTGAGGATGAGCCAGAGTACAACGAGGAAGGAGCATGTGGTGAAATAAGTAAAGAGTTGAGCCAATTTGAGGAGAAACCCAAATCAAGCCTGAGCATTATAGAAGTAGTCAATTGACGGAGCCCGGATATTGTAAAAGAAACCAAAATAAGTGTCCATTTGGAGTCACAACTTAGGAAAGAAATAATTGAAGTACTGGTTGAATACAAAGATGTCTTTGCATGGTTCTACGATGATATGCCTGGATTGAGCACTGACTTGGTGGTTCACAAATTGCCTACCAACCCAGCCTGTCCGCCCGTCAAACAAAAGTTGAGAAAGTTTAAAACTAATGTGAGCGTGAAAATAAAAGAGGAAGTGACCAAGCAGTTTGAGGCAAAAGTTATCCGAGTTATACGATATCCTACCTAGTTAGCTAATGTTGTGCCCGTGCCAAAGAAGGATGGTAAAACCAGGGTGTGTGTCGATTATCGTGACCTCAACAAAGCAAGTCCAAAGGACAACTTCCCCCTGCCAAACATTCACATATTGATTGAAAATTGTGCAAAGCATGAGATCAGTTCGTTCGTGGATTGTTACGCATGGTTATCACCAGATCTTAGTGGATGAAGAAGATGCAGAGAAAACAACATTCATCACGCCTTGGGGGACAAATTGCTATAGGGTCATGCCTTTTAATTTGAAGAACGCTGGGGCAACATATATGAGGGACATGACAACCATTTTTCAAGATACTATACATAAGGAAATTGAGGTCTATGTGGATGATGTGATTGTGAAGTCCAGGAAGCAATCCGATCATGTCAAAGATCTCAGGAAATTCTTCCATTGGCTCCGCAGTATGATCTCAAACTCAACCCGGCAAAATGCATATTGGAGGTCCCCTCAGGTAAGTTGCTAGGGTTCATAGTCAACCGATGAGGCATTGAACTAGATCCATCGAAGATCAAAGCTATACAAGAACTACCGCTACTGAGGAACAAAATAGAGGTGATGAATCTATTGGAAAGATTGAATTACACTAGTCAGTTCATTGCTCAGCTCACAACCTTCTGCGAGCCAATCTTTAAGCTATTGAAAAAAGATGCTGTGGTGAAATGGACGGGAGAGTGCCAGGAGGCTTTTGATAGGATAAAGGAATATTTATCGAACCCATCGATAATTGTCCTGTAAGAACCAGGAAGGCCCTTGATCTTATGTTTGACAGCCTTGGACAACTCATTTGGATGCGTGTTGGGTCAGCACGACATCACCGGGAAGAAAGAGCAGGCCATATACTACCTCAGCAAGAAATTTACGACCTATGAGGTTAAGTATACTCTTCTTGAAAGGATATGTTGTGCCACGTGGGTAGCCCAGAAATTAAGACATTACTTGTCATCATATACCACTTATCTCATCTCATGTCTGGACCCATTAAAGTACATTTTCCAGAAGCCCATGCCCACATGGAGGCTCGCGAAATGGCAAATCTTGCTCACTGAGTTTGACATTGCTATGTGACTAAGACTGCAATAAAAGCACATGCATTGGCTGATTATTTAGCTGAGAATCCGATAGATGAAGAATATGAACCTTTAAAGACATACTTACCCGACGAGGAAGTAATGCATGTTGATGAAATGGAACAAGGCCAGAAATCAGGATGGAAATTTTTATTCAATATGGCCGCCAACATGAAAGGCGTCGGAATATGAGCAGTGCTCATTTTTGTAGAAGGGCATCATTACCCAGTCACAACTCAACTCCGCTTCTATTGCACCAACAACATGGTAAAATATGAGGCATGTATTTTAGGTTTGAGGTTAGCAGCAGACATGGGTGTTTAGGAAGTCTTGGTCCTGGGAGACTCGGACCTTCTAGTACACCAAATTCAAGGGGAGTGGGAAACAAGAAATTTAAAGCTCATACCATACCGGTTATGCTTGCATGATCTTTGTTAACGATTCTAATCAATAGAGTTCAGGCACATCCCCAGAATTCACAATGAGGTTGTTGATGCCTTGGCTACTTTGACGTCAATTTTACATCATCCGGATAAGGATTATGTTGACCCAATACATATCCAGGTACATGATCAACATGCTTATTACAACATGGTGGAAGAAGAGCTTGATGGTGAGCCTTGGTTCCACGACATCAAAGAATATATCAGGATGGGTGTGTACCCGGTACAAGCCACAAGCGACCAGAAAAGAACAATCTGTCACTTGTCAAGTGGGTTCTTCTTCAGTAGAGGGATATTAAACAAAAGAATGCCGAATCTTGGTTTGTTAAGATGCGTAGATGCAGGGCAGGCTACAACCATCATGAGTGAGGCGCATGCTAGAGTCTGCGGGCCGCACATGAGCGGACATGTTTTGGCAAAGAAGATTTTTCGGGCAGGATAGTATTGGCTCACCATGGAGCGAGATTGTATCAGTTTCGTGTGCAAATGCCATAAATGTCAGGTGCATGGAGACTTGCTCCACTCCCTGCCGTCTGAATTGCATACGATGTCTGCACCATGGCCTTACGTTTCTTGGGGCATGGATGTCATCAGGCCCATCGAGCCAGCAGCTTCTAATGGACACAGGTTCATCTTGGTTGCTATTGACTATTTCACCAAATGGGTTAAAGCCAAGACCTTCAAAGTAGTGGTCGACTTTGTACATGCAAATATTATTTGTCGGTTTGGAATCCCTAAGATTCTCTTCACTGACAATGGGGCAAATCTCAATAGTCAATTGATGAAAGAGGTATGTCACCAGTTAAAGATTACACATCGCAATTCCACCCCGTACCGCCCCAAGGCGAATGGAGGGGTCGAGGCAGCCAATAAGAACATAAAGAAGATACTTCACAAAATGGTGGAAGGGTCGAGGCAGTGGCATGAGAAGTTACCCTTTGCATTGTTAGGCTATCGCACTACTGTCCGCATTTCGATAGGGGCAACCCCATATTTGTTGGTATACAACATAGAAGCAGTAATCCCGGCTGAAGTTGAAATCCCATCCCTTCGGATTATGGCCGAAGCAGGAATCGATAATGAAGAGTGGGTTAGAACTTGTCTTGAGCAATTTAGTTTGATCGGTGAGAAAAGATTGGCGGTGGTGTATCACGGCCAGTTGTACCAACAGAGGATGGCCAGAGCATATAACAAGAAAGTGCATCCAAGAAAGTTTGAAGTGGGTCAGTTGGTGTTGAAACGCATCCTTCCTCACCAGGCAGAGGCAAAGGGCAAGTTTGCTCCAAACTGGCAATGACCCTTTGTTGTGTCAAGAGTGTTGTCCAATGGGGCATTGTATCTAACAGATGTAGAAGGAAAATGTGTAGAAATGGCTATCAATTTAGATGCAGTTGAAAGATATTATGTATACTTTTCTTCTGTTTGAATCATTGACCATACTTGACATGTTTGTTTGTACTTGGCATGTTTTAGAGATTGAAATAACGAAGGCATTTATTCAGCATCGAAACACTTTACCCTTTGCTAACCCTTTTGAGCTTTAATTATTTTCTTTTCATATCCATCTTTCAGAATCAGTAATGAAAGTCAGAAACGCAATTATAAGAAGCCAGTGAAAGGAAATGAGCAAAGGAAAAAGAAAGAAAAGAAGAAAAAGAAGAAAAGAAAGCAAAACAAAGAAAGGAAAAAAAGAAAAAGAAAAACAAGAAAATAAAAGAAAAGGAAAGGAAAAAATAGAAGAAGAAAAAGGAGAAGAAAAAAGAAGAGGAAAAGAGAAAAAAAAATAGACAAACAACAACAGAACAATAAAAGTAAGGAATCTACAGGAACTATATTTGACCTGATTCCTTTTAAGGATACGTAGGCAGCCTCACAACTCGGTCATATTCAAATAAAATCCAAAGGCCCCAAGCAAGAAACTGGGACCGAAATTGTACTTGTTATGATAAATTTGGATTCCGAAAGTTGTAAATTTTGTTCCCATAAGAGGGATTTTTGATTCTTTTATACTCTTTTCTTTCTAACCTTATCCAAAAGCCTACATTACAGTCCAAAGAAAGACCTTCTGATCAATCTTTAAAAAATGCCGAGGCAAGCAAGGAGAGATGGACCATACCCTGGGATGGCACATTAGTTCAAGCAGAAAATAATAAAATGAGAGAGTCTTATTGGTGAAAACCCTCACGGGCACCGTAAGGTGACGAGAGTTGAGATAAATAAAAATAAAAGAGCCTTGTTAGTGAAAACCCTCACGGGCACCATAAGGCGACGGCAAGGCAAGAAGCAACAACTGGAAAAATGGTCAAAACAACAAAAACAGGGCAACAGAAGGCCGGCCATTGGGACAGACTCGGTCGACTAGGCTAAAGTGCATGTCATGATCATGAAAAACCAGCTGCTCTTCCTCAGATATTATTCTTTTCTCTTCCCTTCAACAGTCATTAAATGTGGAATTCTTTACCCTAAAACAGTTCTGAGTCATTGCATTTCATTTTTTCTTTCGAGTCTTTAAAAGTCTTTTGTCTAAGCAAACATGAGAAATTTCAAAGCTTACTACCACCTCCCAAAAGGATGAAGCACACGACACCCAAAAATGTAACAAAGGCAACAAAAGTTTGAAACAACAAAGGGAGGGATTCACAAAAGCTTCAATGATAAAATTGACTCGAGAGACAAGAGTTTGGCAAAGTGAAGGAGCACAACACAAAGATGGGGAGCAGAGTAAATCCAAAAGGGTCCGAGGGTCAGCCGACCAACTCAAGCAACTCATTATCAACATGGAAACTTGAACACAACGAAACGCGACAAAGGGGAGGCCATTTCTAACAAGAAACCCGCAAGCTAACCACCACATTTCAAACTGACAAGTTTTCTCTGATTGACACGGGGGAAGAAAGATTCCAGAAGATCTTAAGGGACGCCGCCCACCGGGTAGGGCAAGCACGTGGCAGGTATGATCAAAACCTCTGGGCCCATGTGAAAATAGGACCCAGTTAAAACTCAAGAGGAACGTAATCCTTTATAAATATTCTCCCCAGCAAGGTATATTGGGACAAACTTTAATTAGCAAACCCCAACAGAAACAATTGAGGGTTAGAAAAGGCGTGGAAGTTGAAATAGGACTCAGTTTAAAAGTCAAACAGGCACGGGTACCATGGGCACGCACAGACACCTTCCCCAGTAAGAGTCACTGAAACCCTGCAATGATCACCAGCAGAAACAACCAGAAGTTAGAATTGGATTTTAATCTGGAACCCTCAGGATCCTCCGGGAAAATTGGACTTATTTAAAGGATTGAGGTAATCATGGATAGAAGGGGCATAAAATGACTTGCATGATTGAAGTAGGATTCAGTTAAGAGTTGTCAGAACCCTCCTAAAAAATCGTACTAGCCTAAAACACAAACAGTCGGGTAATATGGGCATGCGCAAATATTTCCCCAACAAGAGTCAGCAAGAGTCGTCAGGACCCGCATGGATAATGGGATTTAATTGTAGAAGCTTTATGGACCCTCCTGGATAATGGGATGTAGCTCTAAATACTAATCCCCACCAGACATATCTCTCATCCAATTAAAAGTTGTCAGGATCTTCCTGGATAATGGGAAGTAGCTTCAATCACCGGTTCCCAATAGATCCCCAGCAAACATAAATCAGATAACAAAACATAGGGGAACATAATACCTTTTGAGAGTACATCCTAATTGTAATATTTGTCATGGGATTTGACTAACACTCACAGATGCATCCAACACAAAACTGGGGCAGAAAAAATTGTTTTGTTTTGTTTGCTTCGTTGTGATCAGGCACAAAGGCAACATTCCCAGGGAATACTTTTCAAGTTGCAAGTTTTGGTAATCAGGCGCCCACCTAGACAACAAGGGAATAATTTTCTAGTTTCAAGTTTCGGTAGTCAGGCGCCCACATGTAGAACAAGGGAATATCCTTCAAGATTCAAGCTTTGGTAATCAGGCGCCCACCTAAGGGAATTTTTTCAAGTTGCAACTTTTGGAATTCAGGCGCCCACCTGTAGAATAAGGGAATACTTTTCAAGATTCAAGTTTGGTAATCAGGCGCCCACCTGTAGAACAAGGGAATACTTTTCAAGTTTCAAGTTTTGGAAATCAGGCGCCCACCTGTAGAACAAGGGATTACTTTTCAAGATTCAAGTTTGGAAATCAGGTGCCCACCTGTATCACAAGGGAATACTTTTCAAGTTGCAAGTTTTGGAAATCAAGTGCCCACCTGTAGAACAAGGGAATATTTTTCGAGTTGTAAGTTTTGTAAATCAGGTGCCCACATGTAGAACAAGGGAATACTTTTCAAATTGCAAGTTTTGATAATCAGGCCCCCAGGCAATACTTTTCAAGATGCAAGTTTTGGTAATCAAGCGCCCACTTGTAGAATGAGGGAATATTTTTCAAAATTCAAGTTTTGGTAATCAGGCGCCCACCTGTAGAACGAGGGAATATTTTTCAAATTCAAGTTTTGGTAATGAGTCGCCCACCTTTAGAACAAGGGAATACTTTTAGAGATGCAAGTTTTGGTAATTAGGTGCCCACTTGTAGAACAAAGGAATATTTTTCAAGATTCAAGTTTTGGTAATCAGCCGCCCACCTGTAGATCAAGAGAATATCCTTCAAGATTCATGTTTTTTGTAATCAGGCACCCACATACAGAGCAAGGGAATATTTTTCAAGATTCAAGTTTGGTAATCAGGCGCCCACCTATAGAACAAGGGAATAATTTTTAAGTTGCCAGTTTTGGTAATCAGGCGTCCACCTACAGAACAAGGAAATACATTTCAAGTCTAGCAATTCGGCATCAAACATAGAAGAAGAGAAAACATGATTTCAATAAGGCAAATAAGGAGTTCACAGGAAGAAACACAAGTCAACAATGCAACAAAGATCAAAGAGCAAGATTGAAGACATAGATAGGTTCTTTTGTAATCCATAGTTTATAGCTTCGTTTAGCTTCTTCATTTTTCACAAGGTGTAATAAGGGGGGTCTAGCAATAGCACTGGCATCAGAAGTGAGATCACATCTTCGGTAGTCCCAGCTACCAAACACTCCTAAACTACACTGACCTGATTCCTCTTTAGCCGAGGATATGTAGGCAATCTCTGAAGCAAGGTAGGGTCAAACTGTTGAAAAATTCTTTGCACGGAGTATTCAGACGGGCAAAAATCACTCGTATTTGCTCACTTATCTTTGCACGAAAACTCTTCATGTTTCCGAGCAAAGAGGGGCAACTGTGAGCACGCAATTTTTGCGCTATATGAATTGCTCCCATAAATTCAAAATAAAATAATTTTCTTTTATTTGCAACTTTGTGGACTTTTTGTGACACTTTTGTTAATTTTACGCATTTGTCTGCACATTTTATTTAATGGAAACTAAAGATATACACATTTTTCATTTAGTTCATTTTAACACTTTTGGATTAATTAGGAAATTAGTTATAAAAAATATATAAATAAAAAATAAATAAAATTAGCTTAATTTTCACTTTGATTTTTTAGCTTTGATTTTGAGTAATTTTTGCCTTGGATTAATTGTGTTAATTATCATTTTAAGTTTAATTAGTTTTTTAATTAAGTTTGGGATTTAATTTAGGTTTTCATGTTAATTTGGAAAATATTTAAAAATCAAAAATTGAAAAAAAAAGAAGAAGAAGAAAAGATTTGATCTTAGAGAATTGGCTAATTCTCTTTGGGCCAATCCACCAGCCCAAGTCACAAACCCACCCAAACTAGCCCATACCCATGCCATTTTACCCGATCACCCCCATAGACAATACGACGTCGTTAAGGCCAGGTTTAATCTTGGCCATTGGTTTCCCTTCATCTGACGGTCGAGAACTGGGGAGGAAATAATATATAAATGTTCCAAATAGCCCCCCACCCCAGTTATCCTCGTACCCTATCCACCAGAACCCTAAGCCACTCCGATGTAACACCACCGCCGTCCGCCGTCAGCAGAAAGTCTCCGATGGCTTTCAAAAATACACCATTACACTTCCCCAACCTCCTCTTCCCATTTTTGTGACTAGCGTCCCTCAAATATCAACCAATCCCCTCAAATCTTTGTTTCAAGCAGCGGCTGCTCCGCCGTCTACGGCGGCGCCAGTGCCCAATCAACTCTAAATCAACACCCAGAGTCCCCTAGCTTCCCTCACCCCGAGTCCGTTAGTTTCCTACCTCGAATCTATTCCTAGCTTTTCGAATATCGATTTGAAAACCTGGCCAAAATTTCACCACCCACCAAACCACCCAAAACACACCACCTCTGGTTCTTTCACCTCTCACACCTTAAAACCACCGTCAGAGCCCCCGAGCGTCTTTGCAACTCTCCAAAAGTGAAGCTAGCGTTCAGAGTTACTGCATGGAGACCCCAGAGTCTGAACTAAAAATCCAAGTCTTTGCTTTAATTCATCTTGGTTATTAGGCTCTAATTTAGTCAAACATGGTAACCTTGCATGGTAATTCATTATCCGTGCTTTTCTCTTGAAAATGGTAAATTGAGATTCTGCCTAATATTGGGAAATTAGCCTGGTTTAAAATACGGATGTTTAAATATGCTTATCAAATTTCTGAATTGATCTAGTTTGTTTATTCAACTGATGTCTCGTCTTGGTTTCTTTTCTTTGACTCACACTGATAATATAAACCTGTTACTTGATACATTTGGTTTTCAGTTAATTACTTGATATATTTGGTTCTTGAATTTTTGTTGATTAATTGATAGAATAGTTTATTGAGTTTCAATTGATTAACAATGGATAATAAGTAGCTTAACTTTGATTTTCTTAGTTTAGATTTAGAATAGGTGACTATGTATGTCAATCTGTTAATATTTGCTCTTCTTGCTGGATAATTTGACCCTTGGTAATTAATCATGGTTAGTTTTGACCAATTTAGAGGGAGTGGGGTTTAGGTCCAACTTGGCTAGTAAGTTAGAGGTTGAATTAAGGGCAATTGGCGTATTCCAAAATAGAAAACAACGCAGTAGATAACTTGGAAGCCGCTAGAATCTTCTAGATAGGGTTTCAATTTGAAATGTAGGACTTAATTGGTATAACTTGGCCAACATGGCATAAAATGAGGGACTAATTGGCCAAAATCTGATATTAAAAGAAGGACTTAGGGTGTAATTGAAAAAAAAGAGTTGCCCTAACTTTAGCTTATAAAAGGGTAGTCCTTTGCCTAGGAGAAGGGGTTCTTTTTGGGATTAAGAAATTCTGCATAACTAAGGCCACAAAATTCCAGAATCATTGTTCCATTGGTCATCTTAGGGATTAAAAGGGCTATTAGAGGTTTTGAGTTTGCTTGGTTCGAGTTCTACTTGGTGTTGGACTATTTTGCTTTGGTTCAAACTACTCCTGGGTTAATTTGCTGTTAGATCCTGATCTGTTGCTATACCTGTTACTGATCCCCTCATTTTCTTGTTGATTTTCCTTAGAATCATTGTTCCATTGGTCATCTTAGGGATTAAAAGGGCTATTTGAGGTTTTGAGTTTGCTTGGGTTTGAGTTCTACTTGGTGTTGGAATATTTTGCTTTGGTTCAAACTACTCCTGGGTTAATTTGCTGTTAGATCCTGATCTGTTGCTATACCTGTTACTGATCCCCTCATTTTCTTGTTGATTTTCCTTAAATTCCAGGTACACTTCCTTGTAACTGCTGGCTATGAAATAGGTTAGCAGAAATGGGCTGGAAATGGAGATTTTAAAAGCATGAGATGTATTTAAGTTTTTTTTGTGAAATAATTGTACTTATTGTAATGTTGCTCGTTCAATCATGGTTTCTTTTTTGTCTTGTAATTTATAATATGTGTATCAGTTTTTGGTTCACCTCTTTCCCTTGATTTCCTCAATGTATTGAACACCTGAAGTGTGCTAGAGGACTGCTGAATTGATAGTTTAGCTTATAGCTCATGGGAAGGCCATCGAGTTCTATCACTGATCTAGTGTATGTGAACTTGATGGTTTTCCAGCAGATTGGTCAATTATGGTACTGATTTTCTTCGAATTTTCTGAATCTATTAGCGTGTTTATCTGTAGGCTTGAGCTTGAATTTCAGATGTATTGTAGAATCTATTTATTAGTTTGCATAAGTGTTTAAGTCTTCCTCATGCAATAAGTGTTCAAAATAGGTAATCAAAAATAGATTCAAAGCAGAGTATTACTTTGCTTATGATCTCAGTATTAAAAATCTCTTGAATGAGCTGAAAATATCGAATTGTTGAAGCCTAAGAGTCCAATAGCTTTTCTTCGAATATCATGTCATATAGTCTGTTCATATATCATACATGTTATCAGCTCCTCTTTCAAGTGTTAAGTAAAAAATGGAATTAAATCTTGGTATGGGCTTGTAACTTAAATCTGAGTCTAAGAGACCTATAGTCTCCTCTCAATACAAGTCAAGTGCGAAGCCCAAATGATAGTAGTTGGCTTCGTAGTTGCAATTCGTTTTAGTAATACAATTTTAGGCCTTCCAAGTTAGGTAGAAAATTTAGATTAAGAGGTTTTCCTCTTGTTTAAAATCGGACTTGAACTTGAGGCCCAAATTTTATGGCGGTAATTTATTAGGTTTGCAGAGATAATCATTAATGGAGAACATTAGTCTCTTTAGGATGGCCTTAAAATAATCAGGTGCGCCGCGCCAAATAAAATCACAAATTGCACGGCCCTCTTAATTACTTTCATATATTAAAATACTTAGAAATCCGGGACGTACCGTTTAGTAAATTTTCACTACCTCCCGCAAAGTTAACAACACATTAGCCGCTTTAGACGCGTTCTTTAATAATTTTACCTTCTTAAATTCAGGTGTGCATTTTATGTGACCCAAATCTAAATCCCAAAATATTGAATAAAATGTGTCTTGGATCCGGGTGCATTTCATGTGACGCGACCGAAACACACATTTTAAACGACGTTCACATTTCTCTTAAAAATTAATCAAAAGCAGTAAATAATTTTAAAATTACACTATAGGGTAACATGATTTAAAATCAGATTTTAGCCAAATATGATAGTTGAGTGACTGTGCTAGAACTACTGAACTTGGGAGTGCCTAACACCTTCTCCCTGGTTAACATAATTCCTTACCCGGATTTCTGATTCGCTGACTGTTAAATAGAGTAATCTTTGGTTCATGATTTAAATTGATGAGTTGGGACACCATTAATTATCCCAAGTGGTGTCTCTGAAATCTCTTAAGTAAATAAATCATGTTTCGATTGTCCTTTAAATGGAAAAACTCCCTTATCAACGCCCTTCGCGGGGTTGTAGTCGCCAAAATGAGGTGTGACAGTAGCGTACTGGAATTTGAGTATTGGTTCGCCCACTCGACTGGTATTAAGGCTTCAGATTCATAGACTAGTGAAAATGGGGTGGCCTCGGTGCTTGATTTCGAAGTTATACGGTATGCCCACAGGACTTCGGGCAAGATTTCTTTCCATTTTCCTTTCAAATCGTTCGACCTCTTTTCTAGGTTTATAAGTATATTATTGTTCGTTGATTTCGTATGCCCATTCGCACAAGGGTTATAAGGCGCTGATAGTATCTTCTTGATCTTGTGATATTCGAAAAACTTTCTCACCTTGCTGTCGCAGAATTTTTTTCTGCTATCGCGAGTAACCTCGGTCGATATCCCAAATTAACATATTATGTGATCTCAGATGAAGTCAATGACTTCTTTCTCCTGGGCCTCTCTGAATGCTTGAGCCTCGACCCATTTGAAAAAATAATTGGTCATGAGTAATATGAATTCAGCTTTACCATGTCCCATGGCAGGGACAGACGATGTTTATTCCCCACTTCATAAATGGCCACGAAGACAGGACCGAGTGGAGCTTTTCTCCTGGTTGATAGATCATTGGGGCATTTCTTTGGCGCTCATTATGCTTCTGTACGAAGTCTTTTGCATCCTTCTCAATTTCAATCAGTAGTAGCCGGCTCAGATCAGCTTTCGAACTAAGGATTCTGCCCCCGAATGTTTCCCGCAAGTACCTTTGTGAACTTCTCTCATGGTGTATTTGGTATCCCTAGTCCCAAGCATCTAGCTAGTGGGCAAAAAGTCATCAGGAGCTATGAATGATCTCGGGACACCATAATCGTCCTCCTTGTTCCTCCGGTTAGGCGAACGCCAACATCAGTGATTGCTATTTAATTTCCTTCTTTTTGGTCAGATCCACATTTACTGACGTCGAAACCGGGGGCATAAAAATTACCTTGTCAACAACAAATATCTCCCTTCTGGGCATTTGTTCTCCATAGACCGTCTTGACTCATCGCCCCTCCGCCGTGTGGGAAATTTCAATTTGGTGCAAGGTCGCCATGTTGTGGACCCAAAGTCTTCCGAATAAAGAGTTGTACCTTATGCCCCCCTCGATCACATATACCTTTGTTTCTTGGATTGTCCCAATAATGTTTACTAGCTAGGTTACCTCCCTGTTAGTGGTATCACATGCCATGTTAAATCCGTTTAATACTTGGACTGTCGGCACGATTTGGTTCTGTAACCCCAATTGCTCTACAACCCATGATATAATGATGTTGTTCGAGCTACCTTAATCAATCCACTCGTTCAACTCAAGATTTATTGATAAATATAGATATTACCAGTGCATTATTATAAGGTTGTATGATGCCCTCCGCATCTTCATCACTGAACGAAATGGCTCCCTCTGGAACATAATCTCGGGTGCATTTTTCCCTCGTGATGAATACTTTAGTGCGTTTAATCATTGGTCCTTGGGGTACATCGACTCCTCCAATGATCATGCTGATGACGTGATGAGGCTCCTCTTGTTTGATCTGCTTGTTGGCATCCCTGTTCCTGAAGTGGTTTTTGGCTTGATCACTTGAGAATTATCGGAGGTGTCTGTTGTTGAATAGGTAGGCAACTTCTTCTCTTAAGCATTAGTAATCTTCTTTATATGACCATGAGTGCCGTGATATTTGCACATAAAATTGGGATCTCTCTGGGTAGAATCGGACTGCAAAGGTCGATGCCACTTAGTCTCTTTAATGCGTCCTATGGCTAACATATTGCTGGATGCATCCTTGTTAAAGTTGTATCCCGACAACCTTGGTGCTTGCCTGCTCCCGATCGGCCTATCGAACCCATTTTTGCTCATCAGGCCTCAGCCACTAAGCCTTAGATTGTTTCACTTCTCATTCCATACGGGATGACGCCCGGACCCATTCTATCTATGGTCCGTACTGTATCGTTGATACCGATCTAGGACTGGTCTTGGCTTTTGATCAATGGCCCTTTTAGATCTATTGTCGACCCTGATGGGGTAAACATATCCAGAAGGGGCCCCCTGAGTTGGTCTTCCTTGACCCTGATTTTTGACTGGTACCTATCGTGAACGTTGGCTAGGTCATCGTCGGGTATTCTTTTTATTTTATCTGTCTAGAGGCCAAAGAACTTCGGGGTTAAGCCCCTGAGTAAATGCCTAAATGGCTCAATCATCTGCAACCGGAGGTAGGTCCATCCGTCCCATCTAGAACCTTGATACGAATGCCCTGGGTATCTCGTCGTCCCTTTGTTTGACCTTGAAAATGTTTGACTTTCTGGTCTCAACTTTGATATCCTCTGACATGGGCTTTAGTGAAAGCATCTGCAAGCATAGTAAATGAGTAAATAGAATTTAGGAGAAAGTTGTGATACCATATCATTGCTCTCTTGGACAAAGTCTCCCCAAAGTTTTTCAATAATACCGACTCGATTTAATCATCTTCCAAGTTTTTCCCCTTGATTGTGCACATATAAGAGAACACATGCTCGTTTTGATCCATGTTCCCATTATATTTGGAGATGTTGGGCATAGAAATCTCTTTGAGATCGGCTTCAGTGATGCATTAGGAGGAAAAGGCTTCTGGATAAGTTTTTTGGAGCCTGCCCCCTTCAACATCAGGGGAGCTCCCGGGATTCTGATCGACCCTGAAATTGTATGTTTCCACCTTGTTATCATTAGCCTTAATTTTTTTCTCGCCTGAGTCTACGCATTTCATCAATGCTTCAAGCATTTTAATTGCCTCAAGATTGATCCCGTGTTCAACTTCACCCGGTCTCTTGGTGTTTTATTTGTTTTTTCGGGTGCTTTCCCATAATTGTTCGGGCTCGACCTTATTAGGGGTGTGTCTTTGATTCTGCAGCTATTTTATTGCCGCATGCTGAGCCTGCAACATTTTGAAAATTAGCCGCATGCTTACTCCATCACCTTCGTCTTCAGACGCTTCTTGAGCTATTGGAGGAGGTCCCCAACGAACATGATTTTTGGGATCGGTTGGCGAATTGATGCTGAAGACCACCTGTGACTTAGTATCAATCGAGTAGGCAATTGGGACACCGTTGGGATCGGCAGGAGGCACTTTGTTACTGGGTACCAAATTATTATTTTTGCCTTGATGTCCAGACTACACATCAACGTTCAAATGAGCAAATTGAGAGTTTGACATTGCTAACTTGAAATTAAGATTTCAAAGAACAAGCGTAAAATAAGGCGTGTAATGGAGGTTCATATCAAGTCACCGCTATTATCCTTAGCTCCATGATGAGAGCCAAACTGTTCATACCAAAATTAGATAATAATTAAATTTGTACGCACTTTTAAGGATACATAGTTTGATTTAACACAAATAATTAAGAATATTAGATAAATGAATTAAAGACAGAATAAGCGATCAAACCAATTGCGATGTTATGGCCAAGCTTGAACGTAGATTGAATAGTGACCTCGTATTCGATTGGACCCTTTGTTCGAGCCCAGTCGTGAATGAAGAACATGATAAGTGAACAAGAACTTTATTAGTAACCAAAAGAAAGAAAATAAACTTGTATTGGTTTGATTCGCAAGTTACAATGTGTATTACAAAAGAAAAACTTCCCCTTTATATAGCAGGAAAGTTTTACACCTAATATAAGTCTAAAAAAGGTAAAAATCTTTCTTTCTCGTTAATTAATAATCAATAACCGACATAGAGCAAGATCTCTCCGTGATATCCCGTTTGGTGAGAATATCACGGCCCTTTATCTGTCGCGTGTATTCATTCACCGTGTTTCCCAAGGTCTCAGAACCCAATTTTGGTCTGAGGAGCGTCACTTTACCATATTCGATGACGAGCATGTTGTTTACTCTTCCTGTATCTCGAGACAAAGGGTTTCTAACCTCAGTTACAATCGCGTGCATCCATGTCCGTCTTTCGTTTTCTCACCGGGAAATCGGGATAGACATTATCCTCGATTTTATCCGTACATATGCAGTTTCACAATAAAAAGCGTTACATAAATGACTATACTTGATTAGTTTCTACGAGAAAATCACCAATTTTGAAATGCCAATGTAGACATTTGAAATTTTTTGTCCTTGTGTTATTATCATTAATTTTTGGTTAAAATCATTTTGCTGTTTTAGGAATTTTTTTCACAAATTAACTCGGCTCTACATAACTACTTTATTTTTTTTTAGGTTTTTTCCGCCAAAAGAAAGAAAAAAAAACGAGAAAGGAGATTTCTCTGCTTGAACGTAGAGGTGGAAGACGGCGAAAACAGAGGAGTGAAGGGATGTATCTGAAAGCACCATTTTGGAGCAAAGATTCGAACTCTGAATCTCAGACGGAATCGCCGCCCTCAGCGGTGACGGAGCTAATCAGTTCGCTTGAAAGGCAGAGAGTATACAGGGAGGTGACTCTCGCACTGCGCACAGGACTCAGTGATGCACGTGCAGAGTTCTCCTTCCTCCGCATTCGTGGCCTCCGCGTCATCCTCAAGTTTCTCCGATCCGTTGCCGAGTCCGACACTACAATCAACCTCTTCTGTCACAGCCAATCCATTCCCGATCTTCAAGGTTTTCCTCCATTCTCTGTACCCCTAGGGTTTCTGCGATTAATGATTTTCATTTCTTTATGTTTAGTCGCAGCAATTTATGGTAATATAACTGAATGTTTATCTCCCATTGGTTAATCGAAAGTTTGACGTGGGAAGTTGGTTATATCAGTTGACCTTAGGGCAGTTGTGAATGTGGAAATTCTGATAATACGACATTTAATCGGAAATAGGGGAAATGAAATTGAGGTTCATCTTCTGCCAAATGTGCTACAAGAAATTAGGAAAAACGAAGTTTTGCTAGTTTTTAAACCATTTATACCTCAGATGAGGTCTTGTGGAATTGGATATGGCTTCGGTTTGGGGGCAGCTCGGGTACATTTTGTGTTAGCGTCATTAGAAGATTGTCATAATTCATTAAATTTAAGCTGAGTTTCATTTTCTTACGACAATGTTTTGTGTCATATCTAAAGCTTTTAGACGGTATCGTCATAATCAATTTGTTTTAGCTTCAATCTTTTTGTATGATTGTTTGCACAACTGTATCAGCAGATTACAAAAGAATGTTTGATATCTTCTCGAGTTGAAATGCTAGTTCAGCATTGATGAGAATTTAGGTGTAAGTATTCAGACTTATAACTTGGTGAACTGTGATCATCGCTTTCTGATTGACGCGTGGATTTTACAATATGTTCTGAAGTAAAATAGGAATTAAGGAGTTATGGTTTATTATTATGAAGTTCTCTTTTCTCTTTTATGTTAAAATTGGTATTTGCACGTAAAGATATCCTGTCATTTACTGTTTAACTTCCAGTGAAAACAAGTCCAACAATTTTGTCTTTTCTGACTTGCTCACAGTCAAAAAGACTGAAACTTAGATGAATACAGACGAAGCCACAATACTTTCGAAATGCGGCAACAACTTGTTGATCTTGGAATTTTAGGGGCAGTGATGCTGCTGCTTTATGTACATTTACATTTTTTTCTGTGATTTTAGGGGTAAAATCATCCAGTTTCTGCTAAATGATTGAAACTTTCAGTAGTATAGTTCTTATTATCATTATTTTGATGCTGGTGTATACGGGGATAATAAAAATTTGTTCTCCGACACTACTTTGTTTAATTTGGAAAATGGACCTGGGTATTAACCATGACATATGTAACAGTGGTTCCAGTTCTATTCAAACATTCCTTGAGAGATATAGAGGACCAGAGTGTAACCAGTCTAGACCACATATTTACTGTGGAACCTATGGAAATAACCAGCCCTTCAACTGATTCTGAAGTTGCCCTAGCGCTTAGAGTTCTGGAAGGTTGTTGTCTGCTTCATCGCGAGAGTAATGATTTGGCCCATCAACACAAGGCAATTCCGGTAAATTTCCCTATTTTATTATGCCTTCTCAGAGAATTTGATCTGATGACTTTCTCCTTAGTCATGGCTCAGAAAATTGGAAACTGTAATCTTGTTCAAATGATTCTGAAATATTCTGCTTGCCATGCCAATTTTATAGCTGCTTTTTATAGTTGGAAAAGAGGTTAGCTTTCTGTTTTCAGTACCTTTGGAGATCATTTACACCCTCAAAGTTTATGCTTTCATGAAAATAGGCACTTCAAGATGATGATATGTTTAACTTGGTTGGAAATAAGCAGGTTTTGATGGAATCCCAGTTCCTATGCTCACCCTCAAAGCTAGACGTTTAGTTAGTCCTTTTTTCCTGGAACAATCTAACCCCTGTTAAGTCCTGATGACTTTTGGACTTTGTTAGCTTCCTGGACATAGCATAGGCTTTTTTATACATGGTTGGAGCAGCTAATTTTTCGCATCTTTTCTACTTATTTGCATCTTCTTGATGCCTTAATAATGAAAACGCCCTTACTTCATAATTAAAAAAGCAGGTTTTGATGAATATTCTATCAATCCGAGGAGTACTGGGACAAGGTGCGTGCTTGGATGCTTTGATTGCTATAATGCTGGATTCATCTGCCAATCAGGCGGTAGATATCTTTTCTTTTGACTTACTTCTGACAGAAGTGATCTTTTTACCTGTAATATTCATTTGGAAGGAGATTGGTAGTAAATATTTCCTATTTTCAGTTATTGATAAAACAACTGAAGGATGCAAAATAAAAGATAAATCTGGTTTTAAATAAATAGGCTTAGTTCAACAAATTAAGCAGTCCCATATCTATTTTAGTGCTACAAGATCTATACTTTATTTTATTGTTCCTTCCTTTAGTAAATAAGCCCGTGATTCTATCCACATTGACTGGTGATGTACTAGGATTTCGAGGCTTGCAATGGTATTGAAGACGTTGCTATACTGATTAGAGACAAACAAGTAGATGAAAATTTAAGGTACTTCATCTCTTAAAACTCTTTTATTTTTTAATCTCTTCAAACTCAGTTTTCTATATTATATCATAAAGTGTTTTTCAAATTGCAATGTGCATGGTGTTCTAACTAAAGTGACGTCTTTTCATCCAAGATCATCCTGCATGCTAGTTCTAGTGTATCGACCCTATTCTCTCCTTATGAAGTTCAAGCTGAATCCCTCCACCCCATCCCACCCCACCCCACCCCACCCTGACTCTCTCTCTCTCTCTCTATGGAGTAGTTTATAGAAAATTTTATGGTGGCCTTTTACACATATGATAAAGCAAAACCATGAAATACACTGTCCAATGTAAATCCAAGATTTCTCTTCGCCACTTTGCTTGCATGGTTCTGAGAAATTTGATTTCACCAGGCTCAAGTGTGGAGAATTTCTACTGCTTCTGATTGGACATGTAAACGGGAGGGAGAGGCCTCCCATGGCGACAATCCATGAAGACATAAGGCGGTTTCTGGGTGAGAAATCTGCATCATTGATATGGGCAGCTAGTCAATTTGGTTCAACACTTGATCCAGAACAGAGATTGACAGCTTTGCACATTCAAGCTCGTAGGGTACTGGAGTCGATAGACCTTTATTGACAAGTAAGGCTTTCAGCGTCTTGTGTCATTATGTAATGAGCAGAAACCTCAGAGAAGTGGCAATTTCACAAACAGTCGTTGCAAGGGTCAACTAATAGGCTATGGAGAAGCCACAAAGAGGAAGATCGGTTAATATCTGGTGACATTAATATCTTACAATGTGTATTTTTGTAAATTATTTGTTCTATACAAAAGTACAATGCGTTCTAATGTTCTACTTTTATTTGTGTTGTCAATATATTTAGCATTACATAAATCTCATCTGTTCTTTGATGGGATGTATCGCATGCTACAAATACGTGTATTTCACTTTTGTCTTAAATCCAACTACATCCAGGACTTTTGTGCATTTTCCTCTCGTTGATGAGCTGTCTTATTTTGGTAAGATCACCCCATCTTCCAACAGAAGCATATAAATTTGCTAACATGACATCATTCCCAGAATTTCCTGGTTCTAGCTCGATGAGCTTGTTTGCTGCAATTTCGCCAACCTCAAGATTCCCATGGGTAACACAGCCTCCAAGCAAGGCACCCCAGATCACTATATCAGGGTCGAAAGGCATCTCTTCAATGACCTTCAATGCTTCATTAAGCTTACCTGTTCGACTTAACAACAACAACAACAACAACTACCCAGTAATGTCCCACAAAGTGGGGTCTGGGGAGGGTAATATGTAGACGAGCCTTACCCCTACCCGAAAGGGTAGAGAGGCTGTTTCCAGTCGACCATACATGTGTAGTGTTTTAATGTCGGTTTTGCATTGTAAGATCCCATCAGGTCGAAGAACTCCAGTCCAGTCTCTAGTAATCCTGCATGGACACACGATGAAAGAGCTGACAAGAAGGTTATGTCGTCTGGTATAAATCCATTCTCCAGCATTCTGCGGAAGAAATCAATTCCTTCCTCCCCATATCCATGCATAGCATATGCAGTAAGCATTGCATTCTCTGTGACCAAGTTATACTTTTTAATGTTATCATAAGCCAGTCTAGCATGCTTGACACATCCACATTTTGCATACATGTCCACAAGAGCCGATCCTATGTGGGTGTCTGAGTCATATCCAAACCTAACTGCATAAGCATGAATCTGCTTTCCACGGTCAAGAGTCACTAACCTTGAGCAGGCTGGTAATACTGTTCCAATCGTGTAAATATCAGGCCTCAAACCCGAGGATTGAATGTCCAGAAATAACTACAGAGCTGACTCATTACGGGCATTCTCAACATGGCCAGCAATAATACTGTTCCATGTATAAATATTTGGATCAAATCCATCTGCCTTCATCTTCTCAAGAATGCATTCAACACTAACCATTTCATCAGAACGTGCATAGCTGGATATCAAAGCATTCCACGTTGGTATGTCCCTCTCATTCACCTCATCAAAAGCTTTCTGAGCAGCATTAACATCCAAGCATTTGCTATACATTTCTCCAAGTGCCCCACCAACAAAAGCATCTGTTTGCAGACCCCTAACAATGGCACAGGAGTGTATCTCCTTCCCACGCCGTAACAAACCCATATCGCCACACGCAGCAAGAGCACTACCAAGGGTGAAAGTATCCGCTTCAATTTCCTCATTCCACATCACCTTGGTAAACATATTCAAAGCTTCATTGAACATAAAGTTGTTCACATATCCTGAAATCATTGAATTCCATGATACTATATCTTTCCATTTGCCTTCGCTTTGCATTTGATAAAACAGCTCTTGAGCCTTTGAAATTTCTCCATTCTCAAAGTATCCCACTAACATGGTGTTGTAAGAGACATCATTTTTGGTCGAGAACATTGAAAATACACGGAATGCATTTCCCATATCCCCACACCTCCTGTACACATCAATTAAGCCGTTAACAACGAAAGAATTAGACATCAATTGATGTCTGGTCAGATATCCATGAATTTCTTTCCCCAAATATAGCATTTGCAATCTACCACAAGCAGGAAGTACACTTGCCAACGTTTGGGCATTTGGTTGGAAGCCAACAGCTTGCATTTTGTAGAGCATTTCAATGGCCTCTTTGTCGTATCCATTCTGTGAAAATCCACCTACCAAAGCACTTCAACAACAAAAACAACAACAACTATCCAGTATAGTCCCACAAAGTGGGGTCTGCGGAGGGTAATATGTAGACGGACCTTACCCCTACCCGAAAGGGCAGAGAGGCTGTTTCCAATCGACCCTCGGCTCAGTGAAGGAAAGGAACAACAAAAACAAAAACAACAAAAACAACAAAAGAGCATTAGTAACTTCAACATAAATAACGTAAATAATTATCTAAACATAAAAACCTAAAAATAAAAAACATAAAAACTATAAATAAAATAAAATAGCATGCAATAGTATCGGACAGCAACTAGCATAAGACAAAATCCAATACACAAATCATCTATGAATAGCAATGCCAAGCCTCACCCAACCCCAGGTGTGGAGTATGAAAAACTCTAGGGGCCCCTATCCCTCAACCTTGATACTAGACCTCCATACTTTCCTATCCATGGTCATGTCCTCAGAAACCCGCATTCTAGCCATGTCATGCCTAATCACCTCTCCCCAATACCTCTTAGGCCTCCCTCTGCCTCGCCGTATGCCGACCATCGCCAGCAGCTCACAACTCCTCATCGGGGCGTCAGGACTCTCCTCCGCACATGCCCGAACCACCTCAGCCTCGCTTCTCGCATCTTCTCATCCACCGGGGCCACCCCCACCTTCTCTCAAATAACTTCATTCTTAATCTTATCTAACCTGGTGAGCCCGCACATCCACCTGAGCATCCTCATCTCCGCAACCTTCATCCTCTGAACGTGAGAGTTCTTCACTGGCCAGCACTCCGCCCCATACAACATGGCAGGCCTAACCACAGCTCTATAAAATTTTTCCTTGATTTTTTGTGGAACTTTCTTGTCACACAGGACTCCTGATGCAAGCCTCCACTTTGACCACCCCGCTCCTATGCGATGAGTGACGTCCCCGTCGATCTCTCCGTCTCCCTGAATCACTGACCCAAGATATCTGACACTGTCCCTCTTGGCGATGACCTGAGATCCACTCATCACGTCCCTGCCTACTCCTCAGGCACCACTGTACTCCACCTCCACTCCTCTGGCATCTTTTTGGTCCTGAAGATCGCATTGAACAACCTGGAGAGCCACTCCACTCCTGACCTACCCATGCATTTCCAGAACTCTACCGGGATCTCGTCAGGCCCGGTCGCTCGACCCCTGCTCATCCTACGCAAAGCCCCCATGACCTCCTCCGACCTAATGCGCCTGCAGTACCCAAGGTCTCTATGTAGCTCTGAATGCCCCAACTCCCCTAGCTCTATGTTACGATCCCCCTCATCGTTAAGTAAGTCTCGAAAGTATGCCCGCCACCTCTGCTTGACTTGAGACTCCCCCATCAGAACTCTACCATCCTCGCCCTTGATGCACCTAACTTGGTCAACATCACGTGCCTTCCTTTCCCTTTGTTTAGCTAACCGGAATAACTTCCTGTCCTCGCCTTTCTCCCCTAATTCCTCGTACATGCGACCAAACGCCGCGTTTTTTGCTTCCTTGACCGCCATCTTTGCTTCTTTCCTCGCCGCTTTGTAGATCTCCCTGTTCGCTCTACGTTCTTCCTCGCTTGTGCTCCCTGCCATCTTATCAAACGCCGCCTTCTTCGCCTCCACTTTTCCTTGGACTACATCGTTCCACCACCAGTCACCCTGATATCTGCCTGAATAGCCTTTTGCTACCCCGAGCACATCTCGTGCTACCTCCCTAACCAAGTTCGCCGTCTCTGACCACCTACCAAAGCACTCCAAGAAATAAAATTTGGAGCTAAATGGTCCTCGGCAGACATCTTTTCCAAAACTTCTAGTGCTTCAATTAAGTTTCCATAGGCAGCAAAAGCAGAAATGACTGAATTCCAAGAAACACAATCCCTCTCTGACATGTTACTGAAAAACTTTTTTGCATCCTCTAAACTCTCACATTTGCCATACATATCAATCAAAGCATTTCCCACGTAAATGTTGGATGCAAATACATATCTTATCACGGTGCCATGTAATTGCTTCCCCAATTCAATGCCACCATAACCGCAACAAATCTTCAGTACCACAGGAAACAAAAACTCCAAATCAAAATCCTCAAATCGAACCTGTTGAAAACACTCAAAAGCTTCCTCGAAAAGCCCATCACTTAAATAGACATTAAGAAGAGCTGTCCACGCATACAAGTTTCTAGCACGCATTTTGTCGAACAAGTGAACTGCATCGTTAAAACAACCACATTTTCCATACATCTGAAGCAACTTAGTTTCAACAAACTCGTGACCGTGAAACCCATTTTTGAGCGCTTGCGCATGGACTTGTTTACCCAGCCTGGGACATTTGCAGGACTCAAGCGCTGAAGCATAGGTGCTCGAATTTAGGAGGTCGTCCAAAGGAGAGAAATGGGCTGGGCTCGTCGAGATGGGTTGTGGAAAATCACGTCGCCGAGTTGGTTTTGATTTGTGAAAGGAAATCTTAGAAGCTCTGTATTCAAGGGACTCCTTGCGGTAGCTGTAATGGTAGTGGCTGAGCTATTGGTTCCAACAGGGAAACCATTTCGAGCACAATGTGTAAAAATTGAGCGGGTAGCCTCTTTCTATGGTATTTATTTTTATTCGGGATTTTTAATGTTTAATAATAATACTCACTAATCTATTATAATTAATATAAAAAAATTGTTTTTGTTATAAACTAAAGCAAAAGACAAGAACAATAGCAATAGAGAGAAGAGTAGAGAGAGTTCTTCTTATTGAGTTGAGAGGGGTCTCAAGGGATGATTTACAATGGTAGAGGGCACCTCTATTTATAGGGGAGAGGAAGACTTAGCTACCACTAATAGAACTCTAATATCTCTCTAATTAGATACATTAAAGACATTCACCTTAAATAGAAGTGTAAGAATCTTCTATTTCATAACACTCCCCCTTGAATGTCTATTCAATGATGTGCCTCATAAAACCTTAAAACAAAAACCCAATGGGAAAAATTAAAGTAAGGAAAAAGAGTACACATGTTTGAATATGCGCCTATTGGTTGCCTCGTTAAAAACCTTGCAAGGAAAACCCAGTGGGACAAAACCTTGTAAGGGAAAAAGAGTGCAACGCGCATTGACTCCCCCTAATGAGTACATCGATTTATATCCTTGAGCATTTGCATTCCAATCTTGTGCATCATCTTGAAATCATCATTCTTGATAGATATGAACATCTTCATATAATGTCGTGGAATAGCTCTTCAATATCTCCATAGATGCATTCTTAAATCCATCATGCTTATAGTTATGGCAAGATTCATATGTACACAAATTGTACTTAGGATGCGGTACTTCAGGACCAAGAATTGCATATGCTTCAAGCAACTTAAATCTTTCAAGTTAAGTCATGTAAGTCACATAATAGACTTTAGCTGCATATCAAAGTTTCATGTCATGCTAAACAAATAAGATATCGAAAATTGACTATACATACCTTTGCCTTTATACTTTCAAGCATATGAACTATAGGTTCAAAGCTACATGTCTTTCATATGGAATCAATTCTTCTTGAATTGTATCTCTTCCATTTAGTTGATTTCTTTGAGTCAGCAAATGCGTATAGCATGCTTTGCAATATGTTGCAATTGCATTTCCTTTTTATGAACTACAGGTTCATATCATGATATTCGGGGATATACATATACAAATGAAAATTCATCCCATGTAACACTTTCTCAAATATCATCAATCGCCTTCGCGTGTACTTTTGGAAACTGAATAAGTTTCTTTGAGACTTACTACAGCACAATACTCAATTGTGTTTCTCCAACATAGTAATAATTGGCTCTTCGAGAGCTCTCAATTAATTTTGTACTACCACAGACTGAGGTTCGAGATTCTCACATTCTTGCATTCCGTATTTTCAAGAGTCTCAGGCTCAATAGATTCTTCGTGAATCTCGGAATTAATCAAATCATGAGCGTCCTCATGTGATTCTTTCATAGTGTCATTTAGATCGTTCTTTTTCCTCTTTCTAGGATTTCGATCTTTGGAACCTAATGGTCTGCCACGCTTCTGGCGTGCATTTGACTCATTGGATATGACACCAGATATTCGTCCAATAGGGACTTTAATACGGATCGGAACATTTTCCGCGTGAATGTGGGATTTCGTTATCCTCTTCAAGTTCGTAAATGCGTCAGGCTTTTGATTTGCTATTCTTTGCAAATGGATAATCTTTTGTACCTCTTTCTTTCAAATAGAGGTATGTGGATCAAGATGAGATAATGATGCATTTTTCCACAAAATTTCCCGTTTGGTTTCACCAACTTCTCCCCCTAATTTTGGGAAAAGTGTCTCATCCAATTGACAGTCTGCAAATAGTGCAGTGAACAAATCTCCTGTCAATGTTTCGAGGTAGCGAATAATGGAGGACGCGTCAAACTCAACATATATTCCTAACCTCCTTTGCAAACCCATTTTGGTGCGGGATGGCGGTGCTACGGGCACATATACTGCGCATCCAAGGCTTCTTAAATGGGATATATTGGGTTCATGACCCAAAACCAATTGCAATGGGGAATATTTGTGTCAATTCGTCAGTCAGAGACGAACTAGCATTGCTGCATGCAAAATGGCGTGAACCCAAACCGAAATGGGCAGCCTCGTTTTCATGAAGAATTCAAGATTATTCTCATCTATTATCCATTAAGTTTGCAAACGCAAGGTTGCGTGATGGCAACAAGCACACATTAGACCATCTACAGGATGCGTCTATCAAGACCATGAAATACCTAAACTACCCACTAGGTGGGTGAATAGGTCCACAAATGTCCCCTTGTATACGTTCCAGAAACTGGGGTGACTCAGTCCCAACCTTTATTGGGGATGGTCTGATAATCAGCTTGCCTTGATAACACGTAGTGCAAGGATATTCATTACTTGAAAGAATTTTGAAATTCTTTAACGGATGCCCATATGAGCTTTCTATAATCCGTCTCATCATGGTTGATCCTGGGTGACCCAGTCGATCATGCCAAAGTACAAATGTATTGGACTCAGTATTCTTTAGATTTACTGTTGAATGTGCCTTAATTGCACTAATTCTTGTCCAATACAGGCCACAAGATAAAGACGGGAATTTCTCAATAACCCTCTTTTGGCCGGAGACATTCTTTAAAGTGAGGACGAGATATTCAAGATTATCTTCATCCATTGTCTCAATATTGTAGCCATTCCGGCGTACATCTTTAAAACTCAACAAGTTTCTTCTTAGACTTGGAGGAGAATATTGCATTCTCTAAGATAAACGTCATGCCTTTGGGCAGAGTTACATTTGCTCTTCCGGAGCCTTTCAATCAATTTACTTTCCATGGTATGACATACAAAAGAAATACACGAACATAAGAATAAACAAGTTCAATTCTTTTGTGTCACATAATATTTTCAAAATCTGCTACTAACAGTTGACTAACAAAATCAGATATGTTGTCCATAATCAATTACTTTGCAGTTTGAAAATTTCAGCGTTTTTCATAAGACAATCGATTATTAAACCAATACAATCGATTGTTGGAACATAGACAATCGATTGTTATACACAGACAATCGATTGTGGATGATTTTTGAAAAATTCCAGATTACACTGCCTAACGACAATCGATTGTTAGATATAGACAATCGATTGTGGGTGATTTTTGAAAAATTCCAGACCTCTGTTTCAAGACAATCGATTGTTAGACAAAGACAATCGATTGTTGGCTATTTTTGAAAATTTCCAGACCTCACTGTTTCAAGACAATCGATTGTTAGTCAACGACAATCGATTGTTGATCAATTGTTTTTCAACTTTAATGCGAAAGTAGTTGATAATCGACTAGTTTTTCAGGCTAGTCGATTACCCCCACTGGAAAATAAAAGTTTTATTGATATTTGAACATATTGAAGATATTCTAAAGAACTACTGCTAACATTGCATTATGAACTAGCTAATACGAGCTAATACTAATGACTATTGATTTATTCATTGACTAATACAAATAAGTAGAATAAAATCAAATAACTCCATCTTCTTTCATCATGGTCCCATCGCCGATTAGGTGGTCTATTTTCCCCTCGGGTTGCTCAAAGGAGTCTGCCACATCCAGGTGGGTGATATCCTCATTGTCGTCATAGACAAAATTTGTTTCAGGGCCTTTTCTCTTTCAAGATGCTTGATAAAGGTCAACCAAGTGTCTTGGTGTATGGCAAATCCTAGACCAGTGCCCATTTCCACCGCAACGATAACATATAGTTTCTGAACTATTTGCCTTAGGATCTTCTGGACCCCGTTTCTGCTTTCGGTGGTTATCTCTCTTTGGGGGGTGACGGACTTCTTTGGAATTTCTTCCTTGTCCACGTCCTTGGCTTTGACCCCGTTTATGACCGTGATCATGGTCCCTTTCATGTTTGGCATAATGCGAGTGCACCATATCTGCTTCAGGCAGTGGTGTAGACCCAGTTGGTCTATTTTCGTGATTTCTCGTGAGCAGATCATTATTTCGCTCAGCCACTAGTAAGAGAGAAATCAGTTCAGAGTACTTCGTAAAGCCTTTCTCTCGGTACTGTTGCTGCAGTACCATATTGGAGGCATGAAACGTTGTAAACGTTTTCTCAAGCATATCGTAATCGGAGATGTTATCTCCACATAGCTTCAGTTTAGAAGTAATTCTGAACATAGCAGAATTATATTCAGAAACGGACTTAAAGTCCTGTAGCCTCAGATGGGCCCAATCATATCGTGCTTGTGGCAGAGTGACCAACTTCAGGTTGTCATATCTCTCCTTTAAGCTGTTCCACAAAACGAGTGGATCCTTGACGGTGAGATATTCAATCTTCAAACCTTCGTCAAGGTGGTGGCGCAAGAAAATCAAGGCCTTCGCACAATCTTGGGTGGATGCTTTTTCTTTATTTTTGAGGGTGTCTCCGAGACCCATAGCATCTAGGTGGATTTCGGCATCCAACACCCATGTCATATAGTTCTTGCCCGAAATTTCAAGGGCAACGAACTTTCTTTTCATAATATCAGACATACTCGAAAATTAAATTAGGAAGAGGGAAAATACCTTGGATTTTCGAGAATGGTACTTGAGACGGTAGAGTCTCGTGCTGATAACGTGTTATAAACTAAAGCAAAAGACAAGAACAATAGCAATAGAGAGAAGAGTAGAGAGAGTTCTTCTTATTGAGTTGAGAGGGGTCTCAAGGGATGATTTACAATGGTAGAGGGCACCTCTATTTATAGGGGAGAGGAAGACTTAGCTACCACTAATAGAACTCTAATATCTCTCTAATTAGATACATTAAAGACATTCACCTTAAATAGAAGTGTAAGAATCTTCTATTTCATAACAGTTTTACCTTTTTTCTATTTTTATCGTATGAGAAAGAAAATTGTGCCGGAAGAATTTTATTATTTAGTGTTTTTTACCGAAACTTATATTTAACACATTGTGAATTTTGATTTTGTTACGTAGTAATAATTTTTATGGAAAACCACAGAAACTAGATCAAAAAACTTTAAATACCTCTCAGATAGTATGAACTTCGGCTTTCTTCATCATCGCCCCCGATCCCTTTTTTATGAGTTTCATATGTTTTTTTGGCCTGTATTTTAAAAAACAAAAGTAGCACCCAAAGAACGACGCAGAGTCGCTGACTAACAACTTCAAGTTTCCTTCGGGATACCCTTCTTTTAGATATATAATATGTGGGCATTTTTATAGTTAACTTAAGTAATGCTCAACAGCATAGTGAAATTGGCCTTGGATTCTATAGTCCATGAGAGTACTAGATTAAATTACATGTCTATTTACTAGTACGAGTTACCTTAATTGATATCTATTTTAGTAGGAAACTAGAACAGAAAACTTTAGAAAACAAATTTTCTAAATTTTATTTATTTTTCTTTTTCTTTTGGTTGTTTAGGTTATGTAGTCTTTTATTTTTTTAGTTGTTTTTCTGTTATTAGCTTTTATGTTGTGTAATTTGACATCAATCTTATATGTAAATGACAATTATCATTATTTTTTTTTTGTGAAAAGATACAAATAACGTTTGGTTTCCTCTATGTTATGGATCTTGAACTGACAGTTACAAGTTCAAAAGTTAATAACACTTGGTCCTGAACTTAGAATTACAAGTTCAAAAGTTAAGGACACTTGGTCTTGAACTTAGAATTACAAGTTCAAAAGTTAAGGACACTTAGTCCTGAACTTAGACTAACAAGCTCAAAGGTTAAGGACAATAGGTCATGAACTTACATTTACATGCTCAAAAAGTTAATGACAACAGGTCCTGAAGTCTTGAACTTAGACTAACAAGCTCAAAAGTTAAGGACAATAGGTCTTGAACTTAGGCTAAGAAGCCCAAACGTTAAGGACAATAGGTCTTGAACTTAGACTAAGAAGCTCAAAAGTTAAGGACACTTGGTCCCGAACTTATAGTTACAAGTTCAAAAATTAAGGACATATAATCCTGAAGTTAAGTTCAAAAGTTAAGGACATGTAGTCTTGAAATCCTAAACTTAGAGTTCCAAGTTCAAAGTTAAGGACATATAGTCCTGAAGTCCTAAACTTTGAGTTACAAGTTCAAAAGTTAAGGACATGTAGTCCTGAACTTTGAGTTACAAGTTCAAAAGTTAAGGACATGAGCAGAAGGATAATTTTGTCTGGGCAATTAAAGTTTATTAAAGCAGTTGCTAAAGACTAAAGACATTTTAAACAATGGCTTAAAAGTAAATACATGTGTAATTTGTGGCTAACCGTGCACTTCTAACGTAAAGTGGTGAATTCCTAAGTTCACATTTTACCACAATTAAAAAACACATAGGTGATTGGGTTGGGCCAGTTTGCGCTGTTATTGGGCCTCCCGAAATTATAAAATAGCCATATTTACAAGTGGTCATTCAAAAATAATCACAGTTTCAAAAGTAATCAAAATTTAGTCACTTTTCATATAACGATAAATCTGAACAAAAACACTGTTCAAAATATGAAAAAATGCTCCAGTATAAAATATCAGTCCAACATAATATACTGGAGATTGGAGCACCGGTGCTTTAATCTCCAGTATATTATACTGGAACTTTCCTTGTAACAGCAAAATAATGGCTATTTTTTATGACCTTGCAAATGCTGGTGATGTTTTAAGCATCAATACCACACGGGGGGGGGGGGGGGGGGGGGGGAAGGGGGTTATTTATGTGGTACCCAATTTTCGCTTAACTACTCTATAGAAGAACTTAATTCTTCTAGATGTTCCAACTGCTACTGTTTGCAGAATAATAAGTACTGAAAATAAGGAACACAGAGATTTTTTTCGTGAAAAATACCTGGCTCAAAGGGTAAAAAAATCACGACCTACTACTCAATAAGATTTTTTCAAATTTCCACTAAAATCATTGAGCCAAAACAATATTTACAAAAACTCTTTATAAACCTAAGGATTAACTCTTATCCCATTATGGCACACAGCCTCAACTGCTGCGACAACTTCAAGTTAGCTCTAACTTGAATACTCTAAGTACCTAATATAATTGCTTTTAAATAAAGCTGAAAGGTAGAATATCAAAATACCTACTACAATTAAACTAGAATAAAATATAGACGCAACGGAACTGGTTCTCCTATATCGTTCAAGTAGCTTCAGGAGTGCACACTCAAATCACACATAAATTGCTTACAAAATCGCCTTCCCCTTTTGCTCTCAATTTAGTTTAACTTCTGCATATGTGCAATACCTGTATAAGAGAACAACATTGAATTTAATAGGTTAGTAATTAGAGTTTGATTGGTACTCAATTGTCGCTCTTCTATCATTGAAGAGTTCATGATGATCTCAAACTCTAATACTATCTTTATCCTGGATTGTGTTCTCTTCATATAAAGAGACTTTCTCCCCTTATCTAATATGTAACTTTTTCGATCAGATCAGGAGATATTGCTGCTTGATCAGTAGAACTTATCTCCTTCACGTGCATTTCACATGCATAGATTGATCATGACTGTGCTTCACAAGATGGACCTAGTCCATGACTGAGTTTTTTTGTTAATCTACAAAACGTCACCTGTTCTTGGGCCAACAAATTCCCCCTTTTTGATGATGACAAACTCTATGCTTTTTACTGATTTGGAACATGTAAGAACTCAGCTTAACCATCAATGCTAACTTTGGAAAATTCACTTATCATCAAGGATCAGGCTAATTAGGAAATAAATATCATTTATTTCAGAATGTGTAAAGCACAACGTCTCTTCCCCATTTTGGCATCATCGAAAAGTTGCATACTAAGTATGATTTCCAGATTTTAATAAGTACTCATGGCCATTGGGGCGACTGCAAGTGCAATCATCAATAATCAAACGTATTTAAACTATCAAGGACAAATTAATCATTGAACAAGAGCAAAATAGTAGTTATCATTGACCGAGATATGTTGCCACCTACAATCCACAAAAATAAAGAAAAACATTCAAACCATGAGAAAAAAAATAGAAAGATAGAAAAATCCCTAATCTGGGTCACTGGGGTACTAAACAAGTTTGGGAGACAAGAGCTAGGAGTCCTACGGCTTGGAGGAACTAGATGGTTGGGTTTGAGTTTGCAGAAGATTCAACATGTTCTGAAGAATTCCATCATTCTTCTCATTTTATTTTGCAAGCCCATTTTTGAGACCATCCTTCTCAGTTTCCACTTCAACCATACGAGCCTTGAGCCTAGATATTTCAGCACCCTTAGCAGCACATTCCTGAACCAGAGCCCTAACTTTGTTGTTGATGGTTGTCTTTTGGGATGAACGAGGTACATTTGGGATGGCATTGACTGGATAGTCACAAGCAAGAAGAGTATTGATGCCAAAGTGTTCCTTGCTCGAGGCCATTTCCCATTTCTTCAGAGGCACGTTCAGCCTGTCCAGAACTGTGGTTAGAATAAAGCCATAAGGAGTAGTATGAGCCTTGGTCAACCGTCTCCTCTAGGGATGCTATACGCTCCCCATGATTCACCATGGTCAGAAATGGTGATAATGACAAATGTGTTCCCTCGTCCGATGTCGAGCCTAAGCTTTGATACCAACGGTTACGCAGTGCCTTCCTGAGATTCCTTGGAAGGGCAACGTAAGGCTAAGCAACCGATGTCAGTACGGTTGCTGTCCGCCAATGAGGTCCCCGCCGCACGCTAGACTAGTTGTCAGTGCCGTGCGGGAAAACCAATGTCACGAGTAATTGTGGAAGCTGAGCGGGAATTGAGTTTTGAATGATGATGATAATCTTATTGATGACTGAATGCTGATTACAAAAGATCTGGTGTCAAGGGGGAGAGACACCAGTACAGAAAATGCTTACTTGAAAATGTTTGATTACTTGATCCCCCCTAATAATTCTTAAAATAAATAATCCAAAGCTACACGACTAGCCCTAAGAAAGCTGTAAAAACATATTGAATGAAAATGAAGTAAAACTAGCCTAGAATTACAATGAAAGAAGACTTAGTTTATTACAATATAGAAACAAGTCTGATGGCAGCAACTTTGTCTTTCGGGTCAGGGTCTGCACGCGTGGTGCTATGGGCGCGCGCGACAGTTGTTGTGTTTGCCTGAGGCTGGGCGCTGGAGCTTGGCATCAGGGTTTTTGCACGAGGCGCTGCTGGAATGGGCCTGCCGCTGGGCGCCGACAAGGCATCAGGGTTTGCGCGCGCGGCATTGTCAATGCACGAAGCGCTGTTGTCATTTGCTAGGCGTTGGCAAGATGCATCGGTGGGGCGACAGAGGCGCATGGGCACTTGTCACTTGGCACAGCCAAGACCACGAGGCCGACCATGGCGCTAGGCATTGAGAGACTTTCTAGGTCGCCATGGGGCGCGACCAAGGGGTCATGGGGCGTTATGGAAAGCAATCCATGACAGTAAGTATGAAAATTAACAAAAATGCAAAAATGAAAATTAATCATAAAATGTCAAAAAATGAAAATTAAAAAATAAAATGCCAAAATAAACTACTTATTTTCGTGATTTTATATTTTACAAATTAAACCTTAACTACCAATTAATTTTAACAAAAATATGTAAAATTAAATCCTAAATGCTTATGTATTTTTTTTTGTATCTTTATGACTTATCATGCATGCATAAATGAAAATACACACTGATATGCGCAATTAAATCCTAAAACTAAATAATAAAAAGGAAAAATCCTAAGTTTGAGAATTCTGTAGGAGTAATTTTAACGAGGCAAAATTCACATGCTCACAATCTTAATGACTACTCTGAAGAGAAATGCGAAATAAAAGAAGCAAAACCCCTTTTTTTGAATTTTCTAGACTTATTGTTGTATAACCTATTCTAAACTCAAGCTTAGAGAGCATGTATTTTTTCCTTTTTTTTCGAAACAAATAAAATATAGGAATTATTAAGAAAAAAACTGGAAGAGAAAAATATTTTTGGTTCTTTTTTTAGGAAGGAAATCTAAAGAATAAACTAATATCGAATTTTCTTTTGATATCCTGAAAGAAAAATTCCAAACTAAGAAATCAAAAAGATAAAAAAAAAATTGGATTTCAGTTTGATTACCTAAGGGAGAGACCCTAAAGATAAACCAAAGATAAAGTATAACTTTTTTCCTGTATGTACAATGTCCTAAAATTCTTGTAAAATAAAAAGAATTTTTTTTCATTCGTTTTTCATTAATTACCCAAAGAATATAACCTCAAAAGAAAATTATTTTGGATTTTTGGAATTAATATCTTAAAGAAAACTTTTAAAGAGGTACTACAAGGAAATTCTCTTCTTTTTTTTTTTTTTGAATTTTTAGTCTTAATATACTAAAGGAGATATAAAAGTAATTTTTATTTTGATATTAATTGCCTAAAGGAAAAACAACCTCAAATGAATTTTTTTTTAATTTCTAGAATTAGTATTCTAAAGAAAACATATAACGGAAATATAAATACGCAAAATTTTTCTTTTTTTTTGCATTTTCTTTTTTATTTTTGACTTGTAACACATTTTCAAATACAAAATAAGAAATATAATAACAAAAGACTCGGCAAACTTAATAGAGTATTACAAACTCTAATGTCACCTAAATGACTGGATACAACTATACAGTCAGAAAGTAAAACATGAACAATTGACTCAAAAACATAAAATAACTCCTCGAGCAACTCCTGCAGTGATCTTGGGGTATCTGTCATGCTCAAATTCCGGTAAATAGATCCACACCTGTATGAGAAAAATTAAACCAACACTATGTGAGACAATAACATTCCCTACTAGACACATGCAAGATATGGTTGTGATCATTTCTATAAAATTAACCTATGTGGCTAAAAGTGGCTAAAATACAAGATTTGGCTAAGTCCCCGCGAAGCCAAGAACCTAAACTCACTAGGAAGACCCGACACTATGTGGTTGCCTACGTATCACGCCTCGAAAGAAGAGGATCAAGTATGTAGTTCGGGCAGATTGGATAGGGGCAAGAATTTAAAAAATGACTAATTTAGAAAAAAAATATTTTTTTGCCTTTTTTGTTTGAAAAAAAAAGATGAAACATGTAAAATCTTTATGGATTTTTTTCCAATTTTTTTTTCCGAAAAATGATGAAAAAGTGTAACATATTTTTTTGAATTTTTCATATTTTTTTTCTTAACAAACATGTGACATAAAACATAATTAGGCCCTACTCGCTTTATTTTCACACCTAAACCTCTTTTTCTTCTTTTTTTTTTTTCATTAGCCCTCAACTATTATTGGTCCGCCAAATGATCCTTTTACCCTTGAAGAAAATGTAACATGTAGCACGTAGGATCCATCAAGATGGTCTGTTATTTTGGGTACAACAGTCCTAGATGGACCCAACCCTTGTGTTGAGTCCCTAAAGTCAAATGCATGTGATGCAAACAAACGCTCCTACTAGTGATTCGACATGAGGTTGTGTTATTCTAAGATTAAATCCTGGGGTTGTGTTCTAGGCTTGAATTATCCTAGCGGACAACTGGGGCCGAAGAGGGGGAGACATACTGTGAGCACTAAAGTCTACTCGGCCTTGTCGCTGGCCCAACCTCGTTCTATTTGGTATAATGTTTACAAAAAAAGCGAGTCAGGCGAACGTGTGCACCATTTTCAAAAGACTCAGAGGGGTGGCGTAAGAAGACAGATATACAATTTAAACAGTATTAAAGTAGTATATAGATATCATTTAGTACAAAAGGTTCAAGAATACAGTAATATCAACAACGAATAAAGCCAAGTAAAAATCATATTAACAAGCTCGAATGCTTGAACCCTGAACCATAGATTCTGGTTTCTTGTCCCAGCAGAGTCGCTAGAGCTGCTACACCTCCTTTTTACTACCCCTAGGAAGGAGTATAAGGGAGTTTTTTCTAGAGGTGTCAACCGGGCCGGGTTGACCCGGGACCGGCACGGACCGGCCCGGTCAAACCCGGCCCAGACCGGACCGGTTTATAGCGGGGGGGGCCGGGCTGGGTTAGGGGGAGGAAAGGGGTTAGGACGTTAGGCGATTCCGTCCAATTGACCCGGACCGGGCCGTGCCCGGGAAGGAAAATTCCGGGCGAACCGGTCAACCCGGACCGGTCCCCAACGGTAAAATTTTTTTTTTTTTTAAAAAAAAAAAATTTTCTGAAAACATGGGGCCCACTTGACCGTTGGCAACGGTCCAGCACCGTTGCCCAACGGGACTTTTTGCATTTTTGGCCAATTTTGAGTTTTTTTTTGTTTTTTTTAAATTACATTATTAACCCTTCTTAAAATCTATAAATACCCTCCCCTCTTCTTCATTTCCTCACTCAAAATTATCTATCTCTCTCTCAATTCTCAAATTAGAAAATATCAATCACTCTCTTCTCTTCAATTTTCAAGAATTCATATTCTACTTTCATAATTTTATTGTCTTTATTTTCCCGAATTTAATTTATCGTAATTTCTTATTTGGAAATCGGCATTCGAAGCTTGATTCTTGAAGTTCAAGTGTTCAACATTGAAATACTTGCTTGACGTTTGTTCGTGGTAACACCGGATTTGCGTAATCAAGTGCTCAATTTATTGTCGAATTCGGTGCACTCTCTCCAACTCTTTCTCTTATTTAATATTTTAATTGCATATTTGATTTTAGCTTATATATTAATTTTTCCAATATGTTGAATGCTGCTAAAAGAGCGTGTAAAAAAGTTACTGGTAGGAGTGGAAGTGGAAGTGGAAGTAGTAAAAAAAGTCCTATAGCTTCTGGTAGTAATAGTAATAATGAACCAATAACACATGTTTCTGAATCATCGCCTAATTTGCAAGATGTAAATATTGATTATGAACAATTACACCAAGATTTCGGAATAGAAGATAACGAAATTGGAATAGAAGATGAGATACCACCTACACCTACTAGTGGAAATGTTGGTAGTATTGGAGTTGGAGTTGCTAGTGCAACAAGGGGTAGAAGACCACCAGTCGCTCCAACTTCTAAATCTAATCGTAGAAAAAGAAGTCCTGTTTGGCAATTTTTTGATGAGATAGAAGATAGTGATAGAGTTAAGTGTAGACTTTGTAATGAAACGTTTAAACATTTGACCGGAGGTAATTTAGGGGGGACTGGCACACTTATTAGACATATGCAAAAGTATCATCCTATAGAATGGGGAAATAATGGGGATGGAAGTGCAACAACACTTAACCATACTACTGCAGGTCTCCTAAAATATGATAAAATGAGGGATCGAGAGGAATTAGCGAAAATGATTGCTTTGGGTTGTCTACTTTTTTCATTTGCTTCTTCCTCTTATCTTGTTACGTATATTCAAAGGATATACAATCCTATGTTTAAAGGTATCCCTAGAAGTACCTGTAGATCAGACATCTTTAGACTTCACAGCCAATATCAAACATACATACGTTATTTGTTTAGTCACCTTCCTTCTAGAGTATGTCTAACTTCTGATATTGGCCATGCTGTAAATGGAAATGATTATTTAACAATTACATGTCATTGGATAGATGACAATACTTGTATGCAAAAACGTATTATTGCTTTTAAATATGATGAAGATCAGAGTCATACTGCTGCATTTATTAGTAGTACAATTGTTGAAGTTGTCGAATTTTATAATCTAAACCAAAAAGTTTTGTGTATGTCTTTTGATAATGCTTCAAACAACAATGCTGCAGTTTCAATTTTAAAATTGAATTTACATCCACCTCTTGATGATATTTTTCATGTTAGATGTGCATGTCATGTTTACAATTTAATTGTTAAAAGTGGGCTCGATTTATTTTTACATGAGATTACTCTAGTTAGAAGAGCAGTTGGAGTAATTCAGGGAAATAATAGACAATCTAGAATAAGAGAATTTAAGAACAAGTGTATGCAATATAACCTTACACCTAGATTCATGCCCGACGAAGTAGTTACTAGATGGAATTATACGTATATATTTTTAAAATGTTGTTACAAATATAGATTTCCAATAACAGAAGTTGCTAATGCACATTGTACTGATCCTAGGCGTATGTTAACAACTGATACCTGGGAGGTCATTAGTGATGTGATTAAATTTTTACATAAATTTTATACTGCTAGTGTTGTGTTTTCTGGGGCATATTACCCAACTATTACTTTGGCTTTAGTACATATAGCTGAAATTTCTTTGCTACTATATGAATTTAAGAAGAAAGATAGATATACGGATGCTGTTGCAAGTATGCAAGCAAAATTCAAAAAATATTTCTTTCCAATTCCTCGTGTTTACTTAATTGGTGCAGTTTTAAATCCTTCAATTAAAATGTCTGATTGTCAACAATTAATGAATGCTTTATACACTTATATGGAGATTGGGCCCACTGAAAGCCCAAATTTGTATGAATCTATGAACCAACTAAATGAACATTTACAATATCTATATACTTATTATGCAACTCAATGTGATAATGCTCGTGCTTCAACTGCTGCAAATCCCACTATGCAATGTAGCACTTCTAATGTAGTCGAAGATGATGATGAAGGCATTGATAGTTTTAATATTTTTTCAACTTTTTCTAACACTCAAAGTAGTAGCAGGAATATAGATGAACTTCAATTTTACTTGCAGAAGCAAAAGGAGCCTCGCACCAAGGAATTTTCACCGTTAGGCTGGTGGCATGAAAATTCAAAGCAATTTCCCGTTCTTTTCGCTATGGCGCGGGATGTCCTGAATGTCCCAATTTCCACTGTTGCATCCGAGAGTGCATTTAGCCAAGCAAGACAACAACTTGGAGACACACGGCACTCATTGGGAAGCAATGCTTTGGAAGTCTTAGTGTGTCTAAGAGATTGGATAAGATCTGAACGAAGAAATCAAGGAAAGGAAGATCTTGATAGCCCGGAAGACGAAGAAATTGGAGATATATTAACGCACGGAAACCCATCCGAATTTAACTCTCCAGAAGAAGGTCATTCGGTTCATATTAATTTTGAAGAACTTTCTATTGCAATGCAAACCATTTGATGTAAATTGTAAACTAATTATGATACATTTTAGTTTTGAAATTTTGAATTTAAGAAATAAAGTAGCACTTGCAATAAGTGCAATTTTTTCCCCATCTTTTGTTGTGTTCATTCAATTATTACAAAGTATTAATATAACTTAATATTTATACTATACGTAATTCCAAAAAAAAAAAAAAAAAACCCGGCACGGCCCGGCCCGACCCGGATCAACCCAGCCCGTTAACAACCCACCTCTAATTGAACCCGGACCGGACCGGACCGGCCCGGACCCGGACGGGTCAGAAAAATTGGACCCGGACCCGGCCCGGCCCACCCGTTGGTCACCTATAGTTTTTTCCAATTAAGTGACAATTGAAACATAATTATCTATTAAAATCAGAGTCGGCACTTGGAATAATATATCGTGTCCCAAGTCACCGGTTTAAAATCCCGATTCAAGGAAATTTGACTCTAATTACGGTGCAAATACAGAAATTCGGGTAAGGAATTTTGTTAACCCGAGAGAAGGTATTAGGAATTCCCGAGTTCCTTGGTTCTAGCACGCTCGCTTTGATCATACTTGGCTTATTTCAATTATTTAATTACTGATTTTAGAACCTATGTGCATTTTTCGCTTTTAATTAAAATATTATCTTGAAACGGGTCACGCGTACGTATACATATTTGTTTGGCGCGTTAAATATCATGTCATGCGTCATGTCCATAATTAGTAATGCTTTATTATTATTAAGAAAATTTGGCCGAAGCTGCGCAAACAGATACCTCTATTCATTTTAGGATCGTAATTATGTCATACAAATATGTCCACAATCACACTAACTAATAAAATAGTGCAAACTACCAACAATCCGAACTAAGATGAAGTTAAGATTATCCAATTATTTGTCATATAAAATATCAGATATTAGAAGCATTTCGGCAATCAAGTCTGAAGAATGCTAACGTATCCATGAGCAAAATTAAGTGCAGCAACTAGCCACTAGCTAAAAACTACAGGAATTCAAAGTAAAACAAACTTGTCATATTATTTTAACCATACTGGTGACAGAAGTAACATGCAATTATTCTCAAGAGTCAAGTATGGGGTTAATGAACTTACGTGGATGATGAAAATAATTGCAACTGCCAAAGTAGCATATCCTTAAATAAATTGGACTCGAAGAAGTGTATCTCTGTTTTCTTTACAAGTTTTCCTCTACCAGCATTTCCAACTTTTTGAGTGGGAAATGACACTCTCATATGTATACTTGCACCTCTGTGCTCAAAAAATGACAATTGTTTCTTACAGAAGATGTGTCCTTTGAATTGTTTTAGGAAACTTCTATAATATGTGGATGTGAAAGCCGTAATAATTCTTTTCCTAGTGTCTTCAAATTCTAGTCCAAGTGTGATTAATTCAAGATCTAGAGGTGGAGGGATAGTGAATGATTTCAAACGAACAATTTCTCGATACAACAGGTCCAAAAAATCTGAGCAATATTTCTTTAATTAGTTCAATTTGCAAGCCATTACAAGTCAAGTTCGAATTTCAGCAGAAACAAGGAATTCCAACTTCAACTTCTTCAAATTTCATTTAGACGATGTCCTTGAACCATAAAACCAAAAGCTTCACCGAAACCTTGAACGAAACTATGATCCAGACTCGAAACTCGCCGGAACCGCGACAAAATTCAGAAACGGACCTCGAATCGGTTCCTCTGATTTGATTTGTTTGGACGGTGCTTTCAGGACTGTTTCACGGAGGTTTCAGGCAAGTTTCGTGGTTGAAGAAGGTGAAGTCAGGGGGGGTTCTATTTTTCGTTCAAAAAAAGCCATGGAAGGCTGATGATAGATGGGGGATTCTATTGTCTGATAGCTTAGGTCCAGATGGCTATCCTCTCCTAGGGTCTCTAGCTTGTTCTTTTTTTGAGTTAAGCCCTCATGAAGAATATGAAGGAAATTTAACTTTTTCTAGGTTCTCAAAATGAAAAAAAAATTGATCTCTTGGGATTTTATAGGTCTAGAGTGTAGGTTTATTTTTTGTATTTTTTGCTAATTAGTCTCTAGGTCTTTTGTGTACTAGTTCCTTAGGGTTTTTAAGCAAGGTCTTAAGGGTATTGGGCTTAGGGATTGTGCTAGAAACTTGGGCTTTTATGACTAGTTTTGCTTAAAATTAGCTTAATTAACTAAAAATCTATTCATATAGAAATATTAGTAAAAATTGCACGGGACGCCCTATTTGGGTGCCCCTTTTTAACCTGTAGCCGCTTTGTCTTTCTGTTTGCACTCATACCCCTTTTTTTTTGTTAAAAGCCATTTGAGAAGACTTTTTTGCCCTTTTATATTAAAAAGACTACTTTCTTTTCAACTATACGCTAGTCCTCGACTGTCTCTGTCTCTCACTCTCGTTATTCACATCTTTTGATTTGTTCTTATTCTGAAATCAAACGGTTTTTGTTGTAGTTTAATTTTCAATTTCTACTCGTCGTTGTTCCCACATTACGATTTAATCACAGGTAAATTGCATAAACTTTTTCGATTTTATTTTACGATTTAATTTCTGGTTTTGGTTTTGATAAAATATTTTCCTAGCGTCTAGTTTGATAAGTGCATTAGTTTTACTTTTATGATTGTATTTTTAGCTTTTTTGAACGAGATGTTTATATTGTTAATGAGAATTCTATACATTCTTTTGTGATTAGACGTTCAAATTTTGAAAAATTTTCAGTGTTAAAGAGATGATAATGATACCTTAGATAGGAGCTGAAGTTTTTTCTTCTTCATATTTTAGCATTATTTTTGGATTTGAATTTGTATTTTATTTTTTGTTAATACTACATCATGTTTTTTTTGCTTAATATTTTGTGTTTGTAACTAGTCAAGTTAGCTTTAGGAGCTGAAAGTTTTGTGTTTGTAAGTGGTGAAGCCCAGATTTAGGAGCTAAAATTTTATTTTTGTAACTGGTGAATTCTAGCTTTAGAGCTGAAGTTTTTATTTTGTAACTATCGAGCTTCAAGTTTAGAGCTGAGATTTTGTTTTATACATGTCGAAGTTTTTAAATAATCACTAAAAAACTTCAGCACCTATGCCGAAGTTTTTTGGTGCAATATGAATTTTTAATTTAGCCAGTGTAGGATGATAACTTTAGCTTTTCCTACGGAAGTTTTTAAGTAATAACTAAAAAATTTCAGCACCTATGCAGAAGTTTTTTTGGTCAAATATGAATTTTTATTTACCCAGTGTACGAGGAAAACTTCAGCTCGTATTGCTAAAGTTTTTTAGTAATAACTAAAAAAATTCAGCACCTATGCCGAAGTTTTTTGGTTAAAAGCCATTTGAAAATACCATTTTGTCCTTCTTTATTAAAAGACTACTTTCTCTTCAAGTAATATATGCTAGTCTTTTACTATATCTGTCTCTCTCTTCCGTTATTTGAATTTTTTGATTTGTTCTTCTTCTGAAACCAAACGGTTTTTGTTGTTGTTTTAAATTTTCAATTGCTAGTCGTCGTTGTTCCCACATTACGATTAATCACAGGTACATTGCATTAACTTTCTCAGTTTTTCTTTACGATTTAATTTTTGATTTTGGTTTAGATAGTTATGTATATATTATAAAATATTTTCTTAGAGTTTAGTTTGATAAGTGCATTAGTTTTACTCTTACGATTGTGTTTTTAGGTTTTTTGAACGACATACTTATGTTGTTGATGAAAATTCTATAAATTCTTTTGTGATAAGACCGTTCAAATTTTGAAAATTTTTTAGAGCTAAATAGATGATAATGATACCTTAGATAGGAACTGAAGATTTTTTCATGTTTTCTAATTATTTTTGGATTTGAATTTGTGTTTTATTTTTTGTAAAAACTACAACATATTTTTTGCTGAATGTTTGTAACTGGTGAAGTTAGCTTTAGGTGCTAAAGTTTTTGTGTTTGTAACTGGTGCGGTCCAGCTTTAGGATCTGAAATTTTTGTGTTTGTAATTTGTTAAGTCCAGCTTTAGGAGCTGAAGTTTTTGTTTTGTAACTGTCGAAATTTTTAAATAATAAGTACAAAACTTCAGCATCTATGACGAAGTTTTATTGATGCAATATGAATTTTAATTTAGCCAGTGTAGGATGAAAACTTTAGCTTTTCCTGCTGAAGTTTTTAAGTAATAACTAAAAAATTTCACCAGCTATGCCGAAATTTTTTGGTCCAATATGAATTTTTAATTTACCCAGTGTACGAGGAAAACTTCAGCTCGTACTGTTGAAGTTTATAAGTAATAAATAAAAACTTTAGCACCTATGCCGAAGTTTTTTTGTTAAAAGCCATTTGAAAATACTATTTTTTCCTTCTTTAGTAAAAGACTACTTTCTCTTCAAGTAATATATACTAGTCATTTACTGTCTATGTCTCTCTCTCTCGTTATTTGCATTTTTTGATTTGTTCTTCTTCTGAAATCAAACAGTTTTCGTTGTTGTTTTAAATCTTTAATTGTTAGTCGTCGTTGTTCCCACATTACGATTTAATCACAGGAACATTGCATTAACTTTCTCAGTTTTATTTTACGATTTAATTTCTGGTTTTGGTTTCGATAGTTATGTATTATTATAAAATATTTTCTTAGAGCTTAGTTTGATAAGTGCATTATTTTTACTATTACAATTGTGTTTTAAGTTTTTTTGAACGAAATATTTATGTTGTTGATGAAAATGCTATAAAATCTTCTGTGATTTGACCGTTCAAATTTTTAAAAAATTTTTAGAGTTAAAGAGATGATAATGATACCTTAGATAGGAACTGAAGATTTTTTATGTGTTTCTAATTATTTTTGGATTTGAATTTGTGTTTTGTTTTTTTTTAAAACTACAACATGTTTTTTTGCTGAATGTTTGTAACTGGTGAAGTTAGCTTTAGTAGCTGAAGTGTTTGTGTTTGTGACTGGTGAAGTCCAGCTTTAGGAGCTGGAATTTTTGTGTTTGTAATTTGTGAAGTCCAGCTTTAGGAGCTAAAGTATTTGTGTTGTTACTTCAGCTTTAGAGCTGAAGTTTATATTTTATAACTGTCGAAGTTTTTAAATAATAACTAAAAAACTTCAGCACCTATGCCGAAGTTTTTTTGGTGCAATATGAAATTTTAATTTAGCCAGTCTAGGAGGAAAACTTCAGCTCCTACTGCTGAAGTTTTTAAATAATAACTAAAAAACTTCACCTCTAGAGCTGAAGTTTTTGTTTTATACCTGTCGAACTTCAGCCTCCTTAGGTATTGAAATTTTAACTAATATTTTTGATAATTTCCTTATGTTATTTTTTGTATCTTGCTTTTATTGAACAGATGGCTTCTAAAGCACCTAAAGATCATAATGCAGCTAAAGAAAGCAAAGCACCTAGACTACCTATAATTTCCCCAGGTCCGTATGTCCCTGTTCCTCCACATACAAGACCAGGACAAATGTATTTTGAGTTTGGAGATTGGTTTAACTCTAAGGGTTACTGGAAGGGAAACCATGATTTGAAGAATTTAATTGAAACTTTCTTGACTCCTACATAATAGGATAAGCTTAAAAATGGTAGATTTAGATACATTATGGCTATGGAGAATTTTAACTGCAACATGATGTTGGTTCATCGTCTGTATCTTTCTCAAATATTCACAAATGATCGAGACTCCATTAGTTTCAAGATTTTTGGCCATGATGTTTCCTTCACCCTTGAAGACTTTCACATTATGTGTGGTTTGTGGATCACAACTCATAATGTAGAAAAACCAATTAATCGAGAGAGCAATTCTGAAGCTCTATTTATGTAAGTCCAAGGGTGTGACTTTGAAGGATATTCGAAGTTTTATGACTCGCAATGAAATTCCATAGAATGTTGTGAATCATGTACACGTATACAAGAGTGATGATGATGCAGTTAAGCTTATTGAAATTCTTATTGTAAAATCTATTCTGTTTGGGAAAAATACTAGGCCATGTGTGATGGAGGAGTATGCATCTATTGTTGAAGACAATAAGCTTTGTGTTGAATATCCTTGGGGTAATATGGCTTATGAGAAGATCATTTATTCACTGAAACATGTATTGGACAAGCAGAACAAATCTCATGCTACTAAGCATAAACTTGGTGGATTTTCATATCCTTCATGTGTTTGGTTCTATGAGTGCTTCCCAGATGTTCGGGAGAATTATATAAGAGAGGATGAGTATCTGGATACGCCGCAGGTCCCCAGGATGTTACGTTATGTATGCGTGGGAGAGCTCAAATTTCCCGAACTTTATTTTTTATTCAGTAAACATGAATTAAGTTACCTTTTTTTTGTCTTTGTGTTAATATGTTGATGTATTAGTTTTTTTCTCCTCATAATATATATTTTTGTATTAAACAGAGATATTGCGACTTTAGGGTATTGGATATAATTCATACAGAAGAGGAATTGAAATCAATGCCTTTAATTGGAAAATTACCATGCAGCCGTATTTGTTCAAATATAGTTAATGCAGTTCTGAGTCAATCAAAAGAAGCAACTCAAACTCCTGTCATTGGTAAATCACCACCTACTATGAGTCGATAAAAAAATGAGTTAAACTCATGTCACTGGTAAATCACCACGTAGTCAGAATCAATCAAAAAAACCGAATCCAACTCCTTTTGTTGGCAAAGCATCTCATACCCAGAGTCATTCTACCACTTCTACATCTAACTTTAATGACAATGAATTTTTTGAGACAATATGTTCTGTAAGTTTTTATCTGAAGTTTTCTGGTTTTGTTTTTGTAAAAGTACAACATGTGTTTTGAGCTGAATTTTTCTTCTATATATGAATTTTATTTTTTATTTATTTTAGATGTTAACGGCAGAGGTTTAAAGGCATGCAGAAAACGAAAGAAGCATGACCGTGAATGATGTTTTCGATACGTTTAAAAAGAAGGAGCGATCTCCTATTGTTGATACAGTTTTTGTAAAAGTGAAGGTAAGTTAATTTATAAAAAAGTCTTTTTATTTGTGCTAATATAATTTAGATTAATCATTGTTAGTAATGAGAAGTTTGAACAATTGTTTACGAGAGTCAACAAATCAAATGCAATGGATGATGACAATTTTGATTTCAGTAAGCATCGAGAATATAATAGGATGAATGACTGTTACGAACATGCATCAGCTTTTGAGGGCGATCAACAGTTTCAAGAGCAAGTTGAAGATAATGCATTGCATAAAGCCACAGATGATAATGCTACACATAATGAAGCGGCTATTGAAGGAGATGGACAAGGTGCACATGATCAAGTTGTTGGAAAAGGCAATTTGTTTGGTGATGGAGATCAAGCACATGTTTGAAATTTAGAAGTGAAAGGGAGTGATGTGTATAGCATTACTGGGAAAGATGATCGGTATATAGGATTACTAGCTATTTACAAATAACCTCTAGGTGGTGATACACAGGAATTGTTACTACATGTACAAATTGTGAAGTTTACAATATTTAAATTATACCTTAGATAGGAGCTGAAGTTTTGTGTCATGTGTTTGTGTTTTTTTTTAAAAATACAACATGTTTTTTGGTGAATGTTTTGGTTTGGAACTGGTGAACTTCAGCTATAGAGATGAAGTTTTTGTTCTTGTAACTGTCGAACTTCAACTATAGAGCTGAAATTTTTTTTGGTAACTGCCAAAGTTTTTGTTTGTTTCTGGCTAACTTCAATGTTCTTTGAGTTGAAGTTTTAACTATTTTCTTATAATATCCTGTAGTGAAATTTTCACTACATGTATAAATTTTTTCTATGTTGAAAAACTAGTTGATCTATTCCCCCTCTTTATGAATATGCAGCGGAAGTTGAAACTAGTCGTACTTCAATTGACACAACTTAAAATCTCTCTGATGATGCAGAATTGAATGAAGGTATAGTTGAGAAAGCCCTTCCAGAGAATACTAAAATGCTTGTTGATGTTGGTCCACAATTGAATGAAGCTGGAAATGCTGATATCGACAAAGGCATGCAGCCTGGGAAAACCATAGCGGAAGACAAATGGCAAGGTAATCTATAGATCATGAATTTATTATATTTGATCGAAGTATATTTTTTATAGTTTGAAATTTTACATACTTTATTTTCCTTTTTATGTTTTTGAATGAATTTTCAGAATGACTTGATGCAACTCAAAAAGAATTTGGTGAGCTAGTGCATCTATATGAAAAAGGAGAAGTAGATATATTCACACATGTTGCCTCACAAGACAGATGTGAATTGTGTTGGTATTATTTTATAAAATTTAGTCAGTATTATTTATTTAGTTTTTTTTTTGCATGAAGATACACTATCTATTGGAATACAAACATCATCTGGTTGCAACACTTAGACCAGGTAGCTATTTTTTGCAATTCGATTACAAGCGGTTTTCTTGCCTAATATGTGTTTTCTATCAGTTTTATTTATGTTTATATTTTCCTTGTTTTGTAGATCTCATCTAATGAATCGGAACTTCTTTCAATACTAAGAGAAGGAAGATTTCCATTTCTCCTATGTGCGACATCAGTGATATCCCCAACTTCAATTTATCTTCATTTTCACTTGGTAGTACACAAGGGAGTGATTCAAGAGGTAATTCTGCTAATGTTGTTGTTCGTAAAGAGACACAAGAACTTCATGAACATCAGGGAGTTGGTCAAGCATGTGCCATGATGGCTGTAGTTTTTCCCATGTTGCTGAACAATAGCAGTTAGTTGTGACAGAACAACAGTAACAACAAACAAAAGCAAACCCAGATAAAAAAGGAAAAAGGATCCGCATGGAGAGTATTTGGTTGACATCTCCTTACGTAGTTCATAAAAAAGCAAAGGGGTGAATATTGGAAAGTAGGAAAGAATACACGAAACTGTCCGTTCCATTATGTTAATCAAGACAGTGGATTGATGGAAAGATTTAAGGAGTGGTTGGAGATGGATGCCAGTGAAAATTATTCCATTCGATCCAGATTAGCTAGACTTGATATTTCAAAATCATTCTTTACCGAGCTTATGGATCCTGACTCTGATTTTTCGGATGAACTAGGTTATTAAGTTTGTTTTTTGTATTGGCTTTCAACTGTATTTCCCAAAATTTCAGGTTATTTTTTATAGTATAGTTTTTGCACTATAATTTTTAAAACTTCAGCCTTATTCATAACTGCTGAAGATTTTTAGCTTATTTGCTAAAACTTCATCTTAATACTTTAAATAGAATATGCTTAAGTTTTTGCCATGCCGTTTGTAGTTGTGTAATGTGTTTTTTCTAAACTTCATAGTGGTAATTTCAGATGTTATCATTTATTGTTGTTGAATGGTAGCATTTTGATATGTGCATATATTACTTGCACAATAATTATTGCTATCACCTTCAACGTTATCCAAAATCAAGATGTGCAGTAAAAAATTTACTCTTCGATCAATATATAACTATCCTAGATAGTATTCATCCTTCAGAAGAAAAGATGAAAATAATTAACTAAAGAAAGCGAAAGAGTGGACATAGAAAAGAAGCAAATCAAAGAGAGAAAAAATTCCAAACAATAGCCTCAAGAAGAAGAAGAAGAAGTGGTTATTAAGCCACTAACAGACTATAGTTGGTTTGAGGAAGAATCAACAAATGAAAAGATGGCCAACTAGGTAAAAGGCCTTGACCTTTCGTGTGGTATCTCATGGGCATCTGCCAAAAAAGTATTCTTTCCATTTCAACTTAAACCAAGGGAAGGCCAGAAATCTACCCACTACTTTTTTTGGATTTTGGACTTCGAAGAAAAGCTATATATGTGTATGATTCCATGGGCAGTGTAACATACAATCGTGCGCTTGAACATGTCAGAATTTATGCCCGATTGATCCTACACTGTCTCAAATGCTTGAATTTTGTGGAATATAATAAATTTTTTGGAGATAGTCCTATGCAAAAATTTAAAATTAAATGGATGAACACACCAGAACAGACTAACAAATACGTGTTTCACATATGTTTTTACCATGCATCTTATGTTTATTATTTTTTGCCTGCCACGAGCCCAGTTCACCCTCCATGAACATGTCGTGATGGCACCTAGTTCCCATAACTAGGCAAGCCTAAAAATGTAGAAACTTAATAAAAATTGTGGAACATTTAAATAAATTAAGCAAAACTAGAAGAAAACAATGTATAAGTGCCACTTGACATATGCAACTCAAAAATAAAACGTGGAAGTCCGCAATCTCATCTCAAAACCCGAAAACTCACGGGAACCACAAGCTAATAGGAATGTAATATACTGCTCTAACTCCAGAATGTCTAAGCAACTGAAACAAAAGGATAGAATAACTACTAAAGCTAGAACAAAATAGAGACTCCTGGTCAGCGGACGCGGCGGATATACCTCGAAGTCTCCGCTAGATATCTCCTCCTCGAGGATAGTCCGCCTGAGTGAAGGTACCTAGATCTGCACATGAAAAACATGCGTAGAAGGGGCATGAGTACACCACAACGGTAATCAGTAAGTGCCAAGCCTAACCTCAGCCGGGTAGTGACGAGGAAGGTCAGGGCCCTATTGAGATTAAGCAATATAATAAGAATGCTGACAACAGTATGAAATAAGCAGAAATAATGGAATACAACTATTAAGTAAGTCATGTTACACAAACAACAATCAACATAATGAGGATAAGATAACACAGAGTAAAACAACTCCATATCAGTAGCAATTACGAGTATCTCCCAGGATACCATCCTGTAGTCCATTTCCATGTTAATACAAACAACGATGATCTCCCAGAATACTGTCCTGTAGTGTATTTCAATATCAATACCAATAATAAGGATCTCCCAGGATACCGTCTCATAGTCCATTTCTATATCAATACCAATAACGAGGATCTCCTAGGATACCGTCCTATAGTCCATTTCCATATCAATACTAATAACGAGTATCTCGTAGGATACCGTCCTGTAGTACATTTGCATATCAACACCAATAACGAGGATCTCCCAGCATACTGTCCTGTAGTCCATTTCAATATCAATAAGCAGGGGAGGATCTACCAAGAATCTAACCTATAGTCCCAAAGTAAATGTACATGGGGATTTACTGGGAATCTAAACCGTAGTCCCAAGGTAAAGACGCATGGGGATCTACAGGGAATCTAACCCGTAATCCCAAAATAAAGAACAGGGGGGTCTACGGGAATCTAACCTGTAGTCCCAAAATAAAATGCAGGGGGGTCTATCAGGAATCTAACCTATATATCCAAAGTAAATATGCATGGGGATCTACCGATAATCTAACCTGTAGTCCCAAAGTAAACAAATAGGGGGAGGGGAGCTACATGAATCTCACGTCCGTAGTCCCAATTTAAATGCACAACTACAATCGGAAAATATTCAGAGATGAAATACAACAACGCAAGGCAATAGATAGTTCTAGCCTAACATGTCTCATGTAGTGCAGTTAAGGCAGTTTAAGCAAGTAGGCAAGTTAAATCAACTAAACAAGTCTTTCTAATCTAACACAGGTTATAATTGCAAGTAAGATAAAGCAAGTACAAAGAAACTCAGTCTCAATATTTTAAGTAAAAAAAAATCAGATTTTCAACGATTAGCTCAAGTATGTGCTTATCACCTCACGTACAAGGCACTCAAATACCAAATAACATATCCTTGGGGAAAGTTCCCCCACACTAGGTTAGACAATCCATTTACCTCGAACCAACTCAATATCAACTAGAAATCACGCCTTTGCCACGAGTATGCGACTCTAAATGGCTCAAATCTATTCATTTCAATTATATGTCATAAATAACTTGTTAAGCAACCGATTCTACTATTCAATTTAAAGCTAAGATGAAAAATTTAGATAAAATAACAAAATTGCCCCTCGGGTCAATGTGGTTAAAAACCCGAAGTTCGAACTAAAATCCGGCTACCCATTCCCCCACGAATCTAATTATGTGATTAGTTTTGAAATCGGATCTCGAATTGAGGTCCAACCCCCAATTTTAGAGAAACCCTAGATCCTACCTAATATACACATCCCAATTAAAATCTTCAATTTGACATTGAAATTATGTTAAAAGGTTTTAAGGAGTGAAGGAAATGAGTTAGAAATCACTTACCAATCGTTTTAAAAAAGAAGAATTGCTTAGAAAATCGCCTCTTGTGTTTTGGTTTTTTTTTTTTAAAAGTGAGAAGTAACTGAAAATCCCGTGTATTTATACTCTCTGATGGGCAGTTCGGACCGTGCAAAAAGGACTGCCAGCCGCGCTGGGCAACTGGAAAACCCGCTGCTCTCTGAAACCCTCAGCGCGGACTGCGTAAAAGGACCACGGCCGTGCTGGTGGAACTGAAGACTGCTGGCTCTCTGAAGTTTTCCATGCGGACCGCGCAAGGACGACCGCGGCCGTGCAACAGCACTAAGGCGATCACGGGCGTGCTGGAGCCTGTAACTTTTCCTGACCTGCAATATCTGGTATTTTTAAATCTAAGACCTCCTAGAACCTACTCGAAACTCACCCGAGCCCTTGGGGCTCCAAACCAAATGTACGCACAACCTCGAGTACACTCTGCGAACTCATCCGCGCAATCAATCCGCCAAATAATATCATATACATCGAATCAAGCCTCAAAGCTCATGATTCTTTCTCAAATTTTTCATATGGCATAAAATTTCCATTTCGGGTCGAAACACGTCAAACGACATCCGTTCTCAATAGGGGTGTTCGTCGGGAGGATTGGGCGGCTTTTTACTCTTAACGGTTTGGCTTAACGATTATCGGCTTTTAAATGTATTAATCCGTTAGTCACCCGATAAGATATTGGGCGGATTGGTATCGGGTTAGCTCTTATAGGGCGGTTAATGGGCGGTTTATCTGCCTAACATACATGTTCACTAAATATCTCTTATTCTCCTCGTCTTAAAAATAATGAATTGCAATAAAAAATAATATTTTAGAGGCAATATGATGCAGCTAATGAAAAAATCGCCATCAGCATGTAGATTATAAAATAGATAAATTCACTACTAGTTCAGTATCGAGAAAAATAAAACAGAACTTATCTTCTGTTAGAGGCCACACTACATGTGTACTCATAAGCTTCAGATATAACCAAAAAAAATCTATCATGCAAATTTCCATTCAGCTCCCACAATGAACTACTAAAAACTGAAGTGCTCTGTTAAATTTTACTCTCTACACTCCTCTTCTATAAATAACTATCGTTCTCCATTTTCCACAAGCAATCATCCAAAATGCACAAATTTATTTCATGGGGTGTCGTTCCTCTAGTCATAACCAACCTTTTCAATTCTTCTTTTTCCATGACACACATAGAACCATATATGTATTAGACAACTCAATTCTATCACTAAATTATATATATATATATATATATATATATATATATATATATATATATATATATATATATATATATATATATATATTCTTAACGGGTTAACGGATTAGCCGTTAAGAACATTGAATAATCCATCCCCAAACCGATAAGCCGTTAATAAAAAAAATTCAATCTGTTCCCCATCCGTTAAGTCGTTAAGCCGTTACCAGTAAGCCGTTAAGCTTCGGTTTCGGATCGGTTTTCGGTTTCGGATCGGCTTCGAACACCCCTAGTTCTCAACCAAACTTCACAGAAATTGTTTAAATCATATATAAGACTTGTATCGGGCGCCGAAACCAAAATATGTGCCCGATATCCTAGCCTTCTGATCATTTCCATTTTCCTTAATTATTTCCAGAAAAACAATTCCACAAAAAAATTTATTTCTTGCGCTTGGGACCTCGGAATTCGATTCTAGGCATACGCCCAAGTCCCATATTTTCCTACGGACCCTTCGGGACCGTCAAATTCACGGATTCGGGTCCGTTTACGCAAAATGTTGATCGGAGTCAAATTTATTCAATTTAATATCAAAATTTATCATTTTCTCACAGAATTCATATCTATGCTTTCCGACTATGCGCCCGGACTAAGCACGCAAATCGAGGAAACCCCATATGGGGTTTTCAAGGCCTCAGAAGTACAGAATGGTAAGAAAACAAGTGGTGACCCCCTTGGGTTGTTGCATCCTCCACCACTAAAACAATCATTCGTCCTTGAACGGACAAAAGAAAGAAGTACCTGAGTCAGGAAAAAGATGAGGATAACAGCTCCGCATATCAGGCTCTGACTCCCAGGTCGATGCCTCAGGAGGTTGATCTTTCCATTGAACACGAACCGAAGAAAATATTTTGTACCTCAACTGATGAACTTGCCGGTCTAGGATAGCTACCGGCTCCTCCTCATTAGACAAGTCCTTGTCCAATTGGATAGTGCTGAAATCTAACACGTGGGCTGGATCGTTGTTATACCTCCGAAGCATGGATACATGGAAAACTGGATGTACGGCTGATAAGCTAGGCGAAAATACGAGTCTATAAGACATCTCTCCCACTCGATCAAGAATCTCAAACGGACCAATGAACCTAGGCTTAAGCTTGCCCTTCTTCCCAAATCTCATCACGCCCTTCATCGGTGATACTTGAAGCAATACCCGCTCTCCAACCATAAATGCTACATCTCAAACCTTGCGATCTGCATAACTCTTCTGCCTAGAGTGAGCTGAATGAAGCCTATTCTGAATGATCTTGACCTTATCCAAGGCCTCCTGAACCAAATCTGTGCCAAACAACCGAGCCTCCCCCGGCTCAAACAATCCAACCGGCGATCGACACCATCTACCACATAAAACCTCATAAGGAGCCATCTAGATGCTCGATTGGTAGCTATCGTTGTAGGAAAACTCCGCTAATGAAAAGAACTGATCCGAAGACCCTCTAAAATCAATCACACACGCACGAAGCATGTCCGCAAGGATTTTGATAATGCGCTCGGACTGTCTGTCCGTCTGGGGGTGAATTGTTGTACTCAACTCCACCCGAGTACCCAACTCCTACTGCACGGTCTTCCAAAAGCGCGATGTAAACTAAGTACCTCTATCTGAAATAATAGAAAATGGAACGCCATGAAGATGAACGATCTCTCGGATATAAATCTCCGCCAATCGCTCCGATGAATAAGTGGTACACAGAAGAATGAAGTGAATAGACTTAGTCAGCCGATCCACAATGACACAAATGGCATCAAACTACTTCAAGGTCCGTGGGAGTCCAGATACAAAATCCATGGTGATACGCTCATATTTCCACTCCGGAATCTCTATCTGGTGAAGCAACCCACCCAGTCGATGGTGCTCATACTTCACCTGCTGGCAGTTGACGCATATAGACACATACTCAACTAGATCCTTCTTTATCCGCCTCCACCAATAGTGCTGCCTCAAGTCCTGATACATCTTCGTGACACCTGGATGGATGGAATACTGCAAGCTACGTGCCTCTGCTAGAATCAACTCTCGGAGCCCATCAACATTGGGCACACAAATCCAGCCCTGCATCATCAATACCCTATTATCTCCGATGGTCACGTCTTTGGCATCTCCACGCTAGACATTGTTCTTAAGGACAAGCAAATGGGGGTCATCATATCGTCGCTCCCTAATACGATCAAATAAGGAAGACCGGAAAACCACACAAGCTAGAATCTGACTGGGCTCCGAAAGATCCAATCTCGCAAACTGACTGGCTAAAGCCTGTACATCCATCGCCATAGGCCTATCTAAAGCTCGTAAATATGCCAAACACCACAAAATCTCCGCCCGGCGACTCAAGGCATCCGCTACCACATTGGCCTTGCCTGGGTGATATAGAATAGTGATATCATAATCCTTCTGCAACTCTAACCACCTCCTCTGACGCATAGTTAGACCTTTTGCTTGAGTAAGTGTTGCAAGCTCCGATTTTCAGTATAGATCTCACAAGGCACACCGTACAAATAATGACGCCATATCTTCAAGGCATGAACAATGGCAGCTAACTCAAGGTCGTGGACACGGTAATTCCTTTCATGTATCTTCAACTTCCTGAATGCGTAGGCAATTACCCTACTGTACTGCATCAACACCGCTCCAAGGCCAACCCGTGAGGCATCACAATAAACCATATAAGATCCTGAACCAGTAGGCAATATCAGAATAGGGGCTGTAGTCAAACTTGTCTTGAGCTTCTGAAAGCTCACCTCACACTCCTCTTTCCAATGAAATAGGGCACCCTTCTAGGTCAATCTAGTCATAGGGGCTGCAATCGATAAAAACCCCTCTACAAAAAGATAGTAATAACTCGCCAAGCCGAGAAACTGCGAATCTTTGAAGCCGGGGAGGGACTGGGCCAACTCTGCACGGCCTCTATCTTCCTCGGATCTACCCGAATCCCCTCGCTTGAAATCACGTGGCCTAAGAAGGCTACTGAATCTAACCAAAACACACATTTTGAGAACCTCGCATATAACTTCTTCTCCCTCAGGATCTGAAGCACGGTCCTCAAGTGCTGCTCATGATCTTCCCGACTCCGAGAATACACCAGAATATCATCAATAAAAATAATAATGAACGAGTTGAGATATGGCTTGAATACACTATGCATCAAATGCATAAAAGTTGTTGGGTCATTATTCAACCCAAATGACATAACAAGGAACTCGTAATTACCATACCGAGTCCTGAAGGCAGTCTTCGGGATATCTAGCTCCCGAATCTTCAGTTGATGGTAACCTGAACGCAAGTCAATCTTAGAAAACACATGTGCACCGAGGAGCTGGTCAAACGGATCATAAATACGAGGAAAAGGATAACGGTTCTTCACTATGACCTTGTTCAACTGGCAATAATCAATGCACATACGCGTAGAACCATCTTCTTCACAAACAAAATAGTAGCACCCCACAGTGAAACACTGGGTCGAATAAAATCCTTATCAAGTAATTCCTGCAACTGATCCTTCAATTCTTTCAACTCAAGGGGAGCCATACGAAACGGAGAAATGGATGAGCGCCCAGCAACAGGTCAATGCCAAAATCAATGTCTCTATAGGGCGGCATGCCAGGAAGATCAACTGGAAACACATCGTGATAATCACGTACCACTGGAACTAAATCATCAAAAGCGGTATCAGGACCAACATCTCTGACATAAGCTAAATATGCGGCACACCCCTTCTCAACCATACGCTGAGCTTTAAGAAAAGAGATAACTCTACTGGAAGTGTAATCTAAAGTACCACTCCACTCAACATGCGGAATACTTGGCATAGCTAGCGTCACGGTCTTGGCGTGACAATCAAGAATAGAAAAATGGGGCAACAACCAGTCCATGCCCAAAATAATGTCAAAATCAACCATACCAGGTAATAATAAATCCGCTCTGGTCTCAAAGCCACGAATAGTAACTAAACATGACCGATAAACATGATCCACAATAAGAGAATCCCCCACAGGAGTAGAAACATAAACGGGGGCACTCAAAGAATCCTGAGGCACACCCAAATGTGGAGCAAAATAAGAAGACATATAAGAATAAGTACAGCCAGGACCGAATAGAACCGATGCCTCTCTGTGACAAACCAGTATAATACCTGTGATAATAGAGTTGGAGGCAACAGCCTCGGCACGAGCAGGAAGGGCATAATATCTGGTCTGGCCTCCCCCTCGAGGGCGATCTCTACCTCCCCGGCCTCCATCTCTAGCTGGCTGAGTGGGTGGGGCGGTAACTGGAGCTATAACCATAGCCTAGGAACTCTGCTGAGCACGCTGTAGCTGAGCAGTCTATGAAGATGCACCCCTACCAAGTCTAGGCAGTTCCTAACTATATGGAGTGTATCACTACGCTCAAAAAAGCTTTGGGATGGCGTGGTGGCCGTGACTGGCTAGGGCTAGATCGGCTGGACTGACCTCTGGAAACACCCCACGCAGAAGGTGCGCTAGAAGCTGGAGGTGCATCGTAAGGCTCCTGAGGTATAGGCGGAGCTAGAGCACTGCTGGCTGATAGAAGAGTTGAATGAACGGAGCGACCCACAAAACCCCTACCATGTCGACCTACTGTTGGGGTACAGCCACCAGAATAGTGGCCCGACTCTCGATACCCCTTGGCCTCTCTCTCCTCTTGCCCCTAACGTGCATACTCATGATCCTCCTAGCAATGCTCACTACCTACTGATAAGGAATGTCCTTCTCCAACTCTCAACCCATGCTAGATCTGATGGGTGGGATAAGACCCTTGATGACCTACAAACTCTCTCGCGGACTGTAGCAACCAAGGTCAGTGCATGCCTGGCCAATCTGGTATAACGGATAGCATACTCCGAAATAGTCATATCACCCTGGCGCAAATGCTCAAACTCTGTGCTCCATGCATCCCTGAGACTCTGGGGGACAAACTCTCTCATAAACATATGTGAGAACTGGGTCTAGGTCAGTGAAGCAGCCTCGAATGGACAGTCTATCTCATAAGTGCGCCACCAATCATAAGCGACTCCTAGAAGCTGAAAAGCAGTAACAAAAAACCCCGCTGGACTTTACTATGCCCATAGTGCGAAAAATACGGTGCCACTCCTCTATAAATCCCAAGGCATCAACTATCGCTAATCCACTGAAAATCAGAGGATCATACTTCTTGAACCTCTCCAACCTTCGTTGCTCGTCCTCAGAAGCAGCTGCCCCATCCACGGGCTGTACTGGCACTGCAGGTGGAACAGGAATGACCTCTGAAGCCTGCTCAACCTGCACTCGTTGCTTAGGAGTGTGGACGGTGGGAGTCTGTGCTCCTCCCCCAGCCTGGGACATGGCTGCAGCAAGGGAAAGCAACCATGCCTGAGCCAGGGTGGTGTACATACTCATGAACTGAGCCAAAGTCTCCTGAAGGACTGGAGTAATAGTGGAAGTAGTAGGCGTGCCAGGTGCCTGGGCTCTGGCTGGACCTGCTGGTGGTGCCTCGGTGGCAGCTTGCGCGGGTGCTCTGGCTGCACCATGTGCGCATCCCCGACCTCTACCCCAGCCCCAGCCTCTGACGGTCACAGTAGGAGGCGCGGCTGCCTGATCATCTCGAGTAGCACGTATTCTCACCATCTGTGTGATTGTGAATGTCAAAAATCTCGCGTGACATGGATGTCAAATGAAGTTGAATTTTCCTAACAGTTACATAGCCTCTCGTAGATAAGTACAAACGTCTCTGCATAGATCAGCGAGACTCTAATAAACTGGGTTGTGTTCCGTGATTCCTATGAACCTAGAGCTCTGATACCAACTTGTCACGACCCGAGTTCACCCTCCATGAACATGTCGTGATGGCACCTAGTTTCCACAACTAGGTAAGCCTAACAATGCAAAAGTTATAGATAATTTGCGGAACATTTAACTAAATTAAGCAAAACTAGAAGAAAACAGTGTATAAGTGCCACTTGGCATATAAGACTCAAAAAATAAAACACGAAAGTCTGCAATCTCATCCAAAAACCCGAAAACTCACGGGAACCACAGGCTAATAGGAATGTCATATACTGCTCTAACTCCAGAATATCTAAACAACTGAAACAAAAGGATAGAATAACTACTAAAACTGAAACAGAATAGAGACTCCTGGTCAGCGGACGCGGCGGATATACCTCGAAGTCTCCGCTAGATCTCTCGGCCTCGAGTATAGTACGCGTGAGTGGAGGTACCTGGATCTGCACATGAAAAACATTCGTAGAAGGGGAATGAGTACACCACAGTGGTAATCAATAGTGCCAAGCCTAACCTCAGTCGGGTAGTGACGAGGAAGGTCAGGGCCCTACTGAGATTAAACAATATAATAAGAATGCTGGCAGCAGTATGAAATAAGCAGAAATAATGGAATACAACTATAAAGTAAGTCAGGTTACACAAAAAACAATCAACACAATGAGGATAAGATAACACAGAGTAAAACAACTCAATATCAGTACCAATTACGAGGATCTCCCAGGATACCATCCTGTAGTCCATTTCCATGTCAATGCAAATAATGAGGATCTCCCAGGATACCGTCATGTAGTCTATTTCCCTATCAATACCAATAATGAGGATCTCCCAGGATACTGTCATGTAGTCCATTTCCATATTAATACCAATAACGAGAATCTTACAGGATACCGTCCTGTAGTCCATTTCCATATCAATACTAATTACGAGTATCTCCCAGGATACCATCCTGTAGTCCATTTCCATATCAACACTAATAACAAGGATCTCCCAGGATACCGTCCTGTAGTCCATTTCCATATCAATACCAATAACAAAGATCTCCCAGGATACTGTCATGTAGTCCATTTCTGTTGGAAACACGTTTCAAATGCAATATACTAAACGTGTGTTCTTTTGTAGGTTTTGATGAATGTCAAACAAAGCAAAAAGCGATATATAGCAGTACTCAAGGACAAGCACAAAATGGATGCATTACAAGAAGCTCAAGACAAAGTTTAGAAATGTTATAATTGAGTCAATATTAATTGTGATCTTGATTCCTCAACTTGGCTCATAACATGGCTTCTCTACTAAAATTATTTTTCCAAAATCATGCATATTTAAATTAAGTGTCAAATGATTTTAAACTATGCATATTTACATTTGTTAAAATGTTTTCCAAGCATGCCTCAAAAATCTGGGCTAAGATAATCGATTATGTACTTATGATAATCGAGTATCTCTAAGCCAAGACTGCATGACAATCGATTGTGAATTAATGATAATCGATTGTGAGTAAGTCAGTTAACATCAGGTTTTTGCAAACTGCATAACAATCGATTGTGTACTTATGATAATCGATTGTTAACTGAGGCAAAGTTTTCAAAACTCATAAAAATCGATTATGAACTAATGGTAATCGATTAGAATGAGAAAAATGTCTCCCGGTGATTTTAAATAAAATGATAATCGATTGTGGCTTTTGATAATCGATTATATATGAGACAGAGAGTTTTGAAATTAATTAATAATCGATTATTCCATTTGATAATCGATTGTTGAAGCTGACCGTTGTCATATATTTTCAATTACCTTCAGGTAATCGATTGTTGATATTTAACAATCGATGTATTGCTTAAAATCTGAAAAAGATTTTCTGAACGTTGTTAAAATAATCGATTGTTGATTTCCGGACAATCGATGTTTTATGCCAAAAATTGGAAAGGATTTCTTAACGTTATAAATAATCGATTATTGATTTGAAGTAATCGATTGTTGACGTAAAATCTGGGATTGAATTTTTAATCTGATAGGCAAACAATCGATTGTTTAGTCTTGACAATCGATTGTCACTGAGTAATTTCAGCAATCCTTAATTGGCAATTAGACAACGGTAAGACTGAGTTTTTCACCTATAAATACAGCTTCAACTCAGTTTTTTCACAACAACAACATATACACTTTGAGTATTTTCATTGCTAAAAGCTTTCTTACATTGATCATCATTTTCCATTCATCCATAAAGCTTTTTGAAGAGCCATTCTATTGAGCTAAGTTATTGTGATCTTGAGCGTACTATTTCTACTCATATCTACTCATTAAGGAGTGCTTTGTAAAGTGAGTGTGTTTTGTGTTTGTAAGAGAATTGCGATTCTCGTTTGTTGAGGAACTTGTGATTCCTCGGTTGAAGTCTTTGGGATTGTTATCCCCGAGCAGTTGAAGTCTTTGGGATTGTTATCCCCGAGCAGTTGAAGTCTTTGGGATTGTTATCCCCGAGCAGTTGAAGTCTTTGGGATTGTTATCCCCGAGCAGTTGAAGTCTTTGGGATTGTTATCCCCGAGCAGTTGAAGTCTTTGGGATTGTTATCCCCGAGCAGTTGAAGTCTTTGGGATTGGTATCCCCGAGCAATTGAAGTCTTTGGGATTGTGATCCCCGAGCACCTGGGTGAGGCTTGTGTCCTCAGCTGTAACGGTTTGTTAAGCACCCGTAAGCTTGACAAGTTTAGTGGAAATCTCGAGAGAGTCTCTCGGGGACTGGACTAACCACGTTTGTGGCCAACCAGGATACATCATTGTGTAAGTTTATTCTACAGCACTTGTTTTAATTTCTGCAAAGTTTTTAAATTCCGCACTAAAACGCTTAATATTTTTAAAACGCTATTCACCCCCCCTCTAGCGTAAAGCGTATTGTCCAACAATTGGTATCAGAGCCATACTCTCTGAAAGACTTAACCGTTTGAGAGAATCTTTCCATGGCTTCTACTCTAGACTCTTTTGCAGGTATTGATGAAGGACAGTGCCCCACAAGACCTACTTTGTTTAACGGGACTAATTATTCATATTGGAAAGAAAGGATGCAGATATTCGTCAGATCAAACAGCCCTTACTTGTGGAAGGTGTACACCAAAGGAAATGAGGTTCCTGTCAAAAAGGTGGAAGGAGAATGGGTGCCAAAATCAGAAGAGGAATTCAACGCCGAGGATAATCGAATGGTCCAAAATAATTTTAAAGCTATTAATTTATTACTTTGTGCTGTTAATGCTAATGATTACAGGAAAATCTCCTGCTGCAAAACAGCGAAAGAAATGTGGGACAAGCTTGAGGTCACTTACGAAGGGACTGACCAGGTAAGAGAAGCTAAAATTGACTTTTTAACTCATGCTTACGAATTGTTCCATATGAAGGAAGGCGAAAAGGTAGACGAGATGTTTGAGCGGTTCTCATCAATAGTGAATGATCTCCACGCGCTCAAGAAGACGTTCACAGACAAAGAACTAGTTCGAAAAATCCTTAGGAGTCTAACACCGGCATGGCGATCAAAGGCCGATGCGATTCAAGAGTCAATTGGAATCACGAACGTCACCATAGACGCTCTTAGAGGTAATCTTAAGACTTATGAATCCACTATTCTTAACCCTGTTATTGATGAACAAAGAAGGCAAAAGATTGCTCTAAAGGCGAGCACAAGTCAATCACCAATTGAAGAGGATGGAGATAGCGAATTCGGACTCATCATCAAAAAGTTCCAAAAATTCATGCGAAAAGAATATGACCGCAAAGGGAAAAAGCAAGGTGAGCAAGTTAAATGTTATGAATGTGGTGAAACAGGGCATATCAAAACAAACTGCCCAAATCTTAAAAAGGAGAAGAAACCCTTCAAGAAGCAACGAGCATACATATCTTGGGGAGGAGATTCCGGAGACAAATCCAGTGAAGAAGAAAATGAAGAAGCGGCAAATCTCTGCCTCATGGCACAGGAAGAAAATCAAAGTGAGGTAAGTCAAATCTCTTCTCAAAATTTTTATACTCTTGATGACATGAGAAATGCCTTTGATGAATTGTATGCTGAATTTCTCAAAGTTACAAAAACCGTCACTAGTTTAAGAGAAAGTGCTTCTCTAAAAGAACAAGATTTTCAAAAACAGTTTTCATTAAAAGAAAAAGAATTAGAAAAATTGGTTTTGGAAAATGAGAAGCTACTAGAACAAAACAAGTTTTATGGGAAAAGAAGTTCTGACAAGCCCGAGAGTTCTACAAAAAATTGTGCTTCTTGTGTAGACCTTAAGAATGAAGTAGGTAGATTAAAAGGCACACTAGATAAATTCAACTCCTCTCATAAAAACTTGAATGTGGTGCTTGATAACTTGAAATCAACCAAGCATGGAATAGGCTTCATAAATGAAGAAGAGGTTGATGCAAAAACCCAACCACCTAGAGCTCAATCTAGGATTAATAACAAAAATGCCTTTCCTAAAACAAACATGCATGCTAGACAAAATATTAGGAGACCTAGACATGACCTTCCGCCTAGCAATCGTCACCATAGACATGATGCATATTTTAGGCACAACAGTAATCATGCTAGAAGATCCCGAAATGTTCAACCTAGAAATGATTATGGTGCTCAAATTAGGAGAAATGAAAATAGAGTAAACAATGTGCATTATTCTAGCTACTATGAGCCTAGACGCATGCATAATCCAAATGTGACATGTCATTATTGTAGACGAATTGGTCATATTGCTCCCGCATGCTTTACTAGACATAGACATGCTACTCAAACATATCATTATAGTATGCATAACCCTCAAGGACCCAAAATGGCATGGGTACCAAAAGAGCATTGATTTGTTTTGCAGGTGTGCTTGAAGGAATCAAGTGTAGTGGATACTCCAAACACTTGACGGGAGACGAATTCAAAATTCCTTAAATTAAAGCACAAAGAAGGAGGAAGAGACGGAAAAGTCGATTTAGGCATTTTTTTTCAAAATCGGAAGTATTTTCGAAAAATTTAAAAGACAAAATACAAGGAAGACAAAGGCAAAATTGTGGAAGAAGCTTCTTAAATTGAAGAATGAGCCAAAAGACCAAAATGAACGGAGGATGTTCAAAATCAGGTAATTGGCAAAGTCGAAGGGAAGGTAAGTACCCTAAACCCTCTTAAGAACATCCTAGGACAAAATTCTTAAGAGTTCACGTTTTTCATTTGATAATCGATTATTCCATTTGATAATCGATTGTTGAAGCTGACCGTTGTCATATATTTTCAATTACCTTCAGGTAATCGATTGTTGATATTTAACAATCGATGTATTGCTTAAAATCTGAAAAAGATTTTCTGAACGTTGTTAAAATAATCGATTGTTGATTTCCGGACAATCGATGTTTTATGCCAAAAATTGGAAAGGATTTCTTAACGTTATAAATAATCGATTATTGATTTGAAGTAATCGATTGTTGACGTAAAATCTGGGATTGAATTTTTAATCTGATAGGCAAACAATCGATTGTTTAGTCTTGACAATCGATTGTCACTGAGTAATTTCAGCAATCCTTAATTGGCAATTAGACAACGGTAAGACTGAGTTTTTCACCTATAAATACAGCTTCAACTCAGTGTTTTCACAACAACAACATATACACTTTGAGTATTTTCATTGCTAAAAGCTTTCTTACATTGATCATCATTTTCCATTCATCCATAAAGCTTTTTGAAGAGCCATTCTATTGAGCTAAGTTGTTGTGATCTTGAGCGTACTATTTCTACTCATATCTACTCATTAAGGAGTGCTTTGTAAAGTGAGTGTGTTTTGTGTTTGTAAGAGAATTGCGATTCTCGTTTGTTGAGGAACTTATGATTCCTCGGTTGAAGTCTTTGGGATTGTTATCCCCGAGCAGTTGAAGTCTTTGGGATTGTTATCCCCGAGCAGTTGAAGTCTTTGGGATTGTTATCCCCGAGCAGTTGAAGTCTTTGGGATTGTTATCCCCGAGCAGTTGAAGTCTTTGGGATTGTTATCCCCGAGCAGTTGAAGTCTTTGGGATTGTTATCCCCGAGCAGTTGAAGTCTTTGCGATTGTTATCCCCGAGCAATTGAAGTCTTTGGGATTGGTATCCCCGAGCAATTGAAGTCTTTGGGATTGTGATCCCCGAGCACCTGGGTGAGGCTTGTGTCCTCAGCTGTAACGGTTTGTTAAGCACCCGTAAGCTTGACAAGTTTAGTGGAAATCTCGAGAGAGTCTCTCGGGGACTGGACTAACCACGTTTGTGGCCAACCAGGATACATCATTGTGTAAGTTTATTCTACTGCACTTGTTTTAATTTCTGCAAAGTTTTTAAATTCCGCACTAAAACGCTTAATATTTTTAAAACGCTATTCACCCCCCCTCTAGCGTAAAGCGTATTGTCCAACAATTTCAATATCAATGAGTAGGGGGAGTCTACCGGGAATTTAACCCATAGTCCCTACATAATTGTGCGGGGGGGATCTACTGGGAATCTAACCCATAGTCCCAAGGTAAAGCTGTAGGGGATCTACCAGGAATCTAACCCGTAGTCCCAAAATAAAATGCAGAGGGAACCGAGAATCTAACCCATAGTCCCGAAGTAAATCTGCAGGGGGATCTACCGGGAATCTAACCCGTAGTCCCAAAGTAAACAAACAGGGCGGAGCTACCGAAATCACACCTCCGTAGTCCCAATGTAAATGCGCAACCACAATCACAGAATATTCAGAGATGATTCAGCAATACAAGTCAACAAATAATTCTAGCCTAACATGTCTCATGTAGTCCAGTTAAGGCAGTTTAAGCAAGTAGGCAAGTTAAATCAACTAAACAAGTCTTTCTAATCTAACACAGGTTATAATTGCAAGTAAGATAAAGCAAGTACGAAAGAAACTCAGTCTCAATATTTTAAGTAAAAAAGTCAGATTTTCAATGATTAGCTCAAGTACGTGCTTGTCACCTCACGTACAAGGCACTCAAATACCAAATAACATATCCTTGGGGAAAGGTCCCCCACACAAGGTTAGACAAGCCACTTACCTCGAACCAGCTCAATATCAACTAGAAACCACACCTTTGCAATGAGTATCTGACTCCAAATGGCCCAAATCTATTAATTTCAATTATATCTCGTAAATAACATCTCAAGCAACCGATTCTACTATTCAATTAAAAGCAAAGATGCAAATTTAGATAAAATGTCCCTCGGGCCAACATGGTCAAAACCCAAAGTTCGAACTAAAATCTGGTCACCTATTCCCCTAGGAATCCAATTATGTGATTAGTTTTGAAATCAGACCTCGAATTGAGGTCCAACCCCTAATTTTAGCAAAACCCTATGTCCTACCCAATATACCCAAATTTCCCCGTTAAAATCTTCGAATTGACTTTGAAATTATGTTAGTAGGTGTTAAGGAGTGAAGGAAATGAGTTAGAAATCACTAACCAATCATTTTGAAGAAGAATAATTTCTTAGAAAATCGCCTTTTGTGTTTTGGGTTTTTTTTAGAAGTGAGAATAACTTAAAATCCCGTGTATTTATACTCTCAAACGCTCCAGCGCGGACCACACAAAAAGGACAGTGGTCATGTTGGGCAACTAGAAACCCCGCTACTCTCTGAAACGCCCAGTGCGAACCGCGCAAAAAGGACCGCAGCCGTGCTGGTTGAACTGAAAATTGTTGGATCTCTGAAGTTTGCCACGTGGACTGCGCAAGGACGATCGCGACCGTGCAGCACGCATCGCAGACCATGCTACGGCGACTGCAGGCGCGCTGGAGCCTGCAACTTTTCCTGGCCTGCAATATCTGGTGTTTTTAAGTCTAAGACCTCTCAGAACCTACTCGAAACTCACCCGAGCCCTCAGGGCTCCAAACTAAACGTACGCGCAACCTCGAGTACACCCCACGAACTCATCCGCGCGATCAATCTTCCAAATAATATCATATACATTGAATCAAGCCTTAAAGCTCATGATTCCTTCTCAAATTTTTCATAAGGACTAAAATTCCCATTTCGGGTCTTAACCAAACTTTACAAATAGTGCTTAAATCATATATAAGACTTGTCCTGGGCACCAAAACAAAAATACAGGCCTGATATCCTAGCCTTTTGATCAAATTTTGTTTCCATTTTCCTTAATTATTTCGAGAAAATAATTCCACACAAAAATTCATTTCTTGGGTTTGGGACCTCGAAATTCGATTTCGGTCATACACACAAGTCCCGTATTTTCCTACGGACCCTTCGGGACCGTTAATTCATGGGTACAGGCCCGTTTACCCAAAACATTGACCAAAGTCAAATTTATTCAATTTAATATTAAAATTTAGAATTTTTCTCACAAAATTCATATCTAAGTTTTCCGACTACGCGCACGGACTATCCACACAAATCGATGCAACCCTGGATGGAGTTTTCAAGGCCTGGAAGTATAAAATGGTAAAAAAACAAGTGATGACCCCCTTGGGTCGTCACATTGCCCTTGTGTTAACTATTATTTATTTTCTTTTTCATATGTTTTTGGCAGTGTTGATTGCGGTATATTTGCTCTTAAGTTTATTGATATGCGATTGAAAAGAGAAGATATTTTCAATTTGAATCAAAGTCAAATATTGATATTCATGAGAGAATTGGCTGCCAATCTTTGGGCTCATGGAAAGTGGAAAAACGATAGCGGCTATGAAACTCCAGAATAACGAGATGGAGATGATTATGGTGATTTTGTAGAGACTCTTTATGAATTTTTTATTAGATGATTGGTTGAACATAATTTGGGGTAGAGGCAACCATTTTCCTAAAGGGGTGAACAGTACTCAGCGAGCTACTGTAGCGTGCGTGAACAGTATTTTTCACTGTTTATCGTCGTTTTCTGCCGGATTCCGTCAGTAAGTAGTTCTATTTTGGTGCCTTGACATTCCCCTTCTTGTGGCGAACTCCTTTACATTGAATTTTTTCCAAAATCATATTCCAATCGGAACAGATCTTGAATCTACAAAATTTTACTGTTCATCCCAATTGCTGGGAAGCTTTCGGATTGATTTTGTAATCGATTGGTATCCACCCCAACAGATCGTTAGTACTGTTAATTTCTCTGAATTCTTCCAGCATTTTTGATGTATGGATGAATCAATCTGTTATCGGTTGAAAAGTGTCATTGTTCTCTGATTTTGGCAGCAATGTCTGCGAGGTCCTCTCCCCAGCTTTTGGCTGTGGGAGAGGCTATCCAAAAAACTTCGAATCTTGAAACAAATGACAGATCCAAACAGTCATATGCATCATCGCTTCTTGCTACACAATCGAATACATCAAAAATCGATTTGTATTCAATAAGATACGATCATGGTGAACCTACAATCCAATTCACAATGGAAGAGGTAAACAATTTCACTAAGGAAGAAGGATTACATCAGGCAGTCGTATTAAAGTTTTCTTATGGCAAACCCGATTTAGCGGAAGTGCGAAAGACGCTTGCATCGCAATTTGATGTTCATGGGCACTATAATGTCGGGCAGTTGGAATATCGACATTTGCTAATCAGATTTGATCTTTATGACGACTATGTTCGCTTTCTTTCAAAGGCGACAGGACTTTTGAAATCCAAAGGTGAAGCATACTTCTTCAGAACTTTTCCATGGACGTTAGATTTCAATCCGAAGGAAGAGACATCGATGGCAGTCGTATGGATTTCACTGCCAGGATTGCCTCCAAATTTTTTTGCTAAGAAATCGTTAATGTCTATAGCTTCAGCAGTGGGAAAACCTCTTGCAGTCGACAAGGCGACGCAGGACAGAACTAGACCAAGTGCGGCAAGAGTCAAGGTAATAGTGGATCTGTTGAATAATCATCCAAAAAAAATAATGCTGCAGATCTTAGACTCTATATCAGGCAAGACAGTAGAGATCCATCAACAATTTGTTTTCGACAATCTGCCAAATATTGTGTTGTCTGTAAACACCAAGGGCACGACGAAAAGACTTGCAGAAACATGACAGAAAAGTATGGAAAAGAAGCAGAGATAGAAAACAATCTGCTAATGAGAAGCATCGCAATGATGTGAATAAAATTGGCAAATTGCAAGGGGATGCACGGGATTTTTTAAATAGCAAAAGAGATGTTCAGGAGTGGCGAGAAAAAAAGGACAATGCAGGAGTTCAACCTGCTGCTCAACAGAAAGTGTCTGCCCCAATTGCTAAAGCAGTAGTATCTATGCCAACCACATCTGTTGTTTCTATCCAGCTTTGTAAGGAGCCATCATCTGATCAGAATGTTGCCAAGCAAAGTCTAATGGAGTCGACTACATTGACTCAATTGGAGAATGACTCAACTGATATGGTTAGACCTGTTTCGCAGTCGAAGCCAAGTCTGAATATTGAAACTGCCCAGCCAAGATTAAGGCAATCTTCTGTTCCACTGAGTCAAAAAGAGAATGCATTATACAATAAGACAAGGACTGCTGAGCAATCGAAAAAGGATTTTTATATTGATCAGCCAAGCTTAAGGAAATCTACTGTTTCATTGGATATGGTTACGATTGTAGAGCAGTCGACAAATGATATGGTCTCTGCTACACTTTCTGAAAAAAAACCTGCAGGTTCACAGCTGCTGACCCACAATTTTCAAGCAGGGAATGATCCAATCGATGCTGATGCACAAACCTGTTTGGTACAAGATGATACGCCACTGAATACAGTCACTTCTACAACGCCTCTGAAGGATAAGGGAAAATCAGAACATTTTTCCAAAAATGTTACAAACTTTCCAATTTTTTGTTTGTAAGTGCACGACAGAATGCTCAGTCATTTGGGATTAATGTGAAACATTTTGATCATCATATGCTGGAAAAAACAGTTGTAGCAGCCGACAAGACAACCAATGATGCTGTCCAACAAGTAGTGTCTAATGCAGATCCAAAGGAAGCATTTTCTGTTTGTAAGGACAATGCTGTAGCACCAAACATATTTGAGGTGGTGTCTAATGCAGATCCAAAGGAAGCAATCTCTGTTTGTTCCACCTTATCTCATTCAGACACTGCTGCTGTCCATTTGACAAAGTTTTCAAAAGATGCAGCCAATGTACTAGTGCAGTCGTCAAATGTGTCTATCTTCTATGAGCCACTGACTCAAGCAGAAGATGTATCAGCAAAAGCAGCTCTTGTTAAAGAATCTGAAGGCCTGGGTGCCATGGAAGTCATTAGGTCAGGTCGACAATTAGAGATGGCTTCGCATTCAGCCAATGCTGCTGTCCCAAAAACAGTTATCGGTGAGCCAGCCAATGCTGAAGTCCAAAAATCAGTGTCGAATGCAGATCCAATTCCAAATGGTGCAGAGGATGAAGTTGCTGATCATGAAGAAGTGGACAGAAATACAGCTCTAACTGCCTCGGATAACGCTGTCCTTGAAGCTGCCTTACATCAACAAAAAGAAGCTGAAGAACGCTATAGACAGAAAGGGAAAGCAGTGGCAATACACACCTCAAGCTCACGGAAAACCTCATTTTTTGGGCTGAGAAACAATGCTAATACAGAGCCACGTCAAAGCGAAAGAAATTGGGACAGGGAAGACGTCAACATAAGGAGGCTCCCAATGCGAAAGGCAAAACAAAATTAGGTTGATCAAAAATCCAAGAATAAAATATGAATTTTGAAGAATTCCTGAAAAATCAAGTGGAAGAAGACATCATTCTACAATTTGAATCTTTCACATCAACAGAGAACAAAGGGAACCTCTATGGTTTCCTCATCTTTTTATTTTACCATCACTATAGTATACTTTTATATAATATCATCACAGAGTATGTTATAAACTTTGTGATGATCATCAAGTTCTTAGTTCTTGCAAGTTCGTTCTTTCTACATGCTTGCTAATCCTAGAGGCCTTTGCCTCAATAGGATAGCTAAGGTAAGGTCTATGCCGGCAGTGTTATATGGGTAACATTACCGACGTAATCCGCCTTATTTTATTTCTCCTATTTGTTGTAATTTCCTTTTATGTTTATTAATAAAATAAAAACCCTAGGCGTTTGCCTAGTGGAAAAAAAAAAAAACATAATTTGGATTTTGTGAATATACATTAAATATTTTTTTTGGTTCACTTTTTTATCTTATAAATATGTTTTTGTCTTTTATCATGAATTTAATGTACATTTTTTGTTTGAAAAAACTTATGCATGACTTCTGCTTTTTAAGCTGAAGTTTTGTTTAAAAGTGATAAGAAAACTATTGAATCCAACACAAAAACTTCAGCTTATCAGGTGCTGAAGTTTTTGGAAATATACTAAAAAACTTCAGCACATTGGGCAGAAGTTTCTTGAAAAAGCTTTAAGACAAAAACTATGAAATCCAACACAAAAACTTCAGCTTATGAGGCGCTGAAGTTTTTTGAAATATACTAAATAAATTCAAGATATTGGTCCGAAATTTTTTGAAAAAGCTTTACGACGAAAACTATTGAATTCAACACAAAAACTTCATCTTATCAGGGCCGAAGTTTTAAGGAATATACTAAAAAACTTCATCATATTGGGCTGAAGCTTTACGAAAAAACTGTTTAATTCACGATGAAAAACTTCAACTTATGATGTGCTGAAGTTTTTAGCTATGAACTAAATAACTTCATCACATGTGGCTGAAGTTTTTGAAAAAGCTTTACAACAAAAATATATAATTCACGATGAAAAACTTCATCTTATGATGTGCTGAAGTATATATAAATATACTATGCAACTTCAGAACATGGGGCTAAAGTTTTTTGGAAAAGCTTTAAGACAAAAACTTTAGTATGTTTTGGTATTTTTTTTAAACTTGATTCTTATCTTTTTTACATTTTCTAGCTACTTTTTGTCATTTATCACCCATATCACCTACTTTTTGTAGCCTTATTTTTTACTATTTTTTATTTCATTTACCACTTACTTTTTTTGCCAAATACTTATCTTGATTTCTCATAACAAAAAACAGTTAACAATCTCTTTACCATTTATAGATATTAAATTGATTAGGTGCACTCTTTGGCAATATTAACAATCTCTTCGGTTGAAAATTTCATAGTCATCTATTGACTTCTATCATAGTTCTTTAAATTTGTAATCAAAGAAAAAAAAATGTTAGCTAAGACATGCTTATTAGGTGTAACAGGGAGTTCATAGGAAAGAAAGATAGTGAAGGAGAAGTCGAAATACTTCGTATGTGAAAGAGAGTGGATAGATCAAACACTCGAGCACCACGACAATTTAATCTTTTTACTAATTGATAAATCTAACTTTTAGGAAAAAGAGCAAATTTCCTGGGGCTCGAGTTTTTTATGTGGCCACTCTCCGTCACATATGAAGTATTTTTGACTTCTCCTTCACTATTTTTGCTTCCCACGAATTCCCAGATGCACACCAATAAGCATGTCTTTGGCCAATATTTTCTTATTTTTTCTTATGAAAGAAGACGGTAGTTACTAAAAAAATTATAGTACTAAACTTCGTCAACCATTGTCTGACCGAAAAATCTTTGGTGGAAGACATAGTGAAGGTTCATGGAATGTGGTTAAGAAAACCAAGAAAAGCAACTAGGATATGACTATGGAGAATATGAAGACACTCTGTGAATTTTTTGAATAGAGAATAACTTGTAAAGAAAGAACTAATTTTTTCTTTTTTTCCAAGGATGTAATTGAAAACAAAATTGAATTTTATGATTATTTTGTGCGAATTATGTGACTTGGATTGATTCAAATATGTTTGTATTTTTTTCATGAATTTAAAGTATATTTTTGTTAAACTTGAGCATGCTAAACTTGAGCATGAAGTAAATAACTTTTGCTTTTTAAGCTAAAATTTTGGTTAAAAGTCATAACAAAAGTGTCAATTGTAGTACAAAAACTTCATCTCATCACTAAATACACTAAACAACTTCAGCAGTTTCTGCTGTAAGTTATTTGAAAATTCTTTACCATAAAAACTATGGAGTTCAGGACAAAAACTTCAGCTTATCAAATGCTGAATATTTTAGCAATGTACTAAATAACTTCAACACATTGGGTCGAATTTTTTTGAAAAACATTAAGACAAAAACTATGGAATCCAATACAAAAACTTCAGCTTATGAGGTGCTGAAGTTTTTGGAAATATACTAAAAAAATTTAGCACATTGAACCGAAGTTTTTTGGAAAAACTGTACGAAAAAAAACTATTGAATCCAACACAAAAACTTCAGCTTATCAGGTGCTGAAGTTTTTGGAAATATACTAAAAACTTTAGCACATTGGGCTGAAGTTTTTTGAAAAAGCTTTAAGACAAAAATTTCAGCATGTTTTGGTATTTTTTAACTTGACACTTATCTTTTTTCCATTTATTATCTACTTTTTGTCTTTTTTTATTTTTCAGGCTGAAGTTATTTTTTTACTATAGAAAAACTGTGGTCTTTATTAGGGATGATGTTATATTTCTATTTGCATTTACCACATACTTGTTTTTACCACCTACTTATCTTGTTTCATTCAATTTCTGTAGACGTAAAATAATTAAAAAAAAGTGAAAAGTTACTTTTACATTTATAGATATTAAATTGATTAGGTGAACTCTTTGTCTATATTAACATAGTGCTTCATTGACTCTATCATATCTTTGAATTTATAATCATCCTTAGTCTTTCAGTTTTTGTTAAAGAAAAAATATCTGGTGCAAGCGGAAGTATTAAGCCTAATATGGATGAAATTATGAAGAAGTGGGAGAGTTTTAAGTATGAGTGCTACAATAACAAACATATGGCTAATCTTATGCTTTTGTGGAGTGAGATAAAGGTTTATTGGGAGAGAATCAGACCAAAGCTCTGTGTCAATGAATCATTCCAGAACAAGCTTAACCTGGAACGTAGTTGTGGAGATTATTCAACCTCGTTTGACAAGGTTGTGTAGCAGTTTAATAGTTTTGAGTTTCCCAGCTGGACCGACTATTCCAAGCTACAAAACAACCTGAAGACTCTTATTCCTCTTATGGACAGAGTAATCGTCGAACAAAGTTAGTTGCTTGATGAATTGAACAAGTTGAAGATTGATCTTCTTAGATTCAATGGTCTTTTGTCCGACTACCCTATTGTTATCTCTGATAGCGATGATGATGAGATATATAGAGAAATATGGGAGTACTGTGATGATGATGATGACGATGATGATGATGATAATAATGATGGTGGTGGTGGTGGTAGTGGTGGTGATGATGGTGGTGATTGTTAGTGTTTGAACCTTTTTTATGTTTTAATGGTATGTTATTTTTGTTAACTTCAACCTATAGAGATGAAGTTTTTTTAGGTTCATCTTGTATAACTTCAGCCTAGAGAGATAAAGTTTTGTTTGTATTTTGTGTGTTTTTCTCATCTCTTTTTATATCAATGTAAGTGTCATCCTCTTTGTTCTTAGCTTTCTATTGCATTATCCTTGTAAGTTTTTGGTATTTGTTTTATAATTCTTTGTTGCAATATGTTACTTAGTTTTTATTAAGCTCTTTTTCTGTAACTTCAACTTAGAGATGTTGCAGCTTTTGTTTGTACATGCATTTCTTTTTGTGTGTTGTACATGTATGTGTGTGTGTGAGCGCCCGTATGTGTGTGTGTGTGTGCGCATGTGTTTAAGGATATGTATTTCACATACAATAACCTGAAGTTTTTTCTCATAAAGGTCATTATTTACCTTTTTAAAATGCAACCAAACTTATAAGTAAGTCGAAGAGCTTATTTGTTTTTATTGCTATGAAAAAAAAATCACATTTCAATTATGTCATACAATAAAGAAAGTGTAAATTCACACCAAGGATTATTGAAGGTTGGTGTATTTTTCAGTGTGTATCTTGTTCTGTTATGTCCAACTTGTTTACATCGATTGCATTTGGTAGACTTGAATGGTATTGATGATTCAGTCGTAGGTATATGCCTCTTCTTTTTTCTTCTTCCTTGTAAAATCTCTACATCGGGAGATCTTATAATCTCAGATTGTATATTTTGTGGTATATCTCATGATTTTTGATCTCCCACGGTATTCACATGTCCTTCATATATTTTCAACCATGTTTCCCTTGAATACCAATTTGAGCAGTAATCAGACTTCTACAAATATCTCTTATTAATAGCAATAATTGCATGTGGACACAGCAATTGATCAAGTTGGAGTTCCAGGCAGTCACAAGTTCTCTTCTTTAAGCCCACAATGTATTCGATTCCTTCACTATTTATTCTAAACAACATTAAGTAAAGGTTGAAAACCTAACAAGGAATAAAAATTTAAGACAAACTATATTAGTGTATTTTTTCTTCAAAAAGAAAAAAAATATGAATTTTTTCAAAGGTAGGCAGTAAATCAGTGTAACATATATAAAAAGCTGAAGTTAATAAATATACTCACAAATGTTTTGAAACCCAAGTCCATCTTCTTATTCATCTCTTCTTCTGCCCATATTGATACTCTGTGAAAGTTTCATTTGCCTTTTTTCTCTGTTCGTAAAACCACTCTTCCAACTTTTCTTGGATAAGATCTAACATTTTAAAAAGGCATTTCTCTCCCTTTTAGTAAAATGAAATTCATTTATTCTACTATGTTTGTTGTTAGCATATCATAACATCGTCATGGGAACCATGATCGAGCCCATCTCTCGGGAGGCTCTTCTATTATGTAATTGTATGTTTTCTTGTCAATAATATTGAGTTAGCACATCAAGTGATTAAAATCTTCACGTTTGTATGACCTTGCAGCACTTTGAAAAAGATTTATTAATGTGGCCTTTGCATGTCTTTGCTTTAAATTTTTCTCAAAGTGATAGAAGCAAATACAATGGTTAGCTTTATGAAAAACTTTTCTAATTCCATTTGCGATCGATTGGTTTCTATAGACAAGAAAACCAGTTCATGATGGATTTGAATTGCTTTTCTCGTTTCCCCGAAGAACCAAATGTATCCCTCATTATTTTTTGAATCCGCTACACCAAAACAAAGAGGAAAGATTTGATTGTTTGCATCCTTTGATACATCAACAAACACAACATCATGATATTTTGACTTCAAAAATGTTTCATCTACTGCAATAATAGGTCTAAAGTAGTACCAATCAGCTACTGATGCCATAGGAGCAAAGAACATTTAAGCAAATCTGTACATTGAAACACAAAAAACAAATCATAAGGTGTGAAGTTTATCAAATAGTAACATTTGAAACTCCAGGCTGATGGTTAGTATTGTTTTGCTTACCTATTTTGCGCATCTCTTTTTATGCTTGTGAACATTCCTAGATTTTTGGCCACCATCATCTGTATGTATGAAGGAAGATTCTGGTAGTTCTCTGCAGGTGTTCCCTTTATGCAAGCAACAAATTTTTCAATAGCACGTCATGCCTTGTGATAACTAATGTCAATTTCAAATTTCCTTTTCATTTCATTTTCTACAAATGCTAGTGTAACCTCTATCTTTTTGTCTCGAATATATTCTATAATTTGTTCACTTATAAAATTTGATGTAGCGTGCTTCTGATATGATTTTCTTGTATCAATCGAGCATTCATGGATGTTATGATGTTTTAGCACCCTGAACAGTGTGGAATTTTTTATTCTGGTAGCACGTACGTTCCAACCACATTTGTCTACAATGTATTTCAGCTCGTATCTCTTGGAACATGATCTAACAGAAGAATTCAACTTTTTGGTCTATCTCCAAGCTGCAGAGAAAATTTAGTCATGTTTTGTTTGTTCTCAAAGATTGATCCAACTCTTATATCCTCAGGCAATGCATAGTGCCTAAGTATTTTACACGTTAGAGATTCTTTCACCTTTCTCCTCACTCTTTTGTTTGATTTCTGAGAAGCACAAGAACTTTCAGCAATTTCTTCAATTATATCTGTTATTATCAGTGTAAGCTCCATGTTTACTTCATCTTCATTGTTGCTTATCACTGCATAAGGTAATAAAAAGCTTAGTTGAATTATGTGTTGGTTATGAATTTGCATTATTAGCTGTCTTTCTTCTTCTTGGGTATCGACAAACTTATGTGAATTTATTGGATGAGGAGGTAATTGTTTCAGCACTATATATTCTGAAGCAATTGTAATGTTAGAAGGTTGTTCCCTATTGTCTACTTCCATTATTGGCTAACGTACTTCATGTTGATAGTTAGCAAACGGTTCTGAATCTATCGCATATGCAAGAGATTCGTTGAATGCCGCAGATTTTGAAGGTTGTATTTTTTCGATGACGAAATGGCAATTCTTGTAGGCTGAATCAGTTGTAAGTAAATGTATATACGTATTGAGTTCTTCATTTGAAGTTACAAGCATTCCTTTGCTTGTATTTAGTTTGATATCATACTATACTTTTAGTGCACATCTGGTTGAATCAATATTTGCAACTTCACTAATTTTTTTCATGAAAGTATTGAATGATATGTCCGTATTAAATAGAGCAAGTTTTGTATCATGATCCAAGTATTTGAAATCATGATTCCAACTCCCATTGAAAGTTATAACAACGCAAATCGAACTCATCCTGCAGATTCATGTTTATTTGCAAGTATTAGGAAAGTGAACAGAAGAATTTTAGGGTTGTTTCTGCTGAAATTTTTACAAATGAACTAAATCACTTAAGCATCTTCTGCTAAAGTTTTTTTGGAAAAAGATGTATGACATAATTAATGAATCCTGCACAGAAAACTTTGGCTTATTAAGTGCTCAAGTTTTTAGAAATAAGATTAATAACTTCAGCATATCAGTTGAAGATTTTTGTATGACGGGGATTCATCAATTAAAGGAAAAAAACTTCAACTCATTAAGTGCTGATGAAAAAACTTCAGCACATTGGGCTGAAGTTTTAGTAAATGAATTCAACAAACTTGAACATGTTTCAGCATTAATTACATAGTATACACGAGTAACTCATACTATTAAAGTAGTAATTATATTGTGTTTGGGGGTATGTGTTAGTGTAATAATTATGCAATTAAAATTTCTCTTTGCCTTTTCATATACCATGCACATTTATGCACCCGTTTTATTAGACAACCTTTAAAATTTCTCATTGCCTTTCATATACCATGCAAAAGTTTTTCCGCTATATAAGCACGCTATTCCTTGTGAGTTTATTATTCAAACACATATATTTTAACACACATAAAATACAAAAAGGAGAAAAATGGATGTTGTCATCAAGAAAATATTGGAAAAAATCAAGCAAGACATTATAGAGGCTTTTGAGCTTAAACTAGATGAGCTTATAGACAAATACGACAGGGAGCTGGAAAAAATTAAGAACAAGCTTAATATGCTTGTGATGTATACAAGATTTGATAACTTGTTGATAAAGATGCTACTCCATCTGGTACTGATAACGATGATGATGATATGGACAATTAATTTTTTTTTTTGTAATTTATGTAATTTGATTTATCTTTTTTAATGTTTTGATGAAATATTGAGTTTTATTTTAAGTTTTTTCTGCGTTTTTTTAAATATTAATTCTATTCAAACTTTAGCTCCATTAGCCGAAGTTTTTACAGATTACCTAAAAAACTTCAACACATGTGCTGAAGTTTTATGCGCAATGCGAATTTTAATTTATTTTTCATTTTTCACCTAATATAGGAGGAAAACTTCAGCTGCTCATGCTGAAGTTTTTAAACAATGACTAAAAAACTTCAGCACCTATGCCGAAGTTTTTTGGCCCAATATGAATTTTCAAATTATCCAATGTAGGAGGAAAATTTCAACAGGTCCTGCTGAAGTTTTTAAATAATAATTAAAAAGTTTCAACACCTATGTCGAAGTTTTTTGGCCCAATATGAATTTATAAATTATCCACTGTAGGAGGAAAACTTCAGCTCCTCCTGGTGAAGTTTTTAAATAGCAACTAAAAAACGTCAGCAATTATGCTGAAGTTTTTTTGTGCAATATGAAAATTTTAATTTATGTTTTATTTTTTTACACAGTGTATGAGGAAAACTTCAACTTTTAATTATTAACAAAGAATTTTCAGCAACTATGCCGAAGTTTTAAAACAATCATATAATGTTTTAATATAATGTCTTCTTCGTTGTATTATTTGCCATCTCATTAACAAAATAACTTCAGCTTAGAATGTTATAATTCATCGTCAAATCGATTTAGAATGCAAATTCAGTATATCAGTGAAGTTCGTCAAACAACTTCAATCAATCAATCAGAAAACATATAATTCAAAATCTATTTTGAATTCCTGAGATGAATTGGAATACTTATAATGTATTTGAATTTGAATTTGAAATTTGAATTTGAATATGAAATTCTAATGCGAGACGCGATCTCAGGAGAGACGGACATACGGAGGAGATACGGAGGAGATCTGGAATTTCAATGTGTATACTTGTTTCAACTTTTATATATTTTGGAAGGTGTATAATGGTCATATTATACCCCTCCTTTACGGGTATAATGGTCATTTATACCCCTCCTTTACGGGTATAATATGTTAGTTGGTTACCAAATCAATAGTTTTTAAAAATAAGGTATAGGTTAAAAGAGACATAAAAATAGGGTATGGATGCAAATTCCCCAAAATATTACCAAAAATATTAGTTATCCATACTTAAGTGAAAATAATTATTAAAATAGGACTGATCGTTAAAACAAACATTTTTTGGTATTTTTTCAAAATTAAAAATGACTACAAAATATTAAAGAACCTTTTTTTGTAATTTTCATTTTCTTGTAATAAAATAAAAGTAAAAGAGTAAAAATGAGTCGAAATAGCTATATTATGCCTAAATTAAATATTTACGTGCTAAAATATAAAAAATCTTGGGGAGAATCAAAAACACATGTCTACAACAATAATCTAAGCTCGAGATATGTAACCGGGGTCCTAGACCGAGGTAGGAATCTCATGCATTATGAATCTTGACCATAAAACCCATCGTCGAAGATATCGGGGACACGATTCAGGTCGGTCCTGACCTCAAGTAACTTCGAAGAACGTTGTCAGGTAGTCATGCTCGTCCACAGAAGGCCATAATATCCATAACCAATTGAATATTACGGTAGAGATCTCGTCATATGTTGACATGAGATCAACAATTAGTCAATTAGGGAATTAAAATATATAATTGTACCTAATATAGGACTCTCCTATTATATAAAGGGAGGTCTGATTATTTGTAAAAATATATTATAACACGCATTTCAAAGTAATATATTATCATTTTCTTCATTAAGCTCTTGTTCTTCTATGTTTCGATACAAATTGCATCCAGTTCAAGTATAACTAACTCTCAAAGTTGTAACTAATCAATTCTTGAGGTTTGAATTTACTCTATCATTATTTTTTTAATATCAATTTAATTTATTATTTTGTATCAATTTAATCTACATACACTTAAAACCGAGTATAAATTCCGATTACGAAGGTAAACATTTTGAAAGGTCAAGTTGACCCTTCTAAATTCTAATGAAGAATCTTGATCCAAATTCTGACATTTTAAAATTTGAAGGAAACGCATAAGGTGGATGGACATAATAATTACAAACGATAATTTTGGTCGTAATTGGAGGAAAAGAAATCGGGGAGTACAGCTTTATCTAGAGAGAAAAGCAAATAAAGAACGTTCTGATAAAAAGGTAAAAGAAACACACTCTCGAAATCTTTCTTAATCGTATTATGTTTCTTTCCAGTGCTGCCCTCTCTAGCGAGATCATCTGATTCGTTAGAAAGTGTTTGGTTTGAGGAATCATCTTTAATTATAGATTTCGATTTGACCAAATAGGAAATGTTTTTGACCAAAACTATTTTCCGCAGGAAATATTTTCAATTAGTATGGTTGGTCATGAGCGAGATAGATATTAAAAGTTATTATGATGCCATTAGCAAATATTAAATTTGATTAAATTTCTGTGTACTAAAGATTAAAAAAAGAGATATCAATTGAAATAAGTAACATAAAATTAAAAGTAAAATTAATAGTAAGAAAAAGTAACACCTACTTAGAAGTGAGTGGAAGCATTTTTTTTATTTTAATATTTATGATGAAAAATATGTTTGATTACCCAAACATCGGAATATAATTTCTTGGTAGCAAATATTTCTCTCGAAAAGACCTTCCACCATAACAAACACACCTAAAATAAAAGTAAATGAAAAATTGAAGCATGTGGTGTCCTCCTCCTTCTGAGCATCTAATAATAAATCCTAGTAGAAGTTTGTTCAAGCCTAAGTATTTTCAAGAACTAGATCAGGGACATCAAGGTAGACTAAGGTACAAAATAAATTCCACTTTGCACCGACCATTACCGTAACTAGCTCGTACTAGTAGAAATGACACTTCAGAATTCAAGAATCTCCCAAATTTGACAATCTAATTAACTTAAGGCGCTAGATCATCACATTCATTTATCTTCCTTTTTATCATGTGATTCAACAGTTGAGCTGACCAACACTTATGCAGATTAAAATTTGTCCTGAAGCTAGGTGCCTATGACTTTGTTTCTCAAAATTTTCAAAGTGAAAAATTCTAAATTTGTAATTTTCTACGCCAAAAATATTCTCTTAAATCAAGGTATTCGGTCTTCGATGGCTGCTAGAAATCGTTTCTTCAGTTACACAGCCCCTTGGACTTAGTACAATATATAACCTACTCATGCAAAATCTTTTAGGTCCATATATAAATTTTGTGTACTTGCCCAATTTTGACAGCTTCCTCAACTAATTTTAAAACGCACAATATATGGCATTTGTTCATTGTACTAAGCTGCGTGGCAAAGATGATCGGACTAAAGCGACCCTTGAGATAATATGATTTGCTTTTCTGCAGATTAACTGTGACCAAAGACGCCAAACCATTGATTTCTTGTACGTATATATTTATATATACCCCTTGAAGACGCACGGATGTCCTTTTAATAATATTGACAAAGATGTCTATCGCTGAATTTGAAGAAAACGACACTCTTTGTCCTAACCTCTCTGGACAAAAAATGACGAAAAATCTCTACTTGTGTTCTTTTGGTCTAGTATTTTTGTATCGTCCATAGGTGAAAGCTGAATAGTAGGTCTGTATGAAATTAGTACAGGAAAGAAGCAGTCACATGCAGAGATTTTACAATGACAAGGACATTAAAAACACCACATATATAACGCAAAATCCAATCATGTTCAGGAAGTCAAAAAGCCAAGTTTTTCGAGATTGCAATTGGAGATTGAAATACATTATGATCTATGGGCTAAAAGGTGGGAAGAAAGCAGATTTGCCAGAAATTATGTATCCAAAATTTACAACTTACGAGAAAATTTCGCAGTAGATATCTCTAAGTGCATTATATCAAATTACCAATAAACAATAAAATGCAACCGATATAGGAAACACAATTGCACCAAACATTAGAAATAAATACTGAAGGAATGTCCACCAAATAACACCCACTATTCCATAAAGAAGGCTTTTTGTTGAACATAATTGAGTAGATAAATTGACTATAATAATTTTTCCGGAAAAGGTTACCGAGGAGAATGTTTGTAGCTAGGTCCCATTCAAATTAAGAAAATGCAATACAATGCACTCGACCCCTTTGTTTTCTAGATGCATGGGGTATATATATAAAATTATATAATATGGTGGCAGGATAATTGAGTAAAGTATGCGCCATAAAAGTAAGGTAACAGCTCAAGCGCCTCATTCATAGAAACATGCCATCATTCGACGAGATGCAACTTTAATGGATTGCATAAATTAAACAAGTTCATTTCTGTTTTTCGTTCAAGGTAATATCTTATCTTATGATTCAACTATATGATGAATAGTAGATTAGACGGAGAGCCATGAACGGTAAAGTTATCTCCATATAAAATTTTTAGTTCATGCAACCATTAATATTTATATTTATATTGAATAGACTGTTTGCCTAAATAGAGATACTTTGTACGGTGTTACTATTATGAATAGTGAATTACTCTTTGAAAATGGGCAAGTGCGTTAGCATGTGATAAAAGTATATATGTTCTCATGTTACCTGGTTGGGTTAGCTGGTTGTTATCTTTAGAATCATATCCTAGTTAGGCTTTTAATCAAACATAAAGAAAGGTGATACTACAAAAGATTATAGAGCTGGAAAGAACTGACAATCCTCAGTAATGACCTGTTGACAAACTCAAAAGCAAGGAAGATAAAAGCTTTTACAATGTCCTTAATGACCTAATATAATTAACTAGCTATAATAGCTTTTCTAACCACTTCAATTTTTAAATGAGCAGACATTATAACATGATAATAGAACTACATTAGGTCCCAAGTTCAAATCACACCACCGCTCAAAAAAGCAAAAAATTATTGAAGTTAATTTTTAGACGAGGTTATCACACATTTCAACAGAATGAAGGAGCATTGTTTTAATCCTTATTTAGAAAATTAAGATAATCCTAAATGTAAGCTCTCAAGAACCAAAGGAAACATCCATCATTTACAAACATGACTCATAATTCAAAGTAATGCAAACGAAAGAGAAGTTTCAGAGCTCAAACAAGAGGGTAAAAAGAAATAACATAATATATCCATTCTGTTAGTAGTACTAGCAGTAGTAGAAGTTTTAATTATACTGGAAATTAAAGCAACTAAACATGTCACTCAGCCTATAAAAATTAACTTAAAAACAAACAGAAAAACACCACCTTCTATTTCTTTCTTTTTTCTCTGCAGCTGCTTTAATTCATTTAATTACCAAGATGATCCTCCGCCCAACATTCCATTCCAAAATCCATGAGATTCAGCAGCTTGCCCTCTATTTTGTTCGTCAAACTCATGATCATCATTTGCCGTTGAAACATTCTTCAAATCATCCAAAGGAAAAAACAGTTTTGCTCCAGCAGTCTCTCCTTGTAAACTTCCATATCCATTATCATTATCAAACCCATCCAAAGAAAAATTAAGTGTAGGTTTCAAATCATGCAAATTAGGTAGCCTAGTTGAAGATGATGAGTACATAATATTATTAGAATCCGAAAGCTGTGGCATAATAGAGGACATAAATGAAGTTGTGGAATTAGGGTTCATTAAAGGTAAGGTCATAAACTCAGAAATATTACTGAAATTGCTAGTAGTAGATGGGTTAAACGTTAAATTGAGATCATGGGGTTCGTTTATTATTTTAGGGTTTTGAGAAGAAGTTGGAATTGTGATATCTGGAATTTTCTTATATGATGATGTGGAGGATGAAGAATTATTAGAGGAATTTGATCTTTTGTTTTTTCTTGAACCACCACCAACAGGAACATTTCTTAAAGAACCACCTTCAGTCCAATACCTTCTACAAGTTTTGCAAAAATACCTTGGTTGAGAGAGGCTATAATTGTTGTAATAACAGAATTTTGTGTTTGTTGAATTGCATCTTGGACAATTTATTGCTTGTTCCTTTTGTGGTCTTGGCTTTCGTTCTGTTGCTGGCACTGGTTTTGAGGGTTCCACAGCTTTCACTAGTCCTATGCCCTGTAAAATTAAGAGAAGACAAAGAAAATGACGCCATAGACTAAGTGATCAAACAAACAAAACAAATTAAAGTGATAACTAGCGCTTTACACTTTTTCAGGCAGTAGCTATAGCTACAAGTAGTAGAAGAAGCAATAAAAACAAATTAAACTGGCTTTTTAGGTAACTTTATTGGATAGTGGAAAAGAAAAAGGACGAAAAAAAGATGATATGAAAGATCACAATCAAAAAGATGCATGGGCAACACCACAATTATTTACGATTAGAAATGAAAATATGAAGACCCTAATATTATATCAAAATAAAAATAGCCTGGAAAATCTAAACCCTAGAAAGCCGCATTAATTCAGTAGAAGAATTAGAGAGAAACTACATGTTAATGTTTTACCTGTGGCCAGTGAGAAGTATCCATATTGAAGAAAGGGTAAGGAGGGGCAGACAAAAGCGGAGACGAAAAAGCAAATGGGGGAAAAGAGGGGAGTGAGTCGCAAAGCAGATGATGAAAACAACGCACTTTCTAACACATGAGGCTCTGGTCCTAAAGCAAGGAAAATGCCACTTAACTTGAGATGGTCTCTTTGGCGGTTCCATATATCGGTTAGCTACCAAGAATAACATATTTTGGAATTTCATTCAAATTTATAAATATATTATAATTTAACTTATATAAATTGTGTAAAATATTATCTTTCATCCATATGTATATTACCTACATATATTTATTAATTATTCGTCAAAATATGTGCAGCCGATTATTCTCGAGTCTATATCACTCCGCCTCTGAACAATAGAGGGCAGAAAGATGCGAATACACTTTTTTTTACGATAAAAGTCATTTTTTGAGAAAAACAAGAAAAAATATATTTTTGTATTTGATTCCAAAAACACTTGTTTTTTCGAATATGGACAAAATAATTTTCCTCGTTTATATGAAAAAGGTATTTAACTTTTTTTATAACTATCTTAACTTTTAATTTTATGTTCTAACAAATACTAAGATATTATTATCGATTTTAAATACTTTAAAGCTTTACAAGACACTATAGTTGCTACTGTTATTCTTAATCTTGATGTATACTGTATAAGGTAAAATATGTTATGCTAAGTAATTGCATAAGAAAGTGACACATGGAATCGGAGGCAGAAGATAGCCAAAACCAAAGATAATAATTCTATTTGTTACCAGAAGGAATGATACTGATAAAGATGCAATTGTTGAAGGAGTTGATCTAGATAAGGATAAGTCACGAGATAAGGATGGTTAGATTATATTGTACTTAACTCAATATAATAGTCATACATGTAATAGAACTCTAAGCCCTTAAGTCATCTTGTAATAGCTATCACTTAGCCTAGTTTTTGTTTGGTTTTGGACTAGTATAAATGCAGTCACTTGTGGCTTTGTAATATATGTGAAAACACACGGTTACTGAGCATAATTCCTTCCTAATCTTGTATTTTTCTACGTGGTATTAAAGCCGTATGAAGCTATGCCGGCCACACCAGAAACAAGATCAAATATGGCTATAACAACACCCTCAACCCCTTTGAGTCTATCATCTTCTTCCTTGCATCATCGGATTGCCTCATGTCTAGTTAAGTTGAAACGTTCGAACTATCTAATCTGGAGGACACAAATACTCTAGTTGATTCAGGTAATGAAGGTGACAAACCTAATCAAGGAAGGCAAGCCAAACACAAGCAGTTCATCCACTTCTGCTAGAGCTGATAAGGCTGTCGATAAAGGTGTTGACAACATTGACTGGGAGGAATAAAATATGCTCATAAGGAGTGGGTTCTCTACTACAATGACTGAGGAAATCACATTTCTCATCGTGGGATGTTTAACTACCGAAGAAATATGGGAATGCCTGGAGGAAGCATACCTGCAGGCAACCAAGGACAAGGAATTTCAACTTAAGCAACAGCTGTTGAACATCAAGATAGGAACCAAAAGACTTGATGAATATCTGAAGGAGTTCAAAGGCATATGTGATGGTCTTTCAGCCATACACAAGCCATTTGACGAAGACAGTAAAGTGATAAACTTTGCTAGAGGACATGGTCCAAATTACAAGACCTTTAGGAGTGTCATGCTGGGAAAGGCTCTATATCCTACCTTGAACGAGTTCGACAATGCACTTAAAGGATTTGACATGAGAGAATATGAATAAGAAATGGCTTAAAAAAGCTACAATATGGCTTTTGCTGCTCAAAAAGGAAGAGGTCTTAGGGGTTACTTTAACAAAAGAGGGAACTCAAACTTCTTCTCAAGAGGAAGAGGTTTCAAACCTACAAGACAAGGCAGCACCAGATTAATCAAGCTACTCAGAACACGATAAATTCAAGTCAGTCAAATGGCAAGGGAAATTGTCAAATATGTGGAAGAAACAAACACACAACTTTAAAATGCTTTACATGTGGGACTATTCCTACCAGGCAATAGAGGGTTTTCCGTAAGTCTTTGTTGTTGTTAACCTGCAGAATATACAGGCTGAAGATGAAGCTATGAATGTTGACTCTGGTAGTAGCAGTCATATAACCAATTCAATAGGTAATATTTCAAACCTTCAACCTTATAATGGTTCTGATAATAGTTGGAGATAGCTTTAAAATTGACATCACACATATTGGTAATACAACAAAATCTGGACTTAAAGTAAAGGAAATTCTTGTTGTTCCTAAGATTAAAAAGAAACTGTCATTGGTTAGTAAGCTTGCTGGGGACAATTTTTGTACACTTGAGTTTAATGAATCTAATTTTATTGTAAAGGAAAAGAGCTTAGAGAGACTTCTGGCCATGGGATCTAATAAGAATGACCTATATGCACGGGAAGACATTAACTTATATGCCTTATCTGCATCAAACGAGTGAAAGAATACAAACATTATTTGGCATGCTAGATTAGGTCACCCTAGTTTAAAGTCTTTAAAGATTTTTTGTAGTAATTAGTGTATACATGTCAAGTATTGGAATAAACTCCCTACTGTTTTTGTTAATTGTCAGTTAGGAAAAGGATGTAAGCTTCCGTTCGAATTGATAAATAAGATTTAAAAAGAGCCTTTGCTCATTCACTATGATCTCTGGGGTCCAACACCTGTTGAATCATCTCAACATAGAAATACTATGTGGTGTTTGTTGATGCATGTACAAGATATACCTAGATCTATCCACTAAAATGAAAATCTAAATTTTATGACACCTTTGTTAACTTTCAAAAGATGGTCGAGAATCAACTCACAAAGACTATTAAGACTTTTTAGTGTGATGGAGGTGGTGAATTTAACAGCATTGCATTTTTTGAACACCTAGATAACTATGGTACTATTAGACATATATCATATCCTCACACACATGAGCATGATGGATTTTCTGAGAGGAAACACAGACATATAGTAAAAACTTGTCTGACTTTGTTATTTCATGCAAAGTTGCCACAGTTTCTTTAGGCGGAAGCCTTCTTGACAGTTGTATTCGTAATTAATAGAATGCCTTCATCAGTGTTAAAAATGGTAACTCCATTCTTGAAGCTCTTTGAAAAGCATCCAGATAATAATTGTCTAAAATTCATTGGATGCAAGTATTTCCTTTACTTGAAAGGAAAGATAAAATTCTCTCTAAAAATCTATCCTTGTGTGTTTATTAGATACAGTAGCCTTCATAAAGGCTACATATGCTACCACCCACCTACCAGGAGAGTGTTTATCTCAAAACATATGGTCTTTGATGAGAAAACATTGCCCTATGTACAACCAGATGTTCCACCAGAGAGTTCAAGTGATTTTACTCGCAGTGGTACCTTCTATAGGTTTTTCTCCAGGTTGTAGGATACCTCAAGCTCAGATGTAGACAATTCTAATTTAGGGGAAGTGTTAAATGGATCACCATTAAGTTATCAAGGTGATAAGCCTACAATTATGTGAATGCACCACCACCAAGTGATCAGTCCACACTTGATTCTCCAGATGATGCTCCTAATGACGCTCCAGCTGAGATTGTTGAGCCTACTCCAACAATTGACCACAATGTTAAGCTTATTGAATCTCTCTTAGCAACAGTTCATCCATGAACAGATGATCACATCGCCACTGATGCAAGTGGAGATTAATACACTTCACCAAAACTAGACATGGAAACTGGTGCCCAAGGCACCTGGTATGAATATAGTTGGCTCTAGGTAGGTGTTTAAAAACAAACTAAAGGTTGACAGATCCATTTATTGGTACAAGGAAAGACTAATTGCCAAAGGATATTCACAGCTTGAAGGAGTACACTTGAACAAACTTTCAGTCCAGTTGTTAAAGCAACCACTACAAGAGTAGTCCTCGGTAGTTGTGTCTTTACTAGTGTATCAGGAAACTACATATAAAGAATGCATTTCTACTTGGACATTTACAGGAAGAGGTGTACATGAGTCAGTCACCAGGTTATAAAGATCCTAGACATCCTGACAGTGTGTGCCTTCTAAAGAAAGTAGTGTATGGCCTTAAGCAGGCACCTAGAGCCTGGTTTGACAGGTTCGGTCTACATTTGCTTCACCTTGGGTTTAAGTGTAGTAAGGAATACTCATAACTATTTGAGATGAACTATAAAAGAGGCATAGTCCTGCTTGTTCTTTATGTTTATGATATAATTGTCACTCGTAGTCACACTGCACTAATTTCAGAAAATATTGGTGAATTAGAGAAGGAGTTTGCTATGAAGGACCTTGGCCCTCTGCACTTCTTCTTAGGGATCTAGGTCACATACTTTAGTGGAGGCATTCATTTGAATCAAAGTAAGTATGCTGCAAAATTAACTGTCAAGACTAGCATGGCACTTGCTAAACCAATAAGCACGCCTCTAGCACAGAAGCATGGTCTACAAAAAGTTGTAGATGATCTGGTGGATGCTTCATTATATAGGAGTATTGTTGGCAGTCTATAGTGTTTAACTCTCACAAGGCTAGACATAGGTCATGTAGTAAATTTGGCAAGTCAATTCATATAAAGTCCAAACGACACTCATTACTAAGATGTAGAAAGGATACTTAGATATGTGAAGGTCACAACTGAGTATGGTTAAGAATATTGTCTCAGTCAGCATTCCGGTTATATGGTTTCTCTAATGCAGACTAGGGAGGGTAAACTATATAGATCAACTAAAGGCTACAATATCTATCTAGGAACTAACTACATATCATGGATATCCAAGAAGCAACACACAGGGGCAAGGTCTAGTGCAGAAGCTAAGTATAGAGCACTGGCCTCAACAATAGTCGCAATGAAATGGATAACCTAGTTTTCATTGACATTGGGTTCGTTTAAAAACTTTACCAACATTTTTCTATGATAAATTGAGTGTACTATATATGACATTCAATCCAGTAATGCATGCCAGAACAAAGCAATTTGAGAGGGAGTATCATTTTCTTAAAGAAAATGTTGCTAGTGGTCATCTTGTCACATGTTTATTAGATCAAAAGACCCGCTACCTCACATTCACACTGAGACACTGACGAAGCGGATAATTGAAGGTTTTAGAAGCAAGCTAGGAGTGGTTACTCTACCACTCACTAGCTTGAGGGGAAGTGCTGAAGAGTAGATCATGATAAGCATAAGTCTATGCGAGATAAGGATGGTTAGATTGCATTGTAAAGTGTGTACTTAACTCAATGTAGTAGTCATACATGTAGTAAAACTCTAAGACCTTGAGTCTATCTTGTAATAGCATTACTTAGCCTAGTTTTTGTTTGGTTTTGTGACTCGTATAAATGCAGCCACTTCTGGCTTTGTAATGTATGTGAAAACACACGGTTATTAAACATAATTCCTTCCCAATCTTGTGTTTTTCTATAGCAATAAAAGCCTTTCACCTGGTAGCATTTAATTGAGAATATTCTACAACATTTAATATGATGCTCATTACAAAAGAATATGGCTTTCATGCATGTCGTTACACATTATTCAATGACCCTTATAATTTAAATTGAAGAGGGGATTGATCTAAGGTCCTTATTCCCTAGGTGTAACTAGGGGCGTACAAAGGAACCAACAAACTACACAAACCCGATAATCTGAGTCTAACAGAGAAAAAAACCCGACTATGGTTTGGTTTGGTATTGGAAAAAAAAACTCGACCATAATTGGTTTGATTTGGTTTTAACTAAAGAAAGTCAAACCGAAAGCAAACTAACCCGATATTACATATATAAAAAATTAAGATATATTTAATACATATAACTATACTTATTGTAATGTAATTTATAAATATTTCTTAAAAAATTTCATAATTTTATCTTTTAAAGGTTGGACTTAGAACTTTTAAATGTTCCAATAAGATTTATAGCCATTAATATTAGTAAATTAAATAATGCTAACAAAAGTCCAAACTAAAATCAAATCAATACTAATACTAGCAAAAGACTTTCAATTCAATAATACGAACGGGAATATATTGAATATCTTTTTTATTTTGTAATAATTTAGATAAAAATGTATAACCTATTTTTATTTTTTCTTTAGAGTTTAGTCATATAATTAATACTCCCTTATTAGTCTACTTATTTTAGCATTACTTAGTTCTTTTAGATTATGCTTATTTTTATTATGACTTTTAATTAGCAATATTCATATTACATAATTTTATTATCTTTATTATAGAATATTTTAGGATAATGCCATGACATAGCTCATACTTCGTATTATTTTCTTGGAAAATACTTTATATCGTTGTATCTTACTAGGATTAAAGAAATATTTTGAGCATAATTTATATATTTTTTTCTACGAAGATTTTATCGGAAAAGAAACCCAAAAACTCGAAAACCCGAGAAAATACGAGAAAAACTAAGAATGAAAAACCCGAATTTTATTAGTTTAGTCTGGTCTTTAGATTTAATAACCCAACACAATTGGTTTGGTTTAGTAATAGTAAAATCTGAACCAAACCGACCTATGTACACCCCTAGGTGTAACTATAAATAGTAATCCCTATTATCATTGTAAGGGGATGAATTTTCTGGCAACCTTATGTTATAATTTATTCAAAGCTCTATACAATTTTGTCTTATTACTTTTTGGTTTCATTACTGCTGCGCTTGGAAGCCTCGCTTCCGAGTTACTATTTCTGCTATTTCATCTTCATATCAAGGCTGAGTGTTATATATTTCTTCAATTCTTTTGTTAATTCAGGATCGAATTAATTTATTTTCTAGAAATCACGTAAAAATTCAACTGTACCATTTTATGGGTAAACAGTTTGGCACCCACTGTGGGTCCTAGACAGTCGTGTTATTAAGTTGATCCTTACCACTTTTACTAACGTGTTTTGATTATTTGTTCTAAGAGAAAATCATAAAAAATGGCAGATAATGGTGCTAACATACACACAATCTTGAGGTCCAAGGAGACAAGCCTCAGCGTGAGGATTCGATCAGCAATACCCGCAATAAGGGGAGTGATGCCACGTCTATCCATGGTAAATGGTACCCATGTCATGTTCGGGAGGTGACCCCTGATGACGGTAAAGAGGAACATTCTATTGAAGCAATAAGAATCATGCGGGAGCAACACGAGGCCATTCTAGTCAATCTCACATGGTAGGATAAGGTCATGATTGAACTAAAGCATGTATTGTCAAGTGCTTCTAATAATGTGAATGGGTGAGGTATAGTTCCTCTTCGTACTCCTACAAATCAAATAACATAGAGGGTCGATAGCAACACCCCGAAGGGTAAGGTTGGGGCGCGAGTCCAGTCACAACAATGAGAATGATCCCTTCAAAAGTGAACTCTTACTGTTTATGATGGAAGTGAACTCCCGCATAGACCAAATCGTGGGCGCACCACTAGTGCTGAAAGGTCCAAAATCAAGGAAGTATACTCATTTTCCATACAAACCAATAGCGGCAGCAAAATTAATTCCAAAGTGGTTTAAAATGCCTGGCATGCCGAAATATGATGGGACTTTGGACCCTCATGAGCATATTACCACTTATAAAATGGTGGTGAAGGGGAACGATTTAGCTCCCCACGAGATTGAATCTGCTTTCCTAAAGAAATTCGGGGAGACTCTCACGAGTGGAGCCTTGCCATGGTATTCGTTGTTACCCAAGCATTTCAAAGATTCCTTTGAGATGCTCGCAGATTCTTTTATTAGGAATATGCTGGGGACAGAAAGGTGCATGACCGAAAGTTCGAGTTGCTAAAAGGAAAGAATATTGGTCTCGATTGTTTTGAATGAATTGGCGGATAAAGCATTCACTAAGGGTATGAATCCAAAATAGTTTCGATGCTTCCCAAAAATTAAAGGAATACTTTCTTGAGTTCCAACCGACAACTTGGGTCAATGTTCACAACTGGTACGAGTCCAAGATACGGATTGAAGATGATCATTTTGGCTTCCCGGCATTGGAAAATTTTTTGTAAAGGAATTAGGAAAAATCAAAAGACAATTTCGACATAGATAGATGATCGTCAAGGGGCCGATTTTTTCCCTACGAACGGGACGAAGGATGCGGCAGAGGTTTTCGGTCGGCAAACAGGTTTGTTATCGACAGACGATCAATATAATCTTCAGGACGAACGAGATCAACGGGGTTACGTTCTCGCCAGCAAAGAAGATGAAGGTATCGGTAACCTATGTCAAGAGATTACGAGAAGCCACTGAAGACGACATCACTTTCACGAAGGAGGACACAGACAAACTGTTGCTACCGCTCAACAAAGCGTTGGTAGTTTTTGTAGATGTACTAGATTTTAAAATTAAACGTTTTCTGGTGGATACAAAAATTTTGGCCAATATCATACAATGGAGGGTATTAGAGCAAGACAAACATACCGAAAACATCATTGGGGCCACAAAACTCCTCGTCGGGTTCAACATCACAAGCGTAACGACCCGACAAGAGATCCTGCTACCCATAAATGCTGAGGGGGTGATGAAGACAACCCTTTTCGAGGTTGAGGATAGTGATATGGGTTATAAATTATTCTATGAAGACCATGGTTGCACAAGATTAGAGTCGTACAATCAACATATCATCAGTTGGTAAAATTCCCAAGTCCTGAAAAGAATAAAACATATAAAAGGCGACTAACCGGCGGTAAGGGAGATGATTCAAATGTTGGTCTTCGTAGTAAAGGGAAGTACTATGCGGCATATCAGTTACAGGAAACGATACCTACTCCCTGATCAAGTGAAGTTAACCACGGGGAAAAAGTGTCGGAATCGTATCAGGTGCCAAGATGCTTCCAGGTACAAAAAGATACAGACGCTACAAAGTCCACGGTGGAAGAGCTCGAGCAAGTTGCATTGTTTGAGAAAATTCCACTCGGGGACAACACTGCACCCCGATCTTAGGTCTGGCTTTATTGAACTTTTTTAATATAATGTCAATTATTTTGCATAGTCACATGAGGATATGACAGGTATCCCAACAGAAGTGGCCGTAAACAAGCTAAGCTTCGATCCCAACATCCCTCCTATAAGACAAAAAAATGCCCTATTGTAGAAGTCATGGATACATTTGTTAAAGAAAAGGTAACTCGCCTACTTGGTATCAGTTCGATCGGAGAGGTAAAGTATCAAGACTTTCCTAAGAAGAACAATAAGTTTCACATATGTGTAGATTATAAGGACTAATAAGTTGTGCCCAAAACACTCATTCCTACTGCCAAACATCGATCAAATGATTGATGCAGTAGACGGGCATGAGTTAATAGGTTTCATTAATACTTATTCCACGTACAAGCAAATCAAGATGGACCTGACAGATCGGGAAAAGACTTCGTTCATAACTAATTTCAGCATATATTACTATAATATAATGCCATTCGGGCTAAAGAACGTCAGAGCCACTGATCAACGGCTCATAAACAAGATATTTGAAAAAAAAATAGGGAAAACCATGGAAGTATACACAGATGATATGTTTGTTAAGTCTTTGAATGCAGGTGATCAACTTAAAGATATACAAGAAACTTTTAACATCCTAAGGGAGCATATATGAAGTTTAACCTCGAGAAATGTGCGTCTGTGGTCGCTCCGACAAGTTCTTAGGATTAAGCCCCGATAAGATCAAAACTATCGAAGACATCCCAGACCAGCTATCAAGCGTGAAAGAAGCCGAAAGTCTTATATAGAGATTAGCCTTTTTAAGAAAGTTCATTTCTCGGTTATTAGATAAATGCCGCCGTTTCTTCGCGCTGCTCAAAAAGAAAAACAATTTGGAATGGATCCTGGAATGGCAACAGGATTTGAGAGATTTGAAAAAGTACTTGTCAAGTCCTCTGTTACTATTAAAACCAGAGGAAGATGAAACATTATTAGTTTAACTCGTAGTCTTGGAAGCAGTGGTACGCTATTTTAGTCCGTAAGGATGAAAGCACACAATCTCCTATTTATTACGTTAGTAATAATTTAACAGAGGCAGAAACTCGCTACCTGCATTTGGAAAAGCTAGCCTTAGTTCTTATTGTCATTGCTCGGAAGATGAGGCCTTACGTCCAATGTCACCCGATAGTTGTAATGACCACCTTTTTCCCCACGGAATATCGTTCAAAAGCCATAACTTTTGGTTGGATTGGCCAAATGAGCCTTCAAAATGAGTGAATTCGACATAGATTATAAACCTAGGACTGCGATTAAATCACAGATTTTGGCCGACTTTATGTCTGATTTCAGTTCCGGATTGCTGCCTCTAGCGAGCAAAGAAGCAATGATGGTGTCAAAATCAACATCCGTGATTAGGACATTATTTATGGATAGAGCTTCCAATGTAAAGGTGTTCGTGCTCGCTATTGTACTAACCACACCTTCGGGAGAAACCCTAAGGCAAGCCATAAGAACTGCCCCTTTAACTAATAACGATGAAGAGTATGAAGCTTTATATATAGGACTCGAACTAGCTCGGGGACTAGACTCCGAGTTCATAGTAACCAAATGTGATTTCTAGTTGGTGGTAAATAAGGTCTACGGGGTCTTCAAAACCAAAAAGGAGCACATGAACCAATATGTAGTGAAGGTCCAGGCTCTACTAGCTCGATTTTGGGAGTGGTCGATTACTCATATCCCGAGGGAAGAAAATACAGAAGAAGATGCACTAACTAAGTTAGATTTATCAATGGAACTAAAGGGATCAAATACTGGGACAATAGTGCAGCTCATGCACTCGGTTCTAGACACTGATAGATACAATGAGGAAAATACGACTAATTTGGTCTGAAACTCAAGGAATGAGATCATATATTATCTTGAGCATAGGAAGTTGCCCAAAGACTCCAAGGCCTCCTGGGCACTGCACGCCAAAGCAGCATGATATAGCTTCAAAGGAGGCCATCTATACATGAAATCTTTCCAAGGCCCGTTGGTCTGATGCTTAGAATCGTTCGAAACTAATTATGTTATGCGAGAAGTTCAGAAGGGATGTGTGGAAATTGTTTGGTCGCAGACTCCTTAGCCTTAAAACTGGTAAGGGCGAGATACTATTAGCACCGAATGGAACAAGATGCCAAAGCTTTCATGCAAAAATGCGATAAGTTCCAACGCTATGCACCATTAGTACATCAACCAGTAGAACCATTACATTCAGTTTTATCTCTGTGGCCATTCATGAAGTAAGGAATAGATATCGTCGGACCACTACCATCAGCCCCTAGTAAGGTAAGGTTTATTGTAATTTAATTATCTATTTTTCTAAGTAGCATGTACGTATCAAAAGATTGCTGAACATGAAGTAGTGGATTTCTTGTAGGAAAAATTATTTGCATGTTTGGAATTCCAAAAGAGATAGCCTGCGATAACGGGCCACAATTTATAAGCGCAAAGATTAAAAAGCTTATAAAGAGTTGAAAATTAAAGAATCACATCTTCGCCCTACCATCCGAGCACAAATGATGAAGTGGAATCAATGAACAAAGAGATTATACAAAGTCTCAAGAAGAGAATGGAAGCAGCCAAAGGTAAATGGCCTGAGGAACTGCTTAGAGTGCTATGGGTGTACCGAACAATAGCCAAATCAAGAACATGAGAAACTCCTTTTTACCTTGTGTATGGAGCCGAACCCTTAATCCCAGTTAAAGTAGGGTAGCGTATCTTAAGATATTTCCAAGCAAATAAAAAGTCAAACAACGAAGCAATGTTAATCTGCTTGGAACTACTCGATGAGCGCAGGGACTTGGCGCATATAAGAATGGCACCCCAAGAGCAGAGAGTGGAACGATATTATAATCGAAGAGCCAACCTCCGATATTTAAAAGTAGAAGACTTGTTCCTAAAGAAATTAACTCAAAATACCCAAGAGCTCAACATAGGGAAGCTAGGTCCAACATGAAAGCCCCTATCAGATTTCAGCTGTCACCAGGAAAGGTTTGTACTAGTAGGAGAATCAAGATGGAGAAAAGTTGCCGAGCAACTGGAACATGGCACACTTCAAGAGATATTATTGCTAGCAAACATCACATGTACTGAAAGTATGTGCTGCGTTCTTTTTCCATTCGTCCAGTTTTATCCCAATTAGGTTTTTCTAACAAGGTTTTTAACGAGACAGCAATGAAAAGCATACTACAAAGAAAGCTTCAACAACATCAATAAGACCTTATAATAAAAAGTCACACAAGCGAAGACCACGTGGATGATTAGTTAATCTTTCGCTCGATAGAAAAATTCCTACTGGGAAGTTAAGTTTGCTATCAAACAAAGGTTACCCGACCATTCATAAGTGAAAACCATTAAGGGATTGTTAGATAATCTTTGGTTCAATAACTTAAATTCCTAAGGGGAAACAAAGTTTGTTACCAAGCTGAAGATTGTCTAGCAATTCATAAGTGTGGTCCTCAAAGGTGCAAAACTTCTAGTGTTTCAATTTGCATTCGAACACTGGGGGAGGGAATGATATAAGGATACAAAAATAATGACTACCACATCGACCGAGAATCAAAAATTGAAACCACAATTGTATCATCAGGAATAGAGAGTGTGCTCCAGCCCCATGAAAACAAGTTATACAAGTTAGCCACAAGAAATTGAAATTTCCTTTTAGCATAACGAATGCTTATGTACTTTTTGAAAATGAAAGGGAATAAAGTGAAGTCCTTCTATTTCTTTCTTGTTTCTTGTCTGAATGATGAATTGACTTTGTCAAGTTAAACAAGTACTTCAAATGCTAGTGCCGTAATGAACAATGAGATGTCCTCTTTAAGAGCACCATAAATATAAGAGGTCCCTCTCTTATAAGAACCCTCAAGTTATTAGATTCGGAAGAACTTATACCCGAAATCCAAATCCCTTATGGGAAATACACTCGAAGCCTTGCACAAAAAAATGAAAAAAAGAAAACTTGTGTAAATACTAATGAATACCATCACGTTAAAGGGTTGATTTCAAAAGAACTTATTCCCGGAATCCAAATGCCTTCGGCAAAAACATACGCCCGAAGCCTTGCACAAAAAGCATAAAAGTTCAAACGAAAGAACGCAAAAGGACTCATGCAATACTTGAGCAAAAAATATTTTTATTTACAATAAATTTGCCAAAATAGCATAGATACAAAATTTGGGAAAAGAAAGGAAAAGTTAAACTACTGCATCTCCGGAACCTGGAGAAAGAGAAGTGTTTGAGCCCCTAAGGGAAGTGAATAGATCTGCCTGTTCACACCAATTTTTTTGTATTTTTAAATACACAAAATATTTTCAAAATAGCCAATGTAGGCATATATAAGTATATCCCTAGGTTGCATTAATTTTCCTAATTTTCCAATAATTTTTTAATCAATTTACTACCCTATTTTATCAAGAAAAAAATAATAATTATCCTCAAAACTATAATTTTGTTGATTCATTTATCAGAATCTCATGTTTACACTAAAGTATATCTAATATATTTTGTATAAATTTATTTGGTATTATTAAGGATAAAATTACATAATTGCAATATTAGCCATTTTAGTTTTAAATTCGTCTCATGCCTTTAAAAATAAGATCTTTATATTTTAAAATTATTTTTTATATATTAGAAATCATTTTAGCACTTTCAATTTGTCTTCAGGAATTCATTTACTATTTTTGTATATTAAATGGGAAAAAAAGAGGCTATTTAACTTATAGCCAGATTTGGCTTTATAATCTAGTCTAAATCAAACCAGACCCCAAACCAAATTAAACCAGCCCTAAGACCCCTAAATCTACCCGACCTAAACCAAGTTAAATCGTGGTCGTTGATTAAAATTGACCAACGGCCCAGATTCGCTCTAACCAAATTAAACTCAAGCGATCCCCCTCCCCCGAAACGCCTCTCATTCCACACTCAACCGACTCTCTCTCTATCTCTATCTCTCTGGTTCTCTCTAGAAACTTCCCCCTCCCTTTCCACTCCGATGGGCTTCAGTCACCTTCTCCGTCCACTTCCTGGCTTGGATGCATGGTGGTTTCACCACCCACCAGCCTTCTATAGCTCATCCACGCTTGGTTAACGAGGTCTCATAACTTGACCATGAAAGAGAAAGTTCCAGATCTTTGTGTGTTTCAAGTTCTAAGGCCTTCTCCGGCCAGCCATGTTTGCTCGAGCCTGGCCTCGACTCCTTTTGATTAGATCAACAACCAACCAAGCCTTTCTCACTATTTGAGTTCCTCTAAAACCCTATCTTTCGAGGTTCTTCTATTTCTCTTTATGTCTATTTTAGATCCGTGTTTTACCAAAACTTTTAAACGATATTTTGATATTTCTCTCAAAAGTTATGCTTTCAAAACTTTTAGAATTTTTCGATTTAGGGTTTTTCTTTTTTCTTTGTTTTTTATATGTTTCTTTACTGTGCCCTTTATATGTTTCTCTACTATGTTCTTTATATGTTTCTCTACGGGTTTATATATTTCTCTATGGTGTTGTTTATATGTTTCTCTACTATGTTTTTTATATGTTTCTCTACGGTGTTCTAGTTAAGCTTCTTCTGATATGTTTCTTGATATGCTTCTCTTACTGTTCTTATTAGTCTCTTCCATTAGGTTTGTTATCAGTTCTTGTACTATGTTTCTTTGAGTTCCTCTACTGTGGTTCACATGTTGTTCTTATACTATGCTTCTCATGTATTCCTGCTACTTAAAGAGCATGTCGAAGGTCTCAGTTCTCTGAACCTGTTTCGACTACTATCTTTTCTTTTTGATTACTTGTGCTCTCATCTCTACACTCGATTGATAGTAAAACCCTAGAATTTAGGGGTTCGTCCGAGTTTGAGACATTGGTTATGTGATATGCTTGTTCTTTATCTTTAATACCGTCTGATTTCATAAACCTTAACTATTTCGAGTTTTTGAAGTTGTTTCATTTGTTGCTCAACTGAATCTTGAAATCGTTGTTTCAACCTCTGTCTCTTTAAGCAATTCTGATTCTCCACTAAACTCTTCTAAAGTCTTTTACACTGGACTTTTGTGTGTGCTATTTTGTGCTATCTCTCTTCTGCATTGCTAACCTATGTGACTACCATGCTCCTGGATTCTATTAGCTACTGATTTTTGCAATGACATGACTTAACATGATTGTGTGCTCTTTATATATGCTGAACTTCCCTCTAAAATAGCTTTCAAACTATTGATTAGTTTTTCGTATAGGTTTGATTGATTTCTTTCCATGTTTTCCGATTTCCCTGTGACTCATTTTAAGTTAAAAAACCTTTTCTCAGCCTTTCTAACCTGGTTCATTCATCGACCAGTGATTACAAAATCTTGAATATTTAATTTACTGGGTACTGATTGATTCTCTTACCTTATTTATGTGACCGTATTTTTCAAAGTTCTGCCCTTAGTATATCTTATGTATCTACCCTTAATTTCCTACTTTGCACAAGATGATTATTTAATTTCTTTCCTTAAATAGGTCTTACCTTTTGAGTATAAATTCCTTAATTAAAGGAAGTCTTGTATTGATTGATTTTATTTGATACCCCAGTTCCTTAATTGTTTTCTTACCTTATTTCTGCCTATTTTTTACACTATAAATACACGACTCTTTCATTATCACAAGGACATCCCTTACTCATAGTCTTTCTGAAACTACACTATCACGCAATAATATTCTCTCTTATTTTCTTGTATTGTGGCCTGTTTACAAGACCTACTGCCTTTCTTTATTGTGTTTCTTTGAAACTAGTATGTCTTGATTTAAGTTTCTGCACCACAACAATATGTTTGTTTCTATTGTATCCCTGTTTACTGCTTATGTATAGTTCAACACTCATTCTAGCATGCTGATTCCTTTTTGCCTGTTTACGATGAATCAGAATCCTTAGCTCATCCCCCCTATTTGTTAAGCTATGGTTTGAGATCTGGCAATACTAGAAGTTACTGTCCATGGATCAAACCAAATCATCTGGGATCCTAGCTTATAATAGTATGAATTTCTGGCAGGCTTGCAGGTCTGCTAACACTCCCCATTGCTAGCATGCCTAAAGTCTGCCTTTGCTTAAGCAACAGACTCTGTGCAATCTCCATATACCCCTGAACCCCCTAATGTGTGCTTAATATGTAACTATCTCCCTCTCCTTTTCCCCTATTAGCATCATGTTATGCACTTGTACACTTTCTTAGTCTTAAGTTCTGTCCCTATTGTGAGCCTTACCTTGGGACCCTTTGAGTTTCCTCTGAACTTGGACACTTGAGGGCTGGCATTTCCATACTGCACTTGTCCCAACCTAATAACATATTTGGGTGTGAGTATTCCCTGAAGTTAAATTAGGGCTCTTAGGGAACTTTGACACACTCAAATGGGAGAAATCTTAATCAGGCTCTCGTTGGTTGTACTTTTATTTTTTTGATATATTTTTACTTTATTCTAGGCTGTAATAATTTGTAATAAACTCTTGGGTATGATTAGTGAAAAGGGTGAGTGATTATGTATGCAAAAAGGGTAGATACCATGCCTATAGGTATTTCAAATCTGCATATGCATATATGTTACCATGCTTATAAGTCTTTCTGAATTCTCCAGCCCTCATATAGAAATCATGAGTGTAGCCCCTCAATGAGGAGTGATTACCGGGCATTGTGTGGGGTGATCCATATTATTAATAAACCTAGGATCCCCTTTTCTTTGTTTCTTATCTCTTTTAAAGAATTTCAAACTCTTTCTTTAAGAAAAAATCAGCCCACTTTTAGCTCTTTTAAACTTTATTTGTTTGTAAACCCTTATGTGAAAACCCCATTTTATTTGAAGCTTTAATTTTTTACTTGTTTTTTACACCTAAGTTCACAATAATAGTTTGGTCGGAAACCATACTAGTGGATTCTAAGGGGTTCCTAATACCATTCCCTTTTGAAATAATTTCAAGCCCTTACCCAATCTCTGGTTACTCAAATCAAACCCTCTTGGTGTCTTAATGCACCTTAATCATTAGGTGGAGACTCTTCAATTCAAACCCAATTCCCAAAAGGGAATGAGTTATCCTCCCAAATGTCATAAACCCGATTTTGCTTTAGAAAAAAGGGCACGACTGCATGGTGACTCTGCTGGGGATTCTTTTAGGCTTTTACCATTTAAGACTATTACTGTGACTTTATATTTTTTTATATGCCTTTATTTGTTTAAATATATTTTAGCATTTAATTCCTTCTTGAACTGCAGAACTGACTTGTCTCTTTGTTTCTTTCCTTTACCGCTTTCCTTCATTACTGTTTTAAATTATGAAGAACTGTTGTATTTACTACTTTCATAACGTGCAAATACATGACAACCTACTTTAATTATTGCATAAGCATGCTTTCAACATCATATTACACTCGTATCAAACAAATCCCATAGAACCGCTTATAATGAGTGGTTACGTTCTTCCGATATTATCACCCCATAAATCCAGAAAAGGCATATTTGCGGTAATACCAGTCGATCAACAGTGTAGTTGACGGATCCGCCCCTTTCCCCATTGAGTTGTTCGCTCAAGGATACCAGTCCAAAGCCCCGTAGAACCTAGCCGAGTCAGTTATGTTGTTCGCATAATGACTCTTTAAGATAGACTTGTCCAAAGTCCACCGGGTTTCCCCAAAACCCAAACGGACACCACCATGTTTTGTGCATTTATTTGGAGAACTAAGTGTTTTTATGCCAATTATTGATATGAGACAGGATGGTAGGAAATAGGTTATACAAAGGGTCGACAAGACGAGTCACTTTCGGGCTGAATTTTAGGATGATGATAGCCCTTACAAGTGCCAAACTCAGCATATGTGGCACTGCAAAATCGTCAGGGAAAGGATACCATCGAGCCAGACAGATACCATGTTGGTTGTACGCCGTACAATTCAAGATGGTTGGAGGATAATCATAGCGGTCTGGCTCAGCCCAGGTTGTTGAGGTGACAAGATCATAGATAAAAAGGTCGAGGCACAGGTCAAGTACAATCAACAATCCCGGAATGAGAAAACGAGCATCGAGAGATAAAGGAAACCAATCAAAAACTAATTGAAGAGTGGAAGGATATGGTTGTCAGCGCTAACAAGCGACTGGGATATTTGGAACAAGGTATAGTAGAATTGGAAAAGAAATTTCTGAAGAGGGTCAAAGACTGCCGGAACGCCAAAGGAAATCAAGGCGGACATCTAGCCAGAACCTACCTACTGCTGGGACTACGCGAGTTAGGGAAGTTGTTCGATGGAGTCAAGGACGCCGAATCTAGGGAAGGTCCTACTAGGACCAAATAGATAGGAATTTTCATGTCTACTTTATAAAATGTAATAAGTCCAACGGCCAATAGTGACATTTTATTTCCTATATTTAGTGTCGTGTTGGGACTCATCCACTTTTTATCAATAAAATGAGTCATTTAGCATTCTAAGTTCTCCAAATATATTTATCGCTAGGCCTACCTCGGGCACAAAGAGGTCCCCCGAATTAGGACACGATTTACATTCTTGCACTATATGTTTACATATCGCAACATTTTCTTATAATCCACACTAACTTGTTACCTTTTGTTTTTTACTTTTTTTATTCCCCTCCCCGGAGGTTAGTTCGTGCACCTTGGCAATATCATCTTATCTTACGAGATCCAGAGGCCCTCCACCCACTCCTCATCTTAGTCTAGTCAAAAACAAGAACAAGGGGAAGATAGAGGACCTAAACAACGCTAGAAAGGAGAATTTAACTGAACAGGTAGAAAGCACTCACACCCATGATATTCAGGTTCCCAAAGAAAATGCATCCCAATTGCAATAAAAGCTGCTGAAATTCCAAGAAGAACTTGACCAGGTTTGGAATTTGGAAAATTTTTCATTTTCCCTCACCACTATAGAACTCAACTTTCCAAATGCTCGGAACCCCTCACCTTCATAAAATATCCCAAAGCCGTAAAACCATCCCGCTCCTCACCACCACTGCAATATTTGCCACACTTCCAACAACACACCACTACTCATCCCCGAACCTTGGAACTCCACAAATGACCACTTCCACAACACGCCCATCTATGTGGAGACCATGCCACACTCCACAACCAAGTCTGATGATAAAGACTCTCTCATTAAGAACCTGGCAGAAGAACTCAAAAAATTGACTAGCCGAATTCAGGACATAGAAAGAAGCAAGGGAATCAATGGTTTAAACTATGAAGATCTTTATATACAACAGGATGTCGAACTGCATGAGGGGTACAAACCTCCAAAGTTCGAGATGCTTGATGGTACAGGGGATCCAAGAGTTCATTTGAGAACGTACTGCAACAAGCTGGTTGGAGTAGGGAAGGATGAGAAGATCTGCATGAAACTTTTCATGAAGAGTCTGAAGGGAGATGCTTTGTCTTGGTACATTAGCCAAGACCCGAAGAAATGGTCGAGCTAGGTGAGTATGCATCCGACTTTATGGACAGGTTTAAGTTCAATTCATAAAATGCACCGGTTGTGTTCTACATTCAAAACCTTAAGAAAAAGTCCACAGAAACATTCCGCGAGTATGCTACTCGCTGGAGATCAGAAGCTGCTAAGGTCAGACCTGCTTTAGACGAGAAACAGATGAACAAGTTTTTAGTTTGGGCTCAGGACCCGCAGTATTATGAAAGGATAATGCTGATTAAAAGCCATAAATCTTCTGACATCATCAAGCTAGGTGAAAGGATCAAAGAAGGCATCAAAAGTGGTATGATTACAAACTTTGAAGCCTTGCAAGCTACCAATAAGGCCTTACAGTCTGGTGGTAAGTCCAAGAAAAGGGACGTAGGTGCCGCAATGGTTGCATAGAGAACCAAATCCCCAATCAAATACCAAACCTATCCAATGCCTACACCTACATATCAGCCTACTCCGAACCACCAAGCACCCTTACCCTCCTACCAAACTCCACCACCCACTTATCAATCACCACAACCTCCCATATATCAACCAACTTCACCAAGATACTCTCAACCTGCATGTGTCTACCAAGCCTAAAATGCTCAACCATCCCTCTATCAATCGCCTCCCACACGTCAATTTTTCCTAGACCTTGACCAAATTTTGATCGCAGACCTCCCAACAGTATACCGCCATTATTAAGCCAATTGACCAGCTCTACGAGAGGCTCAAAGTTGCTAGTTAAGTCACCCCTATCCCTGCTATAACCCCTGAAAACTCTTCTCAATGGGTTAATCCGAATAAATCATGTGCATACCATTCCGCCATGAAAGGAAGTACCATTGATGAATGCCGCTTTCTGAAAGATAAGATCCAGACTTTGATTGATAACAAAATTATTGTGGCAAAAGAGCCTGCTCCAAATTTCTACAATAACCCTCTACCATACCAAGAGGGTGGAGGCATTCACATGATTGAAATAGAGGATGATTCGGACCCCTAAGGGATCGATCGGTTTGATCATAGAAGGTGACGATTCAAAGAAGCCAGTAGTCACCCTTAATCTGATTGTAGTCTAGATTCAGCCCTCTGGGACGCCGATGTAAATATGTCCATACCACTTGAGTTTGAAGCACCATCCTTTGCAAAGACTCCAACCCCGATTTGAGATCAAATTTATGTCACCAGCAAATGCACCCACAGCCTTCGAAGTAGCAATTTTACCGCCTAAGGCGCATGCTATATTTGGAGAGCTAGCCACGTCAATTCCAGTAGCAATGTTGGTCATAACACCATTCCACACATAGTCCATACCATGGGACTATACAACCGAGGCAAGGAGAAAAGGCAACGGTAGGTTCGAGGAAACTGTTGTCGCACAAGGTATGACAAGAACACCCCGGAACACCTAGCTGAATCAAGAAAGCAGGCCTCTAGATGACCAACCATCACTGAAAGCGGGCCTAACGATCTCTAGAGAAATATACAAGTCAAGAAGTACTCAGTCATTTATCAGCTGAACAAAACACCAGCACAAATTTCTATCCTAGCTTTGCTACAAAATTCCGATGCACACAAGAATGCCTTGTTAAAGGTGCTAAGTGAGGCATATGTACCAAGTAACATCACAGGAGGAGAAATGGCAAACATGGTAGGGCAGGTATTGGTAAGTCACAAGTTCACTTTTCATGAAAATGAGCTACCGCCAGAAGGGTTGAGTCACATTAAGGCGATGCACATCATCGTGCAGTGTGAAGATTATTTTATCACCAGAATCCTAATTGATGGAGGGTCCATCCTCTACATTTATCGGTTGATTACACTTAGGACATTGGGAAAGGGGTTGCATGAGATCAAGGACGGGGCTACAAACGTCAAAGCTTTTGATAGATCCCTAAGATCCATCATTGGGGAAATTAGTTTGTGTTTGCAAAAGGGTCCTACTTGGTTTGATGTCGATTTTCAAGTAATAGACGTCACGGCATCTTACGATTTGTTGTTAGGACGAACGTGGATTCATGGATGTAGCGTCAACACTATATCAGACAGTGAAGTTTGAGTGGAACCACCAAGAAGTGATCATTGACAGCGACGATAGCAATCCCATTTACAGTCGCCAGACCATCCTAGCAATCAGAGGCAGAAGAAAGATAGGTGGGGAGACCTATTACCACATCGAGTGAGTCAACACCATTGACAAGGACAAATGGTGGGACAACAAGATCGAAAGCATATTGAACAGGAGCGTATATGAACCTGGCAAGGGGCTTGGCAAGAACCTCCAAGAAATTGCTAAGCCTATCAAACTAAAGAAGCATGGAACCACCTTTGGTCTGGGGTACGAGTATACTTGGGAGGAATTCAACAGCAGGTCGCCACCATGGCTCGGGCCTTACTATCTGCTAGAGCAACCAATTCCACGCTTAGAGCAGACCTTCCAGCCATCCGATGTTATCTATGGGTCGGAAGACGAGGAAGTACTAGCAACAGTAAGGAATCTATTCTTAGAGGATGATGATATGAATTGTTGTGTCATTTTCGAGGAGGAGGGGGGAGGAGGGCCCTTCCACACAGGCCGTAAGCAGAGGAGCCTGCCTCAATAACTGGACAATCAGAACAACTAGAGCGCGACAAGCCTTGAGGTAGTAAGGCTTACCAAGCACTGTTTTGATTTACTAAAAGATTTTATTTTTTCTCGCATGTTTTCAATTCCTGCAATAAGATCTCGAGTGTTCAAAATATGCAATTATCGAAGCATTTTGACTTTTCTTATGATTCTACACTTATTACTATTATTTTCTCCCATTACTTTACTTATACAACATTACTATTGATTATCTTGATGAACCAATGACTATGACACGCAAAATCAGAATAGATTGTTAAAGAAGTCAAGAATTTTGAGAACAGATCTAAGTCCAACCTGGACGAGACTGAGATTGTTAACCTGGGAGATACAGAAGAAGCACAGATGAGCATCTACTTGTCACCGTTAGAAAATGAAGAGTACAGAAAATTTCTAAGAGAATATGAGGTCATATTCGCCTGGTCATACGATCATATGACTGGTCTAAGTACATCCGTTATGGCTCACAAACTGCCAAGTGATCTAGCATGTTTTCCAGTGAAATTAAAACTGAGGAATTTTAAGCATGACATAAGTTTGAAAATCAAGGAATAAGTCACTAAGAATGTCAAAGCTAAGGTTCTCAGGGTGGTAGAATATCCGACGTGGTTAGCCAACATTGTGCCAGTGCCAAAGAAAGACAGGTAGGTTAGAGTTTGTGTTGACTACTGGGATCTCAACCAGACCAGTCCGAAAGACGACTTGCCTTTGCCAAATATACACATCCTAATCAACAATTGTTCCAAACACGAGTTACAGTCATTTGTAGATAGCTTCACTGGTTATAATCTCTGGATAGATGAAGAAGATACTGAGAAATCAGGTTTCATTCTACCGTGGGGAATATATTATTACAAGATGATGTTGTTTGGGTTAAAGAATGCTGGTACCACCTACATGAGGTCTATGACCACCATTTTCCATGATATGATACATAAGGAGATTGATGTTTATGTAGATGATGTCATCATCAAGTCCAAGAAATCCACCGATCACATGGAACATTTGAGGATGTTTCTCTATATATTGCGAATGTGAAACCTAAAACTGAATCCCGCAAAGTGTGCATTTGGGGTTCCTACCGAAACCTACTCAGGTTTATTGTAAGTCGACGAGGAATAGAACTGGATATATCAATGGTAAAAAGCTATTCAAGAATTGCCACCGCCAAAGAACAAGAAGGACATAACGAGGTTCTTGTGGAACTCAACTATATCAGCCGGTTCATAGCACAATCTACAGTTATCTGCGAGCAAATCTTTAAGATGTTAAAAAAGGATGCCGCTACCAAATGGACTGATGACGGCCACAAGTCCTTCAACGAAATCAAGGAGTACCTGTCAACGCCACCAGTTTTGGTCCCGCCTAAGCCGGGTTGACCTATATTACTCTACCTCGCATTATTGGATGGAAAGTTCGGTTGTGTCTTGGGTAGCATGATGAAATGGGGAGAAAGGAGCAGGCCATCTATTACCTCAGTAAGAAGTTCACCCCGTACGAGGCCCGGTATTCTCTGTTAGAGCGCACCTATTGTGCTTTGACTTAGGTAGCTCAGAAGCTGAGGCACTACTTCTGTGCCTATACCACATATCTCATATCAAGGATGGATCCTTTGAAGTACATCTTCCAGAAGCCTATACCCGCTGGCAAGCTAGCCAAGTAGCAAATCCTATTGAGTGAATTTGACATTGCCTATGTGACCCAGAAAGTGATCAACGGACAGGCATTGGAAGATCTTCTTTCTGAGAATCCCGTGGACGGAGAATACGAACCCCTGAAAACTTATTTTCCTTATGAATAGGTATCATTTATAGGGGAAGACATTACGGAATCCTATGATGGTTGGAGAATGTTTTTCGATGGAGCAGCAAATTTCAAAGGATTTGTCATAGGAACAGTCCTTGTATAAGAAATCGATCAGCATTATGCGGTATCCGCCAAACTCAGATTCCCGTGCCTAACAACATGGCTGAGTATGAAGCCTGTATCTTAGGGCACAAGATGGCCATTGACATGAACATTCAAGAATTGCTAGTGATCGGAGATTCAAACTTGCTTATACATCTGTAACTAGAAGAATGGGTGACCAAGAACTCCAAGATACTCCACTATCTGTATTGTGTACAGGAATTGAGAAAGAGGTTCATAGAGATAGAATTCCAGCATATTCCTAGAGTCCAAAATGAATTCGTCGATGCACTAGCGACCCTATCATCCATGATACATCATCTAGAAAAGAACTTCATTGTTTCTATTCAGGTTAAGATCCATGATCAGCCAGCTTATTTTGCTCATGTTGAAGAAGAAGCAGACGGAAAGCCATGGTTTCATGATAAATACTTGGCGAAAGGAGAATACCCAGAGCTCGCAAATCCTACTCAGAAACATATCCTCCGGAGATTGTCCAACAATTTCTTTCACAGTAGAGGAATCCTATATAGGAGGACTCCTGATTTGGGATTGCTAAGGTTTGTTGACGCGAAGGAAGCATCTAAATTACTAGAATAAATCCACGCTGGGACCTGCGGTCCGTATATGAACGGTTTTGTCTTAGCCAAGACGATACTCCAGGCTGGTTACTTCTGGAAGACTATGGAGATAGACTTTATCCAGTATGTTTAAAATTTCCATCGCTGCTAGATACATGCAGGCATGATCAAGGTACCCCAAATGAGCTTACTACAACAAGCTCGCCATGGTTGTTCGCCACATGGGGAATGGATGTTATTGGACCAATCGAGCCTACCGCATCCAATGGGCACAAATTCATCCTAGTAGCAATCGACTATTTCACCAAATGGGTCAAAGAAGCGTCTTTCAGAGTAGAAACTAAGAAAGTCATGGAAAACATTGTTCGCGATCGCATTGTTTGCCGATTCGGGATTTCGAAGTCAATTATCACTGATAATGGCTCCAATCTCAATAGTGACTTGATGAAAGCTATGTGTGAAACCTTCAAAATCAAACACAAGAATTCTATAGCCTATAGGCCTCAAATGAATGTAGCCGTAGAGGCCGCCAATAAGAACATCAAGAAGATATTAAGGAAACTGATATAGAACCATAAACAGTGGCACGAGAAGTTATCATTTTCTTTACTAGGATATCGCACCACAAACCGTACATCAACTAGGGCAACCCCCTATATGCTTGTTTATTGTACATAAGCCATCATTCCTGCCAAAGTGGAAATTCCTTCCTTAAAAATCATACAGGAAGTTGAGCTCGACGACGCAGAATGGGTGAAAAGTCGCTACGAGCAGCTAGCTCTTATAGATGTTAAAAGAATGGTCGCATTTTGCAATGTCCAAGGTAAATAAGAAAGATCCTAAATAAAAAAGAAAATACCTGCCTTTCTAATGGGATGTGATCTGTCTAGGGCTAGCTGAACTAAGCCTCATCAGAGGAGGACTTTATTATAGAAGAATGGCCAAAGCCTTCAACAAGAGAGTCAAGCCAAGACAGTTCACACTAGTGAAGGTGGTGTTGAAGAAAATTTTCTCGCATCAAGATGAAGCCAAAGGAAAATTCTCTCCCAACTGGGAATGTCCATACATGGTTCACCGGGTTCTGACAAGATGAGCCATTATACTTGCAGAAATGGACGGAGAAGTTTGGCCAAGACTGATAAATTCAGATGCAGTCAAGAGATACTATATATAATCTTTATGCTTTCATATATGATGTAATTGAACTACGCCTGACTTGATTTCTGTTTAAGAGGGATACGTAGGCAGCCTTATGGGTTTGGTCACAAGTCAATTAAATTTTCATTTCCCCCCGTAATTGGAAACTAGGGCAGAACGAAGTAATTTTAGCTAGTCATCGCAAGCAGCCATCAGAAGCATCAACTTAGTCAACTGGGCGGAATTTTTAGGAGGACCCTCAAAATTCCGCAGTAAGAAAGGTCGCAATGTCTTGAACCACATCGCAGTCATCGGTTCATTCAAAGAAAACTATTCTCGACTATGTATTTATGTTATATTTTTACTAAATCATGCATGTTTTTTTACCAAAATTGCTTTGTTTAGCAACGCTACCCCAACGATACATATAGTATCACCAGAATAGAATCAAGCAGAGCCAGCGGGGATCTGAACTAACCTCCCCCGTCTATAAAATTCACAATTTTTCTTTGGAGGAAGGCACTCGAGTTGCAAAATCATCAAATATACTTACGAGACAAACATTGTTCAGGAATACAACTTTCAGAACTGTACCACTTACTCGAAGCTGCAATCAGCATGCAGTGTTCCCAGCAGACACAATATCCCCAGCAGTCGCAATATCGCAATCGGCTATCAGCTAAGAAAAGTCTATTATCATTTTCCCTTTTTACTTCTTAAATAAAGCTACCATTCTGTCTTCCGAGGTTAAGCACTACCTCCATATGTATTTTTGCATTACATAAGGATATCATTCTGCCTTTCGAGACTAACCACTGTCTCCACCTTCATTTTGCATTGCATAAAGCTACCATTCTGCCTTCCGTGACTTCACATTATCTCTACCTGTATTTTGCATTAGATAAGGCTACCATTCTGCCTTCCGAGGTTAAGCTCTACCTCCATCTATATTTTTGCATTGCATAAGGCTACCATTCTGCCTTTCGAAGTTAATCTCTACATCGACCTGCATTTTGCATTGCATAAGGCTACCATTCTGCCTTTCGAGGTTAAGCTCTACCTCTACCTAAATTTTGCATTGCATAAGGCTACCCTTCTGCCTTCCAAGACTAAACACTGTCTCCATCTGCATTTTTTGCATTGCATAAGGCTACCATTCTGTCTTTCGAGACTAAACACTATCTCCATCTGCACATTGCATGGCTGAAGAATCACCACTTTATTTACGCTTGCATGGCTGAAAGATCGCTATTTCATTTATTGCATTTCATCGGCTAAACGATTGGCACTTTATTAGCGCTTGCATGGCTGAAAGATCGCCACTTCATTTATTATATTTCATAGGCTGAAATTTCGCCATCTTATTTACATTCTGTATGGCTAAAAGATCACCACCTACTTCATCTCATCGGCTGAAAGATCGTCACTTCATTTATTTCATTTCATCGACTAAAATATCTCCACTTTATTTACGCTTTCGTCTGCTGAAATATTGCCTCTTTATTTACGCTTGCATAGCTGAAAGATCACCACCTCATTTATATTTGCATGGCTGAAAGTTCGCCAATTTATTTACATTCCACATGGCTGAAAGATCGCCACCTATTTACATTCTGCATGGATGAAAGATCGCCACCTACTTCATCTCATAGGTTGAAATATCGCCACTTCATTTATTGCATTTCATCTGCTTAAAGATCTCCGCTTTATTTTTCTATTTGCATGGCTAAAATATGGCCACTTCATTTTTACACTTGCATGGCTGAAAGATCGCCACTTTATTTTTACACGTGCATGGCTGAAAGATTGCCACCTACTGCATTTTATGGGCTGAAAGATCACCACCTATTGCATTTCATGGGCTGAAAGATTGCCAAATTATCCGATGGCATCATTGTGCAGAGGCACCATTGTCATAGCCCAAGAATACCATATCATGGCCTGAGGACCCCTTTTAATCTCTTGCATATCATTATTCTAAGGCATCATGGTTCGGAGGCATCATTCTCATAGCCCGAGAGCATTATTTCATAGCGTGCAAATCTTTTATTATACGTTTCATGGACCAAGACATCAGGGTCTGAGGACATCATCCTAACCATCCAAAAACACCATTCATGGTCTGACGGGAACTTCCGTCATGTTGAAATTTATGCACAACATATGCTTGTATCACTCATTTGCAAGTAAACCGGCGAGAAACGGCCATATCAGCAGAAGTGATCCTGCTCCAGTTCCCGCGGCCCTATTAGACCTTAACCATTCATCCCAACCAAAACATTGCATTCGTTTTTGAAAGGTCTCCATTGGCATACTCTGCCAATGGATCCCGAATTATATATGGCCATATTCCTATAAGACCAGGGATATGTAAGCAGCTTAGAAACTAGAGCATGGCCAAACTTCTTCAAGCCGTCTCATTCGGTCAAAATTGGCCATCATATCTTTACCCGACAACTCTTTCATTATTCCCGGGTAAAAAGGGATAGCTGTTGATACCCAATTTTTTTCTATATTTATATGCAAAATACCTTCAAAATAGCCTATATAATTATACTCCAAGGTTGCATTATCTTTTCCTAAGTTTTCAAGGATTTTTTAATCAATTTACTGCCCTATTTTATCAAGAAAAATTAATAATTATTCCCAAAATTATTATTTTGGCGATTCATTTATCACAGTCTCATGTTTACACTAAAATAAAGCTAAGATATTTTTAATATATTTTTTACAAATTTATTTGATATTTGTAAGGATAAAATTGCATAATTATAATATTAGCCATTTTAGTTTTAAATTCGTCTCATGTCTATGCAAATTGGATCTTAGATTTTTAAATTGTTATTTATATATTAATCATTTTAGCACTTTTAATTTGTTTTCAAAAAGTTATTTACTATTTGTATAAATTAAATGGGAAAAGGGGGGCTATAACTTATAGCCAGATTTGGCTTTATAATCTAACATAAATCAAACCAGACCCCAACTCAAATTAAACTAGCCCAAAGACCCAATTCCAATCCCTAAATCTACCCGACCCGAACCAGGTTAAATCTTGATCATTGATCAAAATTGATCAACAGCCCAGATTCATTCTTACCAAATTAAACCCAAGGGACCCTCCTACTCCCCCCAAACCCTTCTCATTCAACTCAACTGACTCTCTCTCTATCTCTATCTCTCTGGTTCTCTCTAGAACCTTCCCCTTTCCTCTCCACTCCGATGGGCTTCACTCACCTTCTTCGGCCACCTCATATCCTGGATCTACGGTGGTTTCACCACCCACCAATCTTCTATGGCTCCTTCACGCTTGGTTAACGAAATCTCATGACCTGACCACGAAAGAGCAGGGTCCAGATGTTTGTGTGTTTCAAGTTCTAGGACCATCTCCGTGAAGCCATGCCTGCTCGAGTTTGGCCTTGACTCCTCCTGTTTATATCAACAACCATCCAAGCCTTTCTCACCATTTGAGTTCCTCTGAAACCCTAACTTTTGAGGTTCTTCTATTTTTCTTTATGCCTATTCTAGATCGGTGTTCTCCCAAAACTTTAAATGATTTTTTGATATTTCTCTAAAAAGTTATGCTTTCAAAACTTTTATTTTGATTTAGGGTTTCTTTTTTCTCTATGTTTTTTATATGTTTCTTTACTGTTCTCTTTAATGTTTCTCTATTGTGTTCTTTATATGTTTCTTCATTCTGTTCTTTATATGTTCCTCTACGATGTTCTTCATATGTTTCTCTACGGTGTTCTTTATATGCTTCTCTACTGTGTTCTTATATGTTTCTCTATGGTGTTCTAGTTAAGCTTCTTCTGATATGCTTCTCGATATGCTTCTCTTATTGTTCTTAATAGTCTCTTCCGTTAGATTTCATATCATTTCTTCTACTATGTTTCTTTGATTTCTCTACTGTGTTTCACATGCTGTTCTTTTACTATGCTTCTCATGAGTTCCTGCTACTGAAAGAGCATGTCGAAGGTCTCAGTTCTCTGAACCTATTTCGACTCGTATCTTTTCTTTTTGATTACTTGTACTCTCCTCTCTACACTCGATTGATGATAAAACCCTAAAATTTAAGGGTTCGTCCGAGTTTGAGACATTAGCTATGTGATATGCTTGTTCTTCATCTTTAAAACTATCTGATTATAGAAACCCTAACTAATTCGAGTTTCTGAAGTCTTTTCATATGTTTCTCAACTGAGTCCTGAAATCTTTGTTTCAACTCTATCTCATTAAGAAATTCTGATTCTCCACTAAACTCTACTAAAGTCTTTTACACTGGACCTTTTGTATGTTATTTGATACAATCTCTCTTCTACTTTGCTAACCTATGTGACTACCATGTTCCTACAATCTATTAGCTACTGATTTGTGCAATGACATGACTTAGCATGATTGTGTGCTATTTATATGTGCTGAACTTCCCTCTAAAATCGCTTTCAAACTTTTGATTAGTTTTCGTATGGTTTGATTGATTTATTTCCTTGTTTGTAGATTTCCCTGTGACTCGTTTTAAGTTAAAAAGCTTTTCTCAGCTTTTCTGACCTGGTTCATTCATGGACCAGTGATTACAAAATATCGGATCCTTAATTTACTGGCTACCAATTAATTTGTTACCTTATTTATATAACCGTGTATTTCAAAGTTCTGCTCTAAAGTATATCTTATGTATCTACGCCCAATTGCCTACTTTACACAAGATGTTTATTTGATTTCTTTCCTTAAATAGTTTTTACCGTATGAATTGAGTATGAATTCCTTAATTAAAGGAAGTCTTGTATTGATTGATTTTAGTTGATACCCTAGTTCCTTAATTGTTTTCTTAACTTGTTTCTACCTATTTTTCACACTATAAATACTCGACTCTTTCATTAGCACAAGAAATCCCTCACTCATAGTCTTTCTGAAACTACACTCACACACAATAGTATTCTCTCTTATTTACTTGTGTTGTGGCCTATTTACAAAACCTACTGCCTTTATTTATTGTGTTTGTTTGAAATTGGTATATCCCGATTTAAGTTTCAGCACCACAACAATGTGTTTATTGCTTTTGTATCCATGTTTACTACTTATGCATAAGTCAACTCTCATTCTAGCATGCTAATTTCTTTCTGCCTGTTTACTATGAATCATAATCCCTCCCCCCTCCTCCCTATGTGTTAACCTATGAGGTATGGCAATATTAAAAGTTACTGTCCATGGATCAAACCAGATCATCTGGGATCCTAGCTTATAATAGTATGATTTCTTTGAGGCTTGCAGGTGTGCTAGCACTCCCAATTGCTAGGAATGCCCAAAGCCTGCCTTTTCTTAAGCAACAGGCTCTATACAATATCCCTATTCCCCTGAACCCCCTTATGTGTGTTTATTTATAATTAGCTCCATCTCTTTCCCCCCTATTAGCATCTAGTTCTGCACTTGCACACTTTCTTAATCTTAAGTTCTGCCTCCCTTTTGTGAGCCCTGCCTTGGGACCCTTTGAGTTCCCTTTAAACTTGGACACTTGAGGGTTGGCCTTTCCACACTGGACTTGCCCCTATTTGATAACACATTTGGGTGTGATCATTGCCCGGAGTTCATTTGAGACTCTTAGGGAACTTTGACACACTCAAATTGGAGAAAGGCTTTGGATTATGATCTCATGGAGTTGGTTTAACTCATATTTCAGACATGAAGTCCGAATCAGGATCTCATTGGTTGTACTTTTATTTTTCTGATGTATTTTTACTTTATTCTCGGCTGTAATACTTTATAATAAACTCTTAGTGACGGTTAGTGAAAAGGATAGGTGATTATGTATGCAAAAAGGGTAAATACCATGCATATAGGTATTTCAAATCTACATATGCATATAGATTACCATGCCTATAAGTCTTTCTGAATTATGCAACTCTCATGTAGAAATCATGCATATAAATCACTCTGAATTATGCAACACGCATATAGAAATCATGCCGATAAGTCTTTTTGAATTCTGCAACTCTCATGTAGAAATCATGCCTATAAGTCATTATGAATTCTGCACGCATATAGAAATCATGCCTATAGGTGTTTGCAAATCTGCATATGTCTATGCATATAGAAATCATGCTTATAGTTCATTTTGAATTCTGTACATCCTACCTTCATATGGATGTCATGCTCATAGGACTTAAGTGTTCAATTGCATCTAGATACCATGACTTAAACCAAATTAAGCACCTAGATATCATGTCTATAAGGCATTTTGCACTTTATACCATGAAAGGCTTAAAATCAACTACGCGTTAAAAGCATGCCTATTGGAACTCCTAATCGAATCTGAGTCGCTTCATTCACATATGGAACTAAAATCAGTAACAATGGGTACTGTTAGCTGTAGAACTTATAATCTTCGTTAAAAACTGACCTTTCTTTTTATAATCTGACTACCCTTTAGCCAATACATGGCCAGTTTACTTTAAACCTTGTTAGTTCGTTGCTTTCTGAATTCAATAGATACCATGCCTATAGGATCCTTGTCTGACACTTAGGCAAGCCTTAGGATAAAAGTTATAAACTGGTTCTGTTCTATTAACTATAACCAGTTGGTAGGCCTAATTGGGGCTTCTTATGTGAATTATGTAATAAATCACTCTTCCTCAACCGTTAAGTTCTTTCACGTTCAGTATTTAATCAAAACCTAAAAAGTTTGTGCAAGTCATGCTAAATTACGTGCTTCTTTGTTTAAAGGAGGTATATCTGAGCCCTTTTTGCTTGTTATGTGCTTTCCCCCAATTTGCTATACATGTTCTTGTGTATTGCCTTAGAATTTTGCCTTTGAAACTACAAATAAGCCGATACCCTTTCCCTTTAGGATTAGTAGTCATAAATGCCTCCGGGACTGATAGGATTGGGGTGGGTAATAGCATGCAATAAGTAAATGATACCATTCCGCACTTTAATACCTTAACAAGTTGGGAAGGGTAGATATGGATATGATGACCACGCGATAATGTCACGCGTAGCCCCTCATTGAGAAGTGATTACCCGACATTGTGTTGGGTGATCCATATTATTAATAGACCTAGGACCCCATCTTTTTTGTTTCTTATCTCTTTTAAAGAATTTCAAGCTCTTCCTTTTAAGAAAAAATCAGCCCACTTTTAGCTCTTTCCAACTTTATTTGTTTGTAAACCCTTATGTGAAAACCCCCTCTTAATTGAAGCTTTACTTGTTTATGTGTTGTTTGCACCTAAGTTCACAATAATAGTCTGGCCGAGAACCACACTAGTGAATTTTGATGGGTGCCTAATACTTTCCCCTTGGAATAATTTCAAGTACCCAATCTCTGGTTACTCAAACCCTCTTGGTGTCCTAATACACCTTAATCATTAGGTGGTGACTCTTCAATTCAAACCCAAATTCCCAAATGGTAATGGTTTTTCCTCCCAAATGTCATAAACCCGATTTCGCTTTAAAAAAAGGGGACGCGACACTGTCGATCGCTAAATATCTTGGCCTTTATCAGTTTGGCGATTAACATCTTTGCCTTCCGATACCTTATCAGTTACTGAAGTTTTGGAACCAGAACCAGAAGAACCGAAAGCATCAGGCCCTACCGGGATATACTTTTAGCAGGTGACTCAAGCTCACGGGCTTTAGAGATTCCGGTATCAAAGACAATGATACCCGCTTTAGCCTATTCCAAAGTTTTCATCCTTACGTTGTACATAAAATAATTTTTCTCAATAACAAGGGAAGTTGTTTGACGCTTGAATTCTTCCTATACTTCTACTCCAATAGGGCATATTTCACCCCCGCAACAGCAAGCTTTTCTATTTTGGAGTTCAATGATACCTTTAAATCGGTCAATCTATCAGCGATGATGCCTCACGATCGGATGCAGAAAGAATGACATTATGGACTTCATCCCATTTGGCCCTAGCATCTTCAAATTAAACCCTCAGTGGGGCAATCTCTTGGCTAAAGGTCTCCACTTCTTGCTCACTTTGATACAAATGAGCCTCAAACACAACGGCCTCAGCAACTTTGGTTTCTAGTTTTGAGAGGCGAGTAGTTGCTTGGTCTCGCTCGACCAAAAATTTATCCCATTCAGAGGTAAGTTACAGCTTTTCCCGATTTAACCTCTAGTGGCCCTCGAAAACAAGAAAATTGCCCTATGAAAAAAGAAATGCAAATTCGAAAATTAGAAATGACAAAAGAAATAAAGAATGCATCGCTGCGACATTGTGCATGACATTATTCAACAAGCACTATCCCGAAAGAGCTTGTATCTTTTCCCAATCTTTTTATAAAGCCAAAGGCTTCAGATAGTAGCAAGTTCCACCAGTCGGTATAGCAAATTACATTTGGTAGAGACCGAGATAATAATGCTCCTCCTCCTTCGGATCTTCATAGGAGGAAGCATAACTTTACCCCAAATTCCCATGATCTAGGGACTAGGGAAATGGGCATCCTCTTCTCGAACAGATACGGCCGGTGGAGATGATATAGTAGTTGCTGGTAGGGGAGTTGATGAAGAAGGAGATGAAGTTGATGGTGTTGAAGAGTGAGAAGTAGCTACGATAAACACAGTGCTGGTTGTTGGTTGCTCGAAAACCGAAGACGGTAGGGACACGATACTCGGCCCCGCTATATCGGGCGCAGCGATTGGGATTGGGAAATGGGGTTGGAATCTTCTACCATCTTGAACTCCCACTAGAGCACCGAGACATCGTCCATGGTTGGTGTAACTAACTCAATAGGTTGAGCATTTTATTCAGTTAATAAAGATATTCGCCTTCTGTGTAGCGAATCTTCTTCATCACTAGCTTCTCCATCATCATCAATCATCATAGTGTATATGGTCGAACAAGGCGGAGAGCTCATCACCACGACTTTCAAAGATAACTCGGGGATGGCATTCTTCGCCCTATATTCTTTCCTTGGGTGCAGAGAAACGCCTTCTGTTTGGTTGCTTATTCTCCGACTAGGGACTCCATGAAGAGACACTTCTACCCGAAGTAGGCCCGGAGACACCTGTTCGAGTAAGCGCCTACTAAAGCAGCCTCGCAGCATCAGTAGGATCAGCTAAAACGTCCTCCTTGGGGACAGCAACTGAACCAGCGGGTAGACCTGAATTCAGGAAAAATGGGAGAAAAGATTAATCAATTTCCTCACTTAAAAATCAAAAACAATAAAGAGTCTATGTTACTATGATTTGTGGCATTCCACCTGTATTTGAGGGCCATTTCTTTCCACGTGCGGGTTTCGGACGTCGTAACGTCAAAGATTTTCTGTACCCATTGGTCCAAGCCTTTAACCCTAGGTAGAACCCATCGAGTTGCTGAAAAAGGCCAAGGAAGTAGGATCAATGCAGATATGAAAAAATTTCTAATGAAAGAAATATTAAACAAAGAGCTTACGAGTGTGATTCCATGATTCTGGAAAGGTTGAAGTTGTTGCCGAAATGATATCATTGGTGGCAAGTGCAAATGAATTGTTCTATCTACCCACGGTCATTGTCATCATCCATGCTAGATAATAAAATATGCTGGTTGCGTTTGCTGAAGTTTATCATTCCCTTGCTAAAGTTTATTATTCCCTCGCGGAAGACTTTAGGGGGATGGAGATTTATCACATGAGCTAAGGATAGCTCCTCTCCTGTCTTTTGGCATAAATGCCGAAGGCAAGCAATCTTCCTCCATATAGAAGAACTTAGTTGTGCCAAAGAGACCTGATAGCGGAGGCAGAATTCTGAAATAACAGAGTCAAGCTCTCCACTCAAAGAAAATACTCCCAAAGCAAAGGGTGTAAAAGTATGTAAAAACCTTTTTGGTAGGGTTATTTGCTATGTTAGATCAGAATCAATAATGTCCAAATCTTAGTAGAGGCAATCTTCCTTCACAACAAGAATACTAAAAAGACAGATGGAACTCTCTTCATTTAACTGAATATGATAAAAATTATGCTAAATCATAGGATGACGCTTGTTCGGAGCATTAAATGCGGAGAGACGTTCGTTTAATCAACCGTCAGAAGTTTTTTGGAAGGGGTCAAAGAAATTCCCGCCAAAAAGAATATTTTTATCAACTTCTCAGTGACACAAAAATATGTCACCAGAAAGCAGGGGGACTATCTATGTAGGATAAAATATGTTATGCTAAGTAATTGCATAAGAAAATGACAGGTGAAGCCGGAGGAAGAAGCTAACCAAAACCGAAGATAACTGTTCCATTTGTTACCGAAAGAAATGATACTCATAAAGATGCAATAAATGATTGTCACCCAGTAGCATTTAATGGAGAATATTCTATAGCAATTAATACGATACCCAATATAAAAGAATATGACATTCACGCATGCCATTACACATTCTTTAATGGTCCTCATAATTGGCATTGAAGAGGAGTTTGATCCTAGGTCCTTATTCTCTAGATTAACTATAAATAGTGAGTTCTATTATCATTGTAAAGAGGTGAATTTTCTTGCAAACTCATGCTATAATCTATTCGAAGCTCTATACATATCTTATTACTTTTTGGTTTCATATTGTTGTGCCCGGAAGCCTCGCTCCCGAAATTACTATTTCTGCTATTTCATCTTCATATCAAGGCAAAGTGTTATATATCCTTCAATCTTTTTATCATTTTAAGATTGAATTAATTCACTTGTCTAAAAATATATATAAATTCAACTATACCATTTTATAGGTAAACACATGCTTTCGTTGAAAATTTATTTTTACTCACCAGCTAAAGATCAGAAAATATTTTTAGGAGGAACCATTTTTCATTGAGAATGAATTCCGTTAGTACAAGCAAATTGGTTGTTTTAATTTAAAAGAATCAAGATTTCAATAACAAAAGCTAACATATTCAAATAAATAAAAAAAATCCCCGCTTTTTAATAAAAGATTGTGGAACCAAGTTACGAGGTATCACTTTTTTCCACATTTGGATTTGTTTGGAACAGTTTTACTTCATTTTAAAGTTTTCCAATCTGGTTGTAACTTTTTAAGTTTGGATACTAGCTTAGACATTAAGTAACTGTACAAATCCGATGATACGATAAATTCTGCTGCAAAAGAAGGAAAATGAAAGTCAAGTGACTCAAGTCCATTAAATTTAACTTGCTTCGACAAATTTGTACTTATAATCTTTGTTGAAAACAGAATACTTGCATTTTGTCCTTTAAGAATAAAGTACAAAATATACTCACTCTATTGACTTTATCAGGCAAAGTTTCATTTGGCATGAAGTGTAACAAAGATGAATTCTTTTGAATTTTGTTATTTAAAAGAAAACATAAATTTGTATAATTATATATAAAAACTTTTTATTAAAGGTTAAATAAAATGTTTATATTAAATTCTTTCTATATTTAAAAAGTTATTACTTCAATTTCTTAGAGCATATGAAAAAGGAAATATTTCCAGATAAATTTAGATATAGGGATCAAGCAAGCGATTAATACAAGTATGGGAGTGAGTTGCGAAAATGATTATATTTAGCAAAAGCAGTTCTACTTGTTTTACGGGGAGAGCTGTCAAAATCTTATCAATTGCTAAACAAATTTTAAAACTAGAGAGTTCCATAAGTATCAGATCCAATTGCACTAATAAGGATTATGGTGGGATGGTAAATACTTTTTTATTCTTAATTAGAAATTTCAGGTTCGAGCTTCTAAATTTGAAGTCGCCTTTATTAAAGAACATCTTATTTTCAGTATAGAATTGCCCCATATAAATTTAAATTTAATCGGACCACAATATAAATATCGGACACTAGATGAGAATCCAAAAAAAAAAAGAATTCAATGGCAACAACTTAAAAGTCATTCACGTCACCAGTCGTATCCTAAGAGAAAACAGCAAAAAAAAAGGAAAAGAAAATTAAGATTATATAAGAACTGGAATGTGTTTAGACAACTCCTTGGAGAAACTTCTATAAGTTCACGTGAGCCTGCAACAATGAAAACCACCACCAGCACCATTCCATCATCGAAATCACCAGACATAAGCTTCATGCACCTTGATACACTATCAACACCAAATACAGCCACAGACCAAAGCTTCACCATTCCATAATCACCACTTACCTTTACCCAAACCCTGCTCAATAGCAATCAATTCAGTCATCACTCAACCACTTGCAAACATACTTTCACCTTGATTTATCAGACGAATTCACCATTTTTGATCTACAACATGACACCTTTAACCAAATTATCTCTGCCGATAAGTCCAGATTATACTCACCTTGGAAATATTCAGTTATTGTCAAGGTTTTTAGCCGGAAAGTAGGTCATCAAACACTTCGCTCCAAACTCACAACACTATGAAAACCAACAGAGAACTTACCACTCATTGATCTGGGCTGTGGTTTCTATTGAAAACATGTTCACTGCCCTACATAATGGTCCCTGGTTTATACTCAATCACTTTATTTCTGTTCGCAAATGGGAACCAAATTCATAGCCTCCAACACTCAACTAACCTATACATCCATTTGGTTACGACTCCCTGAATTACCTACTGAGTTTTACAACCTGGAGATATTGCAACGATTTGGAGAAAAGATTGGAAAACTACTCAAAGTGGATACATGCACATCCGCAACCACACAAGGCCACAATGCAAGAATCTGCATTGAAGTACCGTTAGAAATTCCTCTTAAAACCCATGTTTACATTGGATCCGATAAACAACAACTCGTATATGAAGGTGTTAATATGTTATGTACTATTTGTGGCAAAATTGGACACACAAAAGCCCTCTGTTTGTCCACCTTTAACCAAACAACTGCCACCCCCACCACCATACACACACCATTACCTAACCGACCTTTCACCTCCCAAACCTCCCTTCCTACCACCTTCCATACTATCCTTCCACTTAATAAAATAGATTCTACTGAGTGGAAAATAGTTACCATTCCCTCCAAGAATCGTTCAAAATCAAAATCACCAACTTCAGCCACTGGCCAATCACAAGACTTTTACATCAGAGGTACTGGACCCACAGGTATGTCTCTTAACCCTAATACACTTAGTTCCCCTATTGGTAAACACTTACACCCAAGAAATCAAATTTCATCACAAACCCCTTCATTCAACCTGCGTTTTTAAATAAAAATAATTTAACCATCCTTAATGACCTTGCAACTTTGGGTCACACAGACACTTCTCATGGGTCAGACCGTGTAGCCCAAATAACTACACACACAACACCCAGTCCAAAATCCAATTCAATACAACCTTTCCACTCAGCACCAAATAATACTGATTCATCCTCACACATCCACAAAGCATACAAAATGACCACGTGGCACAAGCTGCCAATCAAGGCACATGAATGGAAATCACCCCTTAGACAATAAGCAATCATGTGCAAGCCTATCTCACGTCAACCCACTCCTCTACAACAATTAACCAAGGCCCAAAACCCTCATTTCCTACCCACATATCTAACCCTCCAACTAACAATGCCCATTATCCTATAAAAGCAACCGGCTCCAATACTACGCACGAGTGCGCCTACACACTACCCATATCAAATCAATTGGCCACAATAACCACTCAAATTTCTTCAAACACTGAACCACCATCATCACCCTCCCAAACTAACACTAATACACATAACCCTTCATTACCAGCTATACCACAACCTAATGAACCGGTCACCCTACAACTTTCAATACATGAGAACCCGCTCCTTTACCAATGCCACTCTCCTCCAACACTCAATCTTCCTCAACACCATCACAATGCAATCATCACAGGACCTCCCTCCCCAATCAACCCCTATTTACATCACGCAATACCCACCAACTCAAGCATACCCCCAGTCTTGGTTGGAAATAAGCATGCAGGAACATGAACTGACTTTTACGATGGAGATAGACAACCAAGATGTCATTGTAATGATCCAAAATTCTGTTGACATAGCTCAAATTGTCACCAAAGGGATGAGCATGAGAGTGACTCTCTACGATCAATTTCTATGGGCCATGCATCCACCATCAGTCCTTGATCAACATCAATCACTGTCCCCACCGGCTCTATCTCCACTACCAATATTCTGGGTACAGTCACCTGCCCAAGGAATCTATGGAGGAATCGCGCCACTGTGGAAGGGTGAGGACATCAAACTCACCCAAGTGGCAGTTACCAATCAAGAGGTCCACTCTTTTGTCCGGGTATACCCTAAACCTAATGCTTGGTTACTATCTATCGTATATGCGAAAAATGATGTCCATGCATGTTCTTTACTATGGGATAATCTTCGTAATATATATGATCAAATTAAATTGCCTTGGTAATCAGAGGAGATTTTAGTGAAATTATTGCCTCCAATGAAAAGATGGAGGCCTTAGTATTAATAATAGTCTCATTGATCAATTCATCAAATGCCTTAACTACTGTAAACTTTTGGACCTTGGATATACAGGTAGTAGGTACACATGGTCAAATAATTACCAATTAGTAAATAGAATCCTCGAACGCTTAGACAGATGTTTAGCTAACTACGAATTGCTCAATTTTTATCTGGAGGCTTCAGTGTATCATTTGCCCAAAATCATAGTCTGTTACTATTAATCTTAAAAAAGCATAAAACTCCTTAGGATAAAATAATTAGATTTGAAACAATTTGGACTACACACCCTTAGTTTTCTTCTATTATTATCCAAAACTGGACTCCTAACAAACCTACCCTCCAAGCCATTATAGATTTTCAAACAAATATTACCGAATGGAATAAATATACTTTTGGCAACATTTTTAAGAAAAAGAATTCCTTGCTAGCTAGGCTACAAGGAATACAAATCACTCAGGTACCAATCTAGTCAGTTGCTCCAAAATCTAGAAAAAGATCTCATTGATCAATTTAATTATATACTCAAACTTGAAGAAGAATTTTGAAAAATAAAATCCAGGATAAATTGGCTCCAAAATTGTGATGTCAACACTAATTTTTTCTACTTAACAACTCTCCAAAGACGCAGACGGAATCGTATCACGACTCTAAAAGACTCGGTTGGAAATTGGTTACTAGACCAATAAGCTATAAATGAGTCAATAGAAAATTACTATCACACTTTATTTACTACTACTTACTCACACCACCCCCTCCCACGACAAAATATTCACCCAAACAATTCTAATAACTATTCAGTAATTGACAATTAACTTACACAAGTTGAAATTACTGAAGCACTTCAATCTTTCCCACCCTTTAAAGCGGCAGGCCCAAATGGGTTACACCCGTACTTCTTCCAACAATACTGGCCCAAGTTAGATCACAAGTTATTACCTTTTGTATTGATATTTTTAATACTCAGAAAATCCCTCAAGAACTTAATAAACCTACCTTTGTCTAATTCCAAAAACTAAACAACCTTCATTAATCACTCAATACCGACCCATTACTCCTTGCAACATCCTTTATAAACTAATCACCAAAATAATTGTCAAACGTATAAAACCATTACAAATTAACATTATTAATCCTGAACAATCAGCCTTTCTACTTAATCGAAGAGCTTCGGATAATGCAATTACAATATAAGAAAGTATGCATTATTTTAAAAAAAAGCAAGGAACACAGGCAACCTTCTTGCTCAAATTGGACTTGGAAAAAGCTTTTGATAAGTTAGAGTGTTCTTTATTCATGACACACTTCTCTATTTTAAACTTCCCCCAAAACTTATCAAACTCATAATGTCATGTATCACTACTACTTCAATCTCTGTCTTAATCAACGGCCAACCAACAAAAATTTCTCCTTTTCATGAGGCATCCGTCAAAGAGACCCCTTATCACCTTATATATTCATATTATGCATGCAAATGTTAACCAAAAAAATCCACATAGAGGTAGATTACCTTAGATGTCATCCTATCAAAATTAAAGACAAGGACCTTCTATATCTCAATTACTATTTGATGATAGGCTAAAATTGTGTATTTTAGTCAATTATTACACTTTAATTTATTGCACTTCAGTTGAGTTTGCGCTTTAATCGCTAGTGTGTTGCACTAATGGTTGTGTTTTATGCCTTGTAAGAGTGATTCCGAGCTATGTAGATGTTATGGAATGAATTCAAGTGATTTGTAGATTCAAAGTTAAGTATAAGTTCAAGGAACTAAGCCGGAATCGTGTTTGGGGGTCAAAAGATGATAGTTAGAGAGAACGAAGAATCCATGAGGCATATTGTGCACTGTCAAGTAAAATACACATAACGTTTTTCTCTGAAATCCATTTGGATCCACAATATATGGTTGGAAAGATAACTCAAAGGGCTATAACTTTCATGTTTTACGTTTTTCCAAATTCCAAACGTAACAGGGTTAAAAATGCACTGCGGTTGTCCCACGGTCGCAGCCGCGGTTTGAGACAGTGTCTTCCGCTGTCCCACTGAGGTCCCGCCTATTTAGTATATATACATGAAAAAAGGTATTTGGGGGGGGGGGGGTGGGTTAGACATATTTTTGATACATATCTGACCTAAGGAGGCAGAGACACAAAAAGAGCAAGGCGGGGAATTCTTCAATAAGTTTTTCCTTCCTCTTCTTATTATTCATTGTTGGTTATGACTTTTGATATTGTAGTTTTACATACTATTATGAATAGCTAATTTGTTATCTAAGGTTTTGGTGAAACCCGTTGGGGATGAATTCGTTGTTATATTAATATAGTTTTAAGTTGGTTGTTAATCTCTATTTGTTCAACTACGTTTTGGTTTTGGTTAATTGAAAGGATCCTCAATTAGCCGTTCCTATTTATTACGTATCTTCTTGAGAGAGAGTGCATATTTAGGTAGTTGATTGAACAACATCACTCCCGGAGTATAGGCGAGAGTCATAACTGAGGGTTTTGACGTTGGATTAGAGATAACGATACCTCGGGTGCGATCTAAGTAAACTGTAATGTGAATCTAGATAGCGTAGCTTGAGAGAGTGCGTCTAGTAAATTAGCATAATTTCTTGAGAGAGATTTATGATAGCTGGAGTGTTCATGATTGATAGAGGCAACTAAGTCAAAGCTATAAGAAACATGCAACTAATGAAATTAACAACGGGGGAAACCATTACCTTAGACCTTTATTCCAATTGTTTGCAATTCAAGCATAGTTAGTTTTCAGTTGATCATTTATTTTCAATCTTGTCTTCTTAGGGATATTAAACAAATACAGCTAAGCCTTAGTTCTCTATGGGATTCGACTCCGAACTTTTAGACTGGATTATATTTTCAATGACCGCTTATCGTTTTTAGGACTAGAGTTGGACGTGATCAAATTTTGGCGCCGTTGCCGGGCGGTGTAGTTGTAGCTGTATATATTGCTAGGGTTCGAGTTTAAACTTTTATTTTAATTTTTTATTTTTTTTATTTTTTTATAACTATTGATTTGAAAAACATGACATCTTGGAATTATGAAAATTTAGGTATAGATAATTCTACTATTGATCTCTATACATTTTGCGAAGGAAGCCACCCGTGGAAAAATTTTCAAAATGTTCCTAAGAGCGAGTTATGTACACCAACTCCATCTTATTTGTGGAATATGTGTGATGTGTGTGGTGGTAAAAATGGTCACCTTCATGGTTGTGCTTATATTTATTTTTTCCCCAACCTCTTTCTATGATGGTTCTACCTTTTCTTGTGAAGTTAATAGGAATAAAGAACCTGGGAATGCGGACTTAAAGGAGATCAAGGATATGCTAAAGTGCCTTCTGGAACAAAACAATGTGACAAAATTACACATAAAAAGGCAAGAGGCAACGATTCGCAAGTTTGAGGCTCAATTGAGTCAAGTGGTTGGATCTTTTAATGCTCAACAAGCCAATATTGAGGATAGTAGCCAAGAAGAGCATGAATTTGAGGTGTTAATTGGGGAGGTCAGAGTAGTACATAAACAACCTAGCCAACCACAATTTGAGGATGTCAATGTTGAAGAAGTGAGACTAGCTAAGGACATTGAGGATACAAATTCTGTTGACTCTAGTATCATTGATGTTGAGGATATTGAAAGTCCTGAAGTTCATGTGTTTGAGCGCATTGGCCCTCACTCCAAACATTTTTCTACATTGTGCTTGGATGACGATATGGAAATAGAGTCATCCGAGCCGATTGAGAATTCAAGGAATGACAAAACAAGGTGCATATATTCTGGAATTCTTCTTGCTAGAAAGTCAGGATTACATACCTCATACAAAGGTCAAAGAGTGCAGAATATTACATTATTTACTTGGGCCTGTTAGATTCGTTCCACCACCCCAAGAGCATAATCATAAGCTTGAAGTAATACTTGGGGTTCAATTTATTAGCTCGAGGTGGAGGCAAAAAATTTATTCGCGTCGTGCTACAACGTTAAATCAAGCGCTTGTTGGGAGGCAACCCAGCTTTACTGCTTTATTTTATTTTATTTGTGTTTTTTTCTAATAGTATTATTTTTGTAGTGTCGACTTTTTAATTTTTTAGGAGCATGGAATGCAAATCCATTGGAAGAATACAACAGCAAACCAAATGGTTGGAACTAAGTGTGAGGTACCCTCACGAAGGACCAAGCTTGGGAGAAGTTTGAGTACCCCATGAGCCGTTAGTGCTACGTCCTTTGGTATACCAGGGAGTCTTTTTTATCCTTTCATTAGTTATGATGTTCATTGGGGACAACGCATAATTTTAAGTGTGGGGTGAGGAGATTGTCTGGGTGACTTTCTATGCTATTTTAGTTGTGTTAGTTTAATTGAATAACTTTTTTAAATAGAAAAGATTGGACTTTTCCTGACGATGGATCTATTAGACAATTTTCTTGAGGGATTTAAGTCTAAAAAAAAATTTGTAGGTAGTGTAATAATTCCCCCTTGGTTTTTCTTTGTGTCGCGGTTCTTTTCCAAGGGTTTTGTTTGAACCTGGTGTAGTTAGTTTTTTTAGGAGTAAGAACCATTGTGTTGTGCTTTGAACTGAAGCAATATCTCTTGACTTGGTTATGCCTTGAGAATAAAGAGTACTTTGGTTGTGAGGCTTATGCTCAGTATTTGACTCTTGTAGAAGTATCTTAAATTGTATAATCTTAATTTTGCTTAATTGCTTTGACTAGAGTGTCTATGAATCCAATCCTGAGTGAGTTATGTGCCATGTGTGTTTAAGGATTTGTTATATTCTGTGCAGTGCATTTGATGCCTAGAACTTGCCGCGTGTGTCTGCAAAGCAAAATAGTAGTGTTGTTCAGTCTTGGAAGTAATATAGGCATTTTCTTGTTGAGTCATATATGTATATTTTACCCACCTAATTGTTATGTATCGTTGTTGACCTCTTTGAGCCTATAATCCTTTTTCTTTAGCAACCTTATTACAGGCCTTACCCATTTGTTTTCACCTCTCATGAGCACTTGAATTTTTATGAACTTTGTAAAAGTTAAAGTGTGGGGTAGTTGGGTTGGCTTTTGAGTGGAACTAATGAAATAAGGAGAAAGGTGCACTGTTTTGAAAAAGGAAGGGCCACTTGAATTGAAAAAAATAGTTGGATTGTTGTGAAAATAAAAAAAATTAACAAAAAAGATTCCTTGATAAGTGGTGGCTCTTGACATAAGTGTGCTTAAAGAAAAATGAGGTAATTTACATTGATGTGAAGGTGGAATTTTGGTTTGACATAAGAATGGTGTTTGAATGTTAAAGTATATGTATTAAAGTGCTTAGGGAGGTGTAATCACTCTTATATCTAAATGTATCCTACTCGTCCTGTAGCCTACATTACAACCAAATAAAGTCATAATTGATCCTAGATTGAATGAGCTCGGTTAGTGGAGTAGTATACTACGGGCAAGCTTATAGCGCATCTTTTGTGGCATATGAATGTTATTTATGAGAGTGAGCAAATTCTTTCTATCTTGGGTTCATAAGTGTTCTTAAATTTTATTGTGTGGAACTACTCTCTTGTGTTGTGAAAGGGCACTTGATTCATGAAGGAAAGGTAATGTCAGTGACCTCTATGTTATAGTAAGTAGGTGAGTTGTGAATAATGCGTGGTACTTTTGAGTCATATCTTGAGGTGAAGATGTTACTCTTTTGTGCTTAGTGTATTAGAAATACTCTTGGTGTAATGAGTTAGAAAAATAATATTAATAGGCCGTATCTATATAAAGTGTAGTTTGATTGCTCGAGGACGAGCAATGGTATAAGTGTGGGGTGTTGATGATAGTCTATAATTGCGTATTTTAGTCGATTATTACACTCTAATTTACTCCAATTCAGTTGAGTTTGCGCTTAATCGCTAGTGTTTTGCACTAATGGTGTGTTTTATACCTTGTAGGAGTGATTCCGAGCTATGTAGATGTTATGAAATGAATTCAAGTGATTTGGACTTTAAAGTTGAGTAAAAGTTCAATGAATTAAGCCAGGATCGTGTTTGGGGGTCAAAAGATGATAGTTAGAGCGAACGAGGAATCCAGGAGGCATATTGCTCACTATCTAGTAAAATATACATAATTATTTTCTCATAATTCTATTTGGGCTCCACAATATATGGTTGGAAAGATAACCCAAAGGGCTATAACTTTTATGTTTTACATTTTTCTAAATTCCAAACGAAGCAGGACGAAAAATGCACCACATTGGTCCCGCGGTCGCAACCGCAATTTGAGGCAGTGTCTTCCGCGGTCACTCCGCGGTCAGACATGAAATATTGTCCTTTTTCGCATAGGAGAAGGTATAATTATTTGGGCCCGACCCTATTTAGTATATATACATGGAAAAATGGTATTTTGGAGTGGGGGGGGGGGGGGGGTTAGACATATTTTTGACATATATTTGACCTAAGGAGGAAGAGACACAAGAAGAGCAAGGAGGAGAATTCTTCAATAAGTTTTTCCTTCCTCTTCTTATTTTTTATTGTTGGTTATGACTTTTGATATTTACTTTTACATACTATTATAAATAGTTAATTTGTTATCTAAGGTTTTGGTGAAACCCGTTGGGAATGAATTAGTTGTTATATTAATATATTTTTGAGTTGGTTGTTAATCTCTATTTGTTCAACTACGTTTTGATTTTGGTTAATTGAAAGGATCGTCAATTAGTCGTTCCTATTTATTATGTATCTGCTTGAGAGAGAGTGCATATTTAGGTAGTTGTTTGGACAACATCACTCCTGGAGTATAGGCAAGAGTCATGACCGAGGTTTTGTAGGTTGGATTAGAGATAACGATACCTCGGGTTCGATCTAAGTGAACTATAATGTGAATCTAGTTAGCGTAGCTTGAGAGAGTGTGTCTAGTAAATTATCTTAATTGCTTGAGAGAGATTTATGATAGCTGGAGAGTTCATAATTGATAAAGGCAACTAAGTCAAAGCTATAAGAAACATGCAACTAATTAAATCAACAACATGGGAAACTATTACCTTAGACCTTTATTCCAATTGTTTACAATTCAAGCATAGTTAGTTTTCAGCTATTTATTTACTTTCAATCTTGTCTTCTTAGTGATATTAAACAGATACAACTAAGTGTTAGTTCTCTGTGGGATTCGACTCCGGACTTTTAGACCGGATTATATTTTCAATGATAGCTTATCCTTTTTAGGACTAGAGTTGGGTGATCACTATACACTGATGACATTGCAATTACCTCTAAACTAATCATTAAGAGTATGAACTCCATTATCTACACCCTTAATCTCCTTACCACACTGTCCGGCTTGACTATTAATTATACTAAATCAAAAAGATTCTTCTCCAAAAACACTACCAAAGAAGACCGTGACACTGTTACTCAGCTTTTTAATATTAAGGAAGGTATAAATTTTGGAAAATACCTTGGTTACCCTATATTTAACCCAAAACAAACATCAAATCGCTTTCAATACTTACTAGACAATTTTAAAAATAAACTAGTAGGATGGAAAACCAACTTTCTATCAATGGCAGGACGCCCTACTTTAATCAAAGCACACTCAATTGCATGCCTAATCATGTCATGGAACTCATTAAAATACCCAATAATGCCATTAACAAGCTTGAACATTATTAAAGAAATTTTATGTGGAGTACCACACCTCATAAACGCAAATTACACCTTATTAAATGGGAAACTGTCCAATTACCTAAAGCGCAAGGGGGTCTGGGTATACAAAACCTCCATCATAAAAACAATGCTTCACTAGTATCTCTGGCACGGAGACTTTTTCAATCCACATCCTCACATCGGGCTAAAGTAATCCTCTCCAAATACCTTATATCCACTAAGTACAAAACTATATCCTCCAATTGGAAAGCCATCACTCTTGGGTGGTCCTATTGTCAACTAGGCCTACGGTAGCATCCAGCCATCAGAACCCATATTAATTTCTGGAATGACCCCTGGCAAAACACTAATTTAACCCTTAGAAATTCGATTGTAAGCCCTCTACCACAAAATGGTCACCTTTTCTCACTCTCCAGTTACATAATTAATAACACCATTAATACTCGACTAATACCATTCAAATTTCCTCCTAATGTACAATTTAAAAAATTACTACATGTCTACCATTACCAACCCTATCACCTTTGACCAAATTTATTGGGGCATTAATACTACTGGGCTTTTTACAGTAAAGTAACTTTACCATAAATTACACTTCAATGTACCCACCACCTTCTTCCAGTGACTTTGAAAACTACAGCTACCACAAAAGATCAAGCACTTCTTATGGCTCATGAGGCATCACCATCTGCCCACTTTAAGTTATCTTTACAACATCCAAATTGCCCCAAGTGCACTTGCCCCATCTGCCATACACATGAGGAATCTATCACCATTTATTCTTCTCATGCCTACATGCAAAAGGCATCTGGGACAGCTTGTCCATTAACCTATCGAATGTAAATTTAAATAGATTACATGATAATACTTCCAATACAGTGTCCCAACTCCTTAAGAAAACACCTAATCCTAGAGAACAACTCCCTTCCCATATCCTAATCCAATTCACCCTTTGGAATTTATGGGAACTAGGAATCGAACTATTTTTTATGGTAAATATACCCCACCAAACCCCACATACATATTAAGCCAAGCTGCAAAATTCTTTTATTTAGGCATCAACCATAAACACACCCTAATACATCAATCACACATGCATGTCAAATGGCACCTCTCTACTAATGTTTCCTTCAAGCTTAACTCGGATGGAGCCTGTGACAATGCGAATAAGAAATACTGCTTTGGAGGAGTAATTTGAGACTCATCCGGTAATTGGTTACTTGGATATATGGGTTTCTGTCCTATGGGAAACATACTATCGATGGAACTTACGGCACTGCAGGAAGGACTAAGGTTCGCCCTCCAATATAACTACACAACTCTGAGATTAATGTGGACTCGACAGAGATAATTTCATCCCTTCTCTAGCACAATCCATATTACTCATCTTTGATTGATGAATGCAGGTACCTACTATACCTTCTGAGTAGGCCTCGCATGACGTATATACAGGGAGCAGAATTAATTAGCAGATCAACGGGCCAAATAAGGGACAACTATCTCCGTGCAAAACCCATCTACTGCATTTTTTGAGCCACCACCTTTTGCTATGCCGCAGTACATGGATGATGAACGTGGTCACACTCTCCAACGCTCCACAAATGCAAACAAGATTCTGGGACATACATCTTTTGGTTTACATATGTTGTCCCAAACTATGTCCCAAGTATCTCAATTTGCTCCTTGTACTACTCCTTAATATATAAAAATATGCATCTTTTGACAAAAAAGCTTCTACAAATTCTTTTCGACTAATTAAGAGAGGTGTTGGAATAGATTTTTAGAAAAAGTAAAAAAAAATACTCCCTCCATTTCATATTGAATGACATACTTTTCTTTTTAGTCTGTTCCAAAATAAATAACACATTTCTAAATTTGGTAACATTTCAACTTTAAACTCTTCATTTTACCCTTTTTGCCCTTAATGAGAAGCTTTTATAGTCACACAAATGGTATGACCCCATAAACTTTTTACCCCTTAAATTTTTAAGACCACAAGTTTCAAAGTCTTCTTCTTTTTTTTTAAACTCAGTGCCGAGTCAAATTATGTCAAACAATATGAAACGAAGGGAGTAGCTTTTTAGAAGTTCTATTTTTTCCTTTTTGGAAAAATAATTTTAGAAAAAAGTACCAGAAGGAAATTTTAATCGAAGAGAATATGTATTTATTTATTGAAAAATTGATGCACACAGTGCAATCAAAGAGATAATTGATCTAGGAAATGCAAGGATTTTGAAGAAAAATGAACTAAAGTTAGGGTAGTACTAAGAACTTAGCTTGAGAAGAGTGTAAGAGTGAGAGTAGAACGATATCTTATGAATCCATTATACATATTACATTCTATATATGGAAGATCTCAACTCAATACTCTAACTAACAGTAACAAACTTCCTAACTAACTTTGTAACTTCAAGTAACTCAACTAACTTCCCGAAGCTTCTACAGTATATCTAACTGCTTAGCTATGTAACTATCTTTAATATTCTTAGCTAAGTACTAACAACATCAGCTAAGTGTTGGGTTTTGTTATTTATAAATAACAAAAGAAGTGTAAATGGAAAATGGTGGGAAAAGAAATTGAGGAAAGTAAAATTTTGAATGAGTACATTTTACTAATGCACTTTGTACTTCATTGATATAAGGAAAGAAAATCTTTGTGTATATACATAGAGAAGCTCATCTTTTAGTTCTCAAAGAGCTAAGAAGAAGACAAGCCTTGCTTTGTCGTCGTCGTCGTCGCTCGCTCAGTTCAGCTTCGGATTCGGATTTGGTCAATGATTGATTGATTAATCTGTTTGGACAAAATTCTTTTCAAATATTTAATAAATTAAATTAAATTAAAGAAAATTCAATCCGAAATACCCGCAACCCAGTCTGGTCCGGCACGTTTTTATTTCCCGAATTATTTTAAATCCATTTTACATTTCCCGCAATATTTTCAACAGCTATAGATGTTTTAAAACAGTGTCACACATGTTCCAATAGATATGGCTGTTCTGAAAGGTTGCAAACCTTTTTAGAAACAATACTAAATTGGCTAATATACCTTCAAATCCCAGAATATTTAATTACGAAATTTTTCGGTAATCTTTTTCATCTTCCACACAAAATTTCCAGTGTGTTTTGCAGTCTCAAGTGGTTCACTGTCCATCGACGTTTTAGCTACCAATAATCTGGTGAGTTAAATCGTTCTATCCTGCGAGGATATATTCCAGAACCTTGGGTACTTGAGGGGAACAATTTCCTTAAGGACACACTGTATATTCAGTGGGCTCAATTTTTTCCTACAATATTTAGAAATATATTTTAAAGTTCAAATACTATTTTCAAAATTTATTTCTACTAATTTTCTATTTCTGTTTTCAGAAAGATTACTGTTTTATTTATTTACAGCAGTAATGATTAATGACAATCTTAAGGAAATTATATTCTGTATTCTGTCTGAATTTTACTATTCAAATTTGAAAATATAAAAACTTCATCAGAGTATTAAAATTCAAAAAATGATTTGAAGAACATAAAACTTCATCATTTTTCTGTAAAACGGTATATAAAAAGTTCAACTATTTTAATTAAGTATTGTTTATTGAATACAGTATTATTTACTGTTCTGGTTTTGCCATTAATTGATCTCTTCTATTGTTGACAGTGAGAAATGGCAATTGATAACGGAAATCCTTCTGCGACTGTTGGTGCAACGTTCATAGCCTCGTCAAGCCACACTACTTTTCCTCCGGCCGAGAAACCGGGGAAATTTTTTGGAGCCAACTTCAAAGGATGGCAACAAAGAGTGTTCTTCTGGCTTACCACACTTGGTATGCAAAAATTCACTAGTGAAGAGCCTTCAGTACCTGCTGTGAATATGCCAGACAATGAAAAGTTCATGATTGTTGAGGCGTGGAAGCAGGCAGATTTTCTTTGCAAAGGCTATATCTTAAGAGCTTTAGAGGATGACTCGTACAATGGTACATTGTGATGAATACTTCGAAAGAATTATGGGACACACTTGATAAGAAGTACAAGATAGAAGATGCATGCTTGAAGAAGTTCGTGATTGCCAAGTTTCTAAACTATAAAATGATAGACAGCAAAACTGTGGGAACCCAAGTTCAGGGGCTTCAACTTATTTTTCATGACCATATTGCAAAAGGTATGATCGTGAATGACGCATTTCAAGTAGGCGCTATGATTGAAAAATTGCCTCATTCATGGAGAGATTTCAAGAACTATCTGAAGCACAAGCGCAAAGAAATGAATATGGAAGATCTTGTTATACGTCTAAAGATCGAGGAAGCCAACAAAACAGCCGAGAAGAAGTCTCATGGAAATTCAATGATTATGGGAGCTAATATCATTGTGGAGATTGCTCTAAAAAGTATGAAGAGGAAGAGGTCTTCTGGACAAACTAAGGAGCAGCGCAAAAAGAAATTCAAGGGCAGCTGCTATATTTGTGGAAAAGTTGGTCAGCAAGTCCATGATTGTCATCTCCCGAAAAAGGATAATAAGAAAAGGCAAGCCAACATAGTGGAGAAGAATGATGACATTGATGATCTTTGTGCAATACTTTTGGAATGCAACCTAGTTGGAAATCCGAGGTGGATTGACTCTGGAGCCACTCGACATATTTGTGTTGTCAAAGAAGCATTTGCAACATACTCTACTGCTGGTCCTAAAGGATAAATTTCCATGGGAAATAATGTAACATCCAAGATTGAAGGTTATGGGAAGATATTCTTGAAGATGACTTCCGGAAAGGTGTTAACGCGCAACAATGTTCTTCATGTTCTTACTACTAGGAAGAATTTAGTTTCTACTTCTTTACTTGTAAAGAATGAATTCAAATGTGTATTTGTTTCTGATAAAGTTATTGTAAGCAAGAACGAAATGTATGTTGGAAAATACTACCTCACGGAGGGCCTTTTCAAACTCAATGTAATGATTGTTGACAGTATGAATAAATTTCAACTTCTATTTATTTATTGGGGTCAAATGATTTATGGCATATTCATTTAGGACATATAAATCATAAAACCTTGCGGAAGTTATTTAATTTAGAAGTATTGCCAAAATTCGAGTGTAATAAATCGAAATGTCAAATATGTGTTGAATCTAAATTTGTAAAACATCCTTAGAAGTTTGTTGAAAGAAATTCAAATCCTTTAGACTTAATTCATACTAACATTTGTGATATGAAGTCGACACCATCTCGAGGTGGAAAAATATTTTATTACTTTTATTGATGATTGCACTAGATATTGTTATGTTTATTTGCTTAATAGTAGGGGTGAAGCAATTGAAGCATTTAAGCATTACAAGAATGAAGTAGAGAATCAATTGAATAAAAATATCAAAATGATTAGAAGTGATAGAGGTGCAGAATATGAATCTCCGTTTGCAAAAATATGTTCGGAATATGGAATTATCCATCAAACTATTGTACCTTACACACTTCAATCCAACGGAATTGCGGAAAGGAAAAATCGGACATTAAAGGAATGATGAATTGTTTATTAAAAAGTTCTGCATCACTGCAGAGTTTGTGGGAGGAAGCTCACCTTACAGCTAACCGAATACTCAATAGAGTACCCCACAGCAAAATACGATCTATTCAATATGAAAAATTGAAAACAAGAAAACCCAACTTGAATATTTCAAAGTGTGTGGGTTTCTAGCAAAAGGTACAAGTTCCTTTACCTCAAAGGGTTAAAATCCGACCAAAAATAGTAGATTGCCTTTTTATTGGATATGCTACAAACAGTAACGCATGTCGATTTTGTTCATAAATCTGATAATCCCGAGATTCACGTTAATACGGTAATGGAATCAGATAATGTTGAATTCTTTAAAAGCATCTACCCGTATAAAACTGAATACGAGTCGTTAAGTGAAAGACCTAAACGACCTCGGGAAGAACCAAAGGAAAATACTCCAAGTATAGAAGATCCAAGGCGTAGCAAACATCAAAGAACATATACTTCCTTTGGACTAGATTTTGTGACATTCTTGCTTGAAAATGAGCCTCAAACTTTTAAAACAACTATGTCGTCTTCTGATTCAGCATTTTGGAAAGAGGCAATCAATAGAGAGATTCATTCAATTTTGGATAACCATATATGGGAATTGGTTGATCTTTCTCCGGGAAATAAGCCTTTAGGTTCGAAATGGATCTCTAAAATAAAAACTAAAGTTGATGGCATTATTGATAAATATAAAGCAAGACTTGTTGTCAAAGGTTATAGACAAAAGGAATGCCTTGATTACTTTAAAAGTTACTCGCTAGTAATAAGGATAACATTTATTAGGGTATTAGAGGCACTAGCAGCTGTGTATGGTCTTGAAATCCATCAAATGGATGTTAAAACAACTTTCTTAAGTGGAGAATTGGAGGAAGAGATTTACATGGAATAACCTAAGGGTTTTGTGGTTCCTGGTTAAGAAAAGAAAGTGTGCAAACTTGTTAAGTCACTTTATAGACTTAAACAAACACCCAAACAATGGCATGAAAATTTTGACCAAACAATATTGGCAAATGGATATAAAATCAATGAGTGTGACAAATATATTTACATTTAAAATACTCCAGGTTATAGTCATCGTTTATTTATATGTGCATAACATGTTGATAATGAACAAAAGTATGGCAGATATAAATGTTATAAAACGCATTTGGCTAGCAAATTTGACATGAAAGAATTAGGAGGTTCTAATGTGATCTTAGGAATCAGAATTCACAAGACTCCACAAGGTCTAGCATTATTACAGTCTCACTACATTGAAAAGGTACTTGGCAAGTTCAAGTATTTGTATTTCAAAATTTCCAAGACTCTAATTGACGTGAGTTATGCACTTCAAAAGAATGAAGGTGAAAGTGACTCACAACTGAACTATGCAAGAGTATTTGAAAGTTTGATGCATATCATGAGTTGTACGCGACCAGATATAGCATGTGCTATTTGCAAACTGAGTCGGTTTACAAGTAATCCCAATCAAATACATTTGATGGCAATGAAATGAGTTTTGAGATATCTGAAACATACCCAAAATTATGCTTTGCATTATAATAAATATCCTTCTATGATCGAGGTATATAGTGATGCAAACTGGATCACTAGATCATCTGAAGTTAAATCCACGAATCGAAATGTTTTCACAATTGGGCTGGACCAATGTCTTGGAAATCATCCACACAAACGTGCATTGCCGTTCTACAATAGAATCTGAATTCATAGCTTTAGATAAGGACTATGAAGAAGCTGAATGGCTCCGAAATTTCTTAGAAGATATTCCATTTTGGCCCAAACCTTTGGCACCTATTTGTATACATTATGATAGTCAAGTGACAATAGGTAGGGCAAGGAGCGGTATGTATAACGAAAAACCTCGTCATATTCGAGGGAGACACAATATCGTTAGACAACTACTCTCTAGTGGTGTTATCACAATTGACTACGTAAAGTCAAGAGATAACGCATCGGGTCCACTTACAAAAGGCCGTTGAAAGATCATCAAAGGCAATGGGGTTAAAGTCTTAGGACAAGTCATCATGGCAGTAACTTTACCTAGTAAACTGGAGATCCCAAGATATAGGTTCAAAGATATCAAACAAATTTATGAGTGACAGTTCAACATTGTCAACTAACTCAATCCATTCTCTAATGAAGACAATGTTCGAAAATGAGGTATTTTTGTTGAGTCAATAAAACTTAAAGCTTTTTAATGATTTTCTAAGTCTGAAAGGATGTGTATCTTTAGAATTACATGTTTAGGAATCACCTATGTGAGTTTGAAGTATAAACTGCTTCAAGGAGAATGAAAGTAAAGTCCTGTTCTCTAAGCACTCATGAAATCAAGTGGTGTTCATGGATAAAATGAACATAACCGTGAGAACCATATATGGTTACGGATTGATTGTGTAACTTTTTTGTCTAGGTGTACAACAAAGCTCGATGGTTCAAAGATATCAAATATACCGTTTGATCGAGTATATCTAATATAAGTTCACTACGGAAAGTTCAAAGGGAAACCTACTTATCTAGATGCAATTAATTCTTGCATGTGAAACACAGACACGTTTGTGCATTCCTTTAAGTTTATAGCTATTCCCCATTCATGTGGGGGATTGTTGGGTTTTGATATTTATTATTAACAAAAGAGGTGTGCATGTAAAATGGTGGGAAAAGAAATAAAGGGAAGTGAAATTTTGAATGAGTTCATTTCGCTAATGTACTTTGTCCCTCATTGGTAGAAGGAAAGAAAATCATTGTGTATATAAAGAGAAGCTCATCTTCTAGCTTTTAAAGAGCTAAGAAGAAGGCAAGCCTCGCGCCGTCATCGTTGTCGTCGCTCGGCTCGGCTTCGACTTCGTCTTCAGCTTCGGATTTGGATTTTGGACAAAATTATTTTCAAATATTTAATTAATTAATTTAATTTAATAAATAAAATTCAATCCAAAATAACCCATGATCCGCGGCCCGATCCCGTCCGGCCTATTTTTCTTTCCCTGATTATTTTAAATCCATTTTACATTTCCCCTAATATTTTCTACAATTATGACTGTTCGGAAACAGTGTCACACCTATTCCAATAACTATAGCTGTTCTGAAAGGTTGAAAACCTTTTCAGAAATAGAACCAAATTGGCTATAAATATACCTTCAAATCCCAGAATAATTACTTACGAAATACTCTGATAATCTTCTTCTTCTTCTGCATAAATATACTGGTGTGTTTTGCAGCCTTCGAGTGGTTCGCTGTTCATCGGCATTTTTGGTACCAACACTCCGGTGAGTTAAATCATTCTACCTTGGGAGGATATATTCCAGAACCTCAGGTACTTGAGGGGAATAGTTTTCTTAAAGATACAGTGTGTATTCAGTGGGCTCAATTTGTTCCTATAACGTTTCAAAATTTATTTTGATACGTGTCAAAATTTATTTTGAACTTGAAATACTATTTTTAAAATATATGTCTACTAACTTCCTATTTTTGTTTTCAAAAAGATTATTGTTTTATTTATTTACAACAATACAGATTAATAGCACCAAGTATTATCACTAGTAATTGTAACAATACCCCCTATGGAAGAACTGTCTTGTCCTTAAGACTAAAATGAAGGAATATTGTTTTGAAGTTTTAAAATATATTCCCAAATAGCTTGATCAGTATAAATATCTATCCATTTCACCGGGACTTGCACGAAAGCTTTGTTACCCTTCTTTACCATTCTCCTTGCTAGGACTTCTTCAGGTAATGGACACTCAGGGCTAGAGAGGTGAAATACAAGAGTGATGTCAGTAGGAACTTCATGGAACTTTTTTGGTTGAGATACATGGAAATTTTTATGGATCGAGACATTAGCAGGAAATAGGAACTTGTAAACAACAACTCGAACCTTATCATCAATAGGATAGGGGCCATAATACTTAGCAGCTAACTTGTAGAATCGCCTAACGGCAACTAAAACCCGTCTGTACGGCTGCAATTTGAGATACAACAAATCCCCTACTTCAAAGATTCTATCAGACCTATGCTTGTCAGCTAAGTCCTTCATTCTCTGTTGTGCTCTCAAAATGTGGAACATTAGTAGTTGAACAATAGCTTCTCTAGTAACTAATGATCTATAAACCATATCTGATGCAGCTTCTCCAACTAGATAAGGGAGATGGAGTGGTGATTTTTGACCATATAATACCTCAGAAGGACTGCATTTAATAGCAATGTGACATATGGTGTTATACCACCATTCAGCTAATGGTACATTGTTGTCCCAAGTTCATGTGAACTTTTGAAGAATGACAAATGAACTCAGTCATGGACCAGGTCCATCATGTGAGGCACAGTGTTTATCAACCTAGACATATGAGATACACGTGAAGGAGATAAGTTATAGAGATCAAGCTGCAATATCTCATGAACTAATCGAAAAGGTTGCCTACTGGATAAGGAGAGAAAGTATCCTATGGGAAGAGGACCCAATCCGAATAAAATATAGGGTTGGAGTTTGTATTATTCAAGGACTCAACTTCGATGGAAGAACAACAATTGAGTCTCAACCAAACTCTGATTACTAACTCATTAAATAACAGTGATTTTTCTCTTTTACAGGTATTACGCAAACGCAGAAGCGAAACTAAATTGAGAGAAAAAAGCGACGCAATTTTGAGTGTGAATTCCTGAAGCTACTTGAACAAGATAGAAGAACCAATTTAACTGTGTCTTTCTTTTATTCTAGTTCAATTATAGTAGGTGGTTTAAAGTTATATCTTTCCAGCTTTCATAGAAGCAATTGTATTAGGTACTTTGATTATTCAAGTTAGAGTTTACTTGAAGGTGTCGTAACAGCTGAGGCTGTATGCTACACTGGGATTAGAGTTAATCCTTAGGTTTATGTAAATGCCATTTTGGCTCAACTATTTTAGTGGAAGTTTGGGAAAATCCTACTGAGTAGTAGGTCGTGGTTTTTTAACCTTTTGAGCCAAGTGTTTTTCACGTAAAAATCTATGTGTTCTTTATTTTTTGTAGTTTTAGTTCCACAAATAGTAGTAGTTAGAACACCTAGAAGAACCAGGTTCTTCTAGATCGAAAATTGGGTACCATACATATCACCTCCCTTTTAGTGTGCTATTGATGTTTGGAACATCGATTGGTATCAGAGCGGGTTATCCTTGAAGAGGCTAACACCTTAGGAAAAGATCAACATGAGTGCACCACCTGGAAACTGGGAAGTAATCCACTGCCAGACCTCCACTCTTCAATGGACAATACTATTGTTGATGGAAAAAAAGGATGAGAGATCATATCATTGGAGAGGACTATGAACTTTGGGATATAGTGATTGATGGCCCCTTGGCAACTACAAAGAAGAATGAGGAAGGAGTGGAAGTACCAAAGACAAGAGCTGACTGCACTGCTGAAGACTTGAAAAGTGGGAGAAAAATGCTACGGCCAAGAAATGGCTTGTGTGTGGACTAGGTCCAGATGAGTACAGTATGATCCAAAGATGTACTACTGCTAAGGAGATATGGGACACTTCGCAAGTGCATGATGGAACACCTCAAGTGAAACGATTAAGAGGAACACTGTTGTATTCTCAATATTAGAATTTTACTATGAAGGAAGGAGAAACTATCCAAGAGATGTATAATCGGTTCACTACACTGACAAATGAACTTAAGTCTCTTGGAAGGGTCATGCTTGAAGACGACAAGGTTGAGAAAATTCTGACAAAGGTTCTGCCAGTCACATGGGAAAGAAAAATCACTGTCATTCAGGAATCCAAGAATATTGCTACTCTCAGACTGAATGAACTGACTGGAAATCTTAGTGCTTATTAAATGAGAAGGCAAACCATGAAGATGGATACACCCGAGAAGGAGAGAATCTTAGCTCTCAGATTTGCTGAAGGTTCAGATCTAGAAGATGAAAAGATGGCTATTATCACTAGATATTTCAAAAAGTACCTGCTAAGAGGAAAGGGTTCTTCAAAAATTACAACCTTCAGTAAGTCAAGAGCTCTTGAGAAATAGACCAATAAGGGTTGCTGCAAGTGTGGTAAGACTGATCGTATGACTAAGAACTTCCCTCAATGGGAAATTGAGTGGAAGAAAGAAAGGGCTGAACAAAAGAACAGGTTCAACCAAAAAGGAACAAAGGTTCAACAGGCTATGGTTGTTGCTTTGGGAGAACCTTAGATGAAGACTCAGAAGATGAAGCTGAAGAAAAGCAAGCACTGATGGCCATCGGAGAATCAGATGATGAATAAGAGGTAAGTATTCTTCATCTCAAAGACAAGATTAAATTTTGTCTAAAGAAAGGTTGGCTGATCTATTACTAGACTTCATTGATGAGTCTAAGATACTTAATAATTAGAAGGAAGTTTTGTCTTAGGAATGTGTGATCCTAAAAGAAAAATGCAAAATTCTAGAGTCTAGGGCAAATGAGATTGATAACACAAATGCTGAATTGAAGAACCAGGTTCTTGAACTTGTAAAAAGTGTCCTAGAACTTAGTTTTGAAAAGTTAAAACTGAAATTAGGAACAAGAAAGAAGAAAGTTTATCACACATATCTCACTTTATAAGAAAATTTGGGAAAAATGAAAGATGAATTGTATTAGAAAGATGAACTCATCAAACTCCTAAAGGAAGATCTACAAAAGTTGAAACATGAACTAAACAGAACTTGCAAGTGGAACAAGGCTTTTGATGCACTCTCTTAGCTGCAAGAGCATCACAGTAGCAACAAAAGAGGACTTGCCTATGGGACTCCAGCACTAAAGTGGGACCCTAAAAGCAAGTACCTCGCACTTCCTGAAAATAAAATTTGTACACATTGTGGCAAGACTAGCCATTATAAGAGTGAGAGTAATGCTAAAGAAAAGGCCAGTTGAAAGAACAAAGCTTTTGTTCAAGAGAAAAGTAAGTTTCCTGGGGGGCAAGAAGGAATTTGATTCATCTTTTTGCCTATAGAAAGGGACCCAAACTTGTTTGGGTTCCTAGTACTAACCCTTGATTTCTTTTTGCATGTCCAAGTGAAAGGAAGTAGCCAAATATGGTGTATGGATCGTGGCTTCTCAAAACATATGACTGGGAGAAAGGACCAGTTCCTTTCACTTGAGGACTTAAAAGGAGGCAATGTCTCCTTTGGGAATGCGAAGAAGCTGAGATTATTGGGGTTGGAAAGGTAGGTAAGACAGACTCTCACTCCATTGAGAATTCTACTTAATATACGGCTTGAAATATAGCATGATCAGTGTGTCAAAACAGTGTGATAGAGGAAACCTTGTGGCTTTTATCTCCACCAAATGCTCTATGATTAACCTTACTACTGACATGATTATTTTGTACGGAAACAGAGTTAACAGTATTTACAATGTAGATTTGTCTACTCTTTTAGAAAACTTGTTTGAGTGTGTTAGACAATGATCCCCTCATGTGGCACAAAAGACTTGGTCATGCAAGTCTCTATCAACTCAACAAATTAGTCTCCACGGACTTGGTGATAGGGTTACCTAACATCAAGTTCAAGGAAGACAAAGTTTGTGAGGCTTGTGCAATGGGGAAGTAGGAAAGATCATCCTTTAAAGGCAAGAAAATGGTAAGCACAACCAGGACGTTGGAACTGGTCCATATGGATCTATGTGGTCCAATGAGAACCATGAGCAGAGGTGGAAAGAAATATGTAATGGTGCTTGTTGATGATTACTCTAGATTTACCTAGGTTCTATTTCTAACTTCCAAAGACGAAGCATCTGACATGTTTATTGTATTTATTAGAAAAACTCAGAAACAATTAGGAAATCAACTAGCATCCATTAGGTCGGACCATGGAACTGAACTTGAAAATTCCAAGTTTTCTGAATTCTGTGATGAATATGGTATAGATCATAATTTCTCTAACCCTAGGACTCCTCAACAAAATGGAGTAGTTGAAAGGAAGAATAGGACTCTTGCGACATGGGTAGAACCATGCTGCTTTTTAGTAAATTGCCCCACAGCTTCTGGGCAGAGGTTGTAAACACTGTATGTTACATAACCAATAAATGCATGACTAGACCTCTGGTAGAGAAAACTCCCTATGAGTTACTTAAAGGGAGAAAACCAAGCATATCCCATCTTAGGCCATTTGGTTGCAAGTGCTATGTGTGGAAAGGACTCCCTAGGTAAGTTTGATCCTAGAAGTGATGAGGGAGTATTCTTGGGAGATTCTTCACATGGCAAAACATATAAAGTGTTTAATAAAAGAACTATGTGTGTAGAAGAAAGTGTACATGTAGTATTTGATGAAACTACCTTCTTTCTAAGAGACAGGAACCTGAAGATGAAGCCATTGGATTGGTTAAGGATTTAACTGAAGCCTCAGCTCAGGTCAAAGTAGCACCAACAGAAGGAACAGGGGTTGGTACGGGTTCTTCCATCCAGGGACACCTAACAGGGGGAACTAATCAAAGGGAAATTGAAATAAATCCCTTGTAGGAACCTATTCATGACCCTATTCCTCAACAACAGAACATGGGAGAAACATCTAGTAGAAACTAATTGGTTGTGAAATCTCACAAATATCAAAGTTCTCATCCTATTGAGAACATTATCACTGATCCAATATCTGGAGTTAATACTAGATCACAATCGAAGAATATGTGTTCTTTTTGATGCCTTTGTCTCTTATTGAACTAAAAATGTTGTCAAGGCCTTGTAGGATGCAGACTGGGTGATTGCTATGAAATATGAACTTAATCACTTTGAAAGAAGTCAAGTTCGGCATCTAGTTCCAAGACCCAAGGGCAGATCAGTCATTGGTACAAAATGGGTCTTCAGAAACAAACTTGATGAAGATGGAACAGTTACAAGAAACAAGGCAAGACTGGTGGTCCGAGGTTACAGCCAAGAGGATGGCATAGACTATGATGACACTTTTGCTCCTGTTGCAAGACTAGAGGCAATCAGACTTCTTATAGCTTTTGCAGCACATATGGAATTCACTCTGCATCAAATGGATGTCAAAAGTGTCTTCCTAAATGGCTACCTGAAAGAGGAAGTATTTGTGAAACAACCACCGGGATTTGAGAGCAAAGAATATCCTGAGCAAGTATATAAGTTAGACAAGGCCCTCTATAGACTCAAGAAGGGTCCAAGAGCATGGTATAAACAATTGTCAAAATTCCTGCTGGAACTATCACGTCCCCTTTTTCTAAGGCGAAATCGGGTTTATGATATTTTGGAGGACAACTCGTTCCCTTTTGAGAATTGGTTTTGTGAATTTAAAGAGTCGCCATCTAATGATTAAGTACATTAGGACACTAAGAAGGTTTTGGGTTGAAGAACCAGAGTTTGGGTAAGGGCTAGAAATTATCTCGGGGGAAAGGTGTTAGGAAGCCCCCAAGATCCACTAGTGTGGTTCCCCGCCATGTTTTAATTGTGACTCCACGTAACAAGTAAGCAAATAAGGGCTCAAGTAGAAGGTATTTTCATATAATATTGCAAGTAAATTTTTGAGGAATAATGAAGAGGGCATCCATTTCAAGAAAAGATTTAAACAAATATGAAAAGAATTAACAAGTAAAGAGGGAAGGGGGTCCTAGGTTTATGATTAATATAGATCATGTCAATGCAATACCCAGTAATCACTCCTCAAAAGAGAGGGGCTACATGAGGTATTAGTGCACCGGTCATTATATCGTTATCTACCCTTTTCACCCCGTTAAGATATTAAAGCGCGGAATAATATCATTACTAATTGCGTGCTATTACCCGTCACAATCCTATCAGTCCCGGGGTTGTTAGGACTACTAATCCTAAAGGGGAGGGAGTTGGGACTTTTTAGAGTTTTACAAGGATAAAAGTCTAAGGCGACAAACAAGGACACATAAGCAGTTAGGGGGAAAGCAAATAGTAGTTAAGGCTCAAATAGGCCTCCTCACTTAAGGAGCAAATTATATATCATGACTTCAAATACGAGTTATGGTTTGAATTAACTTTAAAGCATTAGGACAATCTAATTTATCACATATTTCTCAGATGAGAAGTCCGAATTAGGCTTGGTATGGCTTTAATTTATCAAGAACTGACCTAGTTGATTAATCACCATCACCTAATGGCTTGCCTAGGTCAGACCTATAGGAATTATATATAATAGTGCAGAAGGTGTATTGGTTTCAAAAGAAAATATTATTGCTTTTATAAACAAAAGGTTCTGCGGATTTTAAACGGTCTTATTTACTGATTTTAGACTCATAGAGGAAATAGATAAAGCTGATTCAACTGAATCTTCCTATAGGCATGATTTCTAGGCGTTGTTGATTTTAAACACTTTATATTTGAAACAAGAGTGCAGAAGTCCTACAAGCATGGTATCTAGAAGGTTGTTTATCATTTAAACCTATGAACAAGTTTGCCTAATGATGGATGCAGGTGCAAGAATTCAGGAAGTCCTATAGGCACAATATCTAGAATGATGTTTATTATTTAAACCTATGAACAAGTTTGCCTAGTGATAGATACATGTAGATTGTTATTAAACCTTGGATATTTTGTCTAATGACACATATATGCTGAAGTGCAGAAAAACCTATGATCATGGTTTCTATATGCAGAAATGCAAAAAAAATTTAGAGACAAGATTTCTATATGCAAGAATGCAAAGTTTATCGGCAGGATTTCTAAGATGAGAATGCAAAACTTATAGGCAGGATTTCTAAGATGAGAATGCAGAAGTTCAAGAATTCCTATGAACAAGTTGTCTACATGAATGCAGTAACCTATAGGCATGATGTCTATGTGAATGCAAGAATCAGAAAGAAAAAATCCTATAGGCAAGTTATCTACCCTTTGCATACATTCATCCTCATCCCTTTCCACTAGCCATCCCCATAGTTATTACAAATTATTACCGACCAAAATGAACCAGAAAAAGTAAAACAATTACATCAAAAATTCAAGCTACACCCAAACAGCCTAATTCTGACTTAAGGTCTAACAATATGAGATAAACTAACTTCAAGGATCAGATTTCCAAAAGCCTTTCTCTTATTTGGGCTGTGTCAAAGTTCCCAAGAGTCTTAAAAGGGCTCCGGGCAGTGCTTACACCCCAAATACATTGCAAAATTAGATCATAGTGCAGTGTGGAAGGGCCAGCCCTCAAATGTCCAAGTTCAGAGGGAACTCAAGGTCCCAAAGCAAGGATCAAGAGAGAGGGGCAGAACTTAGAGTCTAAGAGTAAGTGCAAGTGCATAAAGAGGAAATTAGGGAAAGTCATAGCAGGCTGGTGGTCATGCTCAACAATTGGGAATGTTGGCACACTCCTGACCAGCCTGTCAGCTAAATCTTAGGAGATATGATCCATTGTGAATCAGGTTTTGACCTGGGAAGCAATTTGAATACTGCCAGGTCATGAGCCTTAACTTAAACACATGAAAGGGAGTAGGGACTCATAACAGAAACAGATGCAAGGAAAGAGCATAAATCATTGAACATGAGCAGCAAAGTACTCAAAATTGCAGAAAAATGTAAATAAGCACATAGGGGTGAGGCAGAAAAGTTAAATCAGAACATTCCAGTTTCAAGGGAAAAATAAGTAAAACAATAGTCTTGAAAAAGCCAAGTTACAAGCAAAGCAGTTCCAAAAGAACTCAAGCAAAGCAGAGTATTAAATTCCAAATAGTATTACAAGTGTGTAAGTATTGAATTGGAGGTTAAGGACTAGTGGTGTGAAGGTTGTGTGAAGATGAAGTCGTGTCCTAAAAGTGCAGAAGGGCAGTCCCTTTTATAGTGCAGAGAAACAAGTAAGAAAGACAATGAAATATCATTGAAACCAGTCTCTCTTTGGTTAAGGGATTCTGATTCCAACGGGTAAAAGCCAGTTAAGGAAAGAAAGTTTAATTAAAACCTTTCAAAGTAGCAGAAAAGTGGTAAGTACATAGAAGTTATTTAAAAAAACAATCAATAGTACATTGCTTGTGCCGAACATGGCAAGGGAATCAATCAAACAACCATGAAACCAAAATTACAAGTTCAATTTGAATGAACCAAGTCAAGAGGGTAAAGGAGGCTCAATCAAAGAAAAATCAATGACAATTCGTCAGCCTTATTAAAAGGATTTCATAATCAGTCAATTAGTTGGTAAAAACACTTTTGAAAGAGAAATTTCTCATATAGAAATCGTCAGGTTACTTAGAAAAAGAGTCTAACATTGAAATCCTTAGAGTCACAATAAAAAGGGATTCAAGTTCAGTTGCAGACTCATAGTGAGTCTGAAAGCCTAGGGTCCCAAAGTGGAACCCTAATACCACTTGCCAAAGAAACCCCCAAAATCCTAGGGTTTCGAATTGAGTCAGACATAGAGGTGAGAAAATAGATCACTGGAAGAGGCTCAGAAGTCTTTTCCAAGGACTTATGAGAGAAACACACACGATAAAAAGGACACTGATTCAAGGTCATGAGAACATGTTTGAGAAAACTCAAAATTTAAACAAGTTCAGAAGAAAGAGATGATACGAGTTTTAAACCAAAGTAGATGAAATATGCTTAACAGAACACAAATAGAGTTCAGTAAAGTGAACAAAATCAAAGAACTCAACCATAAACACATATAGCAAAGAATAAGGGAAACAACGCGGATTAATATGCAAGTACAACAATAACAACAAAACTAGAAGAATCTTGCCTAATAGAAAGAGAAACAAAGAGCAACCTCATGCGTAGTAGAAAAGAAAACGCACGAGCCTAATATAGATGATCACACATAAAGAAAGAATCAGAAAGATATTTGAAGAAACTTTTTCAGAAACCCCAAAATCGAAATTGAACGATTTTGAAAAGGAAATTTGGAAAAAACCTTTAAAATGTCAAGTAAATCCCAGACATGCCACAGATCTAAGAAAATAAGCAAGTAAAGAACCTCAGATGGCTTAGAGTTGTAGAGAAAACCCTACAAATGAGAAAGGTCTTGAGAAAAGTCAGATCCTGAGTCAAAAAGACTCATATTGCTTGAACATGCTGGGATAATGGCCGGAGAAGCCATAGATCTACAGACCTGAGAAGGATTTGAAGAAGGCCATCGAAGTCGTGCTTCAAACCTGAATAGCTTAGGTCTGATGGTGAGAAAGGATGAGTACAGACCATCCATGGCCGGAGACGCCATAGATTTTGGTGGAAATATGGTAAGATAAAGTGGGAGACGATTAGGGTTTTGGAGAGGTTCTAGAGAGTTTGAGACGAAGAGGGTTCAAAGGCAGCGTCTCAGGTGAAATGAATTAGGTCAAAGGAGCTTGGGAATTAAAAAAAGGAAAGGGGAATTTATGGTCGTTGATCAAAATGATCAGCGGCCTGGATCATAGGGAGTCGGGTGGGTTCTTAAATCGGGTCAGGGTTCGGATAATTTAGGTTTAATTTGGGGCAGAATTGGGGTCAATTTAAGGTTAAAATTGAAAGAAAATGAGGCTGTGATTGAAATACAAATGGGCTAAACGTTAAATAGCCAATTTTCCCTTTTTATTTTATAAAAATAGTAATAATAATTTTAAAAGTAAATTAAAAATACTGAGCCAACAAATACTATATAAATATTAGTCTAAAAGTACTAGAAATAATTTTACAATTATAAAATACCATTAATTGTAAAATAAGCTATAATTATAATTACATGAAATTTACCTTTAAAAATACCAAATAAATTTATAAAAAATATAAAATTACCTTAATTATATTTTGGCAGAAATATAAGAATAAAAATAAATTATTCACCAAAATAATAATCTTGGGAATAATTAATTGATTTTGTCCTGCTAAAAATAGATAATAAATTGATTTTCAAATCTTTAAAAATTAGGGGAAAATACCAACACTCTTGGGCATGCTTATATATGCATGTACATACTATTTTAAAAGTATTTTGTATATAAAAATACATTAAAAAAAATTGGGTATCAACAGGAGCATGGTTACAAGAGAGGTAAAATTGATAATACCTTATTCTTAGAGGAAAAGGTAAGGATCTCCTTGTTGTACAAATATATATTGATAACATAATCTTTGGGGCCACTACAGATAAGCTAAGTAAGAACTTTGCAAGATTAATGGGGAGCGAGTTGAAATGAGCATGATGGGTAAGCTTAAGTTCTTCTTAGGCTTACAAATCAAACAAAGTCCAAATGAAACCATGATCCACCAGTAGAAGTATGCAAAGGAAATAATCAAAAAGTTTAAGATGGAATAATCAAAGGAAATAGACACACCCATTGCAACTGCTACTAAATTAGATGTTGATGAACCTGGTTCATCTGTTGATCAAAAGTTGTATAGGGGTATGATTCTTTCACTCTTGTATCTTACTGCAACCAGACCTGACATTATTTCAGTGTAGGGATTTGTGCTCATTTTCAGGAAAATCCAAAAGAGTCCCACTTGACTACTATCAAGAGGATACTGAGATATGTTAATGGCACCACTGATATGTGACTTTGGTATCCTAAAGGTAGTAATTTTAATCTAGTAGGATATGCTGATGTTGATTATGTAGGTTTCTTAGTGGACTGGAAAAGCACCTCAGATATGGAACACTTTCTTGGTTCATGCCTTGTATCATGGGCTACCAAAAAGAAAAATTATGTGGCCCTATCTAGTGCTGAAGCTGAGTATGTTCCTGCTGCGTCTTTTTGTTCTCAACTACTATGGACCAAACAACAGCTTGTAGATTTTGGAATTTAAATGGGACATATTCCAATATTCTGTGATAACACTAGTGCTATAAGTATGACAAAGAACCCTGTTCATCATAAGAGGACTAAGCACGTAGATGTTAGACAACACTTCTTGAGAGATAACTATGAGACATGATTGATTTAAATAAAATTATGTGCTACTGATAAACAAACATCTGAAATTTTCACTAAAGCACTTAGTAGAGAAAACATTGAGAGGAACAGGTTAAAATTAGGGATGATTAAGATCACCTAATAGGTCCAGTTCATAATGCACAATGAAAAAAATTGGTTAGGAGTTCTAACTTTGTGTATATCTAGATCAATTTTTTACTCAGTCTCATACTTTAATTAGTATACTCCTCTGACATGTGTATATATATGATTCACTGATCTCTTACAAAGTTTCTTCTATTTTTCCATTTGAGGCATGTTCAAGAGAGTTCTGTATGAAGAACCTGGTTCATCAGTATGTGTTCATATGAAAGGTCATGTATTTTTTTTATGCTCTGCACAATTAAAAATATCAATTTTCAATCATGAGCAGAAGTCCAACATTCGTCAAATTCCAAGAAATTCTATTCGTTGAGCATTGAACCAGTTTCGTTCTCCTAGAACTCTAAAATCGGGATTTCTACCTAAAATCTAGAGATGCCTAATAATCACTAAGAGACCGAAATTAGATCTTGATTAGACTTCTAATTGATCGTGAAAAAGCTTTCATTACTGTGTTTAACTCTAATCAACTTTAAATAAACACCAAACTTTTTCTTCATTAGTCCATAACCTTTAAAACATTACTCCAGCTCTGATTGCCCTTTTCTTCTCCAGAAATCCCAAATCCTCTTTCTTCTCAGAAATTCATAAAACTCTTCCATAATTGAAGAACCATGTCCAACCCCTAAGATAATCCTGGTACTTCCCCACCAGCATCTCTCTCGAACACACCCTCATCTACTCCTCCTATTGAACCCCAAAACCCCAGGGTTCATATGCAGAAAATGTCGGCTAGAAAAACTGTAGCATCTTGAGCCTTAAAGAAAGCTCTAAATGAGAAATTGAAGGCTAGCCAAAAGAAAGAAATCCCTCTACACGAATATGACTCCAGCTCTAAGTATGAAGATTTTATTTCTGCTAGTGAAGGTGAAGAACATGAGTCTTCTGACGTTGAGAAAATTAAAGAAACTCCTTGTGAGGTAAGTTCTTGTGTAGTATTTTATATTGTGGTTGAAAGCACTGAAAATATGTTTGTTCTAGTTGGTCCTATTAAAGATGTAAAGGTGGCTGAATCAAGTAGGAGTTGAGGTAAAAAGAAAGGAAAATAAAGAGAGGGAGCAAGTGCTGATGAGAGAGGTAATGGGAAAGAAAAGGTTCTTGCTATCTGTGGGAAGGTTGAAGATAGTGGCTTCAAGTCCGGGGGAAGTGGTTTCGGGTAAGCGGCTGAAGGACGTGTTCCTCTAAGCAAGCAACAAGAAGAACATGTTTCATCAGCTGAGGAAACTCTGGCTGATCTTCTGAAAAATGTTGGGGCAAGTTATGACCCAAAAAAGCGCAAGGCTTCTTCACAAAAGACCCACCTGTTTCCAAGCCAACCAAGAAAACCAAAAAGTTTCAAGACTTCTTCCAAGAAGTCTTCCTCTGATGTACCTGTTGAATATTTTTTAGCCAAAAGAACTAGGTCTGCTATGAAGGGTAAACAAAAGAAAATTGTTGAAGAAGATGAAGAGTGGAGTGGTGAAGAAGAACAAGAGGAATCGAAAAAGGAACAAGACAGGTTTGCCATCTTTGGCAGAAGAAAGATTTTGAAAGGAAGACTATTGAGAGACCTGGATGAGCCAGACATAAGAAGATTGGTGGATGCCCTGGCTGCACAAGGTTGGAAGGACTTGGTCCTTGAGATGGATGGGAGGCTGGCTAGGAATGAATTGATTGAGTTTATGGCCAATTCCACTGTGAAAAATGGGGTAGTCTCCAACCTAGTGAAGGGTGTAAAAGTGAAGTTTGATGCAAATAAACTGGGTGAGATTCTGGACATACCTACTGAAGGGTATGATGATTATACAAGGCTAAGGTGGCCATGTCTATATTCTCTCCCTAGTAGTCTTCAAATCACTAGGAATTTTTGTAATGCTGCAACTGCTGAAGATGTACCTGAAGCCAGGTTTGTAGAAAAGTTAGATGAGACCTGAGCACAAGGTCTTGTTTGAATTTTTTAACAAGTGCCTACTACCCAGACAGGAGAGGAGAAATACTGCCAACTAGTTGGACCTAGTTCTTATGGAACGCCTTCTGAGAGGAATGCAGATAAATTGGCATGATTTCATTGTCAAATTACTAGAGAGGGTCATTAATGGCACCAAGGCACATGCAACTCCATATGGGTTCTTTCTGACTACTGTGTTGGACAGGCTAAGGGTACCTTTGAAGAAATGGGAGATGGCATCAAGCAAGGAGCATTTTGGTGTTAAGACCTTATTGGCTTGTGACTATCCTGTCAATGCCACCCAGTTGAACCTGGTTCATCTCTGAAGATACCTGTGAATAGCAAGGTTAGGGATCTGGTTCAAGAGTGTGGAACTAAGGATGCTGAAATTGCTAGGCTTCAGGCTCGAGTTGCAGAATTGGAAACTGAAATAGATGGCCTTAGAGCGGAGCTCGCAAAATAAAAGGAGAAAAGTAATGGGATGTTTCAGAATATACTAAACCTTCTCCAAACCCATCTCTCTAGTTCCTCCAAGCCATAGGTTCTCTATTGTTGTCTTCTGAACCAGTCTAGTAGCCCTCAGTGACCCAGATTAGGACTTTTTCTAATTTTTTGCTCATGTTGTGGAAGTTTTTCTCCTTTTTGTGGTTTGTTGGTGGAAACATATCTTACCAATGACAATTGCTACTTCTCTTGTTCAATAAAGATTTTGTTCTTAATAGTTTGAGCATGTTTGTTGATTATTGATGATTAATCCATGTTTTCACTTGCAGTTGCCCAAGTGGCCATGAGTAATTACTAATATCTGGGATTCACAATGAATGCAACTTTTCGATGATACCAAAACGGGGAAGAGATATTGTGCTTTCATCTTTATTATGAACAATGTGATACTTATAACCTAATTAAATGTGGTCCTTGATGATAAGTTAAAATTCTAAGTTAAGTATTGATGGGTAAGCTGAGTTCTTACAGATTTTTTATCCATGAAAGCGAGTTTTTAATCATCAAAAAGGGAGAATTTGCTGGCCAAGTTCAGGTGAAGTTTTGAAGAATGACAAATAAACTCAGTCATGGACCAGGTCCATCATGTGAGGCACAATATTTATCAACCTAGACATATGAGATATACGTGAAAGAGATAAGTCTCAAGTGATCAAGCAGCAATATCTCCTGAACTAATCGAAAAGGTTACATACTGGATCAGGAGAGAAAGTATCCTTATGGAAAGAGGACACAATCAGGATAAAGGATAGGGTTGGAGTTTGTATTATTCAAGGACTCAACTTCAATAGAAGATAAACAATTGACTCTCAATCAAACTCTGATTACTAACTCATTAAAATAATAGTGAATGTTCTCTTTTACAGGTATTGTATAAATGCATAAGTGAAACTAAATTAAGAGCAAAAAGCGAGGCAATTTTGCAACAATTTATGTGAGATTTGACTGTGCATTCATGAAGCTACTTGGACAAGATAGAAAAACCAATTTTATTGTGTTTTTCTTTTATTCTAGTTCAATTGTAGTAGGTGGTTTAAAGTTGTACCTTTCCAGCTTTCATAGAAGCAATCGTATTAGGTACTTTGAGTATTCAAGTTAGAGTTAAGTTGAAGGTGTCGCAACAATTGAGGCTGTGTGCTACACTGGGATTAGAGTTAATCCTTAGGCTTACAAAGAGTTTTTGTAAATGTTGTTTTGGGTCAGTGATTTTAGTGGAAGTTCAGAAAATTCTACTAGTAGGTCGTGGTTTTTTTACCTTTTGAACCAGGAGTTTTTCACATAAATATCTCTGTGTTCTTTATTTTCAGTACTTTAAATTCTGCAAATAGTAGTACTTAGAGCACCTAGAAGAACCAAGTTTTTCTAGATCGAAAGTTGGGTACCACACAAATCACTTTCTTCCCCCCCCCCCCCTCCCCCGTGTGGTACTAACATTTGGAACATCATACATACTTAGGCCAATTATGAGAACTAAAGCACCTGAGATAGGTCTCTAATGTTCTGCTTAAAACATTAGTTTGCCCATTAGTCTCAGGGTGATATGAGGTGGATATCTGCAGTTGAACCCCTTGCAAAGCAAATAATTCCTGTCAAAAATTATTAAGAAACACTGCATCCCTATTACTTGTGAGTATAACAGGCCATCCATGTATTTTGTAAACATTATCTAGGAAGGATTTGTCCATTGTCTGAGTAGTGTATGGATGTTGCAAACTCATTAAATGCTCATACTTGATGAGTTTATCCACAACAACCACAATAACATCCTTGCCATGATATTTAGGCAAGCCTTCAATAAAATCTAACCAGATGTCAGTCCATACTCCATCAGGAATAGGGAGTGACTGTAGCAGACCAAGATAAATAGCAACATCATACTTGTTCCTTTGGCATATATCACACTTGTTAATAAAGTCCCTTATATCTGCAACCATTGATTTCCAGTATAAAAGAGCTTATAACCTTTTTAATGTAGCATCCATACCAGAGTGTCCAGCATGTGTAGTGGAATGCCACTAAACCAATGATGGTTGTTCTGAGTTGTTAGTCATCACCTACCACCAATCTATCCTTCCACATTAATTGCTCATTGTGCCAAGTGAATGATTTATAAGGCCAGTTATGCTACTTAGCAATCAACTCCTGTAGATCATCATCTGAAGTCGAAGTTGTTTTTATCTGATCATATAGTGAATCATTAGGAGATAATAAAGAGATGGCTAATAATTCAGAATTTGTCTTCCTTGATAAGGTATCAACTGCTTTATTTTGAACCTCCTTCTTGTACTCAATCGAGAAATCAAAAGTGATCAACTTTGAAATGCTAGGTATTTGAAAATCAGTATGGATATGTTTTTAAATCTTTATGATCAGTCTTGATTACAAATGGTCTTCCCAAGAGATAAAAATACCATTTAGTGATAGCAAATATAAGAGCTAGTAGTTTCATGTCGTAAACACACATTGCTTTGTGTCTAGGTGCCAATGATTTTCTGATGTAGGCTATGGGATGCCCTTGCTGCATGAGTACAGCTCATATGACTTTACCACTTGTATCAGTATCCACCAAGAAAGGCTTTGAGAAATCAAGAATTGCCAACACAGGGGCAGATATCAATGCTTGTTTCAGCTACCAAAAGTTGCAGTGGTTTCAAAATTCCATGTGTAATCATCATTTTTTAGTAAGTCATGCAATAACTTGCAGATGGATCTATTTCCCTGCATAAACCTCCTATAATACCCAGCAAGAACTAGGAAGCCTCTTAACGGTTTGACATTAGTACGAACATGCCAGCGTTCTACTGCTACAATTTTCTTAGGACCTGTAGAGCCCCTTCTTGATTGATAAAATGGCCTAGAACTCCATATTAGGACTACAAATGCACACTTAAACATCGTAGCATACAATCGGAATTTATGCATTAGTTCAAAGATGACTTTCACATGTGCAATATGGTCAGACATACATTTGCTATATATTAGAATATCATAAAAAACACTAATATGGTCTTCTTGAGCAATAGTTTGAAACTAAATTCACGAGATATTGAAAGGAAGATGGATCATTAGTTAGGCCAAATGTCATAACTAGGAAGTCATAATGACCATCATGAGTTTTAAAAGTTGTTTTATAAACATCACCTTCAGCCATTCTTAGTTAATGATATCCTGCTCTAAGATCAATCTTAGAAAACACCACATCCCATCCCAATTCATCCAACAAGTCTTCTATAATAGATATAGGAAACTTATCTTTGATAGTCAGTTGATTCAATTCCCTATAATCAATATATAACCTTCAGCTTCCATTTTTTCCCTAATCAACATAACTGGAGATGCATATGGACTTGTGTTATGTTGTATGACTCCTTGATCTAATATCTCTTGTATTAACTTCTCTATGATATCCTTCTTAACCTCAGAATATCTATAGGATCTTTTGTTGATAGAATTGGCCCCTTCAACCAAGGGTATTCTATGATCAAAATCACCTCTGTGGAGTGGAAGAGTGTTAGGCATAGCAAAGATGATGGCATACTGCTCAATCAACTCAGATAGTGTAGGGGAGATTACTCCTCCTTGTGCAGTATATTATGGCAAGAAGTACCTTCCTCTTTCACTAGTTCATACAGTTAGCATAAAGAATTGTGTACTTCTTTCTTCAGTTTTATTAATAGTCTTAGTTTTAATTTTACTTCAGTTGATTATTTGTTCCTCTTAGAACATGTCCTTTACCTTGATGCATGAACTTAATGGTCCTATTTTTTAAGTCAAATAGGATTCTACCCAAGGTATTTAGCCATTGTACTCCTAAAATAATATCTACATTTCCCAGTGATAATAGCAGGAAATCAGAAGTGGAAGTAATACCTTGTAAAAGCCATTGAAGATTTCTGCAGACTGAGGTTGTTTGCATCTTCCTTACATCAACTACACTTACTGACCAGGCCATAAAATTTCTTGCTTGACACCCCAAATTCTTGGCTATGTCTTGATCAATAAAGTTATGTGTACTCCCCGTGTCAATAAGAACTTGCAGAGGTCTCTTCTCATGGAAACCAATAACTATAATGGTTTGATAACCTCTTACACCAGGAAAGACTTGCAGTGATATAGTCATGAGTTCATTTGTCCACTACATAATCTCTTGCAGAGAACTTTCTTCAGCCTCATTCACAACTATATCTTCATCAACAACTTCCACCATATAGATCTGCCTATTTGAGTTACATTTATGTCCTTGGACATACTTCTCATCACAGAAAAATAAAGACCCTTAGCCCTCTTGTCGTTTATTTTTTATACAGTTAACCTTCTCCCTGGGATTCTATTAGGTCTATTCTGCTGTGATTCAATTGGCTTCTTGAATGCAAGTTGAGGAGTAGCAGTTTTGTGGAAAGTCTATGACTTATAGTGATTTGGAGTAGGTAGAAAATCACCCTGAGCTGACTTGCTCACAGGTTGTAGACTCCAAGTATTTGCTTGAGCTTCAAACACTTCCTCTTCCAGACTTGCATTCCTGTAGTCCTGCATTAGTTTTCCTGGGACTTCGACTTTTATTACTTTTTAAAGCTCATGTTTCAAATCTCCTAAGAAACATTTAATAGTATTCTCATAGAAGATATTCACCCAGTGAATAACCTCTCAAACTCAGCTTGATATTCTCTACACTACCAGTTTGCACCAGATTCTTAAGAGATTCTATGTGATCTTTAAATTCATCTCCAAACCTCTCATTTAAAGTTATTATATACTCAATCCAAGTAGGATCAATCACTGAGTTTCTAGCTTTGATATATGCAATATGCCAAGAAATTGTCTCTTGTTCGAAATGGATTGAAGTAATCTTAACTCTCTGATCAAATAGAATTTCATCCATAGCAAAAATTTGATCCACCTTATACAACGTAATCTTCAAATCATGGCCAAAGAACTTAAGAAATTTTACTTCGACTATCTAGTAAAGAAATTACTAGCAGCTGTTTGATTTCCTTAATTGTCTCTCATCCTTCTTTCAGGTATGACCTCCACAGAACTATCTCTGTCTTCTGATGAAAATTCAGTTCTTCGAGCTTCAATTCCATTGCCTTTTCTGCTAAGATTGTTAATGGCTGATCACATCTCCCCAAACTTCTCATCCGCCATTAAATTGGGCTTATTCATGCTCAATATTCCCTCCATGAGCTTCTGTAACTGCAATTGGATCTGAACAAATTTTTTTCCCATATCTTCTGATTGCTGCTCCTGGCTTCTATTTCTAGTCACGATTTTTAGTTATGATGTGAACCCGAGAATCGTATTGCTCTGATACCAATTAATTCACACAGGGCAATCAAAGAGAAAATTGATCTAGTAAATGCAAGGATTTCGAAGAACAATGAACTAAAGTCGGGGTAGTACCGAGAATTTAGCTTGAGAAGAGTTTAAGAGTGAGGGTAGAATAATATTTTCATGAATGAATCCATTGTACATATTATACTCAATATATTGAAGATCTCAGCTTAATACTCTAACTAACTGTAACAAATTTCCTAACTAACTTTGTGACTTCAACTAACTCAACTAACTTCAGGAAGCTTCTACAGTGTAACTAATTGCTAGCTGTGTAACTAACTCTATATTCTCAGAAAAGTACTAACAACATTAGCTAATTATCATCACTAGTAACTGCAATAGAAATGGTATTTTAGAAATCTGAAACTTATCGATCTTTACTTTATGCTTTCTCAAAGTATTTTAGCTTAACTGAAAAATTGTATACTTTCTCAAAGTATTTTAGCTTAACTGAAAAATTGTATATAAAAAAGCCAAAAACTTGTCAATTTTATTTTACTATTACTCTCTTCGTCCCAAATTAGTTATATATTATACTTCGCTTTTTGAAAGATAATATGACTAATATTTAAAGTTAAATTAGAATAAATCAACTTATTATGTTAAATCTTAAATATTCAAAATATTATAAATAATAAAAAGTACTACAAGTTGAAAAAATTCTCGATGTCAATATAATAAAAATATTAGTTTAAAATATTACTAAAAACTTTGACTCTAGTGAAAAGAAACATGACAACTATTTTAAAAGCAGAGAATATTATGTTAATGTTATGAAATAATATAAGAACACGAACAATATAGAGAAAAGTAGAGAGAGGAGTATTCTTATTGATACTTTGGGATGATTTACAATGGGAGAGAACCCCTTTATTTATAGGGAGGTGGTGACTTAGCCGCCAAGTAGTAAACCCTAGAATCTCTCTAAATATAGACATTCACCTTAAATAGGATACTATTTATAACACTCCCCCTTGAATGTCTATTCAATAATGTGCCTCGTTAAAACCTTAACTAAATAAAACCCAATGGGAAAAAATTATAGAAAAGGAAAAAGAGTATACATATTTACAAATGCGCCTATTGGTTGCCTCGTTAAAAACCTTGCAAGGAAAACCCAGTGGGACAAAACCTTGTAAGGGAAAAAGAGTGCAACGCGCATTAACTCCCCCTGAATAGGGCATCAATTCACATCCTTGAGCATTAGCATTCCAATCTTGTGCGCCATCTTAAAAACGATCTTTGGTAGAGATTCGATAAATAAATCAGCCATATTGATTTGAATAAATATTCCGCACCTTGAAATTATCATTCTTGATAGATATGAACATCTTCATATAATGTCGTGGAATGACTCTACAATATCTCCATAGAGGTATTCTCGATGCCATCATGCTTATAGTTATAGCAAGATACATATGTACACAAGTTGCACTTAGGATGTGGTACTTCAGGACCAAGAATTGTATATGCTTCAAGCAACTTCAATCATTGACTTTATACTTTCAAGTATTTGAACTACATGTCAAAAACTGCATGTTTTTCATATGGAATCAATTCTGCTTGAATTGTATCTCTTCCACTTAGCCAATATTATTGTTTGTATTCGACAAACATAAGATCCTCATCGATATTTAGCGCTATCATAGATGTCGTCGACGAACATTTTATATTGGTTCCAGTAAATTTTCATAAAGACATAACATGGAGATCTCTTTATTCATATATTCAGGTACCTGAATTTCTCATGAGATTTTATGAAGTGTTATGTCATGTGATCTTCTAGATCACTTGCCTCCCCATTATGATCACTTTGATCATTTGCTCATCTTCTTTATTAAGAAGTTATTTTGAAACCGATTTGTCTATACGCTTTAAGCGTATCAAAGACTTTGTCCTTCTGGGACTTAATATGAGCATTTGCAGTGAGAATATAGTTACTTTCTTTGGGTCAGTAAATGCGTATAGCATGCTTTGCAATATGTTGCAATTGAATTATCCTTTTATGAACTTCAGGTTCATATTATGATATTCGAGGATCTATATATACAAATGATAATTCATCCCATGTAACCTTTTCTCAAGTGTTTATCATGTCTCCCCCTCATGTTAGAAAAGCTAACTTATTTCCTCAACTTTGAGAGTCCATCTTTGTGCATTATGGTGTTAATGAAAATATACACCGCACATCAATAATAATAAGATGAAATTATTTGGTTCCTGACCCTGAACCACTTGTGAGGGGAGAATATAATATACTCTCATATACAACGTATATCAAACTGATATATATAACTTTGTTCTCATAAGAAACAGTTTAGCTATTAAGTGGAGGCACTCAATAATTATCTTGCTAAACCAACTATGATATAAACCAACTTATCAAGATGAACTATCTTGAATAGAAAATCTGGAAATTATGCTCGAAGTTATATTACTGAGCAATTTACCTCGCAAGCACCGGCCAGGCTACGGGTTAATAACAATCGCACATGTAACCATATCATAGATGCATCATATGTGGTATACATGGCAGGTGAATGGGCCCATATTCACCTTTGATATTTTCAGAATTTATGGGATTCAACCCGAACTCTTTAGTTGGTCAATTAATTAATGAGAACAAGTAATACAAGAGAATTCGTAAGGAACTTTCTAGTTCTTTAATATTTACCCATGTGAATTCTCTATTACTGCACATCATACTTAAAATGATATGGCTAACCCGAATGCCAACTGAATAAATTATCAATATTGATAAACTTTAAGTTTACACCATGACATATGCAATTATCAATAAACTTCAAGTTTATTATGATATGGGTTTTTATATCAATAAACGTCCACTTTATTGTGGTATTCTTGTGTAGTACAAACTGGAGAATAAAGCGGGTAGTTTTTCACATACAGATTATCTCGCTACAAGTTGTAGTAATAGAAGATATCAAATCTTTCCTTTATTTATAGTCTCAATATAATCAATCGCTTTCGCATATGCTTTGGAAACTGAATAAGTTTCTTTGAGACTTACTACAACACAATACCTAATTGGTAATCAATTGTGCTTCTCCAACATAGTAATAATTGGCTCTTCTAGAGCTCTCAATTAATTTTGTACTACCACAAATTCATCAACATCCATGTGGTGAATATCTCTTTTAAAGAGAAAGTTATACCAGTATGGTCATGTCAAAATTATATGCAAGATATGTTTCTTGCATTATTATTGTCCTTTGATAATCACATTGACAAATTATTTTGGCGTACAATAGGTACGTGACCAATGACTATTCATGCCATAACAATGACATTATTTTCATATATCATCTCAAACCTCCTTCTAGGGGTGAGTGTGGTATATTCAATACCAATTTCATGTTCATATTCTTCTAATAATGAATATGTGTTCGTGAATCAGATTTTGTCACATTCACTGCGGGGATATGTGATTTTGTTATCCTTTTCAAATCTGTAAATGCGTCTGGCATTCGATTTGCTATTCTTTGCAAATGGATAATATTTTGCACCACTTTTTCACAAATAGAGGTATATGGATCAAGATGAGATAATGATGCATTTTTCCACAAAATTTCCCGTTTGGTTTCACCAACTTCTCCCCCTAATTTTTGGAAAAGTGTCTCATCGAATTGACAGTCTGCAAATCGTGCAGTGAACAAATCCCCTGTCAATGTTTCGAGGTAGCGAATAATGAAGGGCGATTCAAACTCAACATATATTCCTAACCTTCTTTGCAGACCCATTTTGGTGCAATATGGCAGTGTTACAGGCACATATACTGCACATCCAAAAATTCTTAAGTGGGATATATTAGGTTCATGACCCAAAACTCATTGCAACGGGGAATATTTGTGATAATTCGTCGTTCTAAGACGAACTAGCATTGCTGCATGCAAAATGGCGTGACCCCAAACCGAAGTGGGCAGCCTCGTTTTCATGAGTAAATGAGGAATTCAAGATTATTCTCGTCTATTGTCTCAATATGATATCCAATTTGAATGATATCTTTAAAACTCAACAAGTTCCTTTTAGACTTGGAGGAGAACATTGCATTCTCTAAAATGTTGTTCCTTTAGGCAGAGTTATAGTTGCTCTTCCGGAGCCTTCAATTTACTACTACCAGAAATTGTAGTAACATCTGCCTTACACATACTTAAATGAGAGTAATATTTCTTCTCTTTAAGTATCGTATGTGTAGTACATGAATCAACTAAACAAATATTTTTACAGTTGGACGTTGATCCAAGCTTGCTTTGTGAGATATCCATATTTGCTTTCCCATGGTTTTGACATACAAAAGAAATACACGAACATGAGAATAAACAAATTCAATCCGTTTGTTTCATATTTAAACAATATTTTCAAAATCTGCTGAGGTTATTCGACTAACTTAGTTGATAGTCGACTATCTTGGGAAGCAGTCATCAGGTTAGTCGACTATCTTGCCTTGCGGAAAAGTCCAGTTTTAATGCGAAATATTAGTTAGTTGACTAACTAAGTTGATAGTCGACTAACTTAATAAACATTCATCAGGTTAGTCGACTATCTAAATCAGATAGTCGACTATCTTGCTTTGCGGAAAAATTCAGTTTTAATGCGAAATATTAGATAATCGACTAACTGTTAGGTTAGTCGATTAACTCTACTGGAAAATAAAAATATCTTTGAAATTTAAGCATATTGAAACATTCTAAAGAACTAATGCTAACATTATATCATAAGCTAACTAATACGGGCTGATACTAATGACCATTAGTTTATTCACTAACTAATACAAATAAGTAAAATAAAATCAAACAATTCCATCTTCCTTCATCACAGATCCATCACCAATTAAGTGGTCTATTTTCCCCTCAGGGTGCTCAAAGAAGTCTGCCACATCCAAGTGGGTGATGTCAAAATTGTCGTCAGAGACAGAATCGGTTTCAGGGCATTTACCTTTTAGAGATGCTTGATAAAGCTCAACCAAATGTCTTGGTACACGGCAAATTTTTGCCCAGTGCCCTTTTCCACCGCAACGATAATATATAGTTTATGAACTATTTGCTTTTGGATTCTCATCGCATCGTGCTTGTGGCAGAGTGACCAACTTCAGGTTGTCATATCTCTCCTTTAAGCCATTCCACAAGATAGGTGGATCTTTGAATGTGATATATTCTATTTTCAAACCTTCATCAAGGTGATGGCGCAAGAAAATCAAGGCCTTAAAACAGTTTCAAACCTTCATCAAGGTGATGGCGCAAGAAAATCAAGGCCTTAGCACAGTTTCAAACCTTCATCAAGGTGATGGCGCAAGAAAATCAAGGCCTTAGCACAGTCTTGGGTGGATGCATTATTTCTGTCTTTAATGACGTCTCCAAGACCCATTGCATCCAAATGGATTTCAGCATCCAACACCCATGTCATATAGTTCTTGCCCAAAATTTCAAGGGCAACGAACTTTCTTTTCATAATGTCAGACATAAAACAAAATTACATCAAGAGCGTGTCCATACTTACGGGCTTTATTACAATTATCACATTCACTTCAGGGAATGGATCATAATCATCTGTATGTGCTATATACAATCTCATGTCAAATATTACTTTCATAAAGTGAAAGATTATTTTGAGAATCTTTATTATTCTCATTATCACAATGATGACGATTATAATTCCGTCTATTGCCACGTCCACATCCATTGATACCTTCACAGTAATAATTTTGTCTTTTTTCTGACTTATCACATACTGCTATCACATTCTCTAAAGGGAATGAGAATGAAGCAAATTCAATGGGACGGATTTTCAATTCTTTGCCCACAATCATACATGAATTTAATCATGGCAAGACATAGAACTTTTTCCACTTCACGTGGTTATAATTCCTTACAAACTCCATTAGAGTTATAATCAAACTTTGTTGTCTATGTTTGTATATGAAATCAAATCGTAGAATTTCAAGAATTTGAAAAGGAAAAGTAAATTACTTACCTTTAAGGTATACCAATAAATTTTGTGATATCAAATATACCTCTTGAGCTTCCATCCCGTTGTATTACTTTATGATGATACCATCTCTTCTATTTTTCCGTATAGAAATTCTCATATGGAGCAGTAGCAATCGTTATTACACTCTTTTGCTTGGAAATTCACCTTCAAAAAGAAAACAAAAGTAAACAACGAGAAAGAAAAAAATTAAAGAATTTCAGAAACCAAAATATCACAAATCTCGTTTCACTCGAATAGAAAAACCCAAACGACGGAACACGAATTAGAGTGGATGAATCTGATTGCAACTCGAGATTCTGAGAGCGATAATTGCTGAATATTAAATTCAATTGGTTAGAGACTCGTGTTGATAACGTGTTATGAAATAATATAAGAACAAGAACAATATAGAGAAAAGTAGAGAGAGAAGTATTCTTATTGATACTTTGGGATGATTTACAATGGGAGAGAACCCCTTTATTTATAGGGAGGTGGTGACTTAGCCACCAAGTAGTAAACCCTAGAATCTCTCTAAATATAAACATTAACCTTAAATAGGATTCTATTTATAACAATTAAGCATTAAAGTCAAAATTATACTATTAACTAGATTTGAAATTGTATAGAAAAAGTATGAAAATAAACCTTAATTAACGGTAATATTCCTATTGTAGATCTATTAATTTGGTTAGGGGAATATAATGTGGTGAATGGACAAGAAGAAGACAAACTCATATGAAGCGTTAGCTGGGAATGGGGCGTCACTGCTTGCCATTTGGATGACAAAAGCAAAAGTTACTTGTCGACTTTTTTACTCTACTACTTGACATCTTATTCAGTTCACATTTGCCCCATTTTACTTTCTTAAATCCACTCTTTCATTATTATAAATTAGAAATAATAATTAATAATAAGACAGATAAGTTATTAAATAAATTATATTAAACTGATATATACATTGTAATAAAATCTTGCTACTGTACGTAGTTGTTACTGATCTATGAACGCAGAATAAATTCTTGCTACTCTAGGGGATAAACAACTAGACTTCTAAAATGCACATAATATTTTAACAGGCGAGAATTCCCCAACTATTCGATTGTTCGTTGTTACGGTTTAGCCTAAACTGCGTTGTAAAATTCCTAATTAGAATTTCTTGTGAACAAAGCTATATTACCATGCAATGAAAAATCACTATTAGAAAGAAACAAGTTAGTCAGTACAAGAATATAATTTTTGTACGACTTAACTGTCTAACCAAAAAGTGTAAGTTTAATCAAAGCTTATTTTAAAAGAACTCGGGTTACTGATAATTGAATAGAAATGAGCACAATGGAAGTAAATAAAAATTGAATAAAAAGCAAAGTAAATCAGTATATTCCAACAGTATTTCGTGTCCTTACAAAATGATCAAGCTTTCTCTTTCATAGCTATTTCTAAATGATACGCTTTGTCTTTGTCATAATAAGGCCATTATAGATAATTAAAAGCATTTAATGCTACGTTATAAATTGTAATTATTGTAATTCAATGCAAATTCTTTAACATTTTTGGTATTTAATGTCTATTAAATATTGTATCCGTACTCTATTATGCTATCAGGTTCATTGCCTATCTTGATTCTTGACCATAAAGAGGTACGAGCACCGAGTCTGTAAAAAGGTGCGAGCATCGAGTCTGTAAAAAGGTACAAGCATCGAGTCTCTTGAATCTTTTCTCGTGTCTGTTATAACTCGTGCCTCTTTATTCTTCGTTGGTCCTCGTTCTTTGATCAATCTACATGTCATGACATGTTACCTTTAAAATGAATTCAATGTACAGGAACTTAATTTTTTCCAATACAGATAGTCCCCCCACTTGTCATTTGTTCATCAATAGAATATTTGGAAAGTGAATTTTATTAAAGCGGGAATATTTACCGCCATTAATTTTCCTGACGCTTCATTTGTCACTTCCATTTAATGCCCATTACACGTGGTATCTTTTGATTGGATATGTGACTTCTCAGCGCCTTTTAAGGCTTTTTTACGGCTTCACCATTACGAGATGACAATTCTCATCATACGTTTCCATTATTGTACATTTATCTTTTACGGTTGCTTGTAAGTATAAATGTAGTTTTCATCTTTGTCTTTCTCACATAAAGTTCAAAGTTCTCAAAATATTCAATTCTTGTTCTCATCTTCCTCGTACAATCATGTCTTGGTCAAATCCTAACCCTATAAGAGTTCCCATCACCGATAACCTTCCTCTTGCTCCTATCAGGAGAAGGAGAGGAGGCAGACTTTATAATTTAGGTTCTTCGTCTGTACAAGGTTCTTCTCTACCTTCATCAAGTTTCACTCCACCTTCTAGAACGAGAGGCTCCCTTCCTCAAAGGTCTTCATCTAGAGGCAAAAAAGCTACTAAGCCTCTTCGTGAACCCATTATAGATAAGATTGTTCCCGTTGAACTATCTTTTTACAATAATAGAGAATCCATTAGGAATCAGGTTTCTTCTATGTCTTCACTAGAACGTGTTGACATTTACCCAACCTAGATTATTGAGGTTTTAATTTCTGTAGTTCGTAGGGACTGTCATTGGAGCCATGACTTCCCCATCATAATCCCCAATGTGAACCAAAGAATCACCTCTTATGTAACTGGGTTTTCTTCTGATACTCTTTTACTTTATGATTCAAACCTGTATTGACCCTCTTATTCTTGAATTCTGTCATTTTCTCGACGTCTGTTTGGGACAAATTGGCCCTATTGTGTGGAGGTTTGTTGCCTGTTTGAGGCATTTAACCAATATGGATGGGATGCCTTTTACTTTTGCGCATTTAATTCACCTTTACTCTCCCAAACTCTTTCGCCAAGGAGTCTTTACTCTAGTAGCAAGAAGTAAAAGGGTTTTGGTCAGCCCACAAGATGATAAGGACCGTGGCTGGTATCTCAGGTTCGTTGTTGCCCTTACTGTTGATTTAGCAGGTGAAAAAATGTTCGCTTTCTTGAGAAGTGAAATTTTGCACGTGAGTTTTCTCTTTAATAACTTTCTCATACTTTTTTCTCAATTCTGATGACTGTCATTTTAACTTCCTTCTTCTTTTTCTTTCTTTTAGCAACCATGAGAATTGTTGATGAGATTTTTTATTCTTGTGGTTGGGTAGGAAAGTTGTTATATACTGCTCCAATGGAGAGTAGGTCTTGGAAAACTCTTTCTCAACGATTTGGTTGGAAAGTAAAAACTCACAGTAAGTATTTTCTATGACTTTACTTATTGCTTTCCCTCGAAATTATTCTAATCCTTCTTTTTATCAGGATTTTCCATTTGAGGTATAAGTATTGAAGTCGCCGTGGCTTCCAAAATTTCTTTGGGAAGGGCGCAAGAGATAATCTTGGGTTATTCATCAAAAAGGAAAGCTACTGTTGACCAAGACTCTGAGGAAGAGGAAGAACAAGACGGGGGATCTTTGTTAAGAAGGCCACGGGCTAGAAGAAGAATTATTTTTGATGATGAGTCATATCTCCCTTGTTCTACTCCTCTCACTGAGCCTGTTGAAGCCTCGTTGGTGATTTATGATGAGGATGCTCCCGCTACTGCCCATGATTCTATTGAATGGCTTTTTACCGGTGGGTTTGGTAATGAAAATCTAGGACCAATTTCAGATGAAGCACCCCTTGCTTCTCTTTCCATGTCTGCTTCTATGATACCTCCTCTGCCAGTAGTGACTGTTGCTGTTACTGCTCCTCCCTGAACTATTTTGACTCCTTCTACTGCTCTTCCCCCAGCTATTTTGACTTCTTCTAGAGTTCCTCCTACAATTTCTCAACAAACTCCGGTTGGTTCCTCAAGTAGAAGTGGAGCCAAGATATAGGTTATCATCGAGGTCTCTACTGCTGGTAATCTTTTGACAAAATCAGGTGGGACTGACGTGTGGTTGAAAACACTAATTGGACCAACCGAGAAGGAAAACATGAGAGCCACAATTCGTTAACTTTGATGAACGGCGTAATACAATCATCATTGAAGGTATTCCTTTTTAATAATTTGTTATTCCTTTTTATAAGTATCTTACCTTTTCTATTCCTTTTTTTTTAGATCAACCTCGTTGGAATAGAAATGATGAAGAGGGTTTCTCACACGGAGCTGTTGATGCATGAGTACCAAGTTCAAGCAGATAACTGAAGAGAGCAATATGAGGGTCTTCAAATTGATATGGAAGCATTAGAAGAGAACAAGTGCACTTTAGAGCAGCAGCTGCGAGATTTAACTTTAGAATTGGCGGTTGAAAGAGCTTCCTCAGATCAAGCTAATAAAGATAAAATCTTCTTGAAGCTTCCTTTTCAGAGTAGTGAATAAATCAGAGAGTTGAAAGATCTTTTAAGTAGGAAGGAATCTTATGCTAGTGAACTCGTGCAAACTTTGACTCAGACTCAAGAAGACCTTCGGGAATCTTCTAATAAGGTTCGTTCCTTAGAAAGTTCATATGTTTCTTCAAATTTATTATGATTCTGCCTTGGTGGAGAATGAGAAGCTTAAGAATGAGGTTGCTGAATGGGAAAAATATAATGAGCTTCTTGAGGACAAGACCACAATTGAAGTGAGTTGAGCATTTTTAAATACTCACCATGATACCTTTCTAGGTTAGCCAAGAGAATTTTAACTTGGAGGTTGAGTTGGATAAAATAAGAGAAACCATAGAGAAAACTCAGCAGAGCCAAGACTTTCTCTCTCCCATGGCTGAAACTTTCGAAAATATTAAAGATGATATAGGTATGGTAAATGCTCCACTTCCTTCAAGTCAAATTAAGCATGCTGCTGCTAATGACTCTGCTTCAGTTCCTTCAACTTCTCAGTGAAAAGTTTATGATATTTGACTCTTTTTTCTTTTTTATTTGGTGGTATGTGGTTGTAACCCTTGGTCCTTTTTTAGGGTTTGTTGAAAACATTCCCCAGACCTTATTTGGGGTGTTTTGTATTAATAACTTTTAGTTTATGACTAAGTTCATACTTAGTCTAAACTTTAATATTAAGAAGTTTTCTGTTATTGATTGAACTTCTATTTTGTTTATTCATACCTTTATATTTAAGGACTTATTGGATAACTTGTATTTTTATTTTGCAAAATAATTTTTTTATTAGTTCATGAATATCTGAATCAGTCATGAATTTTATAAAAGAGGGCACTTTTATATTCGGCACTTAATAAAGAAGGCGTCTCAACTTCATAATTGTGTAAATGTACAACAAAAGAAATAGGAATACACGTGTTTCTTGAAATAATTTTGTCAAGTTTTAAATAACACTTTACAAGTATTTAAATAACTTCTATAACTTTTCGTAACTATTTTCCTTACAACAGATTTCAAAAAAGAAAACAAAACACAAGGTTTTTATTTATATCCTATTTCTGTATATTGAATAATACACAATGTTTTCATTTATAACCTGTTTCACTTGAATAAGACACAAGGTTTTCATTACATTACCTTTTAACCTAACTATGATAAGGTTTTTCTTTGGCTTTGGCTCGTAACTTTGCTCTACACTTGACTCATTCAATGAGTAAACTTTTTAGGCTGGAACTTTAATTATTTCTCAATCTTCTTCGCCTTCTTTATACTTCTGTCTATGTATATCATATAGTCCCCCAAGTGTTTGAGCTTTGAAGTATGAAGTCTAGGGCACTTGACTATTCTTCTTATTTGGTCCTTTTCCTGTAAAGGAATAAAACATACGGGACTCGGAGGTACGATTATAGATGAATGTTGTTTAACCCGTCTCAATTTCTATCAGAATAGTTATACTCTTAGACCGGGAATTATAATCTATTCCACGTGCCCTGAAGGTCGTGATTCATCATTTAGTACATGTTAGCTTTTTGCCTATCATCTAAAATCGTTAGTAAAATTTTATCAATTCAAAAATAAAATATTAAAATGAGGATACATGCCCATGAGTACTCCTTATAAATAGAATCTCTTTAGAAGAACAACATTCCAGTGTGAAGGTAATATCTTTCCATCCATTGTTTCCTAGCTCGTATGCTCCTTTCCCCATAATACCATGAATCTTGTAAAGTTATTCCCAAGTTGGACTTAAATTTCCCATATTATCCGCCTTCGTGGATTGAAAAATTTTCTTGAGTACGAAGTCCCCAATCTTGAAGTATCTTAGACGTGCTTTTCGATTGTCGTATTGTTCCATGACTTGTTTTTGTTCTTCCATCCTTATTAACACAGCTTCCCCTTTTCCTTCAAATAGATCAAGATTTAGTCGTATTTCTTCTCCATTGGATTCCTCAGTCGCTTGTATATACCTCATGCTAGGTTCTCCTATCTCCACTGGGATCAATGCTTCAGCCCCGTACACTAGTGGATTTGGTGTTTCACCCGTGCTTGTTTGTTGTGGTGCGATACGCCCATAAAATACCAGGTAACAATTTTGGCCAATTGCCTTTGAATTCTTCCAATTGTTTCTTCAAATTGTTGATAATAACTTTATTTGTTGATTCAACTTGTCCATTACCCACCGGATAATAAGGTGTTGAGGCAATCCTTTTGATCTACCGACTTTGAAAAAATTCTGTGATTTGTGCACCTATAAATTATGGGACATTATCACACACGATTTCCTTTGGTACACTGAATCGACATATGATATTTTGCCAAATGAAATCTCTGACTTTATTTTCCCGTACCTTTTTAATGCTCCTACTTCTACCCATTTAGTAAAGTAGTCAGTGAGTACAAGTAGGAATTTTTACCTTGCCTTTTACCTGTGGTAGTGGACCCATGATGTCCATCCCCCATTTCATAAAAGGCCACAGTGTAAGGACCGGATATGGCAACTCCGCAGGTCTATGCATTTTGCTACCATATCTTTGGCACTTATCACATTTAGCCACGAAATTCTCCGCTTCTTCTTTCATTTTAGGCTAATAGTAGCCTGCTTTAATCATGCTTCTTGCCAGTGATCTTCCTCTTGCGTGATTTCCACAATGCCCCTCGTATATCTCTCTTATAATATATTTCGTTTGAGATGGTCTGAGGCATCTTGCTAAGGGACCACCGAATATTTTTTCAACAAAGATTGCCTTGCTTTAAACAGTACCGAGCAGCCTTTTCACGAAACACGTGAGCCTTTTTCTTGTTTTCGAGGATGGTTCCGTACTGCAAAAAAGTAACAATCTCGTTCCTCCAATCCCAAGTCAAGTTGTTGAAATTTACCTCATTTTTGTCATAATCAAGTGATGAATTAAACAAATGAATTACAAAAGCATTTTTGTTATTTGTTGCTTCTACCGCAGATGCGAAGTTAGCTAAGGCGTCTGCCTCGACATTTTCCTCTCTTAGTCTCTGCTCAACTTTCCAAATTTGGAATTGTCTAAACAGATCGCGTGCCTTCTCAAAGTATTGCTGCACTCGTGCTTCTCTAGCTGTATAAGTCCCCAAAAGCTGATTATCCATGAGCTGTGAGTCACTTATGATTATTATCTGATCGATGTCAAGTTCTCATGCTAATTTTGAACCTTCAATCACCTCTTCATACTTTGCCTCATTGTTAGTTATAGGATGACATTTTATGGCTTGTCGAATGATTTCACCCATTGGTGGTATCAAAACAATTCATAAACCTTCCCCCTTTACATTAGATGAGCCATCAGTAAATAAGGTATAAATTCCTGGATTAGACCCATTAAACACTTTTATTTCCTTTTTAGCTTCTAATTGCATCCCGTGGTTAAAATTAACTAAAACATCTGCTATACCTGAGACTTCACGGCGGTCCTAGGTTGATATGTGATGTCGTATTCACTCAATTCTATATTCCATTTGGCTAATCTACCTGATAACTCATGTTTGTTTAATATATAATTCAATGGATAAGTAGTTACTATGGAAATAGGGTGGCATTGAAAATAAGGCCTTAGTTTTCTAGATACCATAATTAGTGAAAGTGCAAGCTTTTCTAATTGCGGATATCGCGTCTCCGCATCTAATAATGACTTGCTAACATAATAAATAGGGAATTGTTTACCTTGGTCTTCACGAACTAAAACAGCACTCACCGCTACTTCTGAAATGGCTAAATAAATAAGTAATCTTTCCCCAACCTTCGATTTTGCGAGCAATGGTGGATTTGACAGGTATGCCTTCAGGTTTTTGAGCGCTTGTTGACATTCTTCAGACCATTTGAATTGGTCTTGTTTTTTAAGAGCTGAAAAGAATTATAACATTTTTCGATAATCTGAAAATAAATCTCCCCAACGTTGCAATTCTTCCCTTTAGTATTTGCACCTCTTTCTTATTGGTAAGCATGTCAGGGATTTCTTCAATGGCTTTAATCTGCACGAGATTCACTTCAATACCACAGTTAGAAACAAGAAAACCTAAAAACTTACCTGATGAAACACCGAATGCACATTTCTCGGGATTTAGCTTCATATTGAGATCTGAAACATATCATACAGATGCAATATATGATCTCCTATTAGTTGAGATTTGACAAGCATATCATCTATAGACCTCCATAGTTTTTTCTAAATATTCTTGGAACGTTGTGGTCACCAATCTTTGAAACGTGGCGCCAACATTTTTTAGACCAACGGGCATTACTTTATAATAGTACGTCTCATATCTGTTATAAATGAAGTTTTTTCTTCATCTAGGGGATCCATTTTGATCTTATTGTAACCTGAATACGCATCTAAAAAGCTTAACAGTTCATGTCCTACAGTAGCATCAATCAATTGATATATAATAGTAATGGAAAAGAATCCTTAGGACAAGCTTTGTTAAGATTGGTGTAATCTACACAAACTCGTCATTTGCTATTATTTTTCGGAACTACTATAATATTGGCTAACCAATTAGGATATTTTACCTCACGGATAGTCCCAATTTTTAATAGTTTTTGAACCTCATCTTGAATCACCAGATTTTTTAAAATTCCCTACTTTCTTTTCTTTTGTTTGACAGGTGGATACAATGGGTCTTCATTTAGCTTGTCAGTCATTACTTCCGGGGTATTCCTGTCATATCACAATGGGACCAGGCAAAATAATCTATGTTAGTTTTTAAAAATTCAATCAACTTGCCTTTCATGGCATGGCTTAAGTTGGCCCCAATATAAACTTTCCTTTTAGGCCATTGTGCAAACAACTCTACAGCCTCCAGTTCTTCAATCGTTGTTTTGATACTTCCATTTTCTTTTGGCTCTTGAATGCAATCGAGCCTTGAGTCCACATCTGTTTGCCCTTGTTCAGTTGAGGTTTGAGCTATGGTATCCTCAACTGGATTTTGTAATTTCTACTTTTCTTCGCTTTTGGTACTGAATCTGCTACATAATTGATATGTTTGGAAGCCTGTTGATCTCCACGGATTTTCCGTACTCCCCATGGTAATCGGAATTTGATAACTTGGTGCAAGGTAGATGGAACAACATCCGTCTCGTGGATCTACAGTCTCCCGAGAATTATATCGTAAGCCATTTCCATCTCTACCACCTGAAACATCACACCTTCAACCACCCATTCTGCGAATGTTGTACGTACTACCTCCTCTTTTGTGACAACGCTTGAATTGTTGAAGCCAGACAAAGTATGTGCCTTAGGTACGATTTTATCCTTAGCTTGCATCTCGCTTAATACTCTCACCAAAATAATATTCACGGAACTACCTGGATCAATAAAAACTCGTTTCATATTAGTATCATGTATAAGTAGAGAGATTACCAATGCATCTCTGTATGGAATTAGCACGCCGTCCACATCCGCATCATCAAATGTAATGCTTTCTTCCTCCAAAATGCGTTGAACCCACTTCCCGTGGATAAGTGTAAGTTTAGAAACCTTATTGGACGCCGTATATGTTACGCCATTAACTTCTTCACCCCCGCTTATAACATTAACGGTCCTTTTTGAAGAAGGAGGTTTAGGGGGCTCTTGCATGTTCTTCATGAAAGCCTGCTTACCTTTTTCACTAAATAAATTAGCAAGATACCCTTGCTTCAATAAATGGTCAACTTCTCCTTGTAACAATCTACAATCCGTTGTTTATGACCATGATCATTGTAAAATTCGCACCAGTAATCAGGATTATGCCTATTTTGATTTGATCTCATCTTTTTCGGCCACCGCACCTTATCACCCATGCTTCTTAATATGGCTACTAACTCAGAAGTGCTGAAATTAAAATTGTAACAACTAAATCTTGCCTTTAAGTTTCTATCATCATCTCACGTGTTACAATCGTTTCCAAACCTTGATGATGAACCCAACTCTCTATTCCTCGATCAATGATCATACCTTGAATTGTCCTATTTTGATCATGAATCTTTTATCGCTGGGCCTATATATGGTTCGTATCTATTTTCACCAGAGCTTTTTCGATTTTTGAACGTCTCGAACTTACTTTTTCCTCTTTTTGAGATGCGAGATAATATCTTCTTCTATCCTCAGCTTCGTGCTATATATGTTGTAAATGACATTCCAAGTTGTTGCTGGAAATTCACAAAGGCTTTCCTTGAGTCGTCTCGTTGCTTCTGATCTTTCTCATTCAAATTACTGGTAAATGCTATAGCTGCCCAGTTGTCTGGTACGCGTGATAACATCATTCTTTCAAGTTGGAATATATCTACGAACTCTATAAGTAATTCTGAATCTTCTTGCTTGATTTTGAAAATATCTTTCATTCTATTTTCGACTTTTTGAGCTCCCGAATGTGCTTTGATAAATGAATCTTCAATCTCAACAAAATAATTTATAGAATTTTCAGGTAAGAGAGAATACCATGTCAATGCTCCCTTGGTGAGTGTTTCATCAAATTTCTTGACCAATACTGATTCGATTTCTTTTTTGGTCAAATCGTTGCCTTTCACACTGGTAGTGAATGCAGTCACGTGGTCTCGTGGATCAGTTGTGCCATCATACTTTGGAATATCAGGCATTTTAAACTTCTTCGGAATTGGCACCGGAGAAGCACTAGTCTTCCAAGGCTGTTGTGAGTATTTGTCCATGTCTATCCCTTTAATTACAGGGTGTACTCCAGGTATTTGCTCTATGCAATTGATTTGTTCCTTAAGCTGCTTCTAAGGGGTTAGAACTAAAACTTTTAAATCAGAATTAACTATGTAACCTGGTTCGTCATCATGAGACACGCTTGGAGTTCCACCAGTGCCTGAATAAACGAGCCTAGAACATGGTTTTTCCAATGTATTCTGATTCGGAGGTTGCGTTGGTGGCGCAACTGGCAACTGGCTAGTAAAAGCATAGAGAGCATTACTGACTTGTTGAGCAATTAGATTTTTTAAGGCATCATTGAGTGTTAGTTCGTTCACAACTCCAGCATTTTGAATCGCTTCGACTTCGTTCTGATTTGCAACCCCATTAATTGTCTCAGAGCCATCTGGAGTTCCTTATCGTGATTGACGTTATGAATCACGTGGTGAAGGGGGTGGAGTCTTGTTGCCCGCATCATTTTCTTGTTGTTGAAGACCTTATTGACTGTTGTCGTTGATATTTGACATAGTAAGTTATTTGATGAGAGAATTGACTTAAGAAAGCAAAATGATTATCAGATTTCCGGTAACGGAACCATTTTGTTTAACTAAAAAGTGAAATTTCGGTCAAAGCTTATTTTAAAAGAACTCGAGTTACTAATAATCAAATAGAAATGAGAATAATGGATGTAAATAAAAATTGAAAAAAAAGCAAAGTAAATCAGTATATTTCAACAGTATTTCTTGTCCTTACACAATGATCAAGCTTCCCCTTTATAGCTATTTCTAGATGATACGTTTTGCCATTGTCATAATATGGTCATTATAGACAATTAAAGGCATTTAATGTTGCGTTATAAATGGTAATCATTGTAATTCAATGTAGATTCTCTGACGTTTTTGGTATTTAATGTCTATTAAATACTGTATCCGTACCTTCTTTTGCTATCGAGTTCATTTCTTTATCTTGATTCTTGACCATAAAGAGATACGAGCATCGAGTTTGTAAAGAGGTGCGAGCATCGAATCTTTTGAATCTTTGCTCGTGTCTGTTGTAACTTGTGTCTTTTTATTCTTTGTTAGTCCTTATTCTTTGACTAATCTACGTGTCATGACATGTCACCTTTAAAACAAATTTAATATTTTTCCTACTGCACTAACAATTGCGGGAGGAAATGGAGATTGGGATATGTGATATGGAATTGCAGGTTTATATATTTGCATGCAAAATATAATTTTTTGTCAAGTTTATGAACATAAGCAAACTAATCATTATGGTGACGGTGATAATAACATTCCAACCTGAAACATGTATGGTATATGTGTGATCACTTAATCTATTAATTTAGCTAATAAATAAAAGTAATTTCGTTTTTATCAATGTTAGGTAACGGACCTCGGGGTGGGGTAAAGACCCCCACCCCAGAAAAAGGAACACAGTGAGGAGATGTGATGTACTGAAGACGTTCTCCTAAACCATTCTGAGTGGTCATTCCTATGGAAAATGAAAATTGTGCAGACTAAAATCTGTAGATGCAGATAAGAATATTATTCGGCTGAATGGTATTGTCCATTCTTAATTTTGAACTAACTTTGAAATATTAAGTTGTAAATGGTCAAGTATGAGTCTAATCTTGATCCTCCAAAATTTCGAAAGTTAACCGATCTATACTTTAAGCTACTTCTTCAGAAGAATATATATTGTGCAAATCTTGTTTAGCGATCTTGTTGGGCATTTGCATCTATATCAACCTTTTGGGTTATGTTTTAACTTATGTTTGTTTTATAAAAAAATTGTAATCATATTTACTTTTTCGCGAACTGCAGTATACGGGCTAAAGTAGCAAAGATAATCACGCAAAACTTCAGCATTCCAATAAACGTGCTTGAAGTAACAAAAATTGTTGAACCAAGTGTGCTGAAGTTTTTGTTTGTAATTGCTGGCATTATAGTGCTGAAGTTTTGTTCTCTATTTGTTGAAGTTTATTTGTAATTGTTGAACTTAAGCATTCTAGTAGCTGAGTTTTGTGATGCTGAAATTATTTAGTTCATTTGTAAAAACTTCAGTACTAAATACGCTGAAGTTTTTTTGACCTGGATAAGCTTTTTCAAAAACATCAGCAAAAGATGCTGAAGTTATTTAGTTCATTTGAAAAAACTTCAGCACTAAATAATTTGAAATTTCTTTTGTCCTGGATAAGCTTTTTAAAAAATTTCAGCAGAAGATGCTGAAGTTATTTAGTTCATTTGTAAAAACTTCAACACTAAATAAGCTGAAGTTTTTTTGTCTTGGAAAAGCTTTTTCAAAAACTGTAGCAAAAGATGCTGAAGTTATTTAGTTCATTTGTAAAATATTCAACAATATATAAGCTGGAGTTTTTGAAAAAGCTTATATGGTTTTTTGACTCATACAATCATATATTGGATCTTCATTTTTTTCTTCTTTCTGGACATTTTTATAGAGCAGATGAGTAATTACATTAGAAATCAAATAATCATAAAGTTCAAGTGATATAAAAGTGAAACTATCACTTTAACCCTACAGATCAATTCATTTGATTCAAATGAAAAAAAATTACATCAAAAATGCGAAGAAAAAAAATTGTGCAACTTATGTTTGTTGATTCATTGATAAGTCCTAATCAATTTATTGGGACTTAAATCTCAATTCCCAATGAAGACTAAATGCTAATCTATGTTATCATACTAAAAATATTTTAAGAAAACGAAGAAGGGAATGAAAAAAGAGAAAGTGGACTGAAATTATTTAAAAAGTAGTTATAAATTAAAAGAAATTAAAAAATAAGTATAAATTAAATGCTAGCAACTAAATAAAATATCCCGTGTAATTTTTACAATCTTGTTGAATACAATTTTAGCTTAATAAAGTGTATCTTCTACTCCATCTTATTATATAGTAAATATTAAATTTCATCATTATATGTGACCGATATTGCAAATAAATAGTAGCACGTTGGTCCATTAAAATAGACATAAGAAAAAATTATACAATCCACGTATTTAATTTAAAGGTGACAAACGGGTCTTTCAGTCCCATCCGGGTCGTAATTTTTTCGATCCGTTCAGGTTCTGGTCCGGGCCGGATCGGGATAAGCAGAACGTGTTTCTTAACGGGCCGGGTTTGTTCGGGTTAAAATTGAACCATACGGGTAACGGGTTGAAGGGGGCCGGGTCGGGTTTAGTATATTTTTAATTTTTTTTAAAATTAAGTATAACTATTACGTTATAATTATATTAATACTTTGTAATAATTGAATGAATACAAGTAAGATGGGGAAAAATTGCACTTATTGCAATTTGCAAGTGCTATTTTATTTCTCAATTTCAAATTAATAAGTAGAAAATGAAATGTTTACATTTTTTCTAACAAGTAAACTAGTGAAGTAGTAATTTCAAATGTTTTTCATCGCCTTAGCAAGTTCATCATAATCAATATCTCTAAGTCCAAGTTCTTCGTCTTCTGGGCTATCAACATCTTCCTTTCCTTAATTTCTTCGTTCCGGTCTAATACAATCTCTGAAACATACTAAAACTTACAAAGCATTGCTTCCCAACTGAAAGTCTGTAAATAAATCAAGGCCACTTTTAGAAATTATTGACTCATTCTATGGGATAGACAGCTCTCATATTTCTTGTAAGTGTTCCAGTCCCTCCTAAATTTGCTCTGGTCAAATGTTGAAAAGTTTCGTTACAAAATTTGCACTTAAAACTATTAGTACCTTCTATTATTTCAAAAAATTTCTATACCGGACTTCTTCTTTTACGATTAGAAGTCGGAGCCACTGGTGGTCTTCTACCCCTTGTAGCACTAGCATCTCCAACTACAATACTACCAACATTTCCACTGCTAGGTGTAGGTGGTATCTCATCTTATATTCCAATTTCATTATCTTCTATTCCAAAATATTCTTGTAATTGTTCATAATCAATATCTACATCTTGCTTATTAGGCGATGATTCAGAAACATATGTTATTGGGTCATTACTATTACTACCAGAAGTTACAGAGCTACCTTTTTTTATTTTCACACCTAGCAGCATTAAACATATTGTAAAAATGAAAATATAAGCTAAAATTAAAGATGCAATTAAAATATTAAATAAGAGAAAGAGTTGGAGGGAGTGCACCGAATTCGACAATAAATTGAGCACTTGATTACGCAAATCCGGTGTTACCACGAACAAACTTCAAGCAAGTATTTCAATTTTAAACTTCAAGCTTCAAATTCCGAATGACAAATTGCGATAAATTAAATTCGGAAAAAGAGTGACAAATCATATATATCTTGCAAATTGAAGGGAAGAGATAGATTGATAATTTGAGAATTGAGATTGAGATAAGAATTTTGAGTGAAGAAATGAAGAAGAGATGAGGGTATTTATAGATTTTAAGAAGAGTTAATATTGTAAATTAATAAATACAAAAAGTAATGAAAAAATGGCCATGTTTGCAAAATTGTCCGTTGGCCAACGGTAATGTGGGCCCCACATATTCAAAAATCAAAAAAAAAATTTACCGTTGAACCTGGCCGGTCCATACCGGTTCACGGTACTGTTGAATCTACCGGGCCGATCCGGTCCCGTTCCGATATCAAAAAATCCTAACAGACCAACCCCTACCACCTAGAACCCAGCCCAGCCCAGCCCTTGCTAACCGGTCCGGTCCGGTTCCGATTTTTGCCGGTCCAGTCCGGTTCAGGCCCGAATTAACCCGGTCCGGTTGACACGCTTAATTTAATTATCTTTGACAGAATTTCTAGCCCACCTTCAAAAGACCAAGTTATGAAATAATATGCGAATTGTCAAACCAAACAAACACAAAGGTTGTATAACAATTACGTCTTTAAGGGAGTGTTTGGTGCGAAAAAATTTTCAATTTTTTTATATTTGATTGGCTTATATTTTACAAAATATTTTTTTATAAATTTATCTTCTTTTAATTAGAAACAAATATTTTTTTTATCAAGAGAAGGAAAAATATTTTCCAAAACTCCTTCTCAATATTTTTCACCCTCACCAACCTACCCCCTCTCAAAAAAATGTTCTTTTCTTCAAATTTCAGTTTTACCGTTACCACCCCCGGTATTACCCCTCCACCCTACCCAAGTCCACCCCCACCCTCTACCCTACAAAAAAATTCTTTTTTTACCTTATTTTTTTTGTAATTCTAAATTTCTGTTTTTTTATTTTTTTGCATCACCCACACCACCCACTCCAGCGGCCCCCCCCCCCCCCCCCGCACAAAAAAATTTGCTTTTTTGTAATATTAGTTTTTTTTTCGCTTTTCTGTCTCTACCAACCCCCCGTCCTCCCCCCCCCCCCCCCCTTACCCCGGAGAAAAATATTTTTTAATATATTATTCAATTTTAGTCTTTTTATTTAGCGGTTTAAAGATTAGAAATTTTACAAGTTTCAAAGTTATAAGTTCGGAGATTTATGTGTTTGGAAGTTTATGGATTTAGAAATTAGGCGTAATGACTTTTCGACCACCTAAACTTGCACCACATTTTAAATCCGATATATGAACTTTCAATTTTTTCATTTTAACACCTCAACTCGACCGATTATTTATAAGTGAACACCTCTGACCGCTGACTATGCTTATGTGGCAGTAACATAGCTGATATGGTCAAAGTGCGTACTAATTATGCAGAAAAAGAGCGTGGCTCGAATTACTGTATTTAAAATATTAAATCTAAATTAAAAAAAGAAAAAGTAAATGAAAATAAATAAAAAATAAAAACATCCTAAATCATTTGTCCCGTAACCACTATGTTATCTTCTTCCTTACAACCCCCTACCCCCTCCCTACTCCAAATTTGTTTCTCGCCCAATTTCTTTCTCTCCACAGTTTCTCCTCCACCCTCCCCTCCAATTTCTTTCTTCCCCAATTTTTTTCTCCCAGCAATTTCTTCTTGTACTCCCCAAAGTATGGTGACAACAATGTTTCCGACTTTTTTTTGGTCAGCTGAGACTACGAAATTATTAAAAATTTTCGGGGATGGAAAGTAATAGGTTCTCAAGGAAGTCTATTAGTTTTGATTTTGACGAATGTCACAAAGATGTAATTTGTTCGATAAAAAATCTTGTCGGAATGGCTTTGATACTTTTTGAGAAATCTGATGATTTGTTTGGACTAATTTTTATACTGAGGTTTAGTCAAGGTATGTATTAGGATATGAATTGATCATATTTGAAGTTTTACTATTGAAAATAGTGGTTGGGCAAGGAAAGGTTTTGCTAGAGCTATAGTGGTAAAGGAGGAAAAAGAACAAAAATTAAAAATTTGATAAATTAGTTTTAAAAAGGATGGGACCCAGATATTACAAATATCAAATGATAAATGGTCTTAGTATCTGACGTAGTATTCATATTAGGATTTTGAGATACACGCCCCGAGGGAGGGGTTTATTCTAAGTATTTTAATCGAGTTGGGGGTGCTAAAATTAGAAAATCGGAAGTTCATGTATCGGATTTAAAATTTGATGCAAGTTTAAGTGGCCCAGAAGCCATTACGCATAGAAATTATAAAGTTTATGGGTTTGAAATTTCGCGGTTTCGAAAGTTTAGCGATTCGAAGTTTATGAAAAATATGGGTGCGAAAGGTAGTTGGTTTGAAAGTTTATGGCTTCATGTTTATTATATCTAAATTATTTATGAATATTATTGAAAAGTCATTTTTCTTAATTTGCGTATCAAACACCGGAAAATAAATAAAATTACTACTTATTTTCCAAAAACCTATTTTCTTGAAAAATAATTTTTCATGTAAAACACTTTCCGTTATACCAAACTCATCCTAAGAATTAAAATTTCATGAGTTAAATTTTTATAAATAAAAAAAAGAATACTATTAAATCTGTTGAGCATTATCATTAAAGGTTCAATTATTTTTCTTACACATACATTAACGCGCGCGTGTCAAAATTACTGAATTCACCAAAACCTATTAAATCTATCCGATTCGTCTCGGCGGGTAACAAGTTTAATTTATTATTTTCAGAAGAAACGCAATGCAAATAACAAAAATTTGCATTTTCTATTTCCAGAAAAGCAAACCCCATACTAGAGGTATCATTGGATATTTGAAAACCGAATAACGATCGAACAATATCGCATCGAACTAATTTTTAGGTTTTTTTAAAAAAAATTATGAGTTTTATATAAATCTAGAACTGTACTGATAATTAGGGTAAATATTTTATTTTATAAAAATAAGCCGAAAAATACCAAACCATACAAAATATATTTTACATATGAAAAATATATTTATATAGTAAGTTTTAAAAAAATAATGCATTAAAAATTTTGATCTTGGATTATGAAAATTATTACAAGCCAACAAGTAATTAAATTAAAAATACTAATTTCTAAAGCCTATTATGCTATTTCTACTTAAACTAAGTTATTTCAAGTATCTTAGTAAGACACAAGTATTCTAGCGATTATGAGTAGCAAACTACAATGTATTGAATATGTTTCCTTTCATATAATTTAGATTTATCTTTTTGAATATATAATATTATAGACATTATTCTTGACTCCTAGCTTGATAACATCTTTCTACTCATGTTATTTATATTTTTTTTGCATTTGATTGGTTTCTATTACGCTATTATAGTATAGTTGATGGATTTATACTCTACTAACCTTTCATTTTTCTTTAATTCATCACCCTTTAAACGCTAAAAATATCAAGAGAATTTTGCTACATCCTATATAAAAAGAACATATGTTATTGCATTCTACTTCAACTGGTGAATTTTACATAATATTTTTAAAAAAAATCGAAAATTAACCGAACTATACCGGTACCGAAGAGAAATTAACATGATTGGGACAGGTTTAAAAAGTCTAATTTTGGCTATATATAATAGAATAACCGAAAAATTGGTATGGTATAAATAATCGGCGGAACCGAATCATTGACATCCCTACCCCACACCAAATACTAGGATTAAAAAATCAGCTTACTTTGAGAAATATTTTTTCGCAAAAGTATTCTTGCGTGAGAAGCAGTTTCCTACACACGGCATTGGGGTAAGATGGATGAAGTGGAGGTTAGCATCTGGAGTATTGTGCAACAAGAGAGTTCAACTGATACTCGAAGGTAAGTTCTATAAAGCGGTGGTTAGACCGGCCATGATATATGGGTTAAGAAGTCGCATATCCAGAAGATGAATGTAGTAGAAATGAGGATGTTGAGGTCGATGTGCGGACATACTAGGATGGATAAGATTAGGAATGATGATATTCGGGAGAAAGTATGCGTGGCTCCTATTAATGACAAGATGCGGGAAGCGAGGCACAGATGAGTCGGGCATATTCAGAGGAGAAACCGAGATGCTATGGTAAAGAGGTGCGAACGGCGAGCGCACGAGAAGAGGTAGAGGGCGGCCTAGAAGTATTGGGAGAGGTGATCGGGCAGGATATGACGATGCTTCATATTACCGAGGACATGACATTTAATAAGAATATGTGGAGATCGAATAATAAGGTTGTAAATTATGAGGTAGTTGAGTTTTGCATTATATCATAACTTTGTTGGATTAGTTTGGTAGGGGTACAATTTCATTTTTGCTTTGTATCTTTCTTCTGAATTTGATGTTAGTTCATATTTTACCTATTTTTCTTATTATTTCTGTGGTGTTGCTGATTTTATCTCCTTTGGCTTTTTGTCCTCTTGAGCCGAGGGTCTTTCGGAAATTGCTTCTTTATTCCTTCGGATAGTGGTAAAGTTTGCGTACACACTACACTCCTCAGTTCTACTATTGAGATTTTACTGAGTTATTATTATTATTATTGCTATTATTAATTTGAAAAATATTCCTGAACAACAATTAGTGTTTGACCAAGATTTTGTATATTTATAAGTATATTTTCTCAAAAATACTTATGAAAAGAAATTATGTTTTTATGCTTTTTCAAAATTGATTCTACTTCTATTTAAAAGTAATTTTTTTTCTTTTTAAAAGCTCGGCTACACTTTTACTTGACAAAAAATAATTTTTGAGAAGAAAAAACACCTTTTAGCTTTGGAAAAGCTTGGTCAAGTAACCTATTTGTCACGAACATATTGTTAAACTCCATGACTTCTTTCTTTGACATTCATGGAAAAACAAAAAGAAATAAAACAAAAGAAACCCTTTTTTAGTCCATTTAAACAAGCGAAGGAAATGGAGATAACCGCCATAGACATAACCAAAAACCCAAGAAAGCCAGCGCTCTTGCAGCCCAAGGAAACAACACGCGGCGACGGAAAGGACTAATGGGGCCAAAATAAGCAGCCAATAATAGCACGAAACGTCGAGAGGAAAACCGTGGAGGAAGGATGAAGAATATTTAGATTTGCGGGAGCCGAAAAAGAAAAACTTTGATATTTTATGGAAGATGAAATGAGGGCCGTTGTCTGCAGAACAAACAGAAGGAGGGAATCCAATCAGGCGGTGCTGATTTGACGGCCGTCTCCCGACGTCAATGACAATGTCCGAATCATTCATCATCAATACTTTCGTGTGGGGCGGCAACTCATAGTGCATTACACGTCACTCGTACCATCTTTGTCTCAAATATACTTTTGAGTTGTGAGCTTACGAGCGTAAACCTATATAGTTTGGTAAATAAATATCTATCTGAACGTACTACTACTAATTAAGAAAACTTCAATAGTTTGGTAAAAGTAATTGCTTTGTTACATTTAGCTTACACTGTAACCACCACTAACAATCCACTGTACTGTTTAGTTTCTAGTTAAAAATTTATCCAAAAATGTGATTCATAATTATGTTTCGTTCGTATCCTAAAGCAAGGATTATCGTAGTATTTCAGTCGGTTCAAATAGTGGTGGAACCAGAAATTCTGATAAGAAATAATGACCAATCCAACATGATTCGAACATGTATTTTTTTTATGTTAGGGAAATTCAAAAATTTATATATGTTTTAACTTTATTTATGCCAACCGAGGGTCTACCGAAGCTGTATTTCTACCATTCTAAGGTAGATGTAAGGTTGCATATATCTTATATATCTTCTTCATACCTTATTTGTAGGAAATTATTGGGTTTATTATTGTTGTTATTTATTCTAGTTTTGCAGTTTAATTTCCGTCAAAGCATGTGGCTCCTCCACTGGGATCCAGCAGCTTAAAATATGTGTATGTAGTTGAAATCTAATTAAGATTGTACTAAATTTGCATCCATTTTCAATATGAAGTATAGATGTTAAAGTAGGTAAAAAAAATGTAGATGTAAAGTATAGTTAACATCCTTTTAGTCCTATATTATGAAATTAGTTCTTTTTAATTTAGTACTAAAGAATAAGTTGACATGCACATTAATTATGGAAAAGAGATATAATAAACGTAAAATTGCAGATTATGATTTATAAGCTTAATCAAGAAAGGAGTGTCCTTTACTGTGTGCTTGATTTTACATTTACTAATTAATTAAAAGAAGAGAGCAAAAAAGTAAGCTTATTTTCAAGTCTCGTTAGGACCAACTAAGAACAACGTAAGTGGGATGAATTGAATTACGTTTGTTTATTGACAAGTTGGTTACTTGAAGCTTCCCACTTTCTTCCTACCTGCACATAATGCTTTCCATCTCGTTACTATAATATTCTATCATCTGTCACTTTATGTTTCTAGTGCTTTGACGATGCAGCAAAGAAAATAAAAATAAGGTCCATGTTTAAAGATATAGTTAAATCTTCTGTGACCAATTATTTATGAGCATTGTGCCCTTCAGTCAATCATTATCAAAGAAGATTTAACAAAGATAAACTTAAGTTCTCCACTCTACTATTCTTAATGGAGTGATTTAATTCCGTACATTACGGTCATTTAGCACACAAAAAATTCTCTTTTATTTATAATAGAGACGCAAAAGTGTAATACACAACAAAGGAGTCCAGGTCAAATATCGTTTTTTATGGTGGGACAAGAGATTTTAAAGCCATTTCCATTACTTTTTCGTAACCTTGAACTCCATATGACAAACCTAAATAATTTATACCAAACCGGTTCAAAAGTGATGCCAGTCATTTTCTTTGTCTCCATGCATAGAAAAGGACGTAATTTAAAAGCACCATAAACTGACAAGAAGCAATATGGCATATAATTCAAGCAACTTAAGACTAATTGCAGTTCTTTCAAAGTAGCCAATATGGTTCAGGTACATAACAGCAGATAAAAATAAAAGCCGCTAGCATTTCCTGAACCGCATAGCACCTAGTGAGGCATATTTTGGGGACTGGAGATGAATAAACTAAAGGTTACAACAATATTGCCATAGCAATCTGGTTAATGGGGGTGTCTCAATCAGTTCATAGGGATCATGTCCATTTTCATTCGTTCAGCTTGCACACATCGACAAACTTCTGCACTGCATTGTGGTATTGAGTTCCCTGCAACAGCATCATGTAATAGACGAACAGAGCAATGAGCTAAAGAAGAGAAGAGGAAGAAGAAAAAATAACAAATAAACACCAAGCCTTGTTGGTATATAAAAGAATGGAAATGATGGGGGTGCGAGGTTGAAGGGCAGAGTAGACAACCACCCAACACACAAAAATATATGCATCTACATTGAGTTTTCGATGCATTGATATAATGTGAACATGCAATTCTTTAGGGTAATGAACATTCTCTTAGTTTCTAAAAAACAGAAATATATTTTTATTCTTGTAATTAATCTAAACAAAAAGAACATCCACGGTATTGAAAATAAACTGATGGTGGCAAAAGATTTCCCTTCCTCTCATTATTGAAGTTATTTATCGACAAAAAAACAGCTAGTTTTTTTAGGGGGAGAGGACATCAGGGAATCCCGTGGGCTTCTAGTCCAACTCTAGTTGGCGCACAGATCCAAAGGGTCTAGGGAGAATGGGTTCATCCCTCTACTTTTCCCCCAACTTAAATACTGGCTTTCTCCACAGCAGGATTCGAACCCAGTGCACTAAACCACACATCAAGTGTCGCGTCCTCAACACTATTCAATTGCCTTGGGACCAGAAAAAAACAGCTATTTATTCCATTCTGATCTATTATCCCATTTACCATGGCAAATTTCCCATGCATTCTAACTGAAAACCCAACAGCCCATAACATTGTGTGACCAGATATATCAAAACAATCCCAGACCAAACTGCCAACCTGTGGTTGCAGTAATCATTGGAAAAGATTAAACCTTGCCAGCCTCAGAGGGTACTATTCAGCAATCCACTATGCACACAGCAGCAAGAGACTGTGTAGTGGGGAAAGAAAAATGCAGTAACAAGAAGTTGCAATGCCTGAGGACAAATATAAAGTGTCGAAGCTGGAGGCAGCATAGCCACAAACCTCTGGTGGAGGGACTGGCTTGATAATTGTAGGAGGAGGCTATTGTTAGCAGATTGAGAACATTTTCTCCGTTATCCTTTTTCTATTTATTTTTTTAATTTTCTGGGGGGTCGTGGGAGAGCAGGGAGGCACTGTTGATGGCACTGATGTAGTCTGCTAGATTGGCTGCTAATGACTTTGGGAGCCCAGAAAAAAAGCATATTTTGTTGTTTCTGAAAGAAGTTCAATGCCTTTTATTTTCCATGAAAACATTACCTGTTTTCATCAAGTAAAAAGAACAAAATGTGAGGAAATTTTATAAAAGCTTTAGTATCACTGGTTGCCGCTAGGATTCTTCACAATCAGCAATATGATTTAGAAAGGCCAAAGAAGATACATAACTCTAAACGAGCATCCCATATATAAGATGAGGACATAGGCGAAAAGAAAAGGGCATAGCAACAGAGTGATGCTTTTCTCAGACTCAGTTCTGCACTCTGCTATTCTGGTATATGCTATTTTTACATCGCAGCAATATGGGGAAAAACTTGAACTTTATATTGGGCTGATAACCACACTCCACCAATATAAGATCCCACATTGTGTTATCTTCTTAAAACAATGAAATGGACAAATATAATTTGGATTATGGTTATCAATTTCGTAAACCAATATTGATACCTAATCAAACTAACCCAGTAACAACAACAATAACTACCCAGTATACTCCCACCAGGTGGGGTCTGGGGAGGGTAATATATAGACAAGCTTTACCCTACCCGAAAGGGTAGAGAGGTTGTTTCCAATCGACCCCCGGCTCATAGGATAAAAGGAAAAACAGCAGTAAAACACAAACAAAGACAAAAACAAAAACAATAGAGCATTAGTAACTCCAGCAGAAATAACGTAAATAGCGTAAATAATTATCTAAACATACGAAACATAAATACAATCGCATGCAATAATATCATACAGTAACTACCATAACTAACAGCCATAGGGGGGACATAAGCTAAAACACAAATCATCTATGGGTAACCTTGCTGACCCACACCCAACCCCGGATGAGGCGTACGAAAAACTCTAGGAGCCCCTATCCTACAACCCTGATTCTAGACCTCCAGACTTTCCTATCAAGGGTCATGTCCTCGAAAACCTGCCTTCTAGTCATGTCCTGCCTAATCACCTCTCCCCAATACTTCTTAGGCCTCCCTCTGCCTCGCCGACCGCCAACAATCTCCAGCCGCTCGCAGCTCCTCACCGGGGCATCGGGACTTCTCCTCCGCACATGCCCGAACCACCTCAGCCTCGCTTCTCGCATCTTCTCATCCACCGGGGCCACCCCCACCTTCTCTCGAATAACTTCATTCTTAATCTTATCTAGCCTGGTGTGACTGCACATCCACCTAAGCATCCTCATCTCCGCAACCTTCATTCTCTGAACATACGAGTTTTTCACGGGCCAGCACTCTGCCCCATACAACATCGCAGGTCTAACCACGGCTCTATAGAATTTCCCCTTGAGTTTGTGTGGAACTTTCCTGTCACACAGGACTCCTGATGCAAGCCTCCACTTTGACCACCCCGCTCCTATACGATGAGTGACGTCCCCGTCAATCTCTCCGTCCCCCTGAATCACAGACCCAAGATATCGGACACTGTCCCTTTTGGCGATGACCTGAGAACCAATCATCACGTCCCTGCCTTCTTCGCTCGGCTCGGCGCTAAACTTGCACTCCAGGTACTCTGTCTTAGATCTGCTTATTTTAAAACCTTTAGACTCGAGAGTCTGTCTCCATACCTCTAACCTTTCAATAACACCGACCCTCGTCTCATGTATTAATACTATGTCATCAGCAAATAGCATACACCAAGGCACATCCCCTTGAATATGTCGGGTTAGAGCATCTATCACTAAGGCAAACAAGAGGGGGCTCAGCGCCGATCCTTGATGGAGCCCCATAACCACAGGAAAATGGTCTGATTCGCCACCCACCGTCCTAACCCTAGTCTTAGCTCCATTGTACATGTCCTTGATTACTCTGATGTAGGCTTCCGGCACGCTCTTCGCCTCCAAGCACCTCCACAGCACCTCCCTTGGGACCTTGCGCCTTCTCCAAGTCGATAAGCACCATGTGTAGGTCCTTCTTCTTATCCCTGAATTGCTCCGCCAGCCGCCTGACAAGGTGGATAGCCTCTGTAGTGGAGCGGCCCGGCATGAAACCGAACTGGTTCTCAGATATAGATGTCACCTCCCTCACCCGCGCCTCAATCACCCTCTCCCAAACCTTCATCATGTGACTTATTAATTTGATACCCCTATAGTTGTTGCAGCACTGGATGTCCCCTTTGCTCTTGTACAAGGGCACCACTGTACTCCATCTCCACTCATCCGGCATCCTTTTGGTCCTGAAGATCGCATTGAACAACCTGGAGAGCCACTCCCCTCCTGACTTACCCATGCACTTCCAGAACTCCACCGGGATCTCGTCAGGCCCGGTCGCTCGACCCCTACTCATCCTACGCAAAGCCCCCATGACCTCCTCCACCCTAATGCGCCTGCAGTACCCAAGGTTTCTATGTTGCTCTGAATGCCCCAGCTCCCCTAGCTCTATGTTACGATCCCTCTCCTCGTTAAGTAAGTCCCAGAAGTACGCCTGCCACCTCTGTTTGATTTGAGATTCCCCCATCAGAACTCTACCATCCTCGCCCTTAATACACCTAACTTGGTCTAGATCACGTGCCTTCCTTTCCCTTGCTTTAGCTAACCGGAATAACTTCTTATCCCCGCCTCTCTCCCCTAGTTCCCCGTACATGCGACCAAACGCCGCGTTTTTAGCTTCCGTGACTGCCATCTTTGCTTCTTTCCTCGCCACCTTGTAGATCACCATGTTCGCTCTCCGTTCTTCCTCGCTTGTGCTCCCCGCCAACCTAGCGAACGCCGCCTTCTTCACCTCCAATTTTCCTTTGACTATATCGTTCCACCACCAATCACCCTGATGTCTGCCTGAATATCCCTTGGCTACCCCGAGCACGTCCCGTGCTACCCCCCTAACCAAGTTCGCCGTCACTGTCCACATAGCGTCCGCTTCCCCAGAACTTCTCCAAGCTCCGCCCTCAACTAACCTCCTTTCCAACTCCTGTGCTTTCTCCTTAGTCAAAGCACCCCATCTAATCTGCGGTTGTCCCCGGGCGCCCCTCCTCTTCCTCTTCATCCAGAGACCGACATCCATCACTAGGAGTCTATGAAGAGTTGAAAGAGACTCTCCCGGAATAACCTTGCAGTCCTTGCACATACCCCTATCGCTCCTTCTGATGAGGATGTAATCAATCTAAGTCCTCGCCGCCGAATTCTTGAAGGTGACCAAATGCTCCTCCCTCTTCTGAAATGCCGAGTTTGCAATCAGAAGCTCGGAAGCCCTGGCGAAATCAAGCAGCGAAGTGCCTCCTCCGTTCCTAACCCCAAAGCCGAAGCCACCGTGCACCTCATCATAGCCACCAGCATCAGCCCCAATATGACCATTAAAGTCCCCTCCAATAACTAACTTCTCAGATTGGGGAATACTACTCACCAGATCATCCAAGTCCTCCCAAAAGCGCCTCTTAGCCTCCTCGTCTAAGCCCGCTTGCGGCGCGTAAGCGCTGATGACGTTGAGGACGCAACCCCCAATAACCAGCTTAATAGACATTAACCTATCATTCACTCACCTAACCTCGACCACAGACTCCTTTAGGTCCCTATCTACCAAGATGCCCACTCCATTCTTACCTCTCACGACCCCAGAATACCACAGCTTAAACCCATCTACATTCCTCGCCTTCGACCCTTTCCACCTAGTCTCCTGGACACACGCTATGTTAACCCTCTTCCTCTGAAGAACCTTCGCCAACTCTATGGACTTACCCGTCAGAGTGCCTATGTTCCATGCCCCAATCCTTAATCTATGGGCGTCCGCTACCTTCTTCCCACCCTTACCTCCCACAGGACCACCCCCTGCTCCCCTACTCACTCCCGCCCCCGCCCCACCCCCGAGGACATGACCTTACGCTATCATCCCCCGCCTCGGCCACTATCCCTCCAACCGACTTTGGGGAACTGTGGCGCACACACGCACTATAACGAAATACGCAAAAAGGTACAAACTAGATAGCAACAGAATAGACCTCACTCGAAATGCTAGCTAAAATATGTAAAAAGGTGCACAAAGTAAACAAGAGAGCGGGAGGTACCAACTCCCGGTGGAAAAACCTGAAAGTATGCTTTGATGCGCCCAAGTTTTCCTGAAGCTTCGTGTAGTCCTATTGCGTCCTGCCGCGAGTCTGGACGGGAGTCACCGGGAGTACTGTGGCTTGCCGGAAATCCTCGCCGGTAAAATAGTCACCTGTCCAAGAAAACAGAACACACCCACACACACCCACAAAAAAGCAGAGGAGAGAATAGAAAGAAAAGAGCAGGAGTTGCCGGAAAAAATTTCCGGCGAAAAGCAAGAATCAAAGCACAAAATCAGAGATCTTGATTTTCGCTAAGTTCTTCACCGGAAACCTAGTTCAATAATTTGTATATCCAAAAAACTATGTTATTCTTCAGCAAACAATAGGACTTCGAAAAATAGAGTTTACGTTGATTGAATTCACAGATTTAAGGCAGAACACAATTGATTGGATCAATGGATATAAATCAGCAAGAAATATGATAAACTAAAACCTGAAGAAACGAATCAGTTTGTATTAGACCTGTCTAACGGGCCGGTTTGACCCGGGACCGGACCAGACCGGCCCGGTTCTTAAGGGGTGGGCTGGGCTGGGTTGGGGGGGACGGGTTAGAACGGTTAGGATTTTAGAAGTAGGACCCGGGACCGGACCGGCCCGGTAAGCCAAACAGTGCTTGAACCGGTCGACCCGGACCGGGACCGGAACGGTACAACGGTCAAAATTTTTTTTTCTGCACATGTGGGCCCCACAGGACCGTTGGCAACGGTCCAGAACCGTTGGCCAACGGGAGTATTTTCAGAAATGGCCACTTTTTTATTTTTTTGTATTTATTAAATTACATTATTAACCCTTCTTAAAATCTATAAATACCCTCCCCTCTTCTTCATTTCCTCACTCAAAATTATCAATTTCTCTCTCAATTCTCAAATTATCAATCACTCTCTTCTCTTCAATTTTCAAGAATTCATATTCTAATTTTATAATTTTATTGTCTTTGTTTTTCCGAATTTAATTTATCGTAATTTCTCATTCGGAAATCGGAATTCTAAGCTTGAAGTTCAAGTGCTCAACATTGAAATACTTGTTTGACGTTTGTTCGTGGTAACACCGGATTTGCGTAATCAAGTGCTCAATTTATTGTCGAATTCGGTGCCCTCCCTCCAACTCTTTCTCTTATTTAATATTTTAATTGCATATTTGATTTTAGCTTATATTTTAATTTTTACAATATGTTTAATGCTGCTAAAAGAGCGTGTAGAAAAGTTACTGGTAAGGGTGGAAGTAAAAAAAGAGGTAGTCCTGTAGCTTCTGGTAGTAATAGTAATGACCCAATAACACATGTTTCTGAATCATCGCCTAATTTGCAAGATGTAGAAATTGATTATGAACAATTACAAGAAGATTACGGAATAGAAGATAATGAAATTGGAATAGCAGATGAGATACCACATACGCCTAGTAGTGGAAATGTTGGTAGTATTGGAGTTGGAGTTGCTAGTGCTACAAGGGGGTAGAAGACCACCAGTTGCTCCAACTTCTACTCGTAAAAAAAGAAGTCCTGTTTGGAAATTTTTTGAAATAATAGAAGGTACTGATAGAGTTAAGTGCAAACTTTGTAACGAAACGTTTAAACATTTGACCGGAGGTAATTTAGGGGGGACTGGGACACTTATTAGACATCTGTCGACTTTCCATTCTATAGAATGGGGAGCTAATGGGGATGGAAGTCAAACAACAATTAACCCTACTACCGGAGGTCTCCTAAAATATGATAAAATGAGGGATCGAGAGGAATTAGCGAAAATGATTGCTTTGGGTTGTCTACCTTTTTCTTTTGCTTCTTCCTCTTATCTTATTATGTATATTCAAAGGATATACAATCCTTTGTTTAAAGGTATCCCTAGAAGTACTTGTAGAGCAGATATCTTTAGACTTCACGGCCAATATCAAACATACATACGTTATTTGTTTAGTCACCTTCCTTCTAGAGTATGTCTAACTTCTGATATTGGCCATGCTGTTAATGGAAATGATTATTTAACAATTACATGTCATTGGATAGATGATAATACTTGTATGCAAAAACGTATTATTGCTTTTAAATATGATGAAGATCAGAGTCATACTGCTGCATTTATTAGTAGTACAATTATTGAAGTTGTTGAATTTTATAATCTAAACCAAAAAGTTTTGTGTATGTCTTTTGATAATGCTTCAAACAATAATGCTGCAGTTTCAATTTTAAAATTGCATTTGCAACCACCTCTTGATGATATTTTTCATGTTAGGTGTGCATGTCATGTTTACAATTTAATTGTTAAAAGTGGGCTCGATTTATTTTCAGTTGAGATTACTCAAGTTAGAAGAGCAGTTGGAGTTATTCAGGGAAATAATAGACAATCTAGAATAAAAGAATTTAAGAATAAGTGTATCCAGTATAACCTTACACCTAGATTCATGCCAGACGAAGTTGTAACTAGATGGAACGATACATATATACTTTTAAAATGTTGCTACAAATATAGATTTCCAATAACTGAAGTTGCTAATGCACATTGTACTGATCCTAGGCGTATGTTAACAACTGATACTTGGGAGGTCATTAGTGATGTTGTTAAATTTTTACATAAATTTTATACTGCTACTGTTGTGTTTTCTGGCGCATATTACACAACTGTTACTATGGCTTTAGTACATATAGCTGAAATTTCTTTGCTACTATATGAATTTAAGAAGAAACATAAATATACGGATGTTGTTGTAAATATGCAAGCGAAATTCAAAAAATATTTCTTTCCAATTCCTCCAGTTTACTTAATTGGTGCAGTTTTAAATCCTTCTATTAAAATGTCTGATTGTCACCAATTAATGAATGCTTTATATAGTTATATGGAGATTGGGGCCACTGAAAACCCAAATTTGTATGATTCTATGAACAAGCTAAATGAACATTTACAACATCTATATAATTATTATGCAACTCAATATGATAATTCTCGTGCTTCAACAGATGTAAATCCCGCTATGCAATGTAGCAGTTCTAATGTAGATGATGAAGAAGGCATTGATAGTTTTAATATTTTTTCAACTTTTTCTAACACTCAAAGTAGTAGCAGGAATATTGATGAACTTCAATTTTACTTGCAGAAGCAAAAGGAGCCTCGCACCAAGGAATTTTCACCGTTAGGCTGGTGGCATGAAAATGCAAAGCAATTTCCCGTTCTTTTCGCTATGGCTCGGGATGTCCTGAATGTGCCAATTTCCACTGTTGCATCCGAGAGTGCATTTAGCCAAGCAAGACAACAACTTGGAGACACACGCCACTCATTGGGAAGCAATGCTTTGGAAGTTTTAGTATGTTTAAGAGATTGGATTAGATCGGAACGAAGAAATCAATGAAAGGAAGATCTTGATAGCCCAGAAGACGAAGAACTTTGAGATAATATAACGCATGGAAACCCATCCGAATTTAACACGCCAGAAGAAGGTCAATCGGTTCATATTGATTACGATGAACTTGCTAGGGCAATGCAAAGAATTTGATGATTCCGATTACTACTAGTTTACTACTTGTTACAAAAGATGTAAAGTTTTTACTACTTAAGATACATTTTAGTTTTTCGATTTGAATTTAAGAAATAAAGTAGCACTTGCAATAAGTGCAATTTTTTTCCCATCTTTTGTTGTGTTCATTCAATTATTACAAAGTATTAATATAACTTAATATTTATACATAATTCTAAAAAAAAAATACAAAATAACGAAACCCGGCCCGGCCCGGACCTTTACAACTCGTAACCCGTACGGTTCAATCTTAACCCTTAACAACCCAGCCCGGTGAAAACCGGTACTGTTTGGAACCGGCCCGGCCCGGACCGGTAACCGGACGGGTCGAAAAAAAATCGACCCGGACCGGACCGGTGGAACCGGTTGACAGCCTTAGTTTGTATTGTAAATCAAATGCTATCGATTTCCACAACAGTCCAATTCAATCAAATTTTCTCGAGAAGTTATTTATTATCAGATTTTTCCGGTGACCGGAAACTGTGACGGAATATTGGGAACCGGCAGAGTACAAATAAAGAGATGAAATTAATTTGTTTTGGTTTCTATTCTTGTTTCTGTATGCAAAATCTTGTTCGTCTTTGATATGAAGAAAAAGAGATGAGAAGCCAGAGAGAGGAACAATCTGGGTCTTGATCGAATGAGATGCAATATGACCTAAAAGAACAGGTCTATCTGCAAAAAGGGAGGTATACTTGGAAAGGGTCTTTACCGCGATTAAATGCTAGTAATGTCTTTTTTCTAAAAAAATCTGATGAGGATGTTGTCCAAGCCAGCTTGTGCGTATATTTTTTTTTTTTTTTTTTGATGACTGAGAAATCCGTCTAGGGCCGATCCTTTGGACCAACCGCAGCTTTCCAACCTTGTGCGTATTTAGATAATCTATCGAGCAGTACTAATACAACTCACAAATACAGGTACCGAAAAACCTACCCACAAAGGCTGGAGCAAATGGACTCACGCTTATTATTGTAGCTAGGGTCCAAACCTAGGATCTACATGTTGTAGCTCTACTCCTATGCCTCAACCACTCACCCGTCTCATTGGAGACAAATGCTCCAATCAGTCCAAAGATCACATAGAATATTCGTCCCAGTGCATATTTTACAACTCTGACAATATTCTTGTTGGATTATGGAGAATCATTTTTTCCACTTGCATGTGCACCTCATCCAAAAAAGAAAATTTCTAGTGTAGAGCTCGTTTTCCACTATCAGCAAAACTGACAGACGCAGAATGTTGCATATCCTCACAACAACAACAACAACCCAGTATAATCCCACGTAGTGGGATCTGGAGAGGGTAGTATGTACGCAGACCTTACCCCTAGCCTTGGGTAGAGATATTGTTTCCAAATAAACCCCTGGCATCCTTCCCTCCAAGAACTTCCCACCTTGCTCTTGGGAAGACTCGAACTTACAACCTCTCAGTTGGAAGTGGGGGTTGCTTACTATCAGAGCAACCCCTCTTGTCTTTACAACAACAACCCAATATAATCCCACTTAGTGGGGTCTGGGGAGGGTAGTGTGTACGCAGACCCTACCCCTACCCTTGGGTAGAGAGGCTGTTTCCAAATAGACCCCCGGCATCCTTCCCTCCAAGAACTTCCCACCTTGCTCTTGGGGAGACTCGAACTCACAACCTCTCGGTTGGAAGTGGGGGTTGCTTACCATCAGAGCAACCCCTCTTGTCTTGGAAGTGGGGGTTGCTTACAATAGGCTCCTCACAAGTGTCACATATAAAAACAGTTGTCATTGTGAAAACGTGCTTGATGGAAGCATAAGAAATGAGAACTCCTAAACATGCTAGCGAAAAAACAATCCACTACAAGTTCAATTCCACTTGTATATATCTCTATTTCTCTACAATAGGGGGAAGTGCAGGGAAATAATATCTGGTGCCGTATACACAACCCAACATAAAACTGCTGGAAAAAAATACCAAATGAAGGCCTACCTCCCAGTAAAGTTGCTTGCAATCCATGCATTGCCAAAATTCCAAATTCTTGTTAAACAGCAGTTTGGAATCACCTGAAATCCCTTAGCTGCTTCCACAGCTTCGTCAGTCAACAGAGGTTTTTGGATGAACTTACCATTGCATTTTGTCCACCTTGACATCAGCTGGTCCTCAGAAATTTCCAATTGAAAGGTTTCTATTATCTGCAGATATGCAAGGTAATATTTCCATGAGTGGGCGGTCAACAAACTGTCAAATAAAAATTTCAAAGCATCCGCTTCCCACTTCATTCATCATTCAGTTCAAAACATTTTGATTTTCTAACTCCATTCACTAGAATTTAAAGGCATTCAGTTTACCTCAACCAACTGATCGTTCTTTAGAAGACTCTTCACCCGGTATATCTGATTTCTTAAGAGATAATCATGTCTCAAAAGTTTTGCATCTCGTGTTAAGAGTACTCTCTTCTCTTTACAGGCTTGTTCTATCAAATCCCTAAAGAAAACAAAAGACAGAAAAGATATCAGAAGGAATGCCATCTAGAGAAAACAGTTGGCTACTGAGTTTCCATTTAGAATTAACTAGGTCAAATAATAGAAAACCATTCAGCACCTTGAGTCAGGCTTCTTAGAATAAGGAACAGCAGCATCAATGCCGACACATCTTAAATGTTTCGCCAATCCTTCAACATGAAAGATTACCCCACAGCATTCCAATAACAGCAGCAAAAAGAAGCAAAAAGTGCCATAGTTTGGCATCCAAAAAAAAAAAAAAAAAAGCAGAACTCTCCACCTTACAGCACGAGAGGGCATTAAAGAAGTCTAGGCGCATCAGTTTTACAGAAAAGCAACATATGTATCTAAAATGTGGTGTCTCACCATCACATCACATAGAAACTTAGGGAATCCATCCCCACCGGAGGTCACATCCCAGGGTGGTGGACCTTGCCATTCTTCACCGCTTTCTGTTGGCCTATGTTTGTTTGCTATTCTACCAGATGATTTCTTTGCTTTCTTTCTGGAGATCTTTGGCTTTCTATCAGATTCACTTAACAAAATTTTATCACCATACTTCTTGACAATTCGTGAAAGCACATCATCCATATGATTAGCTTGATAAGGTGACAGCGTAGTAACCACTTCCTCTGAGACAGGGACCGTTTTACAAAAATCAGATGTGATAGCTTGCACCATCTTTGAAGCTTCACCAAATTTGATGCTACACATTTTGTTAGAATTTTGATGTGTGTCAAGTATCTGCTTCAGCCCAAGATCCAGTCCCCATCTGGAGGCAAGTTATATTTTGGACAGAATTCCCTGAAATGGACCATTTAACTAAACATAAAGAGAACAGAAAAGATAGAGATAATGCAGTGAAAGATGAGTTTCTTTGCCCGTGTAATGGTTCGTTTTATTTACCATTTATTTCTTGGGCATCGCATATCAGAAATTGAGAAGTGAAAATATAATGGGACAAGTGAGGTACAAAGATCAGGCAAAAATTGGATTAATCTCTCTCCTATCACCACACTGCTTCAAACACTTAACATAACAAAAAGCATCTTTCAGATGAAAGTGCACACTTCATACCCCGCACCCCCACCCCCCACACACACCTGCTTTTTTTTTGTTCAAAAGGAAAGCATTATACTCCAATAGGCAGCCTAGAGAACATAGTCAAGACACCTGACTTTCTGCTTTAGAAAGAACAATCTTTGCAATCAAGGAAGTTGGTTACTGGTGTGGCTGAGCCGCTTCATGGAGGTTGTAACACATGGGCATGAACTAGAAGAAGATGAGAAAGATAATTCACCAACCCTCTTTCACAACCTTAGCTTTGAATACTTCAAAGATAAGAATTAAGCAATGAGCATCAGCTGCTGCATATTGCATTTTCTCTTCTGTCAGAGGTCGCTGTGACCAATCGCTGCATTGCAGTTCCTGCACTCAAGATGGACTAAATTGAAACAAATATTTTTAAAATCAAATCATATCATATCTATATTCCTGAATAACAAAAGGCAGCATCAACATGGCACACCTTGGATAGAGAAATCCCCAAAACCTCCTGACAGATTGTTGCCAAGCTCTTTATTTGCTTCAATAATCTTCTCCCTGGTTGTCTGGGTTGTAGGTTGTTGTATATGCTCGTAATATCTAAAAAGGGTCCCACCTAGTCACCAACTATTAGCTAGTATACGACAAGTATTACCCAAACAAAACAGTTAAATCAGTTCTATATAAAGGTAGCCAATCATAAGAGTGTGCGGCTTATAGAACGTGGGTCAGTTGAACCAAGACCGCTTCAAGAGAAAAAGTCCAAGTATAGCAAATAACAAAGATTAACTGCGGAAATGACATACTAATAAAACCAACAATTCTTTACCAATCTAGGCTAGTTATAATACGAAAGTAGCATAAATCTTTATCAAGCTTCTTACATTCTTTATGCAACCAAATAAGAGCAACAAACAACATATATCAAAAGAAGAACAAAATAAAATGAAAGTCCACAACCAAACACCACCAAAAGATGTTTGTTTGTTTTTTTTGAGAATGTAACATCAAAATAAAATCAATTTCTATTATCTCAAACTCAACCATACTTGGTTGATAACTTAACTGTAGTTAATTGTTAGTTAGAGTAAACCATGGTCAGTCAACAACAACAACCACCACCCAGTATAATCCCACTTAGTGGGGTCTGGGGAGGGTAGTGTGTACACAGACCTTACCCCTACTCTTGGGTAGAGAGGCTGTTTCCAAATAGACCCTCGGCATCCTTCCCTCCAAAAACTTCCCACCTTGCTCTTGGGGAGACTCGAACTCACAACCTCTCGGCTGGAACTGGGGGTTGCTTACCATCAGAGCAACCCCTCTTGTCAATTGTATATAAATACTTGTATCTCATATTGTAAATGCAAGAGAGAAATCATTTTTGCTTCTGCAACTCTGTTACAGCTCATTTCCTCTGTTCCAATTCTCTCTTCTACTTTCTCGATCATTCTCTCACACACACACACTGAATTAGTGTTTATCACAGAATTTAATATGGTATCAGAGCTTCTAATTAAGAGAATTTAGGGATTTTCTTTGTTAATTTTGAAAGGAAACCGAGAGATTCTTCGTCTTCGAAGTTCATTTGAAAACCTAATTTTGCAATTATGGTGAATTCTAGTACTGAATCTAGCTCCAGCACAATTGACAACAAACATCCGTTGTATCTACAGCCATCAGATTCTCCGGGAGTCACTGTACAACCAGCTTTTCCTCCGCCCTCTCCGGGATTTCCTTCCTATGAGGAACTGAGACAACATGTTCCATCTGAGCCCATAACTCCTACAGTGTCAGCACCAGCTTCTCCTGCCACATCAGAAATTCTTACTGCTCCCATGTTGTCTACATCAAATCCTCCTACTGTTTCAGAAATTCTTGTTGCATCAGAAGTTCCCTCTTCTTCTCAACCTCCAATACTTCCTTCAGAACCATTAAGAAAACCAGGCCGACTTAGTAAAACTCCAATTTGGCTTCAGGATTATATCCAACCAGACAAAGGAAAGAAGACTGCCAACACTTGCATATATCCTATCTCTTCTGTATTCAATTACAGAGCTCTTGCCCCTACTTATCAAAGTCTTGTTGCTAAGCTCTCCACTGAAGTGGAACCAAGAACTTATTTTGAAGCTGCTAAGGATCCAAGATGGGTTGATGCTATGAAAGCATAGATTCAAGCATTGGAAGACATCATACTTGGTCCATCATGCCTCGTCCTCCTGGGAAGAAAGCTATTGGATGTATATGGGTGTACAAAATAAAGTATAATGCTTCAGGCGATATTGAAAAGTTTAAAGCACGACTTGTCGCAAAAGGTTATAGTCAAAAAGAAGGAATTGACTACCCGGAAACCTTTTCTCCTGTGGTGAAAATGGTGACAGTGAGAGCAGTTATGCCTTTAGCAGCAACTCACAAGTGGCAAATTTAGGACGTGTTTAATGCATTCCTGCAGGGTGATTTAACTGAGGAGGTTTACATGCAATTACCTCCTGGCTTCACACAGTCACCTGTAAATCAACATGTTTGTAGGCTGCTCAAGTCTCTCTATGGACTTAAGCAAGCATCTCGTCAGTGGAACATCAAGTTGACTACTGCTTTGGTATCTTCTGGTTTTACTCAGAGTCATCTGGATTACTCTTTACTTACTAAAAAGGTGTTAGACAAAATGGTCATAGTTTTGATCTATGTGGATCTCTTGATCACAGGAAATGACTTTGACCTCATCCAGGAAACTAAAGACATTCAGCAGCATAGTTTCAAAATTAAAAGATCTTGGTGAGCTTAGATACTTTCTTGGGCTGGAATTTGCTAGAAGTAAGGAGGGCATATTGAAGCATCAACGAAAGTATGCTCTAGAGCTCCTCTCTGATTTGGGGTTGACTGGTTCTAAGCCTTTAGCTACTTCATTGGAACCTAATCTGAATCTTACTCCCGTTGTTTTTGACCTGCATGTTGGGAAAAGTGATGATCAATTGCTTGCTGACCGTAGTGTATATCAACGACTGATTGGTTGTCTACTATATTTGACCATCAGTCGGCCTGACATTTCTTTTGCAGTCCAAACTCTTAGCCAATTTATGCATGCTCCTAAAGTTTCTCACATGGAGGCTGCTAGTCGTGTGGTCAGATATATCAAGTCTGCCCCTGGGTTGGGTATTCTTTTTTCTGCTTCTAGTGCTGCCCAGGTACATGTATTTTGTGATGCAGAATGGGCCTCATGCCTCAACACTAGACGATCAATCACAGGGTACCTTATCATGTATGGTGATTCTCTCATATCCTGGAAGTCGAATAAGCAGTCTACCATCTCAAGAAGCTCTGCTAAAGCAGAGTACAGGAGTATGGCATCAATTGTCACTCAGATTACTTGGCTCATTGGCTTGTTCAAAGAGCTCAATGTTCAGCTTCATCTACTTGTGCCTCTTCACTGAGATAGCAAATGTGCTATCCAGATTGCTACCAACCCTATTTTCCACGAACGAACAAAGCATACTGATATCGATTGCCACTTCATACGTTTTGCCACTTCATATAACTCTTACCCCTTTTGCCCCTCTCCCCAATAAAATTAAAGAAAAAAGGTAGCTCTATATGATAAATGCTCGGCCTATGCACACGATAACATGCTCGGTGAACAAATTTTAGAGCTATAACAGGACATTGTAAGACGAGGAGTACATTCTTCGAAATACTTTTCCTGTGCTGACAATTTTACGTCCATAAACAAAATTATGCAAATTAAGCTCATTAATCAATATCCTGAAACTTCAAAGCACCGCAATTTACAAATCATATTTGTATATGAAGTCATATCAGAAAATTGAGAAAGCAATATGCTATGTAAACACAAAAGCTTCGACATTTACTGTAAATACACAGCCAGTTTTAAGAAACAAAACTAACCCTGTCGAAACCGGGTTCACAGCCATGAGAGCAGAAAGTAGAAGACAAATACACCAAATCCTGTTTAAATCTGAATCCCATGAATCCCAATTTTAGAATATAAGGCGAGAAAAACGCATCCCTGATAAGCTGGTAAATTGATGGTAAAGGAATCGACGCCAGGTCAATTAGGAAGACTGGCGATTCGACTGAAGAATGGTCGGGACTGGCGAGCAGACAAGCGATTTGGAGAAGAGAGACGGTGGGGAAAGTGGACTGGTGGGTTCGAACGGGCTTCCATTCGGCGTCGAGTCCGATGACAGAAGAGTGAGTTAACGCCCGAGTCAGATGGTTGAACTCGGGCGAGTCAGTGGATGAGACCAGGTGTATGGTTAACGGATTCCGTTCCGACTCCATGATTTGGGGAAGTCCGTATCCTGAAGGTCCTTAGGCCGATGCGTTTACATACTAGGATATTCCTATGACTTCTTAAAATTTTTGATTTTAAGAAATAATTTGTTTTTTAAATGATATTTTCTGTAAAAATTTATATATCATATCAAACGTAAAATCGATGTACATTTTTCATGATTTTTACCTTTTCATTTTTGTCATCTTAAATGAGTATTGGTCCTAATTCATTAGAGCTCCATGAGTTGACTATATAATTTTATAATGTGATAATGTTTTTGTATGGTCCAAATTTGTCAGATTACGACCGACGACGAATGCGATAGTTGTCGAGGCTTTCTTAAAGTGACGCCCAAAAGAAGACGACCCTGAAACAGAACAACAGAGAATGGACGACCTTTATAGTAAGTAGGGTATAATCATTAGAGGACATCAGGAATATTACTTCGAATATTACTTACATTTTATCTTGTACAGTGTAAAAGAGTTTCTCTATGAGTATAAATAGAGGACAATAATCTTGTAAGAAGGGGGATTTTTGAAACATTAATATTGGTGAATATGAATATATCATGTGATATACCTTCTCTTTTTCTATCAATCTTTCCAGAGATAATTATTATCAACTAAAATTTACCCCTTCGTCTTTGATTGATTTATTTTAAAAAATTTAGTACTTTTTTATTCAAACAATTTCATTATTTATCAATTTTAAATATAGATCCTCTGAGTCGTTAAACTCGTGTGTTTTATTCTTCCGTAGGATAAGATTGTGTATTAAGCTTATTAACATTCTTTTACTTGTTAGAGAACTTTGATGAAGCCGTATGAAGTGAACCTGAATCAGAAATCATGTAAAAGCAATGTTCAATAAATTTCGCCAAAATATAACATCTAAAAAGTACTACTACCTTTACATAGAGAGTTTTAGGAGAACTAATTATCTCGTATTGCTCACAAAAGTATATGCAGAGTACAAAGAGGTATCAAATCCTACCAACTATATGACTGTACAATAATGAAAGAATATTCTACCAATAATAAAAAGATACATAAAAGATATTCACAATATATCCTAATACGTCCCCTCAAGATGGAGGGCCGGAGGACACGCCAATCTTGGACATAAGCAGAAGAAGCCGAGGACGAGATAAGTGCTTGGTGAGAGCATCAGCAAACTAATCAGCAGAGGATACGTGAGCAACACGAAGAAACCCATTCTGAACCAATTGACGAACAAAGTGATAATCAATGGAGATGTGTTTTCATGCGCCAATGTTGTCGCTGTAAATGACATGAGCAGCCGGAAGAGGGACATGAAGCTCGCGCAGCAGGGAATGAAGCCATCGGACTTCAGCGGCAGCAGAAGCAATGGCACGATATTCAACCTCAATAGAAGTGTTAGATAATACGTTTAACTCTAGAGGGGGGTGAATAGCGTTATAATAAAAATTAGCGTAAACTTTGCGGAATTAAAAAATTGCAGGAAGTAAATAAGTGCGATAAATAATAAAGTACGCACCGATGTATTCTGGTTCACCACAACACGTGGTTAGTCCAGTCCCCGAGAGACTCTCTCGAGATTTTTCACTAACTTGTCAAGCTTACGGGTGCTCAACAAACCTTTACAACTTAAGGACACAAGCCTTAACACCTTTGCTCGGAGATACAACACTCCAAGACTTCACTGTTAAGCTTACGGGTGCCTAACCAACCTTTACAACTTAAGGACACAAGCCTTAACACCTTTGCTTGGAGATACAACACTCCAAGATTTCAACCAAGGAAACACAAGTTCCTTACAACAAGAGAATCACAATTCTCTTACAAGTGTACAAAACACTAAACACTCAAACAAAGCACTCCTTAATGAGTATATATGAGTAAAGGAAGTAAGCTCAAGATCACAACAACTATGGACAAGACTTTGGCTCTCAAAAGCTTTATGAAATGAATATAATTTGATAAACAATAGTATGCAAGCTTATAGCAATAGAAATGATCAGTTGTTGTGTGTATTGTGTTTAAAACACTGAAATGAAGCTGTATTTATAGTTGAAAAACTTGGCATTACCGTTGTCTAATTGTCAATTAAGAGTTGCTGATTTTTCTGAGTGACAATCGATTGTCAAGAAGCCACAATCGATTGTTTGCCAATCGTTCCAGAAATCAATCCCAGATTTTACGCTTAACAATCGATTATCCAAGATCAACAATCGATTATTGGCAACGTTCAAAAAATCATTCCAGATTTTACGTAAAACAATCGATTATACAGAATCAATAATCGATTATTCAGCAACGCTCAAAAAATCTTTTCCAGATTTTAATTTCAACAATCGATTGTATAAAATCAACAATCGATTACTCAGCAACGTTCAAAAAATCTTTTCCAGATTTTAATTTCAACAATCGATTGTACAAAATCAACAATCGATTACCTGACGGTATTTGAAAACTTTACGACAACGGTCAACTTCACAATCGATTGTGCAATGTTAACACTCGATTATTTATCAGACTTTGAAAAACATTTTAGACACTGCCTCGTGACAATCGATTGTTATATACTCACACTCGATTATTTAATAACTTTGAAAGAGTCTGGAAGACACTGCCTCAACACAATCGATTGTCATATGTTCACAATCGATTATTTTGTGACTTTGAAAAATCTGAAGGACACTGTCTCTTCACAATCGATTGTCATTAGCTTCACAATCGATTATTCTGAGTTTTGAAAAACTTTGATGTACACTGCCTCATCACAATCGATTGTCATAAGGTTCACAATCGATTGTCATGCAGGTTTGAAAAACCTGATGCTCACTGCCTTAACACAATCGATTATCATTAGTTCACAATCGATTGTCATGCAGTCTTGGCTTAACATAATCGATTATCATAAGTACATAATCGATTATCTTAGTCCAGATTTTAGAGGCATGTTTAAAAATCATTTTTACTGAAGTAAATATGCATGATTTAAAATCATTTAGCATTAAATTAAATATGCATGATTTTGTAAAAATAGTTTTACGAGAGAAGCCATGTCATGAGTCAAGTTGTTGGATCAAGATCACAATTAAGAACGACTCATTTAAACTATAAAACTTTGTATTGTGCTTGAATCTCGTAATCCACCAATTGTGCGCTTGTACTTGAACTTTGTCATCTATCAATTTGCGCTTGTTTGTCATTCATCAAAACCTACACATAAGAACACACGTTTTAGTATAAAGCCTTGAGAACGTGTTTCCAACAATTTCCCCCTTTTGATAATGGCAAACTTTAAGCGGGATATGCAACTTAAACAATTTATAATGACGATTCAAGACAAGTAAAGATATGCAATAAGTATGCGATTAGTTCCCCCTCAATATATGAATTCCCCCTCAATTTAAGCTTATAAATATTGAGAGTGCATACCCGTTATCTTCCCCCTTTTGCCATTAGCAAAAATAATATAAGAAGATGCCAAAGATGTAAATAAAACTTGTTTATTTATTGGAAAGAAAAAACAATTACATAAGGAGGGGACAATAAAACATATCACAATAAAAAAAATCATTCATCATCATTTCCCGCCTCATCATCCGGCACTGCTTCGAATGGAACAAGACCCGCATATGGATAATGAACATGGTCAAAATATCCATGGATCTCATGAGTCAATTGACCAACTGAGGTGGTCAAGGAAGCAATTTGGTCGGAAATGGATTGGAGAGTGGGCTCTTGAGGCGGACGAGTTCGACGGGTTGGAGGAGGAGCAGGCGCTGCATGATCACCGTCATGATGAAAGGAGGATTCTGAAATTTCCCACTTTTTGGTACTCTTTTTGAGAGGAGCGTTGGAAGTGATGAATCCGGAGGCTTCAAGAAAATTCATGATGAGGAGAGCATAAGGAAGAGGCCTATCATCTCCGATAGCGTCACGCATGTGAATCTTGACGAACCGACACCAATTGATGTTAGCTCCGGTTATTATGGCATGCATGAGCTTGGTGTCCTCTTGGGAAATGGTAGTATGGTTATGCTTACGAGGCTTGAGGACTCGGGTGATGAAATAGAAAATCAACCGATAATTGGGATCCATTCCCGTAATTGTAGGACAACAGGAAGAAAGATTTGGATCATAAGAAGTAAGTCCGGTTTGATGTAGGAGGGTTGTTTCATCAAAAAGGGCTCCGGCCTCTCCGATGTACCGAGAAATGTCTTCACCATTATGAAGAAGACGGGCAATGGTATGAAAGTTTTCATCGGAAAGAAGAATTTGAACACCATTTATATTTGTCACAAACTCACCGTCATCATCCTCATGAAGGTTGGAGTAAAATGCTTGAATCAATGTAGTATTGATGTAAGGATGGGTAAGAAGTAAGAAGTCAAGAAGTTGACAATTTTTGAGCATATTTGCAGCAGGGCCATAAGATTCAAGATACTTGTTGGTTGAAAAGCGAGGAGGAAGAATGTCGCGCTTTTCAAAATTTGTTAAAAATCGAGTAAGCTCGATGTCAGAATTAAAATATAGAACGGAACCATCTTGGTAGGGATAGTTTGGAGCAGCAGAGGAGGATGCACCATGCCTAGCAGAACGGGAATGTTTGGAGTGACGGCCCGACATTTTCACTGAGTATTGCTGGAATATGCAAGAGACTTGAAAGAATTTTGATAGTTTGAGAGCTAAAGTTGATGCTTGAGTGAATAAAAATGAACATATATGGAGCCTATTTATAGAGGGGAGAAAGGCATTTCATTAATGGAAGAATCTGCAGAAAATTGAAAGCTGAAACAGTCAGAAACGGTATAAATAAATTTCACTGACCGTTAGACAATCGATTGTTGGAATGAAATAATCGATTGTCATTAAGATTTGACTGAATCTCGGAACTGACACAAATCGATTGCAGGAATCTTCAGAAGCCAAACAGTAACAAATTTTTGAAATACGGACAGAAAATAATCGATTGTCAAATATGGTAATCGATTGTTATGTTACAGCGAGTACAGAAATTTTCTGACTAGGAAAATAATCGATTATATTTTGAAACAATCGATTGTTTTAGGAAAGCAGTACTGAATGGCTGAGACGGTAATCGATTATACAGTTAAAAAATCGATTATTAAACAACATTGCATAATAAGCATAAACCATAAATAATCGATTAGTGATACTTGCTAATCGATTTTCTGCACAATAAAATAATCGATTATTAGCTGTAACAATCGATTGTTTTATGCCGTTTCTTTATAATTCCCCCTACTTTTAGGGCGATACCTGCAAAATAGAATTAGACGTCTCCGACGCTCAAGTCAGTAATTTGTAAAAAAATAGTAATTTAAACTAGTGTGGTCAAGTGAGATCGTGATCTCTTAAGAAGTGTGTCCTAGGGTGTTCTTAAGAGTGTTTCGGGTACTTACCTTTTCTCCGACGTCGCCAATTACCTGTTCAAGAGGGTGATCCTTGATTGTCCTCCACTCGTTAGGCGTTTTCGTTTCATTTTCCAATTGTGGCGCTTCCTCCGTTGGTTGTTTCAAAATTTCGTCTTGATTTTCCTTAGGCGTTTCCTCTTGTATTTTGTCTTTCAAGCTATCTAAAATACCTGCAAGGTCAAAACCGGAATCCTTTCTCGCCAAGCGAGCATTATTTTCTGAAAATACAACATGAGGGGATTCCTCCGCAGTTTCGGTTCTTTTATTAAAAACCCTATATGCTTTGCTACGTGAAGAATAACCAATGAAAATTCCCTCATCGGACTTAGCATCAAATTTTCCCAATTGATCTTTGCCATTGTTATGAATAAAACATTTACAACCGAATACTCTAAAATGGGAGATATTTGGTTTCCTTCCCTTTAGAGTTCATAGGGAGTTTTCATGAGTATAGGCCCTATGACTACTCTATTTAAGACGTAACATGCGGTACTCACGGCATCCGCCCAAAAATGTTTGGGAATCTTGGCCTCTTCGAGCATGGTTCTAGCCATCTCTTCGAGACACCTATTTTTCCTTTCCACCACCCCATTTTGTTGTGGTGCACGTGGAGCGGAAAAGGTATGCTCGATACCGAGTTCGTTAGAAAAGTCCGCAAAGAGATTGTGATCAAACTCTCCCCCATGATCACTTCTAATTGAAGTGACGGCTGTTTCCTTCTCGTTTTGAACACGCTTAAGAAAATATTTAAAATTCTGAAAAGCATCACTTTTATTGGCAAGAAATAAAGTCCAAGTAAATCTAGAATAATCATCAACAATCACAAAAGCATAACGATTTCTTCCTAGACTTTCAATGCGAGATGGTCCAAATAAATCCATGTGAAGCAATTGCAATGGTCTAGAAGTTGAAACAAAATTTTTGGATTTGAAAGATGCTTTTGTTTGCTTCCCTTTTTGACATGAATCACAAATAGAGTCATCTTCAAATTTTAAATTGGGAAGGCCAATAACTAAGTTTTGAGAAATCAATTTGTTCAAAAGATGCATGTTGATATGTGCTACTCTACGATGCCATAACCAAGTATCATCCTCTTTACTCATAAGACAATCAACATATTCGGGTGAGGAACTAGCAAGATCAACCATATAAATATTATCCACTCTAAAACCACGAAGGATAATTTAAAATCACTACGTCTAAACACTAAGCATTTATCCGAATCAAATAGGGCAAGATTTCCCTTGTCACATAATTGACTTATGCTCAAGAGATTATGCTTTAAACCTTTCACAAGTAATATATGCTTAATAGAGGAATTTTCATCCTTACCGACCGATCCGATGCCAATAATCTTTCCTTTATTGTTATCCCCAAAAATCACACTTCCTCCTTCTTTGTGTTCTAGTTGAAGGAATTTGGATTCGTCTCCCGTCATATGTTTGGAGCATCCACTATCAAGGTACCATAGTACACTTGATCCCTTCAAACATACCTACAAAACAAGTTGATGCGTTTTAGGTACCCATGCCATTTTGGGTCCTTGAGGGTTAGGCATATTATAATGATGCGATTGAGTGATATGTCTATGTCGTGTAAAGCATGCAGGAGCAATATGACCAATGCGTCTACAATAATGACAAGTCACGTTGGGGTTATGCATCCTTCTAGGTTCATAGTAACTTGATGGACGAAAATGAATTACTCTATTTTCATTATGACTATTGCGCATTTCATGAGAACCATTTCTCCTACTATTAGTTCTAAAATGAGCAGCATTTCTAGAGTAATGGTCATGTCTAGATGTTCTAAAAGGTTCAAAACTCCTTCTAGTGTTTGTCCTAGAATATGCATCATTTCTAGGGTAGTCATTTTTAGGTGGTAAGTCATTTCTAGGTCTTCTAAAATGTTCAACATTTAGTCTAGCATGCATATTGGTTCTAGGATTGCTATTTCTAGGATAAGCAGTTTTATTATTAGTCCTAGGTTGAGCCTTAGGTTGTTGGGGTTTAACTTCAACCTTTTCTTTAGGCTCATTCGTATACCCTATGCCATGCTTGGTTGACTTCAAATTATCAATAACATCATTCAAATTTTTGTGCGAAGAATTAAACTTATCTAATGTGCCCTTAAGCCTTTCTACTTCATTTTTGAGATGCAAGCAAGAAGTACACTTTCTAATAGAGCTTTCGGGCTTATCGGCGCTTCTTTTTCCGAAAAACTTGTTTTCCTCTTTCAACTTCTCATTTTCTAAAACCAGTTTTTCAAAATCTTTTTCTTTTAGAGAGAGTTGTTTTTGAAAATCTTTTTCTTGCAACGACAGAGTTTTCTGCAAATCTTTAATAGTCTTGGAAGCATCAACAAACTCACTATGTAATTTATTATAAGCATTTTGCATTTCTTCAAGCGAGTGAGAGTTGGACGTACTTACCTCTTCTTCTTCGTTTGCCATGAGACATTGGCCAGTTGATTCATCATATGAGCTGTTCGCTTTTTGAGGCATGCTTTCATACATTTCCTCCAGCTTATCCCATATCTCTTTGGCGGTTTTGTAGTGGGAAATTTTCTGATAGTCTTCCTGATTCAAGGCGCTATACAACATATTTATTGCACTAGTGTTGTATTCACTTACCTTGGCTTTCCCAACTTTTGTTATCATTTGATCACCATGCTTGATGATTTGCCATAGATAAAAGTTGTTGGCTGTGATGAAAATTCTCATCCGATCTTTCCAATATAAGTAATTATTTCCATCAAATATTGGGGGCAACATGTTAAAATCACCTTCACCTATTCTTGCAAAAGAGTCACGAGTAGAAGCCATGGATGGTTCTCTCAAACTGTTAAGTCTTCAGAGAGTTGGGCTCTGATACCAATTGTTAGATAATACGCTTAACGCTAGAGGGGGGGGTGAATAGCGTTATAATAAAAATTAGCGTAAACTTTGTGGAATTAAAAAATTGCAGGAAGTAAATAAGTGCGATAAATAATAAAGTACGCACCGATGTATTCTGGTTCACCACAACACGTGGTTAGTCCAGTCCCCGAGAGACTCTCTCGAGATTTTCCACTAACTTGTCAAGCTTACGGGTGCTCAACAAACCTTTACAACTTAAGGACACAAGCCTTAACACCTTTGCTCGGAGATACAACACTCCAAGACTTCACTGTTAAGCTTACGGGTGCCTAACCAACCTTTACAACTTAAGGACACAAGCCTTAACACCTTTGCTCGGAGATACAACACTCCAAGACTTCAACCAAGGAAACACAAGTTCCTTACAACAAGAGAATCACAATTCTCTTACAAGTGTACAAAACACTAAACACTCAAACAAAGCACTCCTTAATGAGTAGATATGAGTAAAGGAAGTAAGCTCAAGATCACAACAACTATGGACAAGACTTTGGCTCTCAAAAGCTTTATGAAATGAATATAAAATGATAAACAATAGTATGCAAGCTTATAGCAATAGAATGATCAGTTGTTGTGTGTTATTGCGTTTAAAACACTGAAATGAAGCTGTATTTATAGTTGAAAAACTTGGCATTACCGTTGTCTAATTGTCAATTAAGAGTTGCTGATTTTACTGAGTGACAATCGATTGTCAAGAAGCCACAATCGATTGTTTGCCAATCGTTCCAGAAATCAATCCCAGATTTTACGCTTAACAATCGATTATCCAAGATCAACAATCGATTATTGGAAACGTTCAAAAAATCATTCCAAATTTTACGTAAAACAATCGATTATACAGAATCAATAATCGATTATTCAGCAACGTTCGAAAAATCTTTTCCAAATTTTAATTTCAACAATCGATTGTATAAAATCAACAATCGATTACTCAGCAACGTTCAAAAAATCTTTTCCAGATTTTAATTTCAACAATCGATTGTACAAAATCAACAATCGATTACCTGACGGTATTTGAAAACTTTACGACAACGGTCAGCTTCACAATCGATTGTGCAATGTTAACAATCGATTATTTATCAGACTTTGAAAAACATTTTAGACACTGCCTCGTGACAATCGATTGTTATATACTCACAATCGATTATTTAATAACTTTGAAAGAGTCTGGAAGACACTGCCTCAACACAATCGATTGTCATACGTTCACAATCGATTATTTTGTGACTTTGAAAAATCTGATGGACACTGTCTCTTCATAGTCGATTGTCATTAGCTTCACAATCGATTATTCTGAGTTTTGAAAAACTTTGATGTACACTGCCTCATCACAATCGATTGTCATAAGGTTCACAATCGATTGTCATGCAGGTTTGAAAAACCTGATGCTCACTGCCTTAACACAATCGATTATCATTAGTTCACAATCGATTGTCATGCAGTCTTGGCTTAACATAATCGATTATCATAAGTACATAATCGATTATCTTAGTCCAGATTTTAGAGGCATGTTTAAAAATCATTTTGACTGAAGTAAATATGCATGATTTAAAATCATTTAGCATTAAATTAAATATGCATGAGTTTGTAAAAATAGTTTTACGAGAGAAGCCATGTCATGAGTCAAGTTGTCGGATCAAGATCACAATTAAGAACGACTCATTTAAACTATAAAACTTTGTATTGTGCTTGAATCTCGTAATCCACCAATTGTGCGCTTGTACTTGAACTTCGTCATATATCAATTTGCGCTTGTTTGTCATTCATCAAAACCTACACATAAGAACACACGTTTTAGTATAAAGCCTTGAGAACGTGTTTCCAACAAGAAGATCGTGCAACGAAACGCTGCTTTTTGGAGCTCCAGGAAATAGGATTAGGCCCCAGAAAGACAACATAGGCACCAGTTGAGGAGCGGTCATCATAATTTCCACCCCAATCAGCATCAGAGAAACAATGCAGAGGTATAGCAGATGAAGGACGCAGCCAGACTCCAAAGTCACGCGTCCCATTCAGATACCGGAAGAGACGCTTAACTGCACCCCAATGAGTGACAGTAGGAGTGTGCATGAACTGTGAGAGTTTATTCACATCAAAGGAGATATCAGGACGAGTGAAGGAGAGATACTGGAGGCCCCCAAGGGCCTGTCGATAGGCGGATGCGTCGGCAGGAGCCGAGCCGTCAGCCAGATGAAGGTGGGTGGACGCCGCTGTTGGCGTATGAACAGGGTTGGATTCCAGCATACTATGACGAGTCAAAAGATCAACAACGTATTTACACTGAGAAGGAAAACACCCCTTGGAGCCGCGCAGAACTTCAATTCCAAGAAAGTAGCTTAGATCACCCATGTTTTTAATAAAAAATTTAGTCCCAGGAGAGTCAATCACACGGTTCAAGAAAGCAGAGTCATTACCAGTCAATATGAGATCATCAACATATACCAAAAAATAGGCTGTAATACCAGAATGCTGAAAGACGAACAGCGAATTGTTAGAGGTAGTGTTGACGAAACCCATGGCCAAAAGGCATTGGCGGAGCTCACTGTACCACGTCCGGGGTGCCTGTTTGAGACCATAAATAACTTTCTGTAACTTACAAACATAAGATGGATAGGCTTTGTCAACAAAGCCCGGTGGTTGTGCCATATAAACATCCTCTGTAAGCCGCCCGTGGACAAAGGCATTGTTCACATCCATTTGACGAAGAGGCCAGCCCTTGGATACAGCTAGATTGAGAACCAAACGCACAGCTGCCGGCTTGATAACCGGACTGAAAGTCTACACCTGGACGCTGATGAAAGCCTTTCGCAATGGGTACAGGTGGGAGGCAGCGGAAGGACTTTTAGGGAGACCGGAATGGGTACAGGTGGAGACTCGGGGTTAGACAATTTGAAGAACGGGAAGATATCTTCATGGAAGGTGACATGATGCGAGACGAAGATTTTAGACGTTGAGGGATCAAAGCATAGATATGCGCTTTGAGTAGTAAAGTAGCCGAAGAGAACACATGCACGAGATCTGGGTTCCATTTTGTGTGAGGTGTAGGGCCGAAGCCAAGGGAAGCATTGACAGCCGAAGACACGCAGTTTGGCAAGGTTGGGGCGCCTATGGAAGAGAGACTCAAAGGAGGAGAGCATCAAGATATTTGTCTTGGGAAGACGATTAATGAGATAGACTGCAGTGGCAAAGACATAAGGCCAGTAAATGAGAGGTACAAAGGCATGATGAAGGAGAGCGAGACCAGTATCGACAATATGACGGTGACGGCGTTCACCATAGCCATTGTGCTGAGGTGTATGAGGAGGTGATGTGAGATGTGAGATGCCATTTGAGGCAAGAAAATAGCGTAAAGCTAGGAATTCACCCTCACTATAAGTATACAAAGTAATGATTTTAGCAGAGAAATATTTTTCTACAATGGATTTAAAAATGGGGAAGGTTTGTAAGACATCAGATTTACGGCGTAAAGGAAAAAACCAAACATACTTAGAAAAGTGATCAACAAAAATGACATAATATTTAAATCCTTCATTAGAAATAACTGGAGAGGTCCATACATGAGAAAAAACAAGCTCCAGCGGAGCAGTAGAAGATAAACTTGACTCAGAAAAAGGTAACTTATGACACTTATAAAGCTTGCAAGAGACACAGGCAAAATCAGACACACTACTGGACGCTATGCTGCTAGAAGACACTAAATGACGCAGGATTTTGGCTGACGGATGACCAAACCGAGAATGCCACAATGACACAGAGAGCTTTTGTGCCGTGAGGGCGGACGGGAGACGAGAAGCCGCCGGCCAGTAGTAGACGTCGTCCCTACGTGGGCCGCTGACGAGTGTTGCCCACGTGCGACGATCCTTCACCTGAAAATCAGTATCAGAAAAACAACATTAACATCATTGTGACGACATAATTGAGCAGCAGAAATCAAATTTGTACGAATATGTGGAACACAGAGAGCCCCAGGCAATAAAAGAGAAGAATAACTGAGAAGTTGTCCAGTATGTGTAATTTTTAAACCTTCACCGTTAGCAATAACCACATCATCGAAACCAGTGTAAGGACTGTGAAGAGACATGTTGGCAAGATCATTGGTTATGTGATGAGAGGCACCAGAGTCCAGGATCCAATCGGATGCAGAGGGAATTGTCGGAAAGTGATGGGCTGTGTGAGCAGCCGGATAAGGTGGCGGAGCGTATGCTGGCCGCGGCAGTGGCCCATCGTAAGGGGGCTGATTGGCGCCGGAAAGGGGATAGGACGGACAGCGGCGCGCGGAGTGGCCAAATTCACTGCAGAGCTGGCACTTCCCATTGCACCCGCGAGATTGGCCATTGTTGGAGTAACCACCGCGACCGAAGAATGAACCACGGCTGCCACGACCGCGCCCGCGGCCACCGAAACGGTTATGGCCGGACTGCTGTCCGGCGACGAAGGCAGCCGACAGAGCCAAATCAGATGCGGCGGAGGTGACCGGCGCATGAGCAGTAATTTGAGCCTCCATGCTTAACAGCTTGTCATGTAATTCATCAAAAGAGATGGGAGAGTCGCGGGCTTGGATTGCATGAGAGAGCTCCATATACGGATCATCAAGACCATTGAGAACCTCAATGACAAGATCCTCAGAATCAACAGTAACACCCAGGAGAGATAATTCATCCACAATCACGCGAATACCGTGCATAAAATCAGTGACAGATTTAGAACCTTTTACCGGATTATGGAGCTGATGTTTGAGAGCCATGATACGACCACAAGAAGCAGTGCCGTATGTGCGCGCGAGGATGTCCCAGGCCTCTTTAGAGGTTTCCGCAGCAAAAATAAAGTAGATGATCGTCGGTGTGATCGACGAGATGATGGCACTGAGAATAAGATTGTCTTGGCGAATCCAGTAAGGATATGCTGGATTGGGGGAAGTCACCTCCTTGTCGACGATATTGGCTGGTGGGCACGACTTTAATCCGTCCAAGAAGCCGAGGAGGTCGTAACCCGTAAGAAGGGTTCGAAATTGTTATATCCACGCCAGTTAATTAGTATCCAATTTGAGTAGGATCTGAGCTGATTCATTGATGGCAATCGGCTGGAGAAGCTCGTTTGGCGTCGTAGTGGCCATGAAGCGTGAGGCAAAGGAGAGGAGGCGGTGATCAACGTCGAGAGAGGGCTGCCGATTAGTGCAGCGGCGGCGACAGCGAGCTGCCGATTAGTGTAGCGACGGCGGCGGCGCGGGTAGGGAAGAATTAGGGTTTCTTTGGCGATAAGCCACTAGCCTCTGATACCATGTAGAGAATTTTAGGAGAATTAATTATCTCGTATTGCTCACAAAAGTATATATAGAGTATAGAGAGGTATCAAATCCTACCAACTATAGGACTGTACAATAATGAAAGAATATTCTACCAATAATAAAAAGATACACAAAATATATTCACAATATATCCTAATACAAGATACTATAATTTAATACAGGTGGACTAATATGTTTGTTAAATTTACTCTACAATAAATAATAAAATGTTATGTATATTTAACTTGTTAGTTCGAGTGGAATGACACTAGTGAGCTACTTTTAAGTATGTTATTTAAAATATATTCATAATTTACAATGTATTTAAAGATTCGTCAATTCACTCAAACTTGAGCAAACTTGAGGGTATGACATTCTGAAGTTTAAGCCTCAAGGTTTAAATTTCAGGGCGTCGTGTCGTAAAGTTTGAAAGTTGTATCTACAAATTTAAATCTTATACCTTTAATTTTAAATTAACAGTTCAGAAATCCAGGATACTTAGTCATGAAATTTAAACTAGTAGCTAAAAAATTTAGGGTACTAAATCTTGAATTCCAAATTAGCAGCTCAAGAATTCACGATATAAAAATCTAAGATACTTAGTCTTGGATTTAGACGAATTGGTTAGTCTTTAAATATATTAAAAATTATGAATATATTTTAAATAGCAAACTTAAAAAAGGGTTACTTCGCCCTTAGTTCGAGTGGTTAGTAATTTTAGTGACCCATGGTGTACGGGTCGGAGACACTGTTGGGTTGGGCTTTACCTTTAGCAATGAACCGTTACGTGGGCCATAAAGGCCCTAACTCCATCCTAATCAGTTAAGTGCCCTATGACCCGTAACACTTTTGGCGCTAATCTCCTTTTTTCCCGCGAAGAGTAGTTAATAGCGCGCGAAAATAAATCCATTATCGGTTTCTTCAACCGCCAAAAAGGAAATTAAAAACCCTACTAAAAATCCCAGTTGTTTGGCCTTTCCTATTCTCACCCTTTCACAGACAACATCAATTGTAACGACATTCTCAGAGTTTTCATTATTTGACAATGGTTTCTTCAATATCAGTGGTGTCCCGGAGAAGAACCCAAGCTCCTAAACCACACTCAAAGTCCAGACAAAGTGAAATTGTAGAAGACGATTACGGCGATACCTTGTGTGAGAAATGTGGATCCGGTGATAACGCAGCTGAGCTCCTGCTTTGTGACAAATGCGACCGCGGATTTCACCTGTATTGCCTAAGACCCATTCTTGCATCTGTGCCCAAAGGCTCCTGGTTCTGCCCCTCTTGCGTAATTAACAACGAAAAGCTAACCAGTATGTTCACGGATTTTCTCTGGTTCCGTACATTTTTCAAACGTCTTGTTTAGAATTGTTGTTTTATTGTTTTTTACTTTGCTAAATTGAAGTTTTGATGTTGGTTGCTAATCTTTCCTTGTATGGTGATAATGATGTTATAGCCTAATATTGCTTGGCTCCAACGCGAGCCCATTTCAGCCATTCCATTTCGTGATGTTTAAGATTATTGTTTTGAGTGAGACTGATTTCAGCAATCCTTATCAGAAAACCAACTCCATTTTTTGGGGCCTTTTCTTAAAATAAGAAAATGTCAAGAACCTCTACAATTTGAACATCCCAAGTAATTGAGTTTTGGAATGGGAAGTCCGAACGGAATGAAAAAAGTCAAACTAGTTTGGATTAAGATGTAGTTGTAGCAGCAGCAGTAGTACTAGTTTTATTTCTTAAGAAAAAATAGTAGTGATGAACAACAATTAAGTTAGACAGCCGTGATCATACATCATATTATAATGCCCTCTTCTCTACATGATTACAAAGATTTAAATCTGGTACATGTAACAAAATGATTGTCTTTGCTATTTCATCTTTTAAGGAAACAAGGGGGATCCAGTGATCGCTTATACATAATTTATTAGTGATTGATAAAGGTAATCTTTCTCTAATATGCAGAATTTCCTCTCATACAAACAAAGATAGTCGATTTCTTCCGGATTGAGAGACCATCAAAGTCATTATTCAATCTTAATCTAGGCAAGGGTACTTCCTAAGTCTCTTGCACCCTTTATTAGTCTATGAATTTAATCTTATTTGTTTGCTCATATTAATTGAGATCTGACAGATTTTACTTTTGGTTTGTTATTCGCATTTTTGTATTTGCTAGATTGCCAGAAAAAGCGAAAACGTAGTAGTTTGGCAATGTCAAAGAAGAGAAGAAGGTTATTGCCCTTTAATCCTACGGAGGATCCTACCCGGAGATTGGAACAAATGGCATCTCTTGCTACTGCCTTGTCAGCATCCGGAGCAGATTTCAGTAATGAGCTTACTTATATGTCAGGCATGGCCCCAAGATCGGCTAATCGTGCTGCACTTGAGCGGGAGGGAATGCAGGTACAAAGAGAACGTTAAATCTTTGTAGAATTTTGACTGATCAAATGTGTCAGATTTAATCAAACTGGCATGTTAATGCTGAATACAATTCTTGGAGAGAGAAAACCTCTCAATCACATGAAAATGAAAAGAATGCCATTAGCACCTAGTAATGGTTAAAGATGAGATTATTGTATTATTTGGTCAAGGGTAAAAGTAGTCGCATTTTGACAATGTCTGAATAACATATGATTCAATTAGGTAAAATCAGCTAATTTCGAACTGAGTCATGTTTAATTGGTTGAGGGGAAATCCACAATTGTGTTTGTTACATAACCAAGTTTTGTTGATGAAACAAACTGCAGTGGTACATGGGCATGTGCCTTTTGTGTGATGCTGAATTTTTTATACAATTAGCAACTTAGCATGCCAGTTGTGGAATTAAAACACAAAAGAAAAAAGTGAAGATTTTGAATTTCTTTAAAAAAAAATTTAAGTAGCTTTCGCTTGATCTGTTAACTTGGCTATCTGCAAATGTTAAAACTTCTATTGTTCAACTCCAGGTATTATCAAAAGAAGATACAGAAACTTTACATTTGTGCAAGTACATGATGAAACAGGGTGAATGGCCACCTCTTATGGTTGTTTTTGATCCCAAAGAAGGGTATGTATTCCAACTACTATCTTGCTGTCCTATTTTTTTTGTTACAAATTATCATTTTTGTATCATTTCTAATATGAGATGCTTTGTTTATCTGTTGTTTTCATTTTTCAGATTTACTGTTGAAGCCGATAGATCCATAAGAGACTTGACAATAATTACTGAATATGTTGGAGATGTTGATTACTTGAAGAATCGGGAAACTGATGATGGTGATAGCATGATGACTCTTTTAACTACTAGTGGCCCCTCAAAAAACCTCGTTGTTTGTCCTGATAAGCGCAGTAATATTGCTCGATTCATCAATGGGATAAACAATCATACACCGTATGTTCACTATCCCTCAAACACTTGTGTGCTATTGAGCTTACTAGGATATCTCATTCGTATCATAGTTGTTTGTGTATGACATACTTGATCTTATGAATCTTTCGCATTATCGCTTAGGCTTGTGGGTTGCATCACGTGTTCTTTCTTGCAAAATGAAACTGAGCTTTTCATTACAAAAGTATACGATCTATTGGTTTTTTTAATATATGAAGAACTAATATTTCAGAAATTTTTAATGTTGCAAGCAGTTTAATGTATAACTGAAGGCACGTGCTAAACCTAAGCATGCTAGTGTTAAATGTCAATTTTGCCTTGTGTTCCTAAGAGTCTTAATGATAGATATTTTCTTCTAATGCAGCGATGGGAAGAAGAAGCAGAATGTAAAATGTGTGAGATTTGATGTTAACGGTGAATGCCGAGTTTTGTTGATTGCAAGCAGAGACATCAGAAAGGGAGAGAGGCTATATTATGATTATAATGGTTATGAGAATGAATATCCAACAGAGCACTTCGTCTGACCTCGTAGGATCCAAAGATCTGTTTACCCTACAGATTTTTGTATTAACTGATTTGTCCAGTTTTTGTTTCTAATATTTTTTAATTTATCGACACAACTCAATGCTCTGTAAACACAGCGGCAGGGTGGAGGGCAATGATTTTGTCTTGGGTACAGCAAATGCAAAAGATCCATAGTTTTTTGGTCTAATTGTCCATTCTGACATTTCTACCTTTAATATAGTTTTTGGCCTCGTGAAGATGTGAAGCTTCTGTGTATACACATATTAGCTATATGGCGTTGATTTATCGTGTACATCCTAGTTAAATCTTCTGTTCTGCCATGATCCTAGAGAAAAAATTTGTTTCTCGGAAAATGCTGATTGTTCTGTATGATGCTTGCAACTCATGCATCTCCAAAATGAAGTTCTCTAAATATGACAACAATTTCAAGCAAATGTGATGAGTCAGAAGTTCTATTCTTGAACTACTGCTTCACTAGACTTGTCAAATACACCACATAAGTGGTATCATCACATTTGAATAACTGAACAGCCATTGCAGACAAGCATATACATAGACAGGCTTCTGGTTAAATGCCATGTACTTGGTTTTATGGTGTGGTTCTTTATTGTATTTTCATCCTTGTGAGTTCTGACATCAAAATAACTCTAGAGATTTAATCTCTACTGTAAAAGAACTCATTCTCTTAAGAGTTCCTTTAATTCTTGTACCATTGCTTTGGTAAATGTTGAGTTTTTTCTCACACTACCAGACCAAATTTGTTTTGCGTCCTTTCGCCTTCATCAACTAACTTGTAGATTCTATGCATATGGCTTGCACTATTTAGTAATTTTAACAGTTTTTACGTCAAGATATTGGTTAAGATATCGGTTTATGTTATATATTCTGGCTGTACAGAGAACTTCTACACTGCAATATAAATTGCTGTAGTGGATTACTATTCATCTTATTCTGTTATCATGTAGTAGATTACTATTCATAAATTGTTGTAGTTGCTTTTCAATAACCTGTTACAGTAAAAAATTCACCACACGACACAATTAGCGTGCAAAAGTATGATCTGTTACTAGTATAAGATTGAGAAAATGTATACTTTTAGCCGCTCCCAAAAATAATCGCCGACAAAATGTATACTTCATTATATTTATGTATTATATACATATAACATATATATTTCAAATAATTTTGGTTAGCGAATGTAATTAGTTTCAGCCTACCTGCCAATTTTGTATTTTGCCCTTTAAGATTTGGGCTTTCAGCTAACCGAGATTGAGGTTGTGGCAACATCTGATCCACTATTCGTTGTTTTGGACTCAAATGGCGTCAAGCCCAATATGCCTACAAAATTTTCTGATACTCAAAATGCATATTTGAAAATTTATTATTTGGAAAAGGCATCAGATCCAAGGCAAGTATTGGGGAAAATGTTCCGGGATAAGAAGTTGGGGCTCATGTCAGTAGTCCATGAAATCATCACTTTAAACCCTATATGATTATAATGATCTACACCAAATATTACTGCAGAATTGGACCACTCTATGGCTCTGAATGTTTTAAAACCAAACCAAACAGAAATATAGAGTAGTGTGGTCCTTTATAATTAGCTGACTACAATCAGTAACCATTGCAGCTGGACTTCGTGCACACTCACACACATACACAGACAACAACGTAGAAGACAACCATTACAGTTGTTTCATTTACTACTTTTGATAACTTTATTTAACCAACGCGGGTTGTGGTAAAGTGATAAGTACTCTTTTATTCTTAATCAGAAATTTCGAGTTCTAACCTCATATATGTAGAGTCACTTTTGTTAGGGAATACTTTACCCTCCAATATGAGACTTTTCAATGCAGAAACGTATTTAGTCGTGCCCCAATACTGGTATCGGACGTGGAAAACCAAAGAAGGAAAAAAGAAGAAGAAAATAACTTTCTATAAATAATTTTAAGTTGTTGATTTTGATGAGCATTTGTGTTATTATCCCAACAATAATTGTAGTGCATGGTCCCAGAGGGGAGTGTTTTTGTGTACTCGGATTTTGGGGTAATTCCATTTCAATTTTCATGTTGCATTGCCAGTTGAAAAGAAATCAGCAGTGCACACAAAAAGAAAAAAATCCCACGGATTTTGTAATCAGAAAAAGCTCAGATCCCAAGGAAGGAGAAGAACTTTGTCAACTGTCATTACTCTTAACATATATACATAAAGTTGAAACAGCCCCTTCATCTCTTTCTTTATTCACTTCAGTTTCTTGTTGTCATTCATTATTTAATTTGTTTAATTTCTATGAAAGAGTGCCCACTTTTGTTGCTTTTCCTTTGTTTTTTTTCTGGTGATGCACATTGTTCTTCTCTTACATTTTCTGAGCATAAACCTTGAGATTGTTCTCTGCTCCTTTTCTCTTTTTTCAGTTTAGTCTTTGATTAGTTGGATATAAGTTATATACATTTGCACGGATTACTTATGAAGTGAATAATATTAATGTAATGATTGTTATGCGGTGAATGGTGAATAATGATATCGAGACTGTTATGTAGTGAATACTAATACATAAACCGTTAAACAGTGATTCTAGAATTTAAGGACATTTTGGTGTTTATTATTCATGCATTAATCAATATATCTAGTTGTATCTCACATTTTATCCCGCATAAAATATACATAAGTTATCGTATAAGTTATACCATAATGAGTAATACGTTCAGACCTTTCTATAACAATATTCTTATATAACAACACTTCACTATAAAATTCAAGCTTTTCCAGAACCAATTTTCTTGTTACGTTATAATATATGTTCTATATAACAGCAATTCGCTATAACATCCAAAACATTCAAAACAAATGAGATTATTATAGATAAATTTGACTTACAACTTATTCGGAGTTTAGCTTTGGAAACCAAACGAAGTATTAGTTATAAGGAAATTATATTAATTATGTGGGATTTAATAACATAAATTAAATATATAGTAAGACAAAATTTTATAATTTCCTTCAACTAATTCAAACCAAATGACTTCTCGAGGGTGTGATAAATCAATTGTTATGAAATATATTTACTTGCAATTACATTATATGTATATATTTCTTACATGCTTCATCACTCTTTCAGTGCATGGACATCTCATTAACTTCACCTTTAAGGCAAGATAATGCAAAATGACATAACTTATATAGATCCCTCTTTTTACCTCTTTCCTTTTTGAGATACAAGGAACTACAAATTATATAATGCAACTAAAAACAGATTAAGTAGCCACTTTACCTATAGAGGTGAAGCAAAAGCAAATTAAAGGGCCAGGTCCAGGCCCATGCAAATGCTTAAAGACAAAGTGGGTAGTCGGTACCCATCCTAATTAACACCTTCTCAGATAAATGCAACCATCAAAGGCCCACCCTAAATCACCCACCACCCATATCCCTTTGTTTGGTGGAATTTACGTAGGAAAAATGATATTGTAAGTAGAAAATATATACACATTCTGTATATATATTATATACAAAAATATTATAAATTTTATATATTTTTAGCTACCGAATATAAATAATTTTTGACGCGAGCTAAAAGTGATAATACTCTATTCGTGTACTATCCACCTCCATTTCCACCACTTTTTTAAAACATACTTTAGTTGTTATTGGGAGGTGGAACAAGAGTTTTAGTGACAGGTTCGATAAAATTGAGTAGCTTTAGTTAAAGTTTTATATATTAAAAATTCACTTAATATGTACAAATAATTTATCCCGAATCTAATAAATTGACTATAAAATTCAGAATTTATAAACTCAAAATTTTAAATCCGCCTTTTGACCGCCCCATAGATACAAATGCAGTTCACCTTCAAATATGATAAGCTTAAAAAGGCCTTCCTTACAGAAAAAAATACTAAGATATTAGAATTTCAATCTTCTCTGCATTATACTATCTGTTTATGGGTTGGCAATTTTTATACTTGTTCACCTACACAATACAACTTTTGTGGACAACACACGGTTGCCTCATTTAATGTTTAGTTGTCTATTTTATAGCTCATTTCTAGGCTTCTTGAGCCTTTCTCCCAACTGGACCTTGGGGGATTTCTACTCTTATAAATTATAAGAGTATATACCAATATCCCAAAGTCAACTAATGATTATGCACTTGTATTTGGTTTTGATGTTCACTGCACGAGGACTCTCACATTTTAGTTTCTTTGGTTCAACTCATCTAGCATTAGACTTTAGAGTTAAAAATTGAAATGGTCTCATTATTATGTCTAGGGATCCCAATATATATATATATATATATATATATGGTAGTTAAATCAGTTGTCATCGTCACTAAAATCTTGCACGTGGATGCAGGAGGTAACAAAGACATCATATTTTTTAGGTGTCTTAGATTGATTAGAGCCTTTCTACATTTATAAAGGAGGAACATTATTTACGTAGTCACTATTTTTCATGGACCCTATTTGTAAGATAGTGTTGGATATATTTTAAATTTTTTTCATAAAACACTATTTTTAGTGGTAAGTAGCTATGTATAGATATCATTTGCTATATTACGAATTATAGATACTTTTTTTTCGTTATAAGGTGTATTAGATGCTTTTAAGCTACTGTATTCATGACTACAGTAGTAAAAATAGGCGTGAATTAAGGAAATCCAGCTAATTAGTTATTGTATTCGACTGTATTCATGGTATGAAATATGGGATTACAGCTGGACATGTTATTGTATTCGACTGCATTCACGACGTGAAACAAGGGTATCCTTTTTTAAATGGAAAGTGAATCAATTAACATAATAAACTCCTAATATAACTCAACAAAATCAATTATAACACATAAATTTTATATTTTCAGTTATAAAAAAGATTCCCACCGAAAAATACCCCCAAAACATAGCAATTTTCATAATATATAATACACTAAATACATAAATTATATTAATTAAAAAATATATGAATACATTTATGGCATATAGCGAGACACTGAAATACAATAAAATACATAAATACAACGGGATGCATTAAAATACAATAAAAAAGATAGTGAATACAATGAAATACATGGAATACAACGAGATACATTGAATTACAATGAAAAAAAGACAATGAAATACATGAAAATACAGCATGATATGTTGAAAATACATTAAAATATATTACAGAAAATCAAGTTGCTCAGCCCCAAGCACTGTGATCTTTATTTAAGAACAAACCCTAATTTTCGATGAATCCATGGTCGAATAAAAATCCTAAACTCTTTTGCCCTTTTTATGCTGCGCGCGGGAGATTACAACGACATCAAACGGACGGCACTCCATTATTAAATTCTGGATATTACGTCTAATATGGTTAGTAGATTCAGGAAGGGAGGGAATTGATTAAAAAAACTTTTTCCCCCTTTTTTTTTTCTTGTGGTTTAGATGGATTTTTATGGGTGCAATAAAGAGAAGTTTTGAGCTTCCCATAAAATCCAAAACTAGGGCAAAAAAGAAATGAACAACGGCTGCCACATGCACGGAATGGCTATGGCGCAGCTACTATCAGTCGCCATGAACAACACCACAAGAGGAGGAGGCATGATGATGAAGAACCATCGACATATGATGATGCACATGATATTTTTCTTGGGAAAGAAGGTGGTGCGGCCGACAGAAGTGAATTAGATTGAAAGAAGAAAATGACATATATCGAAGTAGAAAGAGAAAAAAAATATTATAACTGAATAGCGTATTTAGTGGCTTAGGGTATGAGGTAACTAAAATTAGATATTTTGCTATAAATATTAAAAAGTATCTATAGAATATAATTTTTTAAATGAAACTTATTTAAAATAAATAAGGTGTTAACATTTGCTATATGATGTAAAAATTCATATATTGTTATAAATAGACTTCTATTTAAGGTGAATGTCTTTAATTAGAGAGATTCTAGAGTCCTATTATTGGTAAGTGGATCATTCCACTCCCTATAAATAAAGGGGTCTTCTACCATTGTAAATCACTCCTAACATTCTCTAAGTATCAATAAGAAGAACTCTCCCTACTCTTCTCTCTATTGCTCTTGTTCTTGCATTATTGTTCTTGTCTTTTATATTATTTCATAACACGTTATCAGCACGAGACTCTACCGTATCAAGAACCATTCTCGAAAAATCTAAGGTATTTCCCTCTTCCTAATTTAATTTTCGATTATGTCTGACATTACGAAAAGAAAGTTCGTTGCCCTTGAAATTTCGGGCAAGAACTATATGACATGGGTGTTGGATGCTGAAATCCACTTAGATGCTATGGGTCTCGGAGACACCATCAAAGATAGAGAAAAAGCATCCACTCAAGAATGTGCGAAGGCCTTGATTTTCTTGCGCCATCACCTTGATGAAGGTTTGAAGATTGAATATCTCACCGTCAAGGATCCACTCATCTTGTGGAACGTCTTAAAGGAGAGATATGACAACCTGAAGTTGGTCACTCTGCCACAAGCACGATATGATTGGGCTCATCTGAGGCTCCAGGACTTTAAGTCCGTTTCTGAATATAATTCTGCAATGTTCAGAATTACTTCTAAATTGAAGCTATGCGGGGATAATATCTCCGATTATGATATGCTTGAGAAAACGTTTACAACGTTTCATGCCTCCAATATAGTACTGCAACAACAGTACAGAGAGAAAGGCTTTACAAAGTACTCTGAAATGATTTCTCTTCTACTAGTGGCTGAGCGAAATAATGACCTGCTCATGAGAAATCACGAAAATCGACCCACTGGGTCTACACCACTGCCTGAAGCAGATAAGGTGCACTCTCATTATGCCAAACATGAAAAGGGCCATGGTCATGGTCATAAACGGGGTCATAGCCAGGGACGTAGACAAGGAAGAAATTCCAATGAAGTCCGTCAACCCCCAAGGAGAGATAACCGCCGAAAGCAGAAACGGGGTCATGAAGATCCTAAGGCAAATGGTTCAGAAACTATATGTTATCGTTGCGGTGGGAAAGGGCACTGGTCAAAGACTTGCCGTATACCAAGACACTTGGTTGACCTTTATCAAGCATCTCGAAAGAGAAAAGGCCCTGAAACAAATTTTGTCTATGACGACAATGAGGACATCACCCACCTGGATGTGGCAGACTTCTTTGAGCAACCCGAGGGGAAAATAGACCACCTAATCGGCGATGGGTCCGTGATGAAAGAAGATGGAGTTATTTGATTTTGTTCTACTTATTTGTATTAGTTAATGAATAAACTAATAGTCATTAGTATTAGCTCGTATTAGTTAGTTCATGATGCAATGTTAGCAGTAGTTCTTTAGAATATCTTCAATATGCTCAAATATCAATAATATTTTTATTTTCCAGTAGGGGTAATCGACTAGCCTGAAAAACTAGTCGATTATCTACTATTTTCGCATTAAAGCTTAAAAACAATTGATCCACAATCGATTGTCTTTGTCTAACAATCGATTGTCGTTAAGACAGTGTAATCTGGAATTTTTCAAAAATCATCCACAATTGATTGTCTTTGTCTAACAATCGATTGTCGTTAAGACAGTGTAATCTGGAATTTTTCAAAAATCATCCACAATCGATTGTCTTTGTCTAACAATCGATTGTCGTTAAGACAGTGTAATCTGGAATTTTTCAAAAATCATCCACAATCGATTGTCTTTGTCTAACAATCGATTGTCGTTAAGACAGTGTAATCTGGAAATTTTCAAAATAGCCAACAATCGATTGTCTATGCATAACAATCGATTGTCTTAAAACAGTGTGCTCTGGAATTTTTCAAAATAGCCAACAATCGATTGTCTATGCATAACAATCGATTGTCTTATGTGATCTGAAGTTTTTCAAAATAGCAAATAATCGATTGTGTGTGTTTAACAATCGATTGTCAATGTTCAACAATCGATTATTTGTGTTTAACAATCGATTGTTTGAAGAAAATGTTTAAACTAAAATTTTCAAACTGCAAAGTAATCAATTATGGATAACATATCTGATTTTGTTAGTCAACTGTTAGCAGCAGATTTTGAAAATATTATGTGACACAAACGAATTGAACTTGTTTATTCTTATGTTCGTGTATCTCTTTTGTATGTCAAACTATGGGATATCAAATATGGATATCTCACAAAGCGAACTTGGATCAAAGTCCAACTGTAAAAGTATTTGCCTAGTTGATTCATGTACTACACATACAATACTCAAAGAAAGGAAATATTTCTCTCAACTAAATATGTGTAAGGCAAACGTTACTACAATCTCTGGAAGTAGTAAATTGATTGAAGGCTCCGGAAGAGCAATTGTAACTCTGCCCAAAGGCACGACGTTAATCATAGAGAATGCAATGTTCTCCTCCAAGTCTAAGAGAAACTTGTTGAGTTTTAAAGATGTACGCCGGAATGGCTATCATATTGAGACAATGGATGAAGATAATCTTGAATATCTCGTCATCACAAAGAATGTCTCCGGCCAAAAGAGGGTTATTGAGAAATTCCCGTCTTTATCTTGTGGCCTGTATTGGACAAGAATTAGTGCAATTGAGGCACATTCAACAGTAAACCAAAGGGTTACTGATTCCAATACCTTTGTACTTTGGCATGATCGATTGGGACACCCAGGATCGGTCATGATGAGACGGATTATAGAAAGCTCATATGGGCATCCGTTAAAGAATTTCAAAATTCTTTCGAATAATGAATATCCTTGCACTTCGTGTTATCAAGGCAAGTTGATTATCAGGCCATCACCAACAAAGGTTGGGACTGAGTCACCCACGTTTCTGGAACGTATACAAGGGGACATTTGTGGACCTATTCACCCACCTAGTGGGTCGTTTAGGTATTTCATGGTCTTGATAGACGCATCCTGTAGATGGTCTCATGTGTGCCTGTTGTCATCACGCAACCTTGCGTTTGCGAAATTAATGGCACAAATAATTCGACTACGAGCACAATTTCCAGATAATCCAATCAAGTCCATTAGACTGGATAATGCTGCTGAGTTTACATCCCAAGCATTTAATGATTATTGCTTATCAATCGGGATAAAAGTTGAACATTCTGTAGCTCATATTCACACTCAAAACGGTCTTGCAGAATCGTTAATTAAACGCCTGCAGTTGATTGCAAGGCCATTACTTATGAGAACGAGGCTGCCCACTTCGGTATGGGGTCACGCCATCTTACATGCAGCAATGCTAATTCGTCTCAGACCGACGAATTACCACAAGTATTCCCCGTTGCAATTGGTTTTGGGTCATGAACCCAATATATCCCATTTAATAATTTTTGGATGCGCAGTATATGTGCCTATAGCACCGCCATCCCGCACCAAAATGGGTCCGCAAAGAAGGTTAGGAATATATGTTGGGTTTGAATCGCCCTCCATCATTCGCTACCTCGAAACATTGACAGGTGACTTGTTTACTGCATGATTTGCAGACTGTCGATTTGATGAGACACTTTTCCCAAAATTAGGGGGAGAAGTTGGTGAAACCAAACGGGAAATTTTGTGAAAAAATGCATCATTATCTCATTTTGATCCACATACCTCTATTTGTGAAAGAGAGGTACAAAAGATTATCCATTTGCAAAGAATAGCAAATCAAATGCCTGACGCATTTACGGACTTGAAGAGGATAACGAAATCCCACATTCCCGCGGAAAATGTTCCAATCCGTATTGATGTCCCTGTTGGACAATCATCTAGTGTCATAACCAATGAGTCGAATGCACGCCTGAAGCGTGGCAGACCATTAGGTTCCAAAGATCGAAATCCTAGAAAAAGGAAAAAGAACGATCGAGATGACACTACGAAAGAATCTCATGTGGAAATTCATGATTGACAAATTCTGAGATTCATGAAGAATCCACTGAGCCCGAGACTCTGGAAAATACGGAACTATCCTTAAATCCAATTAATATTGAGGCAAATATTAATCGAGTGGATATTGTGGTGGATAATGCCTTTGCTTATAATGTAGCATCTAGCATTATGCAAGAATGTGAGGATCTCGAACCTCAATCTGTTGAAGAATGTCGAAAAAGACAGGATTGGCCAAAGTGGCAAGAAGCAATTCAATCAGAATTGAATTCACTGGCAAAACGTGAAGTTTTTGGCCCTATAGTTGAAATACCTAATGGTGTTAAGCCTGTCGGCTATAAATGGGTCTTTGTACGCAAAAGAAATGAGAAAAACGAGGTACAAAGATATAAGGCACGCCTTGTTGCACAAGGTTTTTCTCAAAGGCCTGGTGTCGATTATGAAGAGACATATTCGCCTGTAATGGATGCGATAACCTTTCGTTATCTCATAAGTTTTGCTGTCCATGAAAGGCTTGACATGCACTTAATGGATGTGGTTACTGCCTATCTTTATGGCTCACTTGATAATGAGATATACATGAAAATTCCCGATGGACTCAAGATGCCAAACGCGCATAATTCAAAATCTCGGGAAATGTTCTCAATTAAATTGCAAAGGTCCTTGTATGGTCTAAAGCAATCAGGACGAATGTGGTATAATCGTCTTAGTGAGTACTTGTTAAAAGAAGGCTATATAAATGACGCCATTTGCCCGTGTGTTTTTATAAAGAAAACAACATCAGAATTTGTTGTACTTGCCGTATATGTCGATGACATAAACCTTATTAGAACCCCTATAGAACTCCAAAAGGCAATTGATTATCTAAAGGATGAATTCGAGATGAAAGATCTCGGAAAGACTAAACTATGTCTTGGTTTGCAAATTGAATATTTGGCAAACGGAATTTTTGTTCATCAATCTACCTATACAGAAAAGGTACTGAAACGGTTTTACATGGATGAAGCACATCCTTTAAGTACACCGATGGTTGTTCGATCACTTGATGTGAACAAAGATCCATTCCGACTACAAGAAAGGAATGAAGAGCTACTTGGTCCTGAAGTACCATATCTTAGCGCAATTGGCGCACTAATGTATCTTGCAAATACTACAAGACCTGACATATCCTTTTCAGTTAATGTCTTAGCAAGATTTAGCTCGGCTCCTACGATGGGACATTGGAATGGGATCAAACACATATTGCGGTACCTAAAGGGAACTACCGATATGGGCTTATTTTATGGCAAGAATTGCAGCCCGGATCTTGTTGGTTATGCTGATGCTGGATATTTGTCCGACCCATACAAGGCTCGATCTCAAACGGGTTATGTGTTTACCTGTGGAGAAACCGCCATATCTTGGCGATCGACTAAGCAATCAATTGTGGCTACTTCATCTAATCATGCCGAGATAATTGCTATTCATGAAGCAAGTCGAGAGTGTGTGTGGTTGAGGTCTATAATACATCATATCCAAGAAAAATGTGGTTTGAAGTGTGATAAACTACCCACAACTTTGTATGAAGACAATGCATCATGTATAGCTCAATTGAAGGGAGGATTCATAAAAGGAGATAGAACGAAACATATTTCACAAAAGTTATTCTTCACACATGATCTTCAAAAGAATGGTGATATCAATGTTCAACAGATTCGTTCAAGCGACAATATGGCTGATTTGTTCACAAAATCTCTACCAAAGTCAACCTTCAAGAAGCTAGTTCACAAGATCGGGATGCGAAGACTTAAGGACATAAATTGATGTTCTTATCAGGGGGAGTTTAATGCGCGTTGCACTCTTTTTCCCTTACAAGGTTTTGTCCCACCGGGTTTTCCTTGCGAGATTTTTAATGAGGCAACCAATAGACGCATATTCAAACATGTGTACTCTTTTTCCTTTCTTTAATTTTTCCCATTGGGTTTTGTTTTAAGGTTTTAACGAGGCACATCATTGAATAGACATTCAAGGGGGAGTGTTATAAATAGACTTCTATTTAAGGTGAATGTTTTTAATTAGAGAGATTCTAGAGTCCTATTATTGGTAGGTAGATCATTCCACTCCCTATAAATAAAGGGGTCTTCTACCATTGTAAATCACTCCTAACATTCTCTAAGTATCAATAAGAAGAACTCTCCCTACTCTTCTCTCTATTGCTCTTGTTCTTGCATTATTGTTCTTGTCTTTTATATTATTTCATAACATATATTTTATTATTGTTGCTACTGTTTGATTAGTCACAAAATTTATAAATGTAGATCTTTCGAATTTTGTGATTTTAAAGTAATATGTATAACATATTTAAATACTATGTGAATTTTATGATCTTAAATATGTCATGTAATTTGTACTTAAGTGTGTCGTTATATTATTTAAATATAAAAATTACTAATAACTTACTAATAAATATTAAAAGATAGCATTATTTTTAAAACGTACTAAAAGTGAAAGTAAGATACTTAAATTGAAATTGATAAAGTTGTATGCATACAAAAATAAGTCTGATGCATAGAGTGCATTTATATAATCAAACCACTTATAGAAGATTACAGATAAATCTTCGTGATAAACATAGCGCAACCCGATAATCCAGTAACCAACTTGTACTAGCACGTCATCATATTGAAACTATAATGATAATATAAAATTTTGATATACTATTAATTAATTAATTAATTAATACGGTGAAAGTAGACAGTTTCCTTGTTCGTATGACATGTGGCAACGTCGGCTAAATCGTGCAAAATCAGAAAAGAACAAAAGGCATGCGTCACATCATGTGGTCATTTTCTTTTCTCTTCGTACCTTATATCTAGTTTGGTCGAGTTGTAAAAAATAATTTATTTAAAAAGTTTTTATTTTTTAAAAATATTTAAAAAAAAATATTTTTAGTGAAGAACAGTTGTATTTGATTAATTAGTTTGAGAAACATTTTTTAAGTAGTAATTAGTATTTGATCAAGCTTTAAAAAACTATTTTAAGTATATTTTTCTCAAAAGTGATTCTCAAACAATGCTTTTGGAGAGAAATTATTTTTTTCTGTTTCTTCAAAACAGTTTCTGTTTCTCTTCAAAAGTATTTTTTTCCTTCCAGAAGATTGGCCAAACACCTTAATTATTGGCCAAAAGTGTTATTGGCAAAAAGAAAAACATTTTTGACCAAAAATAAGTTTGACCAAACAAGCTATTAAACTCGCACCTATAGACCATCACATCATCCAAATTTGAAAATATTTTCTTTTTCTAAATCCCTTAAAATATATCATTAAGAACCAAAAATATTATCGAAGCATACTCGGCAAATTCTTCAAAAATTATATTCATGTAACATTATGTAATAATTAAACGTAAATTATGTAACATCTCATGCATCTTCCCAACTTCCAATTCCTCATCTAACACATTTATTTAAGTGAAGAAAGCAACTGGTCACAAAAATATGACCACAACATCTGCAATAAGTACAAAGATAAAGATAATTCGGGACCCTTTGATAAAGGGAAAGAAGAGAACTTTGGCCCTGTATTAAAATCCGATGGAGGGGGAAGTTGTAGAAATTTTTGGTACTTCCAATTCGTAAATTGAAAATTGATTTAATTACTACCTATGTATGTCTGATATTGTAACCTACATTAATATTTTCTTTAGATTAAAATTTTATTATCCGTACAGTAGTCTAGCAGAATGTTTTAAGGGTATGAATCAGCTAGGGTTGAGAGGTTTTGGGCGGTGATAGGATTTAAAAGTATGCGTACATATATTATTACTGTCAGGGCGGCTTCCAGACATGCCACGTGACAGTTGGGCGCCCCGTGGCGTCCTAGCTAGCCTTCCAACGCCTAATGTCATGGACGGCTTCGTCATCATAGTTCGCCAAGTGACAAGCGCGTAATATCTCTGTCGCCCTATCGATATTCTTCGTCAATGTTCAGTCGCAGGCAGATGGCAACAACATCGTATGCGCACATTGTGATGCCAAAGATAATATTGCTGACAACAGACCTGTTTTTGCCTTGTAGAAAACTAAATCATTTTCATTCTAAATATAGAGTAGTTTTATTTCATGTACTTCCATTATGTTTCTCTAGCTTAGTTAAGTCTAGTCTTGTAACTTTGGTTTATTTTTTTTAAGTACTATTAGGGGGATCAAGCAATCAAACTTTTTAGCAAGCAGGCAATTCTCTGCACTGGTGTCTCTCCTCCTCGACACTGTATTGCATTTCTGTAATAGCTTTCATTAATGCAATCATGTTTTCTTTCATTCTCAATTCTCATTTCTGTTCTCTCAATTGCTCTTGATATGGGTTTTCCTATGTCGCACTGACAATCTAGTCTAGCGTACGGAAGGGACCTCAGTTGGCGGACAATAACTGCACTTATATCAGTTGCTTATCCTTACATCACCCTTCCAAGGAATCTCAGGAAAACACCGCGTAACAGTTGGTATCAGAGCCTAGGCTCGACATCGGACGAGGGAATGCATTTCCATTACCACCAATTCTGACCATGGTGAATCATGGGGACCGCATTGCGGCCCTTGAAGAGACAGTTGACGTATTACGACTCATTGTAGATACGGTGCCTAAACTAAGAACCAGCCTAGTGCAAATGTTAAAATCTAGGCCAAAGTTGACATAGAAAATATCAGTCACGACTCTGAGGAAGACCGACAAACGGCAGCCACAGAGGCAGGCGAAATTTTGGCAAATTTGAGGGCCTCCAACAGGAATGTGCCGAGGGTTTAGCCTGGAGGGCACAAGAGGCAGACAAGGTGACTGCCATGCAAAAAACTATAGACAAGACAAGCCATCTCAATGTTGTCAATGTTGCTTTATAGGGTCTGCTTCGAGGAGGCGGAAACCAAATCGGGGGTACTGTAAACCTCACTCCCGCTACACCAAAACTGAAAATTCCTGAGCCAAAGCCATACAATGGAGCTAGGAATGCCAAGGAAGTGAACAACTTCATCTTTGACATCGAATAGTACTTTAATGTCGTTGGGGGCTTAGAAGAAGCTAAAAAGGTAGCAACTGCTGCCATGTACCTTCTGGGTGATGCTAAACTTTGGTGGCGGGTGAAGTACGAAGCCATCAGGGATGGTAAAGATTCTCTCGAGACATAGGCAGAATTAAAGGAAGCCATACGCCTACAGTTCTTCCCAAAAAATATTGAATACAATGCGAGGAGAAAGCTACGGGAGCTCCCCAAGAACAAATCAATGAGGGCCTACGTGCAGGAATTATCCGCGCTCATGCTAAACATACGTGAGATGTGGGACAAAGACAAGCTCTTTACCTTATTGGAAGGGTTGAAACCTTATGCCCCTATGGAGCTGCAGAGACGAAGGGTAGACACCCTAACTAAGGCGATCCAAGTAGCTGAATTCCTTGGGGACTATCAAGTGGAAGCTCGAAAGGATAGGCCTCAACTGCCTTGCCCGAGCGGGATACAAAAGGGGCCAACCTAGCAATGGTGGCGCTAGAAGAAGTGGGGTAGATCGGAGTACAACCAAATCTAAGGCTCCCTCTTCAGGCAGCAATAGTGATGCGTCAAACAACAATGATCGGAGGAGAAAGCCCCCTTCAGGATGCCGTCATTGCAGCGGACTATATTGGAATAATGAATGCCCACATGCACATATGAATGCCCATAAAGCTTTTGATGATGCCATTGATGACGACTCAGACGATACAGACCGGAACGATCCAGTAGGTGCCTTCAATGCAATTATTGGCTACATTTTTTAGATATTAGCGGACACCAGTACCGATATCCGTAAAAAGAAGGACCCATGTCCAATCACCAAGAAAGGGAAAAAGAAGGCAGATGCGAGGACTCCTCTTAAACAAGAGAGGACCTTGATGTTCGTCGAGATGAAGGTGAATGGCAAGCCTATTCGGGCGATGATACACATGGGTGCTACCCACAACTACTTAACCTCGACTCAGATGGAGCGCATTGGTCTAGTTGTAGGAAATGGTAGAGGTCATGTTAAGGCTATCAACTCACCTCCTCAGCCAATGGGTGGAAAAGCCAAAGAGGTATCGGTGAAGCTTGGACCTTACGAAGGAAAATTCAACCTGTGAGTGGTGATCATAGATGACTTTGAGTTGTTAGTTGGGTTGGAATTCCTAAGTCAAACCAACACCATGCTCGTACCATATGCAGACATGCTATTGATATTGGGAACAAATGGGACCAAGCCATGCATTATCCCGTGCGTGCCCATAAAGATGGTCATTGAGAAAATCTCGGCCTTGCAGTTGAAGAAGAGGGTAAAAATACATGAACCTACATCTTGGAAACCCTCTGCATTAAAGATATAGAACGATCCTTGGGTCCCACTCCTACACCCATGAAGGAGCTACTACTGGAGTTTAAAGATGTCATGCCATAAGACATTCCAAAGAGACTCCCGTCTAGGCGTACTGTGGACCATAAAATTAAGTTGGTGCCGGGCGCGAAGCCATCTGCCAGGGTGCCTTACAAAATGTCACAACCCGAACTCACCAAGGTTTAGAGACAATTGAAGGAAATGCTAGACACAAGGATCATCATGACCTCCAAGTCCCTATACGGGTCCCATGTGCTATTCCAAAAGAAACATGATGGCAGCCTGCAACTTTGTGTAGATTATCAAGCTCTAAATAAAATCACCATGAAGAACAAGTACCCTATTCCGCTAATAGCATACTTGTTCGATAGACTGGGTTGTGCGATGGTATTCACCAAGATATACCTAAAGACAGGCTATTGGCAAGTTCGTATTGTAGAGAATGATGAGCACAAGACGACCTGTGTGACAAGATATGGGTCGTACGACTTCCTAGTTATGTCGTTCGTCTTAACTAACGCCCCATCCACATTTTGTCCCCTGATGAGCCAAGTCTTCCTAGAGTACATTGACGAATTCGTGGTGGTCTACTTGGATGACATTATGGTATATAGCCAAACAATGGAAGGTCCTAGAATGATAGGGAGAGCACAAACTATACGTGAAGCTATCCAAGTGCTCCTTTGCCCAAAAGTAGATTGACTTCCTCGGACATGTCATCGAAGAACGGCGGATAAAGATGGACCAACAATGATATCCATGCTTTAAGGGCGTTCCTTGGCCTATGCAACTTATATAAGTGATTTGCTAAAACCTACTCCCTCATTGCAGTACTATTAATAAAACTCCTCAAGAATGTCACACCTTGGGATTAAGGACCAAGGCGAGCATGGACCTTCAACGCATTGAAAACGGCTATATATAGTAGCCCCTTATTGGCCCTCCCTGATTTGGCCAAACCATTCGAGGTACAAATAGATGCATTCTACTATGCCCTTGGTGGAGTCTTGCTACAAGAAAGGCATCATGTAGCGTATGAGAGCCGAAAGGTGAAGGATGCAAAGCGGCGCTATGCTGCCCATGAGAAAGAATTATTGGATGTCGTCCATTTCTTGCGTCTTTGGAGGCACTATCTGCTGGGGACCCTTGTGGTCAAGAAAGAAATATAGATATTAGCCATTTCACGACCTTTCCGAAGCTAAATGGTCGACAAGCCAGGTGGCAGGACTCCTAGCTGAATTCCATTTCAACCTGGAGTATCGAAGTGGGAAGACCAATCATGTTATTGATGCGCTCAATCAAAGAGCTGATCTAGCATCGGTGTGCCTACTCGCCACCCTAAAGGCGAGCAAAGAAGACACAACCATCAAAGACCAGATACAGGATCTACTCATCAAGGATCATGCTGCACAATATTTGGTTGATTTGGTTAGACAGGGTAAGACTCGCTAGTTCTACATGGAAGATGGTTTTTTGAAAGTGAAAAGGACCCAACTTTATGTTCCTAAAGAAGGAGATCTGCGAAGGACTCTTATGGTGGAATTTCATGATACTCTTTGGGCCGGTCATCCCGGTGAAGAACGCACCATGACGTTACTTTACGGTGCATATTATTGGCCTAAAATGGTCGATGATGTCGCTCAGTATGTGAAGACTTGTCTAGTATACCAAAAGGACAAGTCGGACCGCTTGACACAAGCGGGGCTCTTGGAAATGCTAGCTGTCCCAAAGAGACCTTGGGAATGCGTTTCCCTGGATTTCATCATCGGATTGCCCAAGGTCAGAGATATCACAACTATCTTGGTTGTGGTGGATTAGTTTTTCAAGTATGCTACCTTTATAGAAGCTCCACAATCTATATCAATAGAAGATACAACTGGACTCTTCTTCTCTAATGTCTTCAAATATTAGGGCCTACCTAAAGACATTATTAGTTATCGCGACTCACGCTTCACTAACAACTTGTGGACCCAACTCTTTAAGTGCCTGGGGTCAAAATTGAGTCATAGCTCAAGTTTTCATCCGCAGTCTGATGGCCAGACAGAGTGGTTCAATGGTATGTTGGAGGAATATCTCCGCTACTTTGTAACTGGATCGCAGAAGAATTGGGTGAAGCTTCTAGATGCTACTCAATAGTGTTTCAATTCACAAAAGAGCTCTAATACAAACAAAAGCACTATTGAAATTGTCACTGGACAACAACCGCTACTCCTACACACTGTGAATGCACCAAACATGTCTAAATCTCCTCGAGCTGCTAGCTTTTCAAAAAAATGGAATCAAAATTTAGAGATAGTACGATGCTATCTTGTCAAAGCCCAAAATTGGATTAAGAGGCATGCTGATCAAAATCGTCGCTTTGCTGAATACCAAGTAGGAGACAAAGTGATGGTAAAAATTCCAAAGAGGTACTTATTTGCAGGGGCCCGTGGCTCTCGCCTATTAAAAAAATACATTGGACCCTTATCCATTGAAAGACTCATTGGGAAAGTTGCATACAAGGTAGATACCCCAGCTTGGTGGAAAATTCATCTCGTCTTCCATGCCAGCCTTCTGAAACCTTTTTGGGAAGACACGAATGATCCTTCACAGATCCAGATCATAGTACTTAGCATTCGAGGCCCCTATGCAACTGGAAAAAGGTGTGTAGAAGCTATTGTTGATGGTCGAGTGATTCATGCCTCAAGGAAAGATCACCAAGAGTTATTGGTGAGCTTGTGATGCAGAGTAGAATACTTGGGAGATGAGAACAAACCTGAAAGCCTACAAGATCCTAATTAATAATTATCTTGAAAGTAAGGTTGCGAGGACGTCCCAACTCAGGTGAGGAAGAATGTCATGGGCTGCTTTCCAGACACGCCCTATGACCCCTTAAGCGCGCCCTATGTCGTCCTAGAAAGCCTCTCAACGCCTACCGCCATGAACAACCCGTGGTCTTGGATGCACCAAGTGACAAGCGCGCATGTGCTTTTGTTTCCCTATCAATATCCCTCGCCAACGCCCAGTTGAAGGGTGATGCCAACAGTGCCCCACGCAGACTGTGATGCCAAAGACAATGTTGCTGACAACGGACATGTTTCTGCCCTGTAGAAAACTAAGTCCTTTTCATTGTAAATACAAAGTAATTCTATTTCATGTACTTCCATTATGTTTCTCTAGCTTCGTTAAGTCTAGTCTTATAACTTTGGTTTATGTTTTTAAGCACTTTAGGGGGGATCAAGCAATCAAACTTTCTAGCAAGCAAATAATTCTCTGTACTGGTGTCTCTCCCCCTCGACCTTGGGTTACCTTTCTGTAATAGTTTTCATTAATGCAATCAATCTTTCTTTCATTCTCAATTATCATTTATGTTCTCTTAATTGCTCTTGACATTGATTTTATCGTACGACACTGAAAATCTCGTCTATTGTAGAGAGGGGACCTCAGTTGACGGACAACAACTGTACTGACATCAATTGCTTAGCCTTACATCTCTCTTCCAAGGAATCTCAAAAAGGCGTCACGTGACATTACATATGCAATGAGTAAAGTTGAAAAGGACTAATCTCTCTAAAGACCTACATAAGGTGTTTTCTCCAATATTAAAATAAGTTTTTATAGTAACTAAACACCAAAAATTAAAAAACAAAGAAAAAGTTTTAAGCCATACCAAACAAAAGAAAAGCAACCGAATCAGATTGCAAATTTGACGCCCCTACTAGATCTACGGGGAAGTTTTTAAAAAAGTTTCTTTTGTTATTTGTATCAAGCAACCTCGAATGCAAATAAGATGTTATTCACGGCAGAGCATTGCATGCGTCTGCTATCAATATACACATACCATGTCTTGGTAATTGGAAGAAATTTGTTTTCACTTATTATTTTTAGTGGGCGTTTGGACATAAATATTGTAACATTTCAATAAAAAAAATTAAGTAAAATTGGTATTTAAAAATTTAGAGTTGTGTTTGGACATGAATATAATTTTGGGTTGTTTTTGAAGTTTTGTGAGTGATCTGAGTGAAAATTTTAAAAAATAATTTTTTGAATTTTTTGAAGATTTTAAATACATCTTCATGTTGAAAATTTAATAACCGAACGCTGACTTTGAAAAAAGTAGAAAAATTTGAAAAAAAGTAAAAAATTTCTTATATCCAAATGGGCTCTTAATGTTTGTTGATTTTCTGAAAATACAAAGAACAAAAAAGAAAAAAGAGTTTAAGTTATACATAAATATACTAACTAATTCCATATTGTTGTTGTTGTATAAATATACTAACTGATTCCATATTTTTTTAATGTATATTATTTCTGAAATTTTATTAAATGTAACAAATTATTCTTTTGTGTTTTAATTTATGTGGTTTTATGGATATACTTTCATTTTTTTTGTGGTTTACAGGCTATTACACAATGGGAATTTATTCATTATATATATATATATATATATATATATATATATATATATATATATATATATATATGTCACATCCCTTTTTTTAACCTTACTAACCCTCTTTAAACGAATAAAAAGATTTATAAATATCAAAAGGGTTTTCAATCATGAAAGTGACGAAATATTGTGATTTGAAGGATTTTAAGAGTCACCACTTGACATTTGGTATCAGTGTGCCAAGTCACTATTTAAAAAAGAAATTTCTTTTAAAACACATTTAGACTCTAAAATAAAATCTGCACAAGAAATTCCGTGAAAGCAGGCTCATTTGACTCACGGAGAAGGTGTTAGACATTCCCTGAGTCCCGTAACTAGTACGATTCCGTACTTGATTTAGTTGACTTTTAAAAATACTCAAGTTGAGGTAAAAACACACAAAAGTAAAATAAACACCAAAAAGGTTCTAGGTCTTCTCCATCTAATAAAAGAAAAAAATAAATAAAAAAGGAAAAAGTTCTAAAAAAACAAAATCGACCCTAATGCTTCCTCGAGGGAATTCCGTCTTTAATCTTTAATTTTCTGTTATGACCCGAAATTTTCACCTTCGTGACCGTGATGGCGCCTAATACTTTACTTGCTAGGCAAGCCAACGTTAAAATAATTTATCCATTTTCAACAGTTCAAAGTAAATGATAAGAAATAACTGAAAAACTGTAATATCCAAAGTAAAGTGCAAAAGCTATAACAACTAAAATATCTGATACAATCCTGGATCCGGTGTCACAAGTATACGAGCTACTGGAATAGTACAAATAAGGTCTGAATAAAACATAAAGCTGTATGAATGAAAATACACAACTAATAAAAGGAAAGGGACCTTTAGGAGTTGCTGACACTGAGAAATTGTATCTCTAGTATCCGCACAGCTAGCCAATCCTAGCACGCTAATAACCATCGCAGGGTCCAACTCCAAAATATGCACAAGAATTGCAAAGTGTAGTATGAGTACAACCGACCCCATGTACTCTGTAAGTGCCGAGCCTAACCTCGATGAAGTAGTGACGAGGCTTAGCAGATCGCTTACACTACAACCTGTACGCAGTATATAATAAAGACAGGAGAAGAAAATAAAAGACCAAAATAAGACAGCTAGGTGAAGAAAATAACTAAGTCCTCAAAGAAAATCAATGTCGATCAAAACACTAGGAACCAACACATTACTGGGAATAGAAACACAAAGGTTATTGCAGCACGCAACCTAATTCCACCGTACAATACAATCCTCTCTTATTCCACCGTAATTATCAACAATCATAAACAAATAAATACATGTTGCGGCATGCAACCCGATCCCACCATATAACAAAATTAATATCATAATACACCCTTATCTCGCCATATCAATCCACCCTTATTTCACCTGTTGCGAAGTGCAATCCGATCCTACTATGTCAGTACAAATTCACCCTTATTCCACCATATCAATCCACCCTTATTTCACATGTTGTAGCGTGAAACTCGATCCCACCATATCAGTATAAATTCAACCTTATTGTATCATATCAATCCATTCTTATTTCACATGTTGTGGCATGCAACCCGATCCTACCATATCAGTACTGATATTCACTGAGCATAATTAAATCCATAATTCAAATCACAAGAACATCTATAATTGACAAATATATAGATGAATCAGAAATGAAACCTTGTACCCACTTAGGAATTCACATATGTAATACTACACGGCAAAACAAGCCAGTAATTGATAATTCGAAGGTGCAAGTATGTTAATTCAGGCAAATAGCAGCAAGTCATGGAAGCATGAAAAGGTGTAACGTTTTTATCCGGGTAAACAATGATTAACAAGTAGAAAATAAAGCATGGAATGCATTTAGAGTACATAACAATTAAGGCAGGGAAGGATGTAATTAAGGAAAAGTGAAAAATCAGGGAAACAAGAAATTGAACGGCGTATAAGTACTCGTGACCTCTCATATACGCCGCAACAAATAAAATTCACATAACACATAGTTCGAAAGTTTCTAATTCCCTCAAATCAAGGTTAAACTCAACACTTACCTCACTCTGCAGTCAACTCAGAGCTCTACCGAGACATTTCCCTAAAATCTGCCTCCAAATCACTCATATCTAACCACAATTGACTCAATAATATCAAATATTCCTAAAAAATTCAGTTACAATGCATAAATTTAGAATTTTTATACTTTTCCCCCAAAAGTAAAAAATTTACCCCAAACCCGAAATTCGGACCACAACCTGATTATGCATTCACTTCCGAGCCCAGTAATGTAATTTATTTCGAAATTCGACCCCAATTTGAGGTATAAATTCCGATTTTACAAATATCCCTAATTATACCCAAATCCCCAATTTCTTCCATGAAAATCCTAGATTTAGGTGGAAATCTTATGAAATATAATGGTAATTGAAAAAAAACCAGGTTAAAATTATTTACCAACAAATAGAAGAAGAAGAGCTCTGTAGAAAATCGCCTTTAGGGGTTTCTAGGTTTGAAAATTTGAAAGAATGTATAAAATCTCATTTTTGGTACTGTTTTAACCACTGGCATTAGGTGTTCATCGTGTTCGCGTGAACCTGATACGTTTGCAAAAAGGAAAGCCTCATTAGCTTACGTGATCATAGGAGATTCCATGCGTTCACGAAGGTTTAGCCCGCCTAACCTCCGCGTTCGCGAGACTGGACTCGTGTTCGCATAGAGTCACCTCAAATTCCCAGCGCCTACCTCACAAAACTACGCGTTCACATTAGAATTGACGCATTCGCGAAGGGCATTCCCCCCACTATTCCACATTTGCATAGGTTTATTCCTTCCCCAGTCTAGATCACTCTTCGCGATCGCGAAGAAGAAAACACCATATGACAGCTGAAGCTGAGAAAACCAAAATTTTCTAAGTTTAAACATCCATAGCCTATCTGAAATTCACCCGGGTCCTCGGTTCTCCAAAATAAATATACACGCAAGCCTAAAAACCTTATACGAACTTTTTCGCGCGATAAAAATACCAACATAAGACTTATAACTGCGTATCAGACACCAAATCAAATTAAATTTTCAATGAAACTTTAAAATTTCTATTTTAACAACTGGACGTCCCAATCACGTCAAACCAACTCCGTTTTTCACCAAATTTGGTAGACAGGTCATAAATATAGTAATAGACCTATACAGGGCTCTGGAACCAAGTTACGTACCCGGTATTAACAAAGTCAAACATTGGTCAATTCTTTAAAGTCGTTAAACCTTTAAACATTCAATTTTCAACAAAAAGCGATAACTCGAGCTAGGGACCTACAAAATCAATTCTAAGAATACGCCTAGATCTCAAATCATGATAGGAACCCACCAGGACCGTCAAAATATAAATATGGGTACATTTTCCTAAAATATCAGCCAAAGTCAACCCAAATGGTTTTTCAAGATAAAATTTCATATTTTATCAATTTTAACATAAAATCTTCCTGAAAAAAATATCCGGACTGCGCATGCAAATCGATGAAGGCTTAAAGAAGCTATTGGAGGCTTCAAAAAACAAAATTAAGATTTAATATTCTAGATGACCTATCGGGTTTTCATATTCTCCATCTTTAAAATAACCGTTCGTCCTCGAATGGACATGGAAAAGTACTTGGGATGGTGAAACGATGTAACTCCGCATGTCCGACTCGGACTCCCAAGTAGTTTCCTCAATAAGCTAAACTCTCCATTGCACTCAAACTGAAGGATAACTCTTTGAACTTAATTGTCTAGCCTGCCGGGCTATAATAGCCACCAACTCATCCTCATAAGTCAAATCCTCGTCTAACTAGACTGAGCTAAAATATAACACATAGGATGGATCACTGTGATACTTCCAGAGCATGGAAACATGGAACACCGAATGGACTGCTGATAAACTAGGTGGCAATGCGAGCTTGTAAGCCATCTCACCTACTCTCTCAAAAATCTCAAAAGGTTCGATATACAAAGGGCTCAACTTGCCCTTTTTTCGAACCTCAACACACCCTTCATGGGTGAAACCCGGAGCAATACCCTCTCTGGACCATTTTTAATGCAACATTTCAAACTCGATGGTCATCATAACTCTTCTACCTAGACTGAGCTATGCGAAGTCGATCCTGAATAGCCTTGACCTTATCCAAGGCATCCTGTACCAAATTTGTACCCAACAACCAAGCCTTCTCTGACTCGAACCATCCTACTGGCAATCGAAACCGCCTCAAGTATAACTTTTCATAGGGATTCATCTGAATGCTCGATTGGTGGCTGTTATTGTAGGTAAATTTTTCAAGTGGCAAGAACTGAACCCAAAAACCCCCGAAATCTATAACACAAGCGTGAAACATATCCTCCAATATTTGAATAGTGTGATCTGACTGTCCATTCATCTGAGGATGAAATTCCGTGCTCAAATCAACTTATGTTCCCAACTCACGTTGTACTGTTCTCTAGAAGTGCGATGTGAGGTCGGTCAAAATGATGGACACGGGCACACCGTGAAGATGGACGATCTCGCACATGTAAATCTCAGCCAACCACTCTAATGAATAGGTAACTGCCATAGGAATGAAATGCACTGACTTGGACAACCTGCCTACAATAACCCATACTGCATCAAACTTCTTCTGAGTCCGTGAGAGTCTAACAACAAAATCTGTAGTGATACGCTCCCACATCCACTCAGGAATCTCTAACTTCTGAAGCAAAGCACTAGGTTTTTGATGCTCATACTTTACTTTCTGACAATTTAGATACCGAGCTACATATGCAATTATATCCTTTTTCGTCCTTCTCCACCAATAATGCTACTGCACGTCCTGATACATCTTGGCGGCACCCAGATGAATAGAATGCCAGGAACTGTGGGCCTTCTCAAGGATTAACTCACATAGTCCATCTACATTGGTCACACAAACTTGACCTATGAATACTCAAAATTCTGCCATCTCCAACAGTAACCTGCATGGCACTACCATGTCGTACTGTGTCCCTAAGGAAAAGCAAATAAAGGACATCAAACTGCCGCTCCTGATGCGCTCAAACAAGGAAGACTAGACGACTATACAGCCTAGAACATGATTGGGCTCTGAAACATCCAACCTCAAGAACTGATTGGCCAAAGCTTGAACATCTGATGCAAGAGATCTCTGATAAATAGGAATTTTAACCTATTATTTGCTCTTTTTTACTTGCATCTTAGGCAAAAAACGTGTAAAGGTATTCTCGTAAACTAATGTAATATGCTTGCTTGCATGAATTGTTCAAATGAGTGAAAGGAGTCATAATCAACTCATAAAGGAGTCAAAACTCGAACAAAACCAAGACTGGGCCAAGAGGTCTGAAATGTGGACCGCACAAATATTGTGTTGCCGCGAAATCCAAAATGTGACCGCGATAAAAGATACGCGATTCTCGAAAGGGAGAGTTTGAGAGTTGTATTTTCAGGGTAAATGACAAGTGCAGTCCACCTCAGAATTACGCGGTTGCAGAAGTCCATTACGTTGCGCGATTGAAATTATGCGGATTGCGGTGAAAATTACGCAGCCGTGAAAGCTAGAATACGACCGCAAACCTCCATATTTGTCCAGAAATTTTAGCTTAGTATAAATAGATATTTTTGATATTTTTAGGTTATGTTATGTTTTAGTTGAGCACGTGAGACAGATGCACATTTCGTTTTGGGAAATTTTGTGCTAGAATTATCTCTCAACATTAGATTTTTATTTTTTAATCTAGTATTATGAATTTCATCTCCATTTTATATTTAATTTCTGCTATTTCCATGAGTAGCTAAACCTATAGCCAGGGTTTTGACTCAACCCTAGTGTGAGTATTTGATGGGTATTGAATTTTAGTGTTTGAATGTTTATGTGCTAGTGATATTTAGCCTAGTTCTTGCTAGAACCATAGAATTAGTGGTTGCAAATACTGAGAAAGATGGATTGTGTCTTGGAAAACTAGGCTAGCAAGGAATTTGGGTGAACTCAAGAAATTGATAGCCCCAATTGAAGGGTTAAACCTAGAGATAGTAATATTCGACTTGAGCTAATATCACTTGAATTGCACGAATACCCATTTGGATTTGAGAAAGACAAATTGGGCAAAATCACTCCAACTGTTGAAAGGTATAAAGTGAGTACTCGGGTGTGATAGCTATATCATTACCCCCAACTAATCACACGATTGCCCTAGATTCTTGTTGCATGTTATATATCCACCTAGGTGGAAGTCATTACCATATTCCATTTAAACCCTTGAAAATCAACAATTGTACTTAGTTTCAAATATTGCATACAATAGAATAGAGTTAGAAGTAGAATCAAACCAAATATTTGTGGAAGTGAAATTAAAAGCGAAACCTGCTTTTAGCTTAGATTTAAACCTAATTCCAATTAATAACTCTCAGTGGATTCGATCCCGACCTAGTTGGGTTAAAACTACATCGACCATCCTCTCTACTCAGTAGTAGTGTAGGCTTGGACCCGATAAATGTTTGGCGCCATTACCGGGGAGTTAGACAGTTTTAACTATATATCTGAGTATTTATGTGTTTTGTTTTTCTTTCCTTTCATTGTTCTAATTTGTGTGTGAATTGATTTTAGGTACCAAATGGCTCTTAACAATGAAGCCCTCAGAAATTTACCATTGGGGGAGGAGGGAGATGATGATCACATAGATGAGATTCAACCCGAACCTCAAGTACAAAGGAGCGGCCGACTGCCTCAAGATAATATCCCAAACCCTCCCCCACCTCCTCCAAGGGAAGCACACCAGGTGTTGCCTAACAAATGCTATACAATTGTAATAGTCACGAGCCGGATTGGGTGGGAAACTTTCAAATAACCAATTTCATGCTTACACTATTAGAATAGAGGGGTTTCTTCACTGGAGCTCCACACCAAAATGCTTACAAGAATCTCAAAGGTTTTGTTGACACATGCTGGGGGAGCAAGCAAACTACTATCTCTGAGGACGTATTGAGGTTAAGGATTTTACATTTTTTCTAAGGGGAAAGGCTTTGGATTGGATAGAAAGTTACCCAACCATTCCATCACCACTTGGGATGAGTTGGCCGAGAAGTTCATTGCAAAGTTCTTTTCTCTGGGACATATAGCGATGCTAAGTGATGAGATCCTTTCTTTTAAACAAGAGCCAAATGAACCATTACATAAGATTTAGGAGAGGTACCGAACAATGGTAAAGGATTTTCAGAATAACGATATGACTGAGGCCATGATCGAACAGACCTTATACAGTGGGATCAACATTACAAACCAATGTGTAGTTAACCAACTGGCCGGGGGGAACTTCATGAATACGCCTTATACCGAAGCATGTGAAATACTTGATAAGATGGCGGATACCTCTTCAGCATGGAAAAGTAGAACTAATATGCCACAAGGTGATCCTAATGTTATTCACCAACAAAAGGAGCTACATGACTATAGCCAAGCTGTAACCGAGTTGACTACTACCATGAACCAATTGGACTAAGATCAGTTGCAACAAGTTCAAGGGCCAAAACCAGTGAATGACATGGAAGGAGTGAATATGATAATCATCAAGAGAAGACAACAAGGTTAACAGGTGCAAAACATTCTGGATCAATTTGAGGAAAGTGGTAGTGGGTACAATCAAAGTTGATTCATATGATGACCAAAGCGAAGAGTATGTCAACAATTATCTAGGTCAATGGGGGCAATGCTCCGAATCAATAACAATGGAGATCACGGTGAAACTAAGGAAATTGGGGAAATCAAGGTCAATAAGGAAACTGGAATAGCGGTAACAACAACAACAAGGCAATTGGGGGACAACAACAATCAAAAATTGGGGTAATCGAGAAAATCAAGGCAATTGGGGTGAAAAAACAATAGTAATTAGGGAGGCAATAACAATCAAGGGGGTTGGAACAATAATAATCAAGGGAATTGGGGGTCAGGATTTCGAAGACCCCCGATGCATTAAAATCGAACAACCAGCCTCCATATCCATCACAAGGTCCTAACTCTTCAATAATGAGATGGGACAGATATAAATCATATTCAAGCAAATGATGAAGAAAAATACCGACTCTGATTCCTAATTAGCTTCCCACAACACTTCTATCTGCAACTTAAAAGTCCAATTTGGCTAAATTTTTCAAGCTTTGAATACTCGCCCTAAGAGGGTACTACCAAGTGAAACAGTAGTAAACCTGAAGGGTGGGAACAATACGAGCGGTGCTAGGGCAGTGACTACAAGAAGTGGTAGAGGGGGAGTTGCTAGTATCTCTAATATATGAAATATTGTGAGTAATGATGTGTTGGTGCAATATGATGACGATCCAAGCAATGATGTACAAGTGAATGATGAGAATACGAATGGTGAAGTGAGGATAGGCATTGATGGCAATGTGGGGGAGACACAAAATGATGTGAACCCGTCTAGGGAACATGTGATAGATATACCTTGAAATGGTAGTGCCTAAAGCCAATGATCCTCTGCCAAGGCCTCCTCCACCATATCCTCAAAGTCTTGCAAAGCAAAACAATGAGAATCAATTCAAGAAATTCATTGATATGATAGAAAGTTTGTCCATAAAGTGCCTTTGGTTGAAGTTCTAGAACAAAGATCGGGATATGCTAATTTCATGAAGGACTAGGTAACAAAGAAGAGATCAGTGAATTGTGAAATGATCAAAATGACACATCAAGTGAGTGCCATTGTGCACTCCATGGCTCCAAAGTTAGAAGACCATGGTGCCTTACAATCCCATGTAGCACTGTTCATGGTTCCGTTTGGGTTATTTTTTCCCTAAAAAGAAACTAAATTAAGTAAGTCAATTTTTCCAATATTGGATCTTAACGAGACGCATATTGCGGTGACTATATTTTCAATATAACACTATTAAATTAATTGCTCTTTGAGAAATCTATCATTTACCAAGATATATTGATGATAATTGAATTAAATAGTGATGAATAATTTAAGTACTCAATTAAAAATAGATTATTTTCTCTAATGTTATCTGGGTCCCCTAGATTGATGCTTCTGTATCGCTCAGGTTTGTCTTGGGTTTTTCCTCAAAATGGCTCACTCTTTACTAATTTCCTCAGGTGCCCTTTCCTCATCATATTCCACGTCATCCTCATATTCATTAGACCGATAGAGTCCTTAAGCATGTCAGATCATTGGAGCCAGCATAAAAATAATTGTACAAGAAGGAAATGGAAAGGAAAGAAAAATGAAAAATATTAGCACGAAAGAAAAGGAAATTGCATTTCATTGAAACTAAAAGATAATAAGGTTTTACACATCCAGAAGGACGGAAGATAGACTCTGAATTACAACCCTGGAATAATCCAGAGAAATTTGAAAGAAACATCAAAGCAAACTACCAAAACTCCTTCCTGATCGGGAAAGGAGTAGCTTCCCAATTATTGACTTCCGCACGGAGCCCCACAGCTGCATATCTGTCTTGCTTGATCCCCCTCCGGCCTCCACCATGTTCACATCTTTAAAAACCTTTCAAACTTTTCGAGTAGTTCCTTATCAGGATCAACCACAGTACTGGAACTTGTTGTTGTCAGGCACTTCTTGGCACAAGGCTTCACAAATTATTTGAAGAGACGAGGCACAAGATTGGGGAGGGCCCATGCTTTCTTTCTCATCTTTCTGGATCTCTTGATATTTACACTTGTAGGCTTGAATCCCAAACCAAAAGATTCTATGTTTGTGGGAAGAGACATCGGCTGTATGATACCCTGAAGTGAGGTCCCCAAACCCTTTCTGAGAACAAACAGATTATTTAGCATTTCAACTGCCACCATGACTGTTGTAGTAGATAATCTTGGTGTTGGAACACGATCCCCTTTTGGAACCTTTTCCACTGATATCGAGTCATGAACCTGATACACCCAGGGCCCCTTTATCATCATCTGCCTTAATGAATGGTACGATAGCATCATTGTGAGCATACAGATTGTCCTTACCGTGCACAACTATTTCTTTCCGATCCCATTCAAATTTTACCATTTGAAGCAAAGTAAAAGGGACTGCTCTGGCAGTATGGATCCAATGTCATCCCAACAGTAGACTATAAGAAGCAACCACATCAAGCACCTGGAACTCCATGGTAAAATCAACTGGTCAGATTGCCAAATCGAGCACTATGTCACCGACCGAATCTTTTCCCCCGCCATCAAATCCTCGCACATAGATGTTGTTCTTGTGAATTCTTTCATTTTCCACCTTAAACTTGTTCAACGTGGAAAGAGGGCAAATATTTGCGCTTAAACCACTATCAGCCAAAACTCGAGTCACCACAGGATCCTCGCACTTTACCGTGAGGTAGAGTGCTCTATTATGCTTGGCTATTTTCTCCAAATAGTTGATTGTGATTTTATCAGGAACGTGGGCCTCGCTCAGGATCTTCATTGAAGTCTGACGGTGCTTGTCTGAATGAATCAACAATTATAACAGCGAGATTTGAGCAGGAGACCTTCTCAGTTGTTCCATAATAGAATATTCTTGCATTTTCATCTTTTTTAGAAACTCTTCTGCCTCTTCTTCACTCACAATTTTCTTTACCAGTGCTGAATTATCATTGGTTGCTTTTGATTTTCTCAATTCCTGGGGGGCAAAGCACCTCCCCGATCGGGTCAATCCATGAGTCTCACAAACTTCTTCTCTAACCTCTTTCCCTTTGTAAGTCACTGTTACTCGATCATAATTCCAAGGTAGTGCCTTGCTGCTGATCATTAGTAGCTAAACCATAGGTTTGAAAATGTGAGGCTCTGAACGAGTGGCTTCCACGACAACCACAGGCTTACTAGTCGTCCCTAGTACAACCACTTTTGCATTCTTTTGTTTTACCATCCCGTCTTTTGGGGATTCCTTCTTGACTACAACAATAGGTTCACTAGAACAGCACACTTCAGATGCCAATATTTCTCCGTGTCATGTCCTAGGACACCAGAACAATACTGACAGAATAATTTAGGTTTCTTGGGGGAGTGTTTGGCAATTTTACTTCAATCGGCCTCAACATTTCTAGCTGCCTCAACCTGTGGAATAAGTTGGTATATGATTCTCTCAGTGGAGTGAAAGTTTTCTTCTTCTGCATCCTCTCAGTTTTTAAAGCTTGGTTGGCCCGGAAAGCTGGTCTTGGGGGTTGTTTGTAGGCTCTTGGAGGGTAGTTATTTTGGGGAGCTAGATAATTATTTTGTGGAGTTGGCGCCCGCTGTTGTGCGTGGGTGTAAGTTCGAGTATATATTTGTGCATGTTGGACTGAGAAACGGGGGTCTGGAGGTGGTAGTAGTGTTGCGGTGGGCTATATGGAGTGTGTGGGTAGATTTGGTGGTGAGGACGGGGTTGGTTGTAATGGGGCCTGAACCAAGTCCCTGAGTCAATGGTTGCTACCTCCTCCTCTTTCTTCTTCTTCTTTCCATTTGCTCCTCCGGTTCCGCTTTTGATAGCTTGGGTGGTTGCTTTAATTGTATAGTAACTCATGATCTTGTTGGATTTGAGTCCTTCCTCGACCATACTTCCCATTGTCACTACCTCATTGAAGGATTTATCCACCGCCAATACCAGGTGACCAAAATATGTAGGCTCCAAAGCTTGCAAGAAATAATCTACCATTTCACTTTCCTTCATTGGGGGGTCGACCCTCGCTTCCTGTTCCCTCCAACAGAAGCCATATTCTCAGACGCTCTCATTGTGCTTCTTTTCCAATTTTTCCAAAGACAAACGGTCCGGGATAATTTCAAGGTTGTACTGAAAATGACAGGCAAATGCTTGTGCTAGATCGTCCTACGTGTACCCTCGAGCATGATCCTGTAGGGTGTACTATTCCGACGGCGAGCCACTCAAACTTTGGCTGAAGTATGCCATCAACAATTCATCCTGTTCACCCGCCCCTCTCATCTTGCTGCAGAAACCCCTTAAGTGTGCCACCAGATCACCATGTCCATCGTATAAGTCATACTTGGGCATCTTGAAGCCCGGAGGCAATTGTACATCTGGGAACAAAAAAAGATCTTTGTATGCCACACTCACCTGTCCACCTAATCCTCGCATATCCCTGAATGATTGCTCTAAACTTTTGACTTTCTTGAGCACCTCCTCTTGCTCAAGGTTTTTGACTGGCTTTTCAGCCTCCATATGGACTTCAAAATGGGGAGCATATGAGTAGGGTTCATGGGCTTTGTAAGCGGGTTCTGGTGGATAATACTTATTGTCATGATCTTGGTGCAAAGGCTCAATAGATGATCTGTGGAGTGTAGGGGGAGGAGGTGCCACACAAATGGGAGCAACTGGCAGAGGAGGGTGAGGAATAACTTTGGGTGGTGGAACTGGAGGTGCTTGAGAAGTCGTACCCTGATATTGTCGGTAGATGGGGAAGATTGGGGGTGGCTCAGTGGTAGAGTGGTCATGTGACTGGGCTAGCGGTGGGATGAAGGTCAGGTTAGCAGGATAAGCTGGTGGTGGCTGCCTTCTCATCCATGCCTAATACATTTCAGCCATCTGATGTTTCAGTTTGTACATTTCTTCTTTCATTGCATTAACATCCAGCTCCTCCACCTCTTTCGAGGGATCAATGTTACTTGCATCAGTTTTTTGATTGGCCATAATCAGCTTGCTTTTGGACCGAGTGTTATAAGAGTGGGTTGCCAGAATGCCGCAAAAACTCACCATCTATCTGAACTGGCAAAGACAACACCAAAACTTGTTAGTGATTAGGTTTCAACACATAGGTAGCCACACATTCGGGGATGAACGCACCTATGCAGTTATCTGTTTTTGTTATGCACATGAATTGGTCACTTGCGTCATCCCATCTTTTATCCTATGCCACTTTTCTTTTCTCTCTTGTTTTTCTTATCCTCTTCCCTTCTCTCTTACTCAACTTGTTTTGTCTACCCTTTTTATTTCCTTATTCTCTTCTTTATTTAACCATTGTTCCTCTCATTTTTCTTTTTTTTTTTTATTCTGGTTATCATCGAATCCTATAGAGATTGCCTACGTATCATGACCCCGCATGAATCAGACTGAGCGTAGTTCTTGCCAAATAAATACAAGAAATATTTTGAGAATTTTCAATTTTCATATAGTAAAACATTTGATTACAACTTACTAAAAGAAATTAACAGACTCCAACTCAACTAAAAACAACGACTCCGACTTAAAATGAAAACAACTAACTCGACAACCTACTACAAAATTAAGTAAAAGAAAATTTAGACTCTCAAATGGACCAATAGGTTTGAAAATCATGAATACATTAAAACTATTAATGCTCCTGTGGCATGCGGGACATCATTCGGTCTCGCCGCAGGCTTGTGTGCTAAATCCCCTTGGAGGTGGTGGAGGTCTTCCATCACTTGACGAACAAAGGTCATGGCGGTGTGAAAGAACATAGATCTTGTCATATCTTTTCAGTGGCTACACTTTACGGTGATGTAATCAGCGATTATCCGTACCCTCTCTCTTATAGCACCCCTTTCTTGGAACAATCGCCCAATTTGCTGGGCCCTAGCCTCCAAAGTTTGTTCGGCTACACGATTCAATTCTTGGAATTGTTGCAAATATCTTTCTAGCCGTGCTATTACCATCAAACAATGCTCTCTCTCGGCCTTTAAGTCCCTTGCTTGCTAGGCCATTTTGTTTTCAACCATGATGACCTTCTTCTTTCAACCAGCAACCTCACTGTCATACCTTTCTTTAAATTGTTCAATCATGCGTCCTCGTTCGTTTACATTTTTGGCCAATTGTTTTCGGGCCCTAGACAGCTCACTCTCTACTTTGTTCAAGTCAAAATCATATTCTCCTACTTGTTTGCCTCAAATTGACTATGAGCTTTTCATCCTTCGCACTTCTAGCGGGATTCTATGCGGCTAGTTTCTGAATTTGGGATCGCAAAGATTTGTTTTCTTTGGCTAGTCTTTTCTTTTACCCCTCGGCTGCCGCAACTTGCAAACCATTTTTGAATTGAAGGTCTTTGACTTGATTTTCCAATTTCCCTATTGTTGCCCTGTATTCGTTTTCCTTGTCCAGCCAATTCCATTGTTCTTGTGACAGCTCAGCAAATTCTTGGAGATGTGGCCTCTTAGTCGGCATTCCGAACTCTATTTCCTTTCTATACCAAGCAAGGTACCCTGGTGCAACCTCGCCATTAGATAAGTCTCGTACTCGAGTGTGCACCGTCAAATATTGACATTTGCTTCAAATTTGATGGACTGCTGCTTCGGGAAACTGACCATTAGGACAAATCTCGGCCACATGGCGACTAATGACTTCATCCTTGGGAATAATCTGGCACCTCCCTAACTGTCTTAGCACTCTGTATGGAGTAATGGTTGGATACTCCAGAGACCCATTAGAAGGAAATGAGGCCCGGTGGCCAGCATATATATAATTTTATCAATGAGGAGCCATCCGGTCGTCCACTCTATTTGACTTGCACTTATAGTCTGGAGATATGATACCTATTTTGTAACCCCTTCTGGTAACCTAGTTACGTCAACTCTGGTATAAAATTCCTCTATGCGGCTCTTTCCCGAGGACCCATAACTCATGAATTGAGGTTGGCGGCACAATTATTCAACATCCATATCTGTAACAACAAATTGCATCTTTCGAAGAAATCTCCTCCGGCTTTACAGGTTGTGAGGGCACAGAAGATTTTAGATAATTCCATGGGTGCGAGGGTGCTTTTGGCTTGCTTGATCAAAGTGCTGACAACTCCTGCTATCCGTATGTCAATATTTCTGTCCTTCCGTGGAAACACCAAAAGTCCTAAGAAGAGTATCATAAATGTGAAACACCGGTGTTCCCCCACTTGAGTTGGTTTCCCTTGCTGCAAATTTTATTTTCTGGGTCATTAAACCCCCTATATGCCCATATCTTTGGTATATAAAATGTGGAGTACAAAAACCGGCTGACAGATCCAGATTGTGAACCCCTCTACTTATTTTCAATGAGTCCAAGAATTTGCGTCCAGCGACGGTCCTTGGCGCAATCAGGTACTGATGTCTTAGAGGAATTTTGGGAACCCCGGTATATCCAGTTATTTCTTCCAGAGTCGGAGTGAGTTCAAATTCCGAGAGATGAAATACGTTATGGGGCTGGGTCCTAAAATATAACCAATGATTTTATGATGTTCCCGCTAGAAATAATTTTCAACAACCCGTTAAGTCCTCCCAAGTGCGTGTTGACCTTGTTTTGACCTGATTCACCTAGATCATTCCACCACATGTGTACTTCCAAAGGGATCTTATTCATGACTGAGATTGACAAATTTTGATTCATGCTCATTCTGCATATTTATCAGGGTGATTAAGAAAAATTCATGATTTCTTGGACTTAGAGACAAAACAGATTTTTTTTTCAAATTTTCATTTCAAAAAATAAAATCACGGCCTCGCAAATATGTCCTTTCAGCACTTCTGGGGGAATATTTTAAGGTTGTTCTTGCAAAAACAGCCTTCCGGCGCCCTTTAAGGGGTACTCGGCTAGTTTTGACAAAAACTGCTTTGTTTATTAATCGCAAACAAAAATTGGTTCTATTTTGGCTATTTTTTTAGAAAAATGAAGTTGGCCCGATGAGGGTTGCTACGTATCTCACAGAGAATCAAACTGGCGTAGTTCGGGCAATTTTGACAGAATTAGAAACCAATTTATATTTTTCCTTTTTTCTTTTTTCTTTTTGAAAAATCCTTTTCTTGAAAACAGACTCCTCTTTTTGGGATATTTTCGTTGCTTTTTTTCCCACAATTTTGGCAGTATCGATTTGTGACACGGGGAAATTCCTTTCTCACCCCTCATATTGTCAGATTTTCCTCTCTTTTTTCCTGTTTTTTTTCTATTTATCAAAAGTCGGTCGGCTTGAAAATCCGGAATGAATGCACAAGTAGCACACAAAATGCATCAGGATGGTCCATTATTTTGGGGCACCTGTCCTTGACGGACGCAACCCCTGTGTTGAGTCCCCTAAGTCGAATGCATGATGCAAATAAGCGCTCCTACGAGAGCTCCGGCATGAGGTTAAGTTATTCTAAGTTCAAAAGCTTGGTATAGGATCTAGATTGCGTACCCGAGCGGACAACTCGAGTCGAGGAGGGGGCTACGTACCGGGAACCAAAAGGCCATCCGGCTTTGTAACTAGTCCGAGCCTCTTTCTTATTTGAGGGTGTGACACTAACAGAATGGGGAGTTTCGACCAGCGAGCACATCCATGAAGATGAGAAGAGAATGGTTTCGCGGCAGTTTATATACAGTCCAAATAATATTAAAGCAGTAAAACATCATATAACACATTGGGCACAATTATACAATAAAATCAGATAATAATATAGCCAGATACAAAAATTATTTAAAGCTCGAAATTTTAAACCCTGAACCAGAGATTCTGGGTTCGATTCCCAACAGACTCGCCAGAGCTATCACACCTCCTTTAAACACTACACCCCTTGAAGGGCGTAGATAATGAAGTTTTTTCCAATTAAAGGACAATCGATACGGGATTTATTTATTTAAAAATCAGAGTTGCCACTTGGGATAATTAATGTTTTCCCAAGTCACCGGTTTAAATCACGAATCGAGGAAAGTTTGACTCTGTTATATAGCCTACCAGCCAGAAATCCAGGTAAGAAATTCTGCTACATTTGGTATACGAACTTAACAATCAATTTACATTTGACATTATACTATAGCACCTCTAAAATGCCTATTCTAAACAGATCTCAAAACCGAGGCCTCTCATGAAAAAATATGCTACCAGTCCCAAATTAACAGTCCATAACAAATTATCTAATTCAACTGAAACTAACTAAGTTACATTGACCCAAATAATTAAGTGTACAAACATCACCAAGAGAATTTTTGAATATGAACAAAGCAAATGCAGCTGTGATGTTTCAAACTCACTTTATCTTCAATGTAGCACATGCATCCAACAGGAGAGAAAAGAGAAAATACCTGGCAGTACAAAAGAATAAAAAGAAAAGGAGGTCAACAGCAGTAACTCAGTGTTGATTGCATCATTAACAGGTAAATTAGCCTTGAATCAAGTTGAAATCAACAGAAAACCCAACAATATTACACGACCAAAAGGGTAACCAGATTTAAACCAGAAAACTCTTGAAACTGATCTCAAACATTAATGGAACAGTAGTGATCTTATTTTTTTTTTGTATATTTTCACCCTTTTCTGATCTATTATCGATGAAATCTTCTTAACCTATTCAATTTTTTTTCTTCTAATTTTAGGCTCTTCCCTCTCTTCAAATCTACCTTGAAAGGCAACTTTTAGAATGCCTTTTATAGGCAAGGATTAGGGCATCTCAGATTTTTGCTTTGCATTGTAGTCCCTCATTGTTTAACTTGTGGACCAAATTTTAGAACATAATATAACAGGAAGCCATTGCTAGAAACTTTCAAAGCGATTATCAAACATTCTTTCACTTATTTACCTAAACTAACCTCCAAAACATCCTTTAATTTCTAGCCTAAAGAGCTATCCGGGTTGGTGAATTCCTATAGGGACTTTAACCTTCGAATTGACCCTATTATTTTGGGCTTTCACACGACAGAATTTTAACATATGATCAAACAAAACTTCATGAATTAAACCCTTGAATTGAATCTTTGAATTAAAAAATACTGAATTACCAACCCATAGATAACACCCCTAAATAACCTAGAGTTAAAAGAAAACTAGGAACTAAACACACTCATGCAATTAAGGGTGAAAAGCATCAGCATATTAATTAAACCAATTAAAAATGTTAAATAGCTGGATAATGAGATCAAACCAAGTAAACTAGACCTATATTCATGATTGTTTACACATTCAAATTTCTACTAACAAACATAATCAAATTCGAATTAAACAAGAGGGAATCAGGATGAAGGAAAAGAAAAGAAAATCGAACCAATTGAAATTTTGCTTTAACAGAAGACTCAAAAGCCACGAAGGATGGGGTCAGATTCACCGGAGAAGTCCCCTGATAGGGCTCAAACTTGCATGAAGAATCTATATTTGGCTCGTAAGACTCGGTTTGATTTAAAATTTGAACATCTACAGAGGTGTTCGAATGACTATGTATGGAGATTTGGAACGAGGGAGATATGGAGATCCTTCGTTGTTAATTTGGGACCGGTTGGAGGTGGCGCCGCCGCACACGGTAGATGAGCCATTATTTCAAACCAATATTCGACGGGATGTGGTAGGATTCAAGGGAAGCAGGTTACATATTTGGATAGAGAGGGCTAAAGGGGGTCAGGGGTGTTAATTTGGTAGCGATTGGGGTTTCGCCATCGACGGAGGCAATTTTTAACCGGGGGCGCACGGAAGACGATGGTTTTAGGGTTCTGGTGAACATGGGTTTTAGACGGGGCATAGGGGGGATTTTGAGGGGGTATGTTGATTAGGACAATTATATACCAAATGAACCAGGCTTCAGGACCGTTAGATTGAAAAATCTCGACGGTCCTGATTGATTTGTCCCAAAATGATGTGCTTGATGGGTGGGAGATTGAACCGGGTTTAAGGTGTGAACTGGACCAGATTAGGGGATTTTTTGGGCTAAAATTCAATTTAAACTGGCCCAATTTGGGGGATTTTTTTTGATTAAATTTCATATTTCTTTTCACTTGTTTTTTTTCATTTTCTTTTTGTTTTTCAAAATTATTAAAATCCTAAATTAAGTTATAAATCCCAAACTTATAAAAATGCTAATTAATCTTGTATAATCATTATTAAAATAAAATTAAAAGAAAAATTACCTAAAAATTCAAAAATTAAAATTAAAAGAGCAAATTGAACCATTTTTATTTTTCCGTTTATAAAATGACCAATTACTAACTAATCCTTGAAAAATGTCAAATCAACTTCTAAATGCACATGTGACATATTTTTTTATATTTTTTACTGATTAAAATGCACAAACAAATACAAACAACTAAAATGTTACAAAAATCCATAAAATGCAAACAAGTAAAAGAAATGATTTTATCTGAATTTATAGGAGTAATTTCTATATGACAAAAATCACATGCTCACAGTATAGATCGAAGTTGAAACTGAATTGATAATATAATAACTAAAAAAACTGGGAGTCCAAGAAAATCTGAAGATATGCTCACCTGCTGATACTCACTCAACTCTCTCAATATATTGAGTAAAATATTTGACCGACCCTATAAAGCTCGTATATATATATGTATGTGTGTATCTATATATGTATGTATATATAACTGCTCTACCGTAGTAGGCTCGCTCATATGCGCTTGGGCATACTAGGCTCTATATCTCGACCTACTGGGCTCGCTCATAAGCGCTCGACCAAAACAGACTCAATATATAACTTACCATCTGATTAGAGGTTGCCCAACAAATGCCTGTCTATCGATTATAGCTCTATGGTAATGAAAATACTTTTAATACTGTATATATATAAACTTTCTGCTCTTTTGACCGGAAGAAGAAAATGCTCAACCGAATATGCAGTCCCGATAAAAAGAATATGGTAAATTATAAATCTAGGAAAATATAAATAATTTATGAGACTAGCAAAATATATATAAATTCTGGGATATGAATTTTTCTTTATACTTCGTTATCAAACTTATGAGATTACGATATCATGCTAAAATGAAGAAAAAGCTTAGCCTTAATATACATGTTCTTGGAATAATTTGAACGAATCTGATTTTGCGAAATATGGATGAACTTCACACTTGAACGAACTTGTCGTGCTTTGCTTCTAAAGTTTTTGAACAAGGACAGAAATGGACTTATCTAAAACTTGTTGCACCTAAAACTTGGTTCCTGAACAAAGACACACGTTTTTGAGGAAAATGTTTCTGATTCTTGAAGTTTTGGAAAGATGTTCCTACGTTCTTGGTTTGAGATTTTTGAAATTCTGTTGCAAAGCCTTTACAATGAAATAGATTGGGATTTTGAATTCTGAAGGCAAAACCAACGTTCTGTTCTTAAGCCTATGTAAAGTCTTCGAATTGAAATTGATTTTTGGAAAGAAACATTTTGAATTCCTTTTTGGTTCAAATTGGATTTTGTGCAGACAATTTAGATTAGTTGTCGATTCTTGTTTATGCCTAGTTGGCAAGGTGACTACTTAATCACTCCTTACCTTGATGTCTTCTTGCCACGTGTGTTTGGAGATAATTATTAAGTTTTATATGCTTATTAGTTAATTGGATAATGTTCCATTATCCGGTAATTAACTAATTACTTGTATAATTTAAAAAAAATACCACAGATTACTTAAAATTTTATCTATTTTTAAGATTCTTCATATATACTATATATATTATAATATCGTGATCATATGGTACCTTACATGGTACTAGTTCATAATTATCGGATGTTATCACTCAATTCGTATTCTATTCCAAATTAACCACTTTCAATAAAACTCGTTTTCTTTAATCCATATACCCTCTTATCCTTCATAATACTTATTTATCTCTTGCTATAAATAACGTAAGTACGTTAACGCCATGATGATCTCATCCTCGAGTCTACATCGGTTAACTGAAAATAAAATTTTTAACGTATGAAAATCGCGAGATGTAATAGGCCTCTTATTTGACTCCTGCCCTCTCTCATGTGCAAGAACCATCTCTATTTGCCTAGCAACATTAGAATAAAGGGTCTCACCCCCGATCTCCTTGGCCGTCTGTAGCCTGATAGGATAAACGAGTCCATCAATAAATCTCCTCTTCCTCTCCCTTTCAATATGAAGCAAGATAAGGGCATGACAATCTAGATCCACAAAACGGTATCGTATTGAGTAACTGACATACTGCCCTGCTAGAGATGCTTAAACTACCTATGGTAATCTCCCTCAGTATGATAGGAACAAACTTTTCTAGAAATAGCTGAGAGAACTGGTCCCAAGTAAGAGCAGACAATCCAGATGGTCTGCTAGATACATAATCTGTCCACCATTTCTTAACAGAACTCGTTACCTGAAACACAGCAAAATCGACTTCATTGGTCTCAACTATACCCATGTTCCACAGCATCTCATGGCAACTGTCAAGATAATCATGTGGGTCCTCAGAAGGTGCACCAATGAAGTGAACTTGAAGATCTTGGTAAACTTATCCAATCTCAACAAGCCCTCAGAAGACATGGCAGGCCTATCATCGGCATGTGCAGCAACAACTGGCTAAACTACCCCAACTAGCGAGGTAGCGAGTGTCTGATACTAGAGAGACATCTACTACAGAGTGTGAGTAGCGGGAGTCCGTGCTCTTCCCCTTGCCTGAGAGATGGCTATTTCCACAGGAAATGTACCGGCTTGGGACACACTCTCCATAAGTCCCACCGAGCAGACTACAGCTTCTTGAAGAACTAAGGTGGCGATGAACCCCTCAGGACTTGAGCTGGTCCAACAGGTATAGTCTGGAACCTCCTCATCAAAATCTACCTTAGGCTCCACTGCTAGTGCGGTTGCTCAAGATCAATGTTGAGCCATGCCTCTACTTCGACCTCGGCCTCGACCTCTGCCCCTCTTAAGAGCTGATGCTGGGGCTCTGGCTGCTATTCAGCTAAAGATGCGGTGTATGTTCTCGCTATATACAAGAGATCAAGACTAGAAGAGTTCCATCATTTATGGTGGAATAAAATCGCATGACAGAAGAATAGAAATGAAATTGTTCCTAAACTCCATAGCCTTTGGAAGATAAATACACACGTCTCCATACTGATCATCCATACTCTACTAAGCTTACTCGTGACTCTTGAGGCCTATGTAACCTAGTGCTCTGATACTAACTAGTCACAACCCGGAGTTTTCACCTTGGGGACCGTGATGATGTCTAACATTTTACTTGCTATGCAAGCTAACGTTAGGTAATTGGTTATCTATTCCAATTTTACAAAAATCTCTAATTCTATTAAAATCCTCATTTTCTACCATAAAAATCCTAAATTTTAGGTGGAAATCTTATGAAATGTAATTGGTAATTGAAAGAAAGTAGGTTAGAATCACTTACAAATAATTGGGGAAGAAGAGCTCTTGAGAAAATTGCGTTGTTGGGATTGTTTTAATCATTGGCATTATATGTTCATTATGTTCGCATGAAACTTGGCGCCTTTGCAAAGAGAAAAGCCTCACTGGCTTATGCGATCGTGGGAGATTCCATGCGTTCGGCGAAGGTTTAGCCTCCGAGTTTGTGAGACTGGACACGCGTTAGCATAGAGTCACGTAAAGTTCCCATCCCCACCTCACAAACTATGCGTCCATATTGGTGTGGACGCGTTCGCGAAGGGAATCACCCCTACTGCTCTGTATTCGCATCCTATTGCTCGCATTCACATAGGGTTGTTCCCTCCCCAACACATATTACTCTTTGCGATCATGTAAGTTCCTCCATGATCACGAAGAAGGAAAAGTCCAAAAACCTCATATGAACTCGCTAGTGCGATCAAAATACCAAAATAATTAGAACAACGAATCGGACACCAAATAAATTTAAATTTTTAATGAAACTTTAGAATTTTTATTTTAACAACTGGATATCCGAATCACATTAAATAAACTTCGCTTCTCACCAAATTTGGCAGACATACTATAAATATAGTAATGGACCTATACCGAAACCAAGTTACGGACCCGGTATCAACAAAGACAAAAGTTAGTCAAATCTGTAAAGTCATTAAACCTTTAAACTTTCAATTTTCAACAAAAAGAGATAACTCTTAGCTAGAGAACTCAGAAATTAATTTCGGGCATTCGCTCAGGTACCAAATTACAGTACGGGTCTAGCGAGACCGTCAAATATAGATCCGGATCCGCTTGTCAAAATGTTGACCGAAGTAAACCCAAATGAAGTTTTAAGGTAAAATTTTATATTTTATCAATTTTTAACATAAAAGTCTTTCGGAAAAAAATTCTCTGACTATGCACGCAAATCGAAAAATACTTAAAGAAGTTATTGGAGGCTTCAAAATACAGAATTAAGGTTTTAAACTCAATATGACCTATCAGCTCTTTACATTCTCTACCTCTAAAACAATCGTTCGTCCTCGAACGGACATAGAAAAGTACCTGGGCTGGTGAAAAGGTATGGATATGTACTCCGCATGTTCGACTCGGACTCATAATTAGTTGCCTGGATCATATGACCTCTCCACTACACTCAATTTGAAGGATAACTCTTTGACCTCAACTGTCAAACCCGCTAAGCTAGAATAGCCACCGGATCCTCATAAGTCAAATCCTTGTCCAACTGAACTGAGCTGAAATCTAACACATAGGACGGCTCAACATGGTACTTCCATAGGAACCAAAATTTTTTTTATGTATATATTTTATATATGAGCTTAGTAGAACCAAAAATCAGAAGAAGAAATGAACCCCAAATTTTTTGTTTGAAAAAAGCCACATGTAAAGGTGAAATTCACCCTTTAAATACTTGAGGCTAGAACCTCCGCTCTTATTACCCAAGAAATCCGAAATCCCTTATTTTCTTCAAATTAATTTTTTTAAAATTTAATTTTATAAATAAGTTAGGACAAACGGAAAGAATAGATCAAATGAGACTCAATGCTACGCTCTCCATTAATCCTATCCTTGCCTTCAAATGACTTTCGCGTGAGAGCGCATGAGAGAGATGGAATATTTTTGTTAGAAGTTTGTTATGGCTACAACCACGTTGAATAAAGATAAGAGGGAAGAGTGGGAACCAAGCACATGTCGGATTTGGCACTTTCAAGTAGGGGTGTTCATTGGGTGGATTGGGCGGCTTTTTACTTTAACGGTTTGGCTTAACGGTTATCGGGTTTTAAATGTATTCATCCGTTAGCCACCCGATAAGATATCGGGCGGATTGGTATCGGGTTAGCTCTTATCGGGCGGTTAGTGGGCGGTTTATCGGTTTAATATCTAAGGGCTCAAATGTATCCTATCCGCACACTATACTGAAATATCAAGCTCATAGCTTTGACAATTTGTTGATCAGTATATTGATGAACTTCTTAAGAGGTCACCAACTAGGACGCAGCACACCAAATAACTTTTGTTTGCTATCTGTATAGACTTAGAGTACAGAAGTGACGGTGGGGGGTTTTGTTTTTCTAATTTATTTGTATTATAGTTTTATACACTTATACTTATTCATTTTAAGGTTTTTTATTTTTATATTTCATATATATAATTATGTAAGTAAAAATAAATTATATATATTTATATTCTTAATGGCTTAACGGATTACCCGTTAAGAAAATTGAATAATCCGCCCTCAAATCGCTAAGCCGTTAATAAAAAAATTCAATCCGTTCTCCGTCCGTTAAGCCGTTACCATTAAGCCATTAAGCTTCGGTTCGGTTCGGTTCGGTTTTCGGTTTCGGATCGGTTTTGAACACCCCTACTTTCAAGCAGGTTTGGTGGCGGTAGCAGGGTGGAGGAGGCGATTGTGTTAGGTTTGAGGGAAATTAGGGTTAGGTCAAGTCATAAAAGGATATTTATATGGAGGTAGGAGAACATGAGCTGTTGGATTAGATTAGAATGAATGGCTGAGATTAAGAATAGAAAATGAGGCGGGTAGGGTCAGCTGATATGGATCTATGGGTCAATGGGCAAAATATATGGGATTTTTACCTAAATATGCCATATAGCAAGCCTTATTACCATTATTGTGCCTTGTTTGGTTATTACCCGCATATTCCATATTTTCGTTACAAAAAATGTACCAACCCATATCTGGCTGATTTTATAGCCTAAAATAGCGCCAGAATTTAAGGCTCCCAATTAATATTTGATGCTGTCCCAATTAAATGGTCAATCAAAAAATGGAAAAAAATCTAAGCCAGCGTGAATCTCTCCCGATTTCAGTTTCGAAAATCACTCATTCTTCTACATCAAATACCGAAAATCAGAATTTACAGCGCGATAGTCAATCAAATTGTAGTTCTCTCCAGATTTCAGTTTCGAAAATCTCTCATTCGTCTACATCAAATACCGAAAATCAGAATTTACTGCGTGATAGTCAATAAAATTGTAGTTCTTCCAAATTTCAGTTTCGAAAATCACTCATTCTTCTACATCAAATACCGAAAATCAGAATTGACAGCGTGATAGTCAATAAGTGCGGAGGTTCTACAATGTCAAAAATCCCGATAATGCTGAAATCTAATGGTTATTGGGATAACTATGGCAGATTCCGAGATTTTGAAGTTGATGCCATTTTGGTTGATGCTAATGCAAGCTACGGAATTCTCCAGTCTACAATTGCAGAACAATTATCGATTGATACATCGGATAAAATTGTAGAAATAAAATACATTGTGAAAGATAATTGTCCTCCATTGCAGATTATGAATGATATGGGTGTTCTTGTATATATGGAAACGAAAAAAGAGAATAAAAACTTAGGTTCATATCCCTTATGTATTAGCGTAAGAGATTTCAATATGGAATTGGCAATCACCAATGAATGCATCAGTACAGGTATGTTTGATTCGGAAAATGCTGAGATTTTTGTGTTCTCTAATCAACTACAATTTGACGACATTTATCTACAATGAAACTACAATGATGATATATTACTGGAAATGACACAGCGATGTTGCTTTCAAATTTACCTACATAGTTACTACATTTGTGAATGTATTGTCTGCAGGTTCTTCAGGATCACTAAGGTTAGTAAAAATTCCATCCTCACCAGCTATTGAGGAATATCAAAGTGAAATAATAATTGAATCTACGCAAACATGTATTGAAGAAGGACAAGTGTACCAGGCAAGAAGACGATAGTTGTTGCAATGAAGAATTATGCAGTTATGCACAAGTTCCAGCTTAGAGTTAAAAGATCAAGTAAGAGAAGGTATGTAGTTAGTTATTGATTTGAAAAATTACTGTATTATTGAAGCTAGGTAGTCAGTTGTAGTTAATTGTTGTCAGTTGTAGTTACTTGTAGTCAGGCTGTCGTTAATTGTAGTCAGTTTGTAGTTGCTTGTAGTCAATTTGTAGTTAATTGTAGTCAGTTTGTAGTTACTTGTAGTCAGTTTGTAGGTGATTGTAGTCAGTTTGTAGTTAATTGTAGTCAGTTTGTAGTTAATTGTAGTCACTTTGTAGTTAATTGTAGTCAGTTTGTAGTTAATTGTAGTCAGTTTGTAGTTAATTGTAGTCAGTTTGCAGTTAATTGTAGTGTTTAACAAAAATATGTCTGAAAATTGAATTTTTCTGTAGCTACTGGCTTGTATGTGTAGCTAAGAACTGCAAATGGCATTTCAAGGCAACGTCTATTCATGATTCTTCATTGTTCAAGATAAGAAGTTTTAGCCGACAACACACATGCTGCCGAATGGACGAAACATTCATAAAGCGCAAATGTACTGCAACACTAGTTGGTAGCATTGTCGTTCCAAAATATTGTGATCCTAAGACTGTCTACATGCCAAAAAACATACAAACTGACATGTTATCCGAACATGGAGTGAACCTAAGCTACATGCAAGTATGGAAAGCAAAGGAAAAAGCATTACAGTTTTTGAGAGGGAATCCGTGTGACTCGTACAACAGATTACCAAAATATTTTTATATTCTTGAGAAGAATTATCCCGGTTCTGTTGATGAAATGACATAATAAAATTCGAGTATTGTTGGCTACGCTGTATTTGTATTGAAAATTCATTAAATGTATAAAAATATTCGAATTGGAACCAAATCCGTTAATTCAATTATTATTATATATTAACATGATATTTCTTTAGGAATCCATACACTTAAAATTCTGAATCCGCCTTTGTGGGTACGTTAAGTAAGTTAGTTCCCTCGAATAGGCTAAGCTTTCTAGGACACGACCCTAGTTTGAATGGTGACATCTCGTCTATTAAAATTTTAGTAAAAAATATTGAATGTATATGAATAACAGTTAAATGGTCAAGACATTGCATTTAAATTGAAAGAGTTAAAATTATTGCAGTTATGATTATTAGAATTGTTAAAAGATGGGATTTTTACCTAAATATGCCATATAGCAAACCTTATTACCATTATTGTGCCTTGTTTGGTTATTACTCGCATATTTCATATTTTCGTTACCAAAAATGTACCAACCCATATCTGGCTTATTTTATAGCCTAAAATAGCGCCAGAATTTAAGGCTCCCAATTAATATTTGATTCTGTCCCAATTAAATGGTCAATCAAAAACGGTAAAAAAATCTAAGCCAGCGTGAATCTCTCCATATTTCAGTTTCGAAAATCACTCATTCTTCTACATCAAATACCGAAAATCAGAATTTACAGCGCAATAGTCAATCAAATTGTAGTTCTCTCCAGATTTCAGTTTCGAAAATCTCTCATTCGTCTACTTCAAATACCGAAAATCAGAATTTACTGCGTGATAGTCAATAAAATTGTAGTTCTTCCAAATTTCAGTTTCGAAAATCACTCATTCTTCTACATTAAATACCGAAAATCAGAATTAACAGCGTGATAGTCAATAAGTGCGGAGGTTCTACAATGTCAAAAATCCCGATAATGCTGAAATCTAATGGTTATTGGGATAACTATGGCAGATTCCGAGATTTTGAAGTTGATGCCATTTTGGTTGATGCTAATGCAAGCTACGGAATTCTCCAGTCTACAATTGCAGAACAATTATCGATTGATACATCGGATAAAATTGTAGAAATAAAATACATTGGGTTAGGAATGATATGGGTGTTCGTGTATATATGGAAACGAAAGAGAGAATAAAAACTTAGGTTCGTATCCCTTATGTATTAGCGTAAGAGATTTCAATATGGAATTGGCAATCGCCAATGAATGCATCAGTACAGGTATGTTTGATTCGAAAAATGCTGAGATTTTTGTGTTCTCTAATCAACTACAATTTGACGACATTTATCTACAATGAAACTACAATGATGATATATTACTGGAAATGACACAGCGATGTTGCTTTCAAATTTACCTTCATAGTTACTACATTTGTGAATGTATTGTCTGCAGGTTCTTCAGGATCACTAAGGTTAATAGAAATTCCATCCTCACAAGCTATTGAGGAATATCAAAGGGAAATAATAATTGAATCTACGCATACATGTATTGAAGAACGACAAATGTACCAGGACAAGAAGACGATAGTTGTTGCAATGAAGAATTATGCAGCTATGCACAAGTTCCAGTTCAGAGTTAAAAGATCAAGTAAGAGAAGGTATGTAGTTAGTCATTGATTTGAAAAATTACTGTATTATTGAAGCTAGGTAGTCAGTTGTAGTTAATTGTAGCCAGTTGTAGTTGCTTGTAGTCAGGCTGTAGTTAATTGTAGTCAGTTTGTAGTTGCTTGTAGTCAGTTTGTAGTTAATTGTAGTCAGTTTGTAGTTACTTGTAGTTAGTTTGTATGTGATTGTAGTCAGTTTGTAGTTAATTGTAGTCAGTTTGTTGTTAATTGTAGTCAGTTTGTAGTTAATTGTAGTCAGTTTGTAGTTAATTGTAGTGTTTAACAAAAATATGTCTGAAAATTGAATTTTTCTGTAGCTACTGGCTTGTATGTGTAGCTAAGAACTGCAAATGGCATTTCAAGGCAACGTCTATTCATGATTCTCCATTGTTCAAGATAAGAAGTCTTAGCCGACAACACACATGCTGCCGAATGGACGAAACATTCATAAAGCGCAAATGTACTGCAACAGTAGTTGGTAGCATTTTCGTTCCAAAGTATTGTGATCCTAAGACTGTTTACACGCCAAAGGACATACAAACTGACATGTTATCCGAACATGGAGTAAACCTAAGCTACATGCAAGCATGGAGAGCAAAGGAAAAAGCATTACAGTTTTTGAGAGGGAATCTGTGTGACTCGTACAACAGATTACCAAAATATTTTATATTCTTGAGAAGAATTATCCCGGTTCTGTTGTAAAATTGAAGAAGGCAGCAGATGATTGCTTCTTGTATGCATTTGTTGCTCTTTGTACATCAATAAATGGTTGGCAACATTGTAGGCCGGTAGTAGTGGTTGATGGGACATTCTTAAAATCAGCATATAGGGGTGTTATGCTGACAGCAAGCACCATGGATGCAGCAGGTACTAGATGTAATAATTTTGTAGTTATTTTGTAGACATTTTAGATAATGTAGGGAAATTGTAGTTATATTGTAGTTAGTTTGTATTTAGATAAATCAATGTAGTTAAATTGCCTAAATTCTCCATATATATTTGTATTTAATAGTTAATCTTATTTTATGACTACAAATTGTAGGTTCTATTTTGCCCTTGGCATATGCTGTTGTTGATTCTGAAAACGACGCGTCTTGGAGGTGGTTCTTTGAACAATTCAAGGAGGCATATGGTGAAAGACCTTCTATGTGTGTTGTCTCAGATAGGCATGAGAGTATATCAGGCAACATCAGTTGTCTATCCGGGCATGGCACACTACTATTGCATGTGGCATATATGGACAAATATAAGGTCAAAATTTAAGAAGGCACATCTACAATTACATGAATTGTACTTTGCTACAGCACGGTCATATACTCTGGATGAATTCAATGAAAGGATGATGAAGATTGAAGAAGTAGACCCACGTGTATCGTCTTACTTATATGATATTGGCTATCATAGATGGTCAAGAGTACATGCAACGGTGAATAGAACTTTTACTATGACGTCAAACATTGCAGAGTCGTTGAACGCTGTAACAAAAGATGCAAGAGAGCTGCCAATATTCGATCTATTTGAGTATATGAGGACTATTCTAGAACGTTGGACAAAAGATAAATTATTGAAGGCAAAGGGTACTTTCACATTACTTGGGCACAAATTCAACAAAGAATTGGAAGATAACAATACATTATCCCAGAAACTAAAGGTAATATATTCTTGTTTGGTGCAGGACAAAAAAACAAAAATAGTAGTAGCTGCTACACTGTGTCCAGTTTGTAGTTAAATTGTAGTCAAATGTGGGTAAATGTAGTTAACGTTTATATAAAGTTTGTTTGTTGCTGATTTGTAGATAAATGATTGTTGCTAACATAGTTAACTTATTGATTTATTATTATTTTCTTTTTTGTCTTGAATTGTAGGTGAGGGATTCAACAGATCATATACATACTGTGTTAGATGGTGTGAAGCGGTACATTGTATGTTTAGAAAATAAGAAATGTAGCTGTGGACAATTCCAACTTGATAAACTTCCATGTGCACATGCTTTGGCAGCATTAAGGCATAGGAATGAAAGGCTAGACAACTATTGCTCTCCATATTACACAACGAAGAGCCTTCTTCTTACATATGAATTGCCAGTTAATCCTCTTCCTGATGAAGCCAAATGGGATGTTCCACAACATATTTTGGATGATGTAGTAAAGCCACCGGCTGGTGATAAAAGGCAGCCAGGTAGACCTCACAAGGAAAGATATAAAATATTTGATGAAATAAACTCAAAGAAGTACAAGGTGTCATGTGGCAATTGTGGAGGTGAAGGGCATAACAAAATAACTTGCAAGAATGCAGCGAAAAAGAAATGAATATAATGTAGCTAGAATAGTTAATCAAAATACATGTTAGTGATCCCAAATTTTACGTTTTGACTATAATAAAGAAGTTTACTCATATATTTGAGTAATGTAAACTGTTGGCAGATTGTAGTTATAATGTACTGTAAGTGTGTTCTAAATGTGTTACCTTGAATCAACTAATGTGAATTTGTAGTTAAACTGTATTTCAATTTAGTTATATGCAAATGTAGCTATATTGAATTTTACTTAGCAGTAGTTCAATTTTTGTAGGTATATGAACTTTGTAGTTAATTGTAGTAAGTTGTAGTTAAGTGTAGTATTTAATAAATATGTCTGAATAATGTATTTTTTTGTATCTACTGGCTTGTATGTGTAGCTGAAAACTGCAAATGGCATTTCTAGGCAACGTCAATTCATGATTCTTCATTGTTCAAGATAAAAAGTTCTAGCCGAAAACACAACAGCTGCCGAATGGACGAAACATTCATACAGCGCAAATGTACTGCAACAGTAGTTTGTAGTTTTGTAGTTATATGCAATTTTTACTACAACATAATTCTGATATGTAGTGCAGTATTGTAGTTTTATGCAATTGTAGTTAATTGTGGTCATTGCAAATAAATAATTTATTCCCACAATTATATAAGAACTGACAATTATATAAAATGGCAACTGAAGGTATTATATAAAAGTAACTCCAACATTAATGTATATGATAATAAAAATTGTATATGCTATTAGATATTAGATAGCTAGAATACTCGAGTAGAAGACAAAGCTGTTACGGCAAATATGCTATTAGATAGCTCGAATACTCGTGTATAATGTATTCATGAAAAATTGTTCATTACAACCAAAATGACCTAATGATTACATTGTTTTCCAATCCAACTACCAAATATGAACAGTATAGTCTACTTCTTCTTTCGTTGAACTTTAGTCCTCTCATTCTTTGCCGGTGCACCCTTCCTCCTTGCAAGCCTGCCAGTAACCTCACTCTCACTGATTGAACCATCTGTTAGCTTCTTTGTGGCGTAGTCCCACAACAGAGCTCCATAGCGTCTACGGTGTTTGTCAATATCAGTAAGATCTTCCTTTGGTATAGACAAATCACCATTGCTAATATACTCCGCAAAGGCAGCCACAAATACACCACAATCCCTACAGAATATGAGAATTTTCATTATATACCAAACCATAAAAAAAATTAATTAAACATATAGAAAGGGAGATTAGTTTTTTACAGTGAGCCTTCCATTTGTTGTGGAATATCAGCAACCATCCATTGTATGTCGAGAGGGTCCGTAACTGATTTCTCTATGTATGACTTTGTAGTCTTGAAGTCAATGTCTTTGCGTTTACCGTAGAAACCAGTGCATGACAAATAAAGAGGAATAATGATTGAAAATTTGTCAACCAAGGTTTGAACAGTTTGGTTACGCGTTGCCCTCAACAATGAATCATAAACATAAAGTTGCCGGTCCTTTATGTCTAACACTAACAACAACCAATGAAAGTTCTCTACAAGGTTAACACGCATTAGCATATAGTCCACAAGATCCCATGCGACATTAGCAAGAATTCTATAGCCCATAATATATTCTCCAATATCATCCTCGGCTTTGACAACAAAATTCCTTTGATCCATTGGAGCAGATGTGAACTTCTCGAAGATTCTTTCAATTTTTGTCTTGAACAAGCAATCGGTTGTTGTAAATCTACTTTTGATGTTGGGGCCATATTTCCCCTTTTTTCTCAAATAGTACATTATAACATCAATGTGCTGAAAAAAGTAAAAGTTCAATTTATGGTAAGTTGTAGTGTAGACAAATAACAACTACAAAATAACTACATATTAACTACATTTGTAGTTAAATTGTATTTCAATTTACTTATATCCAAATGTAGTTATATGGAATTTTAGTTATATGTAGTTCAAGTTTTTAGTTATATGCAATTTGTAGTTTAAATTTAGTCACTTGTAGTTAAATGTTGTGTTTAATAAATGCAGTCTGAATAATGTATTTTTTTGGAAACTACATATTAACTACAATTAGACAAATCAGCTTGCTTGACAATAACAGTGAGCCAGCTACCAGAGATAGTAAGTTGTAGTGTAGACAAATAACATCTACAAATTACCTAAAATTCTATATAACTACATTTGGAGATCAATGTCAAATGTAGTGTTTAAATGATACCATAAGGAGAGTAATCTTTTGTTGAAATCACTGGTATTGAGAACTGCAAGTTTGTAGTTATATGCAATTTGTAGTGTAAATGTAGTCACTTGTAGATAAATGTAGTGTTTAATAAATATGTCTGAATAATGTATTTTTTTGAATAACTATATATTAACTATAATTAGACAAATCAGCTTGCTTGTTTGTAGTTATATGCAAGTTGTATTTTAAATATAGTCAGTTGTAGTTAAATGTAGTGTATATTAAATATGTCTGAATAATGTATTTTTTTGCTTGACAATTACAGTGAGCCAGCTACCAGAGATATATGGAGGCAAATTGATTGCAGTTCCTATTTATGAAGCCTAAGCAATTAATTACATGTAAACATAATAGATAAAGACAAAACTGTAATTATAAACCATATAATTACTGTACTATTGATCACTTGTCCGGGGTGAGCAAGAGCGTAGAACCAGTCCTTCTTATCAATTTTTTCGCAACCCAAATTCAACCAAGGATTAAGATGGTTATCCTTCTTTGAATAGAAGTCTTTCCTCCAGTAATAATAATAGAATTAAACAAATAAACACAAAAATCAGAAGCATTTACAACTTTAAAGTCTAAAAAGGTTCAAAGATATAGAAAACAAGTACATACAGACATAATACATTTAAGCACCATACCTCCTAGATGCTTTGTCAGTACGGTGGTATAACCAGGTTGTAAACCTATCTAGTAGTTCAGGATCAACATCTTCACCAATGAGACTTGTGAATGGGTGCTTTAGGTAAAAAATTTTAGTCCCAACAGACGTGCTGCCTTCAGTACTGTAGAGTGGAGTGAATGATGATCGTGCATGTTTTCCGGGTAACCTTGTTCTTCCTTGATGAACAGGGGTTGTATCAACTTGTATGGGCTCACCATACATGACCATCTGTGATAGGTTTTCCGGAAGTTCAAAATCATCCAATGTCACACCTTTCTTTTCAATTCCTCTACGCATAACTCCAATCTCCTCTTCTTTTTGAAGGCATTATTCGACAACTTCAGTCACAGTTACACCATGAATTGGTGACTGTGGAACATTGTCTTCAACATCTGCTACAAAAATAATGCAATACTTAAAAGCATTATAGCAGTGTATAATCAACTATTTTATATTAAAAACTACATTATTAAACAATACCTTTTTTTGCTGCCTCAGCTGCTTGTTGGAAGTCATCATACAAATCAACTTGTTGTTCAACATGTTGAGGATAAGTGGGAGCTGAAAAGGAAAGTTAATTATTTATTAGCAATTCTGTAAAGTTTGTATATATGTATGTAGGAATTATGTAATTACCTGTTTTACTGGTGCTTGCACGGAGTTGAGCACCAACATTGAACTGAAAGTCTTTGTTTTTGTCTGCTTGATTTTGTTCGTTATATTTTGTTGAACTAGCAGCAAACTACATTTTTTGAGGAATGTTTGAGAATGCTTTATTATCATATCTATTATATAGTGTTAGAATAAATTATATGTAAATTCTTACCTTTGACTCATCCAATTCATTCCTCCTGTTGACAACATTCATTAAACTTTTCAAAGATTCATCTATGAACTCTCGAAGTTTTGAGAGTTCATCAAAAACATACTTCTTTAACTGATCTACCTTTCCATCAACCTAAAAATTAATTATGTCTATTAGTTGGTAAGAATGTTCTATTAGTTACACTTAAATAAAAAGAAACTACAAAGTAGCAGGAATGAAGGCATGTGGTACTAAATAATGACTACACAACTGTATTTTCTCACAGTACCTGCTCAAGCTTCTGTTCCAACTTCCTGATCTGGCTACTGGCAGATTCCATGTCATTTGGAGAATTAGCCTCTTCAGGTTCAACTGTCGGAGAAGCAGCAGTTGGGACTTTTGATGGTTGACTAACCTCTTCATCTTCATAATTAATCTTTTCTGGGAGATTAAGCGCTCCAATCTCTTCCCCATATGCAACCATGTTTGAGAACTGAAAGATGGAAATGACAGTTAAGTAATTGAAAAGAAAATTGTAGATGTCATGTAGTTACTATAATAGTAATTGAAGAATTATACAAAGGTTGAAAAGAATACCTTGAGCCACTCAGCCTTGATTATTTTTTCTTCAAGAACAGTTAACCAAATCTGTCCCTTTGTAGACGACCATCTTAAAATACGAGGAATGGAGTCAGAGCACCATGTAGCAAGCTCGGTACTAACAGAAGAACAACATAGCCACACTTGTAAGGCTAACGAGCATCCCCGTATAAGATATGAATGGACGTTGGGACTGAGACGATGTCTGACAGATTCAACAACATGCTTGAAAGATTTTGTACCGGGTACGACTCAAAATTACCACTCTCTATAAGAAAAAAACGTAAACTTGTCTATCAAACTAACATTGTCCTTATCAGAAGGACAAACAAAGAATTCCAACATATACAGTAAACACAACTGTATAGCATCCAAATCATTTCTCCATGATTTGGATGTCACTACATTTCTTAAAAGCCATTTCTCGACCCGAGATTTGTTATGGAAATATTTAGTCATTAAATGGCTAACATAATTAGAATTGTAACCATAGTCCGATAAACTATCGACACAATTAAAACCAATTATCAAACAAAAATCTCTCAAGGAAAAAATCAATTTTTGTCCATTTAAAAGAACAGAAAAGTAGTTGTCAGTAGACTTTGATAACTCATACTTCATTAGAAGATGAATTGACTGGTTCTGCATGCAGATTGGGGGCATATCTAATAAATAACAAAAACATATTTTCTTGAAACCACGTAATTGGTTTGGGGATAATAAAGCCTTTATCTGGCTAGGTATCGTTGGATCGCACAAGCTATAGAAACGGATCACACCATAATCAACATTATGTTGAGCATAGTAAGGTCCATTCTGCAAAAAAAGTATATTAATTGTGGTTAGAATGACGCTAGATTTCAGCATTACAATATATAATGTAACATATCAGAAAACTATAATTTTAACCTACAAACTACATTTTACCTACATTCTGACTAGAAGTTATTTTACAAGAAGTATAACTACAATTTACTTTACAAATTACAAATCAACTACACTGTAACTAGATATATACCCTGACTTTTAATTAGGGTTCCAAATAACACTATAAAATTGCAGAACACAGATCCACTACATTGTGACAGACTATATGAAACTACATTTTAACTACAAATTATAGTTTTAAAATCATAACTAGAATTTTCTTTACAAATTACAAATCAACTACACTGTAACTACATATATACCCTGACTTTTAATCACAGATCCAAATAACACTATGAAATTGCAGACCACAGATAAACTACATTGTGACAGAATACATGAAACTACATTCTAACTACAAGTTATTTTACTAAAAGCATAACTAAAATTACTTTACAAATTACAAATCAGCTAGACTGTAACTACATATATATCATGTCTTTTAATCACAGTTCCAAACAACATTATAAAATTGCTGACCACATATCAACTACATTGTGACAGACTACATTAAACTACATTATAACTACAAGCAACTATATTGTAACTATAAATTTATTGAGCATGTACAATGTAACTACTTTTATACACTGTCTTTTTATCACAGTTCCAAATAAAAACTACATTAAACTACAAATTTGAGTCAACAGTACATTTTGTCAATTAACTACAAACTGACTACAATTAACTACAAAATGACTACAATTAACTACAATTTGTATAAACAAACCTAGTATGCAATAATACAGTACATTTTGACAAAAAACACTTAAACACCAACAAGACACTTGCATACTATTTTTTGGAAAAAAATATTAAACTACAAACATTGAGGAGAAAAAAAAATTATTTACCTTCAATGAAATTTTTTGTGGAACCAATTTTGTAGGTTTTTTAGAGGGTTTCATCTTTTTTTGTTTTGAGGGGGAAGGAGACACCTTTTGTTTTTTCGTAATTTGTAGTTTGGGTGAATCTTCCACAAAATCATCATCATCGACCCTCAAGCTTTTTCCCTTTCGCTTGTGTTGTTTGTCGGCTTCTGTTTCTATACCGGTAGCATCAACATCATGCAAGTGCTTGGTTCGCATTTCAGTTCTGATTTATCTTGGCGATGCAGGAACCATATATTTTCCACTTGCATGGACAGATGTTGTTTTTTACTGGTGATTTAGGTGTTAAAACACCCAAATCAAAAGATGGAATATCGGCTACTTTTTGTCTTTTGGGAGTACTAGCTTTTTTTCACCATTTTTGACTGTGGATACGATTTTAGTGAATGAAACTGTGGTGGATTGAGAAAACTTTGCAGAGGGTTCGGAAATGGCGGATGAACTTGAAGCAGACAGAGAGAGAAAATGGTTTTGTAGAGGGTTTCGGTCTTTGATACAACCGTAGGACTGATAATATGGCGGATGAATTTCTCGATTTGAAACAGTGGAACCTTCGACAATGGCGGATGAAATTAAAGCAGAGAGAGAGAATTCTGTTTTGGTAAACAAACGTGGGGGTAGGGAAATTAAAAAATGGGAGAAAATTATGGGTTTAGTTTGTAAGAGAGAGAAAAACGTGTAGAATAAAATCTGAAAAGATTTTCAATTCCACAAATCAAGCCTATAATTAATAAGTTGATAATTAAACCTTAAATATAATTTTGGTACATAAATTGAAAGGTGCTATACTTAAATGTAATAAACACAAACCTTAAACATGGGTGGTAATAAGGATTGCTATATGGTATATATATGTAAAAATCCCAAATATATTTAGGTTTTGTTATATCTGGATATTCTAGCCCAAAACTTTAAGTTTTAGTTATAAAATATCATGCCAACCCTAATTAATTAACATACACTATATATTACAATAAAACATTATTTTTTTTATTTTAATAAAGCTAAATTAAAAGTCGAGCAAAAGTTGATTAAAATGATAACAAAATTTGAATAATATCACTATAAAAAGACTAATGACCTTAACTTTAGTAAAAATACATAATAATAAAAGATAAGATTACATCTTTGTATTTTTCATTTATGTCATAAAATATAAAATAAAAAGTAGATTATAATCCTATTAAAATAAAATAAGTAAAAATTTTAAAATACTAATTTATAAAAGTTGTGCGGGTAAAACATTATGTGCTTATAGTTGCCTCTCTTTTCTTGAAAACACAAAGTATTTTTGAGCAAAGAATTAAGTAAGCAACGTAATTATTTTATGACTCAATACTTATTATAAAGAAAAACAAAGTTGGATTAAAAGATTGTGACCGAACCCTGGTATCTGAGCAACCTACGTATCCTTGTCTATAAAAGAATTAGGTCACGTGTAGTTCAAAAGCAGAAAAAAGGAGAAGGATACTAAGGTGGAGTGTCGAGTGAAGTACCTTCGAGAATCCAGTTCATGGTTCCTGCCATTACATAAAAATTTATAGTAAAACAAAGAAAAATACAAGATCTTATCTACTTCGTGTCTCGAATCTTCCTTAAAAATATTCAACAAGAAACTAAAAATCAACCATGTTCTTTAGGTGAGTTCCTGCTGACTTGAAGTTGAAGAAAATTAAAAGTTGACCAAGTTCTTTAGGCATGCATCCCGATGCTTTAACTTGAAATAAACTTGAACTTGGAGTAGACTTGAGTTTGCAAACCTTGTTCTTCAGACGACTCGTGCTACTTCCGATTGGAACTGGAAAATAATTGGAGGTTAACCTTATTCTTCAGGCAGGATCCTACTGCATCTCACTAGAGCTTGAAAATTAAAATTTGACCATGTTCTTCAAGCGAGCTTCTGATACTCCTAACTTGAACTTGAAATAAGCTCGAATTTTAAGTATTCTTGTGCTTGTAAACCTTGTACTTTAGGAGTGCTCGTTCTACTTCTGATTTGAACTAAGAAAAAACTAGGGGTTGACCCTATTCTTCAGGTGGGATCGCGCTGCCTTGGACTTAAAATTGAAAATTGAAAGTTGGCTTTTTTTTCAAGCGGGTTCCTGGTGGTTTTGACATGAACATGAAAATTAAAAACTGAGAGTTGACCATGTTCTTCAGGCAGGCTCTTGGTACTTTTCTGACTTGAACCTGAAACTAATTTTATATTGATCCTCGTTCTCCAGGTGGGTGTCTACAATCAAAACTAACAAAACAAATAAAGTTTTCTGCCCCTGTTTGCACAAGGAAAATTTGTGACATACGTTGTAGGATACAAATGATGAGTGTAAAACTAAAGACTGGACTAGGATGTGCATCTCATGTGAGTGAAATTAACAAATTTTAACTAGTAAATGTGTCTCCTAGGGATGAAACTTGAATAACTCAAACTAGGAAGTGCATCTCTTAGATGTAAGGTGGAGCTTATGGAAAGCTATAAACCGAAATTAACTAAACTAAAAGTTGACCATATTCTCCAGGCGGGACCCTCTAAACTAAAGATTACCAAATTAGAAGAATTAAAAACAAACTCTATTCTCCAAACGGGACCCCTGAACTAAAGGAAAGTTAAAGGTTAATAATTTAAGGAAACTGAAACTGACAACTTAGGAAAAACTAAGAAGTGACATACGCATTTACTTTTGAGACTACGAGGCGGTACCTCGGATATCTCTTTGCATATTTACTTTTGGGACTACGAGACGGTATCACGGGAGATCTCCTATTGTTTACCCATGTGTGTTGTACTATTATTTTTTTGTGGTTTCCTCTTGTTTAAATTCCAGTCTCTCATTACACTGTAATATTTTTCTGCCTTATTTATTATATATACCAGTAGGGACCTGACCTTACCTCGTCACTACTCGACCGAGATTAGGTTTGGCACTTACTGGGTACTGTTGTGGTGTACTCATGCTACTCTTTTGCACATGTTTATGTGCAGATTTAGGTACTTTGTATGTGCCTCGTCATCAGTGAGCAGTGAAAGTTTGGAGACTTCAAATTACATCTGCCACGTGCGTAGACCTCGGAGTCCCCTTCTATTCCCTCTTATGTCATTTACCTTTCTATACATTTTTTAGACTTTGGTGCATAAAGATACTAATTTCCTTCCGTAGCTTGTGACTGTTGATTTGCACATGCCGAACGGCATTTTTATCAGTTATTTATGTAACTGTTGTAGTTAGTTGTTAAAGTTTTACTTTCATTTTCGTTATTTCGCAAATACTATGCTTACCTAATTGTAGCGATTAAATACCGTCACGACATCTCAAAGAAGAAAGATTGGGTCGTAACATAAATTGTATTTATCCAGTTTTTAAGTTACATATCTTATTAACTTGTTACTGACGATGCACAAACCGTAAACTCATTATTAGATAAAAAGGGAGAGAAACGTTCGTACGTAAAAGTTGGGACACATTGATAACACGATTGAAAGTTGGTCGGTATGAAATTCAAAGGCAGTAAATTGAGGCGCCATTTATGTAGAGTGGAGTTATTCATACCCATGCATACGTAGTCCGTGAGCTCATTTAACACTCCTCAAGTTCCAACCCCACCAAAGAATTTTGTTTGAAAAACTTTCCTTTTTCATTTTGGGTGATTCTATTGAGGAATTGTGAAGGGTGGTAGTTGGGTGAGTCGTTTTCTCTTCGTTTACCAACATGCACTTTTTATCCGCAAAAGCACTGAGTTATTTTTAATTTAATTATCCATAACTTGAGGAACAGTCAACCTCTATATCAATCTTGTTTGTACTAATAATTTTTCGTTGTTATAGCAAATTATTGTTATATAGAATATGTGGTATGACATAATATGAGAAATTAGCTTCAATAAAAATTTGGCCTTAAATTTTATTATAAAAAATGTCTGTCATAGAAATATTTGACTGTATAAGAATATGTCCTGGCGAACTGTTACAAAACCCTGTGATTAAACTATGATATCATCCAATATGTCAACAGTACTGTTGGAAATTTAAATAGGAACAGAAGAAACGGACATAGGGTAAACAAACAGTTGGGAGAATCTGGTGTTGTTTTCAGAAGAGCTAAACAACCATATGCATGCAACTCCTTGAATAAAAAAAGAAAGAGAAAATAGACACGATTAAGCATAGAATCTTTGGAGCGTGGATTTTTGTCATAAACTCGCAACAAAAAATGATTTGTTGGGTAAGATGCAGGCAACCCCAATTCAATTACATAACATTTTCCCCCTATTCAATTACATAACTTTTTTTTTCTCCCCCCCCCCCCCCAAACACACGCACAAGAATAATGCCTTCTCAGTATTTACAGCTCAACCAATAACCCAAACCCCCCGTCCCACCCCCCCCCCCCCCCCCCCCCCAAGGTCCCCCAAATTAGACAATTCCTCAGGTTGTGTCTCCTTTCTGTTCTTTTCATCTTCATTTTAATGTAATTTTTTTTCCTTCTTTCTTTTCAACTACTCAGGTGTCATTTCTTTGGGTGGAGGGGATTGGGTGGGTGAGATCACGGGCAGAGCCACATGGTTGCCGGTTGCGGGTTCGGCCGGTAGCTTTTGTTCAAAGTATTTTATATTAAGAAATCTGATGAATATATACAAATTATTAATTTAGAACTCAATAACTTAAAAAAATTATAATTTTGAACCCGAAAAGTTCAAACCCTAGCTCTCCTCTTGTAAGGATACAGATTAAAGTACATTGTTAGAGTCAATTATTTACTTTAAGATTAATAGTCTTAATTATTGTACTATAATATTTGTCTAAATTATCAATCAATCACTCATTAAACATCTTACGTAGTTAATACTTTAAGTGACACAATAATAAACTGAAAAAAAAATAAAATAATACATGGCTTATTGCCTTTCCAATTTTTTATACAAGTTCAACCAATATTTGAGACAGCGAAGATTGTCATATTCATATATAGGAGCTTGACATGCAGAGACATAAAGAATTTGACATTTTAGGTTTAGCATAATTTTCAGCATGGCTCACCAACTTTTTCCTGTGCATTTATTCTGCCAATTACAACCAATAATTTAAGAAATTAATGCCTCAATTCTGTGTAGGTACTCGTAGACGGAGAGTTTGCCTATATCTTTATGTTTGCAGAGTTCCAATATATGTTGACTTGCATAAATTCGTTTTGCTATCAATATTGTCGCTTAATTGTATAATTGACGGCACTTAGTCAACTTAAATTACTGTAAATGTGAACAAAAAAGTTGCTCTCGCATGCAAATCCAATTTATATTATAGACGTGTTGCTTTATGTGGAAAATGTATTCTTAAATAATATTTTTCTAGAAAATATGTAATTTTCTTATTTATTTTCTGATTTTGTACGTAAACAAAAAATATTATCTCAAAAATACTTGTATATTATAATTTAGACAGATAATATTGTATTGAGAAAAATTAAGTTTACACGTATCGAAGTGTTTAAGGATGACCCGTTATGACATGAAGGTCGCTCAAAGGATGATGATTAGCAAAGAGGCACGAGTTGCAACAGATATAAGCACTGCACGAGCATTGGCACAAGCAAAGGCACGAGTTGATTCGACGCTCGTATCTATTTAAATCCAAGGATTCAGGAGAATAAACCTAACAGTATAAGGAAGTACATATACAATATTTAATGAGCATTAAATGTTAAAAACGTTAGAGAATCTGTATTAAATTATATGATTGTACAACGTAGCATTTAATGCATTTAATTATCCACAATAATTCAATTATGATAGAGGCAAAATATATATCTTAGAAATAACTATAAAAAGGAGGAGATGAATCATTTGTAGGACACGAAACACTATCTGAATATACTGGTCTACTTTACTTTTCTGATTATCTTATTTCTAATCAAATTACTCTCTTATATACATTCTTTGATAATCAGTAACCCGAGTTTTTCTAAATTAAAGCTTTGACCGAAGTCCCATTTATTGGTTAAACAAATTGGTTTCATTATCGAAAATCTGATAATCTGTTTAGCTTAATTTTCCTTGTTGCATCAACCATGTCGAAAAATAATGACAACATTCAAGGAAATGAAGGAAACCAACAACTTCAGGGAAATCTACAGGATAATCACATCCCGATTCCTTCTCCACAAAGCTCTCCTTGATGGTCTCGAGAATGCACTCCTAATGGATCTCATGCACATGGAAATGCTCAATTTGAAAATGTTGAAGCTATCGATGAAGCTTTGCAAAAACTAATTGTTGCACAGGTCAAGACAGCTCTTGAAGCTTTTACTAGTCAGTCACCTGCTGCACCACTCACACCCACTCAAAATAACAACACTTTGGAGAATCCTCGTTCTGGGCTTGTTAATTCAAGAAGCGATGGAACCCTCAGTGAGTCACAAGAAGGAGTACCATGTAATTTAGTCAATTCAGATTTACAAAATTTTGCACTAACATTGCAGAAATAGCTAAAGGAGCAAAGTGACCCCTAGAGAAAATACCTGGGGTACCACCTATAATCAAAGTGATAGACGTGGATAAATATTCACAACAACCTTGGAAGCCAAGAGCTGCTCCCGTCCATATTCCAAAGAAATTCAAAATGCTTGATATTCCCAAACGATAGAACAACTGATCCACGAGACTATGTGACTGCATTCATAACAAGCGTCAAAGGTAATGACTTGACTAAACCGGAGATTGAGTCAGTATTGCTCAAGAAATCCGGTGAAACACTCACTAAGGATGTATTAACATGGTATTCTCTTTTACCCAAAAGTTCTATAAATTCTTTTTGCTGATCTTGCAGATTCTTTCATCAAAGCACATCCGGGAGCTCAAAAAGTTGAAAGAAGAATGGAAGATATTTTCAAAGTCAAACAAGGAGACTCAGAATTACTTAGAGAATTTGTGGACAGATTCCAACATGAAAGAAAGACATTACCGCGTGTACCTGAAAATTGGGCGGGTATAGCTTTCACCAGTAATTTGAATGAAAAGAGCTCCGAGGCAACGAGGCGACTCAAGGAAAGTCTTCGTGAATTCCCTTCCATAACATGGAATGACATTTATAACAGTTATAGCACGAAGATGAGGATTGAAGAAGACATTATTTCACGGTATGGAAAAGAAGAAAAGATAAGTTTGAGACGGGTGGAAACCGGAAAAATGTCTGATAAAAATAGGTACGAACCATACATGGGACCTGCGGGAAAAGACTCACAGTCAAAACAGGATAATCAGAGACACGACCACAGATCAAGAAATAGAGAGCCGGGCTCATTATTAAGATTAGTGAATGATTGAAACACACGTGAGTCTCGAGATGATGATAGAAACTTAAATGCGAGGTTCGGCGGTTATAATTTCAATGTGAGCATTTCCAAACTCGTAGCTGTTTTGAGAAGCATCGGTGACAAGGTACGATGGCTAAAAAAGATGAGATCGAATCCAAACAGGCGCAACCCTGATAATTGATGTGAATTTCATAATGATCATGGGTATAAAACGATTGGCTGTAGATTTTTACAAAGTGAAAATTCATTAAAATAGGGGTATCTCACAGAGTTATTTAGTGAGAAAGGTAAGTAAGCATACATGAAGAATAGGCAGGAGCCCCATAAACCACATTCTCCCAAGAGGACCGTCAATGTTATAAGGGGGGTGAAGACATCAATGGTGTGACGTACACCTCAGCTAATAAGATTTCCAAACTCGCCGTTACTCAAGGGAAATGGATGTGACATGTCTTAGAAGAAGAAACTATTACATTCGATGATGCAGATACGGATGGCGTATTAACTCCACAATAACGATGCACTCGTAATATCTCTACTTGTACATGATACTAATGTGAAACGAGTTTTGATTGATTCAGGTAGTTCCATGAACATCATTCTGCTAAGAGTGTTACGTGAGATGCAAGCTGAAGACAAATTAGTACCAAAGGCGCATACTTTGTCTATATTTGACAAATCTAGAGTCGTAACAAAAGGAGAAGTAATACTCACTACCTTCGCAAAATGTATTATCAAAGACTCAAAATTTCAAGTGGTATATATGGAGATAGCATACAACAAGATTCTTGGGAGACCATGGATTTACGAGATGGATGTTGTTCCATTAACCTTACATCAAGTTATCAAATTTCCATCACCATGGAGAATATGTCAAATTCGTGGAGATCAACAAACATCCAGGAGCATCTAGTCTGTAGCTAATTCAAGTACGAGAGACGAAGAAAAATAACAGTTACAGAATCCAGTTGGGGATATCATGATACAAACCTCAACTGAACAAGGGCAAATAGATGTGGACTCAAGGCCTGATGTCATTTCCTGAACCAGAGAAAAACAAAAATATAAAAAAATTGATTGAAGAACTGGAGGCTGTAGTGCTATTTACACAATGGCCTAAAAAGAAAATTTACATAGGGGCCAGTCTAAGCCAAGTCATGAAAGGTAAGTTGATTGAATTTTTGAAAACAAACGTGGATGTTTTTGCCTGGTCCCACTCTATATTACAGGAAAAACAGCGGAGGTAATGACTCACAAGTTAAATAAAAACCCATCATATCCACCTATCAAACAAAAGGAAAACAAGGAACTTTCAAAAATTAGGTGATTCAAGATGAAGTTCAAAAATTATTAAATATCGGGTCTATCCGCGAGGTAAAGTATTTTAATTGGTTAGCCAACACTGTTGTGGTACTGAAAAAGAATGGTAAATGGAGAGTTTATGTAGATTACACAAACCTTAACACCGCTTGTCCTAAAGACTCTTTTCCACTACTACATGTAGATCAACTAATTGATGCTATTGTAGGAGATGAACTATTAAGTTTTTTTAGATGCGTATTCAGGTTACAATTAGATCAAAATGGATCTGGTAGATTAGGAAAAAACTTCATTTATAATAGACAGGGGGACTTACTATTACAAAGTAATGCCTTTTGGTGTTAAAAATGCTGGTGCAACATATCAAAGGCTAGTGACTAAAATGTTTCTAGAACATCTGGTAAAAAGCCATGGAGGTTTATATAGACGATATGCTCGTTAAAACTCAGCATTCAAGAGATCATATATCACACTTGTCTGATACGTTTCACACTTTGCACATTTAATATGAAACTAAATCCGGAGAAATATGCATTTGGCGTTGCATCAGGTAAGTTTTTGGGTTTTCCTGTTTCTAACGGTGGTATTAAAGTGAATCCCGCATATATTAAAGCCATTGAAGAAATCCCTGATGTGCTTTCAAGTAAAAAAGTAGTGCAGAGATTGACAGGAAGAATTGCAGCCTTGGGAAGATTTATTTCTAAATCATCATAAAAGTTCTTTAAATTCTTCTCAGCTCTTAAAAAGCAATATCATTTTGAATGGAATGAGGAATGTCAGCAAGCACTCAAAAATTTTAATACATACTTATAAAATCCATCGTTGCTTGCAAAATCAAAGGCTGTGGAAAGATTTCTCATCTACCTTGTTGTTTCAGAAGTGGCGGTAAGTGTTGTTTTAGTCCGTGAGTACCAACATAAATAATCTCCGATCTATTATGTCAGCAAATGTTTATTAGATGCGGAGATACGGTATCCTCAATTAGAAAAGCTCACACTTGCATTAATCATAGCATCTAGAAAATTAAGACCTTATTTTCAATGTCATCCTATTGTCGTAGTAACTGCTTATCCATCACGCAATATTTTACATATGCATGAGTTGTTAGGAAGGTTAGCTAAGTAGGCTATAGATTAAGTGAATATGATATCACCAACCTAGAACTGCTATAAAATCTCAAGTGTTAGCAGATTTCGTGGCTGATTTTAGACAAGGGATACAATTAGAAGCAGAAAAAGAGGTACAAGTGTTCAATGGAGCTAACCCGGGAGCTTGGACCTTATTTATAGATGGTTCATGTAACTTAAAGGGTGCAGGTTTAGGGATTGTTTTGATACCACCTACTGGTAAAGCCATTAGACAAGCCATTAAATGTCATTCAATAACTAACAATGTGGTAGAGTATAGGATGTGATTGCAGGTTTAGAACTTGCAAGAGAACTTGGCATAAATCGGAATATAATCAAAAGCGATTCTCAACTCGTAGTTAATTAAATGTTGGGGACTTACACAACCAGGAAAGCAAGGATGCAGCAGTACTTAGAAAAGGTACAAGATTTGATTAGGCAATTTCAAACCTAGAAAGTGACACAAATATCAAGGGATGAAAATGTTGAAGCAGATACCCTAGCTAATCTCGCATCTGTGGCAGATGTGGCAAGAAATGAAAATGCTTCAGTTATTCATTTATTTCATTCAATTCTCGACCCCGATAAGAATGAGGTAAATTTTAATAACTTAACTTGGGATTGGAGGAACGAGATTGTTGCTTTTTTGAAGTATAGTACCATCCCTGAAGATAAGAAAAAAGCTCACATGCTTTGGAAAAAGGCTGCTCGGTATTGCTTAAAGCAATGCAATCTTTACCGAAACATGTTCGGTGGTCCCTTAGCAAGATGCCTCGGACCTTCTTAGACGGAATACGTAATGAGAGATACATGAGGGGTATTGTGGGAATCACGCAGGAGGAAGGTCATTGGTAAGAACCTTAATTAGGGCGTGTTATTACTTGGCCCAAAATGGAAGAAGAAGCGGGAAGTTTTGTGGCTAAATGTGATAAATGCCAAAGGTACGATAATAATATGCATAGGCCCACGGAGTTACTACATTCGGTTGTTGCACCATGGCCATTTATGAAATGGGGAGTGGATATCATGGGACCACTACCACAAGCAAAAGGACAAGTAAAATTTTTGCTCAAACTCACTGATTATTTTACTGAATGGGTGGAGACAGGACCATGCAAACAGGTACAAAAAAAGCAATTTAAAGATTTCATTTGGAGGAATGTCATATGTCGACTCGGTGTGCCAAAGGAAATCGTGTGTGATAATGGCCCTCATTTTATTGGCGCTAACAGAGTTCTTTCAAAGTTGGCAAATCAAAAGGATTACATCCACACCTTAACATCCAGTGGGTAATGGGAAATCTGAGTCAACAAACAAAGTCATTACCAACAATTTAAATAAGCATTTAGAGGAATCCAAAGATAATTGGTCAGAAGTGTTACCTGGTATTTTATGGGCATACCGCACAACAGCAAAAACAAGTACAGGAGAAACACCATTTTCATTGGTTTATGGAGCTAAAGCTTTGATTCTAGTTGAGATAGGAGAGCCGAGTACGAGGTTCACATATGCGTCAAAAGAGTCTAATAATGAAGAAATACGTGTAAATCTTGATTTACTTGAAGGAAGATGAGAAATTACACTAATAAGAATGGCATCATAGAAGCAGGTCATAGAACGATACTATAACTGAAAAGCACGCCTCAGATGGTAAACAAGAAATTAAATATAAAAATTGAAGAATAAAATAAGTCAAACCAGTGTACAAGCCATATCTCGACCTTGAGCTATGATGACCTCGAGGTGGAATAGTAGGAATAACAAGCTACAAAGCAACTCTGATGAACATTGAATAAAATAGCTAGAGAATAAAGTGAATGTATTATATTATCACTCAAAACATATCCTACAAATGAATGAGCTCCTCTTTACATAATAAGGGAGTCCTAAAAGTACACTTCTAATTATGGAAATAAATCCCGTGATTGGTGCCAATAATTGCTTGGTATGATCTATTCCGAGATTTCCGTCGATACCTTCGGAAGGAGGAGGAAGAAGGAGAGGACACTGACGCTTGTTGGTAGCTCGGAAGAGGGGAAGCACTAAAGCTTCAAAGGTCATTAAATCGGCGATGGTTGATGTGGCTGAATATCGAACCAAAAAAATCTTGGAGGGAAGTCCGAGCAGAGTCCTCGAGCCATCAGGTGATAAAAGTGCACCCATCCGTGAAGAACGACTAGTCGGTATGCATGAAGTCTAATTCTAAGGCCCCTCAAAGAGAAGAGAATGTCCCAAGTGATTCACTTGGGATAATTAATATAGATGAATCACTGCCTGGCCCTACATTCTCCGAAGGGAAGTTCCAAGATGCTCGGGCTATAAAGACTCCCGATGTGGGGTCGGCCCATGAAAATAATGATATTTTTTAGGGGTTCTTCACAAGAGTCGAAGATGGTCCCGACCCGGATGCTCTGTTCATTTTATACGAAGCCAAGCATCTTCTTAAATAAGTAAATTTCTAGGTGCATGATTACGCTTGTGTTTTATTCTCATTTTCCAATTCTGACCTTATTCCTTGTGTCAAGGCCATGACGCTCTATCAAGAAATATTTTCCAAATACCGAGCTGAGTTGAATTGCGAGGCTGAACTCAAGAAGCTCGTGGAGGAGAGAGACTGCTTCAAACTTCTCTACGTTCATAAAGAGAAGGAGATCAAGGACCTTCAAGTCGAACTGACGAGGGATCATAGAGCAGGTAATGTAACCTTTGGGAATTTTGTTACATATTCATTTGACTTGGTGGTTAACATTTTGACTTTGTAGGCCCAGCAGAAGGGCGAACTGGTGGAGCAGTTTCCAGAGGAGCTCAAGACAACGGAGGTGGAGACACTAGGGTGGAAACAACACATGGATCATCTTTCCTTAGATAAAGACGCGCTTCAAGCTCAACTAACTTTGATCTAATGCTAACTACAAAGTGTAAAGGGGGAAATCTCGGCTCTGATTGGGAAGATTGAGGAGCTCGAGGCCAGGTTGGTCGCCGAGCTTGCAGAGGCTAAATAAGGTAGAGACTTTTGTGGCCTCTTACCGAGCTGATGCCGAGGCTGCCAACATTCGGGCATAGAAAATCTCTATTGTCTCTAAAGTAAAATTTTCATGTGTTGTCGATCATGCTAGGTGACAATTCCGGAGAGAGACTCTCCAGGAAGTGCATGCTCGTGGCTTTGACCTTTCCGCCCATATCGAGAATGTGAAAGCTTTGGAGGACAAGGCTGCAGCTTTACTATCCGATGATAACTTGCTAGTGGATCCGAGAGTGGAGGAAATGAGGATGAGATCCTTGAAGAAGCGACTCCCGAAGATGTGTCTCCCAAAAATGCGGCTCCCAAAGTGGACTAGGCCCTTAGAATTTTAATTTTTGTGTAAGGCCCCTCGTGCGCATTATAAATACCTTATATGTATAAATAGTTCCCTTTCTTTCTACTCTATCTCTAATCCGTGGTAAAGAATGCTTTGTTTTTTCCTTGCAAAATTTGTTGTTGTTATAACTTCAACAATTGAGCGAGCATTAACTAGAACTCGGAGTAAAACAATTCCTTAGGTTTTTTAGTAAATAATGGCCAAGTTTTGAACTTATGGTAGAATATCTCAATAGGTTTTATGATGAATCCTCAAGATATATTCAAGTCAATTTGGCCATAGCCTTTAGGTGCGCCTCTTAGGCTTCTTTCCCAATAACATTTCGAACTTTTTCAAGGTATTAGTCCTCGAGAAAGATGGACTTGGACTATAGATCGAGGGGCGCCTCTTGAGGTCTTATGAATTCGAGTTTAGATAACTCGAACATGTTGATAATCGATGACAGTCCCCGAATGTTCGAGGTATATTTGCACTTGGCTCTTGAGCCATTTTAAACAAATAAGTATAAAGCTCGTATAGTAGCAAATTTTCTTTGAGACACAAAGTGTTTGATATAGAAAAAAATGCTTCTTTGAATAATTTACACATGCATACATGTTTTTTTGTTGAGGCTCGACTAATCTATATAAACTCGGTTCAATAGACCATTTGGACCATTACATAGTTTCTCTATCAAGACCCTTTTTCATGAAGTAATTTTGTCGAAAATATATCCTTCGAGGGTGATGCCTCCTAGTATTCGTGGTTGATTAAAAAGAAACCTTGAATACTATTTAATTTTACTTAGGTAGCACATAATTGTTGCCTCATTAAAAATCTTGCCAAAAAAATCCATTTGGGATAAAAACCGATATAAGGGAAAAAGAGTGCAACGCGTGCTTTAAAACCTAAGGTCTTCATGTTGAAGACCTTCTCGATTCCTTCGATCGAACACTTGCAATAAGTTAGTATCAAACACAAATAGAAAAAGGGAGAAAGTCATACCTCAGCAATAATATCGTTTGAGTAGTGATACATTTCTACTATTTGGTAATTGTCCGCCCTCCATTGCGCCAACTTTGTAAGATCCCTTTTATATGACGCCGAAAACTCGATATGGGTCTTCCCAATTTGGTCCCAGTTTCCTTTCGTTTGTGTCTAGCGTATTGAGGGTGACTTTTCTTAACTAAGTCCCGATTCCAAGGTGGCGAAGGTTGGTTCTTCTATTGTAATATATCTCAATTTTTTGCTTCTGTGCAGCCATCCAAACAAGCATAACTTCTTGTTTTTCATCCAATAGTGTGAGGATAGTAGGCTAGTATTCATAGCCTCGTGATTTGATTCCTCCTTCGTATGTAAAACCTAGCAATAGGTTCCTCGACCTCGAATGGAATTAAGGCCTCAAAGCCATATATAAGAGAGCAGGGTTTCCCCTGTATTGGAAATCGATGTCGTACGATATGTCCAAAGAACTTCGGGTAGAACTTCTCTCAATTTCCTCTTAGCATCGTTCAACCTATTTTTTAAGTTTTGAATGATAGTCTTGTTCGTCAATTTGTCTTGTTCAGTTCCGCTTGGTCATATGACATCGATAAGACTCTTTTTATTTAATATTCTTTGAGGAACTGCGCAACCTTGCTGCCGATGAATTGCTTTCTATTTTCATATACGATTTTGGCAGGAATCCCTAATCGACACACAATGTAGTCCCAGATGAAGTCTATAACTTCTTTTTCCCGGACCTTCTCGAAGGGCCTTGCTTCCACCCATTTTGAAAAGTACTTAGTCATAAAAAATAAATTTAGCTTTACCTTGGGTCCCTGGCAGAGGACCAATGATATCCATCCCCCATTTCATGAATGGCCCTAGGAATAGGACTGAATGAAGTTTCTTTCTTTGATGATAGATCATTGGTGTAAACCTTTGACATTTATCACATTTTTGATAAATTCCTTAGTGCCTTTTCCCATACTATCTTAGTGATACCCTGCTCTAATGATTTTGCAAATAAATGATTCAGTGCCAGAGTGGTTCCCACAAGTGCTTTCTTAGATCTCTGGTAAAACATATTCGTTATCCCCTAGTCCTATACATACCGCCAATGGTTCATCAAACATCCTTCTGTATAACGTTCCATCTTCATCCATTATGAACCGAACAACTATAGTTCGTAGGGCTCTCGGCTCATTAGGGTCCGATGGGAGCTTTTCCTTTTTTTAAATATTTAACATATTTATTTCTCCAATCCCAGGTCAAGCTTGTAGAATTTGTCTCGGCATGACCCTCCTCGACCACATATCTCGATAATTGGACGATAATCCCCGAGATAATATCATCTTCCTCGACTGATGACCCCAAATTTGCAAGTGCATTAGCCTCACTATTTTGTTCTCGAGGTATATGATCTAGAGTCCACTCCTTGAAGTGGTGTAGAGTTACTTGTAGCTTTTCCAAATACCTTTGCATTCTATCCTCTCGAACTTCGAAGCATTTTTTACTTGGTTTACCACCAATAAAGAGCCACACTTGACTTTAATGATTTCTTCCCCCAAGCCTTTATCTAGCTTGAGACATTTAAGCATGGCCTTGTACTCGGTCTGATTGTTAGTCAACCTAAAAGTTTTGATATACTGCCTAATAATGCTACTTATAGGTGGCTTCAAAATGATGCCTAGCCCAGACTTTCACATTAGAAGTTTCATATGTGAAAAGGGTCCATACCCCTGATGACGTGCTTGATTTTAACAAGAGTTCCTTATCAACTCCAGGTACGAGGGTTAGCATGAAATCAACCACGAAGTTTGTTAAAGTTTGAGACTTTACGGTCGTTCGGGGTTGATACTCGATATCGTACCCACTGAGTTTGACATCCTATTTGGCCATCAACTCAAGAGTTTGAGCTTGTGAAAAATATTATGAAGTGGTAAGTGGTTAACACACTTATGTGGTGACATTGAAAGTATGGTTCCATCTTTCTAGAGGTACTTATTTAGTGCAAATGCTAATTTTTCTATGTGTGAATAACTAGTGTATGTTTCCCATTAGGTTCTACGTACATAGTAAATGGGAAATTTGGTACCTTGGTCTTCTCAAACTAGGACACCACTTACCACCATTTCCGACACCACCAAATATAAGTAAAGTTTCTTATTTACCTTCGGGGGTGTGAAGCAATGGTAGGTTCGATAGGTATCATTTTAATACCTCTAATGCTTGTTGACACTCCAGGGTCTAGGTGAAATCATTCTTATTCTTGAGTGAAAAATTTGTGACTGATCTGATGACCTCGAGATAAATCGGCCTAAAGTAGCTATCCACCCAGTTAGACTCCACACGGCTTTTATGTTTTCCACAACAGTGATGTCTTATATGGCCTTGATTTTATTGGGGTTGATCTCGATCCCCACATTTGACACCATGAAGCCTAGTACCTTTCCCAGCCGACCCCAAAAGCACGTTTCTAGGGGTTGAGTTTCATTTTATATTTCCTCAAAATCTCGAACGTTTCCTGCAAATGAACGAAATGGTCCTATGCGTGCAGGGACTTAACCACAATATCATCAATATAAACTTTCATTGACTTACCTATTTGTTCTTTGAACATCTTATTTACTAGGCGTTGGTAAGTAGCCCCTGCATTTTTTAGCCCGAAGGGCATTAAATTGTAACAATATGTTCCATACTTAGTGATAAATGAGGTCTTCTCCTGGTCTTTCAGGTTCATCTGAATTTTATTGTACCCAGAATAGGCATCGAGAAAGGTAAGGGTCTCGTGGCCAACCGTGGAATTGATTACGCGATCAATGTTAGACAACGGAAAAGAGTCTTTAGGGCATGCCTTTTTCAAATCCTTGTAATCTACACACATTCAAAGTTTGTTCCCTTTTTTAGGGACTATCGCTACATTGGCTAACCATTCGGGGTATTTTACCTCCCGAATCGACATTATTTGAGAAGTTTAGTTACCTCGTCCTTTATGAATGCATGCTTTACCTAAGATTGAGGCCTTTTATTTTGTTTCACCAATTTGAACATGGGGTCAAGGCTTAGCCAATGCGTTGTTATCTCCTATGGGATCCATGTCGTGTCTAAATGGGACCACGTAAAACAATCTATGTTATCGATAGAAAATTGAATAAACTTTTTCCTGTGTTTGGGGATTAACCTCATTCCTAGGTATACGTTTCACTCAGGCAGTTACTCGATCAATATGACTCGTTCTGGATCATCGACCGTTAATTTGGTAGGGTCGAAGTCTTCGGATACAATAAATGTTCGAGGAGTTAGAAACTACTCGTATTCTTCTTCTATATCCTATTTTCTTGATTTTTATTTGTTTTCTTGTTTACTTTTGATGCTCGACCTTTTCGAGGTTGATAACATTGATAAGCCAAAAATATAACTCTCTAAACCTTTCCACTGTTGTGATCGTAATCAAGACCGCCTCGCGGTGGACCCTTCACGTTTACATTTGTTTCATCGCTGTTAGCGCCCTTTAGACTCAGCTTTGAACTTGTGCAGGTGTCACTCCTTGATGAGATGGTTTTGACTTTCTTGTCTCTCTTTGACCAAACAGTGCAAACAAGCACAATAAGTTAGCTTTCGGAAATACTTGTACACACTTTTAATCCAAAACCTAAGCAAAAAAACATAAAATGGGCTAGAATCCCTAGTTATAAACTCCCCCCAAACTTAAGCTTTTGCTTGTCCTCATGCAAACAAAGTAATTCCCACCTCCTCAAGATAAAAATGGGAAAGTTTTAGTTGTCCTAAAGTGATCTCATCTGGTATCAATTGGGAAACAATTACCCTCAACTCAAATGCATCATTAACAACATTCAACCTTTTTTAGCACCATGGATTTAGTACGACACAAGCATCAAGAGTTGACTCAAATCATCAAGGAAACTCTTTCTACTACATTGGTCATTGTGGAACCCAAACTCATACTCCTCGACTCTCCATATGCAAACCTCACTTTTAGATTGTAGCACTCAGAACAAGGATTTTAGAAAATCACTCATCTCTCTCAAAGGAAGGTCACATGTCTGGCTCTAAGTACCATAAGTTTCCACTTATGTGAATCATCACTAATGTAAGCTCACTCAACTCAAGATCATATAGGGCCTTTGTAGGAATGCAATGAAGGCTTTTGGTTCAGGGTAGGATATATTGGTCTATGAAGGATTCATCTTTCCTTAAGCACTTTATTTGCTTTATTTTGGTTCACACTTTCTTGACTCTTTGAGTCATTTACTTCTTCCTTAGGGGCTTGAGAGACACAATATCACTCTTTCTTGTTCATGTCATTCCTTTTTCTCCTTTCTAGTCTTCCCGAGCCTTTCATCTTTTCTTTTATTGAATCCATTCATTTCTTCTACAGTGTTCACATTTTTTTGACTTTATGGCTTTTCTTTCTTTTTTCTTATTGCCTTTTCTTTTCTTCATTTTGTACCTTTTTATCACTTTTTGCATTCCTTCTTCTCCTCCCCCCCCTAAAACTTATGCTTTTGCCTTGTGCTAAGGAAAGATTGGGTGCCAAGAGAGGAACATTTTAGAACGGATAACGGCTTGTATCATGGTTATTGAAAGTATAAGGGTTATGGCTCAACGGGGTTGACTAGGGATATCATCATTGGTGGGATATGGATGTTTTCAAGTCTCAATTAGGATCAAATAGAGCTTATAATCACTTCTCAAGTTGTGCTACACTAAGGATTCCGCCTAGAAAAACATTAACGGCAAGTTCTAAACTCATTGGCACGAGACTTGGACAATAAATACCTCAGTACAAAAGCTATAGGATTGATAAATATACAGAGTTGGGGGCCCACAACAACCTTAGCTATGATTTGAGCAACGCAAATGGTTCCGAAAAACAACTTGATGATTGTTTATTCAACACAAAAGTCTCAAGGTCACAATTAGCACCATAATATACACACCAATTTGTTTTTAACCATAAGGTCCAAGTTAAATGTGTTAGGCCCAAGTGAAGATTTTCCTGAGGCACTATTGCTCACTAGCTACTATCTACTCAAAAATGAAACGAAAATAGACTCAAACCCTTAAGAAGATTTTCATGACATTCATCATCGGGAAGAGCCACCTGGTTCACACAAAATCCACCTTTAGAAAGAACTGTGGCATTAAAAAAACCAAAGTCTTATTAATCACGAAAAACTTGTAAAATAAGAAGCTACGAACTGAAAAAGAATATGCTAAATGAAATAAGAAGCTACTTTATTAAGAAAAATGGTAAAAGAAGTTATGAAGTAAAATATGGAAAGTAAACTGAATATATACAATAGGGGATTGAGACGAATATACATAAGAAGGAATGAATATATACAAAAGAAAGTAACTTTGTATACAAATCAAGATTGAAAATAACGAAAGCTAAAATAAATGTTAAAGTTATATACATATCAAAAGTGCAAAATAAGCACAAAGAAATATAGTATCATCATTACAACCCAACAATCTAATTATCACAATAAGACCACCCCCTCAATGAAAACTAGCATTGTACTAAATGCTAAATAACCAAAAATAAGATAAAAAGAGGGTTAGAGAGTAAAGAAAAACTCCTATAGGTCCTCTGTCTCCATGGGGTCCTGTGGCTGGGTCCCTAAATCACCTGGCTTAGGGTCCTGTGGTTGGCCTGAGGCACCTCCCTCAGGATCTTCCAGCTCAATCTCCACATCATCAACCTGGGGCATCACTCTCCTCTTCCAGGTTCTCCCTCAGTCTCCTACTCCTGAACCTGCTCTGCCTGAGCTGTTGGCACTGGATCCTCCAATAAAAGCTCCAATGGTATGTGTCCATCTAGCTTCATCTTCTCCACCTCACCCTTCAATTGCTTCACCGACTCCTTCGAGTCCCGAGTCGTTTTCAGCCTCTTTGTCCACTAGCTCAACTCCTTAATTGATTTTCCGTGAAATCTAGGAGCATCTTAAGCTTTTGGTTGTCCAGGAGCTTCTTTTTCTTTTCAAAACTCTCCTTAAGAGACTGCTCCACTGGCGGGAACTGACTAGGCTACCACTGAACTGGATAGTATAGACAGCTTAGAAATTGTTATCTGCATCTAGTTGTTGATGCCGGAGAGGGTCTAGTTCAACCTATGTGTAGTCAACGGGTACGTCGACGAGGAAGAAACTTAGGTAGGTGCTGAAGTAGATGGTCCGGAGGCAGGATCTGATATACCGATGAGCGGCTGAGAAGTAGTGACTACCAGTACTGGCTCTTCAGACTCTCAAATAGAAGTAGTTGTTTTGCCTTTGGATTTAGGGTTGCTTGGACCCTGAAGGCTATACCATGAGAAGGGCTTCTTAGGTTTCACCTTGATATCAAAATCCTTTTTCTCAACCTTCTGATCCTCCAAGTACATGTTGAGGAAGTTCGAAAAGAGGTATGATCTATCACCCTTGTTGACCACTCTAATGATCACCCTAGACATGATATTCCCTACATTGATTAGAAACCCCGCCATGATGGCCATCACTATAATCCGTCACCTTGATGGTGAATTATTCCCACCCAACTCTTTCATTAAAGTGTTGCTTCATATTGGGGTTGTGGGGCAAAAGATCCCGCTTTATAAACTGGTGCGCATGTATGAGTGACTTTTGCGGCCACCACTCCCTAAATTTGTGATATGCCAACTCACTGACAAACCTCTGTTCCCACACCTCTGGGTTTCTTGTCCATTCCATACCTCCGGTCTGGGTATCACCCGTTGTGAGCACGTGATTTTTGCCTCGTTAAAATTACTTCTACAGAATTCAAAAACTTAGGATTTCTACTTTTATTATTTATTTTTAGGATTTAATTGCGCATATTAGTGTGTTTTTTCATTGGTGCATGCATGATAAGCCATAAAATACAAAAAAAAAAATACATAAGCATTTAGGATTTAATTTCACATATTTCGTTAAAATTAATTGGTAATTAAGTTTTTGTTTTGCAAAATATAAAAAAACACAAAAAATAAGTAGTTTATTTTGGCATTTTATTGTTAATATTCATTTTTGGCATTTTATTGTTAATTTTCATATTTGTTTAGTTTAGGTGTTATCAGTCTAGTTTAGCTGAATTTAGTCTAATAAGTTTTCTTAAATAAAAATTTAGGAAGTTTTAAAAAATGAAAATGAAAAAAGAAATAGGAATTAAAATGATTTAAACAAGGCTGTCCACAATTGGGCCAAGCCTGGGTGGCCCAAATTTCCTTTTGCCCGTCAAAAATGCCAAAAACCAGCCCAAAACCCGTATCTGACCCTAGCTGATATGAGAGACGCCCCAAAACGACGTCATTTTGGGAAAATCAATCTCAACCATCCATCAATGGTGATCCAAAGGTCCTAAAACTTCCCCCAAAACCAATATATGTCCAAACATGGGAGATATACTCAGAGACAAAAGCCTTCATCCTCGTACCAAACCTTCACCGGCGTAACACCGTCCAGGAACCACCACAAACAACCGTATAACCACCGGCCGGAAATCATCTCCGGCGGCGGCAAAGCTTAGATCCCAACCAAAGGTACACCCCTGACTCCCCGTACCCTGCTCTTTCCGATGCCCTAAAAATAAACCTCGAATATAAGCCAACCGTATCGAATATTAGATTCTTTGGACGCCGCCTCCGCCGTCCACAATGGCGCGTCGCCGGAACCCTCCTAAAATAACATCACATACTCCTCACCCCATCCTCGTAACGAATCCATGGTTGTATTCCTCCAAACCCCTACCCATCTCTTCGAATATTAGATCGAAGCTCTGACCCAAACCCCCAACCTCACCAGAATCCTTCAAAAATGGTACCAAGTGACCTCCTTACCTTCCTTTCCACAAATCCACGACCATCAGCCTTCAAAGGCAACCATACTTGGCCGAAAATCAAATCAATATATCCTGAAACCTAGAACCCCATCCCAAGCCAACTAACCCTAACCTGATACCCTCTCCCCCTCTCAAATAATGGCACAAAGGCCTCAAGAGGCCAAGGACCCTCTCAGGAAGGGTCGAAAAACCTTGAGACGTGAAGGGCCCAAAATTTTTAGGGATGCAGTTTTAAAAGCTAAGTTTTCTTTGTTCTTCTTTCTTATTGTTGTTAATTCTCTTGGTTCTTCCTTCTGATTGTTTTTAATTTCCTTTGTTCTTCCTTATAATTTTTTTTAGTTTCCTTTGTTCTTCCTTGTAATTGCTTAAGTTCTTTTTTGATTGATTTTAATTCCCTTTGTTCTTCCTTCCGATTGCTTTTGAGTTTCTTTGTTTTCGTTTATGTAAATGCATGAATGTCCCTTCGCTCATCTGTAAAAATTTCTGACTGGTTACTTTGTTTCGATCACATGCTTTTTGTTTTAAGTTTTGATAATATGCTTCTGAATGGTCCTCTTATCCTTTGAAGTCATATTTGTTTCTTTCGACTCCTTTGGATTATTATGCTAAGCTCAGAATTGGTAATCTCTGGTTTAACTTTCCACTTTTTTTGTTTCAAAATTTGATCAGTGTCCATTTGTGATAATTCTTGCTTCTGAAGTTTGTGATGTTTAATTTCATCTTTGCTTCTAAGTAATTTAGTTCCATCTTTTGATACTTTTCTAAATCTGCATGTATATATTTGTTGCATTGATTTGTTACTTATCAATTTTTACCCTTGTGTGTAACCCTGGTTTATGATCTTAAGTAGTTGACTAGGGTCAATTTATGACCAAATGGACAGGCACCAGGTAAAACACATCTAGGTTAGTAATTAAGAAGGGAAGACAAGGGTATTGGGGGTACTTGAGCATAATAATCTTATAACAAACCCCTGGAACATTCTAGTGGAGATTCAAAATGCAATTTCTGTTAATTCTTTCTCAAAACTTGAGGCACAAGTTAAAAAATAACGGATCAATTAAGCAAATATGAAAAATGGGTAATGGACTAATAATAAAAAAAGAAAGATTTGTTGCCCCACGGCCTTGGCTATAAAAGAGGCATCTGATTGCATAAGAAAAAAATGGGTATACACATTTCTAGAGAAGAGATCGTGAACATCCATCTGAAAATAAATTTCCTGAAATCCTAAGTTTTCCTGGCAAAAATCTTCTATAATAATAAAAATTTCATTCATTAGAAGTTGAAGATGAATTGAGGCATATGCATTTGAGGTGCTAGAGTTTTCTAAAGCAATTTGAGGCATTGCTCTTAGGCTGGTTTACTTTGTTCAAGTTTAGGATCGAAACTTGCGTTGTTATTTGCTTCTCAAAACTTCCTGAGTTCCTGATATGTTCCTGTCTTATCTGGTTGATTTGGCTGTTGTTTGTTGCTGTTTCTCGTTCACCTTACTCATAGGTTCCTCTTTGCTGTAATTCCATGTACTATTCTCACTCAAAAAATTTGGGAAGGCAACAGCTGTGTATATGCGAGATTATGAAGATACTTAAATTTTTATGTTAATTTCATAATACAAATGTCACAAATTTAGTAGTATTTAGGATATTCATTTTCTATTAGGTGTTTTAATGTTTATAAACGTCTAACTACGCCGGACTATGTCTAGACTGTGAACTCTAATTTGTTTTAATTTCAGTAGGTTGCAAATAAGGTAGCCAATAACCTGTTTGATTTTTCATGTGTGATTCGATAATAGGGAGTCATTATATGCATATGAACTCTGATTGACGAGTACATTAGTTTTTAGATGCTAAATTCGAAACCTAGATTGTAACTTATTAATTTACTAATACAAAATCACTACGAGAATTTCCTTTTGTCAAATGTCTTTAATGTGTTAAAAATGGTCAATTATGAATAATATCGAGAGTTGTAGTGTAGCAATTTGGAAATGCTATCTGTATTTTTGTGACTAATTTGTAGTCCAAATTTCAGGGCTCAATTGAAGGCCCGGGTTATTTTAATTGTGAAGTATAAAATATACTTCTGGGCTTTCTATCTTCATTGATAAATCCCAATGGCGGAAATAGTTATATAAAATTGCTAAAAATATGCATATTGATTTTTCATTAGGATAAACCATTAACACTTGAATAATTAGAACTTCTCTTTTATTTTAGAGACGCGCATAATAGAAAATTATAATCTCTTTAGGTCGTCTTTTCTTAAAAATAAAAATTGGTGTGCACACTAAATAAAAGTCATACACTATGTGGCCCTCTAATTGTAATAAAATGCATAAAAATCTGGAGGTGCCGTTTAGTGAATTTCACGGCTTTTCCACGAATTTTAAACACTTAGTTGCTATAGGCGCGTTATTTTAATAGTGTATCTTCCTAAATTCGGTTGCGAATTAATGTTACCCAAATCCAAATCCCAACAATTTTAAAGTGTGTCGAGAACTTGGACGCATTTATGTGACGTGGTTCGAGACATATTTTAATAACGTTGCAATTATTCCTAAAAGTGAATAAAGCGGTTCATAATTTTAAAATTGCACTATGGGACGAACATGTATAAAGATCCGAAAATTAGCCATTTATAATAGTTTAAGAGATTGTGCTAGAACCACGGGTCCGAGGGTGCCTAAAACCTTCCCTCGGATTAACAGAATTCTTTACTCAAGAATTTCTGGTTCGCAGACTTCAATTCGGCAATCAGAAAATTTCCTTGATTTGGGATCTTAAATAAATCAGTGACTTGGTACACCAAAAGCCAAACCTATCCCAAGTGGCGAATCTAAGTAAATAAATAATCTCATTTCGAATAATGTCACTTTAATTGGAAAAATTCCCTTATACGTTTTATCCTTCGGGGTAGCCGTGTAAAAAGTAGGTGTGACACCCGCTATCCCATCATTTGGTACCTCAACATATATATATCTATGGGATCATGTCAAGGTGACGAAGAGGCTGAAGTTAAAGACTCACTATCCTCTGTTGAGCCATCAGACGACTCAGAAGAAGCATGAGAAGTATGAGAGGCTGGGGGTGAAGGCTCGTCTATCAAATGAAGCCTCCTTGGAAAATCTGGTATATGTATAGGCACAAAGTCACTCTCTGAGGCCTTCCGCGGGGGGACATAGTCGCTTCCCTCTGAGTGGGATGCAGTTCTATCTGCATCTCTAATATTTTTCCGTATTTTCCAAATCGATTTCGTATTGTTGGGGTTAACTTAATTTGTCCTCGTCCCCAACCTTAGGAGGACTCATATTTTCCCTTTTGTTTCTCACCGCCACCTCTAGATTTAACCATTATCTGCAAACATAATTAGTGAAAGATTGTTAGTACTAGTACTAGAAGATGTAGTGAAGAAGAAAAACAAATTATAGTGCTTGAAAAGGTTGCAGATCGCTGAAAATGGATAAAGAAGCACGGCCGTAGAATGACAACCACTGACCGCGGAGGTTTCACCGTTGTACGCGAAAAAACAACCGCGGATGTAGACCTGTCTTATTTACTTCTCTGAACTTGTGCACTGCTGACCGCGAAAATGTTGTGCCCCTGCGGTGGTTGGGCCGATGTTAGTGGTATTTTCCACCGCTGACTGCGGTCGTTAAGACTTCTAATTTTAGATTTATCTCATGAATCCTGACCGCAGTAAAACTTCCGCAGCCGAGGAATTCAAAATTGGCCTGAGCAATCCTAGGTTTTTAAGTTTTCATGCATTTAACATTTATTATATATGCAAGTAAACCCAACTAGCTATTAACTCATCAACCCTAACTATTTAAGCCTAATTTAATTGATACTAATGAACCCTAGGTCAAAAATAAAAGAAAAGAAGAAGAAGAAGAAGAAGAAGAAGAAGAAGAAGAAGAAGAAGAAGAAGAAGAAGAAGAAGAAGAAGAAGAAGAAGAAGAAGAAGAAGAAGAAGAAGAAGAAGAAGAAGAAGAAGAAGAAGAAGAAGAAGAAGAAGAAGAAGAAGAAGAAGTAAAAACTAATAGATAAATGAAAAACAAGTAAAAAGTTAAAGAATAATAAAGGAGTGAAATTACCAGATGTGTAATGAGTGACGAAAATGGACTTTAATTGTGTTTGTGTAGACTAGGGCTCAAATGAACAGTGAAAATTTACCTTGAGAGTCAAAAGATTGAAAAGAGTAAAAGGACTTATGACCACCTATTTATAGAAAACACCCTCGGACCCACGAAACTCACCTGGCGTGGATGCAGAAAATCATCGCGGCCTGTGTTGTTGACGAATAGAATGGCTGCTTTATTGAAACTACCCCTGAGAGCGAAAAGTGGCACGCGGCAGCGAAAAGTCACCGCTGACCGCGATAAAAGCTCCACAGATGCAGATGAAACTTCAAAGAAGTATCATTTTGGACTTTTCAATCCCATGTCTGCCAGCAAATTAGGCCTCTGCGAACTGACCACCATTGACCGCAGAAAATTGAGCGCTATCAATGTATCAGCGGTCCAAGTTAAGACTATTGCACAATTTTTTTTCCAGCTTAGTCCTACACAGCATCAAACATTCCTACACATATCTCGCAACCAGTTAAACCATGTACAGTATAGACCCTGTACCAAGGTTTTCAACTTAAAATAATTTGACCTTATGCCAGATCCCTAGTAGGAACGATTATTTGCATCATGCATTTGACCTAGGGGACTCAACACAGGGGTTTGGTCCGTCTAGGACAGGTGACCCGGAAATGAAAAGACCATCCTGATGCATATTACGTGCTAATTGAGCATTTACTTGCTTGGATTCGCATGTTGACCGGCTTGTGAGAGGAAATTTGAGAGCTACTGAGATTAGTCATTTGTAAAAAAATCGATGCTCAAATCGCGCCGAAATGCTGCCGGATTTTTTTTTAAAAAAAACAAAAAAACAACAACAATACAATACAAATGGGAAAAGAAATTAGGAAAGTTTTTCAATAATATTTTTGGGTTTTTGATAAATTGTTTTGCCGGGTCCAACCCTTCTTTTGCAAAAAATGCCAAAACAAGAAAAAAACAAATGTCCGATTAACTTGTTTCGAAATAAATCAGGTGATGCCATTACTACCGAAAATAGCCGAATGCTACTGCAAGGGACGCCGGAAGGCTGATCTTGCACAAATGGCCACCTCTGAGTCTTATTTTGATCGGCAAGCGAGCACAGCCTGAAAAAATTTCCTTCGGAAGTATTGTAAGGCCGTATTCGCAAAGTCGGGCCCTGATTTTAAGAAATGAATTTCATAAAATATTGGTTTTTAATATTTTGTGGATGCTAATTCACCTTAATAAATGTGCAGAATGAGCACGATAATGTTCATGAACAGAATTACCTTGGAGTTGCGACTGTAGTGGAATGATCTGGGGGAAGCAGGGAAAAAAGGGTCAATAAGCATCTGGGAGGCCTCACTGATTTGTTGAAAATTAACCCAAGGGGAGACATCATAAAAACATTAATCACATTTTGGGACCCTGCTCACAATGTCTTCCACTTCTCGAACTTTGAATCACCCTGACATTGGAGGAAATAACTGGATATATTGTGACCCCCACAATTCCTTTGAGACACCAATACCTGATTGCACCAAGAGCCCTTGCCGTGCACAAATTCCTGGACTCCTTGAAAATAGTCGGAAGGTTCACAATCCAGAATTATCAGCTGGCTTTTGCACCCCACAATTAATATATCAGAGGTACGGACATATCGGGGGATTCAATAACCCCAAAAATCTTATTTGTAGCAAAGGAAATCATCTCAAATGGAAGGAGCATCGATGTTTTGCATTCATGGTATTTTTCTTGGGTCTTCTGGTGTTTCTGCAAAAGGATGGGAATATTGACATACAGATAGAAGGGGTAGTTAGCACTTTAATTACCCAGGCTAAATGTACCCTCGCTCCAATGATCTTATCCGAAACCTTCCATGCTCTCACCGCTTATAAAGAAGGAGGAGACGTCTTCGAGGGATGTAACTTGTTGCTGCAAATATGGATGATCAAGCATATATGCCACCAGCCTCGGTTCATGAATTATGGGTCACAACCAAAGGGCTGCGTAGAAGAATTCTGCAACATGGTTGATGAGTTTAGAGTACTTGAGGGTGTAACAGAATGGGTGTCGCATCTCCGGGTCATCACTGCAAATCAGAGAGAGTGGACATTCGGGTGGCTCCCTGTGGATGAAGTTGTCTATATGCCATCCATCGGGCCTCATTTCCTTCTGATGGGTCTCCAAAGTATCCAGCCCTATGCACCATGCAGAGTGTCTAGACAATTGGGTAGATGCCAAATAATCCCCAGGAACGAGGATATTAGTCGTCATGCAATGGAGATTAGTCCAAATGGTCAAATCCCTGAAGCCGTCGTGCGTCAAATCTGGAGAGAATGTCAGTACTTGACAGCAGATACTCGAGTATACGACATATCTAAAGGCGAGGTTGCACGAGGAATGTTTCTTGGTAGAAAAGAGAAATAGAGCCTAGAAGGCTGGCTAAGAGACCACATCTCCAAGAATTTGCTGAGACATCACAAGAGTAATGGGATTGGCTAGCCAAGGAACACGAATATAGGGCCACTATAGGAATATTTGAAAAGCAAATCAAAGAACTCCAATTTGAATATAGCTTGCAAGCCGCAGCCAGTGAGGGAGAAAAGAAGATATTAACCAAAGAAAACGAAGCCTTACGAGCTCAAATCCAGAAAATAAAGTCTGCCATAGAAAATCCCCCCAGAAGCACAAAAGATGAAAAACTCATAGAAAATTTGCGGTAGAAAGTAATCGATTATGGGTTCGACCTGAATAAGGCGGAAGGTGAGCTATCTAGGTTTTGCAAGCAGTTGGTTAAAAGTGCAGAGGAACGAGCCCGCATCCTTGGGAAATTAAAGGAAGGGAATAACGATGAGATTGTTGGTTTAAAGCGGAGGGTCATCATGACTGAAAACAGAATGACTAAGCAAGCCGGGACTCTAAAGCCGAAATAGAACATTGTTATGCAGTAATAGCAGGATTAGAAATGGATTTGCGGCAATTCCAGAAGCTGAATCAGGTAGCAGAACAAACTCCAGAGGCAAAGGCGAGAAAATTGGGCGTTTGCTGCAAGAAAAAGGTGTAATTAGGGAAAGGATACAGTCAAACGCAGATTACATTACCACAAAGTGCAACCATTGCGAGGATATGGAGAAATCCATGTTCTTTGCTACCGCCATGACATTTGTTCGTCAAGTGGTGGAATACCTTCACAACCTCCAAGAGAGTTTAGCACGCAAGCCCGTGGCAAGGCTGAACGATGCCCCGCAAGTTCCAAAAGTAGTTGAAGTTTTAATGTATTCATAATTTCTTAAAATTGTGTTTTCTTAAAAGAGTTTGTCAGTCTGTATGTTCTTCTACGCACCATTCGAGTCTGTAAGTTTTATTGTGCCCAAGTCTGGTAGTTGCCTTTAGTTTTTTTAGCTTTTGTAACCAAAGTTTTTGTCTTCATAAAAATTGAAAATCCCAAACTATCCTGTTATCTCCACTAAATATTTCCATGAACTACGCTCGTTCTGATTCATGCGGTGTCATGATACGTAGGCAATCTTCATAGGATTCGACCGTATTCTTAAAAAAAAGGGAAATCTAAAAGGAAATAAGAAGTAGAAACCAAAAGGAAGTTCGGAATAAATGCCGGGATGACGCATGCAACCATTGCAAACATATAGAGACCCATTAACTGCTACGTGCATCATACCCAATATGTGATTTCCTGTTTGTTATCTATCCCAACCTAACCGTTTGTAATTCCAGTTTCTAGTCCAGGTTTTTAGAGAATAGTGATTGATTTGTGGTAAGCTGGCATTGCATAGATACTTCACCAGATTAAAAGGAAGCGCAGAAATGTCATCCGAAATGACTCTACCGGCAGTTCCCATTCCAGAGAACAACCCGATTGCGAGGATCCCAACCTCAGAATCTGCTGCAACTGAAGAAAAGATGATCCTTCGACTCAGAGTTATGAAGATCTGGGACGCTTGGACAAATGGAAAAGAACCTCCAACTGCCATCCCCAGATTTCCTGACTCTTCCCAAGGTCGAGGGGTACCTCCACTATCCCCATCATCCACCCAAATATCCTCTTGGGGCCGCCTACCATATCAGCCAACTTTGTCGGAGCACCCTCTGAAGCCCATCCTCCGATGTTCACATCTGGCCAAGTTTCTAATATTTTTACGGCTCCTCCATGTGCAGCCACCACACAGCCTGCGGTGCCGAGATCCACGTTTGATCCTATAACTTTCACATTTCAAACTCCCAACTACCAAATCGAGCCTCCCTCGTACCCCACATACACTTATCCTCAACCCGCATACAAACTCACACCGGTACAGGATAGAACTCCTAAGACAACTGAATAAGATGAGATAACAAGAAGAATGAAAAGCCTCAAGCAGAGTTTGAAAAACATGCAAGGCTTGAGTGGGCAGAAGAGTGTGTCTTACTCAGACTTATGCATGTTCCCGCATGTACATCTTCCCCTGGGATTTAAAACACCAAAGTTTGAAAATTACGATGGTCATGGAGACCCCATTGCTCATTTGAAAAAATATTGCAACCAGTTGCGTGGGGCAGGTGAAAAAGAAGAACTATTGATGGCATATTTCGGGGAGAGTTTGGTAGGCATCGCTTCTGAATGGTACATGGACCAGGACATCAGTCGATGGCATATTTGGGATGATCTCTCCCGCGATTTCGTCAGACAGTTCCAGTATAACATTGATATTGCCCCGGACAGGAACTCTTTGGCCAACTTGAAAAAGAAACCTTCAGAAAGTTTTAGAGAATATGCAGTCAAGTGGTGCGAACAAGCGTCAATAGTAAAACCGCCCATGGATGAGACAGATATGGTCACTATTTTTCTCCAGGCACAGGAGGCGGATTATTTCCAAAATAGATGTCGTCAATGGGCAAACCTTTCGCTAAAACAATCAACATTGGCGAGATGGTAGAAAATGGCTTGAAAATAGGAAGAATTCTGAGCCAGTCAGCCATAAGGGCGACCTCCCATGCCATACAAAACAGGGCAGGAGGAGTCGCAAGAAACAAAAAGAAAGAACAAGCTTCAATGGTAGACTCCTGCATGAGAAGGCACCATTCCCCCATACCCGTATTCTCAAAAAAGGACCTCTTAACACTACTATCCCCATCAGGACATGCAACCTTATGCAGTCATGAATTCCTAGCTACTCACTCGATCACAACAACAGGGCAACGGAAACCAGGCCCCAAGAAATCATCCTCCCCAAAACCACTATTATCCCCGCCCTCCACAAAATAATTTCTGTCCCAAGGAGCCGCCCAGGAGACAAAACTTTACACCGATAGGGGAGTCTTATTCCAGCTTATTCCCAAAACTGGTCCAGATGGGTCTCTTGCAGCTCGTGCCCCCGAACAGGAAGAACCCTGAGTCACCTTCCTATCAATGGGGTGTACGTTGTGCTTATCATTCAGCGGCCGAAGGACATGACACCAAAACCTATTGGACTCTAAAACGAGCGGTGGAGGATTTAATAGAACAAAAGAAAGTCGTGCTGAGAGCTGAAGATGTATCAAATGTAACCAATAACCTATTGTCGGCTCACAACAATAGGCCAGTCATCGGAATAATTTGTGATGCAGGCAGAAAACCAAAGGTTACCCCCAAGAAGGTTGAAGAAAAAGAAACGAGTAAAGCCAAGCACTCAGAAGCAGAGAAGAAAGTTGAAATTAAAATTGAAACGACACCCAGCAAGGAAACCATACTTTACATCCCACGGGGGCACCAAGAAAAACAGCCCACTCTAAGTCTCCCAAGAAGGTTTGAGTTGAACAAGACAATGCATATACACAAGAGAGCTTATGTGGTACGAGGACCGATTAAACCACCAAGTCTGAATGAACCCGTGGTGATCGGTCGCGCGCCTTAGAAGCCAATGACGGACCCTTCTGCAGTCCCATGGAATTACCAAGAAACCATAGTAACACACAAGGGCAAAGAGATCACCGGGGAAGCTCAAAAATGCCATCCCACAAAGAAATATTCGTTCATAGAAGAAGTGAACACTGCCACCAAAAGGCGACTTCCACCGAAAAATCCCGTAAATGCTGAAGAGGCAGAGGCCTTCTTTCAAAAGATGAAAATGTTAGAATATGAGGTGGTGGACCAGCTCTGGAAGTCTCCCGAGCAAGTCTCATTATTATCATTGTTGATGAACTCTCCAGAGCACCAGAAAGTGTTGGCCAAATCCTTGAATGAAGCTTATGTGCGGGTTCAAACCTCCGTGGAACAACTAGAGAAAATGGATGAAGATTCATCGCTATTAATCAGGTTATATTTAGCAAGAATGATTTACTTCCAGAGGGAGCTGCCCACAACAAAGCCTTGCACCTCATCGTCAAACGCGTAGGCTATTATATCAAAAGAGTAATGATAGATGGAGGTTTCGGGGTGGATATATGCCCACTGTCAATGTTGCAAAGAATGGAAATCGAAATAGAGAGAATCTGTCCCAATAATGTGTATGTCCGAGCCTTCAATGGAATCAAGAGAGACACCATAGGGGAATTTACTTAGTGTTGACCATCGGTCCGGTTGATTTTGAAGTGACATTTCAAGTATTAGACATGGACATATCCTATAACTATCTCCTAGGAAGACCATGCATTGACGCGGCAGGAGCGGTGCCTTCTACTCTGCACCAAATAATGAAATTCGAACATGAGAACCAGGAGATCATGGTCCACGGAGAAGACGAACAATCAACATACCGTGATCCCCAAGTCCCCTACCTCGAAGCTAAAGAGGGAAGTGAGCATATAGTCTACCAGGCTTTTGAAATTGTTGTAGCTGATCATCACAAAGAAGGTAAACCATTCCGCCAGCCTTTCCTCTCCAATGCCTCAATCCTGGTGGCAAGAGAGATGACACGCCAATAGTTTAAGCCAGCCAAGGGACTTGGAAGTTCTCTACACGGAATAACTGAGCCGATCCTCTTTTGTACCACAGAGAAGTTTTTTGGGCTAGGTTTCCGTCCCACGCCAAAGGACATCACCTGGGCCAACCGTAGGAAAAGTCATGGATGGGCTTTGCCACAACCCCTACCCCACTTGTACAAAACATTTGTGAAACCAAAATACAGTGAGGAAGAAAAAGACGAGACCTTTATAGCAGAAGAAATTGAAAAGATATGTGGGGCCATGAGGAAATCACTATATGAAGCCAACATGGTCCAACTGGGAGAAGGCTCAAGCACTGCTAAGGTGCTCTACATGGGACCGGATGCCAAGTTGCAAAATTAGAAGGCCACGCCTTTCCTAATCAGGCGGGAGGCCCAGTAGTCCTGCCTTGCTACCTTTTCTTGCGTCACGGGTTATTTCAGGGTGTAACTCAGGTATTTTTCCTTAGTATTTTGTGCTTTAAATTCCAAACGTAAACCGTGTTATCTTATAGTTTCAAAGAAAGGAAATCAATATTTCATTGTTTGCACTTCTCTATTTTTCAGAATTTTGTTTTTCTTCTATTTTTATCTTTTCTTTCAGTCCCAGTATTGCGGCTTTAAATAATATGACATGCTCGCGGACTTCATGCCCTGACCCGAACATGCTGCCTATTTGTGAAATAATGAACCAAGAACCAGAGTATGATGAAGAAGAGGCTTTTGGGGAAATCAACCGAGAGTTGGAACATTTCGAAAATAAACCTAATCCGAACTTAAACGATACAGAACCAGTTAACTTGGGTGGTCCCGGCGAAATCAAGGAAACTAAAATTAGCATTCATGTGAATAAAGAAATTCGGGATTCAATGGTCCAACTTCTTCTGGAATTCAAAGATGTATTTGCTTGGTCTTACGATGATATGCCTGGGCAGAGTGTTGATCTGGTGGTTCATAAGTTGCCCACATACCCCGAATGCCCTCCAGTCCAACAAAAACAAAGAAAGTTCAAACCTGATGTCAGAGATAAGATCAAAGAAGAGATTACAAAACAATTAGAGGCAGGGGTAATCCGAGTGGTTCGATACACCACATGGTTGGCCAATGTGGTTCTGGTACCGAAGGAAGAAGGGGAACTCGAGTGTGTGTAGACTACAGAGATTTAAACAAGGTGAGTCCCAAAGACAACTTCCCTTTGCCTAAAATCCACATCCTTGTTGACAACTGTGCCAAAAAGAAGATACAGTCCTTTGTAGATTGCTACGCGGGATACCACCAAGTGTTGATGGATGAGGAAGATGCTGAGAAAACCGCCTTCACCACACCTTGGGGGACTTACTATTAAGGAGTTATGCCTTCGGTTTAAAGAATGCCGGGGCAACATATATGAGGGGTATGACCACCATTTTCCATGACATGATGCATCAGGAAATAGAAGTATATGTGGACGAAGTGATTATCAAGTCCAAGACTCAGGGTGATCATGTAAGGGACTTAAGAACGTTTTTTGAAAGGCTTCGCAAGTATGATTTGAAAATGAATCCAGCCAAGTGTGCATTCGGGGTCCCGTCAGGCAAACTTCTCGGATTCACTGTTCGCTGGAGAGGTATCGAGTTGGATCCAACCAAGATAAAATCCATTCGAGAGCTACCTCCTCCAAAGACCAAGAAGGATATAATGAGCCTGCTGGGAAGACTGAATTACATCAGCCGATTCATCCCAGTTGACTTCCACATGCTAGCCCATATTCATGATACTGAAAAAAGACGTAGCAATTAAATGGATTGGTGAGCGTCAAGAGGTTTTTGACAGAACCAAACACTACTTGTCCAGCCCACCAGTTTTGGTCCCACCGGAACCGCGAAGCCCACTATTTCTCTATCTAACAGTCCTGGAGAGCTCTTTTGGTTTTATTCTCGGGCACCATGACACCACGGGAAAGAAGGAGCAACCCATTTATTATTAGAGCAAGAAGTTTACCAATTACGAGGCCAAGTACACGCTGCTAGAAAGAACCTGTTGTGCTTTGACGTGGGTGGCCCAGAAGTTGAGGCATTACTTGCAAGCTCATACCATCTACCACATAACCAGGCTAGACCCGTTGAGGTATAAATTCCAAAAATCGATGACCACAGGGCAAATGGCAAAATGGCAAATCCTGCTCACCGAGTTCGACATAGTTTATGTCACTCATACCGCAATGAAGGTTCAAGCATTAGCAGATCATCTGGCCGAGAATCCAGTTGACGATGAATATCATCCTTTGAATACTTATTTCCCTGATGAAGAATTGAATTCGGGGGAAGTAACATCTGAAGACATCCTCGCTTGGAAAATGTTCTTCGACGAAGCAGTAAACGCAAAAGGTGTAGGGATTGGGGCAATTTTAATCTCCCCCACGAGTCAGCATTACCCGGCTACATCCAGGCTCCGGTTTTTCTACACCAATAATACAACTGAATACGAGGCTTGCATCATCGGCATGAACATGGCTATTGACCAAGAAGTTGAGGAATTGTTACTCATGGGGGATTCAGATTTGATCATCTGACAGGCTCAAGGAGAATGGGAAAGAAGAGACGTTAAACTCATCCCCTATAGACAACATGTGGAGGATCTCAGCAAATGGTTTAGGTCGGTACAATTTAGGTACATTCCTCATTGTCACAATGAGCTAGAAGACGCACTCGCAACTCTGGCTTCCATGTTGCCTTACCCGGAAATGCCTATGTTGATCCTCTGGAAATCCAAATCAAAGAAAGGCATGGGTATTATAATATGACCGGAGTGGAGTCCAGCACCCAGCCCTGGTATTATGACATCAAGAGATTTCTCAAAACACAAGAGTATCCCGAGCAAGCCACCGGGGAGCAAAAGAAAATCATCTGACAACACGCAAGTAGTTTCTTCTTGAGTGGGGATACCTTGTACAAAAAGACCCCAGATCTCAACTTGCTGAGATGTGTTGACACCAAGGAAACCGGAAGAATTATGCATGAAGTACACTCAGGAGTGTGTGGACCTCATATGAATGGGTACGTACTGGAAAAGAAAATACTCCGAGCTGCGTATTATTGGATGACTATGGAGAAAGATTGCTTCATCTTCGTCCGAAAATTTCATCAATGTCAGGTGCACAGTGATTTGATTCATGCACCGCCAACCGAATTGCATCCTATGTCAGCACCCTGGCCATTCGCTACCTGGGGCATGGATGTCATTGGTCCGATTGAGCCAAAAGCCTCGAATGGACATAGATTCATCTTGGTCACTATTGAATACTTCACAAAATGGGTTGAGGCCATCACACTTAGGTCTGTCACCAAGAAAGCTGTGGTAGACTTTGTGCATTCCAACATCATTTGTCACTTTGGAATTCCCGCAACCATCATTATAGACAATGCGACCAATCTGAATAGTCGTTTAATGGGGGAAATATGTGAATAATTTATGATAACACATAGAAAATCCACCCCTTACCGACCCAAAGCTAATGGTGCCGTAGAAGCAGCTAACAAGAACATTAAGAAGATTTTGAGAAAATTGATTCAAAATTCAAGACAATGGCATAAAAAGTTGCCTTTTGCATTGCTGGGATATCGTACCACAGTGCGCACATTGGTAGGAGCAACACCATATTTACTGGTCTATAGGGCTGAAGCTGTCATACCCGCAAAGGTAGAAATCCCTTCGCTCAGAGTAATTGTCGAAACAGAAATTGAGGATAGCGAGTGGGTTAAAACTCATTTGGAGCATTTGTCATTAATTGATGAAAAATGAATGGTTGCGGTTTGTCATGGGCAGTTACACCAACAAAGAAGGGCATGCGCTTACAACAAGAAAGTGTGCCCTAGGAATTTCAAAGTCGGACAGCTGGTATTGAGGCGTATACTTCCTCATCATCAGGAAGCTAAAGGAAAGTTCGCTCCAAACTAGAAAGGTCCATACATTATCGGAAAGATACTGCCCAAAGGAGCATTATACCTAGGTGAAGTTGAAGGAGACGAGCCCGAGACAACAGTGAATGCAGATTAAGTAAAAAGGTATTACGTTTAAGCCCTCTGCTGTAATGTTTTCGGCCGGTTGAAATGACTAAGACTTTCTTTACCGCTACCTTAAAACCCTACCAATCCATCGCAAACCCCTCGAGCCAGTTGCATTTCTTTGTTTACCCTCTTTAGAACCCGGAATTACTATTCAAAAAAGGGGATGAAAAATGATGAATGAAAAAAACAAGACAAAAAAGAGAGAACGAAAAAACAAATTAGTTTAGGAAACAATTCATGAACTACGTCTGACATGATTCCGAAAGGATACGTAGGCAGCCTCTCCCTGAGGTTCAGTCATATCAAAATAAAACCCCAGTTCCCCAAGAAATAAAACTGGGGCAAAAATGTATTGGTTTGGTCACAAACCCGCCCGAATGGTTCCAAAGTTGTAAATTACCATCCAATTTCCTTTACTCAAGAGCCTGGTCTAAGTCATTCCGTTCAATTGGCCAAAACAGGGACGTGACAAACACCATTTTTGGGATTCGGCACAACTCAATTTGAGAGAAATAAAATGAGAGAGTCTTATCGATGAAACCTTCGGGCACCATAAGGCGACGGTGAGCAGAGAAAAACAAAATGAGAGAGTCCGTTTAGTGAAAACTCGCAAAGTGCGCTATCGGACGACGGAAGAAGAGAAATGAGAGAGGCCGATTAGCGAAAACCGCAAAGGGCGTCGTCGGCCGAAAAGAGGAAATATTACCACTCAAGCCTGAACAAGTTTCCATGATTTTGAAATATTAAAAACAAAAGGCAGAAATGGACCTAGGCCGGGTATTTAGTCCAAGAAGCATGTCGTCCTATTTAAAGTCGGCACGCACTTCCAGATAAGTCCTCCCCTTTTCTCCAAAAAGAGACATACCTCTCTAAATCCATGTGTTTGTTTTGTTTCTTTTCCCACTCCTTTTCCCTTTAACTTTGATGTCCTGACTATCCGCAAGAGAAGGTAGCAGGACCAGTCTTACGGGCTTTCTCCTGTCAAGAACTAAAAGGAATATCCTCTATCAGTGAGCGCATTTAGCCAACCCTGGCTGATCATGACAGTGATCAATTCAAAAGCAGGAAGGTATAAAGAAAAGAAACTCAAAGTCGATAGCCCACGAAGGCGAATAAAGATCGGAAATGTGAAGCCAAAACGTGTTAAGGGTTCCTACAAAAGTTCCCAAAAGGTGTGCCCCGGAGTGGAAATCGGGACAAAATCATAGCCAATCACTATTCAAACTAACAAATTGCTTTGTTTTTTTAATTAAAATTTGAAACAGGTATAATCTAAAAATAATGGGAACACGCGAAAAATGCAACCAAAGGAATGGCACAAAGACCAAGAATATTGCATTAATAACCAGCAAAAGGGGAAGTTTTCTTTAAATTCTTTTCCTCCAAATTTCATGAATAAATGTGATGGCATGGGACTCTGATCCCTGACTCTTTCCCCAGACCTAGGGCCATATCGCTAGCCTTCCCCTGTGCAACTTGTGGACTTCCTCGGCATAACCCAAGGATCGCACTCCACTCTCCCTAACACAGACCAAGAAATTTCTTTCTTTTGCTCCCCGGCATAACCCGGAGGTTTCTCTTTATATCACCAACATAACCTGAAGACCCCCTTTTTCGACCTTTATTCCCCAGCATAGTATGAGAGTTAAAGATTTTTTGTCCTTAGCATAACCTAAGGGTTTTTCCTTCCCTTCTCTATCCTCAACATAATTAAAAGGATCTCTGTGGCCCTCCACTTCCTTGAAATTCCCTAGCATAACCTAGGAGTTTTTCTTTCAATCTCGGCATAACCCGCGGATTCCCCTGGCATGACCCAGGAATTTTACATTCAATCCCGGCATAACCCGTGGATCTCCCTAGCATAGCCTAGGAACTTTTCTTGCAATATCGGCATAACCCACGGATTTCCCTAGCATAACCCAGGAATGTTTCATTCAATCCCGGCATAACCCATGGATTTCCCTTGCATAACCTAGGAGTTTTTTTTTTCAATCATGGCGTAACCTAGGATTTTTCTATTCAATCCCGGCATAACCCGTGAATGTCCCTAGAATAACCTAGGAATTTTTCATTCATCCTGGCATAATCCGCGGATCTCCCTAGCATAACCTAGGAGTTTTTCATTCATTCCGGCATAACCCGCGGATCACCCTAGCATAAACTAGGAGTTTTTCATTCATCCTGGCATAACCCGCGGATCTCCCTAGCAGAACCTTGGAGTTTTTCCTTTCAATCCCCGAATAACCCGTAGATCCCCCTAGCATAATCTAGGAGTTTCTTTCCTTTAAATCCCGTCATAACCCGTGGATTCTCCTAGCATAGACCAGGAATTTTCCATTCAATCCCGGCGTAATCTGTAGGCCCCTTAGCATAACCCAGGAACCTTTTTCATTACCTCTCGGCATAACCCGTGGCTTTTCTTGTCATCCCCAATAGGGACCCTTCATTCCTATCCCGACATAACCTATGGCTTTTCCTTTCATCCCCATCAGGGACCCTTCATTCCTATCCAGGCATAACACGTGGATCCTCCTCTTCTCCCTCAAAGGAATCCTTTTTCCTTCCCAGCATAACCTGGCAATCATTCCAAAGGATACGCAATACTGAATTTTATTGTTTTCAATAAAGAAATAGCTTAGATTTGTGTTACAAATAACTCACGAAATTTCGCCCGGTAAAAACAGGGGCAAAAACTTTCGCCCATTTGTTTGTTTTGGTATCCGAGTAGGTTTTACTTCAAGGCACAAGATTCGAGATGATTGAAAGTTGGAGTCTCAATCCAGAATAAGGAAAAGAAGAAAATAACAAAAAAAAAAGTGAATTCAAAATGATGAAGCGGACAGAGATGTGGACGACTCAAATTTGATTAAAATCACAAGCCCCGCCTGTCCCGCTTTGTTTCAAAATTGAAGAATAAACCAGCAGTTGCAACTAACGAGCATCAGGATTCATATCGGAGTATGCTATAAGAGCTAGCCAAAACTCAAGATCAAGTTTCAAGATACTCGTGGATAGGAATCTTGTAACTGGTAGTTGATAGGCCTAGCTAGATTAGCTGTTGATTTTCTTTTGTGTAATAAGAAGTCAGTAAACGGTAGCAGCAGGACAGCAGTGAAATCACAGCCCATGGTAGTCCTAGCTACCAAACACTCCAGAACTACACTGACCTGACTCCTTTATGGCCAAGGATATGTAGGCAACCTTTGAAGCAAGGTTCGGTCAAACATCTTTTCAAAATGCTTCTCCTGGAGTTTTTGAGGAGGCAAAATCCTGTACAGTGCTAATTTATCTTTGACCAATAACCCTTCATGTTTCCGAGAAAAGAGGGGCAGGTGTGAGCACGTGATTTTTGCCAGGTTAAAATTACTCCTATAGAATTCTCAAACTTAGGATTTCTCCTTTTATTATTTATTTTTAGGATTTAATTGCGCATATTAGTGTGTGCTTTCATTGGTGCATGCATGACAAGCCATATAAATACAAAAAAGTTACATAAGCATTTCGGATTTAATTTCACATATTTTGTTAAAATTAATTGGTAAATAAGTCTTTATTTTGCGAAATATAAAAAATCACAAAAAATAAGTAATTTATTTTGGCATTTTATTTTTAATTTTTATTTTTGGCATTTTATTGTTAATTTTCATATTTGTTTAGTTTAGGTGGTTATTAGTCTAGTTTAGCTTAATTTAGTCTAATAATATTTTTTTAAAAAATTTAGGAAGTTTTTAAAAAATGAAAATGAAAAAAGAAATAGGAATTAAAATGATTTAAACAAGGCTGGCCGCAATTGGGCCAAGTCTAGGTGGCCAAAATTCCCTTTACCTGTCAAAAATGCCCAAAACCCGTCTTTGACCCAAGATGATATGAGAGATATCCCAAAACGACGTCATTTTGGGGAAATCAATCTCAGCCATCCATCAACGGTGATCCAACAGTCCTAAAACTCCCCCCCCAAAACCAATATATATGTCCAAACGTGTGAGATATACTCTGAGACAAAAGTCTTCATCCTCGTACCAAACCTTCATCGCTGTAATTACCGTCCAGGAACCACCACAAACCACCATATAACCGCCGGCGGAAAATCGTCTTCGCCAAAGGCAAACCTCAGATCCCGACAAAAAATACACCCCTGACTCCCCATACCCTCCTCTTTCAGATGCCCTAAAAATGAAACCTCGAATACAAGACAACCTTCTCGAATATTAGATTCTTTGGACGCCGCCTCCGTCGTCCATGGCGGCGCCGTCGCCGGAACCCTTCCAAAATAACATCACATACTCCTCACCCCATCCTCATAACGAATCCATGGTTGAATTCCTCCAAACCCCAACCCATCGCTTCAAATTTTAGATTGAAGCTTTGACCCAAACCCCCAACCTCAGCGGAATCCTTCAAATGATACCAAGTGACCTCCTCACCTTCCTTTCCACAAATCCACGACCATCAGCCTTCGAAGGCAACCAGACTTGGCCAGAAATCAAATCAAAATAGCCAGAAACCCAGAACCCCATCCCAAGCCAGCTAACTCTTACCTGATACCCTCTCCCCCTCTCAAATAATGGCACAAAGGCCTCAAGAGGCCAAGGACCCTCTCAGAAAGGGTCGGAAAAACTTGAGACATGAAGGGCCCAAAATTTGTAGGGTTGCAGTTTTAAAAGCTAAGTTTTCTTTGTTCTTATTTCTGATTGCTGTTAGTTTTCTTTGATCTTCTTTCTGATTGCTGTTAATTCTCTTTGTTCTTCCTTCTGGTTGTTTTTAATTTCCTTTATTCTTCCTTATAATTGTTTTTAATTTCCTTTGTTCTTCCTAGTAATTGCTTTTAAGTTCTCTTATGATTGCTTTAAATTCCCTTTGTTCTTCCTTCCGATTTCTTTTGAGTTTCTTTGCTTTCGTTTATGTAAATGCATGAATGTCCATTTACTCATCTGTAAAAATTTCTGACTGGTTATTTTGTTTCCATCACATGCTTCTTGTTTTAAGTTTTGATAATATGCTTCTGAATGGTCCTCTTATCCTTTGAAGTCATATTTGTTTCTTTCTACTCCTTTGGATTATCATCCTAAGCTCAGAATTGGTCATCTCTGGTTTAACTTTCAATTTTTTTTTCAAAAATTGATCACTGTCCATTTGTGATAAATCTTGTTTCTGAAGTTTGTGTTGTTTAATTTCATCTTTACTTCTGAGTAATTTAGTTCCATCTTTTGATACTTGTCTAAATCCTCCTGTATATATGTGTTGCATTGATTTGTTACTTATCAATTTTGACCCTTGTGTGTTTGGTTTTACATAGTATAATATAGTTTCCAATTGAATAATTGGACATGTCCAGCTTTCTCAAAATTCAAACCCCAGCTGATGGTGTAACCCTAGTTTATGATCTTAAGTAGTTAACTAGGGTCAATTTCTAACCAAATGGATAGGCACCAGGGTATAACATGTCTAGGTTAGTAATTAAGAAGACAGGGGTATTGGGGATATTTGAGCATAAGAATCTTATAACAAACGTCTGCAACATTCTACTGGAGGTTCGAAATGCAATTTCTGTTAATTCTTTCTCAAAACTTGAGGCACAAGTTAAAAAATAAGGGATCAATGAAGAAAAGATGAAAAATGGGTAAGGGACTAATAAGAAAACAAGAAATATTGTTTCCCTAAGGCTTGGCTATAAAAGAGGCATCTGATTGCTTGAGAAAAAAAAAAGGGGATACACATTTCTAGATAAGAGATCGCGAACATCCATCTGAAAATAAATTTCCTGAAATTCTAAGTTTTCGTGGCAAAAATCTTCTATAACAATAAAAATTTAATTCATTAGAAGTTGAAGATGAATTGAGGCATATGCATTTGAGGTGTTAGAGTTTTCATAAGCAATTTGAGGCATTGCTCTTAGGCTGGTTTACTTTGTTCAAGTTTGGGATCGAAACTTGCGTCGTTATTTCCTTCTCAAAACTTCCTGAGTTCCTGATAAATTCATGGGTTAACTGGTTGATTTTGCTACTGTTTGTTATTGTTTCTCGTTCACTTACTCATAGGTTCCTCTTTGCTGTAATTCCAGGTACTATTCTCACTCGAAAAATCTGGGAAGGCAACAGCTGTGCATAAGCGAGATTATGAAGATACTTAAATTTCTAAGTTAATTTCATAATAAAAATGTCACCAATTTAGTAGTATTTAGGATATTCATTTTATATTTGGTGCTGTAATGTGTATACATCTAAACTATACCGGACTGTGCCTGGAATGTGAACTCTAATTTGTTTTAATTTTAGTAGGTTGCAAATAAGGTAGCCAATAACCTGTCTGATTTTTCATATGTGATACGATAATAGGGAGTCCTTATATGCATATGTACTCTGATTTACGAGTACATTAGTTTTTAGATGCTAAATTCGAAACCTGGGTTGTAACTTATTAATTTACTAATATGTTAAAAATGTCTTTAATGTGTTAAAGATGGTCAATTATGAATAATATCGATAGTTGTAGTGTAGCAATTAGGAAATGCTATCTTTATCTTTATGACAAATTTGTAGTCCAAATTTCAAGGCTCAGCTGAAGCCCCAGGTTGTTGTAATTGTGAAGTATAAAATATACTTATGGGCTGTCTATCTTCATTGATAGAGCCCAATATAGGAAATTAGTTATGCAAAACTGCTGAAAATATGCATATTGATTTTTCATTAGGATAAATCATTAACACTTGAATAATTAGGACATCTCTTTTATTTTAGAGACGCGCATAATACTAAATTATAATCTCTTTAGGTCGCCTTTTCTTAAAAATAAAAATGGATGTGCAACACTAAACAAAAGTCATACACTATGTGGCCCTCAAATTGTAATAAAATGCATAGAAATCTGGAGGTTCCGTTTAGTGAATTTCACGGCTTTTCCACGAATTTTAAACGCGTAGTTGCTATAGGCGCGTTATTTTAATGTATCTTCCTAAATTTGGGTGCGTATTTATGTGACCCAAATTCAAATCCTAACGATTTTAAAGTGTGTCGATAAACCGGGCGCATTTATGTGACGTGGTTCGAGACATGTTTTAATAGCGTTGCAAATATTCCTAAAAGTGAATAAAATCAGTTAATAATTTTAAAATTGCACTCTAGGACGAACATGTATAAAGATCAGGAAATTAGCCACTTATAATTGTTTAAGCGAACGTGCTAGAACCACGGAATCCGAGGGTGCCTAACACCTTCCCTCGGATTAACAGAATTCCTTACTCAAGAATTTCTGGTTCGCAGACTCCAATTGGGAAGTTAAAAGATTTCCTCGATTTGGGATCTTAAATAAATCGGTGACTTGGGACACCAAAATCCAAACCTATCCCAAGTGGGGACTCTAAGTAAATAAATAAACCCATTTTTAATAATGTCACTTTATTTAAAAAAACTTCTTTATGCGTTTTATCCTTCTGGGTAGATGTGTAAAAAGAAGGTGTGCCACCCGCTCTCCCGTTATTTGGTACCTCAGCATATATATCTATGGGATCATGTCAAGGTGACTAAGTTGTAGGTGAGACTGAAGCTGAAGACTCACTATCCTCTGTTGATCCATTAGACGACTCAGAAAAAGCATGAGAAGTATGAGAGGCTGGGGTGAAGACTCGTCTCTCAAATGAAGCGTCCTTGGAAAATTTGGTATATATATATGCACAAAGTCACCCTCTGAGGCCTCCCGCGAGGGGACATAGTCACTTCCCTCTAAGTGGGATGCAGTTCTGTCTGCAGCTCTAATATTTTTCCTTATTTTCCTAATAGATTTCTGTATTGTTGGGGTTAACTTAATTTTTCCTCTTCCCCAACCTTAGGAGGATTCTGCTTTCCCCTTTTGTTTCTCACCGTCACCTCTAGATTTAACCATTATCTGCAAACATAATTAGTGAAAGATTGTTAGTACTGGTACTAGAAGAAGTAGTGAAGAAGACAAACAATTGATAGTGCTTGAAAACATTGCAGACCGCTGCCAGTGGATAAAGAAGCACGGCCGTAGAATGACCACCGCTGACGCGGATGTTTCACCGCTGTACACGAATTAACAACCGTGAACACGAACCCATCTTAATTACTTCTCTGAACTTGCGCACTGCTGACCGCGAAAATGCAGTGCCCCCGTGGTGGTTGGGTCGCTGTTAGTGGTATTTGCCACCGCTGACTGCGGTTGTTAAGACTTCCAAAGTCAGATTTATCTCATGAATCCTGACCGCGGTAAAACTTTTGCGGTCATGGAATTCAAAATTGGCCTGAGCAATCCTAGGTTTTCTAGTTTTCATGCATTTAACAGTTATTATTTATGCTAGTAACCCCAACTAGCTATTAACTCATCAGCCCTAACTATTTAAGCTTAATTTAATTGACACTAATGAACCCTAGGTCAAAATTAAAAGAAAAGAAGAAGAAGAAGAAGAAGAAGAAGAAAAAGATGAAGTAAAAACTAACGGATAAAAGAAAAACAAGTACAAAATTAAAGAATAATAAATGAGTGAAATTACCATATGTGTAATGAGTGATGAAAATGGACTGTAATTGTGTTTGTGCAGATTAGGGCTCAAATGAACAGTGAAAATTTAGCTTGAGAGTCAAAAGATCGAAAAGAGTAAAAGGACTTATGACCACCTATTTACAGAAAACACCCTCGGACCCACGAAACTCACCTAGCGGGGATGAAAAAAATCATCGCGGCCTGTGTTGTTGACGAACAGAAGGGCTGCTTTATTGAAACTGCCGCTGAGAGCGAAAAGTGGCACGCGGCGGTGGAAAGTCACCGCTGACCGCGATAAAAGCACCACAGACGCAGATGAAACTTCAAAGAAGTATCATTTTGGACTTTTCAATCCCATGTCCGCCATCAAATTTGGCCTCCGTGAACTGACCGCCGTTGACTGCAGAAAATGGAGCGCTATCAATGTATCAACGGTCCAACTTCAAACTATTGCACAAACTTTTTTCCATCTTAGTCCTACACTTCATCAAACATTCCTACACATATCTTGCAACCAGTTAGTTCAAAACAAAGCCTACACTAAGACGAAAATCAAAGAAAAGAAAAGCACATAGGTTGCCTCCCAATAAGCACCTGATTTAATATCGCAGCATGATACATGTTACCATCAATCATTTGAGATAGATCATTGTCACCATGTGGCTGTCATCAAACTTGCCAAGATAGTGATTTACTCTATGCCCATTAACTCTGAAGATTTCACCATTTTTGTTTTTCAAATAAAGAGCACCAAACGGAGTTACAAACACCACCACACAAGGTCCATTCCATTTTGACTTGAGCTTTCCTGGGAACAGTGTAACCGGGAGTTGAATAAGAGAACCAAGTCACCTTCCTTGAATTCCTTGATACGGACATACTTTTCATGTAAGTATTTCATCTTGTTTTTATATAAGGAAGATCTGGAATACGCATGAAACAGGAACTCGTTGAATTTCTCCACCCAGAGATTTGCTACAACATCATGTTCAAGATTTAACTTTCTCAAAGCCCACATGGCCTTGTGCTATAACTCAACCGTGAGATGGCAAGCTTTCCCGAATATCAACCGGTATGGAGATAACCAATTGGAGTCCTATAAGCTGTCATGTAAGCCCACAAAGCATCATCTGGTTTTTTTTACCCGTCAGTCTTATTTACATTAACCGTCTTTGACCATTATGCTCTTAATTTCCCTGTTGGAGACCTCAAATTGACCACTAGCATGAGGATGGTAAGGGGTTGAAACCTTGTGATTGACACCATGCTTTGCAAGCAAAGTGTCAAATTCCTAATTGCAGAAATGAGAATCCCATCACTGATGATTGCTCTAGGAGTGACAAACGAGTAAAGATATTCTTCTTGAGAAAATCCACCACAATTCGAGCCTCGTTTTTGGGCAAAGTCATGGCTTCAACCTATTTGGAAACATAATCAATAGCCACCAAAATGAATGTGTTGTTTCAAGAACTCACAAAAGGTTCCATGAAGTCAATGCCCCACACGTCAAATATGTCAACCTCAAGAATAGTAATAACTAATAAGAGGTATTTCATTCTTCTTTGAAATTCCACCAGCTCTCTAACACTCATCATATCTCTTCACAAGCTCACCTATATCCTTATACTATGCATTCTAATAAAAACTACAGCTAAGCACCTTTAAAGCTATCCTCGCTCTACCATGATGACCACCGTAGGGAGATGAATGACAAGCATCCATAATACTCATTTTCTCCTCTTTCGGAGCACATGTTCGGATCACGCCATCATTATAGATTTTGAACAAGTAAGGCTAAGACCAGTAGTAGTCCAAACTATCCCATTTAAGCTTCCTCCTTTGGTTAGAAGAGAGCTCACACGAAACAATACCAGTCACAAGAAAGTTGGCAACATCCGCGAACCAAGGCATGCTATTCACAAATACGGATAGGAGTTACTCATCGGGGAATGAATCATTAATTTTGAGTCCATCACAGGGCCTCCCCTCCTCTTGCAAACGGGACAAATTTTCCGCCACTTGCTTTTCACACCCTTTTTGATCAACAATCTCATGGTCAAACTCTTAAAGTAATAGAACCCATCTCATTAACCAAGCTTTGAATCCTTATTTGTCAACAAGTACCAGAGTGATGTATGGTCAGTATGAACTATAACCTTTGCCCCCATGAGATAGGGCCTAAAATTTTCCATTGCAAACACAATTTCTAGCAACTCTTTTTCTGTTACAATGTAATTCACTTGAGCAACATTCACTGTTTTTCTTGTATAATACACTGGTGAAACATCTTGTTAACTCTTTGACCCAAGAATTCTCCTACCGCAACATCACTTGCATCACACATAAGGTCAAAAGGTAGGCTCCAATTGAGTGCGATAATAATGGGTGTGGTTGTCAATTTGTACTTGAGAAGTTCAAAAGCTTTCATGCATTCCTCTTTAAACACAAATTTTTCATCATTTTCCAATAATTTGCAAAAAGGATTCACTACATTAGAGAAGTCTTTGATGAACCTTCGATAGAACCCCCCGTGCCCAAGAAAACTCCTAACCCCCTTGACTGAAATAGGAGGAGGAAGCTTTGAAATCACTTCAATCTTAGCCTTGTCCACCTCTACTCTGTTCTTTAGGGTCTTATGGCTGAGGAAAATGTCATCCTCAACCATAAAGTGGCATTTTTCTTATTAAGTACAAGATTTGTCTCTTCACACCTGGCTAACACCTTGTCAAGATTCTTCAAGCACTCATCAAAGGAGTCACCCACGGCACTCAAATCCTCCATGAACACTTCCATGAAGTCCTCCACCATGTCAGTAAATATGGCCATCATACACCGCTAGAAGGTAGCCGGTGCATTACACAAACCAAATGGCATCCCAAAAAATGCAAAGGTGACATACGGACATGTGAAGGTGGTTTTCTCCTGATCTTCTGAAGCAATCAATATCTGGTTGTAACCTGAGCACCCATCTAGAAAGCACTAGAACGCCCACCCAGGAGGCCTATCTAGCATCTGGTTAAGAAACGGCAATGGAAAATGATCTTTGCCAGTCACTTTATTTAGCTTGTGGTACTCCATTCACCTTCCATCTAGTGAAAGTCTTGGTAGGAATCAAATAAATTTGATCATTGGTAACCACAGTCATACCACTCTTCTTCGGCACACATTGCACCGATGAAGTCCATGAACTATCTGAGATAGGGTAGACAACCCCTGCATCAAACACTTGATCACCTTTGTTTTGAAAACCTCTTACATAGCCTCGTTCAACCTCTTTTGATGTTCCACTGAGGTTTAGCATCATCTTTAAGTATAATCTTCTGCATGCAAAAGGCAAGGCTTATTCCCCGAATATCAGCTAGAGTCCATCCAGTTACCTTCTTTCGTCTTTGAAGCACCGCCAATATGGCATCTACTTGCATGTTAGTAAGACAAGAGAAAAGAATAACAAGTAAAGTTGACCTAAGGCCCAAGAATTCATACCTGAGGTGTGAGGGCAAAGGCTTCAACTCCAAAACAGGAGGCTCTTCAATTGAGGGCTTTGTTGGCAGAGTCTTTCTATTATTAAGATCTAAAGATACGGGGCTCAGAAGAATAAGATCCCATTCCGTGCAAAGCATTGACACACTTCACCCTACCTTTATCCTCATTACATCAAGGTTTAACAATGCCGCTTCTAAAGGATCCTCTACATTGATCATGGCACTAGTATCATCAACTATCACCTCCATGACAAGATCCACAAAAGAGCACAATTCAGTACTATTCAGCTACCCCAATGATTTGCACACATGAAAGACAATTTTTTCATCACCTAGTCGAAAGGTGATCTCCCCTGCTTCCACATCAACCAATGCCTTCCCAACTGCTATGAAATCTTCCCGAAATTTTAGGCGCCTTATAGTCGACTTCGCAATCGAGAATCATAAAATTAGGCAAGATAAACTTGTCCACCCGAACAAGAAATCATCAATAATACCAAACGGCCTCTTCATTATTCTATCCTCCATTGCAATCTCATTGAAGTAGCTCTCAGTTGACAAATACCCAATGTTTTGAACATGGAGTAAGACATCAAATTTAAGATTTCTCCCAAATCACTTAATGCCTTTGCAAAATTCGCACTCCCAATGGTACATGGAATGGTGAAAGCACCGGGATTTTCAAGCTTTGGAGCTATCGAATACACAATTGCACTTACTTGATGAGTCATTTTGATGGTCTCACAATCCATAGATCTCTTTTTAGTCACCAAGTATTTCATAAACTTGGTATAACCTGTCATTTGCTCAAGAGCTTCCACCAAAGGAACATTGGTCGACAAGATTTTCATCATCTCAATGAACTTCATAAATTGGTTCTCATTCTTTTGCTTCACAAGTCTTTGAGGGTAAGGTGGAGAAGGCCTTGGAAAAGTAGCCTTGGCTTTAGGCACAACCATTTCCATCATGTCTATTACATGTTCCCTAGACGGGTTCACGTAACTTTGAGTCTCCACCTCATTGTCATGAATATAAATTCTCACTTAAGCATTCAAATTCTCTTCACTCATTTGCTCATAAACTATAGGAACATCATCATCTTGCACTTCAACCTCATCACTCTCAACTTCCTTCTTCTTGGCGGTATTCACATCACCACCTCGACCGCTTCTAGTGATCACCTCCATTGTATGCCTGGTATTGTTCTCACCCTTCGGGTTTACTACTGTATCACTAGGTAGAGCCCCCTTAGAATGAATATTCAAAGATTGCAAAATATGGTCAAGTTGAACCTTTTAAGTTTAGATTGAAGTATTATGGGATGCTAATTAGGCATCACAGTTGGCATTTTTTCATCATTTGTTCAAACATCATCTCGATCCTTCCCATATCATTGTTTGACAAGCTAGGACCTTGGGACGGAAATAGAGGAGGGTTGTTTGGTTGTTGATACATCGGAGGCCTTTGAAAGCGTTGCGCCTGATTCCCTTGATTGCCATTATTCCAACCCACATGGTTGTTATATCCTCCTAAGTTGTTGTTATTTCCACTTTGGTTGCTGTGGTTGTTCTGATTGCCCCAATTTTGAATGTTGTTCCCCTAGTTGCTATTTCCCTATTTTTATGATTTCCCTATTTTCCTTGGGATCTCCACTGTTATTGTTGGTTAGGAGCACTACCCTTTTGTCCTTGGTAATTGTTCATGTACTGCACTTCTTCACTTTGCTCAACATACCCATTATATTGCTTGAAACCACCACTACCCTGCTCATATTGATCCGGACTACCTTGACCTTTTTGACCTCTTTGTTGCCTCTTGTGAACCAACATGTTGACACCTTCCATAGCATTTACTTGTCTCGACGCCTGAACTTGTTGCAGTTGAGCTTTTGCCAACTAGTTCATTGTTATAGTTAACTCTGTTATTTCCTAGCCATAGTCGTGGAGCTCTGTGTGTGGGTGAATAACAGTGGGATCAGCATGTGGCACATTAGCTCGACTTTACTGAGGAAGTATCTGTCATCTCATTCAATATCTCACACGCTCAACATAGGTGTGTTCATAAAATTTCTCCTACTAGCTGGTTCACTACACATTGATTGGTCGTGGTAATGCCACAGTATAATATCTACTAGATCATTGCGTCGATCATGTCATTGTTTAGAAATTTTTTCACCATTGTCTGATACCTTTTCCAGATCTCATGAAGTGGTTCATTAGGTTCCTGTTTGAAGGCCAAGATCTCATCTCTCAATATCGCCATATGCCCGACAAGAAAAACCTAGCTATAAACTTGTCCGCTAACTCATCCCATGTAGTGATGGAAAGGTTGGGAAGTCTTTCGAGCTAATCGAAAGATTTCCCTCTAAGTGAGAAAGGGAACAATCTCAATCTCAATCTCAATCTCAATGCATCCTCCGACACATTTGTCTCTTTGCTTCCCCAGTAGGTACCCACACAACCTTTAAGGTATTTATATGCATTCTAATGGAGAGTGCCTGTGAAGTACCCTTGCTGCTCCAATAAAGTCAACATAACTTTGTAATCTGGAAATTGCCCACCAGAAACCGGGGTGGGACAATTGCACTTGCATATCCTTCATTTGGAAGCACCCGAGGAACGAATCTTCGAAGAGGCCGGGGAGGTTCTGGAATGTTTTCATTGGCCCAGTGGTTGCTTCTTTGACCTTGAGGTACTAGAGGAACCTCATATTCACCATTATCATCTACCTCCTCCTCTGGGAGAACATTTCCAAGAGGATCATTGTCTGCCATTTTGTACCTGAATGGATGACTCACACAAGTTAGTAACACATGAGGAAATAAAAGTTTAGACACAACACTAGTTAGATAGATATCCAAAAGCGTTTAGCTCCCTGGAAATAGCATAAAAAGGTGATCAGATCCAACCCTACACCACAATAAAATGGCAAGAGCGATCGATGTAGCTTTTACCAGAGGGGTCAGGATTGATTTCAACATAGAGCTAAGATAGGTTTGGAATTGGGTTCCTATCTAATCTAGCAATGTGAGATGTTCTTAATCGCACATCCGATCATTCTTTATTTGCTCACTATTCTACTTTAATACTAATGCAGTGCGAAAATAAGCTAAGTATCATATTTTTGTAAGGGTTTTCTTAATTGGTAAAAAGTCACTATGAAAGTGACTTATAACTAGGTGAGTATCTAACAGGATCTAAAACTTACGGAAAATTTGTTGTAATTGGGATCACGATATAGCCGTTGCACATAACTACTCACCCTATACCTTTTGGTAGTTTGAGTGACTTTGCCCTAATTGGCTTTCTCAAGACCAATTGGATTTCAAACAATGCAAACAAAATTGGCTCAAGTCGGGTATTACCGTCTCTAGATTTAACACTTTAATTGAGGTTATCAATCTCTTGAATGCACCCAATTTCCTTGTTAGCCTGAATTTTCTAGACTTAGTCTCTCTTTATAAAGAAGAGCCTAAGTCAACGAGGCACAGATCAGTGGTTGCAACCATCAATTCAACATTTAAATCATAAATCAAGCCAAATATCATTCACCCATAAACATTTAAGCCCTAAAATTGAAGACCAATTAAATACCCACAATAGGGTTGAGCCACAACCCTAGCTAATGGGTTTAGCTACTCATAATCAAAGAAGAAATCAAAGATTTAGATGAAATATAACTATTGAAAAGTAATTACAGCAGAAAAATGTAAGATTAATTGTTAATATAAGAAATCATAATATAACTATTAACTCTAAAATTACTCAAAAGAGAAAAAATTTATTGATCACGTGTTTCCCTCGCACCAGATAACCTAAAAATCTGAAAAAGAACTATTTATACTCAGCTAAGTTTTTGGACAAAATTGCCCTTACGAGGATTCTGCCGACAACGGAAAATGGACCGCCTCAGCGCTTGGACTACCGCGGCCGCACAAAAGCAAACGCGAATCGCGGCTCTTCTCTTTTTAGCTGGTTCTGAACTTGAGTTTGCTAGGAGTGGAAACATTATCGCCTTAGCGCTCCTCAAACCCGGACACGATATATGGTGTGGACCACGGTCTTCAGTTTGAGCTTAGGACTTAGTTGATTCTCACTTCCGCTGAGGGTGAGAACTTGACAGCGATCGCATCAGAGACACCGCTGCCGTGCAATTTTACCGCGAGAAGCGGTAACTTGTTAATCCCAAAATATAACTCTCACAATCTCGCCACTACTGAGAGCGTAATCAAAAGCGCCTTACTGGTGGACCCTCCGCGTTCGCGTCTGTTTCTTCATTTCCAGCGCCCTTAGACCCATCTTTGAATTTGTGCAGGTTTCACTCCTTTATGAGTTGGCTTTTACTTTCTTGTCTATTTTTGACCAAACACTGCAAACAAGCACATTAAGTTAGCTTTCAAGAATACTTGTACACAATTTTAATCCAAAACCTATGCAAAAGGAGCATAAATAGGCTAGTATCCCTAGTTATCAATGGGGTTAGCTTGTGTTGATCTTTGAAATGTTGCAAATCTCAGAAAGCGGCCATAGAGAAGTTGCAAATCCAGAGTCACATCCCTAAGACGATTGAGCCTGAGCAGATCCGTAAAAACACTCGAAGGGATAGTTGGCATGGAACCGGATGAATTCGGGCATGAAAACAATTGTGAGGTGATGAAGATCTTCGAATCATCGGAATAACTAGTGGATCCTGGAGAGAAAAATATTGAGGCGGACGACAAAAAGGTAAAAACTTATAACCCCCAGGGTCCATCAGAACACGGGAGCACTGAAGGGGTTGGACTACAAAAAATTATTTAGAAGCCTCCTTCCTCCCCCAAACACAGCACCGAACCCGATCCCGAAGAGGTTTCAAATGCCTGAGATCCCCCAAGTATATGGGACCATTATCCAAATGATAATGTAACCTCCTATACATGAGAAATCAAGGTAAATGACTTGGAAGACAATGAGGTCGAGTCGTTCTTATTGAAATTTTTATCCAAGGGAGAAATGATATGGTATCACAACTTGCCTTCGAATTCTATTGATTCATTTGCTATGCTTGTATATGATTTTGTAAATGCCCATGATAGCACCATCAAGGTTGAGATGAGGAAGTTGAACCTTTTCAAAGTCAAGCAAAGGGATAATCAAATGCTTAGGAAATTAGTATTGAGGTTCCAGATGGAACAGATGGACCTGCCCTCTGCCGCGAATGATTGGGTCATTCAACCATTTACTCAAGGGCTCAACCTCCGAAATTATGTGGCTTCTCAACAATTGAAGCAAAACTTGATTGACTACCTGGCGGTCGCCTTGGCCGGCATCCATAAAAGGTATCAATCAAAGATCAGAATCGAGTATGACCGACTAGGGGCCCTTCGGGGTCTATTTACCTAAATAGAGGAAATGACATGTCTAAGAGGATCATCGACCAAGATCCAAGGCCGGCCTAAGATCAATACTAGACATACGATGCGAATTAGAGGGGAAATAGATCCGGGCATCACCCGAAAAGAACGATAAGAAAAATTATCAACGACCAGCAACCGAGGCCTGATAAGACAAATTGATTTTCACAAGTTGCTCGAAGGTAAGAAAACACTAAGATTATTAGAGTACAATTTCAACATAGACATTGTAGGTACAGTATCGGCTATAAGACGTATAAAAAACCAAATAGCCTAAACCACTTCAATTCAATCTAGGCCAGAGGGATCATAGCTTTGGTGTGTAAGTACCACCGTACTCAAAATCATAGGACCAAAGATTGTTGACTATTAATGGAAGAAGTAGCTCGATTATTCAACAACGGGAACCTTCGATAATTCTTAGGTGAACGGGCAAAAAATCATTTTAGAAATAAGGATGGTAACAATCAAGTCAAACAAGAAGAGCCCCAACATATGATCAACATAATCATTGGGGAGTGGATGTTCCCCAAAGATGAATGACTAAATGTACCAAAGTTTCTATCACAAGGGAAAATGCACCTGGGACTATATTGCGGAAAGGGCGATCTCATTTAGTGACGAAGATATCGAGGGCATCATCCAGCCTCGAAATGATTCACTGGTAATATATGTACTTATTAGTAAATCTCGAGTTAAACATGCATTAATTGATCTAGGTAACTCGACCAACATCATCCAATAGAGGTTCGTAAAATAACTAGATTATAAGACTAAATCATATCGGCAATCTGGGCGTTAAACAATATCAACATGGCTTGCGAGAAAATGAAGGGCGAGATAACCTTACCGGAAAAACTGTTGGGACCACCTAGGAAACAAAATTATGCGTGATCGGGGGGGTATAAGGTACAATGCCTTGTTCAAAGGCCATAGGTTCACAACATGAGAGTGGTGCCTTCAACCTTATATAAGGCGTATGAAATTCCCCACTCTGCGAAGAGTCAAAATAGTCTACGGGGAATAGCCGGGCGTAAAGGAAATGTTTCTTGATGAAGTAATCCCAGTGCCTGCAATTTCATCACCAAAAAGTAAGGAACCGACCAAAGAAAAGGACACCAAATAGCAATCAACAATCCCAACCTCAATCGGGCCAAAAAATAGGAGGAGCACGTAACTGACAAAGAGGATGATTACGACATGCCGAGATCTTTCATAGAGCCCGATGATGCTGATGCCAATAAATTGATGATCGAGGAATTGGAAAAGTTTATATTGATCGAGAAACCTACCGGATTGAAAGGTATACATGGGTACGAGACTAACTCCCAAGATCACGGAAAAACTTATTGACTTTCTTAAAGCTAATGCGGATTGTTTCTCTTGGTCCCATTTACATATGGAAGGGATTTCACTAGAGGTGACAACTCACAAGTTATGCTGGGATTCGAAGTTCCATCTGATCAAGTAAAAGAGAAGGCTTCAGTCCGGTATCAAACATATGTTCATCAAAGATGGGGTATCTAAGCTTTTGAAAATAGGTTCCATCCGAGAAATTAAGCACCCAGAATGGTAAGCAAACATAATAGGCATACCTAAAAAAATGAAACAAAAGTAGAATCTGTATAGATTATAAGGATCTAAACAAAGCATGTCCGAAGGATTCGTTTCCTTTTCCAAACATTGATAGAATGATTTACGCAATGATCGAACACGAGATACTAAGTTTTCCGACCCTTATTCTGAGTACAACCAAATTGGACAGACCCAGGTGATCAAGAAAAGACTTCTTTCATAACCAAATTCGGCACCTATAGTTATAATGTGACATCGTTTGGGCTGAAAACGTATGTGCCACCTACTAATGCCTAGTTAACCGGATGTTCGAAGAATAAATGGGGAAATAAATGGAGTCTTATATTTGCAATATTTTGGTTATGTCCCCGCGAGCAAAGGACCATTTGAAACATTTACAAAAAAAACATCGACATACTGAGAAAGTACAACATGAAGCTAAACCCGGAGAAGTGTGCCTTCGGAATCAGCTCGGGCAGGCTCCTCGAATTCATGGTATATAGTCGGGGAATAGAGATCAACTAAAAAAAAGCTATAGAAGAAATTATCGTTATTGATAATGTTAAGGGAGTACATCGACTAACTGGGAGGATAGCTGTGTTGGACTAGTTTATTTCGAGATCTTCGGATAAGAGCCACCAATTTTTTCTCATAATTAAAAAAGAAGAATGACTTCTCTTGGACCCCGGAATGCCATCTAGCTTTAGAAGAGTTCATGCAATACCTATCGAGCCCTCTTTTTCATCACACTCTGACGGTGGATGAACAATTATACCTCTACTTGGCGGTTTATGAGGTAGTAGTAAGTTTCTGGTCCGGGAAAAAGAAGGTGCACATCTTTTTATTTATTATATTAGTAGAACCCTAGGCAAGACCAAAACTACTTATCTGCACTTAGATAAATTAGTGCTCGCCTTAATAAGCACTTCTAGTAAATTAAAACCATTCTTTCAATGTTACCCCATATGTTTCGTGACCTCATACACGCTGAGGAATGTTATGCACAAACCCAAGCTATCGGGCTGGTTGGAAAAATGGGCCCCAAAAATTAGCGGGTACGATATCAAGTGCAAACCCCGGACTGCCATAAAATCTAAAACTTTGGCAGACTTTGTAGCCGATTTTACACTGGCCTTGGTCCAAAATGTTGAGAAGGAATTATTGCTCACTTCGGGGACTAGCTCGGGGATCTGGACCTTATTCACGGACGATGTGCCTAACGCGAAGGGGTCTGAATTGGCCATCATATTGAAATCACATGCGAGTAAAAAAATAAGGTAGTCTATTAGAACTATGAAATGGACTAACAATGAAGTTGAATGAGGATATGATTGCATGTCTAGAACTAGCTAGGAGCATGGGGGCCAAAATGATATTGGCCAAATATGACTCCATCCTTGTTGTGAACCAAGTATATTTGAAGTAAAAGAGGAACGCATGCAGAGATGCTTGGATAAGTTACATTTGACCTTACACCAATTCAAGGAATGGACTCTTCAACAAGTGCCTTGGGAAAGTAACAAGACCGATGTATTGGCCAATTTGGAGTTGATGATTGGCTTTGATGAATTCGACTTCGGAGCACTAGTACAGTTGATGAACTCTATGGTAGAAGAAGGTCACACCGACGTGAACTCGACAAAATTGACTTAGGACTGGAGAAACAAATACAAGACTACCTGGAGAAAGAAAATTGCCATTGAATCCCTAGGAGTCAAGAGCCCTAAGTGCTAAATTTTCCAAGTTTAGATTGGTCGAGGGGAAATTGTTCAGAAGATCCTTTTTCGGACCACTAACTAGATGCTTCGATTCAGGGGAGACCTAATACACCATGAGAGAGGTACACTAGGGCACATGTGGAAACCACTCGGGAGCGCAATCCCTGGTTTGAACATTGATAATAGACGGTTACTATTGGACAATATGGATAAGGATACGAAAGACTTCGTAAAAATATGTAACGAGTGGCAAAGACATGCCCCATTATCGTATCAATCGGGGTAAATTCTTCACCCGGTCCTATCGACATGGCTGTTTGTGAAATGGGGGATGGGAATCATTGGTCCCATGCCATGGGCGCCCGGTAAAGCCCAATACATACTACTCATGACCGACTATTTCTCCAAGTGGGTTAAAGCTCAAGCATTCAAGAAGGTTTGGGAGAATCAGGTCATTGACTTCATCTAGGATCATATAATATGTCGATATGGGATAGAAACCGAGTTTTATTTTGACAATGGGAAGTAGTATGTCGGCAGAAGGGTAAGTAAGTTTCTCGAGGACCATAAAATTAAAAAGATCTTATCAACACCTTACTACCCCAGTGGAAACAAACAATCAGAGTCAACAAACAAAAATATACTCCAAAACTTGAAGAAGGGATTTATCGATTTGAAGGGAAAGTTGAAAAAATCTTGCCTGAAATCAGGTGGGCATATCAAATGACTGCGAAATCAAGTACCGTTACGACCCCATTCTCTTTAGTCTATGCCTGGGAGGTAGGGGAAACCAAGACTAAGGTTCTAGTATGATACTGGGGCATCAAACGGCAAGTCCATGGCCTAAAGTTAGGAGTTATTTGATGAAAGGTGAGAAGCTGCCCTGGTCTGATTAGCTACTAAAAAGAAGCGAATAGGGAGGTACTACATTCGAAGGAATAATCTTTGATATTTTCAAGTCGGGTACTTGGTATTAGGGAAAGTTACACACAAAGAACCCAAACAAAGAGAAACTAGGTCTGAACTTGGAAGGTCCGTACAGAGTTGCCGGAATAATCACGAAATGTCCATATAAGCTCGAGTTAGGGAACATTGTGTAACTACAAAGAAATTGGAACGTGGCAAACTAAAAGTGGTACAACTGCTAAGGTGCGGACACAATTTCCTTTGGAATTTGTTATGCTTTGGACTAACATATGGAGGAACTCAACTGAGGGTAAATTTGACAATTAGGTTTGAAAGCACATGTAATACTCTTGTTCCCTTGGACAAGTTTTCCCCTTGTGGGTTTTATGGCAACGTTTTTAACAAGTCATCAGTTAAACATGCTACCTAAATTTTGAAGACCATATTGAGGCCGGAGTTGATGACCACCCATACTGGAGCGATAATATTCGAGCCCTTGAAAGCTAAGTCTCAAATACTTAGGGGCACTATGCCCTAGTTAGGATACTTAGAAGGCGTTATTATTTGATATTAAAAGCCAAAGCTCAAGTATTAGAATTTGTTGTAAAGGTCAAACGAACCGTACCTTATGTAGCTCATTCCTACCATGGTAGGAAACTTATGCGCCTACGATTATGTACTATACATGCAAAGTAACGAAAGAAACTTTCCCTCTATATTTTATCATGTCGCACTTGCACCATTGATATATTCGTTGAGTTACTTAGAACAAATAACATATCCTAAATCCTAGAGCCTACGGTCCTCCTCCAGTCGGGTAGTGTTGTCCAATAATAAGATCAGACAGATCGGGCTATCAAATCCCGGAGGCACTGAGCCAATCAGGCAAGGCCCGAACATGAAAAACTACAGCTAAATCAAAATGTCTCGGAGATGTCCAAGTCTCTACTCAAAACGTGAGGCCCTTACATATAATTAAAACATATTACAATGTCGCCCTAGGAAAAACACCATCGTGTATGATTGAAACATATAAGTATCTTAAAGTCTTCACTTTTTATACAGCATTTCAAAGCCTTAGCAACTCATAGTTGCTACCGAAACCAGGCCTAGTTCGGACATTAAGGGAACGAGCACTCTAAATTATGTCCAATTTTATGCTAACGCATTAATAACATTCTTCAAATAAAGAGTTTCAAATAGATACTGAAAAACAAAAGCACATCATGGCCGAAGTGTAAATTTTACATATATTCTGAAAATATTTACAAAGGCACGACAAAGTGGCCTCAAAATAAACAAAAAAATGAATAAAAGAAAACAAAAAATAAACTAAGGCATATCCGCCTTGACTTCACCAGAACCTGATTAGGTACTTGAATCCTCGGGCTTATATATCTCTATAGCCTCGGCCTCGAGCCTCTTGGTCTCTTCAATCTCGGCTGATAGATCGTATCCCTGGACGTAAATCTCCTTGAGGGTGTCTCTCAGGGATAACCACTTTATGTACTTAGACTTTGTTATTTAATGGGCCTCGGCTATTTATATGTCATTTTTGTATTCGTCCAGAATCTCCTCGACCTCGGAGGAATCGGTCGAAGTTTTCTCTAACTTGGAATTCAACGCAGTATACACCAAATCGAGGTAATCCCATTTTGACATGGTCGAACCTAGTTGTACTCAAAGATCTTCATTTAGCCGAGATCATTTGTCGGCCTTATCCTTCATCACCCTCAACCAGTTCATGTCCGATACTTACTCTTCTTTGGTTGTCTCTTTTTTTTAGGCCAAAAGGTCAATCCTACTCCTCGATGTCTCAGCAAAAGCTTTAAGCTCGTTCATCTAAGCTCGGAGCTAGTCGATCAAGCCTACCTTCTCTTGGACTTGCGAGGTTGTGGCATTAGCCACTATGTTTAACCTCTTCTTATTAATATCAAATATACTTACCTTCCTGACCAATACGACATGCTCCAGTTTCACCGAGCTGGTCTCTTTGCTCGCTCAGAGCTGTGCACATATCCTTCTACCGGACCTGCTCTTTAAGCTTGAACTCGAGCTGGCTCACTTTCATTCGAGATCGATGGTAGCTTTCATGATGAAGCACTGAGGCCTGAAAAACAAATGATGAGATCATGAAGATACGCTAAGGATAAATGAGCTACATGAAGGACACAAACAAAGAAAAGCATACCCGATTCAGCGTCCATTGCGCCTTAATGAAGAGGATCGGTATGTTCACTTTGTTCATCTTCACTTGATCCTCTTCAGTCATCAAGCAACGAAGATAACTGGCCATGCTAACTGATCCGAACAACACCTGGGTATCTATTGGGATCATAAACACGGTTGTTCTTTTGCGATTTAGGTCCAACTTCAGGGATTTCCTCAGCAGATTCGGGAACGAGCTCGGCCCGCCTAATTCCAACGATGTATCCTTTTTTGAGATCTTCAGATGACCGAACCCAGAGTAGTCCTCCAATGTGCCGATGTCCACGCTCTCAAAGAATGAGGTTGAGGACCTCGTCTGCATCTTGTGATGACTCGTTCGGTATCTCCTTTATGGTTTGAGCCTCGTAAAACAAAGAATCTATGTGAGATGGGGGCTCTGTGATGTTAATAAAATCAGTGGCTTTCCTCGGGGCAGGAGTAGCCTATATGGAGGTTGTAGCCTCTTGCTTTCCCTCGGGATACGGAGGTAAAAAAAGGCTCGACCTCCCAGTCAGTCCCCCTAATGCGGCCTTCTCTCTTTCATCAGTGGTTGAACTATGGGCTACAAACTCTTAGTCATCATCTTGAGGATAGTCCTTGAGCCAGTAAAGGGATTCGGGGCCCGGTACCCTCGCATGGGTACTCTTCTTGTTGCTCTTTAGGACCCATAGTACTACCATCTTCTTGTTGGCCTTGGCGTCTACGTCCGAGTTTGGATAACTCGAAGTCTTCCTCTTTCTTCTCTTTTCATCCCCCTTCTCCACAGCAGCCTTGGGCTATCCGGGAGTGGGATGTTTAGAATGAGGGGATGAAGCCACATCCTCGTCCATTGGCGGGAGCTCGATGGTCTTCGGAAAACATATGAAAAGACGGGAGGGACATAGTTAAAATGACAATTGAACATGGAAGGAAACTTGATTGAGGGGAGAATACTCACCGAGGGAACATGCCTCCCACTTGCTCTTCGAGAGTTTTCCCCATTCGCGCTGGAAGTATGATAGCTATTTGCAGATCCCTTTGACCCGAATTTGAACTGGGGAATTGGGTTAGGGACTCATGTAATCGTTGCATGATGGTAGAAGCAATCAATGGTAAAGAGGCACAAAAATCAAAAAAATATTCTAAGCACTCAAAAAGGAAAGGAACTTACGGGCTAGGTTCCACTTTTCAGGGAACAACAAGAACTTAAAGGGCATGAGATCCTTGATTTTTACCCGATCAAATATCTCATGCCAGCCTCGATCCTTATCTTCATGAATGCTCAAAAATAGAGCTTTCCTTTCCCGGGAAACAACCTTGATTAATCCCCCTAGGAAGATTTGGGGACTATAGAGAAGAAGTAGGTGGTCAACAGTAAATCGAACTGCCTCAGTATTATTAAGAAAGTGGGGGAGGAGCATCAAAATTCTCCAAAAGGATGGGTGAATCTGCACGAGACAGACCACATATTTTTTGCAAAAATCAAAGACGATGATATCCACCGGGCATAGTGTGGAAGGTGTATGTGTAATTACTTAAATACCCCTTCACGTGTGTGGTGATAGTCAAGAAGCATATCCTGGGGGATCAAATTGTGTTCTATAGAGCAACCTCCGGGGATGAAGTTCTTTATGGGGGCTTTCAGGGCCGCTTCAGGTACGGCCACCTTGGCATCTGTGTTCAGGTTAGAAGTTGAAGGGACACTCTATTGAGGCGCGGATTTTGAAGTCTTAGCCATTGAGTTCTGGGACATATGAATGTATGAAGGCGAGTATGAAGATTTGAAGGCGAGGATGAAGATCTGAAGGTCAAACTTAAAGGTTCAAGGATGAAGTATGAAGATTTGAAGATGATAAGTTGAAGATATGAAGAATAATGTTTGAATACTTGGAGTTAAGAGCAAGTGAATAGATCGGGGCTAATTTAAGGAGTTCTGGAGTCGGAAAGTAAAAAGGTGAAAAAAGGACCGAAGTTTTTATAGAGAAGAGTCCATTAATGTGTGACATTTCATATTCAAAACGGTCAACCGACAACTGACACGTTTTCAGAGTTAGAACGGCGTAACTAATAGGACATCTTGCTGACCCACCGACCCCTACGAAATAAGGAACCGAGGTCAATTAATCACTTCTTGTCACTTCAATAAATCTTCTCTCTGAAACATTGGAGGACTATCTGTGTACAGGTAAATCAGGGACAATGTTACCCCCAATTCCCCAATAAATAAGCGAGAGGGAAGCATGGTCTAACGCAACTTCAAGCTAAGTCAAAGGGTCTGTCACGTCGGAGCTCGGGAGGGAAGAAAGATGCATTTAGGATCTGGCACGGCTAAACAATAAATCCGGACCAAGTAAAGTTTCAAGTCCACGGGAAAGAGAGAAACGATTGAGTATGACAAGTAGGGAGCCATAATATTCGCCCTTAATAGGATATTATTGCGCAAATCTAGTCCGATATCAGCTGTAGATCGATAGTTATTGAAAAGAAGACTTTTTCCTTATTTAGACAGATTTTAACCTTACTTAGACTTGTACTATGATTGAAATCTCTCTACTATATAAATGGGAGACCTTTTCTTTTTATTTTAACACATTGTTGACACGCGTTGGAGAGAATTAAAAGTTCGTTTTTATCTTCTAGCTATTATTCAACGTGTTCTTTAGTTACTCTCTTCTTTAATTGCAATCGAGCCCATATCGAGGATTCGATCGAGGTCGGATTTTAGTGTTCAACTTAAGATCATGCTTGATTATTCATACAATTGGTTTGATCGTTCATTCTCTCTTTAATTTAATTATTTTTTATTGTCAAATCCTTCGCATCAAATTAAATTGAGTATTCTTTAAATTGCGTATAATTTTTCAAGGGTAAATTATAATAATAATTCATGTTTCCATGGTACTCTTTGAATTGATTTGATGGCATAATGGCATGTAGTTTTCGGAAAAAGGTTAGAATTCTATGGAATTTGTGGCGACATACTTCAAAACGAGGAAGAAATTTTTCAACAAGAACGAAGAGGTGTATTCAATAACCATGCTCAACTTTAAGTCTTTTATACCTTAATTTAAACAGATAACCAAAAACGAGGTATATTTAAAATTTATCTTAACCAATTCTAAATGAAAAGTTTTAAGAATGCTATAAAAATCTTTAAGCTTAGCTTTTTTTTTTTTGCGCACCCAACCACGTAGGTTTTTGACAACTTTGACCAATGTTCTTTCCTCTTCCATTTTTCCTCATTTCATTTCTTTTTAACTTTTGATTGAGCGACATTCCTGATCACTTTGATTTTATCTGAAAATATAAAATAGCAAATAGATACAATACCATTAGTAACAGTAGTAATGTAAGGTGGCGTATGAAAACAGAAAAGAAACAAGGTCTGAAATCGACCCATATTTTTGTATAATGATGTTTTGTCTGGTTAAAACATGAATCAGAGTGAGGTTTTATGTAGGATTAAGAGCACATTTCTGAGACAATAATATGCTACCTAACCTAGGAATTTACTAGTTGGAAACACGTGTTAGGACATGAATCTTATTATTATCGTTGGAGACACATGCATTAAGATCGACAATTTCTCTCATTATGCATGATAATATGAACTCAGGCATCTCGCCACCTTCGTTATTGGAGAGACTACTTGGATTGTTTGTTAAAATGGTTGATTGCATGCAGTATAATAATTTTAGTATGAAATCAGATACTAAATAATACAACGTTTGATTGGCCATATTTGGCTGACCGCACAAAAGAAAAAAATCTCCCCGTAATATAAATAATATAGTGTGTATTGACGGTATTAAATATATTTATATTAAGTTGTGCATAAAGTAATACTTTATGTCGAATAGCATAGAACAAGAATGATGAATTATCATATGGAAATCAAACAACTCGAAGTCAAAATTACCCGTATGAGTTGTTTGTTTAGTGCATAAAAATTTCTATTGGGATTATAATCAAAGTTTATGTTCAGATCGTGAAAACACTCTTCGGCATAAATATAGGTAATTAGGTTGCGTATAATAAATTCTTGTAGTCTGTCACTTCCCTGGATCTTACACATAGCAAAAATTTAATATACCAGGCTGACCTTTTTTAGATGGATGCAACATAGGAGTGTTGGGTTCAACTAAATCCAATAATTTTGTTACAGAGCATAAACCTACGTATAAAAATCGATTAAATAGATTATTCGTTTGGAAGGGACTAAAAGGGAGCAGCAAACATTTTAATTTTTTTTAAAAATAAAGAATACTCATATGAATTAATATATAGAAAAATTTACAAAAACAATATAGTATATAAAAAAGTTAAGGGAAAGTGAGAGCATATTGTTCTCTTTTTTCTTGGGAATGGCCTTAATTTTTTGTTGACTAATTTTGATACTATCTTAAACATTTACTTTTTATAAAAAAAAATTCAAATTATGCCAAGTTTTTTACACTAATTAGCAAAGTAGTACACGTGACCCTGCCTTTTGACAACTTGGTAATAGTTGTAGGGCTATTGTCTGTACTCAAGGCTTCAAATTGAAATAATGTGGTCGGTAATCACTAGTCAATTTGATTAGAAGGAAAACAGAAGAGTTCGTAGTAAGTGTAATTAGGCAATGTAATCAAAAGCATTGATATAAGGTGTATGGTAAAATGGAAACAAGACAAATGACCTTTTTGACTTTGTAACCTTCAATATGCTTTTACTTCAGACAAAGCCAAATTAGGCTTTAGCTGAGGATTAGTGCATTTGATTAGTACTAATTAAAACAATTTCTTCTAAAAAAAAGAATTAGTACTAATTATATACCCACAACGTCATAGTCCCATGGACTTACTTTTTCGATAAGGGTGTCGTTTGTCCAGGTTCTATAGAAAGTCAAGATAGCGATCCCATGTCATTTAAATAAATTGCTGATAGAGAGAAAATACCAAGTAGTCGTAGTAATACGTCTGAAGTTTCTAAACTTTTTTAACGATATAATAAATTAACAAGTACTTTAGTTTAGCCTAATAAAATCTAAACAGAACTGTCGAAAATTCGAAACATTCTAATATAATATGATGAAATTTATATTTTGTTATATATGAGCTTCCAACATAATATATTGAAATTTTATAATATGCTAGAGTTCCATTATAATATATTAAAAGTTTATATGCAAGAGCTCCATAATTTTGTATATTATGTTGGATCTTACTATGTCATGAAACTCTAACATAATATGTTGTCGCATGAGGTCCATACTCCAGCATATTATGCTGCAACTTTCTATATGTGTCAGCAAAACAAGGACGCTATTTTTCAATAATTTTACAAACACTAATTATTTTTTAATTACAAATTCGAAAAATGACTAGTCCATGCTATTTTGACAAGTAGAATTTCCAGGTGTGGTCAATCAAGGGCGGAGCTAGGTTCAGTAAGAGTTTAATTGAATTTCTTTAGTCAAAAAATTATATTGAGAAAATAGGAAAAATTAATTTTTTCCATTGAATACAGACAACTGAGTTTTCTTTGTATGAAGAAGTTTCTTAGTTTTGTGGCAAAGAGGGTTCAAAAATTATTTTATATTATAGGTTCAAATTCTTATATTTTTGAATCTCTTTACGTAGATTTTTGCCTCTGAACAGGCAAACGATATATCATTTTGAAAGATAGACATAATGTTTAATTGTGTTGAGTTTATGTTATGAATTAATTATCAAGTTTGACCGCGGGCCTTTTTTCTTGACCCATGTCTTGTGGCAATAGATAATTTGATCAATTCGTTTGTGCATGATATTGTCAGTTATTTGTTATTAACGACACGTTGATAAATATTGAGAAAATTTCGACAGATATACAAACTCGGTCGAATATCCACCAAGAAATAGATCAAGTTTAGTAGGAGAAATGTCATCACTAAACAACGTTAATCACGGCCCCAAAATGGATCGTAACATTCTCCACTTGGATGCAGTACTTTTTTTTAGGTATTCGGGTTGGAATTCAATTCGCACCTCGTACTAAGTATTCTCTATTAATAATTAATGATTTTCAGGGCCTCGATTCGAAATTTCTAGTTAAGATACCAAAATTTTAATCATCTTATCACAACCATTAGTAACGAGTTGAAAACAGTTATTTCAAGGGAAATTGCTAATAATACATACACACAAATCTACATGCATTAAAAAAAATGCAGGACATAGGTAAAAGAGAAGTGAATATGATGGTTAAACTGTTGTCGTAAGAAGGGAGGCAATGGGGAAAATCCATACCAATAGAGAGGGAAAATGTCAGAATTGTGGAGATGGCTATGGTGTAGACCAGATGTTGGAAACTTGGAATTTGGCTGAAAGTTGTCAGTTCGGAGCCATCCCACAACCCATGACTATGTGGCAGCTCTGATTTTGCAGCAAAGTAGAAAACCAGACACACCTATCCCATATGTGACATTTGATTCTCCACCACTGTCACTGTGCGCAATGAAAATAAACAAAAATCCAAAAGAAAAAAATGGTAGTGCCAAAAATTATATTTAGAGGTGTTAAAATATAATAAAAAAATCAAAAAAAGGGTTTAAAATATCCCTAAATTATTGATAAAGATTTAAAAATAACTTTTATTCATCTATTGGGCTAAAAATGCGCTTCCATCCATCTATTTGTTCATTTATGTCCTTTTACCGTTAGGTCAATAATAATTTAAAAATAATTACTTAAAAAAATATTTTACGAAATATTTTAATTTTTTTAAACTAATGCACCAGTAGTCCGCTAATTTAGTAAAGTCTTTTCTCAGTTTTTACAAAAAAAATATTTTTTTCATTTGTTTAGATTTTTAAAGCATTTTGTTTGTAAAAACAAAAAAAATGTAAAAACTGAAAAAAAAAATTGTTTTTAATAAAATATTTTCGTTTTTTCAAAACTCAAAAAAATATTTTCAACAAAATATTTTCGTTTTTTAAAAATATTTTTTTTTCAGTTTTTTTCTTTAAAAATTTGTAAAATTGAAAACACAAATTTGTAAAAACTGAAAAAAATTGTAAAAACTAAAAAGAACATTTTCGTTTTTTAACAAAATAATTTTGTTAAAATGAATTTTTAAAAAAAATGAAAAAAAATATTTTTCAAAAACAAAAATATTTTGTTGAAGATAATTTTTTTCTATTTTTACAAAAAGAAATTGAGTTTTTACAAAAAACATGCTTTGAATAAATGAAAAAAAAATATTTTATTGTAAAAACTGAAAAAAAAATTTATAAAAACTGAAAAAACAAAAGAAGAAGACTTTACTAATTTAATGGACTACTGGTGCAATAGTTTACATAACAAAAATATTTTGCAAAATATTTTTTTAAGTAATTATTTTTAATTCAGCATTGACCTAACGGTCAAAGGGCATAAGTGAACCAAAGGTTGATGGAGGGGTAATTTTATCCCAATAGATGAATGAAGGATATTTTTAAACATTTTGCAATAATGTAGGGGCATTTTGAACCATTTTCCGTAAAAAAATTAATGAGATTCAATATATAGTATATTCACATCAAACAAAAGATTAAATGTATTAAGATTAATTATATATATTCTTTCATTAGTTAGCCTATGTCATTAGCCAGTAGTTGGCTTAATTTGTGGTTAGTTAGTTTAGTGGAGTAGTAATAATTGTCAGTTAATTAGTTGTTATTGCTTTGTTATTACATTCGTATATATATTGGGAGCTCCACTCAATTTTCTCAGTTGAATGAATTGAGCAAAACATTTTTCTAGAATGTTCCTCTCTCTCTCCCCCCTTCTTCGAGCTTCTTTGCGTTTCATGGCGTGAGAGCTAAGCTCTTCCACCATTGGCGTAAGCTCAGTTGAGATTTAAATCATTGTTCCATTGGCGGATTTTGATATGGTATTAGAGCAAGGCCAAATGTTTTGAGTCATTCCTCTAAATTTGTCAGATCTAAATCCATTAGTCTCGATTTCAATTTGATCACACACATGCAAATTCTCTTCTCATCGATCTCTAAGTCATAGCTTTTGGAATTCTCTGTTAGAGTCCTAAATCTGTAGTTACAACCCTCTAGTGTTTAATCGGCTTAAATTCACGAAATACGAGATGGTTACCGTCGGAGACGATGAGTAGTCCACACCACCTATGGCTGAATCTTCTAATCAACCAACTATTGACACTAGTAGTCCTTTTTACATGCATCCGTCTGATAACCTAGGAGCAATATTAGTTCCTGTTCCATTTGATGGTTTTGGTTATCGTTCATGAAGAAGATGTGTGATAAGAGCCCTATCAGTGAAGAATAAACTGGGCTTCATCAATGGGGATCACAAACGACCAGAACTGGGCTCCTCAAACTATCGATTGTGGGAGAGGTTTGACGATATGGTGACTTTATGGATTCTGAATTCATTAGAAAAGGGAAATTGCAGACAGTGTTAAGTATGTGACAGATGCAATCAATTTGTAGAAGGAACTTGAAGATCGATATGATCAAACTAATAGGACGAAATTATACCATATCCAAAAGGAGATCAATAATTGTCCCAAGGAGCCCTTGAAATTACTAGTTATTACACTCAGTGAAGAAGTTATGGGAGGAACTCACCACTCTGATCTCTAAATCTCATTGTACTTGCAATTGCACATGTGGAGCTAAGGAAACTATCCACAAAGCAGAATAAGACAGAAGGTTAATACAATTTCTTATGGGATTGAATAAAACGTGCATTGTGGTTCGAGGTATATCCTCATGATGAATCATCTTCCTAAAATTGCACAAGCCTTTTTCATTATTCAAGAGGAAAGAGAGAAAGATAGAGAGATCAAGCCTCATAACTATTTGGCTCTTGAGTCATCAACCCTAAGTGTTAACACAAGCAATACATGATTTTTCGAAACAAACTTTCTCCTAACAACAGGAACAGACCTTTTTGTGACTATTGCAAAAGACCAAGGCACACAAAAAAGAAGTGTTACAAACTCCATGGCTATCCTCAAGGTTTTAATGAAAATCAGAATCCAAATACAAGACACAATCAAGCTTCCAATTTCAGTCAGAATCCAAGACAAAATTGTAACTATGGAATAATCCCAATGTGAACTAGAATACCAAGTTCAATAAAGGAAATAGAGGATGGCTAATGCATATGTAGTAACCACAGATGCTCAACATGCTGATAATGAGAACAACACTGCTCAAAATTTAAGCCTCACCAAGGAAGAATATAGCCGGCTAGTGAACCTGCTGCAGCAATTTCAGTTAGGAGGAGGAAGAGACTGCAGCAAACTTTGCAGGTATCATAACTTGCACTTCCTCTATTGACTTTGGTAAACTCTCATCTGAATGTTTCAAAAACAAAAGTGACTCATGAATAATAGATTTAGGAGCATCAAACAGCATGACCTTTTATAGATCCTTGTTAACCAACATAGTAACTTTACCTTATCCCTTACTTGTCATACTTCCAAATGGTTATTAAGTGAAGGTGACTGAGATTGGTAATGTTGTACTTACTCCTAAGACCACTTTAAGTATGGTGATGCTTGTTCATTCTTTTAGATGTAATTTAATCTTTTTTCACTCCTTTACCACTCATCTTAGTTGTCTTGTTGCCTTCATTAAGAATTGTCGCATGTTTCAGGCCTCTTTAATAAAGAGCCCTCTGGTGATTGGTAGAGTCAAGGATGGGCTGTATATCTTATGCCCAAGCTGCTTCAAGAACAATAGTCCAAACTTTGGAGTAAAGACCACTGATTACTTGTCCACCATCATCACTTGTTGCACTTGTAACACATAGTTCCCTTCTCATTCTGTTGTAGATATGCCATTACATGTCAATAAGTGTGTTACTTCTTGTCCAGTTATAAATAGTTCAAGTTTAAGTACTAAAGAACAATTTTCTCTTGTGAATTCATCCTTTAAAACTTCCAGTACTTTTTCACATTTGTGTGTTGGAGATAGTGTAGATGTTCTATGGAATAACAGATTTGGACATGTTCCCTCTGTAAAGATGAAAAAAATCCCTCTATTTTTGTGACTTTTTCTTCCAAACAACCTTTCAGCTGCACCATTTGTCTAATGGCCAGAGAGGAAAGGTTCCCATTCCCCCACAAAACCAACACAACCAACCATATTTTTGAATGCATACATGCTGATTTATGGGGACCATATCATGTGCCCACACATGACAAATATAAGTACTTTATAAATATTATGGATGATTTCAGTGGGTATACGTGGAGTCACCTTCTATCTAGTAAAAGCAATGTCCTCTAAGTACTTAAAGGATTTATTAGTTTGGTAGAAAATCAGTTTGGAGTAACTCTAAAAGCTATAAGAACATATAATGTACTAGAGTTCACCAATACAAAAGAAAACATGCTATTCCAATCTAAGGATATCATCCACCAAAGAACTTGTCCTTACACCCCACAATAAAATGGTAGGCAAGACAGAAAACACGAGTATCTTCTTAAGACTGCCAAAGCACTTCATTTCCAATCCAAGCTATCCCTAAGATACTATGTGAATGTTACTCTATGCTACCTATATCATAAATAGATTCCATTCCACCTCTATTAATAACCAGACTCCATATGAAATGTTATAGAAGAGGAAGCCAAAGTGTTCTCACCTAAAGAGCTTTGGATGCATGTGTTACCTTAATGTACCTAAATCACGTAGGGACAAGTTTGATCCTAGAACAAAATCATATGTATTTGTTGGCTACCCTTTCAACACAAAAGGAATACAAAATTTTAAGTCTAGCCACTTCAAAAATCACTGTCTCCAGATATGTAGTCTTTAGTGAGTCCATTTTTTCATTGCAGCCAATATGAATGCATCGTCCTAACCATGTGTTCCTCATTCAATTCATTTTATTGAGCCTTTATGTGAGCAATATTCTGACAACACAAACATCACACAACAAATAGCTGAAGCTTTGAGTGATCAAAGGATTCTTGCTGACAGCACAACCAATCTTATGTCACCTGCACATGATAACTCCTCATCATCTTCTATGATGCCTAATTCTCTAATACCCTTTTTACCAAAGGATAACACTAAACAAACCCATGTAGAACATATGCAGCTGAGACAGTTTTTAAGGACGCATAAATCACCTAGTTATTTACAAGACTATGTGCACCTAAACTTAAACCAAAATCCTAGTTATCTTAACACCTTGTTTTCTATGAACCACCATGTTTCCACTAATCTATTAACTTCTTATAGTCAGGTTTTTATGAAAAAATTTTGTCATGATAGGGAACCATATTCATATGAGGAGGCAACTATTGATCCAATATGGAAAACTGCAATGACACATGAATTTGAAGCTCTATACTCCAATCGCACTTAGGACTTAGTACCTCTACGACCTGGGAAGCAAGCAATATGGTGCAAATAGTTTAACAAAGTAAAGCATAAAGCTGATGGTAGTATAGAAAGATACAAAGCCAGGTTGGTTGTCAAATACTACACTCAACATGTAGGAATTGACTATACAAAAACATTCTCACCAGTAATGAAAATGACAATAATAAGAGCACTGATAGCCACAGCAGTGAAGAAATGTTGTTGTATATCTCAGCTAGATGTGAACAATGCATTCTTTCGTGGGGATCTTAATGGGTAAATGTACCTGCAAGTTCCACCTGGACTTGTTGTGGATAATTCAGGACTGGGTTGCAATATAAATAAGTCTCTCAATCGCCTAAAACAGGATAGCCGATGGTAGTATGCAAAATTGACTGAGGCTTTGTGTTCAAAAGGATATACACATTCCATGAGTGACTACTCACTTTTCTATAAGAGAAAAGGAAAATACTTAGTATATGTAGATGATGTGCTACCTACTAGGACTGATTAGGAAGAGATCATACAGTTGAAAGCCTTCCTACATGAGCAGTTTACTTTCCGAGTTTGGAGGTGATGTACAAGGATGATGGCGTCATAATTTCTCAAAGGAAATTTGTATTAGACATACAAAAAGAGTGCAATGGAATAGATTACGAGCCTTGTTCTTCACCCTTAGATCCTACCATAAATCTAAATGACAAAGAAGGTACCATCCTACAAGATCCTACTTTACTATAGAAAGTTGGTGAGGAAACCAAATTTCTAACCAATACTAGGCTAGACATTGCACATAGTGTCCAGCATCTAACTCAGTTTATGCAATAGCCCAAAGAACCTCACTTTAAGGTATCATTCCATCTACTCAGGTACTTGAGAAATGATCCAAGACTGGAAATCTCTGTGTCTAAAGATGCAAATTGCACAGTCAAAGCCTATTGTGATTCTTATTGGGCAGCCTGCCTGGATTCCAAGAGATTCAATTAAAGTTATTTGGTACTTCTGGGTGATAGCTCTATCAGCAGAAAGTCTAAGAAACAGAAAACTATATCACTGTCTTCTGAAGAAGCAGAATACACGGCCTTAAGGAAAGTAGTGAGGGAACTGGTATGATTGAGCAGACTGTTTGAAGAAATAATTGTCTCTTTTTCAATACCTATTTCAGTATTCTGTGACAACCAATCTGCACTTCACATTATCAAGAATCCAGTCTTCCACGACAGAACCAAGCACATAGAAATGGACTATCACTTCGTGCGTGATCAATCACAAGCAGGACTAGTTTCACTCATCATATTAGGGCAGACAGTCAGCTAGCCGACATTCTGACTAAAGCTTTAACTAGAATTAAACATAGTGCCACATTGGGCAAGTTGACTAAACACACCTCCAACTGGGGGGGGGGGGGGGGTGTTAAGACTAATTATATCTATTCTTTGATTAGTTAGACTATGTCATTAGCTAGTTAGTTAGCTTAGTGGTTAGTTAGTTTAGTCGAATAGTGATAGTTGTCGGTTAGTTAATTTTTATTGTTTTGTTATTACATCCATGTATATAGTGGGAGCTCCACTTAATTTTCTCAGTTGAATAAATTGAGCAAATCATTTTTCTAGAATGTTCATCTCTCTCTATATATATGTATGTAAATATATCTTCTTCTTTGAACTTCTCTGTGTTTCATGGCGTGAGAGTTAAGCTCTTCCTCCATTGAAGTAAGCTCAGTTGAGGTTTAAATTACTATTCCATTGGCGGATTTTGATCAAATCTAGCTACATAGTATAATTTTAATTTGCGGCGAGACGAGGCCCGAGGGAGGTAGCTAGTATCATTTAGCGTGATTCTTTTGTTCATGTATCGTATCAGTAGTAGAAGAGAAATTAAAGTAATAGTTCAAAAAATTTTTGATTAAAATATAGCATATAAAATTTCAATTAATTAATTTAATTTAATTTTTGAAATAGTAATAACAACAATAACGACTTAGTTAGTGTATTTTCACAAGTGAGTATGGAATAGTAAATATTAAATAAAAATCTTAATCAAGACAAAATGCCAAAATAAATTGAGAAATTTTCCAACGTCAAAATTACATCTCACCCTTTATTTCTATCATTAAAACAACTCTTTAAAAACATATGCTTTCTAGCACTACAATTACTAAAACCTTTAGTTGCCAATCACAAAGGGAAACATTTCAATGAAAAAAATAAGGCAAAAAGAGAAGTATGTTATGAAATAATATAAGAACAAGAACAATAATACAAGAACAAGAACAATATAGAGAAAAGTAGAGAGAGGTATTCTTATTGATACTTTGGGATGGTTTACAATGGAATAGAACCCCTTTATTTATAGGGAGGTGGTGACTTAGCCACCAAGAAGTAAACCTTAGAATCTCTCTAAATATGGACATTCACCTAAAATAGAATATTTTGTAACACTCCCCCTTGAATGTCTATTCAATAATGTGCCTCGTTAAAACCTTAACTATAACAAAACCCAATGGGAAAAATTAAAGAAAAGGAAAAAGAGTACACATGTTTGAATATGCGCCTATTGGTTGCCTCGTTAAAAACCTTGCAAGGAAAACCCAGTGGGACAAAACCTTGTAAGGTAAAAAGAGTGCAACGCGCATTAACTCCCCCTGAAAAGAGCATCAATTCACATCCTTGAGCATTTGCATTCCAATCTTGTGCACCATCTTCAAAACGATCTTTTGTAGAGATTTGATAAATAAATCAGCCATATTGATTTGAATAAATATTCCGCACCTTGAAATTATCATTCTTGATAGATATGAACATCTTCATATAATGTCGTGGAATGACTCTTCAATATCTCCATAGAGGTATTCTCGATGCCATCATGCTAATAGTTATAGCAAGATACATATGTACACAAGTTGCACTTAGGATGTGGTACTTCAGGACCAAGAATTGTATATGCTTCAAGCAACTTCAATCTTTCATGGATTGACATATAAGTTAAGTCATATAAGCCATCTAATAGACTTTAGATGCATATCAAGTTTTCATGTCATGCTAAACAAATAAGATATCGAAAACTGATTACACATACCATTGACTTTATACTTTCAAGTATTTGAACTACATGTCCAAAACTACATGTCTTTCATATGGAATCAATTCTGCTTGAATTGTATCTCTTCCATTTAGCCAATATTTTTGTTTGTATTCGACAAACATAAGATCCTCATCGATATTTAGCGCTATCATAGATGTCGTCGGCGAACATTTTATATCGGTTCCAGTAAATTTTCATAAAGACATAACATGGAGATCTCTTTATTCATATATTCAGGTACCTGAACCTCTCATGAGATTTTATGAAGTGCTATGTCATATGATCTTCTAGATCACTTGCCTCCCCATTATGATCACTTTGATCATTTGCTCATCTTCTTTATTAAGAAGTTATTTTGAAACCGATTTGTCTATACGCTTTAAGCGTATCAAAGACTTTGTCCTTCTGGGACTTAATATGAGCATTTGCAGTGAGAATATAGTTACTTTCTTTGGGTCAGCAAATGCGTATAGCATGCTTTGCAATATGTTACAATTGAATTATCCTTTTATGAACTTCAGGTTCATATTATGATATTCGAGGATCTATATATACAAATGATAATTCATCCCATGTAACCTTTTCTCAAGTGTTTATCATGTCTCCCCCTCATGTTAGAAAAGCTAACTTGTTTCCTCAACTTTGAGAGTCCATCTTTGTGCATTATGGTGTTAATGAAAATATACACCGCACATCAATAATAATAAGATGAAATTATTTGGTTCCTGACCCTGAACCATTTGTGAGGGGAGAATATAATATACTCTCGTATACAACGTCTATCAAACTGATATATATAACTTTGTTCTCATAAGAAACAGTTTAGCTATTAAGTGGAGGCACTCAATAATTATCTTGCTAAACCAACTATGATATAAACCAACTTATCAAGATGAACTATCTTGAATAGAAAATCTGGAAATTATGCACGAAGTTATATTACTGAGCAATTTACCTCGCAAGCACCGGCCAGGCTGCGGGTTAATAATAATCGCACATGTAACCATATCATAGATGCATCATATGTGGTATACATGGCAGGTGAACACATGTAACCAACTTATCAAGATGAACTATCTTGAATAGAAAATCTGGAAATTATGCACGAAGTTATATTACTGAGCAATTTACCTCGCAAGCACCGGCCAGGCTGCGGGTTAATAATAATCGCACATGTAACCATATCATAGATGCATCATATGTGGTATACATGGCAGGTGAATGGGCCCATATTCACCTTTGATATTTCCAGAATTTATGGGATTCAACCCGAACTCTTTAGTTGGTCAATTAATTAATGAGAACAAGTAATACAAGAGAATTCGTAAAGAACTTTCTAGTTCTTTAATATTTACCCATGTGAATTCTCTATTACTGCACATCATACTTTTAAATGATATGGCTAACCCGAATGCCAACTGAATAAATTATCAATATTGATAAACTTCAAATTTACACCATGACATGTGCAATTATCAATAAACTTCAAGTTTATTATGATATGGGTTTTTATATCAATAAACGTCCACTTTATTGTGGTATTCTTGTGTAGTACAACTGGAGAATAAAGCGGGTAGTTTTTCACATACAGATTATCCCGCTACAAGTTGTAGTAATAGAAGATATCAAATCTTTCCTTTATTTATAGTCTCAATATAATCAATCGCTTTCGCATATACTTTGGAAACTGAATAAGTTTCTTTGAGACTTACTACAACACAATACCTTATTGGTAATCAATTGTGTTTCTCCAACATAGTAATAATTGGCTCTTCTCGAGCTCTCAATTAATTTTATACTACCACAAATTCATCAACATCCATGTGGTGAATATCTCTTTTAAAGAGAAAGTTATACCATTATGGTCATGTCAAAATTATATGCAAGATATGTTTCTTGCATTATTATTGTCCTTTGATAATCACATTGACAAATTATTTTGGCGTACAATAGGTACGTGACCAATGACTATTCATGCCATAACAATGACATTATTTTCATGTATCATCTCAAACCTCCTTCTAGGGGTAAGTGTGGTATATTCAATACCAATTTCATGTTCATATTCTTCCAATAATGAATATGTATTCGTGAATCAGATGTTGTCACATTCACTGCGGGGATATGTGATTTTGTTATCCTTTTCAAATCTGTAAATGCGTCTGGCATTCGATTTGCTATTCTTTGCAAATGGATAATATTTTGCACCTCTTTTTCACAAATAGAGGTATGTGGATCAAGATGAGATAATAATGCATTTTTCCACAAAATTTCCCGTTTGGTTTCACCAACTTCTCCCCCTAATTTTGGGAAAAGTGTCTCATCGAATTGACAGTCTGCAAATCGTGCAGTGAACAAATCCCCTGTCAATGTTTCGAGGTAGCGAATAATGGAGGGCGATTCAAACTCAACATATATTCCTAACCTTCTTTGCAGACCCATTTTGGTGCAATATGGCGGTGCTACAGGCACATATACTGCACATCCAAAAATTCTTAAGTGGGATATATTAGGTTCATGACCCAAAACTCATTGCAACGGGGAATATTTGTGATAATTCGTCGTTCTGAGACGAACTAGCATTGCTGCATGCAAAATGGCGTGACCCCAAACCGAAGTGGGCAGCCTCGTTTTCATGAGTAAATGAGGAATTCAAGATTATTCTCATCTATTGTCTCAATATGATATCCATTTTGAATGATATCTTTAAAACTCAACAAGTTCCTTTTAGACTTGGAGGAGAACATTGCATTCTCTAAAATGTTGTTCCTTTAGGCAGAGTTATAGTTGCTCTTCCGGAGCCTTTAATCAATTTACTACTACCAAAAATTGTAGTAACATTTGCCTTACACATACTTAAATGAGAGTAATATTTCTTCTCTTTGAATATCGTATGTGTGGTACATGAATCAATTAATCAAAAGAGATATACGAACATGAGAATAAACAAATTTAATCTGTTGCTTCATAATTAAACAATATTTTCAAAATCTGCTGAGGTTAGTCGATTAACTTAGTTAATAGTCGACTAACTTGGAAAGCAGTCATTAGGTTAGTCGACTAACTAAATCAGATAGTCGACTATCTTGCCTTGCGAAAAAGTCCAGTTTTAATGCGAAATATTAGTTAGTCAACTAACTAAGTTGATAGTCGACTTACTTAGTAAACAGTCATCAGGTTAGTCGACTATCTAAATCAGATAGTCGACTAACTTAACTTGCGGAAAAATCCAATTTTAATGCGAAATATTAGATAATCGACTAATTGTTAGGTTAGTCGATTAACTCTACTGGAAAATAAAAATATCTTTGAAATTTAAGCATATTGAAACATTCTAAAGAACTAATACTAACATTATATCATAAGCTAACTAATACGAGCTGATACTAATGACTATTAGTTTATTCACTAACTAATACAAATAAGTAAAATAAAATCAAACAATTCCATCTTCCTTCATCACAAATCCATCACCAATTAAGTGGTCTATTTTCCCATCAGGATGCTCAAAGAAGTCTGCCACATCCAAGTGGGTGATGTCAAAATTGTCGTAAGAGACAGAATTGGTTTCAGGGCATTTACCTTTTAGAGATGCTTGATAAAGCTCAACCAAATATCTTGGTACACGGCAAATTTTCGCCCAGTACCCTTTTCCACCGCAACGATAATATATAGTTTATGAACTATTTGTTTTTGGATTCTCATCGCATCGTGCTTGTGGCAGAGTGACCAACTTCAGGTTGTCATATCCCTCCTTTAAGCCATTCCACAAGATAGGTGGATCTTTGACTGTGATATATTCAATTTTCAAACCTTCATCAAGGTGATGGCGCAAGAAAATCAAGGCCTTAGCACAGTTTCAAACCTTCATCAAGGTGATGACGCAAGAAAATCAAGGCCTTAGCATAGTCTTGGGTGGATGCATTATTTCTGTCTTTAATGGCGTCTCCAAGACCCATTGCATCCAAATGGATTTCAGCATCCAACACCCATGTCATATAGTTCATGCCCGAAATTTCAAGGGCAACGAACTTTCTTTTCATAATGTCAGACATAAAACAAAATTACATCAAGAGCGTGTCCATACTTACGGGCTTTATTACAATTATCACATTCACTTCAGGGAATGGATTATAATCATCTGTATGTGCTATATACAATCTCATGTCAAATATTACTTTCATAAAATGAAAGATTATTTTGAGAATCTTTATTATTCTCATTATCACAATGATGACGATTATAATTCCGTCTATTGCCACGTCCACATCAATTTATACCTTCACGGTAATAATTTTGTCTTCTTTCAGACTTATCACATACTGCTATCACATTCTCTAAAGGGAATGAGAATGAAGCAAATTCAATGGGACAGATTTTCAATTCTTTGCCCACAATCATACATGAATTTAATCATGGCAAGACATAGAACTTTTACCACTTCACGTGGTTATAATTCCTTACAAACTCCATTAGAGTTATAATCAAACTTTGTTGTCTATGTTTGTATATGAAATCAAATCGTAGAATTTCAAGAATTTGAAAGGAAAAAGTAAATTACTTACCTTTAAGGTATACCAATAAATGTTGTGATATCAAATATACCTCTTGAGTTTCCATCCCGTTGCATTACTTTATGATGATACCATCTCTTCTATTTTTCCGTATAGAATTTTTGGAAGAAGGAAGAAATCAAATTCAATTGGTTAGAGACTCGTGCTGATAACGTGTTATGAAATAATATAAGAACAAGAACAATAATACAAGAACAAGAACAATATAGAGAAAAGTAGAGAGAGGAGTATTCTTATTGATACTTTGGGATGGTTTACAATGGAATAGAACCCCTTTATTTATAGGGAGGTAGTGACTTAGCCACCAAGAAGTAAACCCTAGAATCTCTCTAAATATGGACATTCACTTAAAATAGAATATTTTATAACAAAGTAGGTAATATGGGCTGGAACTGTTCCTTGGATTTGGGAAATGTCTTTTTCCTTTTCCACCATTGGTTGAATGGCAATAAGGTGTCATGATTCTCTTTATTTTTCTTGGTCGGTCATAATTCTCATACTTTAATATATTAGTTACATATTTCGTTATGCCTGTTGCTTTCATTATTGAGGCTCTATTTTCGTTTGAAAGTTCTCATTGATTTGTATATTACTATGCAATATCCACGATGGTTTCTCTCCTTTCAACTTAGAATAGTATACTCCCTATGTCCCGGTTTATATGATACTTTTTAATTTTAAAATTATATTTTTTAAATTTTGACCATGCATTTAAATATATAGAATTTATATGATTTTGAAATAAAGTTTACATATCTGAAAGCTACTTTAAAAAGTTACTATAAGTTATAATAATTAATAATTTAAAATATTTAATAGACATATAAAAATATTACGGTAAAAGAGTAATTCGTTTGACTCTCAAAATTCAAACATACGGTAAAAGAGTAATTTATTTTCAGTGATATGGCCACTCTTTTAACGTTTGATAACTTATTAAATCTCATCACATTTTTGTAATAGTGATAAGAGTTGATATACAGCTCTTCTTGAGCATAAGTTGCCAGAAAAAATGAATTCAATACTAACATATCGTTTAATTAGTTAAGTGTTAATATTTGACTCTCAATTGGAAAAATTATGACTCTCAAATAAATAATACTCCATAGTGTTACACAGAAACAAAAGAGAATATGAAACAGTCCATGCATTAGGTCATAATATACAAATTCTCAAACTGAGAAATTCTTGATCAAAATGATCCTACGTATTTTGTTGTTTTTACGCCCAAGTCTCTTTGTGAACTTTGACTTTGACTTGAAAAATAGAAATTGACCTATGACCACGTTTATCTCCCTCACCCTTCCCCCCCCCCCCCCCCACCCCACAATTTAGTGCTTAACCGAGATTGGTAATTTTAGTGACTTAACGAAGACAGTACTTAGTTATTTACCTCGAAAATATGAATAATAATTAACTTTGATTTGTAGTTCTGAGATATGTGATTCAGTTTAATACCAATTAATAATCAAGAAATATAATATATAAATTGAGCTGATTTTAAATACACAACTCCTGCATATATTGATATACATATTGATCATTTTCAAGCATCATTTTAGAGCTTTTGTTGAGCCATTTGATAGACAACTTTGTGTTGTTCATAGAGCTTAATGTGTATCTCTTTATCCACTCTATTGAGAGAGTATTTGTTGTAAAAGAGAGTTGTTTGAGAAGAACATATCTTCTCATTTGTCGGGTTTGCTAAGTACCCAAAGTCTTAGTGGTTGAAGTCTTGGGGTGAGGTATCCTCAAGCAAGTGAAGTCTTAAGGTGTGGTATCCTTGAGCAACTGTAACGGTTTGTTAAGCACCCGTAAGCTTGACGAAGATAGTGGAAATCTCGAGAGAGTCTCCCCGGGACTGGACTAGCCACGGGTTGTGGTGAACCAGGATACATCGGTGCGTTCGTTCTTATTTATTTACTTATCGCACTTATTTCTTTCCTGCAATTTTTAAACTCCGCAAGTTTACGCTAATTTATATTATAACGCTATTCACCCCCCCTCTAGCGTTAAGCGTATTTTCTAACAATTGGTATCAGAGCCTAACTCTCTGAAAGCCTTAACCGGTTGAGAGAAATATATATTTTTCTGTTGAGAATATTGAACACAGGAACGATGGATGAAGGACAGTCCACCACTTGTGCTCCACTATTTGACGGAACAAACTATACATATTGGAAAGAACGGATGAGTATCTTCCTCAAAGCAAACAGTTTTCGTTTGTGGCAAATCATCAAAAATGGTGAACCAAAGAAAGTTGGAGAAACCACGGTTCCAAAGAAGGAAGATGAATATGATGCCGAGGACATCAAGAAAATTGAAAATAATGCAAGGGCCATCCATGTATTATATTGTGTGGTGAATCCAGATGTTTATCGAAAAATCTCTTGCTGCGCAACCGCCAAGGAGATGTGGGATAAGCTCGAGATCATTTATGAAGGTACGCCTCAAGTCCGAGAAGCCAAGATTGATTTTCTAACACATAAATATGAAATCTTTAAAATGGAGAAGGAACCCATTGGTGTTATGTTTGAACGATTTTGAAGAATCTTCAACGATCTCCATGCTCTCGGGAAAGTTTACACGAACAAAGATCTTGTTCGAAAAGTCCTACGGAGTCTCACTCCCGAATAGCGCTCCAAAGCCAATGCCATCCAAGAGTCGATGGAATTCACGGATATCACAATTGATGGACTAAGAGGTAATCTCGAAACTTATGATAGCACAATTCTTAATCCTTATCTTAGAAGCAATTCAAATTTTGCCTTCAAAGCCTCATCCTCTAAACGAGAAGAGGTAAGTGATTCGGAAAGGGATGATGATAATATTTCAAATGATATAATTGAAAAGTCTTGTAAGTCTATGAACAAGGACAAGAAAAGAAGAAACGCCATAGGCGCGTATCACAGGATTCGGACAGCTCGGGCGATGGAACCGCCGCATTGTGTCTCGTGGCAAACGTAGAAGAGGTAAGTACATCTAACTCTCACTCGTTTGAAGAATTACAAAATGCCTATGATGAATTGTATGGTGAATTTGTTAATGCTTCCAAAATGATAAAAGATTTGAAGAAAACACTTTCTTTGCAGAAAACACTTTCTTTGCAAGAAACAGATTTTCAAAAAACATTTTCTTTACAAGAAAAAGATTTTGAAAAATCCTCTTCTTTGAAATAAATAGATTTTGAAAAATTAACTAATGAAAATGGTGTTCTTATAAATAAAATTGAAGTTTTAGAAAAAGAAAATAAATTTTTGGAAAATGACATTGTTGATTTCAAAAATAAAATCAAGGAATTGAATGAAGCCTCTTCTATTGATAAATGTTCTAATTGTTCCTCTTGTAGTTCTTTAAAATTAGAGAACATAGAACTTAGGAACGCACTAGAAAAACGTAGTGTTGATAGTCCTAAAATTGAAGAGAATAAAAAGGATATAAGTAATGAGGTTGGTCCATCTAGAAAGAATTCTAGGAACCTCACAAATGAGTCTAAGATTAATTATTATAGACAACCTAGAAACAACTCTAGGACTTTTGCTAATGAGTCTAGAATGAATAATTTTAGACCACCTAGACACAATTCTAGGAATTTTGTAAATGAGTCTAGAATGAATAATTTTAGACCACCTAGACATGACTATAGGAAATTCAACGGTTCTAGGGGGAACAACTTTAGATCACCTAGAACGCATTTGGCTCGACCTAGACATATGCATAATCCTAATGTTATATGTCACTATTGTAATCGGGTAGGACACATTGCACCCGTTTGTTTTGCTAAACATAGAGATTTATGTGTTGATTATAATTGTTATTATCCTAACCCCCAAGGACCCAAAAGAAGTTGGGTACCAAAAACCTATTTTTAGGTTCTTTTTGCAGGTGTGCTTGAAGACTACAATATTGTAGTGGATGCACCAAGCACGAAACCTTAATGCATTAAGGGGGAACGTCGGTTAGTTATCGTATTTTGAATAAAAACGCAATAAGTTGATATGTGCAAATAATCTATATCAGTCTTGGTTGATACATGCTTTAACAAGTTTTATTTTTGAATAACAATTAGTATCAATTGGTTTTATAATAAATGATTGATTCATGTTTTGATGAATATTTTTAGTTTAAATAACAATTGGCATAGTTGAGAAAAATGATCGTTATTATTAGTATGTCATTTACTAACTTTTATATGATCTTGTCTATAACGATTGGTATCGTCAATGGTTTAAATAACTTTTGGTATACTCTTTTTGCTAATGCCAAAAGGGGGAAGAATATGGACGATATGCATGCTTTAATTGAGGGGGAATATTCAATTAAGGGGGAATTCAATATGCATATCTTCCGCTGTTTGTCATTATCAAAAAGGGGGAAATTGTTGGAAATCATATATATCTATGATATGTGCGCTTTGGTTGTATGAGCATGATTTTCAGGTATAGGTTTTGATGAATGACAAACAATGAAGTCAAGTGTCAAACAACGATATAATATGACAATCAATCAAATGGCGAGAAGCATACTGATAACGGAATTGCATGAACGAGCCAAAGAGTTCAAGACCGAAGACCCAAGACGTAGGTCGTTTGGTAGAACCAATGTAAGGACAACGTTTAAGTTATCTTATCCTTTGGCTCAACATTAGGTCATCATAAACATGCATAAAATATTTTATTAAATCATATCTTTCATAAACATGCATCTTTGTGTTAAAACAAAATGATGTTAAAGGTTTTTAAACATGTCTTTTAAATCTGGACCTAAACAATCGATTATATGCTCCTTACAATCGATTGTGTTTTTCAAAATAGCAAACAATCGATTATATGCTCCTTACAATCGATTGCGTTTTTCAAAATAGCAAACAATCGATTATACAGTTTTAACAATTGATTGTGTTAAGACGGTGTGATCTGAAGTTTTTCAAAATAGCAAACAATCGATTGTCTACTTTTAACAATCGATTATTTTGCTATTTTGAAAAACTTCAGATCACACTGTCTTAATACAATCGATTGTTAAAACTGTATAATCGATTGTTTGCTATTTTGAAAAACACAATCGATTGTAAGGAGCATATAATCGATTGTTTGCTATTTTGAAAAACACAATCGATTGAAAGGAGCATATAATCGATTGTTTAGGTCCATATTTAAAAGACATGTTTAAAAACCTTTAACATCATTTTGTTTTAACATAAAGATGCATGTTTATGAAAGATATGATTTAATAAAATATTTTATGCATGTTTATGATGACCTAATGTTGAGCCAAAGGATAAGATAACTTAAACGTTGTCCTTACATTGGTTCTACCAAACGACCTACGTCTTGGGTCTTCGGTCTTGAACTCTTTGGCTCGTTCATGCAATTCTGTTATCAGTATGCTTCTCGCCATTTGATTGATTGTCATATTATATCGTTGTTTGACACTTGACTTCATTGTTTGTCATTCATCAAAACCTATACCTGAAAATCATACTCATACAACCAAAGCGCACATATCATAGATATACATGATTTCCAACAATTTCCCCCTTTTTGATAATGACAAACAACGGAAGATATGCATATTGAATTCCCCCTTAATTGAATATTCCCCCTCAATTAAAGCGTGCATATCGTCCATATTCTTTATTGTTAGAAAATACGCTTAACGCTAGAGGGGGGGTGAATAGCATTATAATAAAAATTAGCGTAAACTTGCGGAATTTAAAAATTGCAGGAAAGAAATAAGTGCGATAAGTAAATAAATAAGAACGAACGCACCGATGTATCCTGGTTCACCACAACCCGTGGCTAGTCCAGTCCCCGAGAGACTCTCTCGAGATTTCCACTAATACTGTTAAGCTTACGGGTGCTCAACAAACCTTTACAAACTGAGGACACAAGCCTCAACAACCTTTGCTCGAAGATACAACACTCCAAGACTTCAACCAAAGGAAACACAAGTTCCTTCTTACAATACAAGGGACTGACACTTCCCTTCAAGTGTATAAAACACTTAGCACTCACTTAAACAAGACTCTCTTAATAGAGTAGGTATGAGTAAACAGATACGCTCAAGAACGCAACAACTTTGGTCAAGAATTTTGGCTCTCAAAACTTATGTAATGAATAGAAAGTGATGAACAATAGAGTATGCAAGCTATAGCAATAATATGATCAGTTGTTGTGTTTAGAAGACTGATTTGAAGCTGTATTTATAGTTGCAAAACCATGCATTACCGTTGCCTAATTGCCAATTAAGAATTGTTGATTTTACTCAGTGACAATCGATTGTCAAAATGCCACAATCAATTGTTTGCCAATCGTTCCAAAAATCATTCCCTGATTTTACGCTTAACAATCGATTATCTAAGATCAATAATCGATTACTGGCAACGTTCAAAAAATCATTTCCAGATTTTACTTAAAACAATCGATTGTCAGAAATCTACAATCGATTACTTGGCAACGTTCAAAAAATCTTTTTCAGATTTTATTTAAAACAATCGATTATTAGAAATCTATAATCGATTACCTGATGGTGTTTGAAAATATTTTGGCAATGGTCAATTACACAATCGATTATGCTATGAGAACAATCGATTATATATCAGTCTTTGAAAAATCAATTAGACACTGCCTTAATGCACTCGATTGTCAAAGGTACACAATCGATTATTTTATGACTTTGAAAATGTCTGATAGACACTGCCTCAACACAATCGATTGTCATAAGTTCACAATCGATTATTTTGTAGCTTTGAAAAACTTTGATGTACACTGCCTCAACACAATCTATTGTCATAAGTTCACAATCGATTATTTTGTAGCTTTGAAAAACTTTGATGTACACTGCCTCAACACAATCGATTGTCATAAGGTTCACAATCGATTGTCATGCAGATTTGAAAAATCTGATGCACACTGCCTTAACACAATCGATTGTCATGCAGCTGACTTAACATAATCGATTATCATAAGTACATAATCGATTATCTTAGTCCAGATTTTAGAGGCATGTTTAAAAATCATTTTGACTAAAGTAAATATGCATGATTTAAAATCATTTTGCTTTAAATTAAATATGCATGATTTGATAAAAATGTTTTTACGAGAGAAGCCAAGTCTTGAGTCAAGTTATCGGATCAAGATCACAATTAAAGAACGACTCATGTATAACTTTATATCTTTGCTTGATCTTGGTCTTGTGGTTGAATCTCGTTATATATCAATTGCGCGCTTGTGCTTGGACCTCGTCATATGTCAATTGCGCATAGTTTGTCATTCATCAAAACCTACAAATATGAACACACGTTTAGTATAGTGCCTTGAGAACGTGTTTCAACAATTTCCCCCTTTTTGATAATGGCAAACATTAGTCGGGATATGCATATTTGATAATTCATAATGACGATTCAAGATAAGTAAAGATATGCAACAATATGCAACAAGTCTCTAGATGTGCAATTTGTTCCCCCTCACATATGAATTCCCCCTCAATTTATGCCAATAAAAAATTAGTGCATATCCCTTATTCTTCCCCCTTTTGCCATTAGCAAAAAAATAGAATGAATAAGTAACTAACTTATTTATTGATTAAGCAAAAGTTGCATAAGAAGACAAATAAAGCAAATAATACCAACATAATCGATTATTGATACTTGATAATCGATTTTATATACTAACGAGAAATCGGTTATCCTTAGGATAAATTGATTATTCTGCATCAATCTTTATAATTTCCCCTGCTTTTAGGGCGCTACCTGCAAAAATTTGTTAGACGTCTCCGACGCTCAAGTTAGAAATCATGAGAAAGGGAAAATGTAATGCATGACTTAGATCAACGTGGAGTCAAGAATCCCGAGTCACTACGAATTCAGAAGAAGGACTCTTTCTCTAAGGGTTTTGTAAAGATGTCGGCCAATTGATCTTTAGTTTCAACAAATTCAATTTCGACATCCCCTTTGAGAACGTGATCTCTTATAAAATGATGCCTAATTTCAATGTGTTTTGTTCTTGAATGAAGAACGGGGTTCTTCGTCAAGCATATGCCACTAGTATTATCACATCTAAGAGGGATATGATCAAGACTTAGGCCATAGTCCAAGAGTTGTTGTTTCATCCAAAGGATTTGAGCGCAACAACTCCCCGCAGCTACATATTCAGCCTCGGTTGTGGACAACGCAACACTTACTTGTTTCTTGCTAAACTAAAAAACGAGAGAGCTACCGAGCAAATGGCAAGTGCCACTAGTGCTCTTGCGGTCCAATTTGCATCCAGCAAAATCGGAATCGCAATAGCCAACAAGTTGGCATGAAGAACCTTTGGGGTACCATAGACCCACATTTACAGTACCAACAAGATACTTCAATATCCGTTTCACCGCAGTTAGGTGAGACTCCTTCGGACACGATTAATAACGAGCGCATAAGCACACGCTAAACATGATGTCCGATCTACTAGCAGTAAGATAAACGAGAGATCCAATCATACCTCGATGCTTTTTGGTGTCGACTTCCTTACCTTTCTCATCTTTGTCTGATGATCGGATGTGCTCATGGGAGTGGCCATTGCTTTTGCGTTAGTCATTTCAAATCGTTTCAGCAATTCTTTGCAATATTTAGCTTGACAAATGAACGTTCCTTCTTTCATTTGCTTTACTTGCAGCCCCAAAAAGAAGGTCAGCTCACCCATCATAGACATCTCAAATTTGCTTGTCATTAAATCAGAAATTCCTTGCACAAAGCATTGTTAGTAGCACAAAAAATGATATCATCCATATAGATTTGAACTAATAGAATATCATTGTTTCTATGCTTAATAAAAAGAGTGGTGTCAACTTTTCCCCTAATGAAATCATTTTCCAAAAGAAATTTGCTCAATCTTTCATACCAAGCTCGGGGAGCTTGTTTAAGGCCATAAAGGGCTTTCTTGAGTTTGAAAACATGATCGGGAAATTTAAAATCTTCAAAACCCGGGGGTTGAGCAACATAAACTTCTTCTTGAATAAAACCATTTAAAAAAGCACTTTTTACATCCATTTGATATAAATTGAAATTCATAGAAGAGGCAAAAGCAAGCAATAAACGAATAGCTTCTAACCTTTCTACGGGGGCATATGTTTCTTCATAGTCAATACCCTCTTCTTGATTATAGCCTTTTGCTACAAGCCTAGCTTTGTTTCTAGTGATTACGCCATTTTCGTCTAATTTGTTTCGAAAAACCCATTTCGTACCAATTATGGTATGATTTTCGGGTCTTGGCACCAAATCCCAAACGTCATTCCGTTTGAATTGGTTAAGCTCCTCTTGCATTGCCAAGGTCCAAAATTCATCCCCAATTGCTTCGGAGATGGTTGTGGGTTCAATTTGAGAAACAAAAGCAGTATGTCCTAAGGTGTTCTTAAGAGAGTTTCGGGTACTTACCTGTTGCTCAATGTCGCCAATTACTTGTTCGAGAGGATGGTCTTTGATTGTCCTCCACGAGTTAGGCATTTTCGTTTCTTTTTCCAATTGTGGCGTTTCCTCCGATAATTGATCCAAGATTTCATCTTGAGTTTCCTTTGGAGTTTCCTCTTGTACTTTGTCTTGAGGGCTTAGTGAGTTTAAAATACCTGCAAGATCAAAACAAGAATCCTTTCTCGCCAAGCGAGCATTATTTTCGGAAAACACAATATGAGGGGATTCCTCCACAGTTCCGGTTCTATTATTGAATACCCTATATGCTTTGCTACGTGAGGAATAACCAATAAAAATTCCTTCATCGGATTTGGCATCAAATTTTCCCAATTGATCTTTTCCATTGTTATGAATAAAGCATTTACAACCGAATACTCTAAAATGGGAGATATTTGGTTTCCTTCCCTTGTAGAGTTCATAAGGGGTTTTCATGAGTATTGGCCTTATGACTACTCTATTCAAAACGTAGCATGCGGTACTCACGGCATCCGCCCAAAAATATTTGGGAATCTTAGCCTCATCGAGCATGGTTCTAGCCTTCTCTTCGAGACACTTATTTTTCCTTTCCACCACCCCATTTTGTTGTGGTGTTCGTGGAGCGGAGAAGGTGTGCTCGATACCGAGTTCGTCACAAAAGTCCGTAAAGAGATTGTGATCAAACTCTCCCACATGATCACTTCTTATTGAAGTGACGGTTGTGTCCTTTTCGTTTTGAACACGTTTAAGAAAATATTTGAAATTATGAAAAGCTTCACTTTTATGAGCAAGAAATAGAGTCCATGTAAATCTAGAATAATCATCAACAATAACAAAAGCATAACGATTTCTACCAAGACTTTTAATGCGAGATGGTCCAAATAAGTCCATGTGAAGTAATTGCAAAGGTCTAGTAGTTGAAACAATATTTTTCGATTTAAAAGATGCTTTTGTTTGCTTTCCTATTTGACAAGAATCACAAATAGAGTCTTTTTCAAATTTCAAGTTTGGAAGACCAATAACTAAATTTTGTGAAACCAATTTGTTCGAAAGATGCATGTTGATGTGAGCTACTCTACGGTGCCATAACCACGTATCATCTTCTTTGCTCATAAGACAATCTACATATTCAGATGAAGAATTTTCGAGATCAACCATATAGATATTATCCATTCTAAATCCACGAAGAATAATTTTAAAATCGCTACGGCGAAAAACTAAGCATTCATTTGAATCAAATAAAACAAGATTTCCCTTGTCACATAATTGACTTATGCTCAAGAGATTATGTTTTAGACCCTTAACTAGCAATATATGCTTAATGGAAGAGGAGTCATCCTTACCGACCGATCCAATGCCGATAATTTTTCCTTTGTTATTATCACCAAAAATAACGCTTCCTCCTTCCTTGTGTTCTAGTTGAAGGAACTTGGATTCGTCTCCAGTCATGTGCTTGGAGCATCCACTATCAAGGTACCAAAGTACACTTGACCCCTTCAAACACATGACTGGAGACGAATCCAAGTTCCTTCAAACAATCGATTATATGCTCCTTACAATCGATTGTGTTTTTCAAAATAGCAAACAATCGATTATACAGTTTTAACAATCGATTGTATTAAGACAGTGTGATCTGAAGTTTTTCAAAATAGCAAACAATCGATTGTCTACTTTTAACAATCGATTATTTTGAGACAGTGTGCAACCGAAGTTTTTAAACATCAAAACAATCGATTGTTGTTATCATACAATCGGTTATACTCATAGACAATCGATTGTCATTTTCATACAATCGATTATTTTTTGACCGTTCCCACAGAATCCTAAATTGATTTTTGAACGTTGAAGAACAATCGATTATTCAGGGTTAACAATCGATTGTTTAGCCTAAAATCAGGAATCTGTTTTTTGAACGTTGGTCAAACAATCGATTGTCTACTCCAAACAATCGATTGTCTGAGCACAGAATCAGGGATTTTATTTATCAATTAAGCAACGGTCAGCACCACTTTTTCACCTATAAAAAGAGGTCTTTTGAGCTGATTTTAAATACACAACTCCTGCATATATTGATATACATATTGATCATTTTCAAGCATCATATTAGAGCTTTTGTTGAGCCATTTGATAGACAACTTTGTGTTGTTCATAGAGCTTATTGTGTATCTCTTTATCCACTCTATTGAGAGAGTATTTGTTGTAAAAGAGAGTTGTTTGAGAAGAACATATCTTCTCATTTGTCGGGTTTGCTAAGTACCCAAAGTCTTAGTGGTTGAAGTCTTGGGGTGAGGTATCCTCAAGCAAGTGAAGTCTTAAGGTGTGGTATCCTTGAGCAACTGTAACGGTTTGTTAAGCACCCGTAAGCTTGACGAAGATAGTGGAAATCTCGAGAGAGTCTCTCGGGGACTGGACTAGCCACGGGTTGTGGTGAACCAGGATACATCGGTGCGTTCGTTCTTATTTATTTACTTATCGCACTTATTTCTTTCCTGCAATTTTTAAATTCCGCAAGTTTACGCTAATTTTTATTATAACGCTATTCACCCCCCCCCCTCTAGCGTTAAGCGTATTTTCTAACAACAACCACAAGGGATTAACACTTCCCTTCAAGTGTATACAAACACTTAGCACTCAAGACAAGACTCTCTTTAAGAGTAGATATGAGTAAAATAAATACGCTCAAGAACACAACAACTGTCGTCAAGAGTTTGGCTCTCAAAAACTTAATAAATGAATAGAAAATGATGAATATGAGAGTATGTAAGCATTAGCAAGAATATAATCAGTTGTTGTACTTAGAAGACTGATTTTGAGTTGTATTTATTGTGTTCAAAACCCCCACAACCGTTGCCTAATTGCAAATCAAGAATTGCTGATTTTGTGCTAAGATAATCGATTATCTGATTTGCATAATCGATTATTTTCCAATCGTTCAAAAATCATTCCCAGATTTTAAGCAGAATAATCGATTATCCAAATCGTATAATCGATTACCTGACAACGTTCAAAAAATCATATTCAGATTTTATTTAACATAATCGATTATCAGATTGTGTATAATCGATTACCTGACAATGTTCAAAAAATCATATTCAAATTTTACTTAGCATAATCGATTATCAGATTGTGTATAATCGATTATCTTTCAGAGTTTAAAAATACTTTGGCAACGGTCATTTGCATAATTGATTATGCTATAAGGATAATCGATTATCTTTTATATTTTGAAAACTTCGGACTACACTGTCTTAACATAATCGATTATCATAAAGTACATAATCGATTATTTTACAGTCTTGTAAAATTTGATAGACACTGCCTCAACATAATTGATTATCATAATGTGCATAATTTATTCTCTTATAGCTTTGAAAAATCTGATAGACACTGCCTCAACATAATCGATTATCATAAGGTACATAATCGATTATCTTGTAGCTTTGAAAAATCTAATGCACACTGCCTTAACATAATCGATTATCATAAGGTACATAATCGATTATTGTTCAGCTTTGTAAATCTGGTGTACATTGTCTTAACATAATCGATTATCATAAGGTACATAATCGATTATCTTTGTCCAGATTTGAGAGGCGTGTTTAAAAATCATTTTGGCTAAAATAAAATGTTTGAAAATCATTTTGCTTTAAATTAAATATGCATGGTTTGATAAAAATGATTTTACGAGAGAAGCCAAGTCTTGAGTTAATTGTCGGATCAAGATCACAATTAAAGAACGACTCATGTATAACTTTATTTCTTTGCTTGATCATGATCTTTGTTCGTCTTGTGCTTGAACCTCGTTATATGTCAATTGCGCGCTTGTTCTTGGACCTCGTCATATGTCAATTGGGCGTCGTTTGTCATTTATCAAAACCTACAAATATGAATACACGTTTTAGTTTAGTGCCTTGAGAACGTGTTTCAACAATTTCCCCCTTTTTGATAATGGCAAACCAATATCGGGATATGCATATTACATAATTCATAATGACGATCCAAGACAAGTATATAGATATGCAATTAGTTCCCCCTCAACATATGAATTCCCCCTTAATTTATGCCAATAAATATTAAGTGCATAGCCCTTATTCTTCCCCCTTTTGACATTAGCAAAAAAACATTAGTAAATAACTTGTTTATTGATTAACCAAAAATCGCAATTATAAAAGGGACAATATAATGTCAACATAATCGATTATTGATACTTGATAATCGATTATGTATTTAAGAGAAATCGATTATTCTTAAAAGAGATCGATTTTTCTGCACCAGTGCTTTATAATTCCCCCTGTCTTTGGGGCGAACAGAATTAGGCGCCTCTGACGCTCAAGTTAGTAATGAAAGACAAAAAAATGCAATGCATGACTTAGATCAACGTGGAGTCAAGAATCCTAAGTTCACTACGAATTCGGAAAAAGGACTCTTTCTCTAAAGGCTTTGTGAAAATGTCGGCCAATTGAGATTTGGTTTCAACAAACTCAATTTTGACATCACCTTTGAGAACGTGATCTCTAATAAAGTGGTGCCTAATTTCATTGTGTTTTGTTCTTGAATGAAGAACGGGGTTCTTCGTCAAGCTTATGGCGCTAGTATTATCACATCTAAGAGGGATATGATCGATACTTAGTCCATAGTCCGAGAGTTGTTGTTTCATCCAAAGGATTTGAGCACAACAACTCCCCGCGGCTACATATTCAGCCTCGGTTGTGGACAACGCAACACTTACCTGTTTCTTACTAAACCAAGAGACAAGAGAGCTACCGAGCAAATGGCAAGTGCCACTAGTGCTCTTGCGGTCCAATTTGCAACCCGCAAAATCGGAGTCGGAATAGCCAACAAGTTGGCATGAAGAACCTTTGGGATACCATAGTCCCACATTTATAGTACCAACAAGATACTTCATTATCCGCTTAACCGCAATTAGGTGCGACTCTTTCGGACATGATTGATATCGAGCGCATAAACATACGCTAAACATTATGTCCGGTCTACTAGCAGTAAGATAAAGAAGGGATCCGATCATACCTCGATACTTCTTGGTGTCGACTTCCTTACCTTTCTCATCTTTGTCAAGATGATCGGATGTGCTCATTGGAGTGGCAATTGCTTTGGCGTTGTTCATTTCAAATCGTTTTAGCAACTCTTTGCAATATTTAGATTGACAAATGAAAGTTCCTTCTTTCATTTGTTTCACTTGCAACCCCAAGAAGAGATTAAGCTCGTCCATCATTGACATCTCAATTTTGCTAGTCATGAGTTTTAAAAACTCCTTGCATAAAAACTTATTAGTTGCTCCAAAAATAATATCATCAATATATATTTATTTTGAAACACAAAAATAATATCATCAACATAAATTATTTTTGAAATAAACAAAATGATATCATCAACATAAAAATCATGCAATCTATTTCCCCTTAATGAAAATTCCCCCTCAAACAAGGCATACTAGAATGTAAAGACATTCCTCCTTATTTGATGCATATCGCCTAAACTCATCTTCTATTTTGCATAAAGAGAGTATATTAAGGCTACTTCCCTTTTTCGACATTTCCCTGAATAAAATAGGAAATGCATTGAGGAATATGCATGATGAAGATTGCTAGAAAATTATCAAGACATACCAAAACAAAACATATCAATTGTTATTTTTCAAAAAAATATATCAATTGTTATAAAAACAATGATAAAACCATTTGTTGGAAAACATAATAAATGTATCAATTGTTATTTTATTAACAGTGATACTAATTGTTATTTTTAGCAAAACATATTACAAAGATATATCAACTGTTAATATCTAACAAATCAACAGTTTTATTAAAAACATGAATCAAATTTTGAAAAATATACCGATTATTATAAACCAAAAGATATATTTATCAAAACAAGAATCAATTTCTAACAGCAATATACCAATAGTTAGCATATATCAACTGATAATCTTTAACAAATCAAGAGTTGTAAGCATACCAACTGTTATCAACTGTTAAAAACATGAATCTTTTATTATTCTAGAATATATCAACAGTTACTCAAAACAAAAAATATCGTTCAAAAAAATGAATGAAATGTTTTTAACAAAGAGCACGCTAACAGTTAATACATACCAACTGTTAAACAAAACAACCATTTCAAGAAGTTATTTTTTTTTTCTATCAAAAAGATACTAATTGTTAATACATATCAACAATTAGGTTTTTATCAAACAAATAACTGATATTTATCAAAACATGGATCAATCATTATTTTTAACAAACATAATTGATACCCATTGTTATTCAAAATAATTTATCAAAACATGAATTAACAAAAATAATTGAATAATTGTTAACACATATCAACAATTAGGTATTTATAAAGAAATAACTAACATGGATTAATCACTATTTTTAACAAAAATAATTGATACCAAAAAAAATTATCAAATCATGAATCAAAAATAATTGATATCAATTGTTAACAAGGACATATCAATTGTTAACACATATCAACTATTACATTCTATTAAGCATATGATAACTAACCAAAATTCCTTTTTCGATGCAATGGGGTTTCGTGATTGGTGCATCTACTACAGTATTGTAGTCTTCAAGCACACCTGCAAAAGTACCTAAGGATAGGTTTTTGGTACCCAAACCATTTTGGGTCCTTGAGAGTTAGGTGTAAAATGTTGTTGTGCTTGACATGCAGTTAAGTGTCTGTGTCTAGTAAAACAAGCAGGAGCAATATGTCCTATTTGACTACAATAGTGACAAATGACATTAGGATTATGCATTCTTCTAGGTTGGTAGTAGTTGGAGGTACGAAAATCGTTTGCTCTATTTTTGACAATATGGCTGTTGCGCAATCCTTGAAAATCATTTCTCCTACTGTTTGTTCTAGGATATGCAGCGTTTCTAGAATAATTGTTTCTAGGTTGAGTATGTCTAGGTTGCGATTGTTGAAGGCCATTTCTAGGCGTTCTAAAATGTTCAAAGTTTCTTCAAGTAATTGGTCTAGGATGCATGTTGATTCTAGGATGGTTATTTCTAGGATGAATGTTTATTTTATTTATCCTAGGTTGAGCCTTGGATTGTTGGGGGATGGCTTCAACTTTTTCTTTAGGCTCGTTTTTAAAACCTATGCCATGTTTGGTCGATTTCAAATTGACAAGAACATCATTCAAATTTTTTATGAGAAGAATTGAACTTATCTAGGGTGCCCTTAAGTCTTTCTACTTCATCTTTTAGATGCATGCAAGAAATACAGTTTTTACTAGAACTCTCGGGTTTGTCGGCGCTTCTCTTGCCGAAAAATTTGTTTTCTTCTTTCAATTTCTCATTTTCCAAAATCAATTTTTCCAAATCTTTTTCTTTCAAAGAGAGTTGCTTTTCAAAATCTTTTTCTTTCAAAGAAGAGTTTTTCTTTACGTCTCTAACAGTTTCGGAAGCTCTTATGAATTCACTATACAATTCATCAAAAGCATTTTGCATTTCCTCAAGAGAAAAGAAATTTTTTGAAGAAATTTGACATACCTCTTCTTGATTGTCTTCGTGTGCCATGAGACATAGATTTGCGGCTTCGTCTTCTTCATCATCGCTTGATTCGTCTCCGGAGTCACCTCCCCAAGATATGTATGCTCGTTGTTTCTTGAAGGGTTTCTTCTCCTTTTTGACATTTGGGCAATTTGATTTAATGTGCCCGATTTCTCCGCATCCATAGCACTTTACTTGATCTCCTTGTTGTTTGCCTTTTCGTTCATACTCTTTTCGCATGAACTTTTGAAACCTCTTAATAACGAGTCTGAACTCGTTATCTCCGTTGTTTGAGTCCTCATCATTTTGAGGTTGAGCCGTGCTTGCCTTGAGGGCGATTCTTTGTTTCCTTCGATCATTAAACGGAGGGTTAAGTATAGTAGCTTCATAGGTTTTAAAATTACCTCTTAGTCCGTCGATGGTGACATTTGAAACGCCGATAGACTCTTGAATCGCGTCGGCCTTGGAGCGCCATTCCGGAGTGAGACTTCGGAGAATTTTCGGACAAGTTCCTTATCCGTGAAGGTCTTCTTAAGAGCATGTAGGTCATTGACGATTTTTGAAAATCGTTCGAACATGTCATCGATCCTCTCGCTTTCCTTCATGTGAAACAGTTCATATGCATGGGTTAGAAAATCAATTTTAGCTTCTCTTACCTGGTCCATACCTTCGTACGTGATTTCCAGCTTATCCCACATTTGCTTAGCCGTTGTGCAAGATGATATTTTTCTGTAATCATCAGCATTTACAGCACAATATAATAAGTTGATGGCTCTAGCGTTGTTCTGCACTTTTCGGATATCATCCGCATCGTATTCATCTTCGGATTTTGGAACTCATTCATTTTCAACCTTTTTGGTTGGAATTTGTTCTCCCTTCGTTATAACCTTCGATAGATGAAAATTATTCGATTGGATGAATATTCTCATCCTCTCCTTCCAGTACGTATAGTTTGTGCCGTCGAACAGTGGTGGTCTGGTGGAGCATTGTCCTTCACCTATTCCTGCATTAAAATCACGAGTAGAAGCCATGGATTGTTTCTCTCAAACGGTTAAGTCTTTCAGAGAGTTGGGCTCTGATACCAATTGTTAGAATATACGCTTAACGCTAGAGGGGGGGTGAATAGCGTTATAATAAAAAACAATATAAACTTGCGGAACTAAAAATTGCAGGATTAAAATAAGTGCGGTAAGTAAATAATAAGGAACGAACGCACCAAAATTATCCTGGTTCACCACAACCTGTGGCTAGTCCAGTCCCGAGAGACTCTCTCGAGATTCTACTAACTTCGTTAAGCTTACGGGTGCTTAACAAACCGTTACAAACTGAGAACTTGAGTCACACAAGCCTCAACAACCTTTGCTCGAAAATACCACACTTCAAGACTTCAACCGAAGGAATGAAAAATGTTCCTTCTTACAACCACAAGGGATTAACACTTCCCTTCAAGTGTATACAAACACTTAGCACTCAAGACAAGACTCTCTTTAAGAGTAGATATGAGTAAAATAAATACGCTCAAGAACACAACAACTTTCGTCAAGAGTTTGGCTCTCAAAAACTTATTAAATGAATAGGAAATGATGAATATGAGAGTATGCAAGCTTTAGCAAGAATATAATCAGTTGTTGTACTTAGAAGACTGATTTTGAGTTGTATTTATAGTGTTCAAAACCCCCACAACCGTTGCCTAATTGCCAATCAAGAATTGCTGATTTTGTGCTAAGATAATCGATTATCTGATTTGCATAATCGATTATTTTCCAATCGTTCAAAAATCATTCCCAGATTTTAAGCAGAATAATCGATTATCCAAATCGTATAATCGATTACCTGACAACGTTCAAAAAATCATATTCAGATTTTATTTAACATAATCGATTATCAGATTGTGTATAATCGATTACCTGACAACGTTCAAAAAATCATATTCAGATTTTACCTAGCATAATCGATTATCAGATTGTGTATAATCGATTATCTTTCAGAGTTTAAAAATACTTTGGCAACGGTCATTTGCATAATCGATTATGCTATAAGGATAATCGATTATCTTTTATATTTTGAAAACTTCGGACTACACTGTCTTAACATAATCGATTATCATAAAGCACATAATCGATTATTTTACAGTCTTGTAAAATTTGATAGACACTGCCTCAACATAATCGATTATCATAATGTGCATAATCGATTATTTTATAGCTTTGAAAAATCTGATGGGCACTGCCTCAACATAATCGATTATCATAAGGTACATAATCGATTATCTTGTAGCTTTGAAAAATCTAATTTACACTGCCTTAACATAATCGATTATCATAAGGTACATAATCGATTATTGTTCAGTTTTGTAAATCTGGTGTACATTGTCTTAACATAATCGATTATCATAAGGTACATAATCGATTATCTTTGTCCAGATTTGAGAGGCATGTTTAAAAATCATTTTGGCTAAAATAAAATGTTTGAAAATCATTTTGCTTTAAATTAAATATGCATGGTTTGATAAAAATGATTTTACGAGAGAAGCCAAGTCTTGAGTTAATTGTCGGATCAAGATCACAATTAAAGAACGACTCATGTATAACTTTATTTCTTTGCTTGATCATGATCTTTGTTCGTCTTGTGCTTGAACCTCGTTATATGTCAATTGCATGCTTGTGCTTGGACCTCGTCATATGTCAATTGCGCGTCGTTTGTCATTTATCAAAACCTACAAATATGAACACACGTTTTAGTTTAGTGCCTTAAGAACGTGTTTCAACATGTTTCACCTTGCACTAAGGCCTCCTTTTTTTCTTTACCAATTTGAATCTGAGGTCGAGGCTTAGCCGATGCGTTTTTATTTCCGGTGGAATCCCTATCATATCTAAATGGGACCAAGCGAAGCAATCCATATTATTAGTAAGAAATTGAATGAGTTTTTCCTGAATTTGGGGGTTAATCCCATTCCCATGTATACCTTTCTCTCAGGCATGTATTCGATCAGTATGTTTGCTCTAGCTCCTCGACTGTTGACTTGGTTGCATAGAATCTTCGGGAATAACGAAAGTTCTAGGAGTAAGGAAATCCTCTTCTTCGTCTTCGATTACATGTTCCTCTGGCTCGATCGGAACTGGGATCATTGATTGCTATTTGGCCGCCTGCTTACCTTTGGTGTTTGACTTTTACTAGGTTGAAGGCTCTGGCATTGACATCACTTCATTGATTTAAAATATTTCCTTGCAGCGTGTTTTTCCCCACGAACCGTTTTTACACCATCCTTTGTCAGGAGCTTCATCATCTGATGAAGAGTTGAATGTAACTCCCTCATGTTGTGTATCCATGGTCTCCCAAGGAGTGCATTATACCTCATGTCGCCTTCGATGACATGGAATTTTATGGTCCCATATATGTTGACTGGTAGGATTATCTCCCCTTTGTTGTTTAACTTGCCATGTTGAAGTCATTTAGTACCCAGGATGCAGATACAATCTGATCTTGTAGGCGGAGCTGTTCTACGACCCTCAATCTGATTATGTTTGCTGAGCTACCTGGATCCATTAGAACACATTTAACTTGAATTTTACTTAAAATAATAGAAATTACCAGGGAGTCATTGTGCGGCTGAGATATGACTTCCGCTACCTCGTTATAAAAAGATAGGATGTCCTTGGGCATATAGCTCCGAGTTCATTTTTCTCTAGTGATTGACACCTTGGTGCGTTTGGATACAGGTCTTTTTGGTACATCGACGTCGCCAACGATCATGTGAATTACAGGTTGTGGTTCTTTCTACTTATTTTTTCTGCTTGCATCTCTCTCCCAGAAGTGATTCTTAGCTCGATCTCTGAGAAATTCTCGAAGATGACCCTCGTTGAACAACCAAGCTACCTCATCCCTTAGCGGGATGTAATCTTCAACTCTATGACCATGTGTTCCATGATGCTTACACATAAAATTTGGATTCCTTTGAGAGGAATCGGTTTGTATAGGCATGGGCCACCTAGTACCTCTGATCCTTGTAATAGATGACACAATCCATGATACATCTACACTGAAATTATACTCTTAAAATTGAGGTGCCTCTGCGGGGTCGCTATGTTTATGGAACCCATTCTTACTTATGAGTCCCCGAGAGCTTTGACCTCGTTCATTTCTCCGATCATTTTGGGGAACGTTACAACCCGAGCCGTTGTTTCTCTGATCGATATATGGCTGATATCATTCTTTGTTAGTTCTTGATTCCATGTATGTATCCCTCGGGGGCTTAGCTGTCAACCTGTTAGGTTGAACTGAGCCTGAGGGGGTTACCAACTAGTCGTGCTTGATAAGTAGGATATTAACGTGTTTTATGCCCCTACTTGCCTATGCTTTGAGTATAATTTGCTACAAAATAGTCCCAAAATTCTTACGGGTTGTGCTTGATTGCAAGTTTAAGCGACAAAGTGACGAAATGTCAAAGATCGGCTCAAAATGGAGTGAAACCTGCTCAAGTATCAAAGGCCAAGTGAAGTGGTAGAAAGAGGATAGAAATTGAAGCGAAGAGCCAGTGCATCCGCGATCGTAATTTCGCGGCCCGCACTGACCCCACAGAGGCAATTTTTTCCAACCCACTATAAATAGAATATTTTACCATTTTAAGAGGGTTTTCTTTTAAGGAGCAGAACTGCAGTCGTGAGGACGAAAGTTTTAGCCTATTTTGGTATTTTAGCATTAATTTGTCCATAGATTCTTGTAGTTTAATCTTAGTAATTAATTAATATATCTATTTATTCTTCTATTTCTTCTTCAATTATGTCTAGTTAAACCAATTAGCTAGGGTTGTGGCTCAACCCTAGTGTAAGTAATTGATGGGTGTTGCTTTCTAATGATAAATTGCTATTGGGTATTTGTTATTTGAGTTAATATTATGCTTTGGTTGCAAACATTGATTCTAGCTTAGTGAGTTTTGACTCTTCTTGAGAAAGAGAGTCTATGACCCCAAAATTGACCCAAAAAGGATTTGGGATGGACACATGAGAAATGGTAGTCCCAATTAATGGGTTAAATCTCGAGAGAGTAATCCCCTACTTGAACCCTAGTTGCTTGGTCTAATTGGCCTACCCAATTGGTTTCTCGATAGTCAATCGGGAAAAATCACTCTCTCCACCGAGAGGTGTGAGAGTGAGTACAATTGGGCAATGGTTATAGCATAAATACCGAATATGTCAATCTATTCTTAGTAGTTTCTACCCGTTAGTTAACCACCTAGGTGATGCTATGACCCTATAGTCTTTCTCCCTATTAGTTACAACCAAGAAATATTTCATTAGCATAATTTAGTCTTAATCTTTAGTTCATAATAGTAGTTGTTAATACAAAAAAAACCCAAAAATGTTAGGAGCGCAATTAGAAGTAAAAGCGCAAGTCTAGGCTAAACAGACAATACAACTCCATTCCTAGCTCCCTGTGGAAATTCGACCCCAAACCACTATTTGGTTAAAAGATTTAGCGACCCGCTCTGCCTACATTCGTGTAGCGTTGACTTGGCAGTGATCTCTTTTTGGCGCCGTTGCAGGGGAGCTTACGGTGTTGACTATCTGTTTAGCTAGTTTTGTGTATTGCTTCTCTTTCCTTCTTGTTTACTGATTTTATTCGTGTCAATCAATCAGGTATATTCTAGACCTTCCCCCGCCACCGCCAAGAGTACTCCTGAATTAAGGATATGCGAGTGTCATCGTTCCTCCCTGAATCTGGGCGGGGAAATTTCAAATCACAAATGTCATGTCTACCTTGCTTGAGCAAAGAGGGTATTTTACGTGCGCCTCCGATCAAATTGCATACAAGCACTTGAAGGGGTTCGTTGATACATGTTGGGGTAGCAAGCAAACAAACGTATCTGAGGATTCTTTGAGATTGAGGCTCTTCCCATTCTCTCTTCGGGGTAAAGCATTGGATTGGTTAGAAAGGCTTCCCAATCATTCTATCACAACTTGGGATGAGTTGGCGGATAAATTCATTGGCAAGTTTTTCTCACCAAGTCATATGGCAGCACTTAGGGATGAAATTTTAGCCTTCAAGCAAGAGCATACAGAACCTTTGCACGAAATCTGGGAGAGATATAGAACAATGGTGAAGGAATGCCCTAATAATGACATGACTGAGGCGATGATTCAACAAATGTTCTATAGGGGCATCAACAACCAACCAGTTGTATTGTGAACCAATTGGCCTGAGGAAATTTTACGAAGCTTCCCTACAATGAAGCTTGTGATGTATTAGATGAAATGGGCGATACTTCTTCGGCATGGACAAGCCAAGCAAACATTCCTCAAGGTGACCTTAATGTCATACATTTGCACAAGAAATTGCATGATCATGGCCAAGCTACTACCGAGCTTACAACAACTATGAATCAATTGGCAAACAAGTCCAAAACCCACACCAAGTCAATGCAATGGAAGGTGTTTCTATGTTGAAAAGGAGGCAAAGATGGCAACAACAACCTCAAAGTAATTATGAACAATTTGACAACAACAATGATGGTGGTTATTCGAATGAGTGCTATGATGATCAAAGCGAAGAATGTCAATATGTCAATAACTACCAAGGAAATAGAGGAAATCAACAATGGCGTCCACAAGGAAATTGGGGCAGTCAACAAGGCGACAGAAATTGGAATAGTAACGACCAACAACAATGTAGTGGCAATTGGATAAACAACAATCGAAGCAACAATTGGGGTAACCAACAAGAAGGCGGAAATTGGAACAACAATAATCAAATCAACAATTGGGGTACTCAAGGTAACAATCAAGGCAATTGAAATGGGAACAACAATAATTGGAGCAATAACAACAATCAAGGAGGGCGGAATAATAGCGAAAACCAAAGCAACTAGGGGCAAGGTTCGCAAAGGCCTCCCATATACCAACAACCAAATAATCCACCCCATTTTCAATCGCAAGGGTCTAGTTCGTCGGGTAGTGATATGAAGAGAATAGAAATGATGTTAGAACATATGATGAAGAAGAACCAAGACTCCTATGCTCAATTGGCCTCCCACAATACCTCTATTCGTAATTTGGAGGTGCAACTAGGCCAAATCTCTCAATCGCTAACTCGCCCGAATAGTGCTCTACCAAGTGATACAGTAGTAAACCCTAAGGGTGGGCATAAAAATCATGTGATGGCGGTGACAACGCGAAGTGGAAGAGGCGGTGATGACATGCCTCAAGAGGAAATCAAGTTATGGTTGATGAGGATCAGTTGCGAGATGATGATATGCCTTTGGGGGTAGAGGATGTAGTGGAACCCAATATGAACAATGATGCGCAGATTGATATTAATGAGGTTGAGGAGGAGACACAAGAGTCCATGAACCCGTATAGGGAACACGTGATTGATATACTCGAGCCAGTGGTGCCCAAAGCCAAGACACCCTTGCCTAGGCTTCCTCCGCCCTATCCTCAACAGCTGGACAAACAAAAGGGTGACAACCAATTCAAGAAATTCATTGAGATCATGAAGAGTCTAACTATCAACATGCCTTTTGTGGAGGCACTCGAGAAAATACGGAGGTACGCAAAGTTCATGAAGGATTTGGTTATGAAAAAGAGGTCAATGGAGTGTGAGACAATCAAGATGACTCATCAAGTGAGCGCAATTATACATTCTATGGCTCCAAAACTTAAGGACCCCAGTGCATTTACTATCCCATGTACCATTGGAAGTGCCGACTCTGCAAAAGCCCTTTGTGACTTGGGGGCTAGTATTAATTTGATGTCTTATTCGGTTTTCATGACCTTGGGAATCGGGCAACCTAGGCCAACCTCTATGAGACTTCAAATGACGGATCGATCGATGAAGCAACCTTTGGGAATAATTGATTGTTCTTGTTCGTGTTGATAAATTCATATTGTCGGTCGACTTTCTCATATTGGATAGTGAGGTGGACTTTGAAGTGCCGATTATTCTGGGAGACCTTTCCTAGCTACGGGGAAGGCATTGATTGATGTTGAAGCGGGAGAGTTGACATTCCGTGTGGGTGCTGAGAAGGTGGTATTCCATGTTTTCAAATCAATGGGACAACCCAATAGCACGAAGGTGTGTTCATTTGTGGACATTGTCACAACTGTGATCGTGGATGACACAAGTTCCGTGATAAATGTTGAAGATCCTATTGAGGTTGTGCTTCTTAACATGGATGTCAATGAGGATGCCTGTAGAGTAGAGTGTGTGAATGCATTGCATGTCATAGGGTCATATTCATATGAGCCTAGAAAGCTATCTTTGGATCTTGAAAATTGCAAAACTCCACCAACAAAGCCATCGATAGAGGAGCCACCGGTGTTGGAGTTGAAGCCCCTTCCTCCACACCTCAGGTATGAATTCTTGGGTTCAAATTCCAATTACCTATTATTCTTTCATCTTTCTTAACTAACATGCAGGTAAACGCCACATTGGCGGTTCTTCAAAAGCGCAAAAAGGCGATAGGGTAGACATTGGCCGATATTCGGGGAATAAGCCTCGCATTTTGCATGCATAAAATCATCTTAGAGGAGGATGAAAGGCTTTCATTTGAACATCAAAGAAGATTAAATGAAGCAATGCAAGAAGTGGTAAATAAAGAGGTTATCAAGTGGCTTGACGCCGATGTGGTTTATCCAGTCTCCAATAGCTCATGGACCTCTCCAGTCCAATGTGTGCCAAAGAAAGGAGGAATGACGGTGGTAACAAATTCCAACAATGAGCTTATTCCCACTCGGACCATTACCGGGTGGAGAGTTTGTATGGACTATCGGAAACTCAACAATGTAACTCAGAAGGATCATTTCCCACTGCCGTTCTTGGACCAATTGCTTGACCGCCTTGTGGGATGAGCTTTCTATTGTTTTTTGGATGGGTATTTGGGCTATAATCAAATCCCAATTGCCCAGAGGACTAAGAGAATACCACTTTCACATGCCCATATAGTACATTTACCTTTTACCGAATGCCATTTAGGCTATGCAATGCTCCGACGACCTTTCAACGTTGCATGATGGCCATCTTCACCGACCTGGTGGAAGACATATTAGAGGTCTTTATGGAAGACTTTAGCATGGTTGGTGACTCATTTGAAGAAAGCTTGTAAAACTTGTATAGAGTCTTGGCCTGATGTGAAGAAACTAATCTTGTTGCCAATTGGGAAAAGTGCAACTTTATGGTAAAGGAAGGTATAGTATTGGGTCATAAGATTTCTAAGCATGGGATTGAGGTAGACAAGGAAAACATTGAGGTGATGTCAAGGCTTCCTCCCCCTACTTCTGTAAAAGGGGTGAGGAGTTTTCTTGGCCATGTCGGATTCTACCGGCGATTAATCAAAGATTTCTCAAGGTTGTGAATCCACTTTGCAAGTTGCTAGAGAAAGATTCCAGGTTTGTTTTTGACGAAAAATGCACAGAGGCCTTTGAACTCTTGAAGCACAAGTTGACCACAACTTCTATCATCATCATGCCCAATTGCAGTTTGCCCTTTGAACTAATGTGCGATGCAAGTGACGTTGCGATGGGGCCAGTGTTGGGTCAACGACTTAGCAAAATGATTCATCCCGTGAACTATGCAAGCAAGATGATGAATGAAGCTCAACGTAATTACACGGTGATGGAGAAGGAATTTTTGGATATTGTATTTGTCATGGAAAAATTTAGGCCATATCTTATGGGGACCAAGGTGATTGTGTACACGGATTATGCCTCCTTGAGGTATTTGATGACCAAGAAGGATTCCAACGCGACATTGATGAGATGGGTATTACTTCTCCAAGAATTTGACTTAGAAATAGTGGACCGAAAGGGAAGTGAGAATCAATTTTCGGATCATTTGTCTCGGTTGGAGAAAGAAGGGAGACCATGCGACAGCTTTGAAATAAATGACACATTCCCCGACAAGCAACTTCTCTCCGTGTAAATGGGTGACATGCCATGGTTCGCTGACTTTGCCAACTTCATTGTGACCGAAATTGTCCCATGTGAGCTATCTTCCAATCAAAGGAAGAAACTCAAGTGGGATAGTTTGGATTTTTATTGGGATGATCCTTACTTATTTAAAATTTACACGGATGGTGTGATTAGAAGATGTGTCTCAGAAGGTGAACAATTGAGAATTTTGGAGGCATGTCACTCCTCTACCTATGGTGGCCATCATGTAGGGGTGAGGACAGCTTCAGAGGTCTTGAGTTGCGGTTTCTATTGGCCGATATTGTTTAAAGATGCTAGTGATTTAGTATAAAGATGTGATGCATGCCAAAGAACCGGCAGAATCTCAAAAAGGGATGAGATGCCCTAAATACGATTCTTGAGGTGGATATTTTTTATGTTTGGGGTATCGATTTCATGGATCCTTTCATGAGCTTTTGTTGGAACACTTACATCCTCGTAGCGGTGGACTATGTATCAAAGTGGGTTGAAGTCTTGGCTTTACCCAACAATGAAGCCCGAAGTGTTTTGGTATTCTTGAAAAAGTGTATCTACACAAGGTTTGGCATTCCTCGTGTTATCATTAGTGAAGGGGGGTCTCACTTTTGCAACAAGGCTTTTGACTCATTGCTTGACAAGTATGGAGTAAATCACAAAGTAACTACCTCCTATTGTCCTCAAGCCAGTGGCCAAGTGGAAGTCTCTAACTGAGAAATAAAGAGTATCTAATCCAAAACAGTCAACGCAAACCGGACCCATTGGTCCAAAAAGTTAGATGATGCTTTATAGGCTTGCCGGACCGCATACAAGACCCCAATTAGAATGTCTCTGTACCGGTTGGTATTTGGGAAAGCATGTCACTTACCGGTGGAATTGGAGCACAAAGCTGTGTGGGCTTTGAGGAAGTTGAACTTGGAATGGGATGTCGCAGCAAATCTCCGAGTTGAGAAACTTCACGAGCTTGATGAGTTTAGATTTCATGCATACTCCAACTCGTCCTTGTATAAGGACAAGATGAAGTATCCTCACGACAAATATGCTCGGGGAAAGGAATTCAAGGTCGGTGATATGGTTCTTCTTTTCAACTCTCGGTTGAGGTTATTCCCGAGAAATCTCAACTCAAAGTGGAGTAGCCATTTGAAGTTGTATATGTGACTTCTTTTGGTGCTATTGATCTCAAGAACAAGAATGGTGAAATTTTTCGGGTCAATGAGCATTATGTCAAGAATTGTTTGAGATAGTTTTGATGAGTGCCATGTGGTGGCGCTCTTTAATTTAAAGTGATGTGATGGTAACATGCGTCATGCCGCGAGGGTAATCAGGCGCATCTTGGAAGGCAACTCATGTATTTTTCTTTCCCATTGATTTCTTTGTATATTAGGATTTTTCAGCTAATTGTTTGCGAGATGTTGTAGGACTTTTGTTGAAGCAGTGCAAAACAAAGTGTAAAAATGCACAGTATCTAAAAATTATCAATGCGGTCGCGGTAAGATTTGCGCGGTCCGTACCGGCATAAGCTAAAGGTGATTGGTCTCTGAAGCTTACCATACGGCCACGGTCATGATTAAGCGGTCCGCGATGGTCTCGCGCGCCCGCGTCCATTTTTGTGCGGCCCGTGGGGGCTTTTTACTGCAAAGTCAAGGGAAAGACCCAGCGGTGTCCGCGGTCAGTTTTACGCGGCCGAGCTGGAAGGTAAGTACAGGGTCCCACAAGTTTTCTATAAATAGGGACTTAGGGCCTCTGTTTAAACTTTTCGCCAAACCGAATACCAGAGCCCTAAAAATTTTACTGTTCACCTCTGAGACCATAATTGTGTGCTTTCATCAAGAGTAGATTCTCCATATTCCTGGTAACCAATTGTCAGAATGATCATTAATTAGTTGTTACTTTCAATTTTTGTTATTTCCCATTAGTGTAGCTTCTTTGTTCTTCCGTATTTGCTTAAATTGAATGTTTAGGTTAGTTTATTTGTTGCTTTTAGATGATGGGCTTGATTTTTATGGTGGGTAATCGAGTAGGGACAAATTAGGATGTAAAACTTGAACAAAATGGCCAAATGTGTAAAACCCTAGTTTGTTCCTAACTCTTTACCCGGCGTGGCCCCCGGTTACTTTTACGCGGTCTGCATGACCCTAACGCGGCCGCACTACTAATGGCGTGGTCCGTCATGAACCTTGATCTAAAAAGCTATTTGTTTCTCTCGCGGCCACGTCCGTATTTGTGCGGTCCACGCTGGCCCAACGCAGCCGCACCCTCTTTTTATGCGGCCCGCGTTGGTGAGATTCAGAGAAGGTAAGTTTTTTGTTGGTTGGTCAGTGGGGTCCGCGGTCGTGATCACGTGGTCCGCAGTGCCTCCCATGCAGTCGCGTCCCAGAATGTACGGTCCGCGGTGGCTTGTTTTGAGATGTTTTCTGCAATTGTTCAAGCTGTTATTCTGCACTTGTTTTCAACACTTGGTACACTGCTTATGCTTCAACTAACAAAGTTAGACGTGTTTAATTGCAGAAAATGGTTAAACTAAGAGTACGTGGTGCTAAACAACCTGGCCGAGGGGACGTTCCTAGGGAGGAAAAGGAAAACAAACAAAACTCACTCCCCGACCAAAACTTAAAACAAGAAAGCAAGTAGTGAGTGATGATGACAAATCGCGGAGTGAGTACCTACTCTCTCAGGACATCTCAGCTGACTCAGGGCAAGCCCCCTAGTCCCAGTCCCACCTTCAGCCCAAGCTCCACTAGTTGTACAGTCTGAGTCGTCTGATGGCTCAACAGAATGCAGCGGCGAATACTCTACCTCCCCCACAGCTTTCGTATCCGGGGAGAGTGCAGTAGGTGGTAACAACAGTGATGATGAGGTCCCACGTAGTGGGGTGGCCGAGGTTGGTGGTGTAGAAAGAACAAGAAAAACAGAAGTATGGGAGGACTGTTTTGTTAGTCAAGTGGCCTTCCACAAATTCAGAGAGATGTGGCCAAGACGAAAACTGATTTCGGAGAGGAGCATAATCACCCAATACTTATTGCCCAAACTCCCCAATGTGCATGAGTAATTTCAAACCATAGTTGGTTGGGAGCATTTAGAGATGATCTGATTGATGCAAACGAGCACATGGTCAAGGAGTTCTATTCCAACGTGGCCTACACCAAAAAGGACTCCGCTGTGACCAAAGAGCATGACAAAAATGTGGTATTTTTGGGGAAGGCGTTCAATGAATATTTGGTTTTGACGAAAAAGATGAGACCCAATACAATGAGAAGTTGGAGATGAAGGAGGAGGTTCGGCCATGGTTGGCTAAATATTTGGCTCATCCGAGTGTTGTTCCGGATTGGATATATACGAGAGTAAAGATTTTGAGGAAGAACTTGAATTTCAAGGCAAGAGGGTGGCTCACTTTTGTATGCAACAAGATTGACCCCACTTCCCATGACCAGACTATCCCACTCCCCCGGGCTATGTTGATTGCATCCATCATGGTTGGCTTCCCTATTAATGTGGGGAATGTAATATACAAGGCAATCACTTCAATGGGGGTTGAAAGCATTTGGAACTACCCATACCCCAACACTCTCACTATGTATTTCCGGGACTTGAAGGTGAAGAAAAAGTCCTATGATGTGACAATACGCCCAGTGTCCCCGTTCTCATGGTTCAGCATTCAGGCGCCGGACAACCCAAAGGACAAAAAGCACAAGGCATCCACCTCTGCCCCAACTGGCCAGTCTGAGGAGCCTATTGCAGTAGAGTCTACTGTCGAGTCTTCTACTGAGCTCCCCTCCATTCCAGTTGTCTCTGTCCCGGGTGATATGCCCTCCTCTTCTGCTGGTCCTAGTTCTTCAAATGGCCCAACCGTCCCAACTTCCCAGACCAACCCTTTGACACCCTAGCACTTAGCAAAGACCTTGGCCAGTTTAAACAACTAGATGTCAGCTCCGACATCCAAGTTGTCCACATTGGCCACTTCAGTTGAGGCCCATTCTGCACCAGCCACTGTCCAGATTCCTCAGTCTATTGAGGAGACATTGAAAAAGCTCCTGGCCAACCAGGAGAAGATTATACAGACCCGGACCGCCTTGACTAAGGTGGTAGATTCTCATGGCATGGCTCTGGAAGAGCTCGCCCGAGAGCACAAAAAGATGAGAAAGACAATAACGGCCAAGGAGTCATTGAAGGTGCTTCGAACGGATGTGAATAAGCTATTGGCGGATCAACTTCCATTAGACGTGTTATTTGGGGAGTCAGCCCATCCAGCAGCAGCACCAGTGCTAGAGCCACAGCAGGAGCAGGCATCCAGGCCTCCGAGGAAGAAGAGAAAGCTGCCTAGTACTGAGGGTGTAGTGATTCAGCTTGCCGAGATTCAGAAGACTCCCTCCAGTGATGCACCTGATATTCAGCCGATCCAGCATCAGGAACCTATCCCAGCAGCAGCAGATCAGGGGACCACTTATGATCTCATGCATATGGACCAGGCCTAGGGAGCACTCTATATCCTTTATTTTGATACTTTGTGCTTATTTTTGGTAGTTAGCATTGGGGACAATGCCAGCGCTTATTCGTGGGGGTGCACCCTACTGTTTATCTATTTGGATGATCGTATATATTAGATACTCCTTTTATGTTTTTAATTTTATTTTCTAATTGGTATGTACATAACTTTACATTTTAGCTACTTTTCTCATACTTTTTATCTTGGTCTGTATATAAAGTTACTTATATATATATATATATATATATATATATATATATATATATATATATATTCATCCCATGTTGTATATTCTACTCCCCATTGTACATATTCATTCAATTTTTCTATTTTTGCAAAAAAAATTCGTTTTTAACTTCACAGATAGGCTCTTAGCCTTTTGTTTTGTTTTGGCGTTTTTAATAAGCCCTTGGTTTTCTTAATGTCACGGTTCTTTCTAAGGGTAGAGTGTTGTGCGAACGGGGTGGCTCTTTCCAATGATAGACGGCGTGACAACCTTCTTAAGGATTTGAGTCCATTTTTTATTCTTATTTTTGATTTTGATATTTCGTAGTTAAGGGTACCTCAAGCAAGGCTTCACTTGGGCCTAACACATTTGCCTTTGATCCCATGATAAAAGATATAATGTTGTGTTTAGGATGGTGAAAGTCGTGGCCTTGAGACTCTTGTGTTGACCAAACAATCATCATGTGGTCGTTTTGGACCACTATGCGCTTGAATCGAAACTAAGGTCGTTGTGGGCCCTCGAATCGATGTCTTTAGCAATCCTTGAGTGTGTGTTGAGAACTCGAATTATGAGTCCAAGTCCCAAGCCAATGGTCTAGAACTTGCTAATGAATGTTGTTGAGGCAAAATCCTAGGTGAAATTTTACTTGAGAAGTGATTATAAGCTCTCCTCGATCCAAACGCTAAGTTGAACAATTCCATGGCCTACCAATAAAATGATCCCTAGTTATCCCTTTTGAGCCTTGAACCTTTTTCTTTTGAGAACCAAAGCTACAAGCCTACACCCGTTCTTAATGACACCCTCTCTTGTCACCAAAATCTTCCCTTGAGTAATGTCAAATGTCTAAGTTTGGGGGGGGGGGGGAGACAAGAAATGAAACAGAGTGGAAAAAGGTACAAAGAAACAGAAAAAGAAGGCAATGAAAAAGAGAGAAAAAAAAGACGAAAAGGAAATCCAATGTGAATAGGAATAGAAAAGGATTCAAGAAAAACAAAAGTGAAAAAGGAGTGAAACAAGTAGAAAAAGGATAAATGTTTTGAATTGCATAAGAAAGAGCGACAATGTGTCCCTCTAACCCTTGAAGGGAAGTGAAATACTCAAATGAGACAAGAAAGTGTGCCAAAATGAATCAAAAGAAGTGTTTAAGGGAAGATTGAACCCACTTGAACAAAAGTATGTCCTACCATTACCTAAAAGCCTTCACAATGGCTCAACAAAAGCCCTATATGATCTTGAGTTGAAGAAAGCCTACATTAGTGGATACTTACATAAGGGGCAAACATATGGTACTTGGAGCCGGACTTGTGACTTTCTTCTTGAGAGAGGTGAGTGAAAGTCCATCAACGTCGGTTTGTATGTCAATACTATAAAATGTGAGGTTTTCTTACGGAGAGTTGAGGATGTGCGAGTTTGGGTTCCACAATGACCAAAGTTATTGAGAGAAGTTCCTTGATGAAATGTGTCAACTCTTGATGCTCTTGTGTCACACTTGATCCACAAGTTTTCAAAGTCTAATTGTGTTAATGATGAATTTGTATTAAGGGCAATTATTAGTCCCAATTGATGCTTGTTGAGGTTACCTTAAGATTACTGGAATTACTTGGATGTTTTCTTTAAAGGGTGAGTCTTATTTTGTTTACTTGAGGACAAGTAAAGGTTTATGTTTGGGGGAGTTGATAAGTAGGATTTTAATGTGTTTTATGCCCCTACTTGACTATGTTTTGAGTATAATTTGCAACAATATAGTCCCAAAATGCTTACGGGTTGTGCTTGATTACAAGTTTGAGCGACAAAGTGATGAAATGTCAAAGATAGGCTCAAAACAAAGTGAAACCTGCTCAAGTATCAAAGGCCAAGTGAAGTGGTGGAAAGAGGAGCCTAGTACGAATCGCACAATTGTGCATACGGCCGCACTAGGGGTTTCAGAGAAGAGTATAATCAGGTCTTGCACAACACAGCCGCGGTTGGAAATGTGCGGCGCGCATTCAGCTCATGCGGCTGCGCTATTATGGCATGCGGCTCGCGTCACAAGGTTCAGAGAAGATGGAGATTTGAGCAAAGGCAAGCCACACAGCCACGGTCATTGTTACGCGGTCCGCGCCAGACCTTCACGCAGTCCGCGCCAAGAAGATTGAAATTGAAGCCAAAGAGCCAGTGTGGCCGCGGTCGTAATTATACGGTCTGCACTGACCCCGCAGGGGCAACTTTGTCCAGTTTTTCCAGCCCACTATAAATAGAACATTTTACCATTTTAAGAGGGGTTTTTTTTACTGAACAAAGCTGCGCTCGTAAGGATGAAAGTTTCAGCCTATTTTGCATTTTAGCATTAATTTCTCCATAGATTCTTGTAGTTTAATCTTAGTAATTAATTAATATGTCTATTTCTTCTTCTATATGTTCTGTTTCTTTTTCAATTATGTCTAGCTAAACCCATTAGTTAGGGTTGTGTCTCAACCCTAGTGAAAGTAATTAATGAGTGTTGATTTCTAATGATAGATTGCTATTGGGTATTTGTTATTTGGGTTAATTTTATGATTTAATTAAGGATTGGTGGTTGCAAACATTGATTCTAGCTTAGTGGGTCTTGAGAAAGAGAGTCTATGACCCCAAAATTGACCCAACAAGGAATTGGGATGGGCCTATGAGAAATGGTAGTCCCAATTAACGGATTAAATCTCAAGATATTAATCACCCTACTTGAACCCCAGTTGCTTGGTCTAATTGGCCTACCTAATTGGTCTCTCTAGAGTCAATCGGGCAAACTCTCTCTACCGAGAGGTGTGAGAGTGGGTATAATTGTGCAAGTTATAGCATAAATCCCGATTATGTCAATCTATTCTTATTAGTTTCTACCCGCTAGTTAACCACCTATGTGATGTCATGATCCTAGTGCTTTTCTCCCTATTAGTTACAACCAAGCAATAATTACTTAGCATAATTTAGTCTTAATCTTTAGTTCACAATAGTAGTTGTTAATACAAAGAAAACCCAAAAATGTTAGAAGTGCAATTAGAAGTACAAAAGCAAGCCTAGGCTAAACAGACAATACAACTCCATTCCAAGCTCCCTGTGGAAATTCGATGTAGCGACCCGCTCTCCCTACATTCGTGTAGCTTTGAGTTGGCAATGATCAGTGCTCGACCCTAATCTTCGACTGGTAACTATTATGTATGTCCGACCACATCACAACTAGGTACTCGATCGGATTCTGCTTTAGTTGTCGAGACGCAATCAAATTCCTTTCATTCAAACCCTCAATAAAAGGTTGTACTACCCTGTCATTCGAGACCGGTGGTAGTTACATTCTCTCCATATGAAACCTAGACACAAACTTCCTTAACATCTCGTTATTCCTCTATATTATCTCAAAAATATCTACTTTCCTCGTCGCCACCTTTATATCCCCGACACATGCTTTCATAACATAGCAAACGAATCAATAGAGTTAGCTGGCAAGTTGTGATACAAAATCATGGCTTCTTTCGACAATATTTTCCCAAACTTTTTCAATAATACTGATTCAATATCGTCGTCATTTAAGTAATTTCCTTTGATCCCACAGGTGTATGAAGTAATATGCTCGTTAAGGTCGATTGTTCTATTATATTTGGGTATATCGAGCATGCAAAACTTTTTAGGAATGGGCATCAAAGTCGCGCTATGAGTGGATGGTTTTTGTATGAGCCGTGTTCAAGCGCACCTGCAACATATCATACTTCTATACGTAACATTTCAACTGTCACTTAAACAATATTCACATAGGTAAGAGATACCCAAGTTATTAGCTATCGCTTTTGCTTTGCATCTTTCTTCTGAATTTCATGTAGTTCCTATTTTCCTATGATTTTTGCAGTGATACTAATATTTTTTCCTTTTGTCATTTTATTTTCTTGAGCCAAGAGTCTTTCGAAAACAGCTTCTCTATTCCTTAGGAGTAGGGGTAAGGTCTGCGTACACACTACCCTCCCTAGACCTCACTAGTAGAATTTTACTGCGTTGTTGTTGTTGGCATATAAACCTTTCAAGACTCGGGGTGCCCCTGGTATTTGATCAACACGAGAGTTATAATTCTCTACCTTTTTCTCGTTGTCCTCAATCTTCTTTTCCCCGGACTCGGTCCTCTTGGTGAGTTCTTCGAACATCCTCATAATAGTGGGGTCAGTCCCCGAGCCATTTTTGTTTGATCTTCTAGCTCCGGTTCAGCACGTCGAGTGTTTTCTGATTCGGCTATACTCAGAGTTTTATTCTGACTCTGAAGTTGAGCGATGATAATCAGTTGAGCTTACAATATCTCGAGTATCACTTGGAGGATAACTCCCCCATCTCTTATACCTTGTGTTCCTTGGCCATCAGATCGAGCTTCCTTGCGTACACTCCATCTGGGGTTTGTGTCTAAATCTGCATTCAAAACAATGTATGAACTAACATCAACTGGTTCCACATTTGGCACTTTCCCAGGGTTTATCGGTGATACATCTACCCTTACATTATTGTTTTTCCATGAAATCCAAAATCTACGTTGTCATGAACAAGTGCGTTTTGTGAGCTAGGCAAGTTTCACTCTGAGAATAAAAAATCTTGACAAGAAAAGTATAAAAATAATGTGTGTTATGAGAATCGGTAATGAAATAATCACTATTATATTTAGCCCCGAGGTGGCGCCAAACTGTTTACCTCGAAAATACGAGTAACAATTAAATTTGATTTGTGGTTTTAAAGATATGTGATTCAGTTAAATACCAATTAATAATCAAGAAGTATAATGTATAAATTAAAGAAATGAATAAATCAAACCAATATTACTAGGCAGTATCGACCTCGAGCTCAATAACTGCAAGATTGGTCAAGAACAATAAAACAAGCATAATAAAGCTAAAGGACAATTCTGATGAACAATGAGCGAAAATTAGAGGGTATATTCTTTGCCAAATGATTATATGATCTTTACAAATTATTGGGGTCCCCTTATATAATAGTGGAACTCTAAATAAGGTACATTTCTATTTACAATAAGGAATCTTATCGGGGCAGCTGTATAACCGCCTAGTATGGATTTGTACTAATTCAAACAAATCTATTTCGAAATTTATGCCATGATCTTGGGGACATGACGGGAATCGTGACCTTATGTAATTAACCCATAGCGGTATTGTCTCGTAGTCGGTCGTACTTGGCTCTGATGTTCTTCGAGCACTTAGGTCTCCATGTCACATATTCTACCTTCGAGCTTGGTCTATATAAAACTTTTGTTCTCGATAAACTTCTCGAGCCTACAAAATCAGATACATATGATTTTAATCGTACATTAGTATATTTCAAGAGAAAGTTTCTCGTAATTATTTTGGAAGTTTAGATTATAGACAGATCATGTAAAATTAGGAAGAATGATTGTTTGTCCCCTAGTATGCACAAGAAATGCAATATGTACAATTGAATTAGCAAAACTGCAAAACTAGATAGTTTAATTTAATACACTAAGTTTTACATTATTTTTTGGGAGCTTTACGTAAATATCTTATCATATTCAATGTTTACCTTTTCTAACTATATACATAAATATGCATTTATTGTATATAATTATATACATATAATACATAAATTATGTATTTATTCTATTTTATCGGGTATTTTCTATTAAAGAGGTTGGATGAACGAATATTTGAATTAATTCTTCTTATTTTGTCGGATTGCTAAAACTTATTTATTAAAAACATCCAAATTTTAAGCTCCGTTATTCTTTAAATTAGATTAGATATCTAAAATGATCGTGTATCATTTCAATATTTGACTTTGTGATATAGCTTTTCTGAAAATATTTGAACTAAATCTTGGAAACTAGAGACAAAGAACTAAAAATAATTATGTGATCAAAATCCACGAAATATATAAGACTTCTCTTAAAGCTTGTCATCTAATTATTATTTTTAAATCGTTTTCGATGATGGATTCCAGATACTTCAATTACTTTACGCAATTAAATTCTTATTTAAAAAAGACATGTAACAAGTAACAACTTCATAAAGAATTGGCCAACAATAAAAGTCAATGACTTGTATTATCCAGCTCCCAAATTTTCATGTAATGACCAGTTTTCTGTGAAATAGTATGACTTGGTATGCATCTATAAACTTTAGTACAACCATAAATTAGTTTTTATAATCTAAGTTCTTAATAAGTACGCTATAATTTGCTCTGGTCTAATAACTTCACGAATATGTTATTTAAGTTACATTGCATCAAAGTCTAAGATCCCGTTTGGACATACAATTTTTTTCTTTTTTTTTTCAAAATTTTTTTAAAAAAATAATGTTTGGTTATCCTATTCTTACAAAATTTTCCTTTTTCACTTGAAAATTCATTTTCATATTTGAACAACGGTTCTCACCACTTTTTCAATTGAAAATGAGAATTTGCTAGTTTTTACTTATACAAAATATATCCTATATTTTTTAAATTCATAAAGTGACCCCATCAGTTTTTTATCTTTGGCAACTGATGGTGGAACATCAATCCTAGTTGATACTTAAACTCTATCTATTGTAAGTTTTATTATATGGTTATGAGAAATATGTGGGTATGCCTGCTTTTGCACCTTCTTTGTGGTTAGTAGAACTAGAAAATGTGATATTGATTTTGCATCTTTTGTGTATTGCAGTAAAAGTTAAATATGATAACAGTTAAGTAATAACGTTTTGATTGTCTATTTCAAGTAGGATAATTGAATTTAGGTGATTTTAATATTTTTTATAAATTATGAGATATAAATCATGTTTCATAATTATGAAAAAAAGGAGGCATTGCAAAAATTATAACTCAACACAACTTCATCTTTTATCTAAAATTTAGTGAAATTCCAAATTTTAAAAGGAAAATTGGAATTCATGTCCAAACTCCCACTAAAGATATGCACATCATATAAATTTGTGTTATGGCAAGAAATTTTATTTTGTGTCTCATACAAGTGACTTTAGTTGTATGATGCCTTTTTTATCTCACAAACTTGTGGACTTCAATCTTACACTTCTGGATCCATAAATTTGTATGACAAAAAAGAATTTCATACAACTGACATCAGTTACATGAAACGCAAAATAAAATTATGGATGTTATGTCATATATTAGATACATTAGTGAGGGACACTGTATCTTTATTAAGGTTTACTTCCCTATTGTATTAATAGAATCGGACTCTAATACCATATTTATAAGCTAATAGTACAATTATCCATTTTGGCCCTATTGTCTTAATTTATCCGTTATGTTGTCTTAATCCATTGTTATTAACTCATTCTCCGTCATAAGCGTCACGTCTTATTTCAAATTCCACCTCTTATTTCACATCTTAAACTTGTGCGTAAATTATGAATTAATTTACCCTTTTTTTTAGTGAACGATTTGTAGATATTTTTTGGATGTCAATGTAAAAGTGCTTTATTCTATAGGTATATTTAAAAGTAAACGTATCAATATACATACATATATATACATATATATATATATATATATATATATATATATATATATATATATATATATATATATATATATATAAAGCATTTGGTGAACATTCGTATTGGATTTATGAAAATTTTCTGAAGGGTTATTTTTTATTTAAAACATGAGTAAGAATAAATGTTGCTTGGCATTCATTAAGAGATATGAAACTTGAATTATTTATGATATTACCTATTAAGCACACAAAAGTAAATAAGAATAACTGTTAAGTAGCATGGAACCAATTTAGCAGCATTATTAATTGTGAATTAAGTGTTGGCATGGAGCTAATTTAAGCACACGTAATTAATTGTGAATAAATGTTACCAATTTAATTGAATTTTTTGATTGTTTCCACACATCTTAACATTAATTAACAATGAATTAAACATATTAACCTTAATTTGGAAATTAAAAATATAACAAATACTCCAAAAGTTTTTACTCCAAGAACAATTTTAAAAAAAAAAAAGAAATTAAATTTCTTTTTGATATCTGAAAAAAATCAAATGTTGCGGACAACAAAAAAAGTCAAAAATCAATTAAAATGGATCGAAACATATCAGGTAAACAACAACAACAACAACAACTACCTAGTATAGTCCCACAATGTGGGGTCTGAGGAGGGTAAATATAGACGGTGTTAGATATATGGACTTATACTACATACATATGGACAATATGTGGATTAATTATATGTTATGTGCTATCTTTTGGTTTGGCCTAAATTAGTGGTCTTTTGGATATTATTATTAAGTAGGCCAATACATTGTCATATAAAGTATAGGGTATAATTTCTTGTGTAGATACCCATAAAGAGTAACCTTAGTTAATGGTGGGCTAACTAAGGTTACATGCATGAGACTCTTGGGTTACATGTAGGTTACATGTGACCTTTGATATTACATGCTTATAATTAGGGGGTTATGGTTCCCATTTGAGGCAAGACAATTCTCTTCCATTTCCCATTCTTGCTAGAAAGAAAAACCTTGTCTTGCACATCAAGTGGAAAGCCTAACATTGGATTATCTTCAAGAAACTCAACCCCGGACGATCTTCAAGCCGGATCAAGGAGCTTCCACTTATGGATTCAGGTACGCTTCCGCTTATGTTATAGTTCCAAATAATTTGATATGAAGGCTAAAGTTTTATAGTCGGATTTATTCCAACAATTGGTATCAGAGCCTCCTTCATATTGGGTCATTTGGAAATTCATGAATTCAATACTATAATGCTTAGTGATTAAAATTCAGTTCGAATTTTAATTTTGAAGTTCTAGTACCTTGATATGGCATGCTTTCATGAATGATTTGTTGATATTAAACTTCAGTATTTCGATACCTTGCTATCACCATATGAATTAAAATGTTGAGATTATATGCATATTTTCGATAGTTGAATATGATTCCATGATTAAGCCTTTTGTTGAAAGCACCATTAAATTTATGGACATAAGGCCAAGATAATCGATTATCCCTCTAGGATAATCGATTATCCTGGAATTTCCAGTGAAATTGGAAATTCCAGAATGCCAGCATAATCGATTATCCTTTTAGGATAATCGATTATCCTGAAATTTTTCAGCAGAATGGAAATTCCAGAAAGCCAGCATAATCGATTATCAACAAGATAATCGATTATCCTGGTATTTCCAGTAAAATTGAAAATTCCAGAAAGCCAGAATAATCGATTATCCCTTTAGGATAATTGATTATCCTGGAATTTCCAGCAGAATTGGAAATTCCATAATGCCAAGATAATCGATTATCCTGAAAAGATAATCGATTATCTGGCAATTTATTGCAGAAACGTTTTTTTTTTATTTTCTGGCGGTTTAATGAAGACATAATGTACAATTAATTAAAGAAACGTTTTTCATTATTAAAGAAACGTTTTAAGTTTTCAGATTTTAATTGTACATTAATGTTTTGTCCATTAATATTCAGTTTTTAATATTAATGTTTTGTCCATTAATATTCAGATTTTACATAATAAACATGTAATTTTCAGTCAAGATTCAATATATGGCTTAAAGAACTAATTCATTTTGCATCTAATATTTTATATTAATCAATTGAAACATTATGTTACCAAAGTAACCTCTTTTGTGAAGATTGATTGGTTTTAAGATATAAGATGACTGTGTATGTTCGTATTCCATGCGTTTAACACCGGCCCAAAGGAAGGTTGTTATTTGGCAGGAATTCGAGCATGCTTGTGGTGATAAATATGTGACAGTTATTAAGTTTTCCATATGAACATTAAGTCGGCCCAAAGGAAGGCTTGATATTTGATAGGAGTTTATTGTCAATATTTGATTACTACACCAAGAGTACCAATTACAAGTTAATTTTCTGTCCAAAGACTAAAATCAATGTTGTGCCAGGTATCTTGTAATGGGATTTGCCTATTTTGAATCTTTATACTAAAGTTAAAATTCAAATAATTGTAAGCATGTTTTAAGTTGTCCTTGTTCTATTTTCAGTGAATTCTTCAGCTGCTACAATATCTGCGAACATTAACAGCATCCTTGTGCTTAACGGCACAAATTTTAAGGAATGGAAAGAAAAATTATGATAGTTCTCGGTTGCATGGATCTAGACCTTGCTCTTCGGATTGAGAAACCTGCTTCTCTTGAGGATACATCTTCTTCTGATGACAAGAAAGAGATGGAGAAGTGGGAACGCTTCAATCGCATGAGTCTTATGATCATGAAACGTGCAATTCCAGAATCTTTTAGGGGCACTATGACTGAAGAGAATAATGCCAAAGTTTTCCTTGAGGACCTTGAAAAGCGTTTTGCACAAAACGAAAAGGCGGAAACTAGTACTCTTTTGAGTAAACTTGTTTCCATGAGGTATAAAGGAAAAGGAAACATAAGGGAGTACATTTTAGAAATGTCTCATATTGCTTCAAAACTAAAGTCACTCAAGTTGGAATTACCTGAGGAACTACTTGTGTACTTAGTTTTGATCTCTCTCCCTGCACAATTTAATCAGTTTAAGGTCAGTTACAACTGCCTAAAGGAGAAATGGACTCTTAATGAACTCATTTCACACTGTGTGCAAGAGGAAGAGAGAATAAAGCAAGATAAGACAGAAAGTGCTCATTTGGCATCATCTTCTAGAGACAACAAGAAAAGGAAAAATAAGAAAGTTGTGGTCTCAAGGCCCCAGAAGAAGCAACATAAGGAAATAAGGTTGAAACTACAGAATCAGGTTGCTTTTTCTGTAAGGGGACTAATCACAAGAAGAAAGATTGTACCAAATACCACGCTTGGCGTGCGAAAAAGGGTATATCTCTTGCTCTTGTTTGTTCTGAAGTCAATTTAATTTCGGTACCTAAAGATACTTGGTGGGTAGATTCTGCTGCTACTACTCACATAAGTGTATCTATGCAGGGTTGCATGAACTGCCGAAAACCAAGTGATGGTGAAAGATACATCTATGTTGGTGACGGCAAAAGGGTCGAAGTTGAGGCTATTGGAAATTTTAGGCTATTATTTAAGACTGGTTTTTATTTGGATTTGAATGAGACTTTTGTTGTACCGTCTTTTAGACGGAATTTAATTTTTGTTCCCAAATTGGACATATCCGGTTATTCTTGTTCATTTGGTAACAATAAAGTGAGTCTTTTTCAAGGTTCAGATCTTATCGGTACTGGTCTTTTATCAGCATATGATAGCCTATATTTGTTTGACATAATAACCTCACATAACGAAACCTTGCATACAAGTTCTAGTGGTACCAAAAGAAAATTATCTAATGAGAATTCCTTATCACTCTGGCACAAGCGTTTAGGTCACATATCCAAACAAAGAATTCAGAAACTCGTGCCAGATGGAATTCTTGATTCTCTTAATTCCTCAAATTTGGATATTTGCATTTAGTGTATCAAGGGTAAACAAACAAACAAGACGAGATTAGGTGCCCAGAGAGCTTCAGATGTCTTAGAATTGATACAGACGGATATTTGTGTGCTATTCCCTACACCTTGTAGAAATGGTCAACAATACTTTATCACATTTATAGACGATTACTCTCGTTATGGATACCTATATCTCATTCATGAGAAGTCCCAATCTATAGACGTGTTCAAATCATATATGGCCGAAGTTGAAAATCAACTAAGCAAAAGGATTTAAACCGTTAAATCTGACCGTGGTGGTGAATACTATGGTATGATGGTTCAGGTGAACAACGTCCATGGCCATTTACCAAATTCCTAGATGAGTGTGGGATCGTTCCTCAGTACACTATGCCAGGCAGTCCTACTATGAATGGTGTAGCTGAGAGACGAAATCGGATACTAAAGGACATGGTGAGAAGTATGATTTGTCATACTACTTTGCCAGACTCACTCTGGGGAGAAGCATTGAAAACCGCAGCATATATACTTAATAGGGTTCCAACTAAAGCTACAATCAAAACCCCATATGAACTTTGGACTGGAAATAAGCCCAGTATAAAGCACTTACACATTTGGGGTTGTCCAGCTGAGGCAAGGCCTTACAGGCCAAATGAAAAGAAACTGGATTCTAAAACGGTTAGTAGCTATTTTGTTGGATACTCTGAAAGATCCAGGGGGTATAAGTTCTATGATCCCACTTCTAGAACTATTTTTGAGACGGGTAATGCTCGGTTCTTTGAGGATATTGAGTTTGGGGGGTGGGGAGATAAAGATAGAGATTTTGTCTTTGAGGAAGAACATGTGTCTTTTCCTCCAGTTGTTGATCTTGATCAGGGTGTTCTAATTCCTGACACGGATCACACAACTCCAGTTCAAGACAATCTTGATAATCTCCCTAATCAAGTTCCTGATATTATTAATGAAAATCAAACTCAACAACCTCAAGAACCTGAAGTGCCATTAAGGAGATCCACTAGAGAGAGGAGAAGTGCAATTCCGGACGATTATGTTGTATTTCTCCAAGAACATGAGGCAAACTTGGAAATGGTGGAAGATACTCTTGTCTTCCTCCAAGAACAAGAAAGTGACATTGGACTTGAGGAAGATGATCCAATCAACTTCCGTCAAGCCATGAAAGGTTCTAACTCTCAAAAGTGGATTGATGCAATGAATGATGAGATGAAGTCTATGAGCGATAACGGCGTTTGGGAGCTTGTTTCATTGCCCGAAGGTGTTAAACCAATTGGTTGCAAATGGATATTTAAAACCAAGATGGATTCAGAGGGCAATGTCATTAAGATTAAAGCTCGCCTTATTGCAAAGGGCTACACTCAAAAGGAAGGCATTGATTATAAAGAGACTTTCTCTCCAGTTTCATCGAAAGACTCTTTCAGGACAATAATGTCACTAGTAGCACATATTGATCTTGAACTTCATCAGATGGATGTTAAGATAGCGTTTCTCAATGGTGACATTGAGGAATCAATTTATATGGTGCAACCTGAAAACTTTATTTCGGGAGACTCAAAGAAAAGGGTTTGTAAATTAAAGAAATCCATCTATGGGCTCAAGCAAGCTTCCCGTCAATGGTATCACAAGTTTCATGAAGTCATTATATCTTTTGGTTATGAACCAAATATTGCTGATGACTGTATATACCATAAGTTCAGTGGGAGCAAACATATTTTTCTGGTTTTATATGTCGATGACATACTGTTTGCCAGTAACGATATAGGATTATTGCGCGAAACAAAGAAATTTCTTTCAAAGAAATTTGAAATGAAAGATCTTGGTAATGCCTCTTTTGTATTAGGAATTCAGATACATCGAGATCGCTCCAAAGGTGTTCTCGGTCTGTCACAAAAGGGCTATATCGATAAGGTTCTTAAAATATTTGGCATGCAGGATTGTAAACCAGGCGACACCCCTGTTGTTAAGGGAGACAAGTTTAGTCTCAAACAGTGCCCAAAGAATAGTTTTGAAACCATGGAAATGGAGAAGACACCTTATGCTTCGGCTGTAGGGAGTCTGATGTATGCTCAGGTATGCACACGACCTGATATAGCTTACATTGTTAGGATGCTGGGCAGATATCTCAGCAATCCGGAAATGGACCATTAGAAGGCAGCCAAAAGGGTCATGCGGTACTTACAGAGAACAAAGGATTACATGCTCACATATTGGAGATCGAACCAGCTTGAGATCATCGGGTACACCGACTCCGATTTTGCTGGATGTCAAGATAGTCTGAAGTCTACATCAGGCTATATCTACATGCTTGCTGGCGTGCTATCTCTTGGAGAAGCATCAAGCAAACTCTTACGGAGACTTCTACCATGGAAGCGGAATTCATGGCATGTTATGAAGCATCCAATGAGGGATTATGGCTGCGAAATTTTGTTAGTGGACTGCGCATAGTAGACAGTATTAAAAGGCCACTCAGGATATTATGCGACAACAGATCAGCAGTCCTTTATGCCAACAATAACAGTAGTTTGACGAAGGCAAAGCATATGGACGTCAAATTTCGGGTTGTTAAAGAAAGAGTACAAAATGGACAATTGTGCATAGAGCACATCAGTACAAACTCCATGATTGCGGATCCGCTTACTAAGGGATTGCCACCCAAAGTATTTCATGAGCATATTGCTCGCATGGGTGTCAAATCAGTTGAGGATTATGAGTTTTAGTGGGAGTTTGTGTTTTACAATTATGTATTGTCCAGTACATTCGGTAATTCAGTCTTTAAGGTTTTATCTGCAGATATTCAGTCTTAAAGTTTTATATACTCTTATGGTTTATGATTGATCTTAATAAAGTGAACCAATTGAAAATAGACATTCTATTTCAGACCACACTTTATGTTATTTCCATGCTACACACCTATACTTGATCCATGTCGTTGGTTATATTGATATACGTGATCAATGTTGGGTCTAGTTACGCAAGAGTAACTAAGATCTCTTAGATCCTATGCTGATATGATTGATGGACCGGATTGTTCATGACGATTTTATTTTGATAGCAATACTGAGCTCATAAAGTTATAATATAACATATAATACTGAGGTTTGTACATATGCATGAGTATATCGTCCAAGTGGGAAATTGTTAGATATATGGACTTATACTACATACATATGGACAATATGTGGATTAATTATATGTTATGTGCTATCTTTTGGTTTGGCCTAAATTAGTGGTCTTTTGGATATTATTATTAAGTAGGCCAATACATTGTCATATAAAGTATAGGGTATAATTTCTTGTGTAGATACCCATAAAGAGTAACCTTAGTTAATGATGGGCTAACTAAGGTTGCATGCATGAGACTCTTGGGTTACATGTAGGTTACATGTGACATTTGATATTACATGCTTATAATTAGGGGGTTATGGTTCCCATTTGAGGCAAGACAATTCTCTTCCATTTCCCATTCTTGCTAGAAAGAAAAACCTTGTCTTGCACATCAAGTGGAAAGCCTAACATTGGATTATCTTCAAGAAACTCAACCCCGGACGATCTTCAAGCCGGATCAAGGAGCTTCCGCTTATGGATTCAGGTACGCTTCCGCTTATGTTATAGTTCCAAATAATTTGATATGAAGGCTAAAGTTTTATAGTCGGATTTATTCCAACAGACGGGCCTTACCCCTACCCGAAAGGGCAGAGAGGTTGTTTCCAATCGACCATCGGCTCAGTGAAGGAGAGGAAAAACAAAAACAAAAGAACATTAGTAACTCCAACAGAAATAGCGTAAATGATTATCTAAACATAGAACCATAAATAAAATAGCATGCAATAATATCAGACAGTAACTACCATAAATAACTACCAATAAACATAATCAAACTTAATTCGATGTAAAAGTACAACAACAATATCCAAAAGTGAATTCAAAATTTTAACTAAATGGGTTCGACTTTTAAATATTGTTAAAACTAAACTCATTATAATTTTAAAATTATAATTTCAAATATAATATTTATGAATTCTTACCAATTTTCACTTAAAATCTATATTTTGGGTCGAAAAATGTTAGGGCCGGATGAACCAATGCAGAAGCACGTGAACCATCCCAAAATAACAAACTAACAACGAATCAATTTCAAGCAAGTTGTGGCGATTATAATTTATATGATTGAATGTCTAGGTCGCTCCATTTAATTTGTATTAAATAAAAGATATCAAGAAATTATTTAGTAAGAAAAAGGAGAAAAGATCTATAACTCCGTTCAGAAAAAAAGCTGAAAAGTGAATAATAAGGGGGGAGTAAAAAAAAATGGGGCGGGGGCGGGGTGATTTCTGTAATGAGACAGTTGTGGGCGTATATGGGGTGGCGCACAATAGAGAAAAGTGAATAATAAAAGTACTTTTTGTACCAAAGAGACCACACAACACACACACACAGAAGAGGACCAGAAGCCTATTACTTACTAGTCTCGAAATCTCGTTTCTCGGGCCATCCGTACACGAATATCAAGACAATTTCCTTTTTTTCAATTATTTTCCTTTTGTTATGAAATAGAAGATTCTTACACTTCTATTTAAGGTGAATGTCTTTAATGTATTTAATTAGAGAGATTTTAGAGTCCTATTATTGGTAGCAAGATCTTCCTCCTCCCTATAAATAGAGGTGCTCTCTACCATTGTAATACACTCCTAACTCTCAATAAGAAGAACTCTCTCTACTCTTCTCTCTATTGCTATTGTTCTTGTTCTATTGTTCTTGTCTTTTGCTTTAGTTTATAATACGTTATCAGCACGAGACTCTACCGTCTCAAGTATCATTCTCGAAAATCCAAGGTATTTTCCCTCTTCCTAATTTAATTTTCGAGTATGTCTGACATTATGAAAAGAAAGTTCGTTGCCCTTGAAATTTCGGGCAAGAACTATATGACATGGGTGTTGGATGCTGAAATCCACCTAGATGCTATGGGTCTCGGAGACACCCTCAAAGATAAAGAAAAAGCATCCACCCAAGATTGTGCGAAGGCCTTGATTTTCTTGCGCCACCACCTTGACGAAGGTTTGAAGATTGAATATCTCACCGTCAAGGATCCACTCGTTTTGTGGAACAGCTTAAAGGAGAGATATGACAACCTGAAGTTGGTCACTCTGCCACAAGCACGATATGATTGGGCCCATCTGAGGCTACAGGACTTTAAGTCCGTTTCTGAATATAATTCTGCTATGTTCAGAATTACTTCTAAACTGAAGCTATGTGGAGATAACATCTCCGATTACGATATGCTTGAGAAAACGTTTACAACGTTTCATGCCTCCAATATGGTACTGCAGCAACAGTACCGAGAGAAAGGCTTTACGAAGTACTCTGAATTGATTTCTCTCTTACTAGTGGCTGAGCGTAATAATGATCTGCTCATGAGAAATCACGAAAATAGACCAACTGGGTCTACACCACTGCCTGAAGCAGATATGGTGCACTCGCATTATGCCAAACATAAAAGGGACCATGATCACGGTCATAAACGGGGTCAAAGCCAAGGACGTGGACAAGGAAGAAATTCCAAAGAAGTCCGTCACCCCCCAAAGAGAGATAATCACCGAAAGCAGAAACGGGGTCCAGAAGATCCTAAGGCAAATAGTTCAGAAACTATATGTTATCGTTGCGGTGGAAATGGGCACTGGTCTAGGACTTGCCGTATACCAAGACACTTGGTTGACCTTTATCAAGCATCTCGAAAGAGAAAACGCCCTGAAACAAATTTTGTCTCTGACGACAACTTTGACTTCACCCGCCTGGATGTGGCAGACTTCTTTGAGCAACCCGAGGGAAAGATAGACCACCTAATCGGTGACGGAACCGTGATGAAAGAAGATGGAGCTGTTTGATTCTACTTGTATTAGTCAATGAATAGATTAATAGTCATTAGCATTAGCTCGTATTAGTTAGTTCATAAAGCAATGTTAGCAGTAGTTCTTTAGAATATCTTCAATATGTTCAAATATCAATAAAACTTTTATTTTCCAGTGGGGGTAATCGACTAGCCTGAAAAACTAGTCGATTATCAACTATTTTCGCATTAAAGTTGAAAAACAATTGATCAACAATCGATTGTCTTTGGCTAACAATCGATTGTCTTGAAACAGTGTGTTCTGGAATTTTTCAAAAATAGCCAACAATCGATTGTCTTTGTCTAACAATCGATTGTCTTGAAACAGTGTGTTCTGGAATTTTTCAAAATTAGCCAACAATCGATTGTCTTTGTCTAACAATCGATTGTCTTGAAACAGTAAGGTCTGGAATTTTTCAAAAATAACAAATAATCGATTGTGTGTGTTCAACAATCGATTGTCTATGTTCCAACAATCGATTGTGTGTTTAATAATCGATTGTCTTATGAAAAACGCTGAAATTTTCAAACTGCATAGTAATTGATTATGGACAACATATCTGATTTTGTTAGTCAACTGTTAGTAGCAGATTTTGAAAATATTATGTGACACAAAAGGATTGAACTTGTTTATTCTTATGTTCGTGTATCTCCTTTTTTGTATGTCAAACTATGGGAAAGCAAAATGGATATCTCACAAAACGAACTTGGATCAACATCCAACTGTAAAAGTATTTGCCTAGTTGATTCATGTACTACACATACAATACTCAAAGAAAGGAAGTATTTCTCTCAACTGAATATGTGTAAGGCAAACATTACTACAATCTCTGGAAGTAGTAAATTGATTGAAGGCTCCGGAAGAGCTATTGTAACTCTGCCCAAGGGCACGATGTTAATCATAGAGAATGCAATGTTCTCCTCCAAGTCTATGAGAAACTTGTTGAGCTTTAAAGATGTACGCCGGAATGGCTACAATATTGAGACAATGGATGAAGATAATCTTGAATATCTCGTCCTCACTTCAAAGAATGTCTCCGGCCAAAAGAGGGTTATTGAGAAATTCCCGTCTTTATCTTGTGGCCTGTATTGGACAAGAATTAGTGCAATTGAGGCACATTCAACAGTAAATCTAAAGAATACTGAGTCCAATACATTTGTACTTTGGCATGATCGACTGGGTCACCCAGGATCAACCATGATGAGACGGATTATAGAAAGCTCATATGGGCATCCGTTAAAGAATTTCAAAATTCTCTCAAGTAATGAATATCCTTGCACTTCGTGTTATCAAGGCAAGCTGATTATCAGACCATCCCCAACAAAGGTTGGGACTGAGTCACCCCAGTTTCTGGAACGTATACAAGGGGACATTTGTGGACCTATTCACCCACCTAGTGGGTCGTTTAGGTATTTCATGGTCTTGATAGACGCATCCTGTAGATGGTCTCATGTGTGCCTGTTGTCATCTCGCAACCTGGCGTTTGCGAAGTTAATGGCACAAATCATTAGGCTACGAGCACACTTTCCAGATAATCCAATCAAGTCCATTAGACTGGATAATGCTGCTGAGTTTACATCCCAAGCATTTAATGATTATTGCTTATCAATCGGGATAAAAGTTGAACATTCTGTAGCCCATGTTCACACTCAGAACGGTCTTGCAGAATCGTTAATTAAGCGCTTGCAGTTGATTGCAAGGCCATTACTGATGAGAACGAGGCTGCCCACTTCAGTGTGGGGTCATGCCATATTGCATGCAGCAATGCTAATTCGCCTCAGGCCGACGAATTACCACAAGTATTCTCCGTTGCAATTGGTTTTGGGTCATGAACCCGATATATCCCATTTAAGGATATTTGGATGTGCCGTATATGTGCCTGTAGCACCGCCATCCCGCACCAAAATGGGTGCGCAAAGAAGGTTAGGAATATATGTTGGGTTTGATTCGCCCTCCATCATTCGCTACCTTGAAACATTGACAGGCGACCTGTTTACTGCACGATTTGCAGACTGTCGATTTGATGAAACACTTTTCCCAAAATTAGGGGGAGAAGTTTGTGAAACCAAACGGGAAATTTTGTGGAAAAATGAATCATTATCTCATCTTGATCCACATACCTCTACTTGTGAGAAAGAGGTACAAAAGATTATCCATTTGCAAAGAATAGCAAATCAAATGCCTGACGCATTTACGGACTTGAAAAGGATAACGAAATCCCACATTCCTGCGGAAAATGTTCCGATCCGTATTGAAGTCCCTATTGGACAATTATCTAGTGTCATATCCAATGAGTCAAATGCACGCCAGAAGCGTGGCAGACCATTAGGTTCCAAAGATCGAAATCCTAGAAAGAGGAAAAAGAATGATATAAATGACACTATGAAAGAATCACATGAGGACGCTCATGATTTGATTAATTCCGAGATTCACGAAGAATCTATTGAGCCTGAAGCTCTTGAAAATACGGAACTACTCCCAAATCCAATTAATATTGAGGCAAATATTAATCGAGTGGATGTTGTGGTAGATAATGTCTTTGCTTATAATGTAGCATCTAACATTATGAAAGAATGTGAGGATCTCGAACCTCAATCTGTGAAAGAATGTCGAGAAAGACATGATTGGCCAAAATGGCAAGTAGCAATTCAATCTGAATTGAATTCGCTGGCAAAACGTGAAGTTTTTGGCCCTATAGTTGAAACACCTAATGGTGTTAAGCCCGTTGGCTACAAGTGGGTCTTTGTACGCAAACGAAATGAGAAAAATGAAGTACAAAGATACAAAGCACGACTTGTTGCACAAGGTTTTTCCCAAAGGCCTGGTGTCGATTATGAAGAGACATATTCGCCTGTAATGGATGCGATAACCTTTCGTTATCTCATAAGTTTTGCTGTCCATGAGAAGCTGGACATGCACTTAATGGATGTCGTTACTGCCTATCTTTATGGCTCACTTGATAACGACATATACATGAGAGTTCCCGAAGGACTCAAGGTGCCAAATGCGCACAATTCCAAATCTCGGGAAATGTTTTCAATCAAATTGCAAAGGTCCTTGTATGGTCTAAAGCAATCAGGACGAATGTGGTATAATCGTCTAAGTGAGTACTTGTTGAAAGAAGGCTATATAAATGATGCCATTTGCCCATGTGTGTTTATAAAGAAAACAACATCGGGATTTGTTGTACTTGCCGTATATGTTGATGACATAAACCTTATTGGAACCCCTGAAGAACTCCAAAAGGCAATTGATTATCTAAAGGATGAATTCGAGATGAAAGATCTCGGTAAGACTAAACTATGTCTTGGTTTGCAAATTGAATATTTGGCAAACGGAATTTTTGTTCATCAATCTACCTATACAGAAAAGGTACTGAAACGGTTTTACATGGATGACGCACATCCGTTAAGTACACCGATGGTTGTTCGTTCACTTGAAGTGAACAAAGATCCATTCCGACCTAAAGAACGGAATGAAGAGATACTTGGTCCTGAAGTACCATATCTTAGCGCAATTGGTGCATTAATGTATCTTGCAAATACTACAAGGCCGGACATTTCTTTTTCAGTTAATGTCTTAGCAAGATTTAGCTCGGCTCCTACGAGGAGACATTGGAATGGGATCAAACACATATTGCGGTACCTAAAGGGGACTACCGATTTGGGCCTATTTTATGGAAAGAATTGCAGCCCGGATCTTGTTGGTTATGCTGATGCTGGATATTTGTCCGACCCACACAAGGCTCGATCTCAAACGGGTTATGTGTTTACCTGTGGAGAAACCGCCATATCTTGGCGATCGACTAAGCAATCAATTGTGGCTACTTCATCTAATCATGCCGAGATAATTGCTATTCATGAAGCAAGTCGGGAGTGTGTGTGGTTAAGGTCGATAATACATCATATCCAAGACAAATGTGGTTTGAAGTGTGATAAACTACCCACAACTTTATATGAAGATAATGCAGCATGTATAGCTCAATTGAAGGGAGGATTCATAAAGGGAGATAGAACGAAGCATATTTCACCAAAGTTATTCTTCACACATGACCTTCAGAAGAATGGTGATATCAATGTTCAACAGATTCGTTCAAGCGAAAATATGGCTGATTTGTTTACAAAATCTCTACCAAAGTCAACCTTCAAGAAGCTAGTTCACAAGATCGGGATGCGAAGACTTAAGGACATAAATTGATGTTCTTATCAGGGGGAGTTAATGCGCGTTGCACTCTTTTTCCCTTACAAGGTTTTGTCCCACTGGGTTTTCCTTGCAAGGTTTTTAACGAGGCAACCAATAGGCGCATATTCAAACATGTGTACTCTTTCCTTACTTTAATTTTTCCCATTGGGTTTTGTTTTAAGGTTTTAACGAGGCACATCATTGAATAGACATTCAAGGGGGAGTGTTATGAAATAGAAGATTCTTACACTTCTATTTAAGGTGAATGTCTTTAATGTATTTAATTAGAGAGATTTTAGAGTCCTATTATTGGTAGCAAGATCTTCCTCCTCCCTATAAATAGAGGTGCTCTCTACCATTGTAATACACTCCTAACTCTCAATAAGAAGAACTCTCTCTACTCTTCTCTCTATTGCTATTGTTCTTGTTCTATTGTTCTTGTCTTTTGCTTTAGTTTATAATACCTTTTCATTTTTTTAATATTTTATACATAAAAAAAACTTCCAAGTTTAGATCCTTCTTCTTCCATTAATTACACCTTCTATCTCAGCTTTTAATTTAATGGTCAGTCCTTTGTTTTTTTTTGCTCAAAGGGAAAGAAGGAGAGGAAGAGAGTGTTGTCTCTGTTACATTTCATTTCCCATCCATTCAATTTCATTGAAACAAGCCGGACCCTGTGTGAGCACAATCTTCTTTAGCCCTTCAATTTTACATTTTTTGTTTGTGATTTATACATTTTCATGTTAAATAATCGTAAATTTTGATTTTTTATTTCCTGGGTGTGTGTGATTATCCTTTGAATGTGATAATCAGTTGATGCCTAACGTATTCACAGTCGTCATCCTGATGGCGGGTTTTTTAATTTTCGGTGCATAATAGATGTTGCTTAGGGTTCATATTTCTATGCAGAAGTATAATAGTATTGGAATATAGGGGTGTGGTGGGGGTTAATTTGGGGGTGGGGTGGTTACCCTTTATTGAAATTGAAGTATGAGAAGTTATATGATGTGGGGGAGACCAGGTTCAATGTGAGTGGATTGGGATCCATGCATTTGCTGGATCTATTGTTTTTTTGTAATGTTAGAGATAGTATAATTGTTTTTCTTGTTAGTAAAGTGATGGCTATTATTTTAATCCGTATTAAATCATCTTGGTAGTCGTGTTTTCTGTTTATTTAACTTAATGCAATTTCTGTTATTTATTTATTTAGGTGTTGTGAAGGATGGAATAATTTATAACACGTTGCCTAGGGCTTAGAAAGATGATTTCTTGATGTGGGGTTTCATGGGGTGAACTCAAGGTATCAATGGGTAGTTTCAGTGATGATGATGAAGAAGGAGAATATCAATTTTTCGATGCCCCAGATAGCATTTCCCAGATATCTGATATCTGCAGCCGGATTCCCAAATCTATTGACAATGATGCCAGCTACCAGTACGATATGTGGGTTAGAACTCCCAGAAGTGTTGGAGAGCGGCGTAGGAAATTCCTTAGTCGGATGAGCTTAAGTGTAGATGGAATGTCTGGAGAAGATCCAGCAGATTTATGCAGAAGCTCCGAATTTGATTTCTCTACTGGAGAGATTGAAAGAATAATGGAGAGTAGTGGAGCCGTTTTACGGTCTTCAATTTTTAAGGACGAATTATCATCTTACCAGTCTGGATTGTGTGGGGAAGCTTTGGGTTCATCTGAAAATTTGGGTTCAAATGGGCATTATTTATGTAGAAGTGGGAATGTTGATAGTGGAGTAGGATGCAGTGTACATGCTGAGGCAGAGAATGGCCAGCAAAGTAATAACAGAGCTGTCAGATTGGAACGACTGCTAGTGTCTCGCGAGCTTGACAACTCTCCATGTATGTCCCCCGTGATTGGGAAACTTGGACAAGGAGGACTGCATAAAAATGGAGACTCTCCGGGGAAACTGAATGGAGTTAAGAGTCGGTTATTAAGTAGGCTACGGTCATTTACATGCGTCGCAAATGGCGAAGGGAGAAGTCATGATTCGACGGATAACAGTTCTGACCTTGTTCAGAGGTCTAGAACTCAGAGGGTTAAGGTTCGCCATTGTAGGAAGCAGCTAAAGGAACTCTCTGCTCTTTTCATGGGGCAGGATATCCAGGCTCACGAGGGTTCAATTTTAACTATGAAATTCAGTTTTGATGGGCAGTACCTAGCTAGTGCTGGTGAAGATAAGATTGTGCGGGTGTGGAAAGTGGTTGAAGATGAGAGATCCAATGAAATTGATATTCCAGTGTTAGATCCTTCATGTATGTATTTCACAGTGAATCATCTTTCTCAACTGGCTCCTCTGGCGACAGAGAAAGACAGAACTAATAAGTTGAAGGGCCTTAAGAAAACAACAGACTCGGCCTGTGTCATTTTCCCCCCAAAGGTCTTCCGAATTCTGGAAAAACCACTGCATGTGTTCCTAGGGCATACTGGGGAGATATTGGATCTTTCATGGTCAAAGAATAATGTAAGCTTATTAGAATGTCTTTGATTAACAATTTTCTGAATAATTCTGGAAGAAATCTCATTTCTTAGTATGTATTGTTCCAGCAGTATTTGCTCTCATCATCAACTGACAAAACTGTTCGTCTGTGGCAAGTTGGACATGATCTGTGCCTCAGAGTTTTTTCACATAGTAATTACGGTATGAGCGGACTCCACTCTAGTATACTTTTGTGACTCAGCGTGTGTTAATTGTGATAAACCGTTCTATTACATGTCTGTAGTGTTTGAGTTTCATGCTGCATTATTCTCTTTGGTTTTGCAGTGACTTGCATACAGTTTAACCCCGTTAATGATGAATACTTCGTCAGTGGATCAATAGACGGGAAAGTTCGAATTTGGGCCGTAAACTGCTGTCAAGTATTGGATTGGACTGATATCAGAGACATAGTGACTGCTGTTTCCTATCGTCCTGATGGAAAGGTTTACAATTTTCCTTTTTTAGTCATTGCACTTCTGTAAAGATCAGAAATTTGAGCAACGTATTGAACATTATCTGCTTCGCATAGGGTGGGATTATTGGCTCTATGGCAGGCACTTGCCGTTTTTTCAGTGTAGAAGGTAATGGTCTCTCTTATCTTTGTGGTATTTGTTAGTTGTTGTATATCTCGCAGAGTCAGATTTTTATTTTATGGCACTGCAATTCTCTGTGGCAAGTCGTTGCTCTTGTTTAGATGGAATGTGGCAGTTGATTGGCCTTCAGATTTGGTTTTAGGAAATGATAACGTTTTGCTAGTTATTGGTAATTGCTTATTCTCTTGTTTTGTTTCTCGTATCTTTTCCTGTGCGGTGACAGCGGTTGCGCTTACCATCAGACTTCTTGGTGTATTGATTTCCTGGACATGTTCCAGCCTTTTGCTTGGATGGTCTTACTTGAGCCATCTTTTATTAGTTATTCTTCATAAATCATCTTTTATTAGTTATTCTTCATAAATCATTTGATAAATGTAAACGAAAGGCATATCTTCATGAGAGCACAATTACCTGAGTAGTGTTACTATTTTGTTGCTATCATGATCATTGTATCTTAGTGATGTGCTTATTTCTGGAGTATGTCAAATGTGATAGCAAAACAAGGAATGTCTAGGAATATTATGACTTGGTATTCTGGTCCATGCTTTTACTGCTAAGATGTGCAATGAGTTGAGACAAAGCTGTACTGTGACAGGTCACGAGATCCACTTAGAGGAGCAGATGTGCTTGGCCAATAAAAAGAAGTCAGTTTGCAAAAGGATTACTGGCTTTCAGGTAACAATATATCACCAAACCACAGTCTGTAGTTCTAATCATATTAATTTTCTTATTTACCTTGTGATGAGATGCCAATGTAATGTTTCTTCGCAGTTTCTGCCGCAAGACCCATCTAAAGTAATGGTTACTTCTGCTGACTCTCATGTCAGAATCCTAGATGGCATCAATGTGGTCGTCAAGTACAAAGGTTTGTTCCCTTTTCTTATTTCAGATAGTAACCCATTTGATGTCTGTTTGCCCTGTCATTTGAGTGCTTGTGCTTGCCTTATAACGGCAATGAAAATTGACCTGTGATTTTCTATGATTATGGGACATGCAGTATACTTATACTGTTTTTGACTTGGGTACTTGTTATGATCTCTCCATTCTAGTTTCTAGTTTTAGCTACTTGTAGCTCCTTATCCTCTGCTGTTGTCTAATTTACTGCTGCTCTGCACTCTAGGCCAGCGAAATGCAGGAAACCATCTCTCTGCCACTTTCACCTCAGATGGGAAGCATATTATCTCCGCATCTGAAGATTCTAATGTCTACGTATGGAACTGTGACATTCGCAAAGATGATTATGTTTCACAACCTAAAGTGGTGAGGTCATCTGAGTTCTTCTCCGGTGATGTCTCCATTGCAATACCTTGGTCCGGCTTGAAAACTGTAAATCCAGATAATGGATGGCACACTGGAGGAGGACTAAGTCAAGCTCCAAATAGCCTATTACCCTTCATGGCCTCTCCTTATCTTTCCTTGGGCCGTGAATTGTTCCTTGAGGCAATTCCAAAGGGATCAGCAACCTGGCCTGAAGAGAAGCTTCCCGTGTCAAGTCCTCGGTCCGTGTCTTCTCGGATGTGCAGATCTGAATACAAGCTTCTAAAAAATTCTTGCCAGAGTTCATCCAATTCTCATGTTTGGGGTTTAGTCATTGTCACGGCAGGCTATGATGGGCGAATAAGGTCATTCCATAATTATGGATTGCCTCTGCCACTTTGACAAGTAGTGATGTAAAGGGGTTTCTGGAACTTGAAGGTATATCCTCTTTTGGGATAATTTACATTGTGGAAGGCCTACTTGAGAACATAGCAATTTTTCCCCTAGGGCGTGCAGGGAAGGATTCAACAGTTCATGTTGCAATTTCTTACACAATGAGAATTGATGTTTGACTAGCCCCTCTATATTTAATAGCATGTCCAAAGATAGGTGGTTGGTTGTGTGCCGTGCTCTTGCCACTAATGGGTAAATATCCTCTGGCTTGATTCTGGAGATATCTTCTAATTCTAACTTACTGGAGATGGCATATATGCTGCAAATGGAAGGAATGTTTCCTGCACAAGTGGAGATAATACTTATAAAAATGTATCCTGTATTACCGAGGGACATTGTAGAGGAGCCTCTTTTTTTTGTTCTCTGCGTGAGAGTGGGAAAACGTGTGGTGGCTGAAATTCTGAGGAATTGTGGAGAACATTGTCTTTTATGGTAAGTTGGCTGACCAGAATGATTTGACTATTGTCCACCATCTGGTTCATTGAAGACGGGATAAACCACGTCACGGCTGCGAGAGGGCTAGGGTGGGCAGCTTGTTGGAGCATTGGTTTTTAGCTGCGTAATTGTACCTGAATCCGAGTTAGTACTAATGCGATAATGCTTTCAGGCAAGTGTGCTCTATCTCTACTGTAATAGCAGGCTCCTCTTTTCTGGTAAAGTTGGAATTAGAGGGGTATGCCAGTGACATTTGGGGTTACACTAACGTATAGGTGGCATTTATAATTTATAGCTTAAAATAGAGTTAGTAGTGTCAGAATCGATGATTCAACACATATGAAATCGACACACAGTCACTTTGTTAGTTATGTACAAAGTAGTTAGTTAGTGTATATGCTTTGTATATGCAGTGAGCTAAGTTCTCTCCTACAAAGTCAAAAATTAAAATAACACCAACTGAACCTTGTGTTAAGGTTCATCAATTTTTGGTATCCAAATATTATCGTTGAAGAATTTACCTGCTTATTTTTTTTTTCCAGTACTTGGGTGAATATTAACAGGCTATCGTGTATGATGTAATTAATAATTGAGATTTCTTGCCAACTAGCCTGTATCATGGGACTAATAATTGAATGCATATTCCAGAAATAGTCTATAAAAGTATTTAGCCAACTTGCTAGGATTGAGTCCATGAATATCTAAAGCACTAGTTAGAGCTAGTTAAGTTGGTGAGAACCATTGGTAAAGCACTTGGCAGAATTGTGAGCATGCGAATGATGGCAATAGTGACAGGAAGAATGCCTTGGCTTCTAGGCTTGCAAAGGGATTTTTTGTTTAAACATTTGCGTTTGAACTCGCGATACTACATTTTGAATGGTCTAATTTTCTTTTAGACATAGCGGCGTATATTTGATTAAATTATCGACCTAACTCTCCTTGTTATACAAAAGACACGTGTAAAAAAAAACTTTTATTATTCAGTGATTTGTATATACCAAAAATAACTAGTCCACTAAAAACATACATAAGAAGTTGTGAGATGTTTTGTTTATTTAAGTTTACCTAATAATCTTGTCGCTGGATGGCATTAAAATGAACATGAGTGCTCAGAGTATAGACTTAACCAAAGATCTCGAGTACGAGCTTCAAGAATATATATTTTTTTGGCTATGAAGCACTCCGATACGTGCACCAAACAGGTAACCCAAAGAAAAGGTGTTATATACTTCAAACAGGTAACCCAAAGAAAAGGTGTCAAGAGTATATAACGATGCAAAACTAATTAAAGGGGCATGTGAGGCTATTATGTAATAACAATCCTTTAGAAATCCAAGTGTATAATGTAATTAGTAAGAAGAAATCAAATGCAAGATCTTATAAATAATCAATTGAAATTAACTGCCCAGATTAATCATTCTGAAAAAACCTTAAGTCATACATAAGCAAGATACTAGAAAATACACTAACAACATTCGAATAAACAAAAAGGCGTCACTGGTTAGAGCATCTCTACAAGAGGGTGAGATATTTTTCTCGTCTTTTATCCTTTCCTTTGGTCATTGATCTTTTTGTTATTCTCTTCCGCTTGCTTTTGTGGGACTAAAATCCCCTGTTTGTCGAATTTGTGGACTAAAGATTATACCCCGGAAGTGAAATCAATGACAATGATAATAAGCAGCTTACGCAGTAGAGTCAGATGTAGCCAATGAGCCAATAAAAAACAAGACCACCGATGAGCCAGTTACTTTTTTTTTATTGAGAAATTATCAATTATGTCAGTCCATGGGTAAGTTGGTACAAAAATAAGCTAATTCATAAACTATCACTAATATTAGCCAATTAACGATTTGTAGCCAAAAAATATATTAATTTTTTGCTTTCTCTTGTTCGACATCTTAAGGAGTTTAAATCTTAGTTTTGAAATATTTTGGTAGAGTTTTGAGGTGGTTGAATTGAAAATACGAATAGAAAATGAACATGAAAAAAGATGATGTGTGTCACACTATGTGTCGCATATGCATCATATTTGTATCAAATGTATATTACATATATATCCCTGTATGCATATGAGTGAGATACATGTGTCGCAGAAGAGTTTTTTTAATTTGATTTTAACTACGAAATTTGATACCAAATCAGTCCAAATCACCCCCATTCTTTCTCAAATTTTGTATATTAACTCATTCATATGTTTTCAATGAATTTCAACTATATCCATTGAAAAAGTCCCCTTTTGTTTAGATTTTTGAAATCGTGTATTTATTTTTTTTTTATTTTTTTTTTTGTATTTCATCACCTTATTTGTTATCTCATCTATAAAATGTTATGGAAGAAGATTTTTGCATGTTATTCACAGAGAGAAAGAATCCTTATTTATTTGGATTTTTAATTTTTGTATGTGTTTGGCGTAAAAATTGCACGGGGCGCCATATTTGGTCGCCTCTATTTAACCTATACCATTTAATTTTTTTTAAACTTGTATCCACTTTCAGCATAATCGTTGCGTAACTTCCTTGGGATATTGTAAAGGTCAGTTTTGCGGTGCACTTTGCGACCGCAGAACGTGAATGCGGATCGTATTTCTGCCACAAACTGAACCGGTATGTCCAGTTTTGGAGAAGCATTTCGCGATCCATTATGCGGACCGCATGTCGACTTTGCGATTGCAGATCCAACTCGGGACTTCAATTTTTTATATTTTAAATCCGACCCTCTATCAATATATTCGGTGTTATGGCTCATTTTGAGCATATTTCCTGATGCTTGTAGAGAGAGGGGGGAGCGGGGGTCTTAGAGAGGGAAAGTGCTTCCCATCAATATTTCTCCATGAAATCTTGCTAAATCATTGAAGATAACCAAGTGAAGGCACCTAAATCTTCATTCCAAGAGTCAAGATTTCATCACCTCAACTTTTATTTCTACACTCAACTATAAGGGGTCATTAGTGTGGTAATTCATGGGCATAAGAATAGATTCCTTGCATGCATATCAAACCTTAGGGTATTGGGAGGAAGTAAGCTAAAAAGAAAGCAAAGGGGTATATAATGATAGAAATTTCTCTCAAAAAGGGCCTAAAATCACAATGTACCTTTAGTGTTCGATAATATGCTCGAAACAAGCTAGAATCTCAATCTCGTCTCTAATCATCGATTCAATTTGTAATTCTTACACAATAGATCGAAGTGCTAAGAGTTCCGAAATTTTGTAAAGAGTAAGGAAAGTTATATTAAGGTATGTATGGCTAAAACCCTCTTTTATTAGAAATTGAGCTCCGTTGTCGTTTACGCAAATGTGGTAAGACTAGAATTTGTTGACGTACCGATTGTTGTTTCACATGAATTGATTTGTAATTATATATATCTACATGAAGGATGTGCTTCAACGTGTTTAATAAACTATTCTTGATATTTAAAGATGTATGAAGAATTCAAATCATGTGTTGACATGCCTGGGATATAAGCCAAGAATAAAACTAAGATTGATATACTAACTATGTGAAATCTTACTTATGTTTGCAACTTGAATTGCCTTCGTATGTGCCCGAGATCACAAATTGCAGGATGGACATTGAAAATAAAAAAGATGTGATGATTGAGGCCCTAAGTGCCAATGAATGGATATAATATATGTGAAATAAAGATTTAAGTGAGATGATTGAGGAGGAAGGAACAACGTCTAGGTAAGGCGGCCTAGTCGATCGGGCCGTAATCGGACACCATGCCGCACACATGGTGGTGATGTACTAATATTGAATCCCAGAAAAGGAAAATGAAATGGTGATTGAGATATATGCCTCAAATAAGGCAACCTAGCCGATCGGGTTGTGATCGAACTCCGCTCAAGATTGCGGTGGTATTGAGGATAGTGATGAACATATGAAAGAAACTCCCCAAACTAAGTTATGGAAATTATGTGAAAGATTACATGGCTCGTTTATTTGATGATGTGGTGTTTGGTTAAACCTTGATTTATTCTTGTGATTTACTTGTTTTTGCTTGACAGTTCTTTCTAGTAAAATGATGTTTGGTTTTACATATTAGTACTATTCTATGGTACTAACATCCCTTTTGCCGGGGGCACTATATTTTTAAATGAATGTAGGTGGCTTCATAGCGGATAGTGCCAATCGTGCGTAGGGGAGCATCTTTCCTCTCAAGATCTTGGTGAGCCCCTTTCTCCTTCAAGGGGCTATATTGCACATCTTTTATTATGGACTCTCACTTTTGAGGTATAGCCAGGGTCTTATCGCTGGCATTGTTATACTTATCTTTTATATTCCTAGAGGATCCATAGACAGATATGTGGAGTATGTGCGGGTGTTGAATGGGTCCGCAAACTATGTTGTAATTCTAAACTTATGTGATCTATGAACTGTAACCCTGTGGAAACCTTGGAAACTAACTCATCTATAGTTTAATGTTGTACTATAAAATGAACTAATAATTTGAATATACTGTCTTTTCTTGTCTAAACAATGAAAGCATGATTTTCCTTATTTGTATTGAGTTGGTTAGGAAGTGTCTGATATGGCTTGCTCTGTTGGGTTCACTCGATTGGGCGCCAGTCGCGCCCCCCGAGGTTGGGGCGTGACAAATTTGGTATCATTTGTCATGCCCTAAAATACGAGGAGCGCGACCGGCGCTCAACCGAGTAAACTCCACTGAGCAAGCCTGTTATGTCTCATTCTACCCAAAATAATTCATGAATAAATAGGAGATGAACTCCATTAATCATACTTAGTAAGTATTTCATTAACAACTTTCATTTTATTTCTATTAATAACTTAAATCATAATTATCAAAATATTACAAGTTTTTATAAATCTTTGCCAAATATTAATATTTCTACTTTAATTCCAATACCTGACACTACCCACAACCTGTCTACGGAGCCTCTAAACATGACTGAAGAGTAATGTACTATGAAAATGCCGGTAACAAGGCTGCGGCTATACCTCAAATATAAAGTACATGATAAACAGATGAAGCAGGACCCTAAAATGGAGTGGGACTCACCAAATCAGCTAAAAGGATGATGCGGCACTAGCTGCGACCAATGTTGCCTGCTATAGAAACACCTACATCCATGTAAAGACGTAGCTCCCCCGGCAAAAGGGACGTCAGTGCCATCGAATAGCACTAATTTGTATAACTAAATACCATCTCGTTATAAAGAACTTTCATTCAATAATAAGGAAATCACAAATACAACTCAAACACTTTAAATGATCACAACATTATCAAATAAAATAATCATGCAATTTTCACATCATTTTCTCATAGCTTTTAGTTTGGGGCATTTCATACTGTTCAACATTATTCACAATACCACCATTATCTTGAGTGAAGTCCGATCTAGACCCGATCGGCTAGGTTTACTCATTTGAGACATATATTTCAATCACAATCTCATTTTTTCTTTTTTCCAGAATTCATTCACAATACCACCGCTATCTAGATCAGAGTCCGATCTCGACCCTATTGGCTAGGCCGCCTTGCCAAGGCATTGTTCCCTTCTCATTAATCATTTTGTTTCACATGTATCATTTTATAGGCACTTGGGGCCACAACTTATCACATCATTCTTGGCACTAGGCCGCATTTTACATCGTTCCCTATTTCAATATTAGCTTTCCCATTTGGGACAGTAGGTGCACACAAGAGCAAATAGAAATTGTAAGCATAGATGAGACTTCACATAGATAGCATAATATATGCAGCTTCAATATCAATTTAAGGTCTAAGCATTTCAATACATGATTCATATTCTTTGCACATTTTTAAGTTATCAAGAATATCACATTGATCATATTGGAATACATCTTTCATAATTATAAGGTAGCAACCCCAAATTCATGCGGAACAATAATAAATTTAACAATTCAACTTTAATCTTACCGTATTCACAAAAACACCGATGAAGCTCAATTTTATGGAGTTTTCGCCATACATACCTCGTTTAAGTTTCCTTAAGTTACTACGACGTTCCAAAAATTCTAGTAATTCAATCTTTTAGATGAAGAACATGTGATAACCTTCTGAAACCGGGTTTGCGATCGTAGAATGGGTATGCTCGCCGCAAATGCATCGCAAAACTCGGTGCCCAAATCTAGGTATATTGGTCCAATTTACGACCAGATTTGCGATCGTAGATTGGTTATGCGGACCGCATAATGGTTTTTGCGATCGCATATCTGACACAGGATCGCATTTTTCCAGCCTTTGGTACTTTGATCATAACTTTGTGTAGGAATGTCCAAATGACAAACGGTTTGAAGCGTTGAAAACTACACTTAAAGACATTTTACATGATAGGTTGTTTACACATAAAACCTTATACATATTTAGATATACTCTTTCAAAGTGAGGACTTGTGAAAAGTGAGCTCAATTTCTAAAAAGACAGGGTTTTAGCCATACATTCCTTGTTAAACTTTCCTTAAGCTACTACGACGTTTTGGAAATTCTAGCAATCCCAGTATACTTTGAGACATAAAAAATTTGAATCATAAATTAGAAATGTATTCATGGTTTCAGCTCATTTGAGCATTTTATCAAATACTAGATGAGCATCTTAATTTCAAATCTCTTTTTCAAGGTTTCCTTCATTCCCCAACCCAATCTTTACTTATTTATGTTCAAAAATCTTTCCAAAAACCTAATTTGTACATGCATGTATACATAATGATATTACACACAAGAATCATACCTCAACAATCTCATCTTGTACCCAAAACTCAGAATTAAGGTCTAATGTATAGTGTTTTACCTCTTAGATGAACTTGTGATTGAGTTCTTTGATTCTTGAAGATTGATGAAAGATTGGATGGTTTGAATGTTGGGTCCTCCTTCTCTCTCTAAAATGCTCTCACCTCTCTCTTAAAATCTCATGAAACCACCCCAAAATGAACCCCACGCCTATATACTAAAATGGGGTCGAGTTATGAAAATAGGAAGATTAACCCTCCGAATTCGTGTCTATGGTCGCATAATGGACCGAAGAATGGGTATGCTGGCTACAAATGCGTTGCAAAACTCGATGCCCAAAACTGGGCTACACTAGTCCAATTAGCGACCAAATTTGTGATCGCAGATCGGTTATATGGACAGCATAATGGTTTTGCGATCGCATATCTTACACAGGATCGCATTTTTTCAGCCTTTGGTAATTTGATCATAACTTTGTGTAGGAATGTCAAAGTGACGAATGGTTTGAAGCGTTGAAACTAGACTCGAAGAACTTTCATTTTATAGCTTGCTAATCACATAAAGCCATATATGCATATAGATGTGGTCGTCTAAATTGGGGATTATGTGAACTCATTTGGAATTTGAGCCTATTATGAAATATTTTCCAATTTGACTTGGACTTAGGCCCCCCATTAGACCACACATTACACGTTATAAGGCTTATACACCTATTTAACAAATCCAATTGATCCCCACCATGTTAATAGCATATAAAATAGTATAATTGGCCTATGTGGCATTACAAAATCCTAGATTGCTTAGGCAAAATTTTCCCAAGGCCTTTAATTCTCCCCTCCCAGGATCATTCGTCCTCGAATGAGGAGTTGAGTCCGACTTAAACGCTTAATATGACAAATCTCTTTTCTCACCTACCTCAAGTCCTTAAATTTTGACTAACTCCTAAATTTTTTAGAAATGTTGGCAAAGTCTCATTTGTAACTAGACCTATCCACCTGCCAAAGAACCACCAAAACCATCCTTAAAACACATCCATGAGTCGACAAAGCACCACAACGCTTATATCAATAACATTAACTCAGCATTACAAGCACCACATTATCATAACGACACATGAACATGGGCTGCACATTTTTTATCATATCACCTATAAGCTACCTTTCAAGTCAAAGCTTATTGATACACAATCAAGCGAAAATGTTTTCCTTCCACGTCACTTTCGGCCTTCAAGGTGGCGCCATCGACACGTATGCTTTGCCATAACATATTAACGGAAGCAATCCCAAGCCTTAAACTTATCTAACAACGATGACAGCTAGACACCTCGCATAAGCTAACTATCTATCAACATTCACCTTCAATAATTTACACCAGGATGATACACAAATGATCTCCTCCTACCTTCTTATACATAGACATGTGAATACACAAAATACATGGAGAACAACGATGGGGAAACATCATACTCCTAGTGCGACCTAATGGGAAATGCGCTTACATACCCTTAATTATCAATTCACATAACATCTACAGGGGAGAATTTTGAGAATAACCGTTTAACCCTCCTGAATTCTAAATCTCTACTTGAATACCCATGCTAAACCTTTGATGACCTTCGACGATTACTCTAAGATGTACTATCATAAACTGGCCATAAAACTACCTATCGAATATATGTGATCACACGGGGATGACCCCCATTTGACATGTTTGGACCTTCAATACCTAATAAATTTAATGCAATGAGTAACACAAAGTTCAAGATTGGGTTTGAGTTATCCAGGAATTCATTAATGCGCTGAGCATAGTACTTTATGAGGTTATATGATAAGGGACATGAGAATTACAACTAACAATGCTGACATGGTTAATCACTATGACGGCATCAATTATTAGACACATGAGGCATAAGGGTAAGTGGTACATTGGCAATAGGAATCATTAAGGAGGAATATCCAGGTACATGACCCAATCGTCTCCTAGAGTGTAGGGAAAATCAATTTGTCCAAAATGAGAATACTTTGGCATCTTGAATACGTTATAGGATTCAAAATACATAAAGTTGAATTACACTCCTGACATTAGCTGACACGAGGAATCTATGCCATAAGCCCATGAGGATGAAAATGAAGTTAAACACTTATGAGATTATCATAATTCAAACATATTAACCCTCCCTGACAATTGACCCTATATAAGAGAAGTAAAGATACGACAACTTGCCTTCCAAATCAATATGCTCATGATATGTGCAAAAATCTGAAGGCATCTAATCCTAACTTTCATGAGTAAAATCACATATCTAGGACATCTAAATATTGGGACGAAATCATATATTGGTTAGAGGCGTTCTAATGGTTAACATGAGTACATCCTTATTGAAAAGTCCTCACAAACATGGTCTTAGTAAGATGTGAGTCACAAAAAATTGTGTGTACCTACTCCTTGAAGGAGATGTATAGTTCGTGAATCCACTCTATCACAAATTCTCTTATTTACATCCTCTTGTGGAATTAAGTTCTATAGATACGTCCTTGAATGGAAATATGTTTCTAGGATTAATACTTCTTTCTTTCCTAAATTCCCAACATGGGACTGCATCCGATGAATTTGTTACAAAATCTTTTTATTTAAATGGACAATATCTACTCGCTTGTGCATGTACATGCACCATCATAAAGTTTATCTATGTGGTGACAAGTTCCATTTAATGCATCCCAGTGTTGCAATCCTTCTCGAGTCACTCTTTTGGTTGAATAATTACTCTAATCTCTTGCGAGTATCATCATGAAAGCTTCTCGCTATCTAGTTACATAAGATCATACCTTAACACCTATCACATGAGTGTATGTCAATCGAAATGGTCACTATGGGCATAAAGTCTCTCTAAAAATTGAGATCCTCACATCCCGTCATAGGAAGATCTTGTGTTGCCACCTTAGTATAACCTTCGTGTCCATTTGGGACATCCCGCGGTAAGAAGCTCACTTTGTCCTAGTATCGTGGTTTCCCGTGGCATGGTAGTGTATTGTAGTTGGGAGTTAATATAGCAAAAGTATGTCCAGCTTATAACAAATGTTTATTTTCTCCTTACACCTCCACAACATGTGTTACTTGTGTTCTTTAGTTAGTGAATTCATTGTGCTAGTTTCCAAAAACTTGTTCAATAACTATGAAATAACGTGTCCTTCTATGTGTCATTGTAACACTTCATTTCACTTAAGAATCCTTAATAGGTTCTCCGTCAAGAGCAAATTTACCTTTGGGGGTTATCATAGCATCATGATTGCTTCTCATGTTTTCCTGTGGTTTATTAGTATCTGGGTACTTCTCAAGTCAAAATACATGGAAGACTCATTATGAACATTTGAAACCTTCCATGATTATTGTACACTATCTCATTGGGTTCCTACCTCATTTCTAGTTCATCAAGGGTTGATAGCATGCCGCAATTGCTGAGATTGAATGATCTCCTTTCGATAATGGATTATCAATACATGTGCTAGTCCAACAATCTGCTTACTGGTTTAGCTCTCGCCTTTTGGTTTTGGGTTGACAAAGGAATAGCACACCGAGTAACACATTCGTATGTCAAAGCCTTTCTCTCAGTCAAGTCTTATAGCATCTCCCAACGTGGTTTGTAATAGCTGGTTGTGTAGAAGTGTGTTGTAATGCTTCATTATGAAGTAGAGTTGCTAAACATGATTGGATTTTTTGAATTCTGGAGCTATGCATCACGTGTTACAAAGATCTTCTTTAAAAAATATAGTTTCTTGTAATCGCTTTATATTACCACCATTCCTAGTGGTTACAGTGTAAAGGTTACTCCCATAAAGCTCTCTCACTTTCGTCTAATTTGTCTTACATCATGTGTTGTTTACCCGTAATCTTCAATGCGATACTATCTCAATGTCTCGGCTAATTATCCAACTATATGATCTAATTTAACCCCACTTTTATGTACTCTACAAGCGCTCTGAGAGTGGGCAAAATTTCCCTTTTTCTACAGACTTCTAATGTCTTCAACTCTGTTTAAGCTTGTCGATTCCAAGCGGTGCTTTTAGTTGTGTTGCCTCTATTTTCATCTGGTAACTCTCCTCGTGAATCTAATTTTATGCCTTATGGCGTCAAGGGTCGGGGTATGTCCCTTTTGTTTGAATAACAAGATATTAGTCGCACTCCTTATGAGATTTTCTCCTACATAATCATCTACCTGCTCTACTTGTCCATGTGACTAGGTAACCCAGATTACTTTTCATCGATAAATGCATTAAGACATCTCATTCTTTCAAACTTATCTATGTGGGCACTTTGAGGCCTTGTTTTATACCAACTCATAATGGTTTTAAGTACTTTATTGCCATTATTGACGATTTTCTTGGACTACGAGGGCTTGTCTCTTGGGTTTCAAAAAGTAATGATTTTCCTTAAAGTTCAAGATTAAATTGCCATTATTTCAAACCAAAGTGTATCAATCAATTCGATTTCTTTCTATTTTTAAGTACACCAAACGCTTCACGCTCCTTGGGATTATTATAACAGTGAGAACCCCATTTCACTAATTGCCAGGGAGGGCATAAGCATGTCTTACTCAAAATCGATAGATAGGTTGGTAGAGAGGTGGAAATTGACCCCTCTGAGCTTGCGCATTCACTTACTTGACTAAGGTTCATACAAGATCGGATTGGAACCCTTTTCAAAAGTCTTATATAGGTCGGATTGGATGGGTTACGTGGCCTTCTGCTCACTCGACTTCTAGAATCATTGACTATGTCATTGTCATATGCGGGGAGTTCTGCTAACATTTATATTTCACCTCCCTGGGCAAATAGGAGTGTTATTTGTCTTTCTCCCCGAAGCATCATGTTAACCATTAGAACCCCTCTAACCAATACATGATTTCATTCTAATATTTAGATGTCCTAGCTATGTGGTTTTACTCATGAAGGGTTGAGATTAGATGCCGTTAGATTTTTGCACATATCATGAGCATATTGATTTGGAAGACAAGTTGTCGTATCTTTAGTTCTCTCATATAGGGTCAATTGTCAGGGAGGATTAAGCTGTTTGAATTGTGATAATCTCATAAGTGTTTAGCTTCATTTTCATCCTCATGGGATTATGACATAGATTCCTTGTGTTAGCTAACGCCAGGAGTGTAATTCAACTTCATATATTTTGAATCCCATATCGCATTCAAGGTGCCAGAGTATTCTCATTTTTTAATAAACTGATTTTCTCTACACTTTAGGAGACGACTAGGTTATGTACTTGAATATTCCTTCTTAATGATTCCTATTGCCGATGTACTAGTTACCCATAACCCTCATTTGTCTAATAACTGACGTCGTCATAATGATTAACCATGTCAGTATTGTTAGTAGTAATTATTGTGTATCTTAGCATATAACCTCGTGAAATACTTTGCTCAGCTCATTAATGGATTCTTGAATAATCCCATCTTGATATTGAATTTCGTTATTCCTCATTGTATTAAATCTATTGGGTTTGAAGGTTCAAACATGTCAAAGAGGAAGCATCCCTGTATTATCACATATATATTTGATAGGCAATTTTATGGTCAGTTTATGATAGCACACCTTAGATTAATTGTGAAAGGTTATCTAGGGGTTAGTGTGAGTGTTCGCCTAGAGATTTAGAGTTTTGGAGGGTGAACAGGTTATTCTCTAAACCTCAGGAGGCGCAACCGACACCCAATCAAGTGAATCCAACTAAGCAAGCCTTATCAGACACTTCCTACCCAACTCAATACGAATAAGGAAAATCATGCTTTCATTGTTTAGACAAGAAAAGACAGTGTGTTCAATATTTTTAGTTCATTTTATAGTACAACATTAAACTGTAGATAAGTTACTTTCCAAGGTTCCCATAGGGTTACAATTCATAGACCACATAAGTTTAGAATTACAACATAGTTTGCGGACCCATTCAACACCCGCACATACCCCATATATCTATCTATGGAGCCTCTAGGGATACAAAAGATAAGTATAAGAATGTTGGCGATAAGGCCCCGCCTATACCTCAAATGTGAGAGTCCACAATAAAAGATGTGTAATATAGCTCCTTGAAGGAGAAAGGGGCTTACTAAGATCTTGAGAAGAAGGGTGCTCCGCTACGCACGATCGGCACTATGCGCTATAGAGCAACCTACATACATTTAAAAATGTATTGCCCCCAGCAAAAGGGACGTTAGTACCATAGAATGGTACTAGTATGTATAACCAAACACAATTTTACTAGAAAGAACTATAAAGCAAGAACAAGTAAATCACAAGAATAAATCAAGGTTTAACCAAACACCACATCATCAAAAAATGAACCATATAATCTTTCACATAATTTTCATAACTTAGTTTGGGGCATTTCTTTCATATGTTCACACTATTCTCAATACTACCATTATCTTGAGCGGAGTCCGATCATAACCCGATTGGCTAGGTTGCCTTATTTGAGGCATATATCTCAATCACCATTTCATTTCCCTTTTCGGGGATTCAATAATAGCACATCACCACCATGTGTGGGTATGGTTTCCGATCACAGCCCGCGCCCCGATCGGCTATGCCGCCTTACCTAGGCGTTGTTCCTTCCTCATCAATCATCTCACTTGAATCTTTATTTCATATATATCATATCCATTCATTGGCACTTAGGGCCTCAATTATCACATCTTTTCTATTTTCAATGTCCATCTTGCAATTTGTGATCTTGGGCATATACAAAGGCAATTCAAGTTGCAAACATAAGTAATATTTCACATAGTTAGCATGTCAATCTTAGTTTTATTCTTGGCTTATAGCTCAGGCATGTCAACGCATGATTTGAATTCTTCACACATCTTTAAATATCAAGGATAGTTTATTAAACACGTTGAAGCACATCCTTCATGTAGATATATATAATTACAAAATCAATTCATGTGAAACAACAATCGGTACATCAAACAAATTTTAGTCTTACCACATTTGCGTAAACGCTAACGGAGCTCAATTTCTAATAAAAGGATGTTTTAGACATAAATACCTCAATATAGCTTTCCTTACTCTTTACAAAATTCCGGCACTCTTAGCATTTCGATCTATTGTGTAAGAATTATAAATTGAATCGAGAATTAGAGACGAGATTGAGATTCTAGCTTGTTTCGAGCATATTATCAAACACTAAAGATGTATTGTGATTTTAGGCCCTTTTTGAGAGACATTTCTATCATTATATACCCTATTTGCTTTATTTTTAGCTTACTTCTTCCCAATACCCTAAGGTTTGATGTGGATGCAACGAATCATTCTTATGCCCATGATTTACCACACTAATGACCCCTTATAGCTGAGTGTGGAAATAAGAGCTGGGTTGATGAAGTCTTACCTCTTGGGATGAAGATTTAGGTTCCTTCACTTGGTTATCTTCAATGATTTAGCAAGGTTTTATGGAGAAATGCTGATGGGAAGCATTTTCCCTCTCTGAGACCCCCCCCCCCCCTCTCTAAAAGCATTAGGAAATATACTCAACATGAGCCATAATACTGAATATATCGATGGGGGTCGGGTTTAAAATTTAGAAAATTGAAGCGCCGAGTCGGATCTGCGATCGTAAAGTCGACATGCGATCCGCATAATGGACCGTAAAATACTTCTCCAAAACTGGACACACTGGTTGAGTTTGCGGCAGAAATGTTGTCCACATTCACGTTTTACGGTCGCAAAGTGCACCGCAAAACTGACCTTCACAAAATTCCAAGGAAGTTATGCGACGATTATGCGGTCCGCATAGTAGAGTCCTTCTTATCGGTATAGTCGACCATATATATAAGTTGGAGGCTATTCGGAAATTTAGGAATCTCAACCTTCTTTGATACTCTAGATCGTGCAGTAGAGCTCAAGATAGGGAGCTAATTTTCAGTCTATGTCTTAATCTGAAGATGAGTAATTCATGATTTTGGAAGCAGAAAGGAGGGGATGCCCCCACCATTGAATAAGAGGGAGATCGCCCAAGCGTTTGTTAGGAGAATGTATCGAGCCATGGAGGGATTGTTAGAACTTATTTCTAAATGGAGTACCCTTGTTCCTATTAATGTCTCTGCACCACCTGATCATGTTGTATACCAATATGTTACCTATGTATGTTAGAAATATGGAGTCGAGGAGTATCGATATAGCTATTGCCCTACCAATATAAAGTTATTAAGTGAGTCAAATCAAAATTTCTACTCATTGAATATGTACATCCATATTGAAGAATTCTCATAAACATGATCTTAACAAGGTATTGAATAACAAAACATTGCATGTACCTACTCTTTAAACGATACGTATTATTCGTGAATCCACTCTATCACAAATTTTCTTATTTACGCCCTTTTTGTGGAATTAATTTATATAATTATGTCCTTGAATTGGGTCATTACTCTATGATTAATACTTCTCACTTGCTTTTCCTAAATTCTCAACAGGGGCTATTCCTGATGAATTCCTTATAGAAACTTTTTATTTAAATAGATAAAATCTACTCGTTTGTGCCTATACATGTACCGTCGTAAAGTTTACCTATTTGGTGTCAAGTTCCATGTAAAATATCCTAGTGTTGCGATCCTTTTCGAGTCACTCTTTTTCTCATTGGTGTATATGGCTTCTACGATTTGAAGAGTAACTCTACCCTCTGGTGAGTATCATCATGAAACCTTTTCACTGTGTAGTAACATGAAAGCATATCCCACCTCTTATCATAGGAAGATATTTTGTTTTCCAATCTCAATATGACTTTTATGTCCACGAAGATCATTCCTTAGTAAGATGCTCACTTTGTTCCTAGTATTGTGGTTGCCCGTGACATGGTTGTGCATTACAGTCTACCAATTGATATGGCAGAAACATATTCAATTTATGTCAAATATTTATTTTTTCTTTACACCTCTACAACATGTGATAACTATGTTCCTTAGTTAGTGATTCATTGTACTAGTTTCCCTAGACTTGTTCAATAACCATGAGAGAACATATCCTTCTATGTATCATTGTAACACTTCTTTTCTCGTAGGGACGCTTACTAGGCTCTCCGTCAAGAGCAAGCGTACATTTGGGGGTTATCATGGTACAACTCTTGTTTCTCCTGTTTTGTCTTTCATTAGCATCTGGGTATTTCTCAAGTCAAAATCCATGGAGAACTCATTATGCACATTTGCAAACCTTTCATAATTATTTTATACTATCTCATTGAGTTCCCACCTCACTTCAAGTTCATTTAGGGTTGATAGCATGCCATAATTGCTGAGATTGAATGATCCCTTTTCGATAATGGATTATCTACACATGTGCTAGTCCAAAGATCTGCTTATCAGTCTAACTCCCGCCTTTTGGTTTTGGGTTGACCAAGAAGCAATACACCTAGTAACACATTCATATGTCAAAGCCTTTCTCTCAGTCAAGTCTATAGCATCTCCCAATGTGGCATCAACTGAAAGGATGATGCAGCACCAGTTGCGACCAACGCTGCCTGCTATAGAAACACCTACATCCATTTAAAGACGTAACGCTCCCGAAAAATGGACGTTAGTGCCATCGAATAACACACCATCTGGTTAGAAAGGACTTTCATACAATAATAAAGAAATCACAAGTGCAACCCAAACACTTGAAATATCATGCAATTTTCACATCATTTTCCCGTAGCTTTTAGTTTGGAGCATTTCATACTGTTCAACATTGTTCACAATACCAACGCTATCTTGAGCGGAGTCCGATCTCGACCCGATCGGCTAGGTTACCTCATTTGAAACATATATTTCAATCACAATCTCATTTTTCCTTTTTCCGGAATTCATTCACAATATCACCGCTATCTCGAGCGGAGTCCGATCTCGGCCCGATCGGCTAGGCCGCCTTACCAAGGCATTGTTCGCTTCTCATTAATCATTTTGTTTCACATGTATCATTTCATAGGCACTTGGGGCCACAACTAATCACATCATTCTTGGTACTAGGCCGCATTTTACATCGTTCCCATTTTCAATATTAGTTTTTCCATTTGAGACAGTAGGTGCACACAAGAACAAATAGAAATTATAAGCATAGATAAGACTTCACATAGATAGCACAATACATGTAGCTTCATATCAATTTAAGGTCTAAGCATTTCAATACATGATTCATATTTCTTGCACATTTTCAAGTTATCAAGAATAGCACATTGATCATATTGGAATACATCTTTCACAAATATAAGGTAGCAACCCCAAATTTCTGTGGAACAATAATCAATTTAACAATTCAACTTTAATCTTAGTGTATTCATACAAACACCGACGAAGCTCAATTTCTAGAAGACGGAGTTTTAGCCATACATACCTCGTTTAAGCTTTCCTTAAGTTACTACGACGTTCCGGAAATTCTAGCAATTCCAATCTACTTGAGACATAACAAAATTGAACACAAATTAGGAAATTCATGGTTTCAGCTCATTTAAGCATTTTATCAAATACTAGCTGAGCATCTTGATTTCAAATCTCTTTTACAAGGTTTCCTTCATTCCCCAACCCAATCTTTACTTATTTATGTTCAACGATATTTCCACAAACCTAATTTGTACATGCATGTTATACATAATCGTATTACACCCAATAATCATACCTCAATACCTTATCTTATACCCCAAACTCGAAATTAAAGCCTAATTTATAGAATCTTACCTCTTAGATGAAGAACTTGTAATTGGATTCTTGATTCTTGAAGATTGATGAAAGGTTGGATGATTAAATGTTGGGTTCCTCCTCTCTCTAATATACTTAAGATCAATGCACCTATGTATGAACTTTCATAATTATATTAAAACTTCAGCACATACAAAATTTCGTATAATTCCAATATAGTACACCGATCCAACATAATATACTAGAGATTGAAGCACCGATGCTCCAATCTCTAATATATTATATTGGACATGATATTATACTAAAACCCCAAATATATTATACTTGAATATTTTTTCAAATTTTGAGAAGTGTTCCCGCTCAGATTTAACTCTACATGAAACATGGCTTAATTTCGATTACTTTTTGAAACTGTGGCTATTTTTGAATCTTGCAAATCGCCCCTATTTTCGAATCTTGCAAATCTGGCTATTTTTGAATTTCTCCCGAAAAGTGCGGCGGTCATGTATAAAGGGGCAGAAACACACAAGTCACTATCGGTAAAAACAATCTGTGGATATTTCAAATTCAGTAGCCCAATGCTATGTATGCCATTCTCTTCACCATAGCTTTCAATAAGACGAGGTGAAGGAAAAGCAAAATGCATACAATAAGTGACTTCTAATGTTTGACCTTGTAACAAGACTGTCAACAGACCACACATCTTATACAACTCTATCAAAGAAAAAATCAATGTCTCTTAACAATGTTACAGCTTATACCAGAGTAAATCCACTCTGTTGGAGCCAAAGGACTGCTATGACAGTTGCTGCATGATCCCAGTTCTGAGAAAATAGAAAAAGGAAAGAAGGATAAGTTGTCTAGGTGAAATAAGGTTGCAAAAGCACCGTGAACATGAGCAAAAAATATGAATTGCAATCACACTTTTGACATTCAAGTAACAACTTATCCGCGGGGGGGTTTGTGCGAGGGCGGGGGGGGGGGGGGGGATGGGGGGCGGGGGGAGATCCCTTAAGTAGGTCTCATTATCTAAAGAAAGTGTCAATATTTATGTAATTATATTTTCAGCACCAAAGATGTTGGTTTGAAACAGCGCAAACATTTAGCATCAAGAATGTTCCTGAGTCTTTGACTAGCCTTTATTCAGACAAGTTCTTTCTAAAACCAAAGCACTTAACTCTTCTACTAGCAGTCAAAGCAAACAGTCAAAAAGCAGTTCATCAACAGAATTATGATTTGGCCAAGATGACATTGGTTTGAGATACATAGAAATCTCCAAAGTCTTCTATCTAAGCAGCCGTACACACAATTCTTATTCAGTTCGGTCTCTAGATATTCCACCCGGAAACATTCTAGACATTGCAGTACTTTATAACTGACCAAATCCTCTCAAAGACAGGTATAATCTAACCAAGTATAGGCTATAGTTCAAAATTGAGACTTTAAATCCACAGGCAGAACCACTATCAGTCTTCTTCTCAGAGTAGCAATTCCAGTCAATCTTAGTTTCTCTAAATCAAAACACAAAGGGAACTAAAATCCCACTAAAAGGAGCAGTCTTGGCCACGCAGCGCAATGTTTCTGGTGAGTGAAGTAACAAACATGTACTTCATCTAAAAATAGATGTCCAGATCAAGTCATATCTAAACTAATAACTCCAATAGACCACTACGAACCATGTGTAGAAACTGCCTTTATAACTCGGCAGACTGCGTACTCTACAATGTTAAAATCTTGTGGGACAATATTAATAGCATAGCTCTTAAAGCGAAATCCGGAAGTAAATCTATCACCCTAATCTTAAAGAAGCTTTCTCTTCTTTTACCTACCCTCTATTGATGTTGGGCATACTTATATATGCTTCAATATATTACTTTGTTCACATTCTTACCGCTTTTTAGCTGTATTTGATGTTGAACATGCCCAACTCAGCTTGTTTATCGATCTTACACTAATTTTGGTGCTAATGGATGATATGGGTACATGGGAGATGGAATTTGGAGCAAGAACAAAAGAAACATAGACAAGGAAGAACTCAGTACCTAGGCCACCACTCGTGCCAATAGCACTCAACACTTGGGAATTTTCATAGAACAATTTAGGTGCCCATGCCCACTGGCCTATGGTGTCTGTAGCGCCCAAAACAGAATGAGCAAATTTTCCACCCAGCATTTCGTGGTACGTCACGTCACCCAAGGCATTCAAGCATAATCCCAATGCAAACAGGAAAGGTATTTTTGTCCTAGACTTTCCTCACAGATTACAAAAGGACTCTAACCTAGTTTTGAGGGGGATTCAACTTTTGGAGCAAGAGAGGACGGCTAGAGTAACTTGAGAACAAATTCAATCCTAAGCTCTTTTTCCCCTACTCTTTCTTTAATATTAAAGTTTCTTAGTTTTAGGGTGGTGGTGCTACATGATTGTTGATATTTGAAGCTTGAATTGATTTATCTTACTGGTTTATTTATTTAATACTGAGCTTCATTATTTGATTGTTTGGCCAACTATCTACGAATTATAATTAAACTCGAAAATGAGAATTCTAGATTGCAATAGGATTGAATAGAGCAAGTTCTTGAACCTGAACATCAGGGAACAAATTCGCGGTTACGATTTGAGTATACCTAATCATCTTGCTTGGTTATCATACATGAAGTATTAATGCATTTCTTGTTAATTCTAATTCTATAGGAATATCGACATTAGATTAACTTGAACAGGAGAGAGTAATAAACCAGATAAATTAATAAATCAATTTAAGTTGATAGTTCAACCAGATTGTTAACTGACCCACCCTTGAATACTTTGTCTTATTGAATTTTACAACATAAATTTGCTTGTTCGTTGCTTTTACTTGTTTGTTTTCTAGTTTCATACTAGTATTTTTAGTTACTCTATAAAACCAAAAGGTCATTCATCCATTTAGCAGAAAAGAACAATACTTATTCTCGAACTCAATCAATTGGTTATAACTTATATTCCTTTTACGAGGAACAATTTCCGAGTGAATGTTTTCCAATAGACCACCCCATCCTTATCCATCAAAAAATGTTAAAGGTATTTTCCATTGCCGAAATCCTATTAATCATCGATGATTCCAAGGTTAAAACTTGCATGGGAAACTTTAAGATATTGTTGTTAGCCAAAATTCCATCAACATATTTTTTGGTACTTTAAAAAAAACATGCAATATACAACCAATATAGAAGAATTACACTTACCTAAACTAAAATAAACAAAAAAATAACAGATATCACACAACCAAAACGCACATAATGTATTCAATAGTCATAAAGCAATTTGATAACAATGCATGCTTATTCATATATTAACACACATACACAGATATTGAAGGTCAATACCAACATAGCACAGTGCTTATGCAAAAACAACATACTTTCTTCTTTTGTAGTTCAAGCTAATTCAAATACAATACTATATTATATTGTCAAAGCAACTGACACAATTACACAAAGCAATCACTACATAACAACTTTGATTCTCATAGTTGCTTCCTTGTTATACTCAATAGATGTTATAACACTAGCAAACAAACACTCGAAATGCACAACTGAAACAGGTAAAAACAAAACAAGAAAAAGAAGTTTTACCGAGTAATGTAGAATTAAACGGGGAGTTTATCAACGGAGGTAGGATTGGTTGCAGGGGGGAAAGAATCGAGGTGAGAAGGTAGGGTGGAGACCATGAGAGGGCGATCTTTAGATTCTTCCTCATCCTCGTCGTCGGACTCGGAGGTGTTGAGATTCACACACGAGCATCGTTCTAAAGATGCGAAAAATGCCGACGCAACGCTCGTACCGAACCACCTAGCTAAACCGTCGAGCTTTTCGTATGACATGATTGATTGAATTCTGCAAAATTGATGGATCAAACAAAAAAACCCTAATTTAGCGAAGAGAGGGATTTGGGCGAGGTGAAAATGGTCAATGAGGTGGTGGCTTTCTTCTGAATATCAGCTAGGAATTACAATTTGTCTTTATCCTACAACTGCCAGATGTCGATCCTTCGTTATTCTTGGCCCACGTCTCTTGCTACGTTTCAGGGTGGTCTGATTATGCAACAAATTATACACCATTACTACTAAAATAAGGGAATTATCAGCTATGTTCATTTATAAGTAGCTCATTATAAAAATTAATTCATTAATAAAATATTATTAATATTAATTAAAATAGCCAATTAGTTATTTGTAACAAAAAATACTAAAATTTTAATTTATTTTGGTGGGTGTTATTAGAATAGATTGGGCACAACTTAAGAAGCTTGAATATCAGTTTTGGGATGATTTGGTAAAGTTTTAAGGTGGTTTGAATTAAAAATTCGAAGTAAAAGCTGAACATGAAAAAAATGATATGTGTATCACACATGTATCAATTGTGTATCACATGTATATCCATATATACTTGTGTGTGAGATACATGCCTGATATATGTTTGATACATGTGTCGCAAAGGACTTTTTCGAACTCGATTTAATTACGAATTTTGATATGAAATCAGTCCAAATCACCTCAAATCCTCCTCAAATTTTGTATATTGGCTTACCTATATATTTTCAATGAATTTCATTTATACCCATTGAAAAAAAAAATTCTTTTTGTTTAGATTTTTGGAATATTATATAGATTTTTGTATTTCATCACCTTATTTGCTACCCCGTCTATAAAATTTCCTTTCCATCTTGTATCTAATGGTTCTAATCACGCTTGAAAATATGGAATGTGATTTTTGCATGTGATTCCTTGATAAAAAGAATCCTATTATTTAGTTTTTCAATTTTTGTTGGCTAGTTTTGGTAAGTCTATGACTAATGGCTAGACGTTGGTAAATTAATATTTATTTGGGATATTTGTGTAAGTTTCCCTTAAAATAGCACGGGCTAGCACTGGTACAGAGACTGATACAGCATAATATACTAGAGTTTGGTGCATATGTGTATGAACTTTTAGCATATTATGCTAGACCGTTATACTTTATTGGTTCCAATATAATATATTGGACTTCTAGTATACTTAATATAATATACTGGAGTTGGATGCACATGTGTATGAATTTTCAGCATATTGTCACACCCTTTTTTAACAAATCCCACTTAACTCTCTTAAAAATAATAAAAGAATTTAGTAAAGCTCAAACAGATTTTCAATTTTAAAAGTGACAAAGATAGTCTTCAAAAGGAAATAAATAAGAGTCGCCACCTGACATTTGATATCAATGTGCCAGGTCACTGTTTTGTTCTAAAAATGATTTTTCCTTTTAAACATTTTAGACTCCAAAACCAATTACGCACCAGAGATTCGGGTAAGGGAGTTCATTTGAGTTGGAGAGAAGGTGTTAGGTACTCCTCAAGTCCTGTGAAAGTCAAGATTGCATACTCGATTTAGTTGGCTTTTAGAATATTCAAATTGAAATAAAAAACAAACACAAAAAAAAAAAACACACAAGAGGTTCGAGGTCGTTCACACCTAATAAAAAGAAAATAAAACTAAAACTAGAAGTACTACGAGTTCTAGTTTAGGCCTCCAAATACAAGTACGTCGGGGCATTCCCCGGAATAAAATATACACAAGTCATTCGGGGCATTCCCCGGATAAATTCAACTAGGGAAATGACATTTCACCTCGAAACTATTAAAAGTCCTATGGCTCGCCTACCCATATGTTGTCAGCCTAAGTATGCTCCTAGTGATTGAAAGTAATGAAATGAATAAACAGAACAAAATAAAGAAAGTCATTAAGGCTTGTTTTAACTACCATAATGCCCACAACCCCTTGGCCCTTTTTCACATGAAAAGGTGTGCAAACAATGCGGATAGGAACGAAAGCAAACTAGAATAAAATAAGTATTCCATCAAACAAATGCATGAACGAACCAGTCGAAACAGGATGACTTGAAGCGAACTAATTTAATATGTGAATACAATTAAATGGCACCTAAGCACATAGAAGGAATAAACAAAATAACTTAAAAGCATGATAATTCCACAAAAAATACGTCAATCTGCATATCAACATTACCAAAAGGGATCGAAATGCCTGGAGATGCACCCATGCCACATTAAATCCCTAAACTTAAAGCAACTTAACCATGATTTTCATTTTGAGAAGAAACAAAGAATCCAATCCAATTTTATACCAGAAAATTCCTTACTTAAAGACAAGTCTCAATTTCACACACATAATTGACTCATCAACTTTAGGGGCCTTCAGCAAGAATAGGTCCTCGTTTAAGCCAAAATCAACTAAAAGAATATGTACCTTTAATGCATACGATCTAGAGTTAACAAATCCCAGTGAACTGTTTAGTCGAAATCCTTTTAATAACAGTAGGGAGTCAGCAAATACAATGTTTTGCTCTAAAATATCAACTGCGAACAGCAACATAAACTAGCAGAAACCGCGATCCAAACCACGAACCTCGAGCACCAATCGACAAACAATTTTGGACAAAAACTCCAATCGGCACCGGAATTTTGAATCTCAACACGAACTCTCCCTCAAACTTCAATCAAATTTTATGTCGTAATGTTTCTGACTTTCAAGCAGAATTCAAACTAGAAGAAACTAATTTAATTTTTTTTGTTCATTTATATATGAAAACGAAGAAAAAAGAATCAAAGGACACTGAAAAGAAAACTCTAATTTTCGAATGGATTGAAAGTAGAAGAACAACCAAAAATTCAAAAACCCTAATTCTTTCTTCCCATTTTTTTTTCTAGATTTTTTTTCCTCCCTAATATATAGGGACCCTATAATCTTCCTCCTCCTTCTTCCCAAGAAACACATGTGGGGACCTCACAACAAGATCCGATAATCCTTATTTTTTTTAAGAAAAATTAGAAAATGGAAGCCTTGGATCAAAATTTAATCCAACGGCTCCCATTTTCAAATATTTATCTAAGGACTCAGATTTTTGTTTGAACAAAAGAAAATAGAAGAAGAAACCGCATGAATCGGATTGAAATGATAAAATTTAGTACAGAAGGGATGACGTGGAAGAAGGAGAAGATGGGGGAGGGGGGACAATGGCACTCGGATGAGTGAACTTGCCGTTTTTTTAGTATTCCGGCGACTTTGGTGAGTTGATGCTCAGCAAAAGTGGAGATAGGGAGGGGGCGCCATTTTGGTTGGGTCTTTAGGGTTAGAGTAAGCAAATGTTAGGTTTTGATATTATGGTGGGGAGGTATAAGGGTCGTTGGATTAAAAGAAATGGGTGGCCAAGATCTAAAGCTAGAAAAGTGGCAGGTCAGATGGGTTTCGCGGGTCTGGAGCGGGTTAGCAGGCTTTATGAGTTGGGTTGTTGATTTGGGCCTCAAACGTGTGCGAAATTGGGCCAAAAAGGACTGAAAATTCAAATTAAATACCTATAAAACTCTAAATTAATTTTGATAAACTATTCGTATTAAAACAAAACTAAAAATTATATTTGAAACTATTTTTGGTATTTTCAAGGATTATATTAGGATTAAAATAGGTTAAATTAATATATCTTTCTAAAAATACCTAATATTGAATTAAATAGAAAGTGAAACTATTTTTGTATTTTTTCAATTTTATGTGCCTTAAAATTAAGATTAATAATAAAGTAAAATCACATAGAAATAGGCTCAAGTAATATTCTAAAAACATTAGGTCTATTAAGGGTGATTCTAATGTGCGGGTCAAAAAATTACATGTCTACAGCTGCCCCTCTTTGATGGGAAAGACAAAATATTTTTACACAAAGAACCACAAGACATATTTTTGACCCGACCCTTATTTAGAAAGACAAAAACTAAAAGAAAAGAGAATGTGACCGAGCTCTTGTATCTGGGCTGCCTACATATCCTTGATTATAAAGGAATCATGCCACGTGTAGTTCAGATTGAGACGAGTGATGGGGTACCAAAATGGAGAGTCGAGTGAAGTGCCGCCGAGGCTCCGGTCTGCGGTTCCTGCCATTATATCAAAAATAAAAGGAGAAATACATCAGAAGTAAAAAAAAATTCTAAATCCTATCTACTTCTTGTCTTGAATCTCTGCTTGATCTTCATCATGAGAGATTGTCAAAACTTGAATTGTATTCCCTTGTTATCCAGGTGGGCGCGTGATTTTCAAATTTGAAATGTATTCCCTTGTTATCGGGGTGGGCGCCAGATTGCCAAAACTTGAAATGTATTCCCTTGTTATCCAGGTGGGCACCTGATTTTCAAAACTTGAAATGCATTCCCTTGTTATCCAGGTGAGTGCATGACACTACAAAAAAATAGACAGAACAAAAGAACTTTTTCTGCCCTAGTTTGGGACCTGGGTACATCTGTGAGCGTTAATCAAATCATGTTACCTAAATATCTCTAAGAATTTAAACTAAATCCCATTATCTAGGAGGGTCTTGAAAATTTAAAAATAAAATCCCATTATCTAAGAGGGCTCTGAAAATTTTAAATTAAATCTCATTATCTAGGGGGTCCTGAAAATTTAAAAACTAAATCCCATTATCCAGGAGGGTCTTGAAAATTTTAAAACTAAATCTTATTATCCAGGAGGTCCTAAAAATTTATAAACTAAATCCCATTATCCAGGAGGGTCCTAAAAATTTAAAACTAAATCTCATTATCCATGAGGGTCCTAAAACCTTTTTAAAATAAAATCCCATTATCTAGGAGGATCCTGAAAACTTTTTAAAGCTAAATCTCTTTATCTAGGAGGGTCCTAGAAATTTAAAAACTAAATCTCATTATTCAAGAGGGTCCTGAAAATTTTAAATAATTAAATTCCATTATCCATGAAGGTACTGAAAATTTAAAAACTAAATCTCATTATCCAGGAGGGTTTTGAAATATAAAAACTAAATCCCATTATCCAGAAGGGTCCTGCAAATTTTTAAAAATTAAATCTCATTATCCATGAGGGTCCGAAAAATATAAAAACTAAATCTCATTATCCAGGAGGGTCCTGAAAATTTAAAAACTAAATCTCATTATCCAGGAGGGTCTTGAAAATTTTAAAAAATTAAATCACATTATCTAGAAGGGGCCTGAAAATTTAAAAACTAAAACCCATTATCCATGAGGGTCCTAAAAATTTAGAAACTAAATCCATTATCCAGGAGACTTTTGAAAATTTAAAGATTAACTCCCTGTATCCAGGAGGGTCCTGAAAAATTAAAAACTAAATCTCATTATCCAGGAGGGTCCTGAAAACTTAAAAACTAAATCCCATTATCCTAGGGTCGTGAAAACTTAAACTAAATATCATTATCCATGAGGGTCCTAAAAATTTAAAAACTAAATCCCATTATCCATGAGGGTCCTGAAAATTTTAAGGTCATGCTCTCACCTTGGAGGATTCTGAACAGAACTTCTTTCTCCTTGAACCATGCTTTTCCATGGGAGGTCCCTGTGGATTAAAAAAACAATTTTGCCTCTATTTCAGAAAAATAAAGTCTTGTCAGTTTGAAAACGTGGTGGTTAGTTTGTGGCATCATTGTTGAGCGTCTGCTTCCCTCACTGCCATGCTTCATTCTGATTAGCTACTTCGGGCTAACAAGGAGTTGTTGACATTTTGATTGGAACTGGACCACAAAACCTCTGCATGACCTGAATCTATCACACGCACTTATTGCGTTGTGTTTTCATTTTGAAAGTTGTTGAATCCTCGTATTTTCTCAAAATTCAAGACTCACTTGATTGCCTGAACCTCAGTTATCACCCTACTGCTTATTCTAAATCAAGTCAATTGTGATGCGCCTGGCCGAGCTTCGCTTTGTGCAATTTAGAAGTTGGTAGTAGGATTTGAAATTCTTTCCTGCTTGTTCAACAAAGGCAATTTGAAAGAGACTCATAAATAAGCTCAAAGAGCAAAGTGAAAGGATTTTTGACAAAAGAAACAAATGAGAATTTTGAACACAGATGACTATTTGAAGAAGAATGAGAAAAAGAAGACTTATTTGAGGGAAGCAACTAGCTCTAATGATCATGACATGCATTTCAGACTGATCAGCCTAATTCCTCAACCAATTACATTTTCAGTTCGCGTCATGCTTCATACTTCGAAACCGGGCTTTCATTGATCCAATTTCTCTGTGAAGTCACGAGCCTCATTCGACTTGCAGTGCCCCGAAGAGTTTTCATCAGCAAGTCTCTCTCATTTGTTTATCTCTTGACTAATTATCGCCTTACGGTGGCCGTGAGGGTTTTTACCAATAAGACTCTCTTTTTAATTTTTTTCTCAACTCACCATTGCCTTATGGTGCCCGCGAGGGTTTTCACCACTAAGACTCTCATTTTATTCATTTTTCCCTTGTGCCCATGAACAAAGTGTTACCTAATGATGTAAATTATACCTCTATCTCGCCTGACCTGGCATCCTCAAAGATTGATCAGAAGGTCTTTCTTTTGACCGTAATGTAGGATTTTGGATAGGATTAGAAAGAAAAGGTGGAATGAAGGCTCAAACTAATTTAAGAAGGAAAAGGGGTCGAAATTACAACTTTTGGAATCAGATCTTTTCAAAACCAATACTTCTGGCCCAGTTTTTTTGGGTTTGGGGAATTTTAATTTTTAGTTTGATGGGACCGAACCTTAAGGTTGCCTGCGTATCCTTAAAAGAAATCAGGTCAAACGTAGTTCAAAAGAAAGTGGTGTGTTTTTGCTTATTTTACTTTTCTTTTCTTTCTTCTTTCTTCTTTTTTTTCTTTTCTTTTTTTCTTCTTTTTTTTCATTTTTCTTATTTTCACTCATTCATCATCATTCATTTTTTCACTACTTCTACTACTGATCTTAAAAGAGGGGTATGAAGGAAAATAAATAAGGATCAAATGGGATAACAAATGATGAAAGTGTTTGGGTAACGGAATAAAATGCATTCGTCATTTCAACTTTGAACATAGAAAGTACAAAATACTGAAGGTAAGCAAAGAAATCATACATAAGACCTCTTAACTGCATCAGAATTAATAGCCATACCTATATATTTGCCTTCTATGTCTGTTAAATACAAAGCACCATTGGGCAACACTCTTGTCACTATGAACGGCCGCCGCCAATTTGGGACGAGTTTGCCTTTAGCCTCCCCCTGATGAGGAAGGATGCGTTTCAAAATTATCTAGCCTACTTCAAATTTCTGAAGACACACCTTCTTGTTGTATGCTCTTGCCATACACATACCCATTCATATACGGACCACAAACTCCAAAATGTACTTCGGCCATGATAATTGAAGCTTCTTTAGCATCTATGCGCCTCAGCAGTCCTAAATCTGGATTCCTCTTGTACAAGATTCCCCCACTTAAGAAAAATCCACTAGCCAGACGTCGAATGGTTCTCTTTTGGTCACCTGTAGCATGTACTGGATATACCTCGACCTGATGTATTCCTTGATGTCATGGAACCAAGGTTCGCCATCAATTTCCTCTTCCACCACATTACAATAAGAATGTTGATTATTAACTTGGATATGCACGGGATCGACATAAGCCTTGTCTGGATGATGTAACATTGACGCCAGAGTAGCCAAGGCGTCAACAATCTCGTTATGAATCTTGGGAATATGTCTAAATTCAACCGACCTGAATCGTTGACAAAGATCATGCAGATACTGTCGGTATGGTATGAGCTTCAAATCTCGAGTCTCCATTCTCGTTGAATCTGGCGAACCAATAAATCTGAATCTCCTAGAACCAGTATTTCTTAGACTCCCATGTCTACAGCTAACCTCAAACCCAAAATGCATGCTTCATAGTCGGCCATGTTGTTGGTGCAATAAAATTGAAGCTGGGCTGTTACAGGTTAGTGTTGCCCTGTTTCAAAGATAAGTACAACCAATATTCCGACACCTTTCATGTTAGCAGCTCCATCAAAGAAGAGTTTCCAACCTGGCTTTTCATCACGGTCAACCTCGTCAACACACATGACCACTTCATCAGGAAAATAAGTCTTTAGTGGCGCATATTCATCATCCACCGGATTCTTGGCCAAGTGATCGGCCAAGGCTTGGGCTTTCATCACGGTCCGAGTCACGTAGATCATGTCAAACTCTGTAAGTAAAATATGCCACTTTGCTAGTCTTCCCGTGGGCATAGGCTTCTGAAAGATATACTTCAAGGGATCCATGCGAGAAATGAGGTAGTAGCGTAGGACGACAGATAATGTTTCACCTTTTATGCCACCCAAGTCAAGGCGCAACATGTCCTCTCAAGCAGAGTGTACTTAACCTCATATGGAGTGAACTTCTTACTAAGATAATAGATTGCTTGCTCTTTCTTTCCCGTGATGTCATGTTGACCCAATACATAGTTGAAGGAATTATCCAAGACTGTCAAATAGAGAATTAAAGGTCTTCTAGGCTCTAGTGGGACCAACATAGGTGGATTCGACAGGTACCTCTTAATATTATCAAATGCTTCTTGACACTCGTCAGTCCACCTAATTGCAACATTCTTCTTCAACAGCTTAAAGATGGGCTCACAGGTTGTCGTAAGTTGAGCAATGAACCTACTAATGTAATTTAACCTTCCAAGTGGGCTCATCACCTTGTTTTGTTCTTTGGAGGCGATAACTCTTGAATGGCTATGATCTTCATTGGATCTAACTCAATGCTTCTTCTACTAACCACGAATCCCTGCAACTTCCCTGACGGGACACCAAATGCACATTTCACTGGATTGAGCTTTAGGTTGTACCTGCGGAGTATTTGGGAAAACTTCCTTAAGTCCTTAACATGGCCAGACTGCTTCTTTGACTTTATCATCACATAATCTACATAAATCTCGATCTCTCTATGTATCATGTCATGAAATATGGTGGTCATCGCCCTCATGTAAGTTACCCCAACATTCTTAAAACCAAATGGCATTACTCAATAACAGTATGTTCCCCATGGCATGATGAATGTTGTCTTTTCTGCATCTTCCTCATCTATCAAGATCTGGTGATATCTGTCACACCTCCTTTTGGCTATCCACAACCCGGCAAAGGGCGTAGATAAAGGAGTTTTTTCAATTAAAGGACAATCGAAACGGGACTCAATTATTTAAGAGAATTTCAGAGTCGCCACTTGGGAGATTTATGGTGTCTCAAGTCACCATTTTGAATCCCAAATCGAGGAAAGAATGACTCTGTCTAATAGTCCGCGAACCAGAAATCCGAGTAAGGAATTGTGTTAACCCGGGAGAAGGTGTTAGGCATTCCCGGGTTCCGTGGTTCTAGCATGATCGCTCAACTGTTATTTTTTGGCTTAAATTATTTTAAACCATTATGAACCTATGTGTCAATTTCAATTTTTCAACCGCTTTTATTATTATTTTAAAGAGAATTGCAACGCCGTTAAAATATGCCTCAAACCACGTCACATAAATGCACGTGGATTTTGACACATTCCAACTTCGTTGAGATTTGGATTTGGGTCACATAAATGTGCATCCGAATTTAGGAAAGTAATATTTTTAAATACGCGCCTAAAACAACTATGCGTTTGCACTTTGCGAGGGCCATGAAAATTTTCTAGTTGGCACGCCTCGATTTCTAAGGATCGAACAAAGTTTACTACACAAGGGCCATGCGATTATCTTATTCGGCTCGACACGCCCAATTCTAAATTAAAAGGATTAACTTAACTAAACCAGTCTTGAAAACTAATAAACAATAGTGAAATGAGCAAATGGGCTGCGCGAAAGGCCCAACTGATCTAAAGGTCCAATTGGCATGTGCACCAGCCGATTTGCCTAGAATACAAATGATATCTAGGCCTGAAAGGAGCCTGTGGCGGGCACAATTAAATAACGTTGGGCCAAATCTATAGGACCCAGTTTTATAATCTAACCGATTCGCTATACAATAGACATGTGGATCGATCAAATATAGCATACATTAATCTGGATTGCATTTTTAGTGATTTCAACGTTTGGACTCAAATAAGGCCCATATCTAACCAGGGAAGGGGAGTGTTGGCAGCTGACCCTATACGAATTTAGTTTAATGACCATGCTAATATGTGATTCCCTAATTGATACCAAATAATTTTATCCCTGAATATGAACACTTAATCAAAGAACAAATAAAAGAAGCTTATTCGTATGGAAACTAAAAAACTGACAAGCAAATCAACACATGACTACCATGAATACATGATTACCTAATAACTAACTTGTAATTAACAATATATCATAGCACTTCAAAACATGCCAGACCATATAGCTATACCAACAGCTGTTTAAATACAGAATCTCATATGAACAAAGTACATATCTTAAAGCTGAAATCTCATATTGAAGAGATATATTGTTGGAGTCCCTGACACTCCCAAATTATAACAGTTCGTAATTGATACCGGTGCTAAGTACTACTTGAAGGTCGCACACACAAGTTCAAAAATAAGTAATAAAAAAGGTAAAACAAAACTAATTAACATCTACATCTAAAGTCCAGCTACAAAGCATGGAAATAGTAAAGAAAACAAGGAAACCAGCTTAAAATACAGCCTTCATTTCAATGAACTTTCACTTCTATTACATGTTCAACAATCATTCATCAATCATAGTTAGGAAATTACCTGAAAAATGTAAAGATAAATAGGGGTGAGCAATCAACAAATGCACCAGGAATCAGCAGAGAAACAGCAAAGATGAACCCAGATTCAGCAATTTAGAACATGGAACTCAGCTCAAAACCCAAAATTGTAATATTCGACATGCTTGAACCCAAAAACTTTCAAAAAATCCAATATCAATTCATACTTAGTCTCAAATGAACCTGAAAATATTTCAGAACTTGAAAATCTCAGTAATCAGTAAAGAGATCAATGAAACAGTAGAAATTTTGCCGTCTAAATTTTTTTTGGATATTTTAGCTCTCAAATCTTGCCTTCAAAGGCAAGAATGATGCCTTATATAGGCTCAACTACAGGGCAACCATGCTGGTTTAACTTTACACCCCTAGTCCCTTTTGAACTTTTATTTTAGCCTAAATGCCCTTAGATTTCTGACTTTCTACCCAAGTTAACTAATCAAAATTTTGGAATTAGCTAGAAACCCCTACTAGAACATTCTTATTTCAGTTATTAAAATATTCCCTATACTAGACTACCCGAACTACCCAACCCTTCAGAAATCACAAATGGGTCAATTCGACCCCAAACCCAAACCCCTGGGCGTGCACACTCTGGCCCAAACTTACAAACTTCAAACAAATAATCAACGAGCCATGAGGTTCAAGTAAAGAGGGTTGTTTAGGCCAAACAAAAGAAAGAGAAAAAAAGCAACGGAGAAGGAAAAGAATTGAGTCAAGGAACTCAATTGATTTAAACAAAAGAAACAACAAGGAGAACAATTGAAATTTATTACGCACAACTCACAGAAAATATGAAGCAGCATGGGATCAAATTAAACCTATTTGCATGCCAAATGAATCTAAACTATATGGTAAGAAAAGAAGCAGATGACTGAAACGAAGTTCTAAAATAACCAGAGAGATTATAATGGAACGAAAAATGAGAATGGAATCACAATTAAAAGCAGATATATAAAGAAAAACAAAATACCTCAAATTCTGAATCAGACTAGCGAACTTCATGGCATCATTTGGGGTCCAATCGCCCTTAGTAATGTGTTTTATACTAGAAAACACAAGACTAAGGGTTATTAAAAACCCAAAAACCAAAGATACCCCAAATCTCGCAACTAGGGCTCCAGACCAAATTTCGATTTGAAATTTGAACTAAACGGGAAAGATTAGAGTATGAAGGGTTGTGGATTGAAGATTTGACACGATTTGGTAGGATTCAAGGGATGCAAATCACAGATTTGAAATAAGGAAGGTGAGGGGATTTTGTGGTGTAAATTTGGAGTCGTTTGGTGGCAGTCCGCCGCCGTGAGGCGATTTCCACCGGTGGTTTTAGGGTGGGAGACGGTGATCTGAGGATTGGTCTCTGAAGAGACGAGGGGATGAGGTAAGGGGGTCTCAGGCGGGTAGGGTAGTGTTAGGACATTTATATATTTAGAGACGCAGGCTTCAGGACTGTCCGATCAAGAAACCTCGACGGTCCTGATTAAAACCCACAAGACGTCATTGTTTTGATTGGTCTGGGACTGGATCGGGTTAACTGAGTGATTGGGCCTGGATTGGGTGATTTTTGGGCTGATTTTAATTAAAATGGCCCAATTGGGTATTGAATTTCCATATTTTCATTTACCCCTTTCTTTATTTCATTTCCAAAATATTTAAAACCTAAAAATTCCTAATTAACCTAAAGAAACCTAATTATCCATATAATAATTATTATCACATAATTAAAAAGATTGAACGAAAAAATTACTTAAATCTATCTTAAGTGCAAATTATGCTATTTCTGAATTTTTCGTTTTTTGGTAAAATAACTTGGCTACTAATTAATGCAAAACTAACTCATAAATGCACATGCAACGTTCCTTTTTTTTTGTATTTTTCATTAATTAAAAATGCACAGACAAAAAATGTAAATAATTCAACAGACAATGCCACAAAAAATCTACAAAATCGCAGACATTGAAGAAAATTTTTTGATTTTGAATTTACGGGAGTAATTCATATAGGGCAAAAATCACATGCTCATAGCTGCCCCTCTTTATGCGGAAACACGAAGAGCTTTCGTGCAAAGATAAGTGAGCTAACATGAGCGACTTTTTGCCCATTTGAATACTCCGTGAGAAGCATTTTTGAAAAGTTTGACCGCACCATGCTTCACAGGTTGCCTACATATCCTCGGCTGAAGGGGAATCAGGTCACTGTAGTTCAGGAGTGCCTGGTAGCTGGGACTACCAAGGCTGTGATTTTACTGTTGTTGTTGTTGTTACTGCTAGACCCCCTTATTACACCATTGTGAAAAATAAAGAAGCTAGACTAAGCTATGAACTATGGTTCCGACTCGCTCTGAATCCTTGTTGCTTTGTTGTCTTGTATTTCTTGCTGTGGACTTCTTGTTGCTTTATTGACTGGTATTTCTTCCTTTGGAACTTCTCGTTGCCTTGTTGTCAAGTATTTCTTCCTGTAAACTCCATGTTGCCTTGTTGACTTCTTATTTTCTCTTCTTCTATGTTTGATGCCGAATTGCTGGACTTGAGATGTATTGCGTTGAAAGCATTTCCTCGTTCTACAGGTGGGCGCCTGACTACTTGAACTTGCAATTTGAAAGATATTATCTTGTTCTACAGGTGAGTGCCTGATCATTAAGACTTGATTTCTGAAGAATATGCCCTTGTTTTCCAGGTGGATGCCTGATTTCTAGAACTTGAAATCCAAAACGTAAAATTTTGAAAAATATTCCCTTGTTCTACAGGTGGGCACCTGATTACCAAAACATAAAATTTTGAAAATATTCCCTTGTTCTACAGGTGGGCGCCTGATTACAAAAACATAGAATTTTTGACAAATATTCCCTTGTTCTACAGGTGGGCCCCTGATTACCAAGACTTAAAATTTCAAAAAGTATTCCCCTGTTCTACAGGTGGGCGCATGATTACAAAAACTTGGAACTTTGAAAAATATTCCCTTGTTCTGCAGGTGGGTGTCTGATTACAAAAACTTGAAATTTTGACAAATATTCCCTTGTTCTACAGGTGGACGCCTGATTACAAAAACTTGAAATTTTGACAAATATTCCCTTGTTCTACAGGTGGGCGCCTGATTGTCAAAAACTTAAATTTTGAAGAATATTCCCTTGTTTTACAGATGGGCGCCTGATTTCCAAAAACTTAAAATCATTGAAAATATTCGCTGAGACTGCTGCCTGTGTACCTGATCACAACAAAACAAACAAAACACAAAAATTCTTCCTGCCCCAGATGCTGGGCAGATCCGTGAGTGTTAATCTGATCCCCTTTCCAAATATCCTAAATCTAAACTAAGTCTCATTATCCATTAGGGCCCTGATAATTTTTAACTGAAGACAACTTTAAGAATATGTTATGTTTCTCAGAAGGTATTATTTTCCACTATGCCTTGTTATGAGTTGTATCTGCTGGGGGTTGCTGGTGACTGGTGATTAAAACTACTTTCCCATTATCCAGGCGGGTCCTAGCAACTCTTAATTTGATGACAAAAGGTGACAGCTGGGGGTTAGTATTTAGGGCTACATCCTATTATCCAGGGGGTCCGGACAACTATTGTTGACTCTTGCTGGGGAAGTATCTAATTTAAGTCCCATTTTTCAGGAGGGTCCTGATGACTCTTGTTGACTCTTAATGGGGAAGTATCTAATCTATGTCCCATTTTTCAGGAGGTTCCTGATGACTTTTATTGACTCTTATTAACTCCGGCTGGGGAAATATTTTCTCTAAGTCCCATTTTTCAAGAGGATCCTGATGACTTTTATTGACTCTTATTGACTCTTGCTGGGGAAATATTTTCTCTAAGCCCCATTTTTTCGGAGGGTCCTGATGACTTTTATTGACTCTGGTTGGAGAAGTATTTGGGTTTGACCATGCCACCCGACTGTTTGTGTTCTAAGCTAAGTCCCATTTTTCAAAATGGTCCTGACAACTCTTAACTGAGTCCCACTTCAACTATGCAAGTCATTTTATGCCCTTTTGTTATCCATGATTATCTCTAACCATTAAATAAGTCCCATTTTCCAGGAGGGTCCTGAGGGTTCCAACTTAAATGCCAATTCTAATTTCTGGTTGTTCCTGCTGGTGATTATTGTCCAGGAGGGTTTCTGTGACTATTAGGGGAAGGTGTCGGTGTTTGCCCATGTTACCCGTGCCTGTCTGAGTTCTAAGTTGCGTTCCATCTCAGCTCCCATGCTTCTCTTAACTCTTAATTGTTCCCGTTGGGGTTTACCAGCTAAAGTTTGTCCCCTTGCTCTTTGATAGGGAGGGTATTTATGACGGACTACGTCCTTTTTGAGTTTTAACTGAGTCCCGCTTCCAAGTGGACCCTGAGATTTCGATCATACCTGTCGTGTGCCTGCATTCTCTTGTGGATAGCCTCCCTTAGGCTTTTCCGAAATTTTCTGCCCCTGTGTCAATCAAAGGAAATTTGTCAGTTTGAAAATCAGTAGTTGGCTCGCAGTATTCTTGTTGAGGGCGACCTCCCCACTGTCATGTTTTGTTGTGTTCCATTGCCCTTACTGACGATGGGTTGCTTGGACTGATCATTTGACACCTCGAGACCTTTGGGCTTTATTTTTCCCCCTATCATTGTGTTATATTACTAATCCCTTGCCGGTCTTTGTGTCATTTCCCGACGATTGATGAATTAATGTATTATGCTTTGGCCAAACCTCCGATTCTTGTGGCTTCGCTTTGTTCTTCATCTTTGTGTCACCTTCCCATTCCTTTGTCAAAATCCTAGCTCCTTTTTTTTTTGAAATCATGCGATCTGTCTTTGATGTTGGTGGACCCCCTGCCCTTTGTGTCTTTACTTTGGCACTTCCGACCCTTCACCAGAATTCTCTTTTGCCTCTTCCCGATGATTGACGAGCTGATATATCATGCCGGATCAATTCTTATGGCTATTTCCACCTTTGCGTTGCGCTTTTTACCTCTTTTACTAGAAGCCTTGTGTCTTTATTACACAATTACCGAGTTAGGATGTTATAATCGACTAGTTCTCATACCCTCGTGGCTTTGATTTGTTTCTCATCTTGGTGTTACATTTCCGACCCTTTGCTAGAATTCTCACATCCTTTCTGAGGTTACCCGGTCTGTTTATGATGTTTGGCTGTACATTGACCTTTGTGCCCTCACTTTTCTTCCCACCTTGTGTTGCACTCCTGATCTTTCACCGGAATTCCATTTGTTCTTCCCTGACGACTGATGCATTATGCTTGGTTGTTTCTTGTGTTGCGTTTTTGACTCTTTCTTGTGCAGAAATCCTTCACTTTGCTGACTCTTATCTCGTCCCTCAATTGCAGTGTTTATGCATCTTCCTTTTTGTTGTTCCGCACTTGCTGTCTTTATTACGTCTTTGGGCGTCGTGCACTTTGCCCCTTTAGGAGTTGATAATCGGCTCTGAAATTCCTTTTGTTTGCCTAAACAAAAGATATTAGACTCGAAAGAAAAAGTGAATTGCAAAGAGTCCAAATGGTATTTAGGGTGAAGAATTCCAGACTTGCTGACTGTCGAAAAAAAAACAAGGAAGAAGACTTATCTGAAAAGGAACCGCTGATTTCCGCGATCATGACATGCACTTCAGCCTAATCAACCCAGTCTGTTTCAATGACCGACCTCCTATTGTATTGCTTTTGTTGTTGTGACCTTTCCAAACCAATCTTTCAAACCCCAACTCATCTTGCCTTGTAGTTTTCATCCATCAATAGCCCCTTTATGAGTTTTGCTCTTACCTTACCTTCGCCTCACGGTGCATGTGAAGGTTTTCGCCGATAAGACTCTCTCATTTTATTTTCTCTCAACCTCTCGTCACCTTATGGTGCCCGTGAGGTTTTTCACCAATAAGACTCTCTCATTTCATTATCTCTCTCGTCTAGCTCGGAGTGTTGTCTCTGTCATGAATCCTCTCTACTTGCTCAACTTGGCATCTTTTGAAGACTGATCAGAAAGTCTTTCTTTGGACCGTAACGTGGGATTTTGGATAGGGTTAGAAAGAAAAGTATCAAAAGCTCAAAGCAATTTAAATGGGTTCAGAATTACGACTTCCGGAATCAAATTCTTACAACAACCACAACTTCTGCCCCAGTTTCTTACTTGGGGACTTTGGATTTTTATTTTGATGAGACCGAACCGTGAGGCTGCCTACGTATTCTTATAAGGAATCAGGTCAAACATAGTTCATGCTTTGTTGTTGTTTTTCTTCCCCCTTTTTCTTTCTGTTTTTGTTTTCTCCCTTTTCTTTTCTGTGTTTTGTTTTTCTTCTTTCTTCTTTTTTTCTTTTTCTCTTTACTTTTCTTGTTGTTTTCTTTTTCTTTTTCTTTTTCTTTTCCTTTTTTTATTATTTTTGTTCTTTCCATTCCTTTCCTTTTACTGCCTTCTCAAACTTATGTTTCTGACTTTTATTTCTGATTCTGAAAGAGGGTATGAAAGAAAATAATTAAAGCTCAAAAGGGCTAGCATAGGATAAAGTACTTATACAGCCGAATAAAATGCCTCCATCATTCCAATTTTCAAAATATGCCGAGTACAAACAGATGTCGAGTATAAACAATGATCTAAAGAAAATCATACACAATATCTTTTGACAACATCCGAATTGATAGCCATTTTTGCACATTTCCCTTCCACGTCCATCGGATATAATGCCCTATTGGACAGTACTCTTGATACGATGAATGGCCCCTGCCAATTTGGAGTGAACTTGTCTTTCGCCTCGGCCTGGTGAGGGTGGATGCGCTTTAGTACCAATTGAATTACTTCAAAATTCCTGGGGCGCACTTTCTTGTTATATGCCCTGGACATCCTTTGTTGATACAACTGGCCATTAATGACCGCTGCCAATCTTTTCTCATCAGTCAAATTCAACTGTTCCAACCGAGCATTGACCCATTCTTCGTCGTTGATTCCTGCTTCGGCCACGATTCTAAGAAAGGGGATTTCAATCTCGGTCGGGATTACCGCCTCCTTTCCATATAACAATAAGTATGGAGTGGCCCCCACTGAAGTGCGGACAGTGGTGCGATACCCTAACAGCGCAAAAGGCAGCTTCTCATGCCACTGCCTGGATCCTTCCACCATTTTATGAAGTATCTTCTTTATGTTCTTATTTGCCGCCTCAATCGAGGATTCCTCGTCAAGTAAGTTTGGGGGGTGTGGACACACTTGCGCGAATTCGGGTAACGCCTACAAGGGAGAAATCGAAAGGAAACTGTACCCGATCCGTTCGCCTTGAGGTGGTATGAGATAGAGTTTTGATGTGTGATCTTGAAATGCTGACATAACCCCCTCATTAGGTAACTGTTGAGATTTTCCCCATTATCAGTGATGAGCGTTTTGGGGATCCCAAACTAACCAATGATGTTTGTGTGCACAAAATCGACCACAACCTTCTTGGTCACTGCCTTTAAGGTTTTGGCTTCAACCCATTTGGTGAAATAGTCAATAGCAACCAGGATAAATCTGTGTCCATTAGAAGCTGCTTGCTCAATGGGCCCGATGACGTCCATGCCCAAAGCAACAAAGGGAAATGGTGCCGACATCGTATGTAATTCAGACGTAGGAGAGTGAATCAGGTCTCCGTGTACTTGACACTAGTGGCATTTGCGCACAAAGCTGATACAATCGCGCTCCATGATAAGCTAATATATCCTTCCCGGAGGATCTTTTTTGCCAAAACATTTCCGCTCATGTGTGGCCCACTGACGCTATCATGCACCTCATTCATGATGGTCGTCGCGTGCTTAGAATCTGCACATCTTAGCAAACCAAGATCTGGCATTCTTTTGTATAGTATTCCTCCACTGAAGAAGAACCCATTTGAGATATGATAGATTGTTATCTTCTTGTCACTCGTGGCTTGTACCGGGTACACACTTCCTGATATATTCCTCGATGTCGTGGAAACAAGGCTCACTGCCAATCTCTTCTTCCACCATGTTGCAATAAGCATGCTGATTGTGGACACGGATATGTATCGGGTCAACATAAGCTTTGTCTGGATGATGTAACATTGACGCCAGAGTGGCCAGGCATCAGCAACCTCATTGTGAATTCTGGGGATGTGCCTGAACTCTATTGACCGGAATTGTTGACAAAGATCATGCAAGCATTGCCGATAAGGTATGAGTTTTAAATCTCTTGTCTCCCACTCCCCTTGAATCTGGTGTACCAAAAGGTCCGAGTCTCCCAAGACCAATACTTCTTGGAAACTCATATCCGCTGCTAATCTCAAACCCAAAATGCATGCCTTATATTCAACGTGTTGTTGGTGCAATAGAAACGGAGTTGAGCTGTGACGGGTCTTCAGAAATGAGTACCACTCCTATCTCAATGTCTTTCATGTTGGCAGCCCCATCGAAGAACAATTTCCATCCCGACTTCTCATCCCGTTCCATTTCATTGATGTGCATCACTTCCTCGTCCGGGAAATATGTGTTCAAGGGCTTATATGCTTCATCTATGGGGTTCTCCACTAAATGATCCGCCAATTCTTGTGCCTTCATAGCAGTCGTCGTCATATAGACAATGTCGAACTCAGTGAGCAAGATTTGCCACTTTACGAGCCTCCATGTGGGCATGTGCTTCTGGAAAATGTATTTCAATGGGTCCAGTCGTGAGATGAGATAAGTGGTGTATGAAAACAAATAATGTTTCAACTTTTGGGCTACCCACGTCAAGGCACAACATGTCCTCTCAAGATGAGTGTACTTAACCTCATAGGCCGTAAATTTCTTATTGAGGTAGTATATTGGCTGCTCTTTTCTCCCGGTTATATTGTGCTGACCCAATACGCAGCCAAATGAGTGGTCCAGGACTGTCAAATATAAGATCAGAGGCCTTCCTGGTTCCAGCGGGACCAATACCGATGGGTTTGACAAATATTCCTTTATTTTATCAAAAGCTTCTTAACTCTTCCGTCCATTTTACCGCAACATCCTTCTTTAACAGCTCAAAGATGGGCTCGCAGATGGTTGTGAGCTGGGCGATGAATCGACTGATGTAATTCAATCTTCCCAAATAGACTCATTACTTCTGTTTTATTTCTGGGCGGCGCCAACTCCTGTATAGCTTTTATTTTTTATGGGTCTAGTTTGATGCCTCGGTGGGTGACTATGAACCCTAACAACTTTCCCAAGGGGACCCCGAATGCACATTTTGCTGGGTTGAGTTTGAGGTCATACCTGCGAAGCCTCTGGAAGAATTTTCTCAGGTCTTTGGCATGATCAGATTACATCCTGGACTTGATTATTACATCATCCACATAGACCTCAATTTCCTTATGTATCATATCATGGAATATGGTTGTCATAGCCCTCACGTATGTGGCCCCAGTGTTTTTCAAACCAAAAGGAATGACTCTATAACAGTACGTTCCCCACGGTGTGATGAACACCGTTTTCTTCGCATATTCTTCATCCATTAAAATCTAGAGGTACCCGGCGTAACAATCCATGAATGCCCGATCTCATGCTTTGCGCAATTGTCGATCAATATATGGATGTTCGGAAAGGGAAAGTTGTCTTTTGGACTTGCTTTGTTGAGGTCGCGGTAATCGACACACACCCTGGTTTTTCCATCCTTTTTCGGCACAGGCACAACCTTAGAAAACCAAGTGGGGAATCGTGTAACGCGAATGACTTTTGCCTCAAACTGCTTGGTCACTTCTTCTTTGATTTTCACACTCACATCAGTTTTGAATTTCCTCAACTTTTGCTTAACAGGCGGGCAGGCTACGTGAGTAGATAACTTGTGGACTACCAAATTAGTGCTCAATCCGGGCATGTCGTCATAGGACCATGCAAAGACATCTTTGTACTCAAGCAACACTTCGATTATTTCCTCCCTAAGTTGCATCTCCAAATAGACACTTATTTTTGTTTCTCTGATATTATCCAGGCTTCCTAAGTTGACTCCCTATATGTCATTTAGGTTTGGATTGGGTTTCTCTTCGAACTGGGTCACCTCTTTACTAATCTCATCCCATGCCCCTTCCTCATCATACCCTAGTTCATCCTCATGTTCTATTTCCTGAATTATTATTTTCGGACTAGACCTGTTTTGAAGACTGGGCCGAGGAGTTCTTATGCATGTCAGATCACTGGAACCAACACAAAAATAACTGTACAAAAGAGAAAAGAAAGAAAAGTAAAGAGAAATGGAAACTATCAGCATTGCTGAAAGGGAAATTGCATTTCATTAGAGTCAAATATAACAGAGTTTGCACATCCAAACGGTTGCACATCCAAACAGATGGAAATAACAACTGATTTGACAAATTTGACGCTAATACAAACTAGACTGAAAGGAAAATCGAAGCTGACTACCACAACTCTCTCCGGATGGGAAGAGGAATGGCTTTCCAGTTATTGATTTTTGTTCATGCTCCCACAAACTACATGTCTGCCCCGCTCGATCCTTCTCCCGCCTCGAATATATTCACCTGATTGAACAGCCTTTCTAAACCCTTATCAGAATCTCCGTCTGCGTCGATCAGCGGGCCAGAAGTCTTTGGTCCAGGGCCATTGCTAACACTGGACTTGACAAATGATTTAGACAACCTCGGGATAGGTTTCGGGATAACCCAAGCTTTCTGTCTCAGCTTCCTGGATCGCTTTATGTCTGCGGCTGTGGGCTTGTAACCTAAGCCAAAAGTGTCTAGATTCTTGGGGAGGCAAATTGGTTGCACAATGCCTTGCAGAGAAGCTCCCAACCCTTTGTCGGGTATAAAACGATTTCTCAACATTTCTGAAGCTACCATGATGGATGCGGTTGTTATCTTTGGGGTTGCAACAACCTCACCTTCTGGGATCTTCTAAACTGACACCGTATCTAACACCTGGTAAACCCATGGCCCTTTTCTGTCCTCTGATTCAATGAAAGGCACGATTGCGTCACCTGGGGTACACTGATTATCTTCTCCATGCACAACAATATCTTGCCTGTCCCATTCAAATTTGACCATCTGGTGCAATGTAGATGGCGCTACCTTGGCTGCATGAATCCAGGGCCTGCCTAACAATAGATTATAAGAGACTGCTACATGCAGCACCTGGAATTCCATAATGAACTCGACGGGCCCTATAAACTTCCAGCATTATATCCCATACGGTGTCTTTGCCTCCGCCATCGAAGTCTCGAACACAAATGTTATTCTTGCAGACCCTTTCATTTTCCATCTTCAGCTTGGTCAATGTGGATAGTGGACAAATGTTTGTACTGGACCCGTTGTCGACCAAAACTTGGGTGACCACAGCATCTTCACATTTCATAATAAGATAAAGAGCTCGGTTGTGCTCAGTACCCACGATAGGCAACTCATCGTTAGAGAATGTGATCCGATTCAACTCGAATATCTTATTTGCAATCTTTTCCAGATGGTTCACCATTATCTTGTCTGGGACATGGGCCTCAATTAGAATATTCATCAACGCCCGGCTGTGCTCATCTGAGTGGATTAGTAAGGACAATAAAGAAATCTGGGCTGGTGTCTTCCTCAACTGTTCTATGATGGAGTAGTCCTGCATTTTCATTTTCTTCAAAAATTCTTCTGCCTCTTCTTCTTACATAGTCGTCTTTACTGGTTCAGGGTTATCTTTAGATATTCTGCCCTTTCTCAACTCTTCTGTGGCAAAGTACCTTCCGAACCTAGTTAAACCCCGTGCCTCACACACTTCCTCTCTCACTTCTTTCCCCTTGTATATCCCTATTGCTTGTTCATATCTCTAGGGAACGGTTTTGTTGTTGATGATTGGTGACTGGATCACTGGTTTCACAATAACTGGCTCAATGTAGACACCTTCCACAACCACGACGGGTTCTCTAGCTGCCCCATGTACTGATACTTTTGCATGTTCTCGCTTTGGCGCAACCGCGCATGCTGAGCTCCCCTGAACTACGACAGTTATATTGCCTTCTTTTGCCCCGGTTACCAGCTTCTCACTACTTGCGACCTTGGTTGGCTCACAGGATTTAATCATCATTACAATTTGTGAAGGTCTTCTGGACTCTCCCCTTCTCTCCTCAATTTCAATCATGTTGGTTTCCTGTTGGGTCGGCAGCGGGTTTTGGTTAATATTGGGCACCTCCGGAGTCTACACCTCAATCTGGTGGGAGTCAATAAGTTCTTGGATAGCGTTCTTTAAATGCCAACATTTTTCGGTGTCATGCCCAGGTGCACCAGAACAGTATTCACAGCAGACTGAATAATCTAAATTCATTGGGGGAGGATTTGGCAGTTTCAACTCAATTGGTCTCAACATATCCAGTTATCGCAGCCTGTGGAATAGCCTAGTGTAAGATTCTCCCAGTGGAGTGACAGTCTTCTTTTTCTATACCCGCTCATTTTTCAGGGCCGGATTGCCTCGGAAGGCGGGCCTCGGGGGTTGTTGGTAAGCTCTTGGAGGCGGGTATTGGTTTTGTGTGGTTGGATAAGTGCTTTTAGGGGGTGGCGCACGCCATTGTGCGTAAGCGGGAGGTTGGGTATATGCTTGAGCGTAATGGACTGAGAAGCCAGGTTCTGGTGGTGGAAAGTAATGTTGTGGCAGGCCATATGGAGTGTGTGGGTATGTCTGGTGGTGAGGACGTGGCTGGACGTAATGAGATGGTGCCCGAGGCCCGAACCAATTTCCCGACTCCACTATCGCTACTTCCTCCTTCTTCTTTTTCTCAAAAGATCCCCCAGCTCCACCCTGGATTGCGTAAGTAGTTGCCTTAATTGTAGAGTAGGTCATGATTTTATTGGATTTGAGGCCTTCCTCATACATACTTCCCATCTTGACCACTTCGTTGAAAGACTTCCCTACCGCTAATACCAAATGCCCAAAGTAGGTAGGTTCCAGAGCTTGCAAAAAAATAGTCAACCATCTCACTCTCCTTCATGGCAGGATCAACTCTGGCTGCTTGTTCCCTCCACCAAAAACCGTACTCCCTAAAACTCTCGTTGTGTTTCTTCTCCAGCTTTGTTAGAGATAAACGATCCGGGACAATCTTGAGACTATATTGAAAGTGGCATGCAAATGCTTGCGCTAAGTCATCCAAGGTATACCACCGATTGGGATCCTAACGAGTATACCACTCTAATGCCGATCCATTCAAACTCTGGCTGAAGTACGCCATTAGCAATTCATCTTTTCCCCCTGCTCCTCTCATTTTGCTGCAAAACCCTCCCAAATGCGCGACTGGATCGCCGTGACCATCATATAAGTCAAATTTAGGCATTTTGAAGCCTGGAGGCAACTGCACGTCTGGGAATAAGCAAAGATCCTTGAATGACACGCTCCCCTAGCCACATAGTCCCCGCATGTCTCTGAAGGATTGTTCCAGACTCCATACCTTTCTAAGCATCTCTTCCTGCTCAGAATTTTTGATCGGTTTTTCAACTCTCGTTGGGATTTCAGGACGGGGAGCATAGGAGTAAGGTTCCTTGGTTTTGTAAGCAGGTTCTGGTGGATAGTATTGAGGGTCATAAGCTTGAAACAAGGGTTCTCTTGATGACCTATGCAGTGTAGGAGGCGAAAGTGCCACATGGATAGGAGCAATTGGCGGGGGAGGGTGAGGAGTGACTTTAGGTAGTGGGGCTGGTGGCTGAGAGGTAGCACCCTGATGCTGCGAATATATAGGAAAACTTGGAGGCGGATCAGTGGCGGACTGGTTAGGTGCTTGGGCCAATGGCGAGATGAAGGTTCGGTTGGCAGGATAGGTCGGGGGCGGCTGTCCTCTTGCCCATGCCTGGTACATCTCGGGCATTTGGTGCTTAAGCTTATACATTTCCTCCTTCATAGCATTAACGTCCAATTCCTCTGCCTTCTTCGCGGGGCCAATAATGCTAACATTAGCTTCTTGGTTGGCCATGACTTGTTTGCTCTTCGACCGCGTGTTGTAGGAGTGAGTTTCCATAATGCTGCAAGTACTAGTCACCAGTCAAATTTGGAACTGGAAATCACAAACCCAAAAAATTATCAATGGTTAGGTTATAACACATAAGCGGCCACATATGGGATATGCATGCACACAGATGACAGTCAGTCCCTACATGCATTGATTGCTTGCGTCATCTCGGCTTTTATTTCTTTGTTTGCGAAGCCCTTTTGTTTCAGCCCTATTCTCTCCCTCTCTCGTATTTTATTCAATTTCTAATTTTATTCAATTATGGTCGAATCCTGTGTAGATTGCCTACGTATCATGACCCCGCATGAATCAGACCGAGCGCATAACATGATCTGGAAAGTTTCCATTTTAATAACAACAGGATTCAATTACAAGGACTCGATGGGTGGAAGATTCAACAAGAAACTAACAAGCTTTGACAAAACAAACTACAAACTTGAAAAACAACGAACTATGCATAAAGAAAATACAGGCTCCTGGTCAGACTTTAAAACATAAGTTAACAAAAGGCAGCGTAATCTTTATGAATACATTAATGCTTCTAACGTTCTGGGGCCTCGCGGGGCATTATTTGGCATTGCCGCTGTCTTGCGTGCTAAACTCCCTTGGAGGTGGTGGAAGTCTTCCATCACTTTCAAGACAAAGGTCATGGCAGTGACAAAAAACATGGATCTTGTCATATCCTCGCAATGGTTGCACTTTGTGGTGATGTAGTCTGCGATCGCCCGTACTCTTTCCCTAATAACACCATTTTCTTGCAACAAACGCCCAATTTGTTCATCCCTCGCCTCTAGAGTTCACTCGGCTACCTGGTTCAGTTCCTGGAATTGCCTCAAATCCATCTCCAACCTTACTATCGCTGTATAACAATGTTCTCTCTCAGTTTTGAGGTCCCCGACTTGCTTGGCTACATTGCCCTCAACCATGATAACCCTCCGTTTCAAATCCATATTCAGTTACTTTTTGCCCCAAATTATCTATGAGTTTTTCATCCTTTAAGCTCCTGGGAGGATTTTCTACGGCTGCTTTCATCTTCTGGATTTGGGCTCGCAGTGCCTCATTTTCTTTGGTTAGTCTTTTCTTTTCTCCCTCATCTGCTGCGGCTTGCAAACCATTTTCAAATTGCTGTTCTCGAACATACCTTTCTAATCTTCTTATGGTGGCCTTATACACATTTTCCTTAGTTAGCCAGTCCCATTGTTCCTGTGACGTTTCAATGAACTCCTCGAGGTGAGGCCTTTTGGGCGGTCTCTCAAACTCAATTTCTCTCCTGTACCAGGCAAAGTATCTCGGTAACACTTTGCCTCTGGCCCGATCCTGTACGCAAGTGTCGGCGGTTAGGTATTGGCATTCATTCCAGATCTTGCGGACCATTGCTTTGAGGAATTGACCATCAAGACCAATCTCAACTACCCGGATGCTGAGATCTTCGTCTTTTGGCACTATCTGGCATCTTCCTAGTTGTCTCAAGACCCGATGCGGGGCATAAGGCTGGATACTCCTAAGACCCATCAAGAGAAAATATGGTTCTGTTGCCGGCATGTACACGATCTCATCCACACACAACCATCCTAGTGTCCATTCTATTTGACTGGCGGTGAGGGACTGGAGGTACTAAGTCCATTTTACTGCACCTTCGGGTAAGCTTAGCTTTTCAATTCTCATGTGAAACTCCTCTATGAAAGTTTTCTCGGTGGACCCATAACTCATGAATCGAGGATGGTGGCATAGATGCTCCGTCATCCACATTTGTAATAATAGGTTACACCCCTCAAAGAAATTGTTTCTAGCCTTGCAAGCTGTGAGAGCGCGAAAGATCTCAGCTACTATCATGGGCGCGAGTGTGCACTTGGACTGCGAGCGTAGAGTGCTGACAACCCCTGCATTCTTTATGTCAATGTTACCATCCTTTCTTGGGAATACTAGAAGCCCCATAAAAGCTACCATAAAAGTGAAGCATCTGTGTTCTTCCCATTTGACACGGTTTCCCTCACTGCACATTTTGTTTTATGGATTGTTGAATCCCCCTATGTGACCATATCGGGTATACAGGAATGAAAAAGAGAAAAACCCTGCCGCGAAGTTTGAACCATGTACCACTCTGCTTATCTTCAAAGTATCTAAGAATTTATGCACCGTTATCACTCTTGGAGCAACCAGATAGTTGTGTCTCAAAGGAAGCTACCTATTTTCAATATACCCCACTATTTCTTCCAACGTCGGAGTGTGTTCAAAGTCTGAGAAGTGAAACACATTATGTGCCGGGTCCCAACAATCTCCAATAACCCGGGAGGCCCCCCAAATACTCTATACCTCATCTTGTACTTACCTGCCTAAATCATTCCACCACAACCGCAACTCCAAAGGGATTAGACTTACAAATGAAAAAGGCATGGTTTGGACTGTGCTCATCCTGCACATTTATTAAGATGAATTAACGACTTGCAATTTTATTTTGTTTGACTTCAAAATCAAAAAGAATTTTCTTTTGAAATTGATTCTCTAAAACCACAAGCCCAGTTTTGCGAATACGACATTTTGGCACTTCCGGAGAAAGCCTTCAAGGCTGTGTTCGCTAGCTTGCCAAAAATACATAAAAGACCCAAAGGTGGCCATTTATGCAAAATCAGCCTTCCAATGTCCCCTTTGGGGAACATTTGGCTATTTTTGACAATAACAGTGTCACCCAATTTATTTAGGACATCAAATGAAAATTTGAAAATTATTTTGGCCATTTTTGCGCAAGGGCGGTTGGACCAGATGGGGGTACCCTACGTACCCCACACTCCGTGAGAATCAAACCGGTGTAGTTCTGGCAAAACATTTTGTCAAAACCAAAAACTTTGTTGAAAAGCCTCTCTTTCTTTTGTTTTTCCTTTTTTCCCCTTTTCAAAAAATCCGGCAGCATTTCGGCGCTACTTGAGCATTGATTTTAGAAGACAAATGATTAATCTCAGTCAGCCCTAGTACTACTTATATTCTTAATAATAATTATTTTTAACAAGCCGGTCAACATGCAAATCCAAAACAACTAAGCACAAGTAGCACGTAATATGCATCAGGATGGTCTTTGCATTTCGGGTCACGTGTCCTAGACAGACCCAACCCCTGTGTTGATCCCCTAAGTCAAATGCATGATGCAGATAAACGTTCCTACTAGGGATCCGGCATGAGATTAAGTTATACTAAGTTCAGCACCTGGGTATTTGTTCTAGACTGTGTACCTGAGTGGACAACTCGAGTCGAGGAGGGGGCTACGTACCAAGGACCTGCAAGATCATCCGTTTTTGTAAATTGTTCGAGCCTCTTTCTTATATTAGGGTATGACACTAACAGAATAGGTAGTCTCAACCAGTAAGCAAATCCCCAGAGGTGAGAACAGAAGGGTTTCGTAGCAGTTTATATGTACAGTTCAGATAATATCAAAGCGGTAAAAACATCATTTGCACATTAAGCCAACATGTAAAATCAAATAATAAACAAAGCCAAATACAACAATTATTCTAAGCTCGAATTCTTGAATCCTGAACTAGAGATTCTGGGTTCCTTCCCCAGCAGAGTCGCCTGAGCTGTCACACCTCCTTTTGGCTATCCACAACCCAGCGAAGGGCGTAGATAAGGGAGTTTTTCCAATTAAAGGACAATCGAAACGGGATTCAATTATTTATGATAATTTCAGAATCACCACTAAGGAGATATATGGTGTCCCAAGTCACCATTTTGAATCCCGAATCGAGGAAAGAATGACTCTGTCTAACAATCCGCGAACCAGAAATCAGAGTAAGGAATTCTGTTAACCCGGGAGAAAGTGTTAGGCATTCCCGGGTTCCGTGGTACTAGCACGGTCACTCAACTGATATATTTGACTTAAATTATCTGATTTATACAATTATGAACCTATGTGTCAATTTCAATTTTTTAACCGCTTTTATTACTATTTTAAAGAGAATTGCAACGTCGTTAAAACATGCCTTGAACCACGTAACATAAATGCACCCATGGATTTTTACACATTCCAACTTCGTTGAGTGGATTTGGATCACATAAATGCGCACCCAAATTTAGGAAAGTAGTCTTATTAAATACGCACCTAAAACAACTACGCATTTGCACTTTGCGAGGGCCATGGAAATTTGCTAGCTGGCACGCCTCGATTTCGAAGGATCGAAGAAAGTTTACTACACAAGGGCCATGCGATTATCTTATTCGGCTCGACACGCCAAATTCTGAATTAAAGGGATTAACTTAACAAAACCAGCCCTGAAAACCAATAAACAACAGCGAAATGAGCAAATGGGCTGCGCGAGAAGCCTAGCTGATCTAATGGTCCAATTGGCATGTGCACCAGCCGATTTGCCTAGAATCCAAATGATATCCAGGCCTGAAAGGAGCCTGTGGCGGGCACATCCAAATAACATTGGGCCAAATCTATAGGACCCAATTTTATAATCTAACTAATTTGCTATACAATAGACCTGTGGATCGATCACATATAGCATACATTAATCTAGACTGCATTTTTAGTGATTCAATGTTTGGGCTCAAATAAGGCCCACATCTAATGAGGGAAGGGGAGTGTTGGTAGCTGACACTATGAGAATTTAGTTTAATGACCATGCTAATCTGTGATTCCCTAATTGATACCAACAAATTTTATCCCTGAATATGAATACTTAAACAAAGAACAAATAAAAGAAGAAGCAAATCAACACATGACTACCATGAATACATGATTACCTAACAACTAACTTGCAATTAACAATATATCATAGCACTTATAAACATGCCAGACCATATAGTCATTACCAACAGCTGTTTAAACAAAGTACCTATCTTAAAGCTGAAATCTCATATTGAAGAGATATATTGTTGGAGTCCCTGACAGTCCCAAATTATAACAGTCCGTAATGGATACTAGTGCTAAGTACTACTTTCCGGTCACTCACACAAGTTCAAAAGTAAGTCATAAAAAAAGTAAAACAAAACTAATTAGCATCTACATCTAAAGTCCAGCTACAAATCATGGAAATAGTAAAGAAATCAAGGAAACCAACTTCAAATGCAACCTTCATTTCAATAGACTTTCACTTCTATTACATGTTCAACAATCATTCCTCAATTATAGTAAGGAAAGTACCTGGAAAATGTAAAGATAAATAGGGGTGAACAATCAACAAATGCAGCAGGAATCAGCAGAGAAACAGCAAAGATGAACCCAGATTCAACAATTTAGAACAAGGAACTCAGCTTAAACCCAAAATTGTAATACTCAACCAACTTGAACCCAAAAACTTTCAGAAAACCCAATATCAATTCATACTTAGTCTCAAATAAACCAGAAAATATTTCAGAACTTGAAAATCTCAGTAATCAAAAAAGAGATCAATAAAATAGTAGAAATTTTGCCGTCTGAAGTTTTTTTTTGGATATTTTAGCTCTCATATCTTGCCTTCAAAGGCAAGAATGCTGCCTTATATAGGCTCAACTATAGGGCAGCCCTGCTGGTTTAACTTCACACCCCTAGTCCCTTTTGAACTTTTATTTTAGCCTAAATGCCCTTAGATTTCTGACTTTCTACCCAAGTTAACTAATCAAAATTTTGGAATTGGCTAGAAACCCCTACTAGAATATTCTTATTTCAGTTATTAAAATATTCCCTATACTAGACTACCCGAATTACCCTTCAGAAATCACAAATGGTCAATTCGACCCCAAACACAAACCCCTGGGCGTGCACACTCTGGCCCAAACTTACAAACTTCAAACAAATAATCAACGAGCCATGAGGTTCAAGTAAAGAGGGTTGTTTAGGCCCAACAAAAGAAAGAGAAAAAAAGAAACGGAGAAGGAAAAGAACTGAGTCAAGGAACTCAAATGATTTAAAAAACAAACAACAAGGAGAACAATTGAAATTTATTACGCACAACTCACAGAAAATATGAAGCAGCATGGGATCAAATTAAACCTATTTGCATGCCAAATGAATCTAAACTATATGGTAAGAAAAGAAGTAGAGGACTGAAACGAAGTTCTAAAATAACCAGAGAGATTATAATGGAGCGAAAAATGAGAATGGAATCACAATTAAAAGTAGATATATAAAGAAAAACAAAATACCTCAAATTCTGAATCAGACTAGCGAACATCATGGCATCATTTGGGGTCCAATCGCCCCTAGTAATGTGTTTTCTACTAGAAAACACAAGACTAAGGGTTATTAAAAACCCAAAAACCAAAGATACCCCAAATCTCGCAACTAGGGCTCCAGACCAAATTTCGATTTGAAATTCAAACTAAAGGGGAAAGATTCGAGTATGAAGGGTCGTGGATTCAAGGTGAGGGATGTGAGGAGAGTGAATGGCACTAGTTTGGTGGATTTTGGGCATAGATGTAATTTTGCCGTCCGGTTCAAATTGAAATTCTAGGAGCTGCGGTATGATTCGAGCATGAACGATTGTAGGAATGAGAAAGGAAGGTCAAGGGGGTGCAGGGGTATGAAACTGAGGTTCTTTGGTGGTGGTGCCGCCGTGGGCGGCGTCCACAAAATTGAGAATTCAACACGCTTTGGTAGGATTCGAAGTATGCAAATCACAGATTTGGAATAAGGAAGGTGAGGGGATTTCGTGGTGTAAATTTGGAGTCGTTTGGTGGACGGTCGCCGCCGTGAGGCGATTTCCGGGGGCGGTTTTAGGGCAGGAGACGGTGGTCTGAGAATTGGTCTCTGAAGAGACGAGGGGATGAGAGTAAGGGGGTCTCAGGCGGGTGGGGTAGTGTAAGAACATTTTTATATTTAGAGACGTGGGCTTCAGGACCGTCCGATCAAGAAACCTCGATGGTCCTGATTAAAACCCACAAGACGTCGTTATTTTGATTGGTCTGGGACTGGACCGGGTTCACTGAGCGATTGGGCCTGGGTTGGGTGATTTTTGGGCTGATTTAATTAAAATGGCCCAATTGGGTATTGAATTTCTAGGTTTTCCTTTACCCCCTTTCTTTATTTCATTTCCAATATATTTAAAACCTAAAAATTCCTAATTAACCTAAAAAAACTAATTATCCATACAATAATTATTATCACATAATTAAAAAGATTAAAAGGAAAAATTACTTAAAATCAATCTTAAGTGCAAATTATGCTATTTCTGATTCTTTTTTTTTGTAAAATAACTTGGCTACTAATTAATGCAAAACTAACTCCTAAATGCACATGCAATGTCCCCCTTTTATTGTATATTTTATTAAGTAAAAATGCGTAAATAGAAAATGCAAATAATTCAACAGACAATGCCACCAAAAATCTACAAAATCGCAGACACTGGAAGAAATTATTTTGATGTAGAATTTATGGGAGTAATTCATATAGGAAAAAATCACATGCTCATAATATCCCGCATAACAGTCCACAAAAGACCCAATCTCATGCTTGGCACAATTATCGATCAAAGTGTGAATGTTTGGCAATGGAAAATCATCCTTCGAGCTTGCCTTGTTAAGATCACGGCAATCAACACAGACCTTGGTCTTACCATATTTCTTTGGTATTGGCACAATATTGGCTAACCAAGTTGGATATCGAGTGACCCGAATGACCTTTGCAGTAATCTGCTTTGTAATTTTTTTTTTGATTTTCACACTCATATCAGTCTTGAACTTTCGCAAATTTTGCTTGACATGAGGGAATGCTGGATCAGTTGGTAATTTATGAACTACCAGATTAGTGCTCAGGCCCAGAATACCATCACACGACCATGCAAACACATCTTTGTACTCAAACAATGTTTTGGTTATTTCCTCCTTAACTTGCGGGTCTAAATGTACACTTATCTTGATTTCCCTAACATTATCTTGGTCCCCTAAATTGATTGCTTTAGTTTCAGTCAAGTTAGGTTTTGGCTTTTATTCAAATTATTTTAGATCCTTATTGATTTCCTCAAATGTCGCTTCTTCATCATATTCTACTTCTTGGATTGTTATTTCGAAATTATATTGGCTTTTAAGACTCGGCTGAAATTCTTCATGCATATCATGTCATTGCAACCAGTACAAAAATAACTGTACAAAAGAAAAAAAAAGAAAAAAGAAAAAAATAAGACATTATTAAGAATAACGGAGAACGGTAATTGTATTTCATTGAAAATAAAATGATAGAAGGATTTGAACATCAAAACAAGCAAAAACAAAAAATCTGGATTACAACCCTGGAATAACCTATATAACAGAAAGGAAAACAAAGCAAACTACCAAAAATCCTTCTTGGTGGGGAGAGGATTGGCTTCCCAATTGCTAAGCTTCATGTTTGGGCCAACGAGCTGCACATCCACTTTACTAGAGCCTTACCAACTTCTACCACATTGACCTATTCAAACATACTTTGGAACTTCTTGATTAGCTCTTTATCAACATCGACCACAGGTTTTTGGATTGAGGAGGTTGGAGGTTTTTCGGCCCCTAGTTTGACAAAAGACTTAGAGATGTGGGGGGCGGGCTTGGGGAGCAACCATACCTTCTGTTTTAGATTTTTAACCCTTTTCATGTCCTTCTCTGGGGGTGTGAATCCCAAACCAAACGTACCAGGATTCCCACTGGGGCATCCTGGATGCACGATACCTTGCATAGATGAGCCCAGACCCTTGCCCGACACAAAACCATTCTTCAACATTTCATACGCAACCATGACAGACGCGAAGGATAGCTTAGGACCCGAAATGCATTTTCCTTAAAGAATTTTCTCAACAGACACTGTTTCAAAAATCTGATAGACCCGAGGTCCCTTATCATCTTCAACTTCGATGAACGAAACAATTGTGTCATTACAAGCTGACAAGTCCCCATCACCGTGCACAACTATTTCATGCTTGTGCCATTAGAACTTCACCATTTGGTGTAAAGAAGACGGGACTGCCTTAGCAGCATGTATCCAGGGCCTTCCCAACAATAGATTATGAGAGACAGCCATATCAAACACTTGGAATTACATGGTAAACTCAACTGTCCCTATCAAGTATTCGAGCATTATATCTCCAACAGAATTTTACCTCCCCCGTCAAAGCCTCGGACGCACACACTATTCAAGTGGATTCTTTCGGTGCCAATATTCAATTTTTGCGAAGTAGAGAGCGGGAAAATATTCTCACTAGAGCTATTATCAACCAAAACCCTTGAGACAACAGAATCTTCACACTTAACCGTGAGACAAAGAGCTTGGTTGTGTTCTGTACCCTCCTTAGGAAGTTCATCGTTTGAGAAAGTGATCCTGTTTACTTCAAAGATCTTGCTATCCATCTCATCCAACCGAATCAATGTGATCTTGTCAGGAACGTGCGCCTCATTCAAAATCCTCATCAAGACCATGCAATTCATCTGAATGTATCAGCAAAGACAAGAAAGAAATTTGAGCTTGTATTTCCCTTAACTGCTCTACAATAGAATAATCCTTCACTTTTATCTTTTTTAAGAACTCCTCATCCTCATCATCGGTGACTGATTTCTTTACTGGCATTTGGCTATCCTTGAATGGCTTGGTTTTCCTTAATTCTTCTAGGGTGAAACATCTCCCAGAACGAGCCAATCCTTCAGTTTCATTAATTTCTTCCTCTATTTCTTTTCCTTTGTATGTCACTATCACTTGTTTATAATTCCACGAAACATCCTTGGCATCTACTACTGGCAGCTGGGTTACTAGTTTAATGATGATCGGGGTAATATGAGCCCCCTTCACAACTAGGATAGGCTTACGTGGAATCCCTGGCACCACCACTTTTGAACTTTCTGGACTTGCCCTAACATCTTTTGACATCCCTTTCACGACCAACACTGGTGGTTTTAAATTGAGCGAGCTCGGCTTTTTTGTCACCTCTTCAATTATCAGGGGTGTTGCTTCGGTAGAGTTTGGAGCCTTAACCCAATTACTGTCACTAGCCCGAATCATCATGACGGACTTAGCAGACTTCTCAGGCTCCCTATCCTTGTGAACTATTTTAATCATGTGTGTCTATGCATGGGCTAGCAAAGGTTTTTGGTTGACTTTTGTCACGTATGGGCTTTGGACTACAATTTGGTTGGTATCAATGTTCTCCTGGATTGCTGTTTTCAAACGCCAGCACTTTTCTATGTCATTCCTTGGAGCATCAGAACAATAAGCACATCTTAGGGAATAATCAAGGTTCTTTGGAGGGGCATTTGGTATCTTTGACTCCATTGGCCTCAAGACATCCAACTGCCTTAACCTTTGAAACAAACTAGCGTAAGATTCTCCAAATGGGGTGAAAGTTTTTTTTCGCTGCTACTTCTCTCTTCTATACTCCGTCCTTTGTCAAAGGTTTGAACTAGTGGGGTTTTGGTAGGGTTGTGGGAGTGGATAGGTGTTTTATGAGCTAGATAAATATTCTTCAAGCTGGAGCATGCCATTGAGGGCAAGGAGGGGGTTGAGCATATGACTGTGCATGGTGAACAAGGTATTAGGATGGCCTGGCTGAGTATTAGGGGTTTTGAGGGGAAACGTAATGTTGAGGTGGATTATATGGAGTGTGGGCGTAGGTTTGAGGTCGGGTTCGAGGATGGGTGTACTAATGAGGTGAACCCCTCTGGCCATGTCATGATCCAGAGACAACCACACCGACATATTCCTTCTTCTTTTTGCGTAACAAACTTTTGGTACCACTCTGGATTGCCTGGGTGGTTGCTTTTATAGCAGAATAGCTCATGATCTCACTCGTATTGAGTCTCTCTTCCACCATTTCTCCTATCTTCACCACATCATTGAAATACTTACCAATGGCTGAGATCAAGTGGCCATAGTAAGTGGGCTCCAGGGCTTGAAGAAAGTATTTAACCATCTTGTCACCTTCCATCGGAGGATTGACTCATGCAACTTGCTCCCTCTATCGGAACCCATATTCTCTAAAGCTTTCACTGGGTTTCTTTTCCACCTTGGTCAGAGATATGCGATCTGGAACAATGTCTATATTGTACTGAAAGTGTCGGGCAAAGGCCTGATCCATATCGTCCCAGGTGTACCACCTGCTAACGACCTAGCGGGTGTACCATCTAAAGCTGCCCCACTCAGACTTTGGCTGAAGTATGCCATTAGCAATTCTATTTTCCCCCAGCACCTCTCATCTTGCTGCAATAACCCCTCAGATGAGCTACAGGGTCCCCATGTCCGTCATACAAGTCAAACTTGGGAAGCTTGAACCTGGCAGGCAGTTGGACATGGGGAACAAACACAAATCCTTATATGCCACAGTCACCTGGTTTCCAAACCCTTGAATATTTCTTAATGATTGCTCCAAACTCTGTACCTTCCTAAACATCTCTTCTTGCTCTACGTTCTCGAGTGATTTGTCAGTTTCAACATGAGGCTCAAATTGGGGAGTGTAAGATTAAGGATCTGGGACTTTGAATGTGGGTTCTGGTGCATAGTAGTGGGTATCTGGAGCGGGGAATGCGGGCTCACTAAAGGATCGATGAAGGGTAGCTTGTGGAGGGGGTACAAAAATAGGAGCGGAGGTTGGAGCAGGGTACGAGTTTGTTTTAGCTGGTGAAGCATGAAAAGTTTGGGCCGAAATGTCGAGGTAGTTGTGGTAAGGGGTAAAGCCAGGTGCCTGTTGTGGGGAAAGATCACTGGTATTGGGGATTTGGTATTGAGAGAGTGGTGGAATAGAGGTAGGGTTTTCTGTGTAGTTGGTAGGGAAGGAGGGTGGAGGGTTTCCCTTAATCCAGGCTTGGAACATTTTTGCCATTTGATGCTTCAACCTTCGGACCTCCTCTTACAGTTCTGATTCCGACTCAACAATCTCCCTTGGTGGGTCTACGACTCCAGTGTCTATTTCCTTGCTAGCCATGACTGTTTGACGCTTTGATCAGGTGTTGTAGGGATGACTTGACAAGATGCCAACAAACTAACAACCTTCCTGAAATTGTAAAGATAACAACACAAAACCACCATGTTAGTGTTAGGGCATTTATCATATGATAATATCATATTATGTCCAATGCACCTAGAAACAATTAACGGTTCTACAATGGCTTTGAGGGTCGAAGGGCCATATGACATCATCCTGATTTGCTTATTTCGATCCTTCCTTCTCTTTTTTTTCAACACCTCTTATCAATCTTTTCCACTTTTTCTTTCTCTTTTTAATTTGAACCAAAAATGATTTGATCGAACCCGATGTAGGTAGCCTACGTATCATGTCCCTCATGAATCACACCAAGCGTAGTTCTGGAAAAGTGATGGAAAATAAACTAAAAATAAAATATTTTTGGGGTTTTCATTTTAAAAATTCCGATATTAAAATACAATTGAAGTACGATAATGAAAGATATGACAGACTCGACTACACTATGATAGACTTTGGCCCTACCTAAAGGACTCAGTACTCCTAGACAAGACACAAAAATAAAAAGACCACAAAGACAATCTCAAAACATCTAAATATAATGACTCCTCAAGCTTCTCCTGAATGCGACAGTCCCGACTAGGACGGATCTGATGATGGTCCGGATGGCCCTGTCAATCCTACTGAATCTAAGCTCTGTATTATGCACTGCAAGGACACCTCGAAGCTAGGAATGAGAATCCTGGAATGCGCGCCTGCATCTGGAAGGCTGACTCTAATAAGGTACTCACGGTGTAGTCACGTGTTATCTACCAACCCTACCAACTGTTATCTCAGTGACTAAATTGTAGCTCGAACCCCAACCCTTTCTGCTGCATGGGCCTCCTCTGCTCGGGTAAATCGGTCCATCAACTGTCTAATCAATATTCGTGAGGTGGCCTTCTCATCAAATACTCCTCTAACACATCGGGGCAATGGCCTGCTAACCCCCAACTGAGTAGATTGTAGCCATATGAAGTACTCATGGGTATACCCTGGCGAATGTGGGTCAGCTGCTAAAGTATCCCTACCCATCTTCATTGCATGACGCCAATAGGTCTGGATGTCGACCTCCCTGTGCGACATAGTGTCAAATTCTCTATTGAAGTCACGAGCATAGGAATGTAGGGGACTTCCTGCCGCCTCCCCAACTGATGCATCACCCTAGCAGGGGTATATGGTCTAGTACACCAAAGTCCAATCAATACCAAGAAGTCTTGCACGGAGATCCTGCTAAGATCACGTCCAAATCAATCCATAGGTATGACCACAAAATCTTCTCTTCAGTCAAGGATCCTAAATAATCAACCCAATCCTGAACTCCGAGTGGTAAGGCAAACTTATCGAACGTCATCCTATGCTCGATGCACTTCACTCGATCTCTCAGACAACGATCAATCACATCTTTCTCAAACATGGTGGCGGGGTGTAAGTGTTCCATCATCCAGTTGTAGCAATAAGTTGCTTCACTCAAAGAACATCCCACCTTCTTGAATCCTAGTCAAAGCACAATAGATCATTGCCAAAATTATCGAACCAAGGTGACCTTACTGTTGTGTTTCTTATAGAAGAGTGCAAAGTCTATTGACCCTAGACGCGTACTAATATGTCTACCCTCCAAAGGAAATACCAGGAGACCCAACAATACAATAGCGAAGACCATAGGACGCCTCTTCTTCCAAGAATCATATGATATGGAAAATTCATCTACAAAGGTCTCATACCGAGTAGGACGAGCAAACCTCTCGAATAAAAATTCCAAAGGTACCCAAGATTGATTTAGACACCCCATGTGATCTTCAAAATCCATTCCTATAATTTTAAGGAACTTGGTGCTTGAATGAGCCCGTGTGTAAATCAAATCCTTGTCTAGGTATGGCAGGCGGGTTAACCTGGCTATCTCAGCTAAGGTGTGTGTCATCTCGAGATCCCCAAACTTGAATACCATTCCCCGTGGATCCCAATATGTCAACATTGCTTCTACAAGGTCAGGACGAGGAGTGATGTCCATCAACGAAATAAGAGTCCCTAATTTACCCATCAAATCACGCTGCTCAAGTAAGGTAAACATGTTCCACCATTTTACTAGTCTTCTAGGGACTTTGACCACCATTGATACTCTAGCATTGGTGAGTGGATCCAAACCTCAACTGGAAAATATGGTTAACGACTCAAGACATTATGTGACACCACAACATTTCATAGTGGACGGTTGGGCTATTTTTGCAAAATTAGCCTGAGGGGTCGAAGGCGGCTAAAGAGGAAAACTCAAGAAAGAAGACCTTAAGGACATGGGGATACCTTAATAAAGCTTATATAGATTGTACTCTTAACAATCATGGCCCAAAATTAATTTGAAGAAACGACTCGTTTTGCAAAAATGGTCGATATGGCCAGAAGTGGCTAAAGATGCAAACTCGAAAAGGACAGACCTTAAAGTAATATGAAACCTAGATATGGACTCAAAATCCTAAGACTTGGGTAATTGAACCACTTTTGCAAAAGTGACCCCATTTTGCAAGAATTGCTGATGTGGCCAAAAATGACTGGACATGCAAGATTTGGCTTCGACCCGCGAAGCCAAGAACCTAAACTCACTAGGAAGATTGGACCCTATGTGGTTGCCTACGTATCTCGCTCCGAGAGATAAGAATTAGGTTCGCGTAGTTCGGGAAGATTGGACATGGGAGAAAGCTTTTTTTTTAATGCAACTAGTTTGGAAAAAACCATATCTTTTGTCTTTTTGAGAAATGAAGGAAAATGTAAAAGCTTTTTGGATTTTCTTTTTCTCCTTTTTGAATTTTTGGAAGATGATGAAAAATGTAAAATCTTTTTTTATTTTCTATTTTTAAGAATTTTTGAATTTTGGAAAATAATGAAAAAGTGTAAAATCTTTTTGGATTTTCTTTTTTATTTTCTTTAAAAAATAATGGGAAAGTGTAAAATCCTTTGGATTTTCTATTTCATTTTTGGAAAATAATAGGAAAACTGTAAAATCTTTTTGGATTTTCTATTTTCAATTTTTTTGTCTTTTTGAAAAATAATGAAAAAGTGTAAAATCTTTTTGGATTTTACTTTTTATTTTTTAGAAAATAATGGGAAAGTGTAAAATCACCTACTTCTTTTATATTTCATCCTCAAATATCTTTGGTCCGTCAAATGACCCTTTTACCCCTAAAGAGATGCAACATGTAGCACATAGGGATGATTAAATGTCCTTTTGGGCCATTAGCTCATTTTGACATAATTTGGATAGGCCTCCTACAACGGACACGGTGCCTGGGACTGAAACCTGCTAGGTTAAAATGATATGATGCACGTAAGTATGACCTAAAGGCTGACCTACGGTTGGGGTTCACTAGACAAGGCAATTCAAGGCGGCACGTGGTCGATGGCGGCTGCTCTAGCTGTCCGCCCACTCCACGCTCCAGCACAGCCCCCTTAAAGACACGGGTGACTCGCAAAAAGGTCGTGTATGCTCAAACGTACTCCGGAAGACTTGTTGCAGAAAGAAGACTCGGGGTTATGCAAATAATGACAGTTATAAAGCAGTAAATACATAACGAAAAAACTGTAGACACATAAATAACTAGCAAATAACAACAATATAAAAACACAATAAAAATTAAGTAAAGCTAATGAAAAAAATATAAAGACCTCAATCAAATATTCTAAAATCGAACAAAATCAAGCACTAGCTCGAACCCGCACTTTCCCAGCAGAGTAACCAGAGCCCATTTTTTTAACAAACCTCGCTTAACCCTCTTAAAAATAATATAAGGATTTTGTAACGCTCAAACGGGTTTTCAATTTTAAAAGTGTCAAAGATAGTGTTCAAAAGAAAATAACTCAGAGTCGCCACCTGACATTTGATTTCGGTTGTCAGGTTACCCTACTATTTTAAAAATGATTTTTCCTTTTAAATATTTTAGATTCCAAAACCAAGTCCGCTCTAGAGATTCGGGTAAGGGGTTTCTTTTGACTAGGGAAAAAGGTGTTAGGCATTCACCAAGTCCCATGAAAGTCACGGTTGCATACTCGATTTAGTTGGCTTTTAGAATATTTGAATCGAAATTAAAAAAAAACATAGAAAATAAAACAAACACACAAGAGGTTCGAGGTCGCTCCCATCTAATAAAACTAAAACTTGAAGTACTACGAGTTCCAGTTTAGGCCTCCAAATACAAGTACGCCGGGGCATTCTCAGATAAATTTAACTAGGGAAACAACCTTTCGCATCGGAACTATCAAAAGTACTCAGGCTCGCCTACCCAAGCGTTGTCGGTCTAAGCATGCTCCTAGCGGTTGAGAGTAATGAAATGAATAAACAGAACTAAATAAATAAAGTCATGAAGGCTTGTTTTAACTACCTTAATGCCCACAACCCCTTGGTCCCTTTTCACACGAAAATGTGCGGAAACAATGCGGATAGGAATGAACGCAAACTAGAATAACATAAGCATTCCATCAAACAAATGCATGAACGATCCAACCGAAACAGGATGACTTGAAGACAACTAATTTAACATTTAATACAACTAAGTGGCATTCAAGAACATACAAGGATTTAAAAAAATTACTTAAAAGCATGATAATCCCACAAAAAAAAATATGTCAATCTGCCCACTAACATTACCAGAAGAGATCGAAATGTCTGGAGATGCACCCATGTCACATGAAATCCCAAAACTTTAGCAACTTAACCATGATGTTCATTTTGAGAAGAAACAAAGAATCCAATCCAATCCAATTTTACACCAGAAAATTCCTTACTTAAAGACAAGTCTCTATTTCACACACAAAATTGATTCATCAACTTTAGGGGCCTTCAGCAAGAATAGGTCCTTGTTTAAGCCAAAATCAACTAAAAGAATATGTACCTTTAATGCATACAATCTAGAGTTAACAAGGAAATCTCAATGAACTGTTTAGTCGAAATCCTTTTAATAATAGTAGGGGAGTCAGAAAAGACAATGTTTTGCTCTAAAATGTCGACTGTGAACAGCAACACAAATGAGCAGAAACCACGATCCAAACCACGAACCTCGAGCGCCAATCGACAAACAATTTCGGACAAAAACTCCAATCGGCACTGGAATTTCGAATCTCAGCACGAACTCACCCTCAAACTTCAATCAAATTTTATGTCGTAATATTTGTTCTTTTATATATGAAAATGAAAAAACAGAATCAAAGGATACTGAAAAGAAAACTCTAATTTTTGAATGGATTGAAATTAGAAGAACAACCAAAAATCCTAAAACCGTAGTTCTTTCTCCCTGTTTTTTTTTTCCAGATTTTCTGTCCCTCCCTAATATATAGGGACCCTAGAAGCTTCCTCCTCCTTCTTCTCCAAGAAACACGTGTGGGTATCTCACAACAAGATCCGAAAATCCTCATTTTTTAACAAAAATAAAAAAATGGAAGCCTTGGATAAAAATTTAATACAACGGCTCCCATTTTCCAACATTTATCTAAGGACTCGGATTTTTTTTTAACAAAATAAAATAGAAAAATAAATCCGCGTGAATTGGATTGAAATGATGAAATTTAGTACGAAAGGGATGACGTGGAAGAAGGAGAAGATGAGAGGGGGGACCATAGCACTCGGCTGAGTGAACTCGCCGGTTCTTTTTTAAGTTTTCTGGCGAGTTTGGTGAGTTGATGCTCGGCATAAGTGGAGATAGGGAGGGGCGCCATTTTGGTTGGGTCTTTAGTGTTAGGGTTAGAGAATATTAGGTTTTTATATTATGGTGGGGAGGAATAATGGTCGTTGAATTAAAGGGAATGGGTGGCCAAGATCTAAAGCTAGAAATGGGGCAGGTCAGATGGGTTTCGCGGGTCTGGAGCGGGTTAGCATGCTTTATGAGTTGGATTGTTGATTTGGACCTCAAAAGTGTGCGAAATTGGGCAAAAGGACTGAAAATTCAAATTAAATACCTATAAAACTCTAAATTAATTTTGATAAATTATTAGTATTAAAATAAAACTAAAAGTTATATTTGAAACTATTTTTGGTATTTTCAAGGATTATATTAGGATTAAAATAGGTTAAAAGTAATATATATTTCTAAAAATACCTAATACTGAATTAAATAGAAAGTGAAACTATTTTTGTATTTTTTCAATTTTATGTGCCTTAAAATTAAATTAATAATAAAGTGAAATTACATAGAAATAGGCTCAAGTAATATTCTAAAAATATTAGGACTATTAAGGGTGATTCTAATGTGCAGATCAAAAATTACATGTCTACACATATTATGCTAGATCGGTATACTTTGTTGGCTCCAATATAATATACTGGAGTTCTAGTATAGTTGCTGGAACTCTAATATAATATACTGGAGTTCCAGCAAAATATACTGGAACTCCAAAGTCCAATATAATATACTAGAGTCTAGTATTTTATATTGAAGTCACAGTATATTATGCTGGAGTAGTTTTCGAATTTTGAACAATATTTTCGTTCAGATTTATCTTACAAGTGGCTAAATTTTGATGACTTTTGAAACTGTGGCTATTTTTGAATTACCACTTTTAAATCTAGCTATTTTTTAATTTCTCCCACAGTTAGTCCCTCCGTTTATTATATTTGTCTGCTATACTAAGTTACTTTTATTTGTCTAATTTAGCATATCAAAAGAAAGATTTTTTTTTATGTTTTGCCCTTATTATTAACTACTCATTATCCTTTTTTTTTAAAAAAAATTTGTCATTATTATGGATAAAACAAAATACATACTTTATATATATTTTCTTAAAATAAGTGTAAAATTAAAAGTGGACAATTACAAATGAAGGGAGGGAGTAAATATAAAAATGTAGTATTTATTAGATGATAACTTTGATATATATTAAAAATTAGTATATTTTCTATAATTTAAAAGATGTATCTATATTTTAAATAATTAAAATAATTTGTATATTATGAAAATTTATTGTTAAAATTTTGCAATACGCCCTTTTTTCCTTTCTTTTTTCTCTTTTCATCACAAGTTACAAAGGACATAGTAACTACTCATGTACCATCAGTCCCCACGAGTTCCACGAGCACCTTGCCCTCGGTATCTTTTAAAACGTAACAATGAAGTTAGTAATTTTTTATGACCAAAAAAAAGGACATAAGAGTTTATATACTTATTAGAAATTACCTCAAGACTAGGGAGGTTGAAAAAAATCCAATGTCCTTGAAGTCAAAATTCCTTATATTACACGGGCTCCAAATTAGTATGGTTTGGTGTAAAAATATCATTAAGTTAACGCATCAATACTAGGGAACTGCTTAGTGCTTATGCTTTGTTCATACACAATTGCTAAAACAATGAGGAATCTTGATTATCTTTCTAAAGCATGGACAATTGAGAGGTTAGAGGTATGGAGACAGACTCTCGAGTCTAAAGGTTTCAAAATAAGCAGATCTAAGACAGAATACCTGGAGTGCAAGTTTAGCGCCGAGCCGAGCGAAGTAGGCATGGACGTGATGATTGGATCTCAGGTCATCGCCAAGAGGGACAGTGTCCGATATCTTGGGTCTGTGATTCAGGGGGACGGAGAGATCGACGGGGATGTTACTCATCGTATAGGAGCGGGGTGGTCAAAGCGGAGGCTTGCATCAGGAGTCCTGTGTGACAAGAAAATTCCACATAAACTCAAGGGGAAATTCTATAGAGCCGTGGTTAGACCTGCGATGTTGTATGGGGCGGAGTGCTAGCCCGTGAAGAACTCTCATGTTCAGAGAATGAAGGTTGCGGAGATGAGGATGCTCAGGTGGATGTGCGGGCACACCAGGTTAGATAAGATTAAGAATGAAGTTATTCGAGAGAAGGTGCGGGTGGCCCCGGTGGATGAGAAGATGCGAGAAGCGAGGCTGAGGTGGTTCGGGCATGTGCGGAGGAGAAGTCCCGATGCCCCGGTGAGGAGTTGTGAGCTGCTGGAGATTGTTGGCGGTCGGCGAGGCAGAGGGAGGCCTAAGAAGTATTGGGGAGAGGTGATTAGGCATGACATGACTAGAATGCAGGTTTCCGAGGACATGACCCTTGATAGGAAAGTCTGGAGGTCTAATATCAGGGTTGTAGGATAGGGGCTCCTAGAGTTTTTCGTACTTCTCACCCGGGGTTGGGTGAGGGTCGGCAGGGTTACCCATAGATGATTTGTGTTTTAGCTTATGTCTCCCTTATGGCTGTTAGTTATGGTAGTTACTGTATGATATTATTGCATGCTATTTTATTTATGTTTCTTATGTTTAGATAATTATTACGCTATTTCTGCTGGAGTTACTAATGCTCTATTGTTTTTGTCTTTGTTTTTGTTTTATTGTTGTTTTTCCTTTTATCCACTGAGCCGAGGGTCGATTGGAAACAGTCTCTCTGCCCTTTTGGGTAGGGGTAAGGCTCGTCTACATATTACCCTCCCCAGACCCCACCTGGTGGGACTATACTGGGTAGTTGTTGTTGTTGTTGTTGCAAGTAAAGTAAAGCATCATTATCCTTGCACATGAAACCTGATTGCCATAATTTGGATGTTAACGCACATGATGAAACCAAACAAGATGTTGAATATAATCCCTAAATGGAGCCCAGAAAGCAAGAAAGATTTCAAGATTCAATCAGCACAACAGATGGCCTCTATTTATATAAGCTCTTTTCTAGTTATTCAGGAACATTAGGCTTATATAATTCTTTCCTATTTCAGATGTGGAGATCCCTTCCTATATTACCATTTCAAATGCTGCATTTTTGTCTATGAGGTAGACAGAATGTAAAGAAGAAGACATTCATTCAACTGAGTGAGCAGCCTTATCTCTTCAATTTAAGCATGCAGAGAAAAAAAAAACAAAGAAGTTTTCAAGCAACGAGTTTATTGCATTTGGTTACTCATTGGCAGTAGTTTTCGCTTTCAATTGGAATAGTTTCAGGGAGGTGTAATATTTCTGGTGATACAAACCGGAAAGACATGCCTATATTCTATTGCATTCAACACATCTATCACAAAATCTATCTTATTCTATGCTCTAAATTCATAAGATATCAACTGGTACATGTTTTAACGAGTTAGATTAATTCAATGAGAAACTCAAGTAATCGTCATAGATAAACTTTTAATCCATTAAGCTGAAAATTCTTTCTCAAACTGAAAGAGCAATAATATTGTGAACCATAGAACTACACTTCACAAGTATGTATATATCATGTTCTCAAAAGACATGTTTAGTGGAATATTCAGTAATCAGTACTATCCTGTCAAAGGATCAAACTTAAGAATTTGTGGCAACAATTGGGCTCCTAACTACATATTTACCTCCCTTTTCCACCCAGCTTAAAGAACCATGAACCAAGAAATCATTCATCAGTTGTGGACATTCTATCCTCAGCTTGTAGCTTTGCTTTTCATACTTGTCTTTGAAAACCAACTTTTCAGGAACAACACTAACTTTAAGTCCAGGCATTGCAGTCAGCTCGGCTGTATATTCCGACACACCTTCTCCGACATTAGTCACTGTCCTCTTGAATTCTTGTACTCTTGTAGGATCCAACTCGCTGCTATTCACGTTGAAATAGGCAATGAAAGATGGATAGTTTAGGTCCAATGATGGGTTGGGGCAAGTATAAGAGGACCTAGTGATGGTTTTTATCTGCTCGGATGTGAGATTTAGAGCACAAAGAAGATTAATGTAATCTTGTGGTGTTGTATCATAGATGAGTCCAGGATCTATTGCCTTGTTAGGATTGATATGGCCAGCTCCCATAGCAAGAGGAGTAGCAGCAGCATTCTCTGGACGACCGATGTCTTGGATCGGACTTTGTGTGTTGTCTAGAACATCCGCTGTAGTCATCATGGCCGAACGAATGGCAGCTGGGCTCCATTCAGGGTGGGTCCCTTTAACAAGTGCAGCTACACCGGCAGCGTGTGGACATGACATGGATGTGCCAGATATAATGTTAAAGATATTGTGAAGTTCAGTATATGGACTCACAGATGATAGTGGAGACCATGAAGCTAGTATTAAGTGACCTGGAGCCATCAGGTCAGGTTTGAGGATAAACGGGCAGGTCATTGATGGCCCCCTCGAACTAAAATGCGCGACAGCTGGTGCTCGTTCGACACCAATTAGTGTCCCTTGAAGTCCAATCTTTGCTTTTGGTGAAGAAGTGCTGTTAACATATTTCAAAACTTGATCACCATTTTGGAAATTCAGAAACACAGATGGGAATTCTGTTTTGAGGTATTCGCCCAAGTCAGTGACAAAGTCATTTGTTATGAAGACAGCACCAGCAGCATTTGAATGTCTCACACTTTCAACTTGTTTCCCGACCAATGCGTTTTTGTCAATGCAGACCACAAATTTGTCTGTAACATTTTGCAATTCCTGCTTATCTAAGCAATTCTTGACAAGAATAACAGAAATATCGCTTGTAGAATTCCCAGGGTAGAGAGATAAACCAGTGACTGAAACTCCATTACCAAGAGTTAATATCCTGATAACGTCCCGATCAACTGTGCTAGCAGCAACAGAGAGAAACCAAGGTGCCTCATTGCTCAAAGATTGATCGAAAGGCCCTTCATTTCCAGCTGAAACGGAAACAAATATGCCTTTCTCCATTGCAGAAAATGAAGCAATAGAGATAGGATCTATATATAGAGGGAATGGAGAAACTGCGCCAAATGACAAGGATAAGATATCACAACCATCCGCAATTGCCTGATCCAATGCAGCAAGAATATCAGAAATGGTACCGGCCCCATCCCAGAGAGCCTTGTACACAGCCACATGAGCCATTGGTGCGACGCCTATTGCAAAACCAGGGGCATAGCCAAAATAAGACGCACCCTTTACAAGACTTCCAGCAGCTGTAGAGGAAGTATGAGTTCCATGTCCCTCTGTATCACGGGCAGAATTTATCATGATGGTAAGATTTTTCACTTTAGAAAGTAGTCCTTTATTGAAGTAACGAGCTCCGATGAGTTTCTTGTTGCACAATGAAGAATTAAACTGAGTGCCAGTTTGACATATTCCTTTCCACCTTGATGGAACTTGGCTCATCCCATCATCATCAAAGCTTTTAATCTCTGGCCAAACCCCTGTATCAACTACACCAATGATAACACCTTTGCCATAGTTTGACTTTGGCCATGAACCATACATTGAGCTTAGGCCAAGGAAATGGGATGAATGGGTCGTGTGAATTTTAACTGTCCTGTCCTCCATCGAAGAAACATACCCTAGAGAATTCTTGATGGCTTTGTACTCGGAAGGAGAAAGACTAGCACTGAAACCATGCATAGCATTCGTATAAGAATAGATTAGTTTAGAAGAAGCAAGGGTGTTTTTGCTGCCAGCACTTGAACTGTCTAATACAGAAGCAAGAGTAGCCAAGTACCAAGAATGAGGGCTAGAAAAAGCTTTCGGCATGGCTGATGTGTCCATATGAATTATATAACTATCGGACTCAGCCATTGTTGCTGGCGGTAAAAGAATTAAGATGAGAAAGAACCAAATATACGAGGCAATAGGATTAGCCATGTTTTTGAGCAGTAGATAGATGGAGGAGGAGATAATTTCGTAAACAAAATTTTGTTTACTTATATAGAGGTTGAGTTATGAGAAGCCAAGACCATCAGTCATATGCTCAACTTCGATACATTCAGTGTCCACAGACTTGAGCTAATAATTTAGCTGGTTAACTGAAGCTCTCAAAATAAGTGGTTAATCAAAATCCTACGACAGGTATCTGCTGTGGAGAATGTTAAGCCAAATTCTGGAAATTTAAAACAAACTTTTAACTTTTACTAATCTTTGCCCTATTTAGCTCTTTGTTGTTATTCTTCCTTACCTACAAAAGTTTTACTAGAACATGAGTATTTGATTTCAGAAGAGTTTAGAGTCGAGAGATCTCATAATGCAGCAAAACAAAACAAGAAAAGCCTCAAATCTTATCTGTTTCGTAAGGAATATCTAAGGGATTTTGTGCATGAAAAAGGGTTATATTGTAAGGTCAAGAGTCACTTCAGTCTATGATGTATCGTAGTATTGAATTCACATTACTATCCATGATATCTTTACAGAACTAATTTAGTTAATTAAGAAAGATTTATCAGTTATGTAGAGCATCACTAACATCAATATCAGCAGCAGAATGTGGTGATAAAGAAAATGCTACTCTTAGACATATCTTATCACACTCTTCATTACAAGGAAAAGCTAAAATGAGTGTTATCTTATAATTACAAGAAATTTGAAGAGGAAACCAACACGAATTATCTTCTTTTCTGGCTTTATATAGAAGTTCAGTTCACTGTCAATTTTTGCTCGCTTAAGTACAAAAGGCATGGCATTTCTAGCGATGAAATTGAGAAAATTTCTAGATTGAATGGAATTAGACTACTAGGTAATCAATAATCTGAGGAATTATGATTAAAATAAATGGATTCAAAAATAGTACGATCTTTTAAGTATATGCATATAAATTTTTCTTTTGCATGTTGTATGTATATTAGCTATGTTAGGACGAACCATTTGAGGCTCACTCAATCTTGTTAATTAATGATAATTAGAAAAAACAAACAACAACAATAACTAACCAGTATATTTCCACCAGGTGGGGTCTGGGGAGGGTAATATGTAGACGAGCCTTACCCCTACCCGAAAGGGTAGAGAGGCTGTTTCCATTCGACCCTCGGTGCATAGGATAAAATGAAAAGCTGCATTAAAACAAAAACAAAAACAAAAACAAAGACAAAATTAGAAACAAAAACAAGACAAAACAAAACAATAAAGCATTAATAAATCCCGCAGAAATAACGTAAATAATTATGTAAACATAAGAAACATAAATACAGTCGCATGCAATAATAACAAACCGTAACTACCATACTAACAACCATAAGGGGACATAAGCTAAAACACTAATCATCTATGGGTGATCCTGCTATCCCACACCCAACCCCGGGTGAGGCGTACGAAGAACTCTATGAGCCCCTAGCCTACAACCCAGATTCTAGACTTCCAGACTCCCCTATCAAGGGTCATGTCCACGGAAACCTGCATTCTAGTCATGTCCTGCCTAATCACCTCTTCCCAATGCTTCTTAGGTCTCCCTCTTCCTCGCCGACCGCCAACAATCTCCAGCCGCTCGCAGCTCCTCACCGGGGCATCGGGACCCCTCCTCCGTACATGCCCGAACCGCCTCAGCCTCGCTTCCCGCATCTTCTCATCCACCGGGGCCACCCCTACCTTCTGTCGAATAACTTCATTCTTAATCTTATCTAGCCTGGTGTGCCCACACATCCACCTAAGCATCGTCATCTCCGCAACCTTCATTCTCTGAACATGGGAGTTCTTCAGGGGCCAGCACTCCGCCCCATACAACATCGCAGGTCTAACCACGGCTCTGTAGAATTTCCCCTTGAGTTTGTGTGGAATTTTTTTGTCACACAGGACCCCTGAAGCAAGCCTCCACTTTGACCACCCCGCTCTTATTCGATGGGTGACGTCCCCGTCAATCTCTCCGTCCCCCTGAATCACAGACTCAAGATATCGGACACTATCCCTCTTGGCGATAGCCTGAGAACCAAGCATCACGTCCATGCCTACCTCACTCGGCTCGTCGCCAAACTTACACTCCAGGTATTATGTCTTTGATCTACTTATTTTGAAACCTTTAGACTCGAGGGTCTGTCTCCACATCTCTAACCTTTCACTAACACCGACCCTCGTCTCGTCTATCAATACTATATCATCAGCAAAAAGCATACACCAAGGCACATCCCCTTGGATATGTCGGGTTAGAGCATCTATCACTAAGGCAAACAACAGGGGGCTCAGCGCCGATCCTTGATGGAGTGCCATTACCACAGGAAAATGGTCTGATTCGCCACCCACCGTCCTAACCCTAGTCTTAGCTCCATTATACATGTCCTTGATTACTCTGATATAGGCTTCCGGCACACTCTTCGCCTCCAAGCACCTCCATAGCACCTCCCTCGGGACCTTGTCATACGCCTTCTCCAAGTCGATAAGCACCATGTGAAGGTCCTTCTTCTTATCCCTGAATTGTTCCGCCAGTCGCCTGACTAGGTGAATAGCCTCTGTGGTGGAGCGGCCCGGCATGAAACCGAACTGGTTCCCAGATATAGTTGTCGCCTCCCTCACCCCCGCCTCAATCACCCTCTCTCATACCTTCATCGTGTGGCTTATTAATTTGATACCCCTATAGTTGTTGCAGCACTGGATGTCCTCTTTGTTCTTGTACAAGGGCACCACTGTACTCCACCTCCACTCATCCGGCATCCTTTTGGTCTTGAAGATCGCATTGAACAGCCTAGAGAGCCACTCCCCTCCAGACTTACCCATGCACTTCCAGAACTCCACCGGGATCTCGTCAGGCCCGGTCGCTCGACCCCTACTCATCCTACGCAACGCCCCTAAGACCTCCTCCACCCTAATGCGCCTGCAATACCCAAGGTCTCTATGTTGCTCTGAATGCCCCAACTCTCCTAGCTCTATGCTCCGATCCCCCTCCTCGTTAAGAAGGTCCCGAAAGTACGCCTGCCACCTCTGTTTGATTTGAGATTCCCCCATCGGAACTCTACCATCCTCGTCCTTGATACACCTGACTTGGTCTAGATCACGTGCCTTCCTTTCCCTTGCTTTAGCCAACCGGAATAACTTCTTATCCCCACCTCTCTCCCCTAGTTCCTCATACATGCGACCGAACGCCGCGTCTTTTAGCTTCCGTGACTGCCATCTTAGCTTCTCTTCTCGCCTCCTTGTAGATCAACCTGTTCGCACTCCGCTCCTCCTCGCTTGTGCTCCCTGCCAACCTAGCGAACGCCGCCTTCTTCACCTCCACTTTTCCTTTGACTACCTCGTTCCACCATCAATCACCCTGATGTCTGCCTGAATATCCCTTAGCTACCCCGAGCACGTCCCGTGCTACCCCCCTAACTAAGTTTGCCGTCACTGTCCACATAGCGTCCGCTTCCCCATAACTTCTCCAAGCTCCGCCCTCCACTAACCTCCTTTCCAACTCCTGTGCTTTCTCCTTAGACAAAGCACCCCATCTAATCCGCGGTTGGCCCCGGGCGCCCCTCTTCTTCTTCTTCACCCAGAGATCGACATCCATCACTAGTAGTCTATGGAGAGTTGAAAGAGACTCTCCCGGAATAACCTTGCAGTCCTTGCACAAACCCCTATCGCTCCTTCTGATGAGGATGTAATCAATCTGAGTTCTCGCCGCCGAACTCTTGTAGGTGACCAAATGCTCCTCCCTCTTCCGGAATGTCGAGTTCGCAATCAGGAGCTCGGAAGCCCTGGCAAAATCAAGCAGCGAAGTGCCTCCTCCGTTCCTGGCCCCAAAGCCAAATCCACCGTGCACCTCATCATAGCCACCAGCCTCAGCCCCAATATGACCATTAAAGTCCCCTCCAATAACTAACTTCTCAGATTGGGGAATACTACCCACCAGATCATCCAAGTCCTCCCAAAAGCGCCTTTTAGCCTCCTCGTCGAAGCCTGCTTGCGGCGCGTAAGCGCTGATGACGTTGAGGACGCCACCCCCAATAACCAGCTTAATAGACATTAACCTATCATTCACTCGCCTAACCTCGACCACGGACTCCCTTAGGTCCCTATCAACCAAGATGCCCACTCCATTCTTACCCCTCACGAGCCCAGAATACACAGCTTAAACCCATCAACATTCCACGTCTTTGTCCCTTTCCACCTAGTCTCCTGGACGCACGCTATGTTAACCCTCTTCTTCTGAAGAACCTTCGCCAACTCTATGTACTTACCCGCCAGAGTGCCTATGTTCCATGACCCAATCCTTAATCTATGGGCGTCCGCTGCCCTCTTCCCACCCTGACCTCCCGCCCTGCCCGTAGGACCACCCCCTACTCCCCTACTTACCCCCGCTACCACCCCCGCTACCACCCCCAAGAACATATCGTTTACTCCCTTTGTAAGTTTTCACACCTTAATTAGTTACTATAATATTTTTATATGAAGAAAAGGAATTGAGTGACTTCTGCTCATGGAAATATTATCCAGTTGTTTCCATCTTTAACGTTCGAGGTCATTTTCAATCCGTGTTTTCTTGGTTTTCAATATATAGAGAAGAAATCAGAAAGATCTTAGAGTCAAAAGGTACTGAAAAATAGATAATTTTTTAAATTTAGACTCCTCAAGCAAGAACTTATAAAAAGAAAAAAGAGAAACGTGAAAGCTCCACAAAAATAGTTAAAACCAAAGTAAGAATCCTGAACTACAAATCATAGTATGGACAACTGCTCGCCGTCTGGTCATGAGAATTTAACAACAATAAACTTCGTGATTCAATCCACAACGTTGTACATATGCAAGGGAAGCAAAGAGAGAACAGAATGTGGTTTCCAATTAATTCAAACAAATTTGTGCCCCTGGCTTAGGGGGAGGGGGTGAAGAAAAGAAATAAGGGAAGGAAAAACAGAATTAGCTGAAACATTTGATAACAATTTACAACAGATTGGGGAAATAAGGGAAGGAAAAACAGAATTAGCTGAAACATTTGATAACAATTCACAACAGATTTGGGAATGGTAGAAGGTTATTCTCTAAGTAGACTATCCCTAGTGAATAACTTATCCCCTGGATGTGATCTGAGAATTATCCTGAAAGATAAACACTATAACTTGACAAGATTTGCCACTAGGCAAAGTAACTAAATTCAGTTCCAGCAACCAGCGAGTAGTTATTGCTTCCAATAGATGTAAAAAATTAGCATTTAGCTATCTTGTTTCTATGCCACATACCTAGAGGCAGACAAGAGACAAGATATTGGACAAGAATGAAATTCACTATGCATTATGAACATTATATAAAGGTTAATTCTATATTGACAAAACATTGGGAAAATCGATAACGAAGATACTCGGGTAATACTCAAAACATTTCAAATGAATGTGATATTAGCATGCACACTTGCACAGTTGGCAAAATGTAAGATGAAGGAGTAGAGAAATGGGCTTAAATAATAAAGGGAACTGAGAAATGCACATCAACAAGTACAAAAGAAAGGACTGGAGAAGCTCTGATAGGCTTCTCCAGCACATGGAAAAATACTTGCGCTGATTGTATGTGATCATATGTAACTTAAAGGACAAAAATCAAAGAAAAGGCGCCCAGGCATACAAATACAAACAGGCTTCACAAAAATATAGGCAAAGTTCCAACATTTGAGAGACCACTTGACAAGATGATACTATAGAATCTAACCTCCTAGATTCAATGACAACAAGAACCTTATTCAATTAGGTCCAAAACAAAACAAAAAAAAACACCAGAAGACCTCAGTTCTGACTACTTAGCCACTCGGTATGGAAAGACACTGGCGCGTGGATCCTCTCATACGTATGAGCACCAAAATAATCACTTTGAGCTTGAACCAAATTGGCAGGAAGACTTTCCCTCCTGTATGAGTCAAAGTAAGCAAGACCTGAAGACATACCCGGTGTACTAATGCCCAAGTTGATAGCTAGGTAGACTACTCTTTGCCAAACAAACTGCTGTTCACCCATCTCTTTTGCAAACTCTTCATCCACAATTAGATTAGCAAGATTCGGATTTCTGTCATAAGCCCTCTTGATCCGATTAAAAAATATAGCGCGCATAGTACAACCACCCTTCCAAATCCTAGCAAACTCCCCTAAGAATATCAAATTCAAAGCCGATTGGATTGAATTCTTGATTGCTGCATCTAACCTGGTTGATATTCTATGACCTTCCTTTCACCGGTTAAAATATGTTTATGGGTCAGTTACATTATATAAAAGTTCAAGACAACAATTATATACATTCATGTATAGTATAAACAAGTTTCTAATTTATTGTCGTTCAATATGCTACATAAAAGTTCAAGACAACGATTGTGCAGCAGAGGCCGTTGTTTCTGGAGCACGAAGAACTTGTTGTAGTAAGCGTGCGGCAAGACGTTGAGATATTCCACCAACTACACGCCCTCCAATACTACGTGCTTCTGGTTCTTGGAGTACCTGCTCAAGTATGGTAGACAGTAATCAGTAAGCACATACTCTATATGCAAAAACTCAACACTTTTCTTTGGTGGAGTTTGGTTGAAACACAGTTTTGTGAAAATTAGGAAAATGAATCACAAAAACAATTTTTCAATGTTTTGAACTGAATATTAACTTAGAGACTTGAAACCTTAATGGTGAAAACATCAAGATGATGAACAGCACAAAAATTCAATCATTATGGTATATAAGCATCATGATTTTTCAACTAAGCTTGCAAACACGCAATAAGGACCATCATATCCTAGCTAAACATTATTAGAGCTTGCGCAACACCTTTTCTCCAAGCTTTTCCCACCCTCCCCTGCCACCCCCACTAAAAGAAGAATGATGGGAAAGTCTGTCTCAAAACAGAAGATTCATACACACATATACATGTATAACTAGGGGTATATATACTGTTTATATGTGTGAATATACACAGTAATCGGGCAAACCATCTTGCATCATTAAGCCGAAAATTCATAAACCAATTCGATCCAAATATCAAAATTACATTCCATGGAAAGAGAGTGATTCTAACCTGCAAAATTGGTAGCAAAAGACTTGGATCGAAATTCTCTGAGGATCGCAATAATCCCCATATATTAATCACTTGTGTTCTAAGTTCCATTAAACTCTGCTGCTCAGCGGAGCTTATAGTAAAGGGGCCATTTGCATTTCCATTAAAAACAAAAGTCCTCATGGGACCAGGAATAGAATTAAATGATTCAATAGCTGAACTCAGAATAATAGCTTCAGTGACACGGACTGCCTCTTTAATAACCAAATCCCTTAATTCTACACCATCTGGACCCAACAACAACTTCAGGACAGGTTGCAAAGCATCTTTGGCAGAAAAGTCTCTGTCTTGCTTTCCCTGGACAAGCAAGTTTTCAAGTCTATTCCACCTGTAAACCAAGAGTAAGAGCTTCACAATGTTAGCTCATCAGATGAATGAGCTAAGGTTAGATAAGGAGCAGAAAAAAAGGGAAAAATGATGCCTGCCTGAATTTCCCATCCTTGAAAAGTAACTCAATCAGAGCATCTCTCAGATACGGATTAGGATCTGTTAGAAGCCTTTTAGCAAAATATGGATATGAAGCAGCCAGTACTTTAAACTTAGGGTCAGCATACAGCGCTAAACCTTCTAAAACTGTGAGAGATCTCAAAATTAATGCGTAATAAGCTGGAACTGCAAGAATATCAAACAGCCAAAGGAGCAATGTCAGCCATGATACTATAATGCTGTTCAACAATTTCTTTTATTTGCTAATAGCTAAATTGTTAAACAGCTTAACCATTCGTCAGCATAGCCACTGCGAGACTAGCAACTCACCATTAAAGGGATATTGATATAACACAGCACCCAGACCATCTACAAGTGTTTTAAAGTTTAGCTCGCTCACAGTTGAATTAAGTGCATCATCGAAGAAGTTACGCAATGCTGGTACAATTGGAGAAACATCTACATCAGGAGACAAAAAGTCTAAAGCATAGTAGTCACGAGCCATAGCTTCATAATCCCGATTGACCATGTGAACAACGTGACCAATAATAGCAAATCTTGCTTCTTCAGGAGTTTCACTCATCATCCCAAAATCAAGAAAAGCAAGCTTTCCATCGGGTGTTGCCAAGAGATTCCCCGGATGAGGATCAGCATGAAAATAACCATACTCAAGCAGCTGTCTGAGACTGCATTGGATGCCAGTGTTTACCAGATCCAAAACCTTTAGCCCCTGCCTCTCAATTGCTTCTTGCTCATTCAACTTGACACCTTCAACCCACTCCATTGTTAAAACCTTCCCACTTGTGTAGTCCCAAAAAATATCTGGAACGAGAACATCTGCTTTGTCAGCATACAACTTTTTAAATCTCCTTGCATTCTGCCCTTCCTGCATCAACCTGTCAAAATTAACATTCAAACCCAGAGGAATGTTGTAGAATTTTATCAACTCCGCAGCTCTTCTGCTTCTACACCTCCTTGATTCCATATATAAAATTAAATTGTCTATTATGCGTTCCATTTAAAGGCATTTTCTAAGAGAAAGACTCAAAAACTAACCTGTACATAGTTGAGCTCTTGATAAACTCTGCGAGCAAATTCATCAATAAGAGCAACAACATCGCTTGTAATTATGTCAACATATCTATTAATCAGGATGCCTACTCCCCTTATTAGGTAGAAGTCTAATCCTATTGCTTCTTCGATACCCGGCCTTTGCACCTTCACAGCAACAACCTGGCCCGAGTACTTAAGTTGAGCTTTATAAACTTGACCAAGACTGGCTGCAGCAATGGGGGATGAAGATATAGATGAGTAGATGGTATCAAGCGAACGACCCAACTCTCTCTCAATGCAAGCAAATGCTTGTGCATCTGGAAAGGTCGGCAAGGCATCCTGCTCAGTACCAAAAATGGTCAAGTTTGTTTGCGCAATCAAAGGTTTATATAAACACAATAAGCTGAGAATAAGTTATATCTCAAGCAGTGGTGGAGCCACATGTATTTAAGGCCTTCGCCGAAAAATTACACTGTGAAGTAAAAGAAATTTTTTATGTACATAAACTATATATCGACTACCCTTGGCTTCTTCGTAGATTTATTTTTACACCCCTTAATGAAAATTCTGGTTCCGATCAAGGTTTTCAGTAGAAATATAGTACAATAAACCCAAGAAAAAAAAAAGAAGAAAAAAGAGACAAGCATTCAGTACACCTAGCAGGGAGAAAATACATGCCTGGAGCTCAGAGAGCTCTTCAAGGTACTGGGGTGGGCATAAATCAGGCCTGGTGGATAAACCCTGGCCGATTTTAACAAATGTAGGCCCCAAATTGGTGAAAGTCTGCCTCAGTTCAAGGGCACGCAATCTCATGTTCCGATCAAGCTCCCCGTTCAACCGGTCAAGCCATACTTTTAGCGCGAACGAACCAAGTCCGGTGAATATTTGAAGAGCTCTGCTCACTACCTACCAAACAATCAAGCAAAATTGGGCGAATGAACCACTTCCAGTTAAATTGATTTAAGCTCGTGATTATTTAGTGAATTTTACCTTAAATGGGCGAGAGCCATACTTGGTGGCCAAAAGTTCGGGACTATAAACAGAAGCACCCGCAGCACGTCCCATAGCTCTGGCTTCAGCTTGCATATCCTCGGCTCGATCTCTCCCAACTTGAAGGGCTGCCCCTGCACCATTACTTACATCTCTTATTGCTGCTACTTGCTGTTGAGGCCTCGCCTCCACCAGAGCCGCTCGAGGAACTGTTAGTCTTAACTTCACTTTCCGTCCGCCGGAGCTGGAGCTTTTTGCCTGTGAAAGGCGAACCGTATCGGCGCAGGACGGCAGCATATGATGATTGGCCGTCAAACTCATCGTGACAGGCTATCGGCGCGGCGGAGTAACTAATTCTTCCCAAAAAAAGTAGGAAGTACGGGTGAATGATGTGGAACGGAACGAACCAATTACTTTGCCAGAATTGCTGTATTTCTCATTTATTTAGCCCATTATTTTTCTGGCCGATATTTATTTTCACCTTACGTATAGTATACGTGTCTGCACCTGGGTACGCAAACACTAGATATGGAAGTTATTGGCTTCATTTTGGAATTAAATATTGCACAAAAAAGAGAGATTTTATTTTACAAAAATTATACGCCATTCATTTGTTTTGTCAATTTCAGTGATCTACGCTAATTACAAGTTTGAACACGAAGAAATTGAAGAAATACGAAGAGAGAACGTTCTGGAAGCTTATCAGCAAACTTGCTAAAATGACAAAACTGTATAAAATATCCTAGCTACCCTGTTTATGCTAACTCACATCTAACTCAACCAGAGCTGTCATTTAACCCTGGTTACGTAAATAAACTAACTAACCGTAGTCTAATTCTAACTTGGTGTAATTAACACACCGCTTAGCACGTTTAACACCTCAACAATAGTTATGAGTTGTGACATATAAAACATCTTATGTTGTAACAAATGTGTCTATTAAACACAATTCTGATAGTTCCAAAACCAATGTAAGTGCGGTAATGTCATCCTCTTCTAACATAATAAATGTGTGAGTCAAAAGATATTAGAATCTTTTTAGTAAATCAATTAAAAATGAATAAATAAATCTTAATCAAATATAATTAATTTTAGAACGAAAAGTTAACAACAATAACGGCATATGGGATGAAAGAGATATGATTGATCTTATTAAGATTCGACATTATCCTTCTCATCAATCGATAAAAAGGTAGATTGACATATTTCAACCTCCTTTTCTAAAATACAAGAAGAAAATTTTTTTTGTCTTCCTTTTCAAAAATCGGAGAAGCCCCTTTAGTTGAAAACTTTCTCTAGCTATATATAGTCAGAGCATTCTTGCCTTTTTCTTGACTCGGCATCTCCTTACCACTAATGTATCTTGGTCGTATTTTCAAACGTTGCTTTTATAGACTTGTCGGCCGTTAGGAAATGGACATGGACTGGACTATATTATCTGTTGCTGCCTAGTTACTTAGACAGAATGTCGGTCAGCATGGTCGTGACGGTCAGATTTTGACCAATACGATTAGTCCCTCTACCTGTCGGGGCCATCTTCTATCGGGCTCGGCAGATTGATCATGATTATTACGAGTTCGAGAGAAATCTGACTCAGAACGCTTCACTCCTTAGCTATATTTTGTGGGCTTTAAGCGGATTGGTAGCGTTATGTCAATCCCCATGAATCGTCGCGACGATTTCGGAACCGAGACATGGATGGGTATCGACACGTTGTTCGTGGTCATGGTCATTATTACACACGTTCCTGGGGAATTGAAATGTTTCGTGCCCTATCAAATTCGATTGGTGGCTCTTAGGTTTCGTGCTCGGGGGATTTATGTCTCTTATAAATAGGTGGAGCTGGTTATTCGACTGATACACTTGTTCATCTTTTGCTTGGGAGAGTTCTGCAGATATATCTTTTTCTCTTATACCTCGAATCTCTGTTTACCATCTTGCTTACTGAAACCTTTCATCTCTCTTTTCTATTACTTCTTTGGCGCATTTTCTGCTACAAATGGCTGGTGATTCTTCTCGCGACAATCTCCCAGCTGCTAATTCGGTACCCAAAAGTGATGCTTAGGTTACTGGACAGGATAATGCGGCGGAAGATGAGGAAGTTCCCTCAGTGATTGAGATCTTGCCTCGCCCCGAGAGAGAGGCGACTGACTTCAGTATAAGCAGCAAAGCAGAACCGGAATATGTCCTCTCCGTCATGATGGGGAGGGGGTTGTAGAGTGCAAAGAAAGGTTGGGAATCCCCAATTACATCGATATGTGGCCAGTGAAGGGGAACGACATCGTTTATTTCAACCGTCTGGGGTACTGCATGTTTTAAGCCTACCCCTTCATCGTAGGGTACACACTTCCTATTTCTTTGTTGGTGGTAGATTTTTGCCATTTCTACTAAGTGTGCCCCGCCCAACTTTCGCCATATTTTTACAAGTTATTCCTTATACTGCCAAGTATGTGGAGCTCGCCGGTCGTAAGGTCACTTTGGACCATATGCTCAACATTTTTACTCACCAGCTTATTCGTGGTTCGGTGATTTACATGCGTCCTCGGGGGTCGAGAGGTCTAGTGGTGAAGATGGATGACAGGACCAACCTTCGTTTCTATGAGAATTACTTTTATGTGCAAGTCAAGCATATCGTGGCAGACCCAATGGGATTCCCTGAGAAATGGAATTTTGCGCGTAAGTTTGTACTTTTAGTTAGCGAAATGCTGGACCAATTTCTTGTGGGTACTAAGCTTTATCACATTTGTGCAGCTTGAGATTACCCCCTTCACATGTCGAAGTTATCCACGAGTGGTTAGAGGGCATACTTCCCCATAGAGTGGGGATTCGCACAAGGTCGACCTTTCATGAGAGGTTCGGACACAGGCCCCTTACAGGTGAGATGATGCTTTTGCCCACTGGTCTTTCTCTTTTTTTTCTTTTTTTTCAACCTCTTATGTGTCATTTGTCATTGCCAGGAAGAGTGTAGAGAGCGAGGGATTCTCCGTTAGCTTTTCACCAGTCGGCCACATCTGCTCACCTTATCGCGGTACCCATTTCTCAACCTTCATCGAGGGCTATTTCAGTTGAGTTTACGACCTTGGTTACTCCTACGAGGGATGCTTCTTAGGATGAGGTTCTGACCAGTGTCATTCACCCAAATGATGAGTCGTCATCTACGGAAGAGGAGGAGGTACTGTCAAAGAGATGGAGACTAGAGTTTGAGACGGCATCCCCAACAGTGATTCATCTGGATGACTCTCCGATGACGAGATCTGTGGATGGTGTCATTATCATTCCCTCCGTAAGGATGAAACCGGCCATTGGAGTCATCGATGCCCATGATTATCAATCAGAAGTTACTGTCGTTGCCCCGGCTCAATCAGAGATTCCCACCATCATTGGTGAGCAACAACCTGTCGCGATGGGAAATTAGACTTCTTGGGTCGCCCTTATAGTTTCAGACGTACCCTCGTCTTCTGTGGCCGGTCGTGCCTCCTCAAATGTTGAAAGGGGAAAGGACATGGTAATTGACGACTACGAGTCAGAGTCGGACTTGGACCCTGGCGATTTCAAGATGTTTGAAGAGGGTATTACCCACTAAGTGGTTCATGCGGATGCGGGGGGCTCGGCCCGTATTCTACATATCCCTTTTAGTGTTAGTCTCTTGGCGGAAGGGGAGGAGCTGGTGATATAGTTTCAGCCTGCTATGTTCCGAAGCCAAAAATGAGGCTCTTCGGACTATTCCTAATACTTATCTAATGGTTGAGGTGGCCATTATGGGCTTAAGGGTACGTTCTTCCCTCTCATATTTCTTCATCATTTCTGATAGTATTGCTTTGACAATGTCTTTATGCTTTTTCAGACGTACTTGTGGAAGTGGAAACCATACGCATGTCCAACATCTGGGCCCGAATTTTCTTGAAAATGTTGGATAATTATCGTTGCTACCATAATAGGTTCCGCGAGCTGCATTAGCGGCTGGGGACAAACCCCAGCAATTAGGCTCTTGGTGAGGAGATGGAGAAAAGAAATCAGGAGTTGATACAAGCTATCCTCGATAAGAGTGAGCTCAAGGAGCAACTTCGAATTAAGGATGAGGAACTCGAGTTGGGAAAAGGAGTCGCCGTAGAATGTGAGCATCTGCAAGAGAAATTAAGGTTGATACAATCGGCGATGGATCAGAATTTGACTACGGTTGAGGCGATGGGCGTCGAATGGATGGGAAAATTAGTGGTGCTGGAAAGCAAGGTCGTTGTACTGAAGAGAATCGAGAATGCTTGGTCTGAAACTTCGGCGAAGGCTTGGAGAACACCATCCGCGTCCTTCAATCTGAACAGGAGTCGGGGAGGGAAACAACCACTCTACGCAAGGCTAGGCTTGAGGAGCGCATCAGCGAAATTGATCAGGGGGTGTCGGTTCTGGGAGATCGGGTTGCAGCATTGGAGGTAGAAAATGAGCGAATGTTGGCTCAAATTGAATCTTCCTCCTCTCTCGTCCCCCACCACACACACCAGCTTTAGGTTTACGCCGAAGCCCAACAAAATATATTTAAGAGCATATAGGAGGCGGGTACTGTGACTGAGGCTGCTTATGGAGAAGCACGGGCGAGGGCGCGGGAGGCTCGCATCAACTGTGGGTATGATGCGGTGACGCTCAAAGGCAATGGAGGCATGGATAACAATGATGGAGAGCTTCTTGGAGATGACAGTGAGGGTGATGGTGATAGTGATGGCGGTGATGACGCCAAATGAAGAATGTTGTTCTTGTCTGCTTTTAGTTGTGTGTTGTGTATTGTTGGCCGTTGTGCTCCTTTTTTAATTATATTTTTCTTTTCACTGACTTGGGCCATATGTAAGCGGCGATAGTCCACACAATGACTTTTTATAAAGGAGAGTCCTTTTTCTTTGTTTGTTATCTGCCTTGTACTTCACGTTTATTCCAACTATTCAAGGCTTTTGGTACGAGATAGACGCCCGTATGGTGAGTTCTGGTCTATCTTTCCTTATGATGGCGTTTTCTCATAGAAGCATTCCGACCTAGTCGAAATAGTGACCTCATCATTTTTTGACAGGTTGGAATCTTCTCCCATTACGCCTTTAAAAGATGTTATTTCGGCTTGTTGAAATAGTAACTCGTCATCGTTCGATCGAGGTTGAACTCTTCTCTTTTTGGTGGAGGCTCTTAGCCTTAAAGGGTGTTATTTCAATTTGTCAAAATAGTAACTCATTGTCGTTCGATCGAGGTCAAACTCTTCTCTCTTTGGCGAAGGCTCTTAGACTTAAAGGGTGTTATTTCAACTTGTCGAAATAATCTATCGTCGTTCGATCGAGGTCGAACTCTTCTCTCATTGGCGAAGTCCTTAGCCTTAAAGGGTGTTATTTCGACTTATCGAAAAAATGGTCCCTCGTCGTTTGAGCGAGGTCGAACTGTTCTTTTTCTTTTGGTGAAGGCCCTTGGAATTAAAGTGTGTTATCTCGAACTTATCGAAATATTAACCCGTCATCGTTCGATCGAGGTTGAACTCTTCTCTTTTGGCGGAGGCTCTTAGCATTAAAGGTTGTTATTTCAATTTGCTGAAATAGTAACCCATTATCGTTCAATCGAGGTCGAACTCATCTCTATTTCGTGAAGGCTCTTAGCCTTAAAAGGGTGTTATTTCGACTTGTCGGAATAAGCTGTCATCATTCGATCGAGGTCAAACTCTTCTCTCTTTGGAGAAGGCTCTTAGCCTTAAAGGGTGTTATTTCGACTTATCGAAATAATGGTCCATCATCTTTCGAGCGAGGTCAAACTGTTCTTTTTATTTTGCGAAGGCGCCTTAAAGAGTGTTATTTCGATTTATCAAAATAATCTTTCGTTATTCGATCGAGGTCGAACTCTTCTCTCTTTGGTGAAGGATCTTAGCCTTAAAGGGTGTTATTTCGACTAGCCAAAATAACAACCCCTAGTCGTTTGAGTGAGGTTGAACTCTTCTTTCTTTGGTGAAGGCTCTTAGCCTTAAAGGGTGTTATTTCAACTTATACGAAATAATATGTCGTCGTTCAATCGAGGTCGAACTCTTGTCTCTTTGGCGAAGGCTGTTAGCCTTAAAGGGTGTTATTCGACTTGCCGAAATAACGGTCTGTCGTCGTTCGAGCAAGGTCGAACTCTTGTTTCATTGGTGAAGGCTATTAGCCTTAAAGGGTATTATTTCGAGTTGTCAAAATAAATTGTCGTCGTTCGATCGAGGTCGAACTCTTCTCTCTTTGACGAAGGCTCTTAGCTTTAAAGGGTTTTATTTTGACTTATCGAAATAATCTATCGTCATTTGATCGAGGCTGAACTCTTCTCTTTTTGGCGAAGGCTCTTAGACTTAAAGGATATTATTTTGACTTATCGAAATAATCTGTCATCATTTGATCGAGGTCGAACTCTTCTCTTTTCGGTGAAGGCTCTTAGCCTTAGAGGGTGTTCTTTTGACTCGCTGAAATCACGGCCCGTCTTTGTTCGAGAAAGATCGAACTCTTTTTCTTTGGCGAATTCTCTTAGCCTTAAAAGGCGTTATTTCGACTTGTCAAAATAATGTGTCGTCGGTCGATTGAGGTCAAACTTTTCTCTCTTTCGCAAAGGCTGTTAGCCTTAAAAGGGTGTTATTTTGACTTGTCGAAATAATGGTCTATTGTCATTCAAGCGAGGTCGAACTCTTCTTATTTCGACTTATCAAAATAATGGTCCATCATCGTTCGAGCGAGGTCGAACTCTTCTTTATTTAGTGAAGGCTCGTAGCCTTAAAGGGTGTTATTTCGACTTATCGAAATAATTTGTCGTCAGTCCCAGTTTTGGCATGTTTGACATCTTCTGTGGGGGGTTCCAGTCCATTTGATATTGTTGTTGTCAGAAGGTGCAACACCTGTAAATACGAGATGTTGACGTTTTGCTTGGGTTCGTGTTGTGTGCGCATTATGATTTTCCCGTCCAATTCCTGCTATTCGGCTTCGGGGATGTCACCGACAGGCGGTGTTTCGGCTATGCTGAAGTAATTTTAATTCTTAAATCGGGATGTTTCTTTATCTGTTCATCCGCACAAGTTTTATGTTCTCGTTTGGGTAAAAGCACAAGGTGAATGATATTTTCCTTACCCCCGTCCGGTGGGGGAGAACATGTTGGTAATACCATTTGTCTTGTTTGGTATATCAATGGTTGATGGGAAGAAGATTCCTGAGATTGGTGACTTTACTTGGCTCATATTCCTCTTCTGTGCTGCTCTTGTGTCCCACGTGGGTTGGGTTTCCCTTCGCACTCATTTCGGTGAGTGATTGTATTTTCTGGTTTCGATTTGGGAGAAACTAGGAAATTTTCACTAAGAAATCCCCACAGACGATATCAAATTATTTAACTCAAAAGATACTAGAACCTTTTTGAACAAATCAATCAAAGATGAAGGGGTAAATCTTAGTCAAATATAATTAATTCCAGAACGAAAGGTTAACAACAATGACTACATAAGGGATGAAAGAGATATGATTGATCTTACTAAGATTTGACATTATCCTTCACATTAATCGATGAAGAAGTAGATTTATATATTTCTTCGAGGTCACCACCTCCTTTTCTAGAATACAAGAAGAAAATTTTCTTTTTCTTCCTTTTCAGAAATCGCAGAAACCCCCTTTAGTTGAAAGCTTTCTCTGGCTATATATAGTCAGAGCATCCTTGTCTTTTTTTTTTTGACTCGGCATCTCATTGCCACTAATGTATCTTAGACATGTTTTCAGACGTTGCTTTTATAGACTCGTCGGCCGTCAGAAAGTGGACATGAACTAGACTATATTATCTGTCGTTGCCTGGTTACTTAGACGGGGATGTCGGTCAACATGGTCATGATGGTCATATTTTAACCAATACAAAATAAATATTAGAAATTTAAAAAATACAAAAACAGATAATTAGTCAAAAGTTGGGGGGAAAGAGAGAAAGGAAGAGGAGGAGCTGGTTTGTGGTGAAGGTGGAGGTAATGGTGGTGGGGAAGAAAAAACAAACTGGTGATCTGCACCAATAGTGGGAAGAAGATCGTTAAGGAATATTTTTTTGTTAGATGCATCGTACCTACTAAAGATTGTGTCATGCATCAACTTAACGCCTCTATTTCTACAACCCATCTTAGGGAACTAGTTAGTTCTAGCTCCACCCCCCTTCCCACTTTTTGTAACGTCCCACCACGAGGTCGCCCCGTAGTTCTTTGTTGTGATGTTCCTAGTTTAAACCTGAATCCTTGTATTATGTCATCGTAATCTTTATATAATAGTTTCTTTTGAATCAAAAATAAAATCTGCAGCAGCTCATCTTCTTCCCCTATTTTTTGGTCTGTCAAGTAAAATTACATTGCCCTCGTTTTTTATTGTTATGGCTTTTAGTCAAGGAAACTAATATTTTTATAGTAGGAAATATAGCAATTTGAGTCCCTAAATTACTGCATATTCTAATTTTGATATTTATATTAATCGACTAAGTACTTAAGTTTAACTAAATAAAGTATTTAGTCCTTAAATGTAACTTGAAGTTAACACCTTTAACTTAAAGTTCTTTTCTTAATCACTTTTGAGGGAACAATATTTACATTTGTGAAAGAGAAATATTATCATACAACTTAGAGATTACATCCCATTTGTAAGGAGTTCATTAGTAAGATGATTACTCAACAATTAAATTACCTAATAAAACACTACATTTATTTTTTATAAGTTTACTCTATAAGCAAAAATTATTTATTTTATAGATAAGTCCATAATATCGAGTAAAAAGAAAAAATTTATAATATTAAAAATAAAGATTGATAATTTAGAGGGTAAAAAAGGTATTTTGACATCGAAAATTTAATAACTCTGGTTGATTAACCTTCTGAGTGTTATAGAAATAATTAAGTGACGTTTATACTATAAGCAAAAGAAATATGACTTTAGTAAGTAATTGTAAAATAATTGAGTGATCATTTGAGATAGATTCTATTTGCAACTTCATCTCTTTTTTGTTTCACATTTACATACTCTCCGCGGGACTAAATTGCACTCTTTAATTAATTAAAGATTTAAATGTACTTAATTCATTAAAAATTGACCAAAAACCAGAGTTACAATACAATTGAATTTTTCAATAGCCCCCTCGCTCCCTATGATCTAAAGTAGAAGGACTAAAGTCACTAAAAAGGATAAAAGAATTGGATCCACAACGTCATAGTAGAAGAAGAAAGGGGCCAAAACGCAAAAGAAAGGAAAAGGAGCAGCATCTAGATGCCACGTCGGATGGAGATGCATCTACAGATGGATGGATAAAGTAGTTCAGACCAACGCTGACAATAATACTCACAATTCACAAACAATGGCGTCGATATCTATTCCTCTGGCGTATAAATCTCATTCCCTCAGTCGCTCCTCAAGTTATCGTCCTCACTTCACTACTCCACAATTTCACTTACCCATCCAAATCAAATGTTCAGGTACGATTCTAGCGATTCTTTTTCACATACTCAAGTTATAAATTACTCTATTATCTCACACTGTTCGAGCTGAAATGGCATTTGAATATCATAATTTTTTATGTGATTAACATTGGTTGCTTCTGGGGACAGCTACTAACGAGGGTTCAAATAACGAGGAGAGGTCGTGTCAGTTCAAGCAACTTAGAAATGTTGCTTGTGGGTTCTTTGCTGTTTGGGCAGTGGCTATTTCTGTTTCTCCCGTAATTGCTGCTAGTCAGGTTGGGGAAATACCACACTGTTACTCTCTTGCTATGCGATTTCACATATTTCTTTGCATTTGATCTATTTTATCTAATTTCAATGGTCACAGTATTGATTGGTGTTGTAAACCACTGCATCTAGAATCCTTTTAATTTTTAGTTTTTATCATTCTCTTGATTGGTCATGAATTAGGATCTAAGACCAAAAATTGACTGGTTTATGTTAAAAGTTTGTTACCAAGTTTTACCTAAGTTGTCGTTAGCTACATAGTTAATATGTCATGTTACCTCTCTAAAAGAACCTAGTATATAGTTTATGTGAAGGCGCTATAGCCTAGGTTTGATTGGATGAAGTTTAAAATGCATGATGATTTACGGAAATGCAAGTGTATTATTAAAGGAGAGAGAACATCTTGGGGCTCATGTTCCAAAGATAGGAAATAATCCTATGTAGATTTTGACAGAGCAATCTATCAGGAGTTGTCATTGGTTCATATGTACATGGATGCAAGATTATCATTTGTTTACACTTTTGGGTTGATTTTGCAGAGATTGCCTCCATTGTCAACAGACCCAGATAGGTGTGCACGGGCCTTTGTTGGCAACACAATAGGTCAAGCCAATGGTGTTTATGACAAACCACTTGATCTGCGCTTTTGTGATTACACAAATGAGAAAAATAACCTCAAGGGGAAGTCACTTGCAGCAGCACTCATGTCTGGTGCAAAATTTGATGGCGCAGACATGACTGAAGTGATCATGTCTAAGGCTTATGCTGTTGGAGCTAGTTTTAAGGGTAAGTTAACATAACATTGTTGTAGAAAAAATATCTCTGCTTGTTGTTTTAAAGCCTCTCAAGAAGCAATAGGCTAACAAAGAAATGCAAGAGATAAGGAAGGAGAAATGATCAAATGCAATTGATTGAATTATTACAAGTTATATTTGTGGAAACATTCCTCTTTGTGGTAACGAAAACCTAGTATTTCATGATATGTATGATGAGGGTCTTTTAACCAGCTTATAATAACATATACAATGTCCATCAATTTGTAATTTGCCTCTAATGTCAAGGCTGGTTGGAACAGCAGGAAATATTTAGTAACTTGCGCCATGATAGAGTACTTCTCAACTATTCCGTGCTTGAGCAAGATGAAATGGAAATTGATCATTGAATCTCATATCTGCTCTCATTATTGCCACACTCATGACTGACTAATGAGAATAACTTTTTTATAGTCATAACTACTTGTAAATGGACCATAAAAAGATTTTCTTTGATCACTCCCAGAAATTTTGACGAAAGAGCTATGGATGAGAAGAATAATCATCAGATGGATATTGCGTGTCTCAATTTAAGACAGATTAACTATATTTTTGTTTTTCCAGCTTTCTTTCTGCCTCTTTACTGAAGTAAAACCAATAAACGCTGCAGCATTTATATTTGGGGTATATATGTTATTATATGTTTTCAAAAATCATAGTGGTATTTTCCTCCAAGGCTTTCTGTGATTTTCCACCGTAGCTGTGGGCAAAGTTTGACAATACCATACCATTATGTCTCGCTGGAAGGGTCTAAAGAATAGCGGAAGCTTTCAAACTTGTATGCCTTATTTGAAGAAATTACATCTTTTTCAAGGTTGGGAATCTGACTCGTCACTATTTACAGGGACAGACTTTTCGAATGCTGTTCTAGATCGAGTGAACTTTGAGAAAGCCAATCTCCAGGGAGCTTCATTTAAGAACACTGTACTATCTGGATCTACCTTTAATGATGCTCAACTTGAAGATGCAGATTTTGAGGACACAATAATTGGCTACATTGATCTTCAGAAGATATGTCTGAATAAAACTATTAACGAAGAAGGGAGAGTTAACTTGGGATGTAGATAACCGTTGTCCGTATGTTATTGTCCAGTTTTCTTGTACTTGATTCATCTTCCATGATCCCTGGAATAACTGAACGTAAGCTATTACTCATATATTTGTCATTTTGGTATAGCAAAGAGGGTGAGTTGTGCTGGTAAAGGCAACTAGGAGTCAGTTCTTCTCTTTTAATTTGAAGTTTATTAATTTACATAGTTTGTACATGATACTCTGGTTAAGCTTCACATGTTAAACCTGATGGACTTAAGTTGGTTTTCTAGAAGCAAATCATACTCGCTAATTTGCTCGTCGACCTGTGATTTGTTATTGTTGTTTGTGGATAAGAAATATGCATCAGTAACGTTATTGGGGAACTATCAGAGGGATAATATGAATATCATGTCTAATTGCAAAAAACTAAGGTATCTAAACCCGTGATAGACAAGTTTAAAGTTTCAAAATAGTCATGTCAAAAGCTTTAAATTTGACTATTTCCCGTACTTTCTGTTTTCTTTTGCCTTGTTCTGTCAATGTTATTGTTTTGACATTAACTGTCAAGTCAAATTAAATTGTTCGAAAATCGAAATAATACTGCTAAAAGCTTTAAAAAAGCAAGGAGTAATTTCCCTTGTTTTCTATGTTTCCCTTCCTTTATCAAGGCTGTCTTTGATGTGAAAAGCCCCCCCCCCCCCCCCCCCCCCCAAAAAAAAAAAAAAGGAAGGAAGAACATTTGATGGAAGAGTCTAGCAAAGTTCTAATACAAGCACTTGCATATTCCTATGATAAGATCTAAGGGGTGTATCTCATATCCATATTTGCCAAAGCGTAAAAGAAGAGATTCCCCTCTTGTAGTGGTTGGTCTATGAATATACCTTGCCTCACTTGACAACCCATAACGTCGATCTGAATGCCAATTTCCAAAGGAAAGCATCTACCACAGGTGCCTTTCTTCAGCCAAGCTGCTGACATGCAGACATATTTGCAGCACCTGCAACAACCAAGCGCAGTAATGGCGAAGGTCTTCTACTCACCCTTAGTTCATCTGCTCGGCGCATTGCTTTTTGTCCTTGCACCAATTTTCGTTCAAGGTAAACCCAAAGCATTCAAATGCATGCTACTGAGTTCAATAACATCTTCTTTATATACACTGTGAGTGGATATAATTTGAGCTTCAGTTTTTGTAATAGGAGTTGAAGGAACAATTGGTATCAATTACGGCACACTGGCTGACGACCTGCCTCCACCAGTCCAAGTTGTGCGCTTCCTCCTTGAATCCACCTTTATCCGTAATGTGAGACTCTTTGATGCCAACCCAGAAATCTTGAAAGCATTTGCTCACACTGGTATTTCAGTGACTCCCAACTTCCCCAATGACTTTATTCCGCACCTTACCAAGTTAAGTTTTGCCCGGCAATGGGTGGAAACTAACGTCCTGCCTCACATCCCCGCCACCAACATAGTAAGAATACTTGTAGGCAATGAAGTAATTTCAACTGCCAACAAGTTACTTATTGGGAGCCTAGTTCCTGCTATGGAAACACTCCACACTGCCCTCGTTGAAAGATCCTTGGACCGTCTCATCCAAATTTCTACACCACATTCCCTGGGCATACTCGCAAGTTCAAGCCCACCTTCCACTGGGAAATTTAGACCAGGATATGACATCCATATTCTCAAGCCATTGCTTGACTTCCTCAGAGCTACTAATTCACCATTCATGATAAATCCATATCCATTTTTCGGTTCTTCTGAAAACACACTAGATTATGCACTCTTCAGACCTAATCCAGGAGTGTTCGATGAAGACACACGACTCACCTACACGAACATGCTGGATGCACAGTTAGACGCTGTCTACTCGGCCCTAAAGCTCTTGGATTTCGAAGATATAGAGATTGTTATTGCAGAAACCGGATGGCCGTCGAAAGGAGATCCAGGGCAAGCTGGAGTAGACGTTAGAAGCGCGGCGGAATACAATAGAAAGCTCATGCAACACGTGATGTCTGGTGTTGGGACACCACTAATGCCTAACAGGACATTTGAAACGTACATTTTTGCACTCTTCAATGAGGATCTAAAACCAGGGCCAACTTGTGAAAGAAATTTTGGGTTGTTCAAGCCTAGTATGACTCCAGTTTATGACATAGGAATCCTACGTCCAACTGTAGCTAATGCCGCCAATGCTGCTGCGCCCGTTACTGATCATTGTCACACTAATAGTAGAACATATTTGTTAATACTCCTGTACGTGTGCTTGATGTGTCTGTAAAATTGGCTCTGGTCTGCAGGCAAAAGTGATTCCATCTTATTCGACACCAAAGGCTGCACCTATGAATCCAACAACACCTGCACCTGCTAAAGCAAAAAGATGGTGTCTTCCGAAATCGGGAACAAATAAGGAAGCAATACAAAGGAACATTAATTATTGTCTACACTTCAGTGGGTGATCTGGTCGTGCAAGGGGGTGTTGGAGTGGGTTGGAGTCCTACATTGGTTGGGTAATGGACTGATAGTCTCCTTATTAACTTGGGCGATCCTCGCATCATGAGCTAGCTTTTGGGTTGAGTTAGGTGTTTAAGCCCTTATAATATATTGTTGACGCTCCAGTTAGTGGTCTGGGCATGCGAGGGGACACATTGATTGAGGAATGGGTCGGTGGTCTCCTTATATAGACTTGGACAATCCAAGCTAGTGGAAGTATGGTTATGATTTTGATTTTAAAGCAACTGGAGCTAGATCCAAGTAAGTTGGGGTGGTTAAATTGCTTTGATTTCAAATCATGTTGTGAGAGCTTAATGATTCGATTCCTTTATATAATTGTATCTTGAGATTTCAGGCTACGGAAAGTGGAGATAAGGAATGTTTTGGAGCAAAAGAACTACTCTGGATAGTAGATATACTAACCAAAAAATAAATTATAAGCTAGTTTGACGAGCTTAATTAGCTTAGTCAAACACCCTCTAAATTTCTTTTGATTTCTCAAATTTGAATAATTAAATTCATATTTCGCTTTGTGAAATAAGATATATGTGAAGTAGATTTAGTTTCACTCATTAACGATCTATCTTCTTCATACTTTTCCCTTGCGAGTGTCCTTTCCTTTAGCGCGCGGTTCTTAATCCTAACATTATCAGGAATAACTACAACTTCATAAAGAGGAACTTCAAAGATATATATATTAGGGAAAAGGTTCAAATATACCCTCATACTATTTGAAAAGCGTCAAATTTGCCCCTCATTATACTTCGGTCTAATAATACCCTTGACGTTGTAAAAGTATATCAAAATTGCCCTTAACCCCTCCACCATGGCCACCACCAAACCTACGTGGCCTAACATTTGTACGAGGTGGATGCCATGTGGCACCTGACCACCCAACCTAATTTTATCCCCTCCTCTCCCACCACACTTTGCTTTCATAACATTATAAACTCACCTTAATGCATCTATAGTGAACTATGTTTCTTTCTCTCTTCAAAATCAAAACTTGAAACCAATTATATTTCGAATTATCTATAACTAACAAATCTGGGATGTGGGAAGGCAAACATTGGATTATACCCAAATGGCAAACGTTGTTGCAGATATAGTAATAGAAAATCTTGTACTTCAATTTTCAAGAGTTCTTGCTTTTTATTTCAAATGTTTATTACAAATAGAATAGGAAGTTCGTACGATAACTATGCTACCAGGATTAGCGAAATTTGAAAATCTCTCATATGTTGAATTCTGTTGAGAAGCTAAAATTAAAGGAATCAAATTTTTATTTGGGGAACCTGTGAAAAAAAACTTGTGAATGAAGACTAAAATAGAGCCCGTAGACCAGAGAGCTTCTTATCATGCTTTCTTGTGAACTAATTACACCAGGGAGATAAATAATAGTATAAAAATGGCACCTTACTTATATAAACAGCTTCCTATTTTCCTACTTTGACGAGAATAATTTTCAAGAGAAATACGAATTTGTGGGTGTTGAAGTTAAAAACTTAAAATTGGAGAGTAGCCCGTGAAATTAGCATTTGTAAGTGATTTTTGTATGGCGAACTATGTTTTTGTTTCTATTTTTGAAAAATGGAATGGAATGGAATATGATCTAATCGGCTATGGTGGTGAAAAATAAGGACGGAGAAGCGAAGTATTTGGGGAGAGGGTTAAATGGGGTTAGGCTGACAGGCCACATGGGATGTTGTTAGCCATGGTGGAGGGAATTAACGGTCAAAGAGCAATTTTGAACCATTTTTGTTATGCCAGGAACAAAAATTTTCCTTTCCTTCACCGAGCCGAGGGTCGATTGGAAACAGCCTCTCTGCACTTTGTCAGACTATACTAGGTAGTTGTTGTTGTTGTTGTTGTTTGTAATGCCAGGGACATTGTTAGACCGATAATATAATGGAGTGTAAAATTGATCATTTTCGAATAGTAGAGGGATATATTTGGTCATTCACCGATATATAATCTATATGTATACTATATTAAAAACACGAAAGCCTTTAACGAAAAAAAATTCGCTTTTTTTACCCCTTAGAAATAACTTTCACATAAGACAATATTGTAATTTAATTATTCTCCTAATATAAGATTTTTAAATTAAATAAAATTTTGCTTATAAAATATTTCATTATTTGAATCATATAGAAACTCGTATTATTTGAACAATTAAAATTTACTATAAATAAACCATTTTAGCTTTTCTATATCTTTTTACCAAAAAAGACGTACTCCAAAATTTATAGGAAAAAAAAACTAATTTGAATTAAACACTAATTCCTTCAAAATACGTATGAAGGAAATTTTATTTACTTTTGCCTTTGAATTATGTTCGTCTCACAACCAAGGGGTCGCAAAGAGTTTCTAAAATTTTTTATTGTTAATATGATTCTTTTGAAATAACTTTTTAGAAAAAAATATCATATATGTAATTAAAAAAGAAAATTATCTTTTCAATAAGGAACAAAATTTTGTCCTTAAAGTATTTAGCTATTTTTAATTTAAATTGTTGAGCTACAAGATTATCTAGCTTCAAATCCTATATGAATAATTGATGACCCTGCTACAACAAACTCAGTTAGGGGACTCCACTGTCCAGACTCCTCCTCCCATGTATGCTGCCAATTTTGCTGGTACTATGCTAACTGAGAGTCCTATTTCTGATTCCAAATTTTGTTTGCTCACTCACATTAATTCTGCCACCTGGATAATAGACTTAGGAGCATTTAACCATATGACCTTTAATAAAGATTTACTCTTCAATCTTACATCGTTAACTGTACCATATCTTGTAAGTCTTCCTAATGGATATAAAGTGAAAGTGACATGCACAAGATCTTTTGCATTAAATCCATTCATCACCCTTCATAATGTCTTACTTGTTCCTTCCTTCAAACACAACTTGATTTCTGTCCACAAATTAGTAAAACAGTTGCATTGCATAGTCTTGTTCACTGCAACTTCCTGTTTCCTCCACATGTTACAGGCCCCTTCTCTGAGGATGCCTCTGGATCTTGGTAAAGAGGAGGTTTGTCTGTACAATCCTGCTTGGGTGCCACCTTCCTCTTCTTCTAATTGTTTTTCTTCTGCTTCTGTATGTTCTTCTTCTTCTTCTAATTCTTGTAAACCTGACTGTCCTAGTCATGAATTTGTTACTTTACCTTCAAATGTAAACAGTTCCATCTGTAATAATGCTGTTGCCACTGACATGAATTACATTTGGCATTTGAGGTTGGCTCATATTCAATTTGCAAACATGAAATACATTTCTGCTTTATCTTTTCCATTTTCTTCTAAACAGCCTTTCCAGTGTTCTATTTGTCCTATGGCTAGGCAAACTAGACTTTCCTTTCCTGAAAGTACAACAAGTACATCTAGACCTTTCCAATTGATTCATGTAGATACTTGGGGGCCCTTATCACACTCCCACCTCTTCTGGCTCTAGATATTTTCTCACAATAGTTGATGACTTTTCTAGAGCAACCTGGACACATTTATTGGGGTCTAAAAGCAATGCTTTCTGCATGCTTAAGTCTTTTGTCTGTATGGTTAAAACCCAGTTTAATGCTGTTGTTCAAACTATTAGGAGTGAAAATGCTTTGGAATTGGGGTCTAGTATTGCTGGTGCATCCTTTTTTAGTCAACATGGCATTATTCACCAAACCACTTGCCCACATACTCCTCAACAGAATGGTGTTGTTGAAAGGAAACATAGGACTCTTCTTGAAACTTGCAGAGCTTTACTTTTCCAATCTGGTTTACCCATTTCTTTCTAGGGAGATTGCCTTATTGACTGCTACCTACCTTATTAACAGAATACCCTCCAGGCTTCTTCATGGCAAATCCCCTTATGAAATCTTGCATGGAAAGGCACCTACTTCCTCCCATTTAAGGGCTTTTGGCTGCCTTGCCTATTCTACTGTCCCAATTCTTCAAAGGGACAAGTTGAAACCTAGGGTCATTTCATGTGTCTTCCCGGGGTATCCTTTTGCTAAAAAGGGTTATAGACTGTATGATCTCAGTTCCAAAAAGTGCTTTGTGTCCAGTGATGTTTTCTTTCTTGAAACTTCTTTTCCTTTTAAATTTTTTTCTTCTGTTACCTCTACTCCTTCTCTTTCTCCCTCTTCTTTTCATTTTGTTCCTCCTCTTGAGCATTCCCTTTCCGAGCCAGATTTCTCTATTCCCATCTGTTCCTCTCCATCTTCACCTTATGTTTCAGACTCTCCTTCTTCCTATCCAGTTTCTAGTCCTCTTTTCAACCCTGACATTTCCCCTCCTACTTTGCCTTCTTCCACATCACCTGTTGTTCCCAGGAAATCTGGAAGACAGCACAATCCTCCTTCTTATCTTAAGGGTTATGTCTGTCATCTTCCTGCTTTCTATGGGTCTTCTTCTTATCCTCTGGAGACTGAACCTCTTTATTACTCTCAAGCTGCATCAGTTCCAGTATGGCAGGATACTATGAGAAAGGAGTTTGATGCTTTGGATGCCAATTGTACCTGGGATGTTGTTCCCCTTCCTTCTGGTAAGAAACCCATAGGCTGCAAATGGGTTTATAAGATCAAATATAAGGCTGATGGTAGTGTTGAAAGATACAAAGCTAGATTTGTTATTAGAGGGGATACTCAAATTGAAGGGTTGATTTCACTGACACTTTTTCTCCTGTGGTTAAAATGTCCACTGTGAAGTGTCTTATTGTAGTGGCTGATAAGAAGCATTGGAAACTTTTCCAACTTGATGTTAACAATGCTTTCTTGCATGGTGATTTGGATGAGGAGGTCTATATGAAACTCCCTCCAGGTTTATCTGTTTCTGTCTCTTCTTCTGATTCTGTTTCCTCTGCATCTCCTCCTCTTGTCTGTAAGTTGAAAAAATCTCTCAATGGGTTGAGGCAGGCATCCAGACAATGGTATGCTAAGTTGTCTTCTGCTCTCTACTCCAGAGGCTATACTCATTCTCTGAATGACTATTCTCTGTTTATCAAAGGCCAACCTGGTTGTCTGGTTGTTGTGGCAGTCTATGTGGATGACATTATTATTACTGGGGATGACAATGATGAGCTTTCTGCCCCTAAAGCTGTTTCTGGATGATCAGTTCAGGATCAAAGACCTTGGGTCTTTGCATTATTATTTGGGCATTGAGATGTCTGTTATTCCTGGTGGGATGCTCCTTAATCAGCATAAGTATGTTTCTGACCTATTGAATCAGTTTGACTGTATGAATGTTTCTCCTGTTGTTTGCCCTTTGGATCTTAATGTAAAACTCCATGCTGATTCTGGAGACATCCTCTCCTCCCCTGATCAATATAGGAGCATTGTTGGTAAGCTCTTATTTTTGACTCACACCAAGCCTGACATCTGCTTTGTTGTTCAGCATCTGAGTCAATATTTGAAGTGTCCCAGAGTCCCTCATATGACTGCTGATTTACATGTCCTCAGATATCTTATGGGAACTATGCATTTGGGTCTCTTCTATTCTGACAGTTCTGATTTCTCTGTACATGCTTATTCAGACAGTGATTGGGCTGCCTGTCCAGATACTCGCAGGTCTGTGACTGGTTTTTGTGTTCTTTTGGGTGGCTGCTTGATTAGTTGGAAGTACAAGAAATAACCTGTAGTTTCTTTATCCTCTGCTGAAGCTGAGTATCGGGCTCTCAGTAAGGTAGTTGCTGAACTGTCTTGGCTTTCCCATTTGCTCACTGACATTGGTGTTTCTGTTTATCTCCCTTTTTCTGTTTTCTGTGACAACCAGGCTGCTATCCATATTGCCAAAAATCCTGTTTTTCATGAGAGGACCAAGCATATCGAGGTGGATTGTCATTTTGTGCGTGATCTGTTAGTTGCTGGGCTTATTACTCTCTCCCATGTCTCTACTTCTCGTCAGCTGGCTGACCTTCTCACCAAGCCACTCCCTGGCACTATTCTGCATCCTTTGCTGGTCAAGTTGAAGGTGGTCTCCCCCTCCAACTTGAAGGGGGGTGTTGATCTACAAGATTATCTAGCTTCAAATCCTATACACATACATTGATTTTATAGTGTGTATTTAATGTATATTGTTTGTATATCATGTATATCTTGTAATTGGGCTAGAACATATTTGAGCCCATTTTTTCTTTTGGTTTCGGTCTGGCCCGAGTTGGCCCAAATGTATTATATACACTTTGACCCCTTTGTATTAGGGTCAGTCGGACTTTTGGTTAATTGAAGAGTTTTTCTCTCTCTGAAGCTCTCTCCAGAAACTTCTCTCAAACCGACTCATCTTCATCTTCTTCTTCAATTTTCATTTCGATTCCTCAATGTTTTCATAAATAAAAGAGAAATATATTGAGTTTAATTATAATTTTGTCTAATATAAATTATGAAATCCAATTCGATGTACATGGTTAAAAAAGCGTGATGCCCCTATCAGAATATTATTTGCTTTTTTTACCCCTTTAGAATAGGTTTCACATTGGATAAAATTGTAATTATACATTAATTATTTTTCTAATATTTAAAAAATTCAAATCAACTAAAATGTTCCTTATTTGCAATAATACAAAGTCTGTAATACGTAGGAACTTAATTCACCTAAGGAAGATATATTGTTAACTTTTTATTATCCTAATTAGACTATCCAAGACAAGTCGCATGAATTATCATTCTTTCTTTCTAATCTCTTTTAGAAAAAAAATAGCAATAATAATAATAGTAATATTATAATAATAATTGCATAACAAAAACATCGATCAATATTTAACAAAACACTAATAGAATATTAGGTGGTTGACTAGAGTCAAGTACATTAATGATTTTACAAACACAAAAATTCAAAAAATGAAATATCAAATTATTTTTTCACTCTTTTATAATATAATTATAATTAATTATTTAAAACTATTTGAGTTAATATAAAGAATTTGAATTAACAAAAAGTAATTAGTTCCTTTACTCATCCAAACAAATAATTAAGATTTTGAATTAACAAATTAACAAGAATTAATTTAATTTTTTTATATTCATCATACAAGTAAATTATTTTCAAATTGAAAAATCTTATAGGATACGTAAATTTATTTTGATATGAATAGCAGTAGCACATGGCAAATTTGGTTATAATTGTATCAAAAGTCAAATTAGTAAAAATAAAAACTTGAAGCAATGAGGAGGAAACAATAGAATACAAACTATATCCCGAAGGAATTGTCATTTTTATTATTATTATTATTATTTTACAAATGACAACTCCCCTTATATTCTATATTAAATTATTTGTTGTAAAAATATATAAGTCATTTACACTTTACGTTTCCCTTATCAAGTTTTTGTATGAACATAACATCAATCTCTTCATTCCCAAAATGGCAGAATTTTTTTTAATATATTCTAATTGACAAATCTTTGTTGATAATAGTATTTCAAAAAAAGTTGATTTATTTTTGTATTAGATCATATAAATACAAATATCCTTTCATAAGATATTTCTATAAAAGTCTTCAGAAACTACAATAAGACATCTAGAAACTTTTATAAAAAGAATGCTTTCTTCATTGAGTCGGCTAAATAAAATATTTAGTTGCACCATATTTAAAAAAAAATTATTTTAAAAGCCAAACACATTATTTATTATTTTTTGTAATTTTTGAAATAGTATATTTTATTAATATAGGATACACGCGTAAAGCGCCTACTCTAAAATTAAGGGTGTCTTCTGGCCCGAGCTCAGGCCTAAACGGGCCTGACGAGTCGGGCTTTGCAGTCCCGGCTTCGTGTGCCGGGCCTGGCGGTCCCAGGCCTGGCGGTCCTGGTGGTTGAGACCGGCCCGTGATGGTCCTAAGCACACGGTGGTCCTGGGTCTGGCGGGCCGGGCCTGACGGGTATTTTTTTTAAGGCAGTATCTTGTATAGTAGTTATTAGTATAGTGTAGAATATATTTTATATGGTGTACTAAGTTATTAGTATAGGATATATTGTGTTGTAGTAATTAGTATATATTGTATATTATGTACATATTGTGTTTTAGTAATTAGTATATATTGTATATTATGTAAATATTGTGTTGTAGTAATTAGTATATATTGTATATTATCTATATATTGATATATATTATGTATATATTGTGTTGTAGTAATTAGTATATATTGTATATTATGTATATAGTGTGTTATGGTAATTAGTATATATTGTATATTATGTATATATTGATATATATTGTGTATATATTGTGTTGTAGTAATTAGTATATATTGTATATTATGTATATATGTTATTACTTATATATTTTCTTGTAGTTTAGGTTGTACGTTATGTATATATATTCTCGTATATATTTTATTGTAGTATATATTGTATGTTATATAATGTATGTTTTATATATATATATATATATATATATATATATTCAAGGATTGATATCAAAGTAAAGACAAAGAAATATTGAGAAAAAAGATATTCAAGGATAAGATAAAGAGCATTTTTATTGACCAAAATGGCATAGCTTTCTTAGTGTTCCTTCCCCCAATGGAATGAGCACAACAAGGTACTAATACCACCATTAAAAGAAAAAAACTAAAAAAGATGTGCCAATGTACAAGTTACATCATAATCTACATTGTATCTCTAACAAATCTCATAAATCCATCAAGGTTGGGAGGTTGTGTTGGTGGTGGTGGAAATGAAGCTTGTTCATCACTACTTTCGGGCGAAGCCGAATCATGCGAAAGTTCTGCTATCATTTCTTCATATGCTTCATCTATCGCCGGTTGTGATTCTGCAATGCCCAAGTTTCTTCTTTCCGCATGGATCCAATCTCTAAAAAGCACCGATTTTTCCAAGCTCTCCCTCATCGCCGCTCTATGATCACCGATTTGTAGTCTTGCTTGACTGAAAGCGCTCTCCGATGCAACAGTTGAAGCTTGAATAGATAAAACATCCCGTGTCATCCTTGCAAGAAAGGGAAAATGTTTTTACCTTGACTTCCACCATTCCAAAAGATCGAAAGAGCCGTCTGGATTCTCCTTTTCTAGTCCCTGTGAAAAATAAACTTGAAGCTCATTTAGATGTGAAATTTCATCAAAATTATCACCTTGAGAACCCCGGAACTCCGTCCAAGAATTAAGAGTTGTTAAGCCCACAGCTCTTTTAAACGATTGTTAGCTAGACGAAGTAAGGGTTGGAATATTTGGCCTAGCATGCTCTAACGCATGTTTATAAGCATTATAAATAGTTTGAGCATTAATTTTAATTGATGCTTTTGCATCAACAAGTGTAGCAATTTCCTCTTCTGAATAAAATAGCCAATTAAGAGCCATTCTCACCTTTTCAATCTCTATGTTTAATATTCGCATACCATCACCAACAATTAAATGATAAACATGACAAATACATCTAACATGCAAAATATTACTAAATGCAGGATTAAGGGTTTGTGTTAGCATGCCTATTGCACTAGTGTTACTAGAAGCATTATCCATCGAAATTGCCATTATTATATCGCTAAAGGAAAAATATCTACATACATATGAAACAGTGTTAGCTATAAACCTACCCGTGTGACGTGAATTAATTATTCTATATGCAATTATGCGTTTTTGCATTGTTCCGTCCTCATATATCCAATGGCTTGTAACAGTTAGATAATCACAGTCATTATTACTTCTACCAATATCAATTATAATAGAAATACGATTAGGTATATGAGTAAATAAATAGCGCAAATATTGTTCATATTCATGTTTGAATTTATAAATATCGGTCTTAACTGTTGCGTGAGGCCAACCTTTATAAGTAGGATTAAAAACTCTTCTAATATAGTGAACCCAATTAGGATTAGAAGCAAAAGTATAAGGCAAGCATATAACAGTAATCATTTTTGCTAGTTCTTCACGATCTCTATTTGGATCGTAATATAGAATACCTCCGGTGACAGTATTAATTCCTGGTTGAACTAGATTTTGAACCTGTACAAGGGTTAACTTGAGAATCTACACTTGTCCCCCCCCCCCCCCCTCTTGCTGCGCTTGCATTTGAAAAAATCTAGCCTTATCTCTAGGGTGTATTTTTATGTGCCTAGTCAAACTACCCGTGCCGTTACGGTCTCCAGTAAATTTATGAACCAGTAATTTCCCACAAGTTTTACACTTAGCCTTATTTTGTTCTCTTACTTGAGTAAAAAAATGCCAAACTAATGATGTTTCTGCACGTTTAGCAGGTTGTCTACTAAAAGTTGGAATTTCTACAGGTGGGTGTGCCGGTGCATTACTTGAGTTATGAACAGGACTAGTAGGTGTATCATCTAAATCTGGTGCTTGGGTTTCATCATCATCATTATCATCCTCATTTTCCTCAAAGATAGGTTCATTAGGATAAAGAGCATTCATAGTTTCATCATCTAATCATCACCTACTGCAACATCATGTAGAAATTCACTATCGGTAAATTGAAAACAAGGGTGATCACTATCAAGCATTGCAGGAGGCGGAGTAGGACGTCTACGTTGGGGACTACTTTCAACTTGCTTATTTTTTGTCGGTCGGGGAGCCGGGGGAAGGGTAGTATTATGGCCACTACTTTCACCGGTTTTACCTTTTCCTTTACCGAATATTTATTTCAAAGAAAATGCCATACTAATTAGAATAATACAAACTAAACAACACAAAAATATATTATTAACACGTAAGAGTTGAAACGAGTTGACCGGATTGCCGAACAACTTCTTGAAAATTGAAAATCGTTGAATACTTGAAAACTTCAATTCAACAACTTCACAATTTTTCACGAATTTTCAACAATAAAATAAGCAATTGTAGTAGAAAGATTGAAAGAGAGCTTGAGAGATATTGATGAATTGGTGAATAAAAATGAAAGAATGAGGGGGTATTTATAGTTGAGAAATGGGAAAAGTGTAATTATATAAAGTTTTGGGTTAAATAAAAGTTTGGGGGCCAAATGATTATTTTACAAAGTTCCAAACTGCTACTTTTTACAAAGAGCCGTTACTGATTTTTCAAAAAAAAAATTTTAAAAATAGCCGTTGGGCCCGCCAGGATCGGCCCAGGCCCTCTAGGCTGTCCCGGGCCTGACGGTTCGAAGAGGAAGACCGACCCGTCACGAATTTTTTGGACCGGTAGGATCGGAACCGCCAGGACCGGCCCAGCAGGCCCGCCAGGACTGCAGTCCCGGTCCGGTCCCGGGCCTAAACCGGGCCACTTTACACCCTTACCTAAAATTAGTATAGAAAAGATATAGAGTCTATTACTCAAATGGTCACCCAACTATCTCAAATTAGCTTTTAAAATCACTTTTCTTTCGTTTGTAACATCAAAATCACTTAACTATACCTATTGCACTCAGAATATCACTGGACTAGATTTTCCAAAATTTTGACTATCAAGTATCAAACATGTATTTTAATCCTTAAATTATAAACATTTATATTCCTTTTATTTTTTTAACTTTTTAAGATTATGATTCCCTTTTAATTTAATATTATGGACTTACTAACAGAATGAATAAATATTATGTACAAATTTTAAAAATAAACATATTTAAATATATAATGTTGTAATAACAAATAATGAGCATAGTCAAAAAATTTAATTAGAATAATTCGTTCGTAATAATAATTATAGTATTAACAACAAAAATTTAAAAAATATTTACAAAATTGAGAATCAAAGAAATAAAGGTTTTAATATATATATATATATATATATATATATATATATATATATATATTTCATGCATGTAATATAAAATAATTATTTAAATAAAGGTATTTTTATAATATATATTATATTCTCTTGAAAATTATGCTCAATTATATTATTATTCAGTCATTATATGAGCTGAAAACTAAATTTTTATTGTATATTTATTTTATAGGTAAGTCCATAATATAGATTAAAAAGAGAAAAAAATTATAATTTTTAAAAAGTTCTAAAAATTGATCATTTGGAGGGTAAAATTGGTATTTGACAATAAAAAATTTGAAACATTTAGTTGAGTGATTTTCTCAGTGCAATAGACATAGTTAAGTGATTTTATTGTTACCAACAAAAAAAGTGACTTTAGAAGATAATTTTGGATAATTGAGTAATGTATGCACGTTTGTTCCTTGAGTTAACTATAAATTTCAACTTTGCAACTTAAATTCAATTCAAAAGTATATTTTATAGTCTTTCCGTTGATGGATTCTTACTATTTTTAGGAAAATTTCATATTAGAACAACTATTATTTTTTAATTCTATAGTTCATATTTCAAATTACAACTAACTAGCACAAAAATAATAAGCTAAGATTCAGTATCCAACTCAAATAGGTCCTCAAAATTATTATTTAATTTTAAAAAAAGATTCCTCAAGCTTTTAAATTAATATTCAAGTCAGTAATTGTAACTAAAATATTAATTCAACAAACTAAATTTATTTGGGTGGTGAAAGTTAGATTTTTAACAAGCTTAAATGTGTGGGTTTAAATTTCGAAGCTGGAAACTTCTTGTACCAATGCCCGAATAAAATGCTCACTGTCGGTCTTGATAAAACGACGTATCCCAAACCCGGGATGGGTTCTGATACTTGGAAGTGCATGAACGGTTGCACACGACTAATAAAGGGCCGTGATATTCGCGTCCAATCGGATATCACGGTACAAATCTCGCCCGATGTTGGCAACGAATCAGTAATTAACGAGAAATAAAGTTTTTTTACCTTTTATAGGCTTATACTAAGGGTAAAACTCTCCAAGTATATAAAGACGAAGCTTTTATTTTGATAAGACACATTGTAACACACATATCCAAGCAATACAAACTTATTTCTCTGCTTTCTAATTATTGCAAGGTCTTGACTTTACTTTTGTTCTTTGTTCTTGGTTGTCCTCGAGATAAGGACCCAACCGAGGATATAATTATTGCCCAATCCAAGACCAAGCTAGGCCATAACGTCACGACTGGTTTGATTACTCATTGTGTCTTTAACTCATTTATCTAACATTCTTAACTATTTGTGTTGAAGCAATCTACCTATCTTTTAAATCGCGTATAAATTAAATTATTATCTATTTTAAGGGTAAGCAGGGTCTAATCAAACCTCTTTAAAAATTAAATTCCTCCTCTCGTCTAAGTCGAGTTGTCCTGCTCCTTTGGTAGTTAAAATAGCTCGCTCCAAAAAACAAGATTATATATCTAGAGGTATGTTGCGAGTAAAAGTTTAAATTTTGTATTCAGCCGATAAAACCAAAGGGCCAATTGTTCAACAGTTGTTTTAAGAGATTTTTTCCTTCCTATACCATATATGAAATTTTATTACCAAAAATGTGCACAATTTCTAATTTACCCGCCCTGTCCATATTTTTCCTATAATTATTATACCATTCATTAAATATTAATTATTAGTAGCCGAATCTTCCTAATTAGGCGTGCTAAAATTTAGGAACATAATCTTCTAATTGATTTAGCCACAAATCGAATCTGTTCAAAATCTCAATTCGTTGAAATCAAATCTGTTCAAAAGCTCAGATCTGTTCTTCGATATTTTCGCTTAAAACACAAATCAAAAGCCCAGTTTGTTGTAATTAGAAGCTCAATTTCATATTGTAGAAATCAATTATGCAAAAGCTCTGTTCATCGACATTCTCTTTACATCTCTCTCTATTTCTCAATCGCAAATTTCAGTAATACAAAGCAAATGAAAAGAGAGCAGCAGTTCCACCATTGGCAGCCATTAAAAAGCTTGAAAGCTTTAAATTCAAATTTGAGTTTTCAAAAATTATTATTTGTTTGGATTGGGTGTTGTCGAAAATAATCGGGAATATGGTTTGGAGTTTATATCTCAATTTTGAGGGGTTTTGGTGAAGATTAGACTTGATTTTGACTGAATTTCAGATTAAAACGCGAAGAAGAAGAAGACATATTGCAGAAATTGTAAATAAATTGTAGATTATTTGTATTCTGATTGTAGATGCTTTATTTTCTATTTTTTGCTAAAACTTCTACAAATCTTTTGAAAAAATATAATTATGTCAAAAGTCTCAATTATTCTGCAATTGAATGAGAATTGGGATATAAAAATTCAATGTATCCAGTTTGTAGATATTTTATAGATAAATAGATTATTTGTATTCTAATTGTAGATGTTTTATTTTCCGTTTTCACAAATAAAAAATAGCTAAATCTTCTGCAAAAATATAATTATGTCGAAAATCCCAATTAACTATAATCGAATAGAAATTGAGATATTAAAATTCAATATACCCAGTTTGTAGATGAATTGTAGATTATTTGTATTCTGATTATAGATGCATTCTGCTTTCACAGATCCAAAACGACTAAAACTTCTATTAAATCTTCTGCAAAAAATACGATTATGTCGAAAATACTAATTAAGCTACAATTGAATGGGATTGTTGGCCGTTGAGGAGTAGTCAAACTTGAAAGACTTCACATTTGATTGAATCTTTTCTAGAACTTATAGCTTAGAACCTTGAAGCTACATATAATGCTCAATTTTCTTCCCCTTTTTTTTTGTTTGTATAAAAGAAGTTGGAATTAATGCCCACCAATCACAACTAAAAAAAAGAAGACGAAAAAAAAGAGAGACTGCCAATGAGGAAATAGAGGAGCTAAAAACAAAACAAAGGGGAAAAAAATACCATTATTTGCTAAGATAATCAAAATTAAGACAACTCTGAGGACTTAGTATTATTATTCATCACTTTGAATAAATTTTAATAATTTGTAATGCACGACCAATGGTTATTTAAAAGCAAATTGTGTAAAAAGGATGTTGAAAGAGGGACACTTGAAGTACAATATGATGTATTACCGAATTTCAAATAACAGAATATGTTTTCTTTAATTTACTAAAAGATTATAAATATATTAGTAATTTTTTTCCTTTTCATACTACAAGCTTTAAAATATATTTGACATTATATTCATACAGTAAAGTAATTGATGCAGCATGAAACTGAAGCTATGTGTTTCGTATAATTTCAATTTATATTTTATATTTATCATATTTATTTTAAAAATTATACCCTTAAAATATATTATATATAAAATTAATAATTTAATATATTAAATATAATTATATTAAGTTTTAAATATTAAAAATAATAAAATTTTATATATAATATAAGAATATAAAAGTTTCTTGTTAGAGTGGGCACGTAAAAGGAGAAACACAATTTAATAACGAGTGTATATATGAATCCCGATCCGAGATTCGTCTCACATGCTCTGTCCATACATATAACGACCCTGATAACAACAACTGCCAACAATTTCATTTTCGAGACCTCTATCTCCACTATCCCTTCCGTCCTTTTTCTTCTTTCACTCCCTCTTATGCTATTTCTCTCCTAGTAATAATATTTTCCTACGATCTAGGGTTTTGTATCCTTCTTCAAAATACTCATGGCCGATTGGCAGCAGTATCTACAGTCGGTAATCTTCGGCCTTATTTTCTCTTTCCTCCTCGCGAAGCTCTTCTCTATTATATTCGCTTTCCGCGACGAGAATCTTCGTATTACGCGTGGCGATTCCTACGAAGTCGAACCGAACATTCAATCGGAGGATACTACTACTGAGCCGCTAATTCAGAGGAATGACGGCGGTTTAAACGGGAGCTCGGTGAGTAGCGGTGGCGAAGAAAGCGACGATGATTGGGAAGGTGTAGAGAGTACTGAGTTGGATGAGGCGTTTAGTGCCGCCACGGCTTTCGTGGCTGCTACGGCAGCTGATCGGTCGCAAAAGGTATCAAATGAGGTGCAATTGCAGCTCTATGGGCTTTATAAGATTGCGACTGAGGGTCCTTGCACTGCTCCACAGCCATCCGCTCTCAAAATGACTGCTCGTGCCAAGTGGTAATGCTCTGGAAATATCCGCCTCTAATCCTTTTTGCTGTCTTGATGTTAAATACTCTAGATGTTTAGTATTGTCTTAAATGAGCTTGTCATTTGCTTGATCGTTCGGATGTAGAAGTTCTTTATAACTGTTGTATCTGCGCAGATAGTGTAATGCATTTGTTGATAAATCTGATACTCTGCTTTAGATATAGACATTTTTTTAAAAGCCATCATTCGGTGCTTAAAGCATGTGAAGCGAGGGGTCATAGATTCACGGGTGAAGCCATGTGCTTCAACAGGGACCTGCAACTGAACAAGAAGTTGGTTGAATCTCGCCTTTGAGGAGTTGGAATAATATCTGCATCTTTATATATTGATACTCAAATTAGTAGTTTTAATTGCAAGTTGATATATATACTACTAAATTCATCAGTATCTTTCAACTTTCCGTAAATTGCGGGTTTCATGTCAAAGAAGCTTGCACTTGACTTCTCGCTTATTGTCTCAAGCCTCTGACCTTGTCGCTCTTTTTCGGTTTTTGCTTTTGAAAACATTGCCTCTATATAAATTATCATGTTACATATTTTTGTTAGTTTGATGAAGGAAAAATAGCTCAAATAGTAAACTCCTATGATACATGTGATTAGCAAATTAAGTAGTTTGAGTTTCTTAAACAGACTTACACCTTGATAGGAGTACTAAGACTAGATACCGATGCTTAATTACCAGTGCAAGAATACACTCTTAGAAGTTGCTAAAGTAACTTAAAGTATAGTGAATCATATTGTGCTAAGGCTTATTAGGTAAGCAATTGAAGGCTACTGTCTCCTTGTTGGAATATTATGAGATATCAAAGTTTATGAAATTGATGTACAAAAATTTACTGCTAGCTATGATAAACAATAGGATGATAATAAGAGGTGAGGGGAAGTGGAAGTCTCTGAGGACTTCACTGAATGTATTACTTCGCTTGAAAACAAATTGTTTGGATTGCATTGACAGTGTTGTTTTGAATAAAGTTGCTTGTGGCATCTTTCATGACATAATCCTGATTCAAGGATGTTTAAGACTTTTTTAACTATACTGGTTTTTATATAATTTTCCGTACAGCTCATCACTTCAAAATGAATGCTTTATATCCTCTTAATTTGTTTCCAAGTGTCTTACTATAGATAAAATGTTTTCTAAGTTATTAGTAGTACATTTTGGTTGGTCTTTCTTGCATGACTGATGATAAGGTTTACTTTGATCATGCATTAGGCAAGCATGGCAGAAATTGGGTGCCATGCCTCCTGAAGAAGCCATGGAGAAGTATCTTGATATCGTGACTGAGTTATATCCTTCCTGGCTTTCTGGGTCTGAAACTGTAAGACACATCTTTGTTATTAATAGCAATCGATCATGTCTTCTTTTCCTTGACTAAATGAATGTTCTACTTCTTTTCTTCTCCCCACTGAATTCTTATTGCTGTTTGGCCTCCTCAACATGCTCGAATAGAAAAAGAAGGACGAAGAAAGTAGTGTTGCACGTAATGCAGATTCTAGAGGACCAATGGGACCTGTTTTCAGTACCTTCATCGATGAGGAGGAATCCGGAAACGAGTTGTAAGGTTCTTTAACTTGTTTGAACCCAAGCTTTTGCAGTCTAAGTGGATTTTAATCTTTAAAATGTGACTTGCATGACAATTTGAATGTGCCCCTTTCGGAAATCATGTACTCAGTCCCAAAAAATTATCCCTTGCTATTTCGACCCATCCCATTTAAGTGTTGCACTTTTTTTCATACAAAAGTTCTGATACATATATATAACTCTAAAACTTTTGTAGGACCCAAGTTTACCTAAATACATTGAACTCACACTTACTCCTAACAAAGACTAAGGAATTCATATTCTTCCGGTAAGTGTATGGATTACTATCACACTGGGGAAGAGAGGGGAAAACTAGAAATTAAATGGTAGTATAAGTATCCGATGGTTCTGTTCCTTTTTTATGTCCTACCACTCCCCTTAATAGTTAACCTTATAATTGCTGTAATGTCAAAGGAAAATCTTCCAGACTTTGGTCTAATCAATCAAACTTTATTGTGAGTTCTAAGCCTGAAGACCTTTAACTATTTGGCTTGGTAGTTGAACTTTAACCGAGGAATTGTTCTTTTGGCCTTCTGTAAAATGGGGGCTGGATACTATGTGGTTCTTTTATTTGTTGTCGCCGTTCGTTGTATGTGAGAAGGACGGTCTCTGCAACAACTGCTATGTATTCTATAACTAGTTTATCTTTGCATCAAAAAGCAGAAACATTCTTTGGAATTTCAACTCTGTGGTTCTGGCGAGTTTATAGAGGTTATTTTGTATTATAGTTTCATTCTTATTTTATTTTTCCTACACTAGGAGGCAATGGTGCTAACACTAAGCAGCATCTAATCTGTCTGTCTTAACAAGTCTTAGATAAGCTTCCTCATTTAGCTATGATTTTCTTGTTTATATTAGGGGTGAACTTTTGAACAAGCTGTACTTTGTTGGTCATTTTCAAGTTGTGCAACTTTCTCTCTTTGTTGTCTTTTATCTATATGTGTCTATTTTATAATAATTATAATGCTTCACATACTCTCTATTCTCTTTGCAGAAAATTGGATGCAATTCATGCCTTTGCCAGAGAAGGGGACGAGGAGAACTTGCTTAAGTGCATTGAGAGTGGTGTTCCTGTGAATGTGAAAGGTTGGTTCTCAATGTGATAAATCAATTCTTGTGAAGTTCAGTTATGGTGTTTTAATGTTGATATGTTTGGTTCACTAGTATTTGCTTTGCTTATTTTTTTAAACTAATAATCAACTCCGAGGAGGGTCATTTTCATTGAACTAAGATGATTCTCTTGTGTTCATACCAAGAAGAAAAAAAATAGGGTGGAGAGCTGAGAGAATGTTTAGGGTGGTCTAGTGTGACTAGAGATCCTGGAGCTTCTTGAATGATATCTGCCTGGAACTTGTAGCGCAGCTTTTGCTCTTTTTCGTTTATTTGATGTTCCTCCTGACTGAAAGTTGTTTCTTGACATGATTCAGACAGTGAGGGTCGTGCCCCCTTGCACTGGGCTGTAGATCGTGGTCATCTCAGCATCACTAAATTGCTTTTAAGCAGGAATGCCGATGTAAACGCCAAGGTACATATAATTTTTGCATTGTGACAACCCCTGATCTTGTTTCGGTTCTGTGATTAGTTATAATTGTACTTTCTCGGGCTTGTATTTTGTTGCATGGTTTTTTTCCTTGTGAAAGTCTTAAGAGCCATAACCTTACTAGATGAGGCTGTAATTTTCTTGTATATTTGTCCCCTCTCTCTCTCTCTCTCACACGCACACACACACACACACTTCAATATACTGTTTTTTGAGACTTTGTCATATATCCAGCAAACTTAAGTGTGTCCTGTGTGGAAAGGAAACCTAATGTACTCAAAACAGCAGTGCAGTACAAGAAACACAAATATTCACCTGAAAACCTAAAATCACTCAAAACATAATTAACACGGGTTTAAATGCTATAATTCTTAGCCAGGGGAACTGTCATGGAGAGCTAAAGCAAGGTGGTCTTAGTCCGAAGCTTGCTTCCCCAAAGGTTCTGTACCTTGGAGGAAATTTAAGGCTAGAGCTTATGAGGCTGCGATTTTTTTTTAGTTGAAGGTTGGACTTGGGAGTTTGTTGGTTTTAAGCATTGGGCCTCGTAATTCTTCCATTTTTTCCAATGTCTGTGGGTGCTTCTAGTTTTCCTGCTTGTGATATACACTGAATTACAAATACTTTTTATTTTGATCATTGAAGGACCTTGAGGGCCAGACAGCACTACATTATGCTGCTGTTTGTGAAAGGGAAGATATTGCAGAGTTTCTCGTAAAGCACGGTGCTAATGTGGAGATTAAGGATAACGATGGTGACTGCCCTCGAGATGTCTGCGAGTTGCACTGGCCTTGGTTGCAGCAGGCCACTACTCACAACTAACGTACAGCATATCTTGTTCTTTTCTCCTTCTGCTGATAGATCATGTTGCTGGTGTAGATGTTTATGTGTACCTATTTCTCATCTTAAATGAAGGGATTTTCTCTTCTAGATTTTAGTAACTATTTTTTGAGCTTCTGTGATGGTGTGGAGCAAAGAGATTGCCACTTCAAAAAAGGAGTCACCTAAAAGGGATTCTTTCTTTTGCTTTTTAGGTTACTACATTTTGTTGCTTGCCCTTCTGAATGTTGGTGTACCATTGTTTCTAATTGGTAAGTGAAAGCTAAAATATTTTAAATTGTATCAGCTGGTTGCGTTGAAAATACTTTATGGACATGTACAATAACTCACCATTACAACTCCAACGGTGTCAATTCATCATGTGCAGATGATTGAATATCTAATGTGGCTAGGAAATGAGCACATTTGAGTCTATAGCCCTTGTTCTGATTTTAACTTGAAGCATTGGCATCTGACGTTTTCTTAAGTAGTTTTAAGTACATTCACTTGAAATTCTGGTCCCAGATAGAAAGTACCGAACTATTGTACCGGTTCAACTCTGAGCAAGATTTGACTTTATCTTAATTTGAAAGTAAATTAACTACTATGCTTGCCGATACCCGATATGTTATGTTTTCGTTTTATCACTTCCCCTTGAATCCCGTTTGAAAAAAAGAACAAACGTTAAGAAAGGTAGCCTTATCAAACGCTTAACAGTGGAAAATTTAGATTTTGACCATTAAAATCAAACTCAGTGCTTGGCTGCAGAAATTCAAAATCAAGTCACGTAACACCAGAATGAATACAAGAAATTTGAACTCTAAATTGATTTACGTCTCTATACAGGTGTACGAAAAAATGAACAAGAGGCAAGATACCAGAGCGACATTACGTCCTTCACCCACAGTTTCTTCCGAGTCGTTCTACGTTCCACCCTCCATATGGCGAAATTACATAAAGAAATCATAAAAAGTGTGTGTCTATTTGGTAACAGAAAACTATGACCTACAAATCCATTACAGCTCGTCATGTGAATCATCATCCTCGTTGGATTCCTCGCTGGCACCTCCTGGGGCTCCACCAGATCTCTGATACACAGCCGTGATAATTGGGTTGCACACAGCCTCCACTTCTTTCAGTTTTTCATCATAATCCTCCTTCTCAGCGCTCTGGTTGTCGTCCAACCATTCAAGTGCTTCTTTTGTGGCTGTTTCAATCTTCTCTTTCTCATCAGACTCTAACTTGTCTGCAAGTTTATCCTTGTCATTGATTTGGTTCCTCATGTTGTACACGTAAGTCTCCAGGCTGTTTCGCGCGTCAATTCGTTCTTTCACCTTCTTGTCCTCCTCAGCAAACTCCTCAGCCTCCTTGACCATACGTTCAATTTCTTCTTGACTCAAGCGACCCTTATCATTGGTAATGGTGATCTTCTCTGACTTTCCAGAGGCTTTATCTTCCGCTTTCACATTCAGGATACCGTTGGCATCAACCTCAAACGTAACTTCAATTTGAGGAGTTCCTCTATAGAAGCCAAAGAAATTTTTTTAGTGAAAGCAGGCAAAAGCAACTGATGAAATATTCTTATCAAAAGCAGTTGCATTAAGTACCTTGGAGCTGGAGCTATTCCAGTTAAGTCAAATTTCCCAAGTAGCCTGCAGTCCTTGGTGAGACTGCGTTCACCTTCAAAGACCTGGAGGTGACAATTTTCAAGTCAGAAGAGCCATAAATAATAGGAGCACAGAATTTTTTTCTAGGGTTTAGCTCAACACGTTCAGCTAATTAGGAAAATAGTCTGAAGTATTACCGAAATTGTTACTGTTGTCTGCTGATCCTGGTAAGTGGTGAAAACTTGAGATTTCTTAGTAGGAATAACAGTGTTCCTTGGGATCAACTTTGTCATCACTCCTCCAACCGTTTCAATACCAAGAGTCAATGGAGCAACATCCAGGAGAAGAATATCTGGTTAAAATTCAAAAGAAAATTTTAATTTTTCTGCCTTAGAAACTACTCCCCAGTATCAAGTGGCTGATAGAAGTCTGGAAGAAGCAGTACCTTTGGTTTCATCACCTCCCTCTCCACTCAAGATTCCTCCTTGTACAGCTGCACCATAAGCAACTGCTTCGTCAGGGTTGACACCCTTGTTGGGCTCCTTGCCATCGAAATAATCTTTCAAAAGCTGTTGAACTTTTGGAATCCTGGTACTTCCCCCAACCAATACAATTTCGTCAATCTGGTTCTTTTGTAGCCCAGCATCCTCCATAGCCTTCTTAACAGGACCCATTGTCTTCCTGAACAAATCGTTGTTCAGCTCCTCAAAACGAGCCCGAGTAAGTGGTTCAGAGAAATCTACACCGTCGAAGAGAGATTCAATCTCAACCCTGACTTGATGCTGACTGCTCAGTGCTCGCTTGGCACGCTCAGCTTCTCTCCTGAGCTTTCCCAAAGCCCTGTTATCCTTGCTGATGTCCTTTCCATGCTTCTTCTTTATCAATTTAATGAAGTACTCCATAATCCTCTGGTCAAAATCCTCTCCTGCAAGAAACAATAGATACATGATGTAACTTGTGAACAACACTGCTCGGAAGATGAAAGTTATTTAACACTTTTTAAGACTTTGAAATTCATGGCTGGCATTTATAATTTTAAAATTAATTTGTTAGTAGAAGAAAAAGAATCTAGCATTATTTCCCAAAAGATATAAAATGTAGAGGGAAAGGGGAATGCACAAAGGAATTAATCAATAGGTTAGTACCTCCAAGATGAGTGTCTCCATTTGTGGCAAGAACCTCAAAAACACCGTTGTCAATAGTGAGGATACTAACATCAAATGTACCACCACCAAGGTCAAAGACCAGGATGTTCTTTTCACCACCTTTCTTATCTAATCCATAGGCAATGGCAGCTGCAGTTGGTTCGTTAATGATTCTTGCCACGTTCAAACCAGCAATAACACCTGCATCCTTAGTGGCCTGCCTCTGGGCATCATTGAAGTATGCTGCAGTTACAAAAAAAGAGATGGACATAACAAGCTCAGCAATTGTATGACACCAAAATTCAGAACAAGATACAAACTATCTGAAATAGGATACTTTTGATGATACCTGGGACTGTGACAACTGCATCCTTGATTTTCTTTCCAAGGTAAGCTTCTGCTGTTTCTTTCATCTTGGTCAGAATCATAGCACTGATCTCCTCAGGACTGAAGACCTTAGTCTCCCCATCTTTGATCTTAACTTGGATATATGGTTTCCCATCCTTGTTAACAATCTCATATGGAACAAGTTTCTTGTCCCTTTGTACTTCTTTGTCATCAAACCTATAAACAGAGATAAGTCAAGAGTCATTATCAAAACCATCTCAAAGCAGACTTCCACACAAAATAAATGCTAAAGAACACAATGTCTTACTTTCTCCCGATAAGTCTTTTGACGTCAAAGATGGTCCTCTCAGGATTAACAGCAGCCTGATTTTTAGCTGCTTCACCAATCAGCCTCTCACCGTCAGTGAAGGCTACCCATGAAGGGGTGATACGATTACCTTGGTCATTTGCTATGATTTCAACATGGCCATTCTTGTAAACACCAACACATGAGTAAGTTGTTCCCAGATCTATACCGATAACCGTTCCTAACTTGGTAGCTTCTTCTTTAGCTATAGAAAACGCAAACAAGCTACCTGTTGACGACAAACCCAAAACGACCAGATTAGTGCATTGTAAATGATTTTGTAGGTGTAAAATTAATACTTTTTTGACTTGGAAAAACTTTCAGGAAAAGGAAAAGAATTTGCAGAGATCATATATCTTTATGGACATTGCTGAGACCAAAAAATTATGTACAATTATGACTTGTTTAACTAGTTCAGCAAATTTTATTCTTAAGGTAGTTGCTACATCCTCTATTCTTTGTATCTCTAACGTAGCATTGTTAGTATTACGATATAGAAGCACATGTTGATATGAAAATGGAGCTGAAGAACTCAGAATGATCAAATATATTTGTACTGATCCTGGATTTACCATTACATAACTGTTCAAGTATATCCCTGCTACTTACACAATAACAATAATGAATAACAATATTGCACTATTACAAGCGTTTAACAAGTTACAATTGCCTAAAAAGTGGAAGAGAACGAGAACTGAAAATTGAAAATCTCTTAAATTTGGATGGCTTTATAGGAACAAATATAAATAAATAATTAAACAGGTAGCAGATCTGTATAATCATATCAAAACTAACTACCTCTAACACATGGAGAAGTAAATCGGTAATTATGTTGTGTCAATCAGTTCAATTCTCCTTTCCATTATCGCTCAAAAACATGTTAAACACCGCAATTTTTTTCACTGCTAGCTAAAATTTAACTGAACATTCTATTAAAAAAAAAGAAGGAAAAGAGATGCTTACCGAAGAGGACGATTGCGAAAATGATCAAAGATGCGCGTCTCCTCCACGCACCAGCCATAGCTCGTAGATCCAAACGGACTCCTTTTTTTACAAAACACTGCCTAAGAACAATGTATTCGTCGTTGAATCGTTTCTCTTCTTCTCTCTCTGATCAAAGAGACAGACAGTTTCGGGTTTTCAGATTCAGCAATTGAAGGCCCGGCTATATATAGTTGCGAGTCTCTGTCTCTGCAACCTTCTTTTACGGAATTAGAACTTTAGAAAGAAAGTTGCTCTTCCTTTTGAAATTATGAACATGTCACGGATAATGACGTGGACCAATCAGATATAAGAGACGTGGGCACAGTAGCCAATGAGTTGCTGCCATTTCATCATGTAGTACTTGGAGCTGATTGTTTTCATACATGTCATACTTGATGCGTGATCCAATCAAAATTGAGAAACATAATATAAGAGCCAATCAGATTCGTTTTAGAGTTGGATAGATCCGAACCGTTCGATTGGTATATCAACGGGTGAGAGGTGTATTTGGCAGACGACTAAGGGCTTCACACGTAAAAACTTTCACGTCTTCAGAGATTACTAGAAGATTCGTGAAACTTTTCTTTTAAAATTTCATTTATGTGTTAGTTAGATCTATTAAGTTTCTGTTATATACTATATATTATATGGAAAATAATCTAGCACTAGAAGCCGTCTTAGGCGTTTACTCAACGCTCATGAAAATATGTAATTCACTCAATGTATATATTAATTTATTGCAATTAAGTAATAAAATAAAAATATAATTATTTATATTGATTAATCATAATTAAATGATAAGAGTTATTAATATCCAAATCTAGTTGTTTCTAATTTCAAACTTTGACCTTCAGATATCCAAAAGATGATTTTATTTTTTCTAGGCTAGTTAAAAAGCTCATAGCTTGGAATATCCAGCAAATTAGAGCCACTGGTCGCTTCATAGGAGTAATGAAGAACTGCAATTACAGTGTTACACAGTCAATCTAATGTGACACTAGAGCTAGTAAGATGTGCAGCCATCTCTCAATGCTGAAATGCAAATGATGATGTTGCTTGGAGCAAGTGATATGAAATTAAAATTAGAACAGTAATATTAAGGAAAAATTGAGCTAAGTCGGTTGGAATTTAGTGATGGGATTACAGTATCTATTAAATTTTGGTTCGTGAATATGTACGCAAATATTCGATCTCATGCTATATGAACTAATGTTTTTGCCGAAAACCATTTTCGAAATTTCTCAGATTGGAAGAATAAACATATTATATTAATGACAGAATAATCTAAATGACACATATATTTTTGTTACTTTATCATCTCAATCTTTGTATTTAATGAAGTTTCATTTAGATACCTAAACTCAGTTAAAACATGTAGTTTAAACTCCTCTAATCACTTACTGAGCTTATGTGTCATTAATTTTACTGAGTCGGAAAAACGAATGATTACACGCTCTAAAAATGAGGGTAGATATATTTATTTGATTTAAAAATATTAAAAATAATAAAGAATAACCATAAAAAAGAAAAAAAGTAAATTAATTTCCTAACTCAACCTAAGTATTTTACTCGTTTCCCAACCCTTCGTCCTTATTCCCCATGTTTCTCCCCATTTTCTTCTCACCCCTTTTTTCCTGTTTGCATCAAAATAAATAGGTGGTGGCCAAGTAATATAGCAACAAAATTAATAGTATAAAAAAGAGAAGAATTCTTTTTTAGAGAATCTAAATAAACAGATCCGTTAATCAGGTTAAAGTTTTTAAAGATATCAAGAAGTTATGGCCAAGTAATTTTCGTGTTCATCAATTCATTGCGGTGATGGTTTTTCCGAAGAAGTTTCGTGAGTGGAGAAATAGGTGGAGGAGTCCGCTAATGATTAGTTTCCAGCGATCTGGTTTTTGCTTTGTGGTGGTCGGCAGTGTAATACTTCCACTGATGTAGTCCTTTGTTTTTCAATGATGGTACGTTGCTCGTAGTTGTTTCCCCATTTTGTATCTCTGTAAATCAAGATAACACTTATGTCTCTGTAAATCCTAAATCCTTTATTTTTTGGCGACGGTATGCTCCTCGTTGTTGCAAGATAATTTTTTCTTTCAAAATTAAAGAATTTTATGTATATGAATTGGGATTTAAGATTGCGCTCAAAAAGGAGGAAAGAGAGCAAACGGGTGGAGGTGACTCTGATTTTTCGATTGCTTCCCGATAATAAGGATCGCCGACAGCATAGGAAGATGGTGATGAATTTGAAATATTATTAAAAATACATTTTTAAATGAATAATGATGTGGCATTGATTTATCTAATATGAACATGATATTTTCCCGTATCAGGCGAGTGACCAAAACGTAATGTCGAAAGGGTTTAAAATATATATTTTAACTGAGTTCAGGTGTCTGAATAAAATATTATTAAATACAAAAACCGAGATGATAAAGTGGCATAAATATAAATGTAATTTAATTTATTCTGCCTATATTAATTAATGTTACTTGTGCTAGGAAGAGCTCTGCTAAATTTATAAACTTATTTGATAAGAGAGGCTAGTCTTTTACAATAAGAAGTCTTTGAACAGCTTGGCACATGATTTACCTTCTAAATTTGGGCTTTGAACTCTTTGGATAACTAGTATGATATTGGAGATGGTAAGCTGATCACGCTAAATGGGATCATGGTAAGTATACTAACCAAAGATGCTTTACAACGGTAAATTCTAACACATGGTTATATGACTCAAGTGCCATGGAATCAATGATCTGTTAAGGTAGTATGTTGATAGATTTATCATTCTTTCATGGAACAAATGTAGGAAACCTGTTACTAATTTATTTGATCTTTTTTATTTTATTTTATAATGTACTAGATTATACTCATCTTGATTATATTTTATCAGTACAGATTATTCCGTTGAATAACATATGTATTGAAAATTTTTACAGGTTAATTTGTTTGTTTTCGCTATATTGGATGTAAGGCTTGAGTCGTGGGTTGTCCATGTGAATTGGCCTGAACCGTTTTAAAAGAGATAAAACTTAAGGAAATTACAAATAAGGTTTTATTACTCCTAAAAACACCGGTTGTTATTTTGAGAGACGTGAGTACGTGGAGTGGTGGTTTTTATCCGTAGTTTTTCCTCTATTCCTCTTCTATATATATGTTCTAGTGAAGAACTATCAGATATAGTGCGAAAAACTTTCTCTTCTTCTCCCAACAAGAATCACATACACAAAAAGGAAGGCTTTTAGTTTGTAAATTAAGCTTTGTTTCCTGGTGATTCTAAGCTCAACTTGAGGCAATTCTTTTGATGGTGAGTTCAACGGTTTCCGCTGCGCCAATAAAATACACAACTCGTTGTTCTCGCCCCTCATTTTTATCCTACATAGTCATGGTTGTGTTCTTTTGATTAGAACACACATCTTGATCTTGGATTCAAAACAAGATTATTTTATGATCAATTTTATGATCTTATTTGGTGTTAAAGTCGATCATTGGTTTGCGAGAATACAATAGTTTATTATTTTAACTCCTGCTACATTGTTGATGACACAAACTTAGTAGTAAAAGCATGTTATTTGTTATAAGGATCTGAAGGCTGTTGCCCATTGTGAATCATGATTGGAAAAGTTAAAAATAGAAGTAAAAAACTTTATTTTGTGTTAGCATTCTTTTTTATTCAATAAGAAAGACAAAAGCTCACTTTTTGCTAAAAAAAAAGACATTCATTGTCCGTAAGAAAATAGCATAGGTTATTTTTTTTTCCTTTTGATTAAACTGAAAGTTTGGTTCATTAATCAAAAGAGAAGAAGATGGAACCTAACTGTATAGAAAGGTTTGACAGTTAGTAGCTTTTACCTATTTTAGTGATCGGTATCATAAATTTACTGTATTATAAAAGGGATCAGTTGGTATTTTCTGGTGAAGGAATTTGATGTGTGTTTATTTCTATTGCTTAATACAACAACAATTTATTGAAATTCCACTAGTGAGGTCCGGGGAGGATAGTGAATATGCAGACCTTACCCCTACCTCGAAGGGATAGAGAGGCTATTTCCGAAAAATTATCGGTTCAAAAGAACAAATAGATAAAAATAAACAATATTAGTATCATCACATAAATTATAACAAAGTCATAAGAAAAATAGGAACAAACATATGTAATTTTGATAATTGGTGTTCAAATACATAATAATAATGTTCTTAAGTGAAGGATCACAGACAAGTCTTAATCATTCTTTGCTGATTCGTTAGCGGTCCTAAAAGGGTCGAAATTTAATAAGCATATGACCCTTAAATTAAATATCTCTTCTATAAGTAATAGTGACATATGGTGTCACATTGCATATTTATAGACGTTCTAAGTATTTTCTTGGTCCTATTTCAGATATGGCTAACAGGAACAAGTTTGAATTACTTCAAGTGGGAGTTTTCGAAGTCAAGAAAGGGGACAACGTAGAAGAATACGCCGTCATAGGACTTATTTATATAATGATTCAGACTCGGAGCCTGAAGTCATCAGGAATGTCCCAAGAGCGAGGCAAAATAAGTTAAGGGATCGAAGGACTGAACGAATGGAAAGAGAAAGAAATTTAGGGAGTTTAATAAATGTATAATGGGCCCTATACTTCCATTCCTGAACATGTACACATCTTTAAGATAAAAAGAGCTCGATTAGCTAATCACATAGAAATTACTGATTGGGAAGCATTAGCTATTTTAGTGGACTCTTTTCGAGAGCCTTAGGATTAAATTTTAACTAAGATTTATTATGATATTTGACCTAGTGCACTTTTTAGCGTATATGAGCAAGAGTTAATATTCGATTGGTACATGTATGTCCTAGCAAACATGTAAATCGACAAAACTTGAAGTCAAACGAGTTATGAAGCAAAGTCGACAAAACTTGTTGCAACTTACGTTCATAATTTTACTTTAGGTCAAATGTTACTAAGTTTTTCTCCTAATTTGCTTGGAATTACTGAGTGATCTATCCACCAAATTGAATATGTATGAGTCTAGTCTCTAACAAATTAAATCATTCATTGATAAAATCTCAGAGTAAAAAGATATTTTCATTTTTGCGGGACTGCATTAAGCAGCTCTCTATGGGGTCCACATAAGTGGTTTAAGACACACAGATATATATAAGACGCCTAAACCTCATTTGAAATAATTCTTTTTAGTTTATTCAAATCTTAGAACCCTAAAAAACTCTCTCGATGTTCTCCTATGATCCAAGACCCAAATAAAGGGCAAACAATACAAATCAAGTATCGAAAATCCCGTGGCACTAGTAAGTTTCTTGTTCTTCTTGTTGTTGCTGATATTTGTGTTGTTCCAGCTCGTGTGGGAGGTTGTTTTTAGTAGTTTATGTTGCATAAATACTCCCTCAAGTTTCTAATATCAGCCCTAGGGGATTTCAAGTCTTCTAAAGTAATTCTAGTTCCAAAAAATCCTAATTGATTGCTAGTTTCGTTTACTTGTTCTTGCGGAAGCATTGAAGGGATATTTTATAGTCAATTAACGTCAAATTTGAGTTGTCTTTTCGTTCAAAGTTAAGGAACTTATTACCCTACATGTATCTAATATTATCCAAGCTATGGCTAAGTCGTTAAAGCTAGAACTTGTGAGATATCTATCGAAAGGCTTGTTAGTAGTGTTGTTAGTTGGTGGACTATTTTGGGAGGCTTAGTACAATTATTATTAATGTTGTTAGGGCTATTTTGATGATTATTTTGACTTGTCTGAAGTCAAATAAATACGGGATATGTTATCCCTTTCATCGTAAAATAGGTTATGGTCGATGCATAATAGTTAAGATGCTTAAACAATAACGATAGTGTCATTTCTCTTATTGTAGACTAAAGAGTTGTGACATTTGCATAACTTGAGGTTGGACGGTATGTACAAGGTATGTGAGGCTATCCCTTTCCTTATTTTGCATGACTCCTATTGTACATGATGTAATGAAGAGCTTCTAAAGATACTCCACCCTTGAAAGTTAGCAGTACCTACATTATTTCTCTTCTTATGATATGATTGATGTTGATGTTGCTTCTCTTATTTTTATGTTATCAATGTTGTTGGTACTTTCTAATTCTTATAAGATCATGATGAAGAGTTCGTCCTAGTAATGTGTACGGAGGATACCGACCTTATGCCACTCCAAAGTTCATAATATAATTCAAATAAGTCTAGCATGCATTATATATATGCATCTATTTTACTCTACCGAGCCGCGTTATAGTCTGCCGGTTACGACACCTATTGTGCAACCATTAATCAGTTGGATTTTACGGAGCTCCACGTGATCGGGTATGATTCTACCGAGCCTTATGATGGCCAGGTAGATTTTTACCGAGCCTGTTATGGGCGGGTACGATATGATGATGATGATGCCCACAAAGACGTATGTTTTTTTAAAAAGTTTATATATATGTCTGTGTATATATATATATACACACATATATATGTGTGTGTATCATGCATTTCATGTCGGTAGCCCTTAGAGAAACTCATATGTTAGAGGTCGTATATTATCTATCCATGTCTACATAATTGTTCTTATTTATGCTTTCATGTCTTACATATTCGGTACTTTTTTTTTGTACTAACGTCTCTTTTATTTGTAGACATTGTATTTCATACTGCAGGTCCTGATAGACAGGTAGGCGAAGCTCCCCCACCATAGTAAGGTGTCCAATTTCAGCGGTTATTGGCGAGATCCCTTCTCCAGATTTGTCGTGGTCTTGATATTCATTTTTGTTGTAGACATTATGGGTACATCGGGGCCCTGTTCCAGCATTGTTGTAGCACTTATGTTCCTTTAGAGGCTCATAAACAGGTGTTGACTCATGTATAGTTTGGAATGCCTTGTCAGTTGTGTTTCTTGTGTAGTCTTCCATGGCAGCGTGACAACTTGTACTTTATATATAGTTTCTTAACAGTTATATCATCTCATGTTATGTATGTTCAGGCCATTATCTTTCATTGTTGATTGTTCATGATTCATGTCTACTATATATATTAATCTCGTCGGCTCTTATAGATAATAAGGAAGGTTAGATAAAATGTATGTTGGTGTTAGACAAATATGACCCGAGTGCTAGTCATGACCCTCCAGTTTGGTCTGTGATAGATATGGAATATACAAAGCATCAAAATGCAGACCTGCCATAACTATATGATCTTTTGATTATTTCTATTTTCTGAATAATTTGCATATAGTTCAGCTATTCCATGTAATAAAATATAACTTTATGATGATAACTTAGCTAGTGTTTGGTCATAGATCCTAAGTTTATTTTGAAAATTTTAGTTTGGGTGAAGTTAGTTTGAAGATGAAAATGTGTTTGGACGTACGTTTTCAAAACATATTTTTCTACATTATTTTGAAAAAATATGTATATAATTCTCAAGTTTTGGAAATTTGGCCCAATGGGATTTGAAATTTGGGATTTCGGATTTGGCCAAAATATGGGCAAAATTTATGGCCAGCAGGGGCGGAGCTAGAGTGCCGTCAGTAGCGAACCCAGTAGCTTTCGTTCAAACCCTGTATTTATTTTAAAAAATCCATTAAATATATATAAATTCTTAATTTAGAACCCAGTAACTTAAGACGATTAGAATCCTGAACCCATAAGCTTGAGATCATGGCTCCGCCTCTGATGACCAAACATGAATTTTGAAAATAAATCTCAATTTTATTTTGACAAAACTCATAAATAAACGGGGCCTTAATATCCAAAACACGGAAAAAAAAATATGTACTAGTATTACTATAGTTTGTTTATTCTTCAATAATGGTCCAACTGGCAGTCTGACAATGCGATATCATGTACTTAATCAAATATTGCCAGAACGCAGCTTTTTTCCGAAGGGGATGAGAAAGGGGTGAGCAAAATCATGTGAAACATCTCAGTCGATTCATTTATGGTCGCAAAGTTACGAGTTCGCTATTTCTTTAGTTCAATTAATTGTCCCTCTCAAATAGCGTATGGAGATTGGGAATGTGTATCACCGGTGGTAAATGTGGATCCAACTTCCTAATTTTAAGTGTGTTTCTATTACGTTGAAAAGGGTTCTCTGGCAAATATTTTTCTTGAAGAGTAGGAGCTTTTGATAATCCAATAAAAATTAATAAAATTATAACTTTGCTCTTAAGTATATACAAATGCTAGGGACTTTAGTTCATTCTCTCCTATTCTTTCTCAACCCCACTCTTCAATTGCTTCATCTTCATCCTTCATACATCTTATTAGTTACTCCTAGCGCAAATCTTTAATATACTATATGCGAATTTTTCTCTCTTTTGCTTAACTCCAGTAAATTATTTTTTCCTTTTTGCTTAACTCTATATTGAGTTATCTTATCGGGTAAACTAATAACCGAACTGATAATGATCAATAACCGGTTAACCGATACCCAATAACTGATATCTTATCGGTTCTATTATCGGTTTATCAAATTTGTAAACCGAACGAATATGCGAAACCGATAATATTCATAATCGAACTGAACAGATCGATGTCCAACCCTAAATGGAGATATAATCGCTCCCAAGAAAAAATAAAAATTGAATTCAATAATGACACTATTAAATTGGGCATGTTAAATCTTGCGCAAATAAACCTCTTTATAACAGTCATCTTTTATAATAATACTTCAGTACAATATTTTTTAAAATTATTTTTTATATAATGTTATAATATATATTTTTATAACAATATTTTACTATAATAATCAACAAATATCAAAACATACGAAACTTTAAAAAATATTATGTCAGGATGTTGCTTGGAGAAAGTAATATGAGATTTAAAGTTGAAATAATAATATTAAGGAAAATAACATTCGTCAATAAATGATGAATGTTCTTCATCTCGTGATGAAACATATTTTTCTTTAAAAAGATACTCAAATGACTAAATACTACTAAAAATAAGACTCTCATCAAAAACATTTTTCTAAAATAACGTGGGTTCTAACAAAAAACAAGATTTGATGACTAATGATAAAGCTCCTATTAGCATATTGATATAGCATTCAATCGAAAGATGTTTGCAGGTTTTAGTTTATCTTTTCCAAACAAACTGTGACTATTTTTTCTAAGAAAAAGTCGCTCCTTTCAAGAATACTAAACCAAAAAACGAAACTGTAATAAAATCAACGAAACTTACTATAGCAAGTACCATTTATTCAGTTAGATTAAAATTTGGCAGGCAACTACCGACATTTTTAGAATTTAGATATATTGTCATTTTTAGAATTTAGATATATTGTCATTTTCAATTTCAAATTAGGGACAGCTAACATTAGACTTGTCCTATTTTACCTTTTTTTTTAAATGTAAGTAGTTACGTTATATTCTTGGCAACTAAACAGTCTCCCAAGAACTACCGTGATCTTTTTTCCGAACCTATTGTTAATATAAATTGATTGTATCATATTGTTAATAATAGCGGAGGCAAAATTTTTAAAAATGAGTTTAAAAAATTATTTTATAGCTAATAAGAATTAAATTTATGACCTTATGGAGGTTTTGAACTTCCTTGATCGCTAAATTATACTTTTGGAATGTATTAAGTGAGTTCACAAATTAATATATAAAAGTAAAATTAGATTTTATCTTATATAGTGTAATTTTTCGACGAATAGGGTTGTGCCTCCGTAGATCCGCCCAGATTAGGGGTGGGCATCGGTCGGTTCGGTTCGGTTTTAGAAATTATCGGTTTTGCCTATCGATTATCGGTTAACAAATATCATAACCCGATAACCAAACCGATAAGATATTAGTTATCGGTTATCGGCTTTTCGGTTATTGATCATTATCGGTTCGGTTATCGGTTTACCCGATAAGATAAAACTAAAATTAAAAGTGATGAATGCTAAATATTAAAAGTGTTGAATGCTGAAAATTAAAAGTGCTTTGAAAATTAAAAGCACCTTCACGTGAGTAAATTAGAGACAGAACTATGATGCTAATGTGTTTCTTACTGTCATTATAAATTAGAGATAGAAAAATCAATTTACATAACTTTTTCATATCATACTGATGAGCTTAATTCGCTAAACAACAGAGTTAAATACTGAGTTTCAGCCATGTTTTTGTGTCACTGTGAGTTTGATTTAAAAGAAAACAGAGGCAAAAATAAGAAGCAAACAGAGGCAAAAATCTTGAGCAAACAGAACAATTAACAAGGCGCAAACAGAAAAATCTTGAGACAAAACTTACACGAAGCGATTGACGAGTGAGGGAGTGAGTCGTCGTGACTGCCGAATAACTGGTGAGGCTCAGTCACTGGCATGGCGTCTGGCGGAGAACTGGTGGTGAGCTTGAGAGTTGAGGCTCAGGCACTGGCGTTACACGATGCGATTAACTGTTGGGAGTTGGGGGTTGCGGCGAAAACATAATGAGAGAGACATACGAGAGACAACTAATGACTGAAGACTGAGTGAACTGAAGAGGGAAGGAAATTAGTAAAATAAAACCCTAGTATATACTTAAGGGTATATTAGTAAATTACTTCATTCTTATTGGGTTATCGGTTTTTACCCAATAACAAAATGCAAACCGAGACCGAACTGATAACTCAATAATTTTTTTTATCCCGTTACCGAACCGTTAACCCAATAAACCAATACCGATAACACAATAAAGAATTAACGGTTCGGGTTATCGGTTTTACCCGATATATGCCCACCCCTAACCCAGATTTTTAAATTCATTGTTCCAGAACAACAAAAAGTCTCATTTTATGAAACAAGCAAATCGGTATGGTGGGCTTGTTCCGTATTTTTCTTTCAATTACACCCACACTTATTATTCTACTAGTCTTAGGGTACGCGTATATATATATATATATATATATATATATATATATATATATATATATATATATATATATATATATATATATATATACTAATAAAATACTAATAAAGAAAAATTTGTAAGTTTCTCAAAGTGGAGAATGTTTATCTTATTCGTTTAAATGGATAAAAATCTTGTGTTTCTCTAGTACAAGTATTTTCTTTGTCATGAAATCAGAAACTCATATTTATCGATTATCTTAGTTGCTTAATTACTATAAAAAGTTATTGTACTCTTTAGTTGTGTCTGAAAACAATTAAAAGAATGCTGAGCCCATATATTTCTAATGATTTTTCGATAAAACACTTATTTGCTTTGGCTTACTATATTTTCGGAAGGAATTATAGTTATGTCACAAAATTCATTCGATGAATGATTCATCTAAGAGAAAATCTTAGATTTTAATATCTCACTCCCTTTATCTTAATTTGTATGGTGAATGGTATATAAGATACTCTAATTATATTGAAATTAATAGCGATAAATTGTACTGTAATCAATTAGAAACTCATATTTATCGATTATCTTAGTTGCTTAATTGCTATATGAGTTATTGTACTCTTTAGTTGTGTCTGAAAAACAATTAAGAGAATGTTGAGCTCGTATATTTCTAATGATTTTTCGATAAAACACTTATTTGCTTTGGTTTACTGTATTGTCGGAGGGAATTATAGTTTTGTCACATAATTCATTAGATGAATGATTCATCTAAGATAAAATCTTAGATTTTAAAATCCCACTCCCTTTATCATAATTTATATGTACTTCCCTTTCTAATTTATCACAGCAAATGAATGTCATACTTTTTTATTTAGAAATATTAAAATTTTTAATTTATTGTTGCGCTAAAAGACTATCTAGCTTCCAAACCTAGACACATACATTGATCTTGTATTGTATATTTATTGTATACTGTCTGCATATTGAGTATATTTTGTTTTTGGGCCTGTGGCAGTAGCCCATTTTCTTTAGCCCATTCCCTTTTATTTCAACTGACCCAATCCAATGTAAGGGTCAGTTATATGGGTCTTCTAGGAGGTTCGGTAGAGACAGATAGATATTTTCAGAGAACTGTTTTGGTTCTCTCTCGAGAGTTCTCCAATAAACAGTAAAGTCATTTTTCTTCCATTCTTCATTCTCGATGTTTTCATGGAATCAAAGCCAGGTCCATCCCAATTATTGTCACCGATGTTGGGCCCCCATTTATATTGTTCACGCTCCAGAGATGTGGGCGTGAGGGGGGAGGGGGTGTTGAGTTGTCCTACATCGGAGGGATTTGAGGTCCTTGGTCTCCTTATATAGGTTGGGCAATCCTCATCTCATAAGCTAGCCTTTGGGGTTGAGTTAGGCCCAAGGTCCATTCTTATCATGGTATAAGAGCGGGAAATCTTCGGACGCTCCTCCGTCATTTGTTATCAACTCTGTCAGAGTTGTTTTTGAAGATTTTTTTTGGATATTTGTGAGAGATTTTATTGTTGACAAACCCTATATGTATCGAGCGGTCAATCGGAACTTTTACCGCTATATGATGGTTCGATCTTCCCTGGGTGGACGTTTTGGATAGCTTTCCGACGTCCTCGACCTGATTCCGGTAAGTTTCCAGGTTCTAGGGTTTCTATTGTTCGGAGCTAGGGTTTTCTCTGTCAGTCGAAGGCCGTTCTTCTCCGGTCGTGAAGAAGGCGGATAAATCTATTCTTGTTCTAGGTGCTATATGCTTTGCATGTGGTTTTGATACAACTCTAGTTTTCCAAAATGTTTACCGAGACTGTTTTTTTGTGATTTCAAACTCATTGTTGTTCATGACTTCTAACACGAGTGTTAATACATCCTCTGCTGACCCTACCAGCCCTCTTTTTGTAGATAATATATAGAAACATTCAAATTCTGTACTTTCATATTAATTTTTCAAACGATATGTAGTTTTATTGTAGAATAAATGTAGAAAACAAGCCATTGTGAGTCTTATTTGACTAATTCCTCACATTCAACTTGTTCTACAAATTCATGCCTCTTTATATACAATACAACCATATATTCTCAAATTTAAAAGTATAGCAATATATATAACTAAAAAACATCTTTTCCTCTACACGAGTTAGCTCCAAAACAGACGAAGTGGAATAACAAACTCCCATCAAAACTTTTAACACAAAAACACAATGCTCAAATTTTATGTTATTGTAGTTGTATTTAACTAGGTGGAAATAATATGTGAAAATTGTAGATAAGTTGTATTCCTCTATGACGGAAGATGTTGGCATATCAAGTAACTTTAGTATTCCAGATGAACATGCATGAAAGTAAAGATATATTATGTTAGGAACAATTTGTAGAAGTTTTGAAGATAATTTGTAGAAACACTGAAATTCTGTATTTTCATATTAATTTTTCAAATAATATGTAGTTTTGTTGTAGATTAAGCTTATAAAACAAGCCATTGTAAGTCTTATTTGACTCATTCCTCACATTCAACCTATTATACAAATTCACGCCTCTTTAAATACAATACAACCATACTTTATTGAATTTAAAGATATAGCAATATATATAAAACTTAAAAATATCTTCTCCTCCGCACAAGTTAGCTCCAAAACAGACGAAGTGTAATAACAGCTCCCACCAAACTTTTATCACAAAATTACAACGCTCAAAAATAAATAAACAATAATTTATAATTTTTCTACAATTTCTGCAATACAATGTATGTCACGTCTTGTTCTTCTTTTTCTTCTTCTTTTTCGAGTTTCAATCTGAAATTCAGCCAAAACCAAGTCCGATCTTCACCAAAACTCCTCAAAATTGAGATATAAACTCCAAGCCATATTTTCAATTATTTACAACAACACCCAATCCAAACAAATAATAATTCTTGAAAATCTAAATTTGAATTCAAAGTTTCAAAGCTTTTTAATGGATGTCAATGGTGGAATTACTGCTCTCTTTTCTTTTCCTCTTATATTACTGAAATTTAGAATTGCGAGATACAGAAAAACGTAGAGAAAATTCTCAATTCTTTGCAGCAACAGCCAATCCAAACAAATAATATCTTTTGAAAACCCAAATTCAAATTTAAAGCCTCAAAGCTTTTTAATGGTTGTCAATGATGGAGGTATTACATATTTTTACTTGTTTAATAAGAGAAAATCGTGGGTGTTTGAAGAGCAAATCATGGGAATTTGGAAAGAGAAACTTGAGGGAGTAAGAATATATATTTGAGTAAAATTAAGAAACTAATTAATACCATTAAAATCCTTAAATAGTACATAAATTATAATTAAGTAAATAAAAAATAATTATATTAAAAATTAAGCATGAAATGTAATACAGTTTACTATATTACATAACAATATAAAAATTCCTATTTTTTTGCGGATGATTAAAATACAGCATAATATTGCTATGATTACTATTTGTGGAGCCCATATAAACTAGGCTGGTCGCGGTAGTAGGCGATTACAACCCGATTAAATATAACCAGAAAAAATAATAATTGAACAGATAGTAGTATTAGATTATGCATAATTGAATTCCAGCTTTTACATCCGCGTTCTCTCTCTTCACCCCCTTTCTCTCTTTCTCTCTCTTCACTCTTTTTCTTTCTGCTTTTCTTTTTCCACTCTGTTAGGGTTTCAGGGGGCGCCGCTTTTGCTTTGTTCGATCTTCACAAGTTTCAGGTATTCGTTTAAAAAAACTAATTTTTCGAATATTATGTAATTAAATTTTGATTAGGGTTCTGTTCAACTGAATTTGATGCTTGATCTATGATGTTCCAAAGATGCTTTATTTTTTAATATTGTGCTTTAATTAGTTATTTAATATTTGAACTATGATCTATTCGTTTCTGGTTCAATTCTTTTGATCTGCTTGTTTACCAATGCTTTGGTCTTAAATCTAGTTAGATTGGTTGTGTGAACAAATTTAAACTTTGGCTTATTTACATTGAGTATTTACTTATGCTGATTCATTGAGTCTTAAAGCTCTTTTTTTAGTGGTAAGATAGTAATTGTATTTATGTAATACGGGAAATGCTGTTTATACTTGTTTTTGGTGAATGCTTAATGAGTTTTCATTGGTTCCAGTTGATAGTCGAAGAACTTGGTTGTGAGATTTAATGTCACTCTTAATAAACCAAAGCAAAACCTTTGCCTTTTGCATTAGCAGTAGGCAAGCCATCAAGTTTTCCTTGCTGGATTGGTAATCATGTTGTGCCATCAGCGTTATCCTTTTGCTATGTATTGGCTGCTATTTTCTTCTATATATATTAAAAAAACTCCTGGCTGGTACATTATGTAATGTGCAAATTTGATCTGCTAATCTTTTCTTTACATAGTTGTTACTTATTCTAGATTCGATTTGGTTAAACTTTGCCATTCATTTATCCTTAAGTGGATTCTCCTCGTTGTTCAAATCGGTATTTATGTTTATATATTCTGTTTAGTGGCTGTTTTGATGAGACAAAATGAATTTAGTATTGGTAACAATCGGCTCCATTAAACTGTTAGTTGCATCTTGGTTGTGCTCCTTTCCATTTGAGAAATACTTAATCTAGCAATATGGTTTCCCAATGGATAGTTGCTATTTTATCCATTTTTCTTGCTTTTGGTAAAATTTATCTGCTCTCATTCTGTCTAATTTTCTTTTTGAGTAGCATTACTTCAGATGCATTCATTTGGATGGTCCTAGGAATCTAACCTTGAGCATGTCATGTCTTTGCAGATAATATGGCAATGGAAGTCACCCAGGTCCTTCTTAATGCACAGTCAGTTGATTCAACAGTGCGGAAACATGCTGAGGAAACATTAAAACAGTTTCAGGAGCAAAATCTTCCTGGGTTCTTGTTGTCTCTATCTGGAGAGCTTGCTAGTGAAGAGAAGCCAGTTGACAGTCGTAAGTTAGCTGGTTTAATACTTAAAAATGCTTTGGATGCGAAGGAACAACATAGGAAATTTGAGCTTGTGCAAAGATGGCTATCACTTGATATGGCTGTGAAAGCCCAGATAAAGACATGTTTATTACAGACACTCTCATCTCTTGCATCTGACGCTCGTTCAACCGCATCACAAGTAATTGCTAAGGTTGCAAGCATTGAGCTGCCTCAAAAGCAGTGGCCTGAGTTGATTGGGTCACTTCTGTCAAATATTCACCAGGTCCCTGCTCATGTCAAGCAAGCTACTTTAGAGACGCTGGGTTATTTATGTGAAGAAGTTTCTCCTGATGTTGTGGACCAGGACCAAGTAAATAAAATCCTTACAGCTGTAGTTCAGGGTATGAATGCTGAAGAAGGGAACAATGATGTGAGGCTTGCTGCTACCCAAGCATTATATAATGCTCTTGGTTTTGCTCATGCAAACTTCAACAATGATATGGAGCGTGACTTTATAATGAGAGTTGTTTGCGAGGCTACTCTGTCTCCAGAAGTCAAAATTCGGCAGGCTGCTTTTGAATGTTTAGTCTCAATTTCATCAACATACTATGAGAAATTGGCTCCATACATCCAAGATATCTTTAACATTACAGCAAAGGCTGTTAAAGAGGATGTAGAGCCTGTTGCTCTTCAAGCTATTGAATTCTGGAGCTCAATTTGTGATGAGGAGATTGATATTTTAGAAGATTATGGGGGTGATTTCACTGCAGATTCTGATGTTCCTTGCTATTATTTCATCAAGCAGGCTCTCCCTGCTCTTGTGCCTATGCTATTGGAGACACTTCTTAAGCAAGAAGAAGATCAGGATCAGGATGAAGGTGCTTGGAATCTTGCAATGGCTGGAGGCACTTGCCTTGGTCTGGTGGCCCGGACCGTGGGAGATGATATTGTTCCACTTGTTATGCCATTCATACAAGAGAACATTGCGAAGCCTGATTGGAGGCAAAGAGAGGCTGCAACATATGCCTTTGGTTCCATTTTGGAAGGTCCTTCTCCTGACAAGTTAACACCTCTTGTTAACGTTGCTTTGAATTTCATGCTTACTGCATTGACGAAGGATCCTAATAGCCATGTGAAGGATACAACTGCATGGACCCTGGGAAGGATATTTGAGTTTCTTCACGGTTCTACAGTGGAGACACCCATTATTACTCCAGCGAACTGTCAGCTGATCATCACAGTTCTACTTCAGAGCATGAAGGATGCTCCAAATGTTGCTGAGAAAGCCTGTGGTGCTCTCTATTTCCTTGCTCAAGGCTACGAGGATGTGGGTGCATCATCTCCCTTGACACCTTATTTCCAGGAAATTGTGCAGTCGCTTCTTACAGTTACCCACAGAGAAGATGCTGGTGAGTCACGTCTTAGGACTGCTGCATATGAGACATTGAATGAAGTTGTTAGGTGCTCAACGGATGAAACAGCTCCAATGGTTTTGCAGCTTGCTCCTATCATTATGACAGAGCTGCACCAGACTCTTGAAGGTACGAAGCTTTCATCTGATGAGAGAGAGAAGCAGAGTGAGTTGCAAGGTCCTCTGTGTGGATGCTTACAGGTCATTATCCAGAAATTAGGGGCTTTAGAGGCAACCAAGTTTGTTTTCATGCAGTATGCAGATCAGATCATGAGCCTTTTTCTCAGGGTTTTTGCATGTAGAAGTGCTACTGTGCATGAGGAAGCCATGCTTGCCATTGGAGCCCTAGCCTATGCAACTGGTCCTGACTTTGCCAAGTACATGCCTGAATTTTACAAGTACCTGGAAATGGGACTTCAGAATTTTGAGGAGTACCAAGTGTGTGCTGTTACTGTTGGTGTTGTGGGTGATGTATGTAGAGCTTTGGAAGATAAGATCCTACCTTACTGTGATGGTATAATGACTCAGCTTCTCAAGGACCTGTCAAGTAACCAACTGCATCGATCTGTAAAGCCTCCAATATTTTCATGCCTTGGTGACATAGCTTTGGCAATAGGAGAGAATTTTGAGAAGTACTTGATGTATGCCATGCCAATGCTGCAGAGTGCTGCAGAGCTGTCCGCCCACACATCTGGTGCAGATGATGAAATGATAGAATACACAAATCTTCTGAGAAATGGAATCCTGGAGGCTTATTCAGGGATATTTCAGGGCTTCAAGAATTCCCCTAAAACGCAGCTTCTGATTCCATATGCACCTCATATCCTGCAATTCCTGGATAGCATTTACATGGAGAAGGACATGTAAGTATTACATGATTCCTTCTGCATTGCTCATTTTCTTTATTTAACGAAGTCGTTCCTGTTCTAATTTCCTGGATCTATCCTCTTTTTCTTCTGAATTTTAGGGATGATGTGGTGATGAAAACAGCTATTGGAGTTCTAGGAGATCTAGCAGATACTCTGGGCAGTAATGCTGGTTCATTGATTCAACAATCATTATCAAGCAAAGATTTTTTGAATGAATGCTTGTCGTCAGATGACGATTTGATCAAGGAATCTGCTGAGTGGGCAAAGTTGGCCATCAGTCGTGCCATTTCAGTTTGAGGCTGTGGCCACTTTGGTACATTCTTTTTTTCTTAGTAAGTCAGTCCCTGCATGCATATGGTTGGTGTCCAGTTGGGCCCGAGATTGCATTCTTGAGTCTTGTCATTGCCATTATCTGACAGCGGAGGAAATTTACCATCATGTTGTCATTAACTCATGCGCCAGCACCATGGGGTCGAGTTTTTTGTTTTGCCATGGAGGGGGTGGGGGGAGGTTACTACTCAAGAGTTGAAGGTCTTCCATTCAGAATTGCATGTGATTTTGTTGGTGCTGTGCATTGGGATTGAAAGGTGCCTGCTGTCATTTACTGAATGAACATGTCAGGCTGCTGGTTTCTTGGTCTTTCCATCCACGAGTCTATCTGGTAAGAGAAATGACCCAAATTCTCCCCGCGCTGCCATCTTCTCCAAGGGCTTCAAGGGTCAGCATGTATAAGGTCAAAGTTTTGGTAGTCTTGATACTTTAAGCCAAAGCTTCTTTGATATTGTCCCATCTATTTTTTTCTTTGGGTCTGTCAGTCGTTTTATTGGTCAAAGCAGCTGCTGCATTTTCTTTACTGTCAAATTGCATACCATCTCATTCATTTCATTTGCATATACTGGTGGTGGGGTAACCCACTTTTTTATTTAGGGCATTGAGTCTGCATCTCCATGTTTTACTTTTTCTGGGTTGTTTTTGCCAGTAGGTATTTTTGCACGTCTGTAGTAGATCGTGCATCCATGAAAGCATGTAAGCTTCACTTCTCATGCTATACAATACAGTTTTTTCCCCTCTTAAAAGGATCATGCTCTTGATCGTAGTATTAGTGTGTTTCTCTTCTTTTTGGGTAAGGCATGATGTTGAAATGTCACAAACTTAGGCGTTAAAGAAAAAGGGAAATAGAAGTATTAAAATTATTTGTACTTTCTGAACTTCATTTATCATATCAAAGTCTGAAAATATAACGCGAACGTAGGAAAATTTGTACCAGATGCCATATATTTTACCTTTGCAGAAGGAAGGTATTTTTGGAAGCAAATGTGAGAATATACTATAGCCAGCGAGAGATATAAGTGGAAGTGTAGAACGACTCCCATGTGGTAAAAGAAATACTGGCATCTTATGCAGTAGTCTTATTATACAGTACCTCGTTGAAATGGAAAAATAAATATGGTACACGCGATATATGTTAAGTTAATACTAGTAAATTAGTAATTGAGAGGGTCATTTTCTTATCTACTCATGATGAAATGTAAAGAATTTTTGAAAGATGTAGAAATTTGTGAAGATAAGTTATTCAATAAAGGAAAGTTTGGAAGAAAAAAGTTAATACCTTCTGTGTGTTCTCCAAAAATCCACTCATTAAGGGGGTGCTAAGATCTCCATGCTAGTTAAGGTGTGCGTGGAATAAACTGGTAAGTTCTGATGCAATATGTATGCCTTCTCAGGAATATTCACGACTAACAGGCTATATACATGAACTTTTAATTATTAATCAAACTCTAGTTGAATAATTTTGCTTCTGCGAGTGACAAAACATATTGTACCATTAGCTATGACGCTGTGACTCTAAAGAAGTGAAGATAATGCAAGGCAAAAAGAAAACAAGGTTTGGGGAAAGAGAAAAATTAAACTCTCCTTTTCATTTCATCTTTTTCAGCTGTTCCACGTAGAAACTATTAGTTAGCCGATTCCAGAATATAAGCAAAAGTAGGAAATGGAAAACTAGATATTGCAAGGAGAAAAAAAAAAAGGAACAGCAGGTGCCATGTTCAACAGTAGCTTAGTGCTTTAATTGCTCCAAAATCTAAAGTGCGTACACTGATCCAGTGACTCATAAATCAGCTCCAGTAAAAGCCCCCAACCCCCTCTCTCCCCCCCCCCCCCCCCACCCTCGAAAACCCAATTCCACTTGCTTGATTTCTCTAAAGTAGATCGGACACTCTCGCAGTGACGTTCGCAGAATTTTGTACGAGTTGGTTTATGTCACTATTCAGCTAGCACATAAGATTGGACCCATACTAGTGTGTATTTTGCATTAATTTTCAAGCCACACGACATTTATGTAGTTCTTTAAAATATATTATTTATATATAAAAATTAATAAAAAATCTGGCGATCGAATGACTCCACTTTGAAGCAGTGTGTCCGCTACTAGCACTGTCTTCAAAGTATAGAACAGGAACGACCAGTTTCCTACGTTGTATGCTTTTACTGTCTGTTATAAAGCTTACTATGATTGATTAATGTGATTATGTTTCATTAGTACTGGCACTAATTAATGTTTAATGCAAACGCCAGTTGTTTTGGGTTCCCCGGCAACCTAGAATCATAGTGGTAAACATGCTTTTTCTCTAATAATTATACTCATTCTCCCAATTTAAGTTACACCATCATTACCAAAAAGAGCAGCTAGATACACTAACCTCCTATACGACGAGTTCGGAAAAGGGCCAGACCGCAAGGATTTATTGTATGCAGTCTTACCCTGCATTTCTGCAAGAGGCTGTTTCCAGATTGAACTCATGATCTTCTGTCATTTACGCCAAGCTCCCTTCTTACACCATCATTATCACCATTTATTATTTCCCCGGCAACATCTGATTATTTTAACCTTTGTCTTAATTAATGATTAACAGAGTTAACTGAAAAATTAGTTTTAATACTCCCTCTTTTGTTCTGTGTTTCTTTGTCTTGTCTACCTTTTGGGCAGTGCCCTCCACTCCACTTTATGGCTTTTACCAAATTTCAACTCTCTTAAACAGACTAAGAAATTAAAAGGGGGTTACATTCATTTCATTTGTAGGCCAATGTCCATTTCTTGTCTCTCCCTTAATTGATTTCCCAAAGTGACGAAAGCCGAAATATGAGGATTAGAGGCACTATCACAATTAGATGATATTTGGTACCACGGAGAGGTCAATTTTGGGAAAAGTGGTCTTTAGGAAAGTACCTTTTTGGTCATTGAGGATAGGAAAAATCAAACAGGATTGATGATGTTGTAAAAAGAAGTTGACTTTTCCTTGTGATGCAGTGGCAGAGTAGAGCTACGCGATATTCCGATATTTCGTTAAAAAATTATATTGTATAAATAAAATAAAAATAAATGTTATTGAATTCCTTTAACAAAGTGGTTCAACACTAACTTTGCATAGTAGGTTTGAATTTAGCATTCTTTTACTTTTTGAATTTTCTTGGTAACTTTCTGACTTCAGTCATAACTCGTATAATTACGTAAATATTTGAGATAAGTCATCAGACCTTTCATCCTTTCACTGAAAACAAATGTTGAAGCTTCCTATATGGCTCTGCTTCAATGATGAATAGTGCAACAAGTAACATCCAAACAGCACTTTGGACGGTTTGATGGTCATTTTTGTACTATAAGAGACATTGGGAAAAGATGGAATAGCAATATGTGAGATGGACTGATACACTGCATAAGCTATTGGGCACAGACGCATTATAGAAAAGGAAGGAGAAAAGCAGATTGACTTCTCAAAAAGCTGATGCAAACGCACAAATAAAAAGCAGAAAAAATTAGCTCAAAATGGCAAAACTTGAGCCATGCAATGCAAAGGCCAAATGTGTCCACATGCATATACCTACTGTTGCTTCTATGTTTCTGTTTTTCTTTTTCTTCGATAATGGTGGTGTTTAGTTCACCTTGTATGCATTTCTATTATTTTACCAAATATTTGTTATCTCTCACCAATACAAGCATCAGATAATTAGTGGCGGAACTTAAAATTTCATTAAGAAATATCAAAATATAAAAAAAACAAATACACGTTGAAGATAAGCAGATTATATATACATAAAATAAAATTATCACCTAATAATGCAGTGTAATTTTCAACTGAAGGTGGCTCCGCCATTAGTCACTACCAAAAATTATGCAAAATGTAGACTATTTCACTTATAGCTAATTTGGGTGATTGTTATATATCATTTCATAAGGTATCGTATAATATTGTATTGTATCATTTTGATGTATACAAAGTTTTGGATAGATTATTTGTATACCGTCCTTTTATGATGTCATGACCAACAACATGAAAAATAAACTTGTAATATTATAAAAAAAGGGTAAGATACGAGGTAATATTATTATTTAAAATGGTAAGGTAAAGGATTAAATGGAATTATTCAATAATAGAAAAAAGCAAGATGATAGAAAAAAATAAGGTAACGACACAACAACACCAAATCGATTCTTCCATAAAGTGGAACTTTTCGTTGTTATGTAACAATGGATTTAAGGATAAAGGGCAACTCGGTGCATTAAGCTCCTGTTATGCCTAGAGTCCGGAAAAGGGGTGGACCACAAGGATCTATTTTACGTAACCTTACCCTGTATTTTTGCAAGAGGTTATTTCCACGACTCGAACATATGACCTTTGATTACATGGCAACAATACAATACGATAAAATACAAGAGGTAACAACCATCCAAACAAGCTGTGAGTACATGCATCCTACTAGCACAAGCATCTGATAACTTCACCTACCAAGATTTAGGCGGACCTTGACTATTCTAATGGCTATATACTATTTTCATTAGCATATACACCAAATAATTCTATCTAACAAGACTTATACAGGTTAAAAGAAAACGACATAACCTTTTGTTTTTACTAGAATTTGAATCATGATATATCATTTCTTTTACTCCTTTTTTTAGTTTTTCATTCGGTGTTCAATACCCATATTAAAGCCTAATTATATTTGAATTCGCGCTGGGTAGGGCCCCATTCAAGAAGAACCGTTCCCTACCGGTCCATACTCGTGGCTCGAACCTGAGACATCTGGTTAAGCGAAAAATGGTCACATCTGCTACACTGCATTCTTTGATGGTAACTTTTACCCATTTGATTAACCTATAGGTCACATGGCTTGCATTACTATTGTTTCTATGTTGATGTAACATCTTAGATATGTAGTATATTAGGTTTCATATTAGTGCAACTTTGACTTGCTGTTTGTGGCGTATGGGTATTGCAACTCATCATCATTGTATAGCCAATGGGTGGAATATGCACCATCACCAGTCTCTTCAAGTCACAATAAAAGGGGTTCACTTCTCCTCCTCCAATTCCCCTTCTCATCTAAGCAATCAGAGCTCAACACTCAACTTCTTTATATTCTACTATAGCTACTCAACTGATAGTAGAAATTGAATAACTACACAGCTATGAGACCAATCAAAGCTTGTCTTCTGTTTTTCTTTTTATATCTCATCTTTGTGTCATCAGGTAAGCTACTTTGCAAAAATGGCCATCACTTTTCCGCTAACATATACTGTATATAGTTAGTTTCCACTAAGAAAGGAAATAATGTATATTAATTTGTTTCTTGTTTTCATTCGTTATTTAGGCACTGTTGAAGGCTTGGACAATGGCATAAACCACATTTACAAATTTCAAAAGGTAGAAATTAGAGGGAACTTTGTTTTGGCTTGGGTAATGCTGTCTAGCTGTGTTTTGTACGACGAAAGTCATTTTTTCAAGTAAATTTTAATATGAGGAATCTTCTTTGTGTTTTGTTATGAGGAAAACATGTTAAGTTTCCCTTACGACTATCTTAACTTTTAAGTTCATATTAGTTGCTCCAATCAACATTTATCATCCATTTTTAATACTCAAAAATTTGATCGACACACTCTTTAATTTGCTAATATTATTATTAATCCTTAAGTAGAAGCATTATTTTTCAAATTCATGCTCTAACCAAACACTCGGGAAATACTCTTCACAAAAATGTTTTTCACAGAAAATTACTTCGGTCATGCTAAATTTGAAAAACTTTTATTTCTCACAACTTATGTTTTTCCTTTGTATGTTTGTCATAGTAATATATGTCAATATAACAAGAAGTAGACCATTGCTTAGATTCATATCCTCTTTAACCTATATATTGTAGTAGAGTGCATATGTAGGCATGTATACACAGAAATTTACAGGAACAATCATTTTTACCGCTCAAAAAAGCCATTACTCTTTGCTAATTAGACCATTTTTGCAAATTTTCTGCAGAATGGAGTCAGAGAAATACCAAGAAAGTTGATGATGCTGGATGCTGCGTTAGATTATGACTATGCAGGACCTAATCCGAGGCACGAACCCGGTCGAAAGAGAGGTGGCAATCACCCTTGAGGACTACTATTTTTCCAGTAATTACCTGCAGATGGTAAATTATTACTCTAGCTTATGGAGATTTTGATCATAATATCAGTTCTTAGGAGAACTGATACAGCAGAGCTTCCAATGAGTTACTTATCTCTTCATATTATATATATATGTAGTAGTAATATCTTTGCCCTGTGGGCATAATAAGAATTGCAATAGTCTCTTGAGATGTTGCTGAGTTTTGGCTAGTGCCTCTCTGTTATGTAAGCTACATATTATATGTTACTATGTTGTTTGAATTTCGAAAAAAGTTAAGAGTTGTCATAGAGAAATAAAGAAGGTGATTAGAATTATGTACCTCTTTTACATTTTTGAATAATCATTTATTGTAGAACTTACATTATGAGCATATATTGATTAACTTGTTAAATAAATTGACAACATTAAGGTTCTTCCTAAAATCAATGAGACAACTATATTGTAAAACACAAAAAGGAAGTAGCTAAGATTTGAATCTTATGTGTTCAAATTCTACTCCTTTTAAGTTGCTATTTCGAGACTCTACCCGTGATATGGACGTTTCATATACAGGTCATGGAATCTACTAGGTTTTTGGGATGAGTCAGATACCATGGTGAGAAAATAAATCTTAAGCATAACTCAACTCCAAAAGCTAGCTCAAGATATAAGAACTGGCAAGGACCATATAAAACGACCAATAGTACCCTTCCCAATCTATGTGAGAACTCAACATGGTTAAAATGTTTTCATCTAAACAGAATAAATCTCATATTTAAGTTCTAGTTTTCAAAATTCTTTGTCATTCCAATGAGTTCAAAAATCACACATTCTTGGTGGCCTACTTTCCATATCCACTCAAGAGGATGGTGTTTTCGTAATAGTAAGTTGTAAATTCAGGTGATTGACTAAATAAATACCAAACCGATAATACATATGTAGAAAAGAAACATTAAAAGAATTTATAGATAGATTAAATCGCGCTCACTTCGAACCAACATACTCTAAAGTATGGATTCACCTCCGTACATAGTGCCGTACATAGTGAAGTTTTACGACTCAAGTCTGAGCACTATATCAATCATAACCTGTTGATTTTCTGGTGGTTAAGACTTTGAGATCATTTAGATTATGTACTAAATTTGTTGGTTTTTTAAAAGATAGGGCAACAAAAGGATTTAAAGTACTGATTTAAAAAGTCTCTCAATAATTTTATTAAGCATACCAAAGCTTTAAATAGTCAATTAGGAACAGAACCTGCAGAAAAATTCGTATAAGAGGAATTTAAAAATCCCAAAATATCTCAACAAACCTAAAAAATCTAACCGAAATTCAAATTCAAAAAATAGATTTATCATAAAACTAAGTACTTATTATGCTAAAAAAGTTACTTCCTCCCGTCCAAAATAAGTGATCTTTTGATCTTTTTCTTATGGTCCAAAATAAGTGATTTTTCCAAATTTCAAGAATGAATTAATTTTTTTTTCCTATATTGTCATTGGAGTAAATTACGTTGGAATATATGTTAGGAGTGTTTATGTGAGATAGTAAACGTTAATATGGTCAATTTCATTGCTAATTAATGCTAAATAGTGAATTTCTTAATCTGTGTAAAAATATTCAAAAACTTCACTTATTTTGGATCGGACGGAGTAGTACAGTAATTGAAAGCAATAAAATTTCAACAGGGTTCTTACAGATTGGATTCACTATTCACTATACCAGTACCTACATAGTTAAATTGGATTTTTGCATATTGGGAGAATTTCTACAATGCTCCATATTTAATTACCTCGACTAGCAAATGTACAAGGTATAGCTGAAGCTTCTGTTACTTTCATATATAAATATATACAACTAACAAACATCAAACTTCTAAGGGGAAATCATGGTTGTCAGCCATATCCCAAGTGACACAAAACTGATTGTGACTAAAGCTTGTCCTAGTTCAAACACAATATTTTGTTTCTGCACAGGTAAATTTCGCCAGTCCGTCCTCCTGTCGACATGTCAAAATAAATAAAGAAACAAAGTAAAACACTGTGATAACACTAATTAATTAGAGAAAGTATAATAGCAAAAATCCTGTGGATGTAGACCACTAACTACTAGTAGCTGATAATGATGATTACTACAGCTAAATAAGTTTGACCATCACAGCTAAAACTACATTGGTTGCAAAGGTCAAGTGCATACCCTAAATCAGCAATGACAATGCTGACATTATCTTGTGTCCGTCGGTCCTGATATGCAAAATCAAAACTGCTAAGGAAATTTATACTTGTGTGTCCCTTTGGAGATCATAAACTAAGTCAAAATTTTCTTACCAAGGCAGTCCGTGCAAGAGCTTCACACGCTACCTGTTAGGAAAAGAGGAGGCAGGTTAGATGTTGCCAACATTGAACCAAGCTTTTTTAGCTAGATGATATTTCTGTTAGGACCGAAAAGGTCTAGGTGTCATGCGGAAGCTAGCAAAGTAAACTTTGAACGATGATAAATCAGATAATAAAAGAGAGATATATCAAAAGAGACACAAACATTTAACGTGGTTCGGTCAACTGACCTACGTCCACAGCTGGAGATGAGCAATCCACTATAATAAAAAATAGAGAATAAAATATCGAAGAATGAGTCATATGAGCGATAGAGGGATTACGAGTTTGGCTAAGAAAAGTTTGCTTTCTGGAGTGAAACAAGCAAAGCTGAAAAGGTGTATCCATTGTTTAGCTGGCAAACAGAAAAGAGTTTCTTTTCATAGTCATCCTCCCTCAAGAAAGCCCGATTTATTGAAGCTAGTATACTCTCATTTGTGTGGTCCTTTTAAAGTAAATTCAAAAGGTGGTGCACTTTACTTTGTGATCTTCATTGATGATAATTCTCGTAGCTCTGAATGTATCCTTTGAAATCTAAAGATCGCGTGTTCAAGAAATTTTAGGCCTTAGCTACGGGGAAGAAATTAAAATGCATTCGCACTGATAATGGTGGTGAATATTAAGAACCAAATATGAAAGAGCTATCTTTTCTTTCTAGGAAAAGAAAAAACTAAATATTTTTTCCTTTTTTTCATAAAATAAAAAAACCAATTATAATAAGAAAATCTAGACAAACACATAACAATTTCTTACCTGAACATCTCCATGCTCTCGAAGCTGGTTCCTAACAAAATCTACTACTTCAGCACTGAAAAGTAAGAAAAACTCTAGTGAGATTGTAGTCTTTACTAGATTCAGACAAACAACGAAAGATATAATTTTGGCTGTCGTATCTAATAATCCTTTTCCAGACCTTTTCATATAGTCCCATAATCCATCAGATGCTAATAGTAGGAATTCGGTATCTGATCCAAGAGCCACCTGTAAAACATCTGGAGATGCTGTAACCAAGTCTCCCTTGAACTGAATCCTAGCAAAGTAAAAAATAGCTTTTACTTTCAAGAAATCACAATAACATACTCTAATGTTTACTTAATTGAGCTCCCGAGTTCAAACTAGCCAGGGAAATATGCTATAGAAAATTCACAATTATAATCTCACATAAACAAATGTGAGATACAGGATCGAATCAGTCGAATGAGCTAAGCAAATTTTATTTTAATTTCAAAGCACTGCTGTCAAGGAGTTAACCATCTATGCTTTTCTTGATCCTAGTTTTTGTGGCTAATGCATAAAACTGTCTCAGTCACCTAATAGTGCGAGGACAATCACTAATTTCTGTTTATGAAGACATTAGTGACAAAGTTTTGGTCATTAATATTTATGCACTCGTTGTCCATCAAATTTTTAAAATAAGCAAGGTCGAATCCAGTTTGTTAAACCAATTGACTGTAAAATCACTAAATTCTTGCAATCCTCTTCAAATTTCCTAGTTTTGATTATACAATATCTAGAATAGACAGTCTGCATTTCTCAGTTATGCATTTACTAGTGCGGTTTATCATCAGCAGGATTTGCAGCTCAATCAAAAACTGGAAATTACCGAGAAACAAACTTTTCAGTCCATCTGCCTTCTTCAACCCCTTTCTCCAGCATCCTAGTCAGTAAAGCCCCAAATGAGCGCATTATTTTATTTTTTCCAGGATCAACCAAGAAATGCAAATGAATAGAGCACACTTTTTACAAGTGCTCGGTATCAACTTAACAGAAAATCAGAAAGAACATACTCATTTTTCTTTGTCTTAAATCTCATATCGCCAAAAGCACGGGATACTGAAATATCTCCACAAATTCTTCCATTGACAATCTGCAGACATAATATACATCCGATGTCAATACACACACTGACTAATGTTTATCCTAAAAGCAGCAGTGGACTCCTAATTTACTTGTTGCATTTCTAGCTATTGAGGTTTGGACTAGTAGTTCAAGAAAGAATGTAGAATAGAAGTAGATGATTCAATCAATGGACTATTCTTGGGAGATTGAGGGGGTCGAGTGTAGGAAACACACCCATCCACCTGCTTCATTGATTCTTCTGATTTCTTGGAGAGAAACCTTGTTGCTTCCATAGGGCCTGTGTGAATTGGTCAATATCTCCATTTTTCCAGATCGTGACAACACCTGCATAAACATTCGATGGTAAAAAAAAACTGTTGCTCTCGAAGAACATATCAACAACTAAGCATTTCATTGTCAGAAGGTATGTATGTTGATGTACCACAGATGAATCTCCAACATGTGCGATGATCAATGTATCATTCCCAACAAATAGAACAGTAGCTGTTGAACCAGATTCATCTTCTTCCCCGCTATTCTCAAGCCTTTATCCAAAATGAAACAGCATCTGGACCTTCAATCAATCTTATAGACTATGAAACAACATGAGTTCTTTTTCTTTTTATTTACATGCTGAAGTAGCTTACCAGTTCAAGAGTTTCCTATCTGCATTTTCAAAAGCTTCTTGTAGTGCTTTCTGGATTGAGTTTAAGTCCTTTTTTTTCAATAGCAGCCCACCTTGTAATGCTGTAATACATTCTTTATACAGCTCCTCCCTAATTTTGGAATATGCATTATCCAACTATGCAGAACTTCCAACATAAATCTTTGTTTAAAAAGTAAAGCAAACAGGAGCTACATAAATCTCCTTCCCAGATAAAAGACACCATAAAGCTAAAGGAAAGTACTTAGCTTATGTTGAATTGTGTAACCACCTCATGTAGAAGCTTAGGATTTTAGAATATTACACTTTTATTTGCTTAATTATATCTTTAATACAGACTTATGTGCTGGCTTGATTCTTTTTTCTAGGCTAAGCACGTGGAATTTTTTTTTTAATAATGGGTGGCAATGAGACTTAAATACAGCACCTTTGCCTTTTGCCTGTTATGTACCACATTGAATTATATCATCATTTCATCTAAAAGTCTTAGAGTCTAAAGTTGAAAGCTTTTATATGAGATGATCGCAATGTTCAACAACTTAAAGGATTAAAGGACTATCCGGTTTACTAAGCTCCCGCTATGTGCGAGGCCCGGAGAAGGGCCGGCACACAAGTTTCTATCGGATGCAGCCTTATCCTGCATTTTTTCAAGAAACTATTTCCACGGCTCGAACCCGTGACCTCCTTGTTACATGAAATTAGCTTTACTAGTTACGTCAAGGCTCCCCTTCAACAGCTTAAGGGCATTTAAAGCAGGAAGTAAGGAATTTTGATATACCTAAGAAACTTGACAGAAGAGAAACCAGCATGGCCATCAAAAACAGCAGCATAAGTGAAGCCATCAAGATCATCAGATTGAACGATCACAGCATCATCTTCCATCTCTTCACGTGGCCCTTGGATCAGTGTTGAACCCCATCTAATACCAGAAACACTTATCAAAGGAGCTGGTGCGTTGATTGCAATTGCAGAGCAACGTCTTCCTCTACCCTCTCCACCTCTACCTCCTCCTCCAGCCTTAACTATGATATTCTTTCTGTAGCCATAGTTGCAACAGAGTCTGTTTAAAAGAATTTTTTGCAAGTGGGGACTAGATAAGGCCATAGGTGAATGATGGTATGGGGAGCCTTGGTTCTGACCAGACTGAAGTTAGTGTAGGATCTCCCCCACTCAGCACAAATGGGCAGACATTTGCTTGGTTAAGGTTAACCAAGGATAAGAAGACTTGAAGGCAGATTCCAATAACTGATTTTAACGAATTATTGGCCACCAGTTGTTAGGTGCTTTCCTGGATACTGGGCCAGAAGTTTTTGGGCTCAAAAGTTTCTTAAGATAAATGGTCAAGGCTGTCTATACTTTCCTCAACTTTTGTGCAACAAAAAGAGGGCGATGTGCACCGATAGCCACTAATAGCACCTTGTCTTTATTTTAAAGCAACTATTTTAAATGTTTTAGGCTTTAGTTACTGGTTTAATAAACTTATACCTGACTGGACGAAAATACCCTTATGCTATACCTTATACCTACACTTTTATTAACGATCAGCAATACCAGCGCACGTAACTAACTTCACTATGATCATCGAATTTCAAAGTATAAAATTGCAGAAGCTTCTCTTCCGATTTTAAACTATAGAATTCAACTTTCTCGTCCAAAAATCGACATAAATTTACTGTAAGTTATACTTTTTCCGATTTTTATTGATTTTTATACAATAATTAGAATTTTTTTTTGAATGTCTGGATTGATAAGGTTAATAACATCGCGTCCTCTGATAATTGTATAAAAATTGAGCACATAATATGAAGGACATAGTGTCCTGGTTTTGCAAATTGAATTGAAAAAGTTAAGGACACAATGTCTTTAACTTTTTTGTTGTTCTCCTGTATATTAAGGACATACTGTCATAGTTTTGCAAAATTATTTTAAAAAAGTTAAAGACACTTGGTCCTGAAGTTTGAGTTACAAGTTGAAAAGTTGTGGACACTTGGTCCTGAACTTTGACTTACATGTTCAATAGTTAAGGACACGTGGTCCTTAACTTAAAGTTATAAGTTAAAAAGTTAAGGACATAAAGTCCTTAACTTCAAGTTTCAAGTTCAAAAGTTAAGGATACTTGGTCCTGAACTTAGACTTACATGTTCAATAGTTAAGGACATGTAGTCCTTAATTTCAAGTTTCAAGTTCAATAATTAAGGACACTTCGTCTTGAACTTTGACTTGCATGTCGAATAGTTAAGGACACTTCATTTTGAACTTTGACTTACATGTTGAATATCTAAGGACACTTGGTCCTTAACTTAGAGTTCCAAGTTAAAAGGTTAAGGGCAGGGAGTCCTTAACTTCAGTTTCAAATTCAAAAGTTAAGGATACTTGGTACTTAACTTTGAATTCCAAGTTCAAAAGTTAAGGACACTAGTTCCTTTACTTACAGTTCCAAGTTTATAACTTAAGGAAACTTGATCCTGAACTTTAACTTACAAGTTCATAAGTTAAGGACACTTGATCCTGAAATTTGAATTTTAATTTCAAAAGTTAAGGACACTTGGTCCTTAACTTGGTCCTGAACTTACAATACATGTTCTTAATTATACAAGGATTGCACTATAAAATATGTTCGAGTTTTCCATTCTCTTGACTTGCAGGATGGAAAAAATATGTATTATAGTTGCTTTTAATGGTAGATGGACTGAAGACTATAAGTATCTTAATCATCAAACAAAGCTTGTTCTAGTACCTGAGGCAATTCGGTTTCAAGCTTTCATTAAACAGATATTTGAAGTTATTGAATATGATAGAGACAAATTTGAAGCAGTGATGTGGTTTGATATCAACCTTGGAACAAGCAAGGGAATGGTTGTCTCCAAAGATTTAGATCTTCACACATGTATAATGTTAATAAAAACTCATTCACTCTTCAAGGATTATCGTTTCATTGTTGATATTTCAAAAAGAGTTTTTGGATCAACAAGAAACTTTGAACATGTCAATAGAGAAACTCAACATGACAATACAAACAAATACTAACAGATAATAGAAATAGATATGGTTAAAGCTCAACCAATAACTAAAGAGGTGCTTCAAGCACATATTAACATAGAAACTCAACATGATAATCAAAACAAATACCAATCAATAACGAAAATAGATATGGTTGAAGCTCAACCAATAACTGAAGAGCTGCTTCAAACATTTGATTCTATTTGAGTAGAAGGATAAAGTATTATAGTGATTGACAAGGAACAAACTTTAGGTATTCAAGTCTTAGAGAGTGCACCGGTAATCGAAGAAGTTGCTGAAAAACCCTCTACTCAACTAACTAGACGATGGTCAAATTTGAGACAAAAAGAATCCTTAACTACGATATTAAGAAAAAATACTTCGTTGGATGAAATAAAAATGGGATCAGTATTTGACAAAAAGAAGAGTATAATTAAATGTTTTCAAATATAGCAATTAAAGGACATTTTGAATTTAAGGTTGTTAGATCAAACTCAACAAGATATTCGTTAAAATGCAATGATGATAGGCGTGGATGGTACGTGCGTGCTTTCAGAATTAAAGATTTAACACTGTTCGAAATAGTAAAGATTGAGAAAAATCATGATTGCTCTGTTAAAACTATGAAAGATGATCAAATGCATGCAACTTCAAGTTGATTAGTGGTTACATTATCGACGATCTTCGAGACACAAGGTTTGAAGTTACACCATCTTTTGTCATGGATGAAATGCAAAAATTGCATGGACTAGACGTTGGGTATCACAAGGCGTGGCATGCTATTCAACTTGCTTCAGCTTTAATAAGAGGAACTCCTGAAGAGAACTATGAATTATTGTCTTTATACTTGTATATGATGAGAAGTAAAAACCTGGGAACATTTACTAACATAAATATAAACGACAAAAACAGGTAAACAATCAAACAAAAAGTTTATTAGCCCGTTTTATAAAGTTTAGGACATGTTGTCTTTAACTAGTTAATTTTTGAGCTTGTAACCAGAAGTTCAAGACTGACTGTCCTTAACTTTTGAACTTTGAACTCAAAGTTAAGGACTGCATGTCCTTAACTTTATAACTTGTAACTCTATGTTAAGGACTGACTATCCATAACTTTTGACCTTGTAAGTTTAACTACATGACTACTTGTCCTTAACTTTTGGTCTTGTAATTTGAAGTTCAGGACTACCTGTCTTTAACTTCTGTTAACCTTGTTTTATACTGTATTTTCAGGTTTCTTTATATGTTTTATGCATATAGATCATCAATATCTGGTTGGAATCATTGTAGACCAATGATTGTTGATGATGTAACTTTTTTGAAGTCAAAATTTTGTGGTGTTTTAATGATTTCAGTTTCAAATGATGCAAATAACCAAATTTCCCACTAGCCTTTGGAATAACAGAATCTGAAAATAACAATTCCTATGAGTGGTACTTTAGTCAGCTTTGCAATGCAATTGGAAGCCGTGAGAATTTAGTTATTTTATCAGATAGGAATCAAGCTATTGCATATGACATTGCAAAGGTATATCCTGAAAGCCATCATAGGATTGTATCTCTCATTTCGAGCAGAACCTAAAGCGAAGAAAAGTGAAAAATAAGGTCATAAAATTTTTCAAAGTGCTGCAAGAGTATACAGACGCAAAGAATTTGATCTATACATGTCAAATATAGCAAACGTAGATAAGACTTATGACTTAATTGATGGAAGAGGCACCAGAAAGGTAGGCACGTTCTTATAGTCCACGACGAAGATATGACATGCTCACAACAAACATAGTTAAGCCAATGAATTTTGTCCTATTAGAAGCAAGGGAGCTACCTATATTTAGAATGATGGATTTCATTCAAGTGAAGCTACAACGTTGATTTTATGAAAGAAGAAATTAAGCAGAAGGAACTTTTTATGATGTTTCTTGTTGGGTAGAGGAGGAATTGAAGAAAAAGACAGATTTAGCATTACTTTAAATGTAAGTATTATGTTCTATGTTTAGATTATGATTTTAATATAATTTAACATAATGTATTAAATTATACTTTTTCAATATTGAAGGTCTTCCCTGTTGATTCATGGCATTCTAGAGTTGAAGAAGAAGGAATAACTTTCTTGGTGGACTTAAACAAAAGAACATGTGATTGTTTTCAGTTTTAATTTGATGAATTACCATGCATACATGTAATTGCAGCTATCGAGAAGAGAAACATCAAGAAGTCCAACTTTTTCTCGCACTGGTATGTAAAGGAATCTTGGCTGAAAACATATGAAAGACAAATACATCATGTAGGACATACCGATTCTCGGATTGTACCGGAGAGTGTTAAGTCACAAATTGTTAAACATCCAAATTTCAAAGTGTCACCAGGTAGAAGGCAAAAGAAAAGGTATATTCCAGCTACAGAGTCATCAAAAATAACATTCAAATGTGGTCGTTGCATAAGAATTGGTCATAATAGAACAACTTGTATATAGTCTCCGGCAGTCCATCCATTTTCAAGAAAGCATAGCGAATAGTAGATATATTCACTTATGTTTATCAACTCTTTTAAGTTTTCGCTATAAATTAGATTCATTTACATTGTTCTTATTTGAGCAGATGTCTGAATTTTCAAAATTTCTTTCTGCTTACATTCTTTTTATTTCTTTTGAGTTCAAAGTTCAAAAGTTAAGGACATCAGTCCTTAAGTTTGACTTGGAGGTTCAAAAGTTAAGGACATGCAGTCCTTAAGTTTGAATTACAGGTTCAAAAGTTAAGGACAGACCGTCCTTAAATTTTAGTTTCAAGTTCAAAAGTTAATGACATGATTCCTTAAGTTTGACTTGCAGGTTCAAAAGTTAAGGACATGCAATCCTTAAGTTTGAATTACAGGTTCAAAAGTTAAGGATAAACAGTCCTTAAGTTTGATTTCAAAGTTCAAAAGTTAAGGATTGTCTATCCTTAACTTTGAGTTTCAAGTTCAAAAGCTAAGGACATGAGTCCTTAAGTTTGACTTGCAGGTTCAAAAGTTAAGGATAAGCAGTCCTTAAGTATGAATTACAGGTTCAAAAGTTAAGGACACACAATTCTTAACTTTGAGTTACAAGTTAAAAAGTTAAAGGCCGTCTCTCCTTAACTTTGAGTTTCAAGTTTAAAAGTTAAGGACATGAGTCCTTAAGTTTGACTTATAGGTTCAAAAGTTAAGGACAAGTAGTCTTTAAGTTTGAATTACAGGTTCGAAATTCTAAAGACAGGCATTCCTTAATTTTGAGTTACAAGTTGAAAAGTTAAGGATACTTTGTCCTGGTGATTCAGTTTCAAGTTAATAAGTTAAGGACACATGGTCTTGAACTTTGACTTACAAGTTCAAAAGTTAAGGGCATTTTGTCCTTAAATTTGAATTTGAAGTACAATTACACTTAGTCATGAAATAATACTAACAAGCTCAATGGACAAATCAATACTTGACAGAAACAAAGAAATTAATAACATGATTCCTTCATATTACTTCTGAAATTGCAATTTGCAAAGATGTGGCAAAAAATTATGCTATACAAACAAAATAAAATTCTCTTTTGAGGAATTTACAGGATATTTCAGAATTTATATGGATTCTTTACAATAATTTTATACAAAAGATCAACCATAACTAACTTTCTTTATAACTAAATTGCAACTCCTTCGGACAACAAGTTTCATTTTCACTATCATAGTCATCACCAACATTTTCTGGTGGTGTATCATAACCGGAATTTCTTTTCCACTCACCATATGCCCAAAGATTTGTACCAAGTTCTTTTCTAATGTCTTTTATGTCTTCAGATTGGAATTTCTCGACATCCTTTCCAATAATCAACAACTCCACATACTTAATTAGGAATGCACCACAATCAGTCCTAAGAAAAATGTAAGATATGGTGTCAATTAAAAAATAAATCTAAAGTACATATAAATTATATAACAAATAATAACACGTACGATCCAGTTTGGTGTGGTGATCTTTGCCACTAAATATCAATTTTATTTAATGCATTTCCAAAAGGCTTGTGATGTTTGTCAAACTGTAAGAACTTTAGCAAGTGAAGGATTATGCGTGTATACATTTCAATGTGATTCATTCATGCCTTATATGGCTCACTCTATATAGAATCGTACACATCAATCTTTTTCTTATTCAAGTCCAATACCCTCAAAAGAAAATTTGTCACAACATTATCATATTCTGAAGGAAGCCGGCATGGAAAAAAAAAATTGTCAACCTCTGTCCAAGCAATTTCACATCTACAACTGTCACCCCACATATATGGTGTCAGAAACCATTGATCATTACCACATCAAAACTCAGCTGTAACATATTCAATAAAATATTTATACTCAAGCACCATATAGTTATCAAAAAGTATATCTGTAGTTGTGCAACGAAAAGGATGGTCACGAGGATGGTAGCATTCCTTCTTTCTAACATAATATAGGCCAATGTCAATATGCTTCATAAAAAGGCAAAAATAAAACAAATTCATGAGTCATAAAATAATTAAAAATGATAAATTAAGAATAAAGAAAATAAATGGCTTGCGGATTATCAAACCTTATCATCAAGTACAAAGCTACAATCTGAAAGCTCAAGGAAGAACATTTTGCTACTGATTTTTTGATAATACAATTTCTATAGATTCTTTCTCACACCATTATCATCAGCATATATATATATATATATATATATATATATATATATATATATATATATATATATATATATATATATATATATATATATATATATATATATATATCAGTTTGCCCCCTGTGAATTTTGAAAATATCAAAGTTAGAAGTTCGTCCTGAACTTAGCCTTTCAAGTTAAAAAGTTAAGGACACTTGGTCCTGAAGTTTGAGTTTCCAGTTCAAAAGTTAAGGACACTTGGTCCTGAAGTTTGAGTTTCAAGTCCAAAATTTAATGACACATGGTCTTGAACTTATACTTACAAGTTCAAAAGTTTAGGAGACTTTATCCTTAACTAGACTAACAAGTATAAACGTTAAGGACATGCAGTCCTTAACTTATAGTTCCAACTTCAAAAGTTAAGGACATTTGGTCTTGAACTTCAAATTTCAAGTTCACACATGGTCCTGAACTTAGACTTTCAACTTCAAGAGTTGAGGATACTTGGTCCTGAACTTAGACTTATAAGTTCAAAAGTTAAGGACATCTAATCTTGAACTTTGACTTACAAGTTCAAAACTTAAGGACACTTGGTTCTTAACTTTGAATTCCAAGTTGAAAAGTTAAGGACGCTTTGTCCTTAACTTTAATTTTTAAATTCAATAGTTAAGGACACTTGGTTCTAAACATAAACCACAGAGGTTAAAGACACTTAACTTTAGCAATTTTCATATCAATACAATTAGTCTTAAATTTAAAATTACAAGTTAAGGACACGAATTTAAGCAATTAACAAATAATAAAATACATTAAGGGACTTACTATTTTTTGCGACCTTTCCTTTTCTCCTTGCCTAATCACACAATTAATTTCTTCAATAATTTTGCATCATCATTGGATTAATGAAAAATACATCTACGAGTATATGTTGATTTTATCCAGACCAAACTCTTAGGAGTGTTTTCATTGTGCGCCATTGATGTTCCTGTTTTTCTTTCCTGATCAAAAGGAAATTTTGACTGCCAACTAAGCTTCTTATTCCTTTTACCTCGACCAAGATCTTATTCAACATTTCCTTCAACCTCCATAGAAAAATCCCCCATCAACGCTCATTTGTGTACTTGGAGGAGTAGGTAAGAATAGAAAATAACGGACCATCATAATCTATACTATCTCTCTTTCTTTTCCTAGTATATTGGTTAAGAGCTTCACCATTATTTTCCTTTGCAGACAACACTATATATATATATATATATATATATATATATATATATATATATATATATGTATGTATATATATATATATATATGTATGTATATATATATATATATATGTATATATATATATATGTATGTATATATATATATATGTATGTATTAATTTGCTGCATCGTCAAATGAAGAGACAATGACTACGAACATTATTTTTGAAATGAATTGGCATTTTCAATTATGAATATTAGGAAACAATCAATACCTGCCTTCTTCACACTGCCTTCTTGTGTTTTTTCAACAGGCAATTGAGTTGATATATTGATTGCATCATTTTCTTTATTTTCCAACTGTACATTTTCTTTATCTTGCAACTGTTCTCCATGTTCTTCAGTTGCAAGTTCACAAGATTCTGCAAAATATTTACAAGAGCTAACACAATTAGTACTTGTTACTATCTTTGATTAAAACTAGCATGTATAAAATTAAAAAAAAAACACTCAGATAGTATAGGTTATGATACTAGATTTATACTAGAAAAACACTGTAAAATACTGTTCAAAATTCGAAAAAATACTCCAGTGTATTATACTGGATTTTCAGCATAAGTATAGTGGCATTCAAATATTATGTTAAAAGTGGCCAGATGTCAACTTCTTAGATAATCAGATCTAATTTCTTTTTGAAGAAGGATATAAGAGAAATGAAAGAGTTTGTCCAAGTCTTCTTCACGGATGCGAACTTTATCCAAGTCATTGATATCTGAGTGTGTCAAAAGGAAGAGCTTGTGTGCAAGAACTAGTTGCGGTTGTTGTGTTCCTTCTTCCGCATTCATGGCTACCTTTTTCTTTGCTATTTCTTGTTTTTTTTTGTTTTGCTGTACTTGTGGAAGAGCTTATACAAAAATCGGGTAAATAGTTTAAGGCGCATGGGTAAGAATAATAAATAGTTTGGACCCGGACATTAAATGATAAATAATTTAAAATTAATGGGTATAAAGTAAAATTTTCTCTAATAAGGTCTACACATCAACTAATGGTCTTATGATTTGCGTAATCGTGCCACCACATCGTTTTAAAAGTTTAAGTAATTACTCTAAAAAATAAGCACTTTTCTTTATGTATATTGCGCTTTACACAATAATGAACCACCAATTTGTCTTAAAAAGGGAAATTAGCTAGCATGTGAACGAAAATGGACCTAAATAGAATGAAATGGATGTAAAATAAGACTTGGTGGTGCATTTCTGTACTACCTTTTGCGACGAACAATTAAACACTAATTAAATACAGAAGCAGATTGTGTTTAAAAAGATTTTTCTTTTAAGTGCTAGGATTATTTTTCACCTCCTCATTTGACAATATACCCCAGATGAAATGTATATAGTGGCAACCAACTAGAGATGCGCTATATGAATACAGAAAATATAGCTAACTAATGATCTACAGTAGTTCGTCTTTCAAATATCCAGGGCCTGGTTTGAAGGGGTCAGATTCCATGTATGCCTCTGCGCGATAAACTCCAGCATCATTCATACGATTACTAAGCACATGAAGGATAGCCTTCTTTGCACCATATTCATCTCGGTTGTTCTCAACATACTGTTTGGCCTCTGCAGCAATCTCATTGACAAAATCAAACCGGTTGTCCTCATTCAGTAATAGTCTATGAATGTCCATTGTCAATAGTTTACCCCCATCCCTAATCTTCCTCACCTGCTCCTCAAGGAAAGGAATCCTTTCCATTTTGGCGTCTAATGTTTCATCCTTTTTCGTCTGAAACAAAAATTAGTATAAGTTAATATATTATCAAGCCCAACAAGCAGGCCATCAATTTAATGGATAGTGAGTTAAAGCATGGTTGAAAACAAACATTAGAGATAAGACTAGTTTCTTTTCTCCTTTGCTTAGGTTTTGCTGCCCTTCCAACATCCTATCTGGGAGGGAAATAAATAAAGGCCAAAAGTTTTTAAATCCTAAATCTGTAGAAGTACCTAGGTTTACAAGTCACATTTCAAACACTGTAGAATCATTTTCTCCAACAGAATAATCAGTATATCACTCTCTGTAAGTATGCAATCTGGCTCCATGAATAAGCAAGAAATAACAAATAAGAAGAAGATTATAATGGCCCCCTAAGCAAGGATGACATGCACAAATCTGGAAGTGATAAACAAACTTAAATTATTTAGAATAACCTAGCTTTCACTCTTTATGAAGGGGCCTCATATGAAAACCTAATAGCAGGTTAAAATGCGAGACAGAACCATTGACCAAGGAATGGCTTTTAATAAATCAGATTACTGCTCAAAAACGACTTACAGATGGTAAAACATTTTCCCTCGGCAGCAACCACAAAATCAGATTATCTGAGTATGGACATGATCTACTGTAAAAGAATCCAGCCAGGACTTAGCCGCATACATACAAAGATCACTGTCAAATCAGATGCCTTAACCTTAACAATTTGAACCACAAATACTCAGGATATAGTGCTCAGCCTAAATCAATTGGCCATACTCAGTATGATACGAATCAGTCAGGATAACAGTATACTCTTCAAACTTGGTAATTTAGTATTACCTACATGCAGGGTCCAAAACAAGATTAGCATGTAAATGCAATAAAGTTAGATCATCATTTATCCTGCCTTCAACACCTAGAGGGTCAAGTATTGTGTCAACATCAGGAGAGAAGTGATGTATTGATGCAAAACATGTGTCCCTGATGTGGAAGATCTAATAGGTTTCAATATCTATCACTTTGCCTACAGTGGTTTGTGGCTAATGACTACATAAAGCCCAAGCAAAAATGAAAGATGCTTAGCTTGATAAGCAAAATATAGTGGGCGAAAGGATCCAACTCACATCAAACGTAGATATTATCTCTCTTCTAAAGACGATACAATCAAGCTCAAGTAACACTTCTGAGAATTCACCAATTAATTGGCCAAGAAACTACTCCCGAGGAAGACTTTTGTCATGCAACCAAGACAAGCATACTTGGGTAAGGTGGCCAATCTTCCTTTCAACAACACCGTTCCGCTGGGGAGTTCTAGGACAAGACATTTGCCTCTTTATTCCCTCTGCCACACAATGTTGTGAGAATTCATTGGACAAGAACTCTCCACCATTGTCAGTCCGCAAGCTTTTGATTTTTGACCTAAACTCTCCATAAACAGAACGTTCAAATTCCAGAAACATTGAAAAAGCTTCACTTTTCTCCTTGAGAAAATACACCCAAGAATATCTTGAGAAGTCGTCAACAATAACCAGCATATATCGAAGACCGCTGTAGCTTGTTTGTAGGGTATGATCCTTGCAGAAAAGGGTGGAGATGCATGGACTTGGAGACAAAGAAGTTCCTCACTTCAAGGAATGTAGTCTTTGATGAGATTTCCTTGTTCCGGGAAGCAGTTGCAAAAGGTACGAGCATAAGCTGTCCGGTTGGAGGAGAAGATGTCTTTGCTGATCCGGATGTCATTGAAGCTGATGAGTCTCCTAAGGATCAAATAAAACTCACAGATGTTGAGTCTCCTATCAATCCAGCAGAGCCAGAGCCCTTGTTGAGAAAATCCGGAAGGCAGACACATTTACCTGGTCACTTGAAAGACTTTGACGTCCAGATAAACAATTCAGCAGTTTCATGTTTATTCTCTGGAACGTGGGACAGCCGAGAGCCTTCTTGTTATGATGAAGCTAAGGGCATTCCGGAATGGGAGGAAGCTATGCGGGAAGAAGCAAATGCTTTGAAAAAGAATGATACATGGGAGCTGGTGCCAAAACCTGAGAATGTAGTACCTGTTACGTGCAAATGGGTATACAAGCTGAAAAAGAGGGCGGATGGAACCATAGACAGGTTCAAGGCTCGCTTGGTAGCTCGAGGTTTCACTCAAAATTATGGCTATGACTACGTGGAGACATTCAGCCCAGTTGCAAAGATGACAAGTGTGAGAACCATCATCTCTTTGGCAGCACATGAGAACTGGAAGTTGTGGCAGCTAGACGTGAAAAACGCGTTTCTCTATGGTGAACTTGACCGTGATGTGTTCATGGAGCAGCCACAAGGCTTTGTTTCTAAAACATTTCCAGACTATGTGTGTCGGTTAAAGAAGGCATTGTACGGCTTGAAGCAGGCTCCACGTGCTTGGTACGGTAAGATTTCGCAATTTCTTACCTTCTGCGGATTCAAAATTTCAGAGTCTGATTCAAGCATGTTTGTCAAGATAGCTTCTAGTATGCGTATAATAGTGTTGTTATACGTTGATGACATGATTATTACTGGGAGTAGTGTGGCTGAGATCTCTAGACTTTGTGATGATTTATCTATTCGGTTTGAGATGAAAAACCTTGGTGAGGTTGGCTGTTTTCTTGGTTTAGAAGTTCAGCGATTGGCGAATGGATATTTTGTGTCTCAGAAGCGCTATGCTGAAAGCTTGCTTGAGCGCTTTAGCATGGGGGAGTCTAAAGTCATGTCAACTCCGATGGAACCTAATCTGAAATTAAAGAAGGATGAGGGAAAACCATTGAAAGATGAGAAAAGGTTCAGGCAACTCATTGGCAGCTTAATCTATCTGACAATTACTAGACCTGATATTGCATATCCAGTTGGTGTAATTGCTCAATTTATGGAGAGGCCACATGTTGCTCACTGGGAGGCTGCAAAGAGAATTTTGCGATACATAAAGGGAACTTCTCACCTTGGACTAAGCTATGAAAAGAATGAGAAATTTCTTTTAAGTGGCTTTGTTGACGCAGATTGGACTGGAGATGTTGATAATCGGAGATCAACAACTGGATATTGTTTCAGTATGGGGTCAGCAGTGATCTCATGGTGCAGCAAAAAGCAGCAGAGTGTTACTTTGTCAAGCACAGAAGAGGCTTCTGTGGCAGCAACAATGGCTGCACAAGAGTGCATCTGGGTGAAGCGTTTGATAAAAGACATATATGCTGAAGTTGATTATGCAGTTCCTATTCGATGTGATAATGAAAGTGCAATCAAGTTGGCTGAAAATCCAGTGTTTCATGCTCGTACGAAACACATTGAAGTTCACTATCATTTCATTAGGGAAAAGGTGCTTGGACGAGAAATCAAGCTAAAGGGTGTGCGAACTACTGATCAAGCAGCGGACATTTTCACCAAAGCTTTGGCAAAGGGAAAGTTTGAAACTTTCAGAGAAGCTCTTGGAGTAAAGAGCAGAAGCATGCACTAAGGGGGAGTGTTGAAATTAGTGCACGTTTTTTATTGATTAGTTGAATGAGTCATTAGTTAGCATGTTAGTTAGTCACTTGTTAAGTGGAATAAGTTTGTTAGTTTTTTACGTGGTTAGTAGTAGCTAAATGTTAGGAGTTATTTCGGTGTTTTAGTTAGACTCATTCTCTATAAGTTTACTTTGTATCTGCTTTTTCAATTCACGGTAACAATAAAGATTTAGTCTTTCCCTTCACAGACTGATTCATTTTCTTTCTTTTATCTTCTCAATTCTCTGTTTTCACAAAATCAAGGCACCCAAAAGAAAAAAACAGAAAAAGAAACTACAAGTCCAAACTTTTAAAGAAACAACAAAAATGAAGATTATACGTCAGCGTATCATAAGAATAGATCAAGCAACGTCTAACATTTCTACCACAAAGCCAACTACAAACAATTGTTTATGTCTATGACTCTATAGTAAGCATGAATTGATGTAAGTAACATGCTACAATCGGTCAAACAGAGTATAAATTGACAATGCATATAAATTAAATCCTTTCAACTATAGCCTTTACAAGCACAATATTGCCAAAAATTTGCAAAAAGAGCCTCCTAGTATAAGTAAATTCCACTAACTCTAATGTACACAAAGATACATTTTTTTTAAAATAAAAAGAAACATAATGAAATAAGCTGGAAAGAAAGAGCATGAATTAGGATTCTTCCGCTTACCAATTTTCTTCGCCTCCATATTCGTCTTCCTCCACGGCCTTCGTTTTTCGAATTCGACGCGCTCTGTACATCAAGATAAGAAAATAAATTGAAAACGCCTGTACATAAAATCTTGAAGGCAATGAAGAATTCTCACCTGCGACCGAATGAAAAAGTTCATACGTTTTGTATTTTCAACTGCTGCAATTTTCTGCATTTAAGACAAATTATCATACTCCCTACGGACAAATAAAAAGCGGAGCCTTTGTAAAATTACGGCGACTCAAAACAAAAACCGGTGAAGAGTACGACGAATACAAAACAGAGTAAAAATAAGATGAGGATTTACGGGGAAAGTTTGTAGGGTTGAAAATCCACTGAAAGTCAGGGTTGATGCTGCCATTGTTTTCCGCTCTTTGATTGAGCTCCTCCTCCCTCTTGAACAAGGGGATAACGAAAAATCAATTGATATTTGTAGTATAGTATAGTATTATCTTTTGCTTAATTTATTGTCAGTTGGACCCCTGATATTTGATAAATGTTCCACTTAAGCCTCTTTGTTTTTCACAAAGTGATCAATTCGGTTCTTATATTGTTATCACTTTCATAAGGATTTAAAGCTCGGGCCTCGGGGTAATTTCTTAAGAGAAAATGACAAAAAGGATCTCTTATGTTTTGGGGGTGGGTCTAAAATAGTTGTGTAGATACACCCTTAAAACATCTTTAATTGTTTAAGTATGTCAAAAGTGAGTATTTTTTTTTATTTTCTTTAAATATTTAAACAAACTTATATAAGGAGAACTGGAAAAAAGAACTTTAATAAGAACTCATATTTAGTGGTGTTATGAAATAATATAAGAACAAAAACAATAATACAAGAACAAGAACAATAGAGAGAAAAGTAGAGAGAGGAATATTCTTATTGATACTTTGGGATGATTTACAATGGGAGAGAACCCCTTTATTTATAGGGAGGTGGTGGCTTAGCCACCAAGTAGTAAACCCTAGAATCTCTCTAAATATAGTCATTCACCTTAAATAGGGTTCTATTTATAACACTCCCCCTTGAATGTCTATTCAATCATGTGCCTCGTTAAAACCTTAACTATAACAAAACCCAATGGGAAAAAATTAAAGAAAAGGAAAAAGAGTACACATGTTTGAATATGCGCCTATTGGTTGCCTCGTTAAAAACCTTGCAAGGAAAACCCATTGGGACAAAACCTTGTAAGGGAAAAAGAGTGCAACGCGCATTAACTCCCCCTGAAAAGAGCATCAATTCATATCCTTGAGTCTTCGCATTCCGATCTTGTGAACCAGCTTCTTGAAGGTTGACGTTGGTAGAGATTTTGTGAACAAATCAGCCATATTATCGCTTGAACGAATCTGTTGCACATTGATATCACCATTCTTTTGAAGATCATGTGTGAAAAATAACTTTGGTGAAATATGCTTTGTTCTATCTCCCTTTATGAATCCTCCCTTCAATTGAGCTATACATGCTGCATTGTCTTCATACAAAGTCGTGGGTAGTTTATTACACTTCAAACCACATTTGTCTTGAATATGATGTATTATAGACCTCAACCACACACACTCCCGACTTGCTTCATGAATAGCGATTATCTCGGCATGATTAGATGAAGTAGCCACAATTGATTGCTTAGTCGATCGCCAGGATATGGCGGTGCCTCCACAGGTAAACACATAACCCGTTTGAGACCGAGCCTTGTGTGGGTCGGATAAATATCCAGCATCAGCATAACCAACAAGATCAGAACTGCAATTATTGCTATAAAATAAGCCCATATCGGTAGTCCCTTTTAGGTACCGCAATATATGTTTGATCCCATTCCAATGTCTCCTTGTTGGAGCCGAGCTATACCTTGCTAAGACATTAACCGAAAAGGTTATGTCAGGCCTTGTAGTATTTGCAAGATACATTAGTGCGCCAATTGCACTAAAATATGGTACTTCAGGACCAAGTAGCTCTTCATTCCTTTCTTGCGGTCGGAATGGATCTTTATTCACGTCAAGTGATCGAACAACCATCGGAGTACTTAAAGGATGTGCTCCATCCATGTAAAACCGTTTCAGTACCTTTTCTATATAGGTAGATTGATGAACAAAAATTCCGTTTGCCAAATATTCAATTTGCAAACCAAGATATAATTTTGTCTTTCCGAGATCTTTCATCTCGAATTCATTCTTTAGATAATCAATTGCCTTTTGGAGTTCTATGGGGGTTCCAATAAGGTTTATGTCATCGACATATACGGCAAGTACAACAAATTCCGATGTTGTTTTCTTTATAAAAACACACGGGCAAATGACATCATTTATATAGCCTTCTTTCAATAAATACTCACTAAGACGATTATACCACATTCGTCCTGATTGCTTTTAGACCATACAAGGATCTTTGCAATTTGATTGAAAACATTTCCCGGGACTTTGAATTATGAGCGTTTGGCATTTGAGCCCATCGGGAATTTTCATGTATATCTCATTATCCAGTGAGCCATAAAGATAGGCAGCAACCACATCCATTAAATGCATGTCAAGCTTTTCAAGGACAGCAAAACTAATGAGATAACGAAAAGTTATGGCATCCATTACAGGCGAATATGTCTCTTCATAATCGACACCAGGCCTTTGAGAAAATCCTTGTGCAACAAGGCGTGCCTTATATCTTTATACCTCGTTTTTCTCATTTCTCTTGCGTACAAAGACCCATTTATAGCCAACAGGCTTAACACCATTAGGTGTTTCAACTATAGGGCCAAAAACTTCACGTTTTGCCAGCGAATTCAATTCTGATTGAATTGCTTCTTGCCATTTTGGCCAATCATGTCTTTTTTGACATTCTCCAACAGATTGAGGTTCAAGATCCTCATTTTCTTGCATAATGCTAGATGCGACATTAAAAGCAAAGACATAATCCACCACTATATCCGCTCGATTAAAATTTGCCTCAATATCGATTGGATTTATGGATAGTTCCTTATTTTCCTGAGTCTCGGGCTCAAAGGATTCTTCATGAATCTCAGAGTTTTTTAAATCATGAATTTCCTCATGAGATTCTTTCTTAGTGTCATTTTGATCGTTTGCTTTCCTCTTTATAGGATTTCGATCTTTGGAACCTAATGGCCTGCCACGCTTCAGGCGTGCATTCGACTCATTGGATATGACACTAGATGATTGTCCAACAGGGACATCAATATGGATTGGAACATTCTTCGCGGGGATGTGGGATTTTGTTATCCTTTTCAAGTCCGTAAATGCGTCAGGCATTTGATTTGCTATTCTTTGCAAATGGATAATCTTTTGCACCTCTTTTTCACAAATAGAGGTACGTGGATCAAGATGAGATAATGATGCATTTTTTCACAACATTTCCCGTTTGGTTTCACCGACTTCTCCCCCTAATTTTGGGAAAACTGTCTCATCAAATTGACAGTCTGCAAATCGTGCAGTGAACAAATCCCCTGTCAATGTTTCGAGGTAGCGAATAATGGAGGGCGATTCAAACCCAACATATATTCCTAACCTTCTTTGCGGACCCATTTTGGTGCGGTATGGCGGTGCTATAGGCACATATACTGCGCATCCAAAGATTGTTAAATGGGATATATTGGGTTCATGACCCAAAACCAATTGCAACGGGGAATATTTGTGATAATTCGTCGGTCTGAGACGAATTAGCATTGCTGCATGCAAAATGGCGTGACCCCATTCCGAAGTGGGCAGCCTCGTTTTCATGAGTAATGGTCTTGCAATCAACTGCAGGCGTTTAATTAAAGATTCTGCAAGACCGTTTTGAGTGTCAACATGAGCTACAGAATATTCCACTTTTATCCCAATTGATAAGCAATAATCATTAAATGCTTGGGATGAAAACTCAGCAGCATTATCCAGTCTAATAGACTTGATTGGATTATCAGGAAAATGTGCTCGTAGTCGAATTATTTGTGCCATTAGTTTTGCAAACGCAAGGTTGCGTGATGACAACAGGCACACATGAGACCATCTACAGGATGCGTCTATTAGGACCATAAAAGATCTAAAATACTCACTAGGTGGGTGAATAGGTCCACAAATGTCCCCTTGTATACGTTCCAAAAACGTAGGTGACTCAGTCCCTTTGTTGGTGATGGTCTTGTAATTAACTAGCCTTGATAACAAGAAGTGCAAGAAAATTCATTATTTAAAAGAATCTTGAAATTCTTTAACGGATGCCCATATGAGCTTTCTATAATCCGTCTTATCATGATTGATCCAGGGTGTCCCAATCGATCATGCCAAAGTACAAAAGTATTGGAATCAGTAACCTTTTGGTTTACTGTTGAATGTACCTCAATTGCACTAATTTTTGTCCAATACAAGCCACAAGATAAAGACGGGAATTTCTCAATAACCCTCTTTTGGCCAGAGACATTCTTTGTAATGATGAGATATTCAAGATTATTCTCATCTATTGTCTCAACGTGATAGCCATTCCGGCGTATATCTTTAAAACTCAACAAGTTTCTCTTAGACTTGGATGAGAACATTGCATTCTCTATGATAAACATTGTTCCTCTAGGCAGAGTTATAGTTGCTCTTCCGGAGCCTTCAATCAATTTACTACTACCAGAGATTGTAGTAACATCTGCCTTACACATACTAAGTTGAGAGAAATATTTCTTTTCTTTGAGTATCGTATGTGTAGTATATGAATCAACTAAACAAATATTTTTACAGTTGGACGTTGATCCAAGCTTGCTTTGTGAGATATCCATATTTGCTTTCCCATGGTTTGACATACAAAAGAAATACACGAACATGAGAATAAACAAATTCAATCCGTTTGTTTCACATTTAAACAATATTTTCAAAATCTGCTGAGGTTAGTCGACCAACTTAGTTGATAGTCGACTAACTTGGGAAGCAGTCATTAGGTTAGTCGACTATCTAAATCAGATAGTCGACTATCTTGCCTTGCGAAAAAATCCAGTTTTAATGCGAAATATTAGTCAGTCGACTAACTAAGTTGATAGTCGACTAACTTAGTAAACAGTCATCAGGTTAGTCGACTATCTAAATCAGATAGTCGACTATCTTAGCTTGCGGAAAAATCCAGTTTTAATGCGAAATATTAGATAATCGACTAACTGTTAGGTTAGTCGATTAACTCTACTGGAAAATAAAAATATCTTTGAAAATTTAAGCATATTGAAATATTCTAAAGAACTAATACTAACATTATATCATAAACTAACTAATACGAGCTGATACTGATGACTATTAGTTTATTCACTAACTAATACAAATAGGTAAAATAAAATCAAACAATTCTATCATCCTTCATCACAGATCCATTACCGATTAAGTGGTCTATTTTCCCCTCAGGGTGCTCAAAGAAGTCTGCCACATCCAGGTGGGTGATGTCAAAATTGTCGTCAGAGACAAAATTTGTTTCAGGGCCTTTATTCTTTAGAGATGCTTGATAAAGATCAACCAAATGTCTTGGTACATGGCAAGCTTTTGACCAGTGCCCTTTTCCACCGCAACGATAGCATATAGTTTCTGAACTATTTGCTTTTGGATCCTCATAATCCCATTTCTGCTTTTGGTGGTTATATCTCTTTTGGGGGGTGACGGACATCAGGGAAATTTCTTCCTTGTCTACGTCCACGGCTATGACCCCGATTACGACCACGACCATGACTAGATCCATGGCCTTTTCCATGCTTGGCATAATGAGAATACACCTTATCTGCTTCAGGCAATGGTGTAGACCTAGTGGGTCGATTTTCGTGATTTCTCATGAGCAGGTCATTGTTTCGCTCAGCCATAAGGAGAAGAGAAATCAGTTCAGAGTACTTTTTGAAACCTTTCTCTCTGTACTGTTGTTGCAGTACCATATTGGAGGCATGAAACGTTGTAAACGTTTTCTCAAGCATATCATAATCAGAGATATTATCTCCACAGAGTTTCAATTTAGAAGTAATTCTGAACATTGCAGAATTATATTCAGAAACAGACTTAAAGTCTTGGAGCCTCAGATGAGCCCAATCACATCGTGCTTGTGGCAGAGTGACCAACTTCAGGTTATCATATCTCTCCTTTAAGCCATTCCACAAGATGAGTGGATCTTTGACTGTGAGATATTCAATCTTCAAACCTTCATCAAGGTGATGGCGCAAGAAAATCAAGGCCTTAGCACAGTCTTGGGTGGATGCTTTATCTCTGTCTTTAATGGCGTCTCCAAGACCCATAGCATCTAAGTGGATTTCAGCATCCAACACCCATGTCATATAGTTCTTGCCCGAAATTTCAAGGGCAACGAACTTTCTTTTCATAATATCAGACATAATTAAAACCAAATTCGGAAAGAGGGAAATACCTTAATTTTCTCAAGAGGATTCTTGAGACGGTAGAGTCTCGTGCTGATAACGTGTTATGAAATAATATAAGAACAAGAACAATAATACAAGAACAAGAACAATAGAGAGAAAAGTAGAGAGAGGAGTATTCTTATTGATACTTTGGGATGATTAACAATGGGAGAGAACCCCTTTATTTATAGGGAGGTGGTGGCTTAGCCACCAAGTAGTAAACCCTAGAATCTCTCTAAATATAGACATTCACCTTAAATAGGGTTCTATTTATAACAAGTGGAGTAATTTTCATAATTTTTCAAAACAGTTAGGACCCATTTGTCCATATAAACTTTTTTTTTCATTTCGAAACTCATCTTCAAAATATTGTTCGGTTGTATATTTCATTGAATTTTTGAATATGAGTTTCAAAAGAATATGAAAAAGTAATTATTACCTCTCTTTTTTCAAGTAAAAAATGTCTTCACAATATTTTTCAAGTGAAATATATATTTAAATATAATTTTAATTTTTAAATACTTCTTCGCAACTTAATTTCAAAAAGACTTTTTTTTTTCGAATCTCACAATTTTTTATGTTCAAATGCCTACTTTGTATAATTTTTGAAATCCTCTTAACCTAGGGAATATAGTCCAGATGAAATGTCCTCTAGATGTTCCAATTTACCGTTTTGAACTTCCCTATTTGCTTTAAGGAATTTTTAGAAACTACGGTAGTTAAGTGGTTATTAACGTGTTATAGTTATAATATTTATATTCATTGGCCGTAGATATAAATATATTACTATTGTGATGTATTCTATAATAATAGCCTTCTTTTTGGGAAGGATAGTATCGGGCTCATAGTTATTAATGTGAATTTGAAACATAAGGGATGTATTATACAAGTAGTATCTGAATAGCCATAGAGAAAAGTGAGTAATTGATGAGAGTCGCTTCTATTTAAAGCATTTGCAGAATGTGAACGTTGTGAATGGAAACTGGAGCGAATATTTCTCTCGTTTGAAGAACAGTTACCTACTCGATTAGCTGCAAAACTTAAACTACGACGCATGCAAAACATATGTGGGTTATTGTGAGAATTTAAACATGATGGAAATTCCCTTTGGACCAAGAAGATTATCTTTGGATGGTGAGGATGATGTCCTTAGACTATGACGTCCCAGGTCATGAATCATGCGATAAGGGATTCGCAGGCCGTGAAATGATGTTCGGGGAATATGAGTACGGATCCTCTAAACCACGATGCCTTTGAATAATGATATACAATATTGAGAGATCCTTAGGTCATGTCATGGTGTCTTCAGGCTATGAGGATGATCCCTTCGGACTATGGCGCCTTTGGATAATATGGCGATGTTTCAACCTATGAAATACAAAGACATGATGATGGGTCATATAAGTGAAACAAGACAGAGCTTAGTCTTGCATAAGATTGTGATACATCTTATCCCCCGGGAAGGCAAAATAATGGTAGATTTCAAGTAGCGTAACATTTGGTATTAAGCAAGGAAAGGTAGAGCTTAGCATTATGCAGTTGGGAAGGTAATGCTTAGCCTTATTCAAGAAAGGGAAACAGTGCTTAGTCTCATGTAATAAAAGGTATTGCTTAGACTTATGCAATTTAGGGAGGCAATACTTAGCCTCATGCAGGAAGAGAAGACATAGCTTAGTCTCATGCAATGGAAGGTAGTGCTTAGCCTTATGCAGTTAAGAATTTAGTGCTTAGACTTATTCAGGAAGATAAGACATAGCTTAGTATCATGCAATGGAAGGCAATGCTTAGCCTTATGCAGTTAAGGAGGCAAGGCTTAGCCTCATGCAAAATGGAGACAATGCTTGGTATCGTGCAAGGGAAGGTAGTGCTTAGCCTTATGCAATCTGGAGACAATGCTTAGTCTCATGCAGGGAAAGGCAGTGCTTATCTTTATGCAAAATGAAGACAATGCTTAGTCTCATTCATGGGAAGGGAGTGCTTAGTCTTATATAAAATGGAGATAATGCATAGTCTCATGCAGGGGAAGGCAATGCTTAGACTTATGCAGTAGAAGATACAAGGCTTAGCCTCATGCAAAATGGAGATAATGTTTAGTCACATATGAGGGAAGGATAGTGAATGATTGCATGGTAGTTTCTTATCTGGAGACATATTTGTGTTTGGCAGCCTTCCTAATATGAAGATAGCGATTTTGATACATGTATACGTGTGAATACTCCTTTCATGTCCATTGTTCCTGCATCTAAAGAAAAATCGTGAGTTTTTCGGGGAAGGTTGATTCATGATTTTCCCTGCTTGCTTTTTTTTGCTTTGCTCTGGAGATCCTGTTCGAGCTACCTTGGGTAATATTTGGTTTCCATAGAGATAAAGTTTTCTAAAAATATGCATGAATTCGAAAAAAATATAGTTATTTTAAAACATGTAGTTTATAAGATCGTGTAAATTAGATGAATAAATGAATATAACACTTTAGAGACATTGTGACTTCTTTGCATTAGAATTTTGAGGGTCCTCCTCAAAATTCTACCCTAATTTAATAAGTGATTCTTCGACCGTTCTGCATATGACAAAATTTGTTGGACTCGCTCCAGAATTTTGAGGGTCCTCCTCAAAATTCTGCCCTAGTTTTTGACCATGGGAAAAATGAAGATTTTATTAAGATGTGACCTAATTCATAGGGTTACTTATGTATCCCCTCTTAGGGGGAATAATATCAAGCGTAGATCAATTATATAAAATGAAGGAATGCAAACAATCCTAAACGTAGTATCTATTGACTGCGTCTAAAAGTTATAGGCTTTGGCCAAATTTCTCTGTCCATTTTTACAAGTATGAGTCTTCCTCCTGTTTGTACTTTATGAACCATGTGCCTTTGCCAATTGGGTGAAAATTTCCCTTTTGCTTTATCTAGATGTGGAAAGATCCGCTTCAGAACCAGTAACCCTAGTGCGAACCGTCTAGATCTAACCCTTTTCTAAATGGATGTTCTTTTGATAAAGTTGACCATGGCTGTATACGGTAAAAATCAACAGTTTGATTTTACGATCATCAAGCACCTCGTAGGGATTGCTTCTAGAAGGATCGAGGCTCTAACCTCGATAGTTCACTACGATGGCCTCGAGGAACTGTTAATCAGCGGCTACGATGGATCGGTGTGAGGTTTTCAAGACACGTGACTAGAGTTGACAAAGTTTAATAGACTAGTCCAAACCCGTATCATGACATTAAATGGTTGTACCGACCCCATATCTTTGTAATAAATATATTCGTACTATGTTTACATTCCCTCTCATATATAAAAAGGGGCCCTTATTATTTTGTAAATGATCTGAGATACACATCATTGAATATACAAGATTATTCTCTTTGCTTTCTAATTTACCAAATTCTCTTGATTCCACTACTTACATTTATTGCTTACATTTATTATGTTCTATTTATTGTTCTTCATATATTTCTCATTATTGACTATAAAGATCTGCCATCAAATTTATCATAACTATTAATCCTCTATAGACGGCCCCTGGTCGGGCAGCCAACTCGACCTCGAGGATCCATATACATAAGCTCGAGGCTATGATTTCGAGCCATTCGGTTTGATCATTATACTATTTGCAAGCTATTATCTCGTTGTTTCTATTCTTTCACTTAGCATCTACTACCTAACAACTAGCATAAAAATAGATCACGTATTTTTAGAACCACAAAATCAAATCTAATTGATACTACTATTTTCATGGTAAACAATGGAATATCGTATTCATTATTTTCCCGTCAATAAGAGCTAATTGTTCATAACGACTTTGTATCTATTCTACATTACTAAGTTATGTTTCTTGTATAATTATCAAAGAAGCAATTTCACCTCGGGGGGAATGACAGCTTCAGTACCGTAAACCAGCAGATAGGGAGTTACTCCAGTTGATGTGCAGACTATGGTATGATATCCCACTACGGAAAATGGTAATTTCTCGTTCCATTGCTTGTGCGGATCAGTTCGTTTGAGGTCTGTATGCTGTGGAATTCTTATGCTTGATTTTGAAGGTCTCGCACATAACTTTCATTAAGTCGTTGATGACGTTGACAGAATTTTCGTTGATAATGAATTCTGGTACCCGAATTTGGCAAACAATACGATCCCTGACAAAATTTGCGACAACTTTCTTGGTTATAGCCTTGTAAGATGCAGCCTCAACCCATTTGTGAAATAGTCTATGGCCACTAAAATGAACTTGTTCCTATTTGAAGCAGCGAGATCAATCGGACCAATGACATCCATTCCCCAAGCGGCAATAGGCCAAGGTGCACTTGTTGCATTGAGTTCATTTGGTGGTACCCGTATAACGTCTGCATATATTTGGCACTGATGACAATTTTGGACATACCTGATGCCGTTCGTTATTATAGTCATCTAAAATTATCCCGCTTTCATTATCTTCTTGGTTAAACAAAAATCATTCATGTGTGGTCTGCAAGTTCTGGCATGTATCTCTTCAAGCAGTTTGGAAGCTTCCTTGGCGTCAATGCACCATAATAATCCTAGATTTGGAGTCCTTCTGTTAAAACCTCCTTCACTATGGAAGAAATGATTGAATAATCTTCAGAGTGTGCAAATCTGAGTATGGTTTGCATGCTCCGGGTATTTTCTTTTTGCCTAGTATTTCTTGATTTCATGGAACCACGAATTCCCATTCGTTCCTTCTTCAATGTGAGTGCAATAGGCTGGCTGATTATGGATTCTTATCGGAATAGGATTGATGAAATTCTTATTCGGGTACTGTATCATGGAAGTTAAAGTAGCCAGTGCGTCTGAGAACTCGTTCTAGATTCTTGAAACATGTTTGAATTCTATTTTGTGAACCTCTTCATCAACTCTTGCACGTGATATAGATGTGAATATATTTGGTATTTTTGGTAGCCCACTCTTGTTGAACCTGATGTACCAGAAGGTCTGAATCACCAATTACTAGTAATTCCTAGATATTCATGTCAATGGACAAATTGAGCCCCATGATGCAAGCCTTATATTATGTTATATTATTGGTGCATGGAAACCTAATTTTTACGGATACCAAATAATGTTGACCTGTTTCTGACACCAATACTTCTCAAATACCTACTCTTTTGAAATTTGCAGCCCCGTCGAAGAACATTCTCCAACCGTCGTAAGTTTTGTTGATATCTTCCCCTAAAAATGATACATCTTCATCGGAAAAATACATTTTTAATGGTTCGTATTCTCCACCTATGGGATTTTCTGCAAGATGATCTGCCAATGATTGCCCTTTGACTGCCTTCTGAGTTACATAGATGATATCGAACTCACTTAGTAATATCTGTCATTTTGTTAGCTTCCCTGTAGGCATGGTGTCACGCCTCAAGCCTAGGGGCAAGACCGGCACTCAGGGCCTCACCTATCCTTGCGTATCACTTGCGACTAAGAGTCTATGAACATGTAATATCATACTTTGGCCATGGGCCATATTACAAGATAGTGTGCAATATAAAATATAAAAATTGAATAGAGACTAAAGCTGAATAAATATCAATGTAAGGCTGGTCCAGCAAGGCCGTCATAATTATTACAACTGACAAGCCAACAAAATATACATACAGGCCTACATGCCCAATATACTGCACTAACTAAGAGGGTATGTATACAAGCCTCTACTGATGGATGTACTATGACAAGAATAGAGCCCCGACCTACCCATGTTCTATCTACATATATACACAAGACGCACACCAAAACTTCTAGACTCGGAAACTCCAAAGGATGGGGAGCATAACGATAAAGCTGAACTCAGACAAACACCTACTGAGGAGGTCTACCCGTCTGTTTGTCTAAACCTGCACGCATGAAATGCAACACCCCCAAAAAGAAACGTCGGTACAAATAATATACTGAGTATGTATGACAATCTACCGAAAGTTGAAACTTAACTGATAATATAATAACTGAAAGCAGTTGGGGGTCAAAGATAATATGAAGATATGCTCACCTATTAATATTGACTCTATTCTCTCAATATAATAAGTAATCAGTGTATACACACACACACACACACACACACACACATACATATATATATATATATATATATATATATATATATATATATATATATATATATATATATATATATATATATAACTACTCTGCTGTAGTAGGTTCGAGGCGCTCGGCCATACTAGACTCTATATCTCGGCTAACTGGGCTCGCTCGTAGATGCTCGACTACAATAGACTCGGCATATATATTATCATCTGATCAGAGGTTGTCCAATAGGGGCCTGCCCATCGATTATAGCTCGATGATAGTCAAAATACATTAGTACTATATATATAAATTCTCTGCTCTCTTAACTGAAAGAAAAAAATATTTAATTGAATATGAAGTCCCAGTGCCGTAAAAAATGAATTCAACGAGGATAATAACATTTTACTTGTATACAAAATGTAAGGATAACTGTAGAGTGCAGGTCATTTATTTATGCTTGGATAGAGATAGAGATAAATGGTTAGGTATGAATATCACCATTTGTATGTTAATGTCTCGTTTTCTGGTTGCTACTTTAAGCATGTTTTGGTTCTGTCAAAAGAATGATATTTATTAATAGTCCTTTCACTTGATCATACACAATGTGCCATTGAAACTTTGAAAATAACTGAAAAATCATACACAAGTTTCAAACGTGCAAAACTTATTAACCAATTCAGATAATAAACACTTTTATTTATGTTGAAAGAAATTTGTGAAATTAGTAAAATATACATAAATTTTGGGATATGAATTTTTTTAATGTTTCGTTATGAACTTATGTAATTATGAAATTATGCCAAAATAAAAAAAGATTTAGTCTTAACATACATAAAATAGGAAAAAAATTTATATAATATTCTTATAAAGAGTTACACGTACTCCTTTAAAATCACAAAAATTTTAAGTTGCTAAACTCTAAAATTCTCGTTGGATTTCTTTTGTAGGAATTGATTGAAAGAAGGATATTGCTAGCATCTCACTCTGGATGTAATGTTTGAAACGAAATTTTGTTGAAAGATTTTCGAGAATGGCTAACATTGTTCACCTTTTCATTAAAAAGTCTTTGATATGGAAAAGACATTGAAATGTAGTGAATGTCTAGTATACGCTACCTAATTAGAAATGAATCTTAGTCATTTCTCTAAGGTTTGGCTTACTACCACGTGGGAAAGGGAAGATATTTAGTCTTTATTAATTTTTAAGTAATTAGATAATGTTTCTTTATTCGGTAATTAATTAATTCTTCATATAATTAAGATTATTTCAAATTACTTAAAATTCTACCTATTTTTAATATACATCATATATCATATAATTATGGTCATATGGTACCTTGTATGGTACTAGTTCATAAGTGTTGTGTATTTATAGCTTGGACTGTATTTTATCCAAATTCGACAATCTTTAACGAAACTCATTTTCTTTAATTCGCGTACCCTTTATTCCATGGCACTTACTTTTGCTCGATACAAATAACATAAATATTCTAACGTTAAAATAATTTCCTCCCCAAGTTTACGTTAATTAACTGAGAATGGAACTTGTACGGAAAATGCCAGATGTAACACATAGGTTTCCGGAAAATGTATTTCAGAGGATCCATCCTTGATATGAGATACGTAGTGTAGGCATAGAAGTAGTGCCTCAATTTCTGAGTTGTCCATGTCAAGGCGCAGGAGGTGCGTTCCAGAAAGGAATATCGTGCTTCATAGGGTGTGAACTTCTTACTCAGATAGTGTATGACCTGCTCTTTTCTCCACGTCTCGTCGTGTTGTCCCAAGACACAACCGAAATCCCCATCTAGTATATACAAAGAGTGTAGTAGAGGTCCACCGGGTTCTGGCGGGACCAAGACTGGTGGTGTAGATAGATACTCATCGATTTTATCAAAAGCTTTTTGACATTCTTCAGTCCAACTTGTTGCAGCATCTTTCTTCAACATTTTGAAAATCAGCTCACGGATAACGGTCGATTGTGATATGAAGCGACTGATGTAATTGAGACACCTCAAGAAGCTCATCACATCTTTCTTGCTCTTCAGATGTGGCAAATCCTAGATAGATTTAACCTTTGAAGGGTCTAATTCAATCCTTCGACGACTGACGATGAAACTGCAATTTTCCAGCAGGGACTCTAAAGGGATACTTTGCAGGATTCAGTTTCAGAGTGTACCTTCGAAGCCGATTAAACAACTTCCTTAAGTCTACTATATGATATGTGCTATTTCTGGATTTGATGATGACATCATCCATATGAACCTATATTTCTTTGTGAATCATATCATGGAAAATAGGGGTCATGGCTCTCATATAAGTGGCTCTCGCATTCTTCAGGACAAACGACATCATTTTATAATAGTACATCCCCCACGGAGTGATAAAGGTTGTTTTCTCGGCATCTTCCTCATCCATACAGATCTGATTGTATCCCGCAAAACAATCCACAAAGGATTAGAGTTCATGATTGGAACAGTTGTCGATTAATATGTGTATATTGGGTAACGGAAAATCATCTTTGGGGCTTGCTTTATTTATGTCCCGGTAATCATAATCTGACGTTCCTATCCTTCTTCGGAACTGGTTAGGGGTGTTCGTCGGTCGGTACGGTACGGTATTTAAACATTTTGATTTTTTATTTTCGGCATTCGATTTCCTAAAATGCAATACCAATACAATACCTAATTAAATTCGGTATAGTCCGATTTTTCTCCTTTTGGTTCGGTTTATTCGATTTGGTAACTTCGGTTTATTCGGCTTGAATACTAACTAATACACAGAGTCATACAGTGTAATATTCTAATTTAAAGTATTCAAAAGTACAAAACTAAAAATAATGTCCAAGACTAGCAAATATAAACTTAGAGAGAGAAAACTGTACATAAAAGAATATATTTGATCGTTAGAAATGTTTTGTTACTTGCTTATAGTTAATCGATGAACTTAGAGAATAAAGGAAATCAAAATTTTAGATTTTTATATTTATGTTATAATTAATAATATGTGTATTTTGTAATATATTATATATTTCGGTACAATATCAGTATTTTATTTTAAAATACCAAATGCCATACCTAACACCAATATTTTTTAAAACTTAAACCAAATACCATATCGAATACCAAAACATCGAATATCAAATACTAAAATTTTTAGTTTTAGTATAGTAATTCAGTATTTACCAAATTATGCACAACCCTAGAACTGGCACGATGTTAGCTAACCAAGTAGGGTATTCGACCACTCTGAGAACCTTAGCTTTCTGCTTGGTGACTTCCTCTTTGATTTTCAGACCCATATCCGGCTTGAACTTTTTGAGTTTGTGCTTTACAGATGGACACATCAGATTAATACGTAGTTTATGAGCCACTATAAATGTGCTCAAACCAGTCATATTATCATAAGACCACGCAAAAATATCTTCATACTCCTTCAGGAAATAGGTGTACTCTTCTTTCCTTGATGGTGACAGGTTAATGCTTAGGCGAATTTCTTTGACTGTTTCAAAATCTCCCAAATTGACTATCTCAGTTTCCTCCAAATTTGACTTAGGCATGTTCTCAAAGTTTTCCATCTCTCTGACAATTTACTCAGGGATTATATCTTCTTCGTCTATTTCCTCTTAATCTATATCCTTATGTTGTACTATCTCATTACATGTTGCAGTCATTGGTTTATCAAGATAAGTAATAATAGTGTTGTAGAGAGAAAATTTAAAGGATAATAATAAATAATAAAATAGAAATGCACTAGATAAATCTTGAAACATTAAAACAAGTACAGCTCAATGACTCGAGCAATTATTTCAAAACAAAATGCGTCTAAAACAAAATATTGAAAACGTCTTAAATATGCTTTGTCGGGTTCGTATTTTGTTCACAAAAATATGCTTTCAATCTTATTACTCCACCATTTATCTTTCTCAATTGCATTGGCACGCTCAATGCGATGCTATGTTTCTCCACCCAACTTTCTTCTATTTTTGACAACGTGAACATTTTGATTGGTATAGATGGGGTTACTCCCATCCCTATGGATGATTAATTTCTTATGGTTCCATTCAAATTTTACGGCCAGGTGTAGAGTGGAGGCCACAACCACAACAACATGTATCCAAGGTCGTCCTAACAACAAATTGTATGTGGCAAATATGTCCAATACTTGAAATTCAACATCAAACCAGGTTAGGCCCATCTACAAACATATGTTAATTTCTCTAATCATGGCCCTTTGAGGCCCGCCAAATACTTTCACATTCATAGTTCCCATTCGTATCTCATGCAAACCTTTACCCAATCTCTTCAAAGTAGTCAATGGGCAAATGTTGAGACTTGAACCTCATCTATTAGGACTCCGGTAATGAATTTATCCTCAAATTATACCTTGATATGTAGTGCCCTGTTGTGACTCAACCTTTCAGGTGATAGTTTGTCTTCATGAAAGGTGATCTTGCGGCTTTCTAACACTTGTTCCACCATGTTTGCTATTTCTCTGCTAGTGATGTTTTTTGGTACATAGGCTTCATTCAACACGTTCATCAATGCATTCCTATGTGACTCAGAATTTGGTAGTAGTGATATAATGGATATCTGAGCAGGGGTTTTGTTCAGATGATCAACCATAGAATATCTCTTGCTTGCACATTTCTCTAAAGACTTCTGGGCCAATTTCAATGATAGGTGGCTTCGGAGCGGTGTCTTTACTTGTTCCTCCCAAATGCTCGAGTGTGTAAACCCTACCTGTCTTGGTTATGTCTTGTGCGATACCTTTTTCTTTTGTTCTTCCCTTTTTCTTTTGTTCTTACCTCTACAAAATTGACCCATGGCATAGCATTGGATTTAAAAGAAGGTGTGAGTGCTACCATCACAGTGAAGGTGTGGCCACTTCCACCTCAAACGGAGCTGGCGTGGCTGAGGGTGTAGTTACTTCAACCTCAAATGGAGTTGGTGCGACTACTTTGACCTTAATTGGTGACTGAATCTGCACCACAATAGGCGTGAGAATGACCGGAGATATTTTAGGTTTATCCCCTTCACGAATGAGCCCGATTGACCACTCTGGGTCCCATTCTTCATCAGTTTATATCACATTTACTCCCTTGCCTCTATGATTTGGGAGAGGATTGTTATGGACATTAGGTGCGACATTTTTTGCTTTTTTAACCTTGGTGTCAATCAACATCTGGATCTTTTCCTTCAAAGTGCAACATTCATCAATAGTATCACCTTTCATGGCCGACTGGTAGACACATGTCTTGTTTAGATTGTCCCACTGAGAGGAATTTTCCATGGCAACATTGGGAATAAGAGTGATAGAACCAGCAACCTTCAGTCTCTCATACAATTGATCGATGGGTTTAGAAATAGGAGTGTATTGTCTAGGTGGTCTACGGTCAAAATTTGGTATGGGTTTTTGACAATTTTGGCGGGATGATGGTGGTGAGTGGTAATATGCAGGTTGGGTGTTATGAGTATAGTAAGTGGCGGAAGGTTGTTGGTATCTTGGAGGTGAGGCAGATAAGTGTGTTTGGTATGTAAGGGGAGACTTCGGAGCTTGGGCTACCATTACTGCACCAATTTCTTTCTTCTTAGAAATACCTCCAGACTGCAAGGCTTTGTTTGTAGCTTGGAGTGCCTCAAAATTTGTCACCATTCCGCTTTTAATTCCTTCTTCTATTCTTTCTCTTAGTTTGATGATATCAGAGAACTTATGATTTTCAATGACCATCAACCTCTCATAGTACTATGGATCTTGAGCTCGGACAAAGAACTTGTTCATCTGTTCGTCTTCCAGTATTGGCCTTACCTTTGCAACTTCCGACATCTATCGAGAAGCATACTCACAGAAAATTTCTGTTGGCTTCTTCTTAAGATTCTGAATGTAGAAGTTGTCTTACACATTTTCTGTATTGAACATGAACCAATCCATAAAATCTGATGCCATGCTCACCCAGTTAACCCATTTCTTTAGGTTTTGACTAATGTACCAGGATAGGGCATCTCCAATAAGACTTCTTATGAACAGTTTCAATGCAGATTCTTTCGTCATTACCAACCCCCACGATCTTGTCACAATATTTTCTCAAGTGTACCTTCAGATCACCTATCCCGTTGAATATTTCAGACTTAGGAGGTTTGTAACCCTCAATTAGTTCTAGGTCTAGCTAAATACACACATCCTCATAATTCAGACCTTTGATGCCTTTACTGCCTTTAACATCTTGGACTCGACTAGTAAGTTTCTTGAATTCTTCTGCCATGTTCTTAATAAGTAGATCCTTCTCAGCAAATTTAGGTATGTAAAATTTGCAGTGGTTGAGGTGCGTTTTGAGGAGTATGGTAAGTGGTGGTTTGAAGATACTGTGTTAGATAGTGATGATGTTGTGAAGGAGTAGGTACTAGTGGAGGATTAGGATTTTGAGGAGGTGTGGAATATTGATAAGGTGTGGAAGGATTTTGTTGGTTTTGTGTGTTCCGGAGAGGTGCAGGGTTTTTGGAATTCTGTTGGTTGGTGTCAGGGACGTTCAAGGTAAGGGAAAGGCTTGCCAAGTTCCGAATTAATGCGAGTTCTCCTTGTAGCTCCAGTATCTTTTGTTTCAATCGTAAAACCAAGTCATTCTGTGCCGGAGTACTTCGACTGTCTGAAGTCTCGACGTTCTCCTCATACGTAGCATTGACTTTTCTAATACCACTCGTATCATCCATTGTGGATTTTCCCTTGCTTTTAGGATCACTAGGAGGAGGAGGAGGTAGAGGACCTCTAGATCTTGTATGGTATGCTGATGATGCTAGTATGCATGAACCAACCTTAGGGGATGAGAATAAAAATATAAAGAAAAAAAAGAAAACTAAAGGTAAACAAGTTAGTATTAAAAGGATGTTTATAGTATTTAAGCACATATTGTGGAATTATATATTTGCGTCCTAACTTGGGGACCTCATTATGAGCGAGGTAGTCCTAAGCGACATCTAGATTTGGAAAAAATCGATGCCAATAACTGTGTCATTTCATTAAATAAACCAAATCTCAACTAAAATGACAATAATTACAAAGAGTCATTAATGGCATATGACATATTACAACCAAAGCCTAAAACAAGTCTAGAAAGTAAGTAAAACGTAATTCCTACTCTATTTAGTCCCAGATTGACCTTCTCCATGCTTGGCCTTCTTTGCTCCCATCGATCAGATTCCCCAAGTCGCGCATGTCCAACAAAAGATATGCCATCACTAACAACCCTCCTTCATTTCATCCATGTTTAGACAGCCTGCAACCCTGTTTCTCATCTTCCTTTCAAGCTACATCAACCCCTACTCTATATATTCTAACCTCTCTGTTGACTTAGTAGCTATTTCTCTCTACTCGTTGATTGCTCCATATCTGCTTTGTGTTGTTCCAAATGCTTGGCTTCATACTTGAAAACCCTTTTGTACAACATCTTGTACTTGACTTGTGCTTCAGCAGCATCGTATACAACTTTATTATTCAGATTAATCCCTGGCTTGACATCTCCCCCTATGTAATCTACCTACCATGACGGGTAGAACAACACATGGCCGACATGATACCTATCTGGCTCACTGGTATCTTTCTCCATAATGATCTTTTGATGCCACATGTTTTGTACCTCGAACTTGAAGGGAATGGCGTTCCCCCAGAAGTCTGCTTTGTTTTGAACTATTTAGGAAACCTGTGGTATAAACTATTTCCTCCCAGCTTGACTCATAACTCTGATAGGAGCATAAGGATAAATCCCCCTCAATCCTATTAGACTAGATGAGGAGTATCTCTCGACCTGATGATGAATTCACTGCTAGGGAACCACTTGAACATCCAATGTACCTTGTCATTAGTTACATTGTTGAAGAAGTGTGCCCAACTCACAACGTTTTCCAGTTGCACAAACCTATTTGGGATAAAAGTCATTCTCTTTGGATGGTTATGGACTATGTGGTCATTCCATGGTCGTCATGGAAATTCTTGATGGTATTCTCCCCTTCTGAAGGTGTTCCAACAACCATACTTGCAGCAACATATTACCACCCTCGAAGTGCATATACCCCTTCTTGAACGGTCTAAAGCTAGATACATATAAGTTAGAATCATAGTGATAATAGTGTAAGTTTTTTCCTCAATCCCCTCCATTAAAGCCTTAGTGACCATAGCTCAGCGAGTGTGGATCCTTTCTCTTTGTATTGGAAATACCAGCATCTCCCAAAAAGACAATGAATACAAAATCTCGGCGATGAGTCCAACCCAAAGAAGTGATGGCAAACTCATCATGGTACATGCGGTATGACTTGCTATTTTCGTAATGCTCATAGAGAAAATCGAATGGTATATAAGACTTCTTCAAACATACCAAGTCATCATTTTTCCTGAAACCCATCATTTTCAAGAAACCTCGAGGAGTGCAATTTTTTGGTACCAACAAACCAGGGCTATCCCATGGGAGCCTAGCGAAACCTTCTATTTCCTATAAAAGAGGAGTCATTTCTATATCCCCAAAACGGAAAACGGCTCTCTTCTCATCCCAAAACATGGAGGCGGCTTCAATTAATGCATTATTTGGCTAAATGTCTAACATAGAGGGTAAATTCCCATGGACTCTTTTCACATGATTTTTGTCACTTGATATGAGATTTTCTCACCAATCCAGTAACAAAGGTGGGATATTTCGAACCATGCCAAACCTGGGGACTTCGTGCCTTACTTCTGCAAAACAAGTAGAGTTAGCCCTTTCCCCTCCAAAATTTGTTATTGACACGTTAATGATCAACATATTGGCATGTTTTATCAAAATAATGCAGAGATCGTAATTGCGCACATTGGGGCTATAGAATTCCCAACAGACTTTGGACAAGGCTTGTCTTGGCGAGTCATTATGCGGACAACATTTAACTCATACTAAGTTTGGACATGATACATGCACAATTGATGTTAGAGTGGGGTTTCTAGACGATTCTAGACAAGTACTCACAAGCGGACAACTTGAGAGGGAAATGTACAGAATCATCGACTGCACCGCTGATCGACTAGTTTTACTGCAAATAAGCTTTTCCAAATTTAAAGGGTGATTTAAGAAGAGCGCGGACATTCATCAAGTACCGCTATGGTATTAATTACACACGAGTGTAATATGATGTGGAGCATATTTTATGAAAATATAAAACAACATGAAATATTTTTGCATGTTGAAAGCAGTAAATACAATATTGAATGAAATGGAACTACAAAGAAAGAAAAACAAGAAAGAAGTTAGTTTGCGCAATGTGGAAATTGTAATAAAGTAGATAAGGGAGTGATGGTGACGAGAGACATGATGTAGCAATGCCTAAAAATGTCTAAAGGAAAGTGCATGTTATGAAAAAATTAAGCAAAGATTTGTTGTGAGTTCAAATAAAGGAAAAATAGGGAAAAGGGTGTACAAGTAGTAAATAAAAAGGAAACACAAGTGGGATATTCATGTAATAGCAAAGATAATAAAGACACACTTATCAGAGAAGACTAATTCATATAGACCAAGCTCACTTATGGTAAGAGCCTAAAAATCCCAAGCAGAGTCGCCATGTTGTCGTGCCCCCTTTTCTTGTAAAATCATATTGTGACACGTGACAACTCTTTTAAGAAGGGTGTTAAATGAGAGAGTCTCCACCTAGCGGGTTTGAGGTGCGTTAGGGGACCTATTTTGCAGATAACTCTATTTGACTAGTTTGCGTCATTAAAGATCGAGTAAGGGCTTGAAATTACCCCAAAGAGAAGGTGTTAGGCACTTTTCGAGGTCCACAACTATGGGTCCCGGCCGAACTCAATTATATGAATTAGTCTGTGTGATCAAGGATAAAAAAAACAAGGAATTTGGGATGTTCATCATTAAATACAAACAATTGATTTAAAGACAAGATGGGGGGGGGGGGGGGGTCCTAAATTTTTAGTCTAATGGGTCACCCGTTGCAACATAAATAATATTTCATAACACCCTCAAGATGGGGTGTTACTCATATTATTCAGCGGGCACATACTATCATCTCTTGCTACCCGATTACTATCTTTAAGTTGCTACCAAAAGAGCACTAGTTGATTCTAAACTGTGCCTATGCGTGCGCTACCCGTCCCATGCCTATGATCCGGGAGGCTTTGGACCTCTGTTTAGGTAGTTCTAGACGTCACTTAGGCTGCTTAAAATGATAAAACTAATCGACGAGCAAAATAAGTTAGACTTCATATAAAAGCAATTAAGGGCTCAAGTTAGCCTCCACACTTTGACAACGAATGCATGCAAACACATTGGGTGTTTGACAGTTTCACAATTGAGATGGGTTAAACCATTAATCCATATAGACATGTTTTATGTGCGAGATTTCAAACAATAAGCATTTCAGATGTAAAATGTAACCTTCTGAGAAGGTGCACAGTTTAGGGAATATGATATTACATGCTCATTATTGAGACTACAAGTTATAAGTTATTGATCCTATAGACATGATTGCTAAGTGATTATGGATTCTAGCATTATAAAGGTAACATTGTAATTTTGACGTATTAGACATCTACTCGTTGTGTGATTATGCAGTAAAGTTGCTTGAAGACATAAGGTTTTCAACTTTAACATAACACCCTATAGGCAAGATTTCTAGCAATTGACAATTATACTTCATTTTATGAAATTTTATCCTTATAGTCATGCTTTCTAGGAAGGTAACAATATAATGAGAATAATAGAAATGTCTTCCAATTTAACTATGTTCCTATAGGCATGATATCTACATGAACATCGCAAAGAACATGCATTTGTAAATCAACGTAATCCTATAGGCATGATGTCTATATGAACATGCTGGAATTAGAGGATTGATCATTTTATTTCCTATAGTAGTGATTTCTAACAAGCAGGTGAAAGCGGAATATGTTAAACAAATTAAACACCTATAGATAGGATCTCTACCTGTTTCATGCAATATTAAAATAAGCCCGGTTTCTCAATTTTTACTAATACTCCAATTGCCATTACATCATTATTCCAAGCACAATTAATGAAATAAATTATAAATGTTACGACATAACTATAGTAGGCCTAAGATAGGACCAAAATACACCCGGACATGACATGCCTTCACATATTTCACAATAGCTCAAAAGTTACATCTTCATTGACATAAGGCTGTAAGAAACCAATTGATTCACCCAGTAGGCAGAAAACAAAGTTGAGAATATAGAACCAAGACTCTAGTGTGTCAGAGTTCTTAAGGGTTTGAGGAACCCAAGGCAGTACTGACACTAGGGAGTTTGGCAGAAGTAATCCAGAGAATGACTAGGGACTAAGTCCTAGTATGTCAGAGTTCACAAGGGTCTTAATTGAACCCTGAGCAGTGATCACACAAGGGAGGTCAGCAACAAGAGCCTTGATAGTCTTGGCTTTTAGCCGGCTAAGAATAAGAAATTCAGAACAACATAAGTGATAATGAAGGATACTAGACAATAACTGAAGGACAGAACTAAAGGGTAAAAGTTGAGCACATAGAGCCAATAATCAAACAGGATTTAGGTTTTAAAAATAGACTTAAAAGCACCTAGTGCATAAGTAATCACATATTAACAAATAGGTTTGCAGGATTGGGATACACAGACTCACAATAAGGAAAAGGTTCAAATTAGGTTAAGTGTAGATCCTAGTGAGAATCATAGTGACCGGCAACAAAATTCAAACAGGATGAAAACGGGTCATTGCAAGAATTATGTAAGTAAAGCATGTTTAAGTGATAGGAATGCTACCAGAATCAAACACATAAAGAGAGGCTAATATGTAAGTGTTCTAAATATCAATAAATTACAACACATAAGCATGTGAGCTTGAAAAGAAATTAATCGATTTAAATCAGGTTTAGGCACGTCTCATATTACCAACATAATGGAGTTAAAGATTAGAGAAACCTAAATTTGAAGTAAAGCAATCAAAATTGCTTACGAGAACAACGTAGAAAACACTTAATGCTACAATATCCAGAAATGAAAACATATGCAAGTGTCAGGCAAATAGGAATGGAGTGATAGAAGTTCAGCAACTTACCAGTTAAGCGAACAACAAGAAAGAACAAAGTCCACAGTAGCAAGAACCCAGAATTTTCGGTCTTGGCTATCAGCCGGCCAGGAATCAGAATATAGAATAGAAGTATGAGAACAAAGAGTGATAACTTCAGTTTTTAGTGAATATTAACGATTCAAGTCTCGTCTTAAAGGAGAATAGGGAAGGGTTACATAGTGACAAATATTGAGCAAGTAAATAAAGAAAAATGTAAATCAAACACGAATAAGAAACATCATCATGCAAAATCAAATAAAAATCAGAAAAAATAAGTGAACCCTAATTTTTAGGAAATCAAAATGATAACATGAATATTCACCATGTTTAGGAATGCAATATAGAAAAGGATCCCATACCAGGGAGAGATCATATATGGCAAGAATCAGCTATGAAATCCTATGTTAGGTAAGATTAGGAGAGGAATTTGGGGGGGGGGGGGACAACTAGGGTTTGAGAGATGAGAGATGAGAGATGAGAGATGAGAGGATTCAAGGGCGGTGGATAGGTGAGACTGGCTAAGGTTTGGGGGTGAGGGTGTATTTAAAGGGGGAGGGGGATAACGAGGGTCGTTTATCTTGAAATATCAACGACCAAGATTTAAAACTGTAAGTGGGGTAGATCGGTTTAGTTGATTGGGCTGGGGTTATTCAGTTTGGGCTAGGGTATTTTGGGCTAGTGTATTAGGTGATTGATCTGGGGTTTGGTCTGAAAATAGGTATAATTTAGGGTAGTTTTTAAATACCTAATTTTTAATAAATAAAAATTTATAAAAATAATATAATAAATATCAAAAATATCATTTGTTTACTAAAATGATTAAAAATAATTAGTTAACGTTATAGAAATACAAAAAGTCATTTTTCTGTATCATAATGTAATTATACCTGCATATGAGCTATTATTGCAAAATGTGCAATTAGCCCTAAAATGCAAATGTAATTATTATAAATGCACTTGAAAAATATTTAAAATCTCATGTTAGTATAAATGATAAGTTTAGATGATTAAATCATTATAAAAATAAATTGGAGGATAATTATTGGATATTTATATAATAAAATGTAGAAATAAATTGGTTTAAAGCCTCTAAAAATTATGAAAAGATACTTGTGTATGTTTATAAATTAAATGATGAAATATATGTACAATTTTGAAAGTATATATATTGAAAATATTAGGAAAAAATTGGGTATCAATAATAACGGCAATGACTTGCCCATAGTTGATCACAAACCATCCCCTGTAGCCACAACCAACATACACTCCAGGCAATTCTTTAATTTTTCAACTAACAAATTTTGAAAACTATACAATTTGGAGTAGATAATGAGAATTAGACTGCTAGGTAAAAGCAAACTTGGTTTTCTTGATGGTCGATTCCCTAAGTCTAGGTTTGAGCCGGAAATACATGATCAATGGGAGAAAGTGAATGATGTGGTCCTATACTAGATCATGAATGCAGTTCTACCAGGGTTGTTGAGTAGTGTAGTGTGTTCTTCAAATGCACACAAAGTCTGGGAGGATCTAAGAGAAAGGTTTGACAAGGTAAATGATGCTAGATTGCAATACTTGCACAAGGAAATTCACTCTCTTACTCAGGGGAAAATGAATGTGACAGGATATTTCTCCAAACTTAGGGACCTTTGGGATGCATTTGATGCTATAATGCCATGTCTTAGTCGTACTTGTCATGAATCAAAGAGGTATCTAGGGCAATTTGAGTACCAAAGGCTAATGCAGTTCTTAATTGGCTTAAATGAATCCTATAGCCAAGCTAGGAGTCATATCACAATGATGTATCCTACTCTATCTTTGAACAAAGCATACTCAATGATAATAGACCAAGATAGCCAAATAAACCTCACTAATTACACACCAGTGCCATAAATCACAGAATCAGTTGAGAGCACATCTCTGTTCATCAACAAAGGAGGATAACAAGCTAATACCAATTTCAAACATGTGCCTAGAAAGAGTTCTCTGGTCTGTGAATATAGTCATCTCAAAGGTCACACTAAATAAAACTACTACAAGCTAGTAGGGTATCCACCAGGCTTTAAGTCCAAGAGAAGATGAGGCACTACTGGGAATACTACCTCCTACACAAATCAAGCCAACTCTAATTCCTATGCAAATCAAGCTAGTTGGATGACACCTAATACAGGAGAAGCTACATATGGAGCCAATGATGCTGGAATGCAAGGACAACAACAGCATGCAATTAGATGAGTTTTTATTTCAATGGCAATGCCACCATCTCTATAGGCTCCTACTGCCTTCTTTACACTAGAACTGTATCAGCAAATACTTCAGCTGCTTAACAAGGGACCCGATGAAGGATTCTCAACCATGGAAGCTACTGCAGGTACACAAACAAACCTAATATCTATCGATGATGATTGGGATTGGATTGTGGACACAAGTGCATCTAATCATATGACATCTAGCTTACATATGTTAAAAGCATACAGGCTAGTGCCACAATCAAACAAGAGCAAAGTTCACTTACGTACAGGAAATGTATTCTCACACATAATTATCCTCTGTGTTTAAGAACCAAGACATATCTAATATGCTATATACCTGAGTTTAAGTTCAATATTCTCTCAATGTCCAAGCTCACTAAAGAATTGAAATGCCTGGTAATGTTCTAGTAATGTTCTTTCCTGACTTCTGCATCTTTTAGGACCTCTTCAGTGGACATGTGAAGGGGATTGATAGAGATAAACATGGTCTTTATGTGTTACACGAGGGGCATGAGAAGGATTCAAGTCAAGTAACTACTAGCACTAGTACAAGTTATATGAATAAGACTGGCCATGCTCACATGTCTGCTGTTTCTGATTCTAGTAGCATATGGCACATGAGACTAGGTCATGCACCACCAAAAATAATAAGAAAACATAAATCACTTAAATATCTGAAGGCTGATGCACATCAATATTGTAATATTTGTCCCTTGGCAAAACTAACAAAGTTACCTTTTGAGTTGAGCATTATTGTGTCTAAATCTGCTTTTTATTTACTTCACTATGACATATGAGGCCTTACAGAGTTCCCACCTATGATGGTAAAAGGTACTTTGTAACTGTTGTAGATGATTATACTAGGTTTACCTAGATATTCCTGATTCAGTCTAAGACTGACACTATAGTTGTTCTTAGAGAATTATTTATCAAAGTACAAAACACTTTTTCTACCTTTGTTTGGCAGTGAGTATTTTAGCACAGAATTCAAGGAATCATCTCTACTCTTGGTATTGAATACCTAAGCATGTATACGTATACCTTACAATAGAATGTCTAGATGAAAGAAAACATAGAACCATCCTTGAAATAGCTAGAGGACTAAGGTATTAGGCAAACATCCCATTAAGGTTCTAGGTGAGTATGTCGATGTTGTTTATCCACTTAACAGGTTATCCTCCAGAGTGATTGATTCAGATCATCATTTTGAGATGCTTTATTTGCATGCTCCTTTTCTCAGTCATATGAAGGTCATAGTCTATCTTTGCTATGTAGCTGTTTTAAATTGTACAACAAATTTGCCTCAAGGACCATTCATGAAGTTCTCATGGGGTATGCACCTTCTCAGAAAGGTTATAAGCTATATGATATCTAGTCCAAGACACTCTTTGTGAGTAGAAATGTGGTGTTTCAAGAGGCTATCTTTTCATTCAAGCAACTGAAGTCTGCAGGCAATCTTGTGTTCCAGTACTAGATCTACTATCACCTATGACATCTAATGGCACTATGAATCAGCCTGCTGCTTACTCACCTGGTAGTTCTACTAGATTAACTTAGGGGGAGATCAACTCACCTCCTTCCTCTACTGCAGTTTATGAGGAGGCATCTTCTACTGAAGCAAATCCAACTCTACCTAATATAGCTCATAATTCACAACCACCCAATTCTAATACATCTCAAGAGCTCAGGAGGACCGAGCAGACCTCATGTGTGGTTGCAAGATTATGTTACTAAACCAACAACTTACACATGTCCCTATCCTATTTCATCCTATGTAACTTACTCCAAATTGACAACAACTTATCAGATTTAATGGTACTTCTCTCAGCCATTCCTGAACTTAAGTCCTTCAAAGAGGCTGTCTCAGATCCCAATTGGGTACAAGCCATGAAGTAGGAAATAACAGCTCTTGAAGATAACAACACCTAGACCATTGTAGTCTTGCCTCATGGCAAGTCTCCTATTAGGTACAAGTGGATTTTTTAGGTCAAGTACATAGCTTCAGGTGAGGTTGAAAGGTATAAGGCCAAGTTTGTGGCCAAATGGTACAGCTAGAAAGAAGGGCTTGACTACATTGAGACCTCCTCCCAATGGTAAAGATGGTTACTGTAAGGTCTGTTATAGCTCTAGCTTCCCCTATGAATTGGTAGATTTACCAAATGAAGGTACATAATGCATTCCTCAATAGTGATCTTATTGAGGAAGTGTATATGCATATTCTTGAAGGCTTTTGCAGACATGGGGAGCTTCAGAAGGTTTGCAAACTCCAAAAGTCATTGTATGGCCTTAAAAATGCCCCAAGATAGTGGAATATGAAGTTAACAGAAACTCTAATAGAGATGGGATTCCAGCATAGTCACTTTGACTATCTTTCTTCACTAGAAAAAAAACGTGTAACATAGTTGTAATCTTAGTCTATATAGATGATTAGATCATCACAGGCAACAATCATAGTCAGCTAAACTAAACAAAAGATGGCCTACAACTTAGGTTCAAAATAAAGGATCTTGGGGAGCTGAAATTCTTTCTAGGCATTGAATTTGCCCGGTCGAAAGAAGGGATAGTAATGAATCAGAGGAAGTATGCTATGGAGCTAATTTCTGAATCTGGACTACTGGCACTCCTCTTGAAATGAACCAAAAACTAACATCAGTAGACTATAACATATGGATGAAAACTAATGCAGGAGATCAGGTGTTAAAAGATCCTTCCAGCTATCAAAGACTGGTAGGGAGGTTGTTGTACCTCACCATGACCAAATCTGACCTTGCCTTTGTAGTATATGGAAGCAACCCTTTGGGTGGTAATATGCGTCAAGGTTAAGCTTGTGTCAGGTCTTTTGATGCCTGCCAATAACACAAACAAACTTAGAGCATACTGTGACTCAGACTGCGGAGCTTGCCTGCAAACTAGAAGGTCAGCCATTGGTTATTTAGTAAAGATGGAGATGCATTGATATCAAGAAAGTCCAAGAAACAAGAGACAGTTTCCAGGGGCTCAACAAAAGCAGAATCCAGAAGAACGGTTGCATGTGCTGCTGAAGTAACTTGACTCTTTGGAGAGCTCGGAGTGAAGATTGAGATACCTGTTGAGCTACTTTATGATAGTAAAGCTTCAATTTAGATTGCAGCCAACCCAATCTTTCACGAAAGAAAAAAATTTATAGACATAAATTGCCACTTTATGAGGGAAAGAATATTACAAGGAAAAATGAAGACTGAACACATATTTACAAAAGAGCAACTAGCTAATCTCCTGACTAATAGCCTGGACAAGCTACAACATGAAAATCTGTTGAGAAGTTTATGAGTGAAGAACATGTTCAAGCCATCAACTTGAGGAGGAGCATTGAAGATGAGTTAGTTAGAAAACAAGTTGTGACTGTGGAAGTTATCAGTTTCTCTCTACCCATGTGTGGTAAACCACGACTGCAAACAGAAATACTAGTATATCACCTCTGACTTTGCTGGTAGACCTCTTCTTTAGCCATACAACCTCCTCATCCCAGCTTCTAATGTGGTGTCTTTCTCCTACCAAATGTAGCCCATATAGTTCTGGAGTAATCACATACAAACATAAAATTCTCTATTGTCTCCTATTCTTCCCACATAGCATACAATCACTTGTTAATGACATTTTCCATTTCCTTAGTCGATCTATTGTGGCTAATCATCGATGTAGAGCCAGCCAAAGTATGAACTGATGCCTTTGCTATGCTTTTGATCCTATTGTTTGTCTTTTCCAGGACTCTTCTGGTATTGAGGCCTTGTTGCAACATATAGTTGCTTGATGCTGAACTTGCCCTGCTTATAATAATTGTTCAAATCAGCACAGGAGTTCTTTTGGATGAACCGGTCCCTAGTATTAAATATTTTTGCAACCAGTCACCTGTTGCAAAAATATATTCTTACCACAATGGAATAGCATTGAGAGCTCAAAATATATTGTGTATCAATTTGTTTGACACTATTTAAGTGAACAACACTTTTTGACACATAAGTTTAATGTGTAAGAAAATAATAAGTATTCCTTCAAATACCTAAAAGATAAAAATAAGGGTAAAATAGTCAACCTTCTAATTATTTTTTTAGGGGTGTAAAAAATAAAAATAATAAATAATTTTAGACGAAAGGAGTAATTTTAGAATCTCCCAGATAATATTTAGTTTTATTTTTACAGTTGTCATTTGGAAAGAATTTTTGAGGAGGTGAAATTATTGTTGTGTACTACTGATGTTACAACCCATATTCACGTATATTAGCTCATGCCATAAGGTAGTCGACATAAATCAATGAAAGGATTATCTTTAGATGATAAGAAGTTAATCTTATTGGTCTTGAATTATACAAAGGTGTATAAAGGTGGTTAACAAGTATTGGAAGTTAAACGAATCAAGGATGTTGTCAGCTGTATTTTTGTATAAACCTAGAGGTGATTAATACACTCAAGTGGTAGTGCTTTAAGGTATTTGAATAATATAATATCCGTATCATAAGTCTTGAAGTCAAACGAGTTATGAGACAAAAGTCGACAAAAGTCGTCGCAACTTAGGTTCATAATTTTAGTTAAACATTAGGTCAAACGACACTAAGCTTTTCTCCCAATTTACTTAGAATTATGGAGTGATCTAACCACCAAATTGAAGATCTATGAGTCTATTTTCTAACACATTAAACCGTTCGTCGATACGATCTTGGAGTAGAGAGATATTCACATTTTCACGAGACTGCGCCAAGCAGCTCTCTATGGGGCCCACTTAGGCGGTTTAAGACATTTGGATCTATATAGGATGCCTCCAACCCGTTTTAAGTTATTTGTTTTTCACTATTTTCAGACCGTAAAACCCTAGGAATACCTTCTCAAGGTTCTCTCAAGATTCAAGACCTAAACAAAGGGCAAACAACACAAATCAAATGTCGGGAATCCCGTGGCGCTAGTAAGTCTCTTGTTGTTCTTGTTGTTGCTCATTTTTGTGTTGTTCCAGCTCATGTGGGAGGTTGTTTTAAAAGGTTTATGTTTTGTAAATACTCCCTCAAGTTGGTAATATCAACCCAAGGTGATTTCAAGCCTTCTAAAGTGATTCTAGTTTCGAAAAATACTAATTGATTGCTAATTTCGCTTCCTTGTTGTTGTGGCAGCATTGGAGGGATATTTCGTGGAAAATTAAGGTCAAATTGGAGTTGTACTTTCTGTATAAAGGTAAGTAACCTCTTAATCTATATGTATTTAAGATTATCCAAGTTGCGGCAAAGTCATTAAAGCTAGAACTTGTGAAATATATATCGAAAGGCTTAGTAATAATGTTATCGATTGGTGGACTATTTTGGGAGGTTCAATATGATTAACATTGATGTTTTTTGGCTGTTTGGTGACTGTTTTCACTTGTCGGGGAGGTGATGTCTGTTTCATCACAAAATAGGTTGTGGTCGGTATATAATAGTTATGACGCTTAAATGATAACGATAGTATCGTCTCTCTTATTGTAGACTAAGGGGTTGTGACAATTGCGTAGATTGAGATTGTGACAGTATATACGAGGTATGTGAGGCTATCCATTTACTTTTTTTGCATGGATCTGATTGTACATAATGTAATGAACGAGCTTCCAAAGATACTCTACTCTTAAAAGCTATAAGTTAACAATACTTACATTGTTTCCCTTCTTATGGAACGGTTAATGTTAATGTTGCTTCTCTTATTCTTAATGTTATCTATGTTGTTGGTAGTTTCTGATACTTATAAGGTTCATAGTGAAGAGTTAGTCCTAATAATGTGTACAAAGGATATCGACCTTACATCACTCTAAAAGGTCTAGAACGTGTTTCCATGAGTCGAGCATGCATTATATATATGTATCTATTTTTTACTCTATCGAGTCGCGCTATAATCGGCCGGGTATGTCACTTATTGTGCAACCACTGATCAGTTGGATTTTATCAAGCTCCACTTGGCCGGGAACGATTCTACCGAGCCTTATGATGACCTGGTACGTTTTTACTGAGCCTATTACGGCCGGGTACGATATGAGGATGATGATGCCCACAGAGGCGTGGTAGCGTGGTAGCTCGTACCTTATACATAGTTTCTTGATTATCTGGTCATCCCATGTTAGGTATGTTCATGCCATCATATTTTATAGTTGGTTGTCCATGATCCATGTCTACTATTTATATTGATTTCGTCAGCCTTAGAAGATAATAAAGAAGGTTAGATAAAAATGTACATTGGTGCTTGGCAAGTATGGTTGGGTGCTAGTCATGGACCTTTAGTTTGGGTCGTAACAACTGAGGTTAAAATAAAAAAGAATAATTAAATTTATTTTAATTTTTAAAAATTATTTTTAAAAATTCTGACAGATAATTTGAAAAAAAGGAGTAGTACACAAGACACAGTCTTAAATGAAAAAAGAAACAATCCAAAATAGCAAAATATATAGTGATCAGAGGCAGAATACAGGTGCTGCTGATAAACCAGTTAGTACGAGAGTTCGTGATTTTATTTATTTAAACCCTCCAGTGTTTACTGGATCAGACTCCAAGGAGGACCCCCAGACTTTTATTGACCAGGTTCATCATACCTTGCAGGTTATGCATGTTAGTGATACAGAGGCCGTAGAGTTGGCTTCTTATCGGCTACGAGATTTAGTGGTTCTCTGGTATGATAGTTGGGAGTGATCCAGGGGTCCGAACGGTCCTCCAGCTGTGTGGAAGGAATTTTGTGAGGCCTTTCTTCGTCACTACTTGTCAGTTGATATACGACGAACTAGAACTGATAAGTTCTTGAACCTTAGACAAGGTAATATGAGTGTGCGAGAGTACAGTATGCAGTTGGATTCTTTAGCAAGTTATGCTCCCCATATGGTGGCCGAAATGAGTGATAGGGTGCATTTGTTCGTCAATGGGTTGGGACGACATCTGATAAATGAGTGCACGACAGCCTCATTGGTGGAGGGCATGGATATTTCCCGTATTCAGGCTTATGCCCAGACCCTAGAGGATTGTAAGCGCCAGTAGAGGGTAGATAGGGAGCAAGATAGGGGCCATCATAAGATGGATAGATTTGCAAGGTATCCTGATGACTTCAAAGGCAGCGTCAGGCCCCAGTCTTCGAGGAGTTCGGCGCCAGCTGTAGCTAGTGCTCCCTCACAGTTTTAGAGGCCTCGATATGATCGATCCTATTATGGTCCATGTTAGAGTTTGCGGGCATCTAGCTTGCAATATCACAGGGATACTAGTCACACGAGCCCCCCAACACCATGTTGTGATCAGTGTGGTAAGGCCCACTTTGGACTGTGCCATCGAGGTTTTGATGCGTGGTATTCTTGCGGACATCTTGGCCATATGATGCGTGTTTCCTAACAGAGGAGGTGATGGTATGGCTCATCCGACAGGATTGTGTCTGGTTCTTCCTCATCAGTTCGACCTCCAGCACGGGGTTTTCAGTAGTCGACAGGTCGTGGTAGAGGTAGAGGTGCATGGCCGAGTTCAAGTGGTGCTCAAAGTCGAACCTATGCTCTAGTAGGTCGACAGGATCTCGAGTCATCTCCATATGTTATTACATGTATATTATTTGTGTTTTCTTATGATGTATACGCGCTGATTGATCCGGGATCCACATTATCATATGTTACACCCTTTGTGGCTAATAAGTTTGGCGTTGAGCCTGAATTGATAAGTAAACCCCTTGTATTATCTACTCCAATAGGAGATTCTGTGATTGCTAGAAGGGTATATAGAGGTTGCACTTGATGATTTTCAGTTGTCAAACCTTGGCAAATTTATTTGAGTTAGAATTGGTTGATTTCGATGTGATAATGGGAATGGACTGGTTGTCCTCATGCTATGCAAATTTTTGTTGTCGTACGAAGATTGTTAGGTTTTAATTTCCTGGCGAACCCGTCATTGAATGGAAGGGGAATATTGCTACACCGAAAGGTAGGTTTATGTCCTATCTTAAGGCAAGGAAAATGATCTCAAGAGGTTACATTTATCATCTCGTTCGCGTTAGGGATGTGGAGGCAAAACCGCCAACTCTACAATCAATCCCCGTAGTCAATGAATTTCCAGATGAACTCTCAGGCCTTCCTCGTGAAAGGGAGATCGAGTTTAGCATTGATGTGCTGCCTAACACTCAATCGATCTCTATCCCTCCATATAGAATGGCCCTGACAGAGTTGCGAGAGTTGAAGGCGCAGTTGAAGGACTCGTTGGATAAGGGCTTCATTAAGCGTAGCACATCACCTTGGGGCACACCAGTTCTATTCGTGTAGAAGAAATATTGGTCGTTACGGATCGACTATAGACAGTTGAATAAGTTTACTATAAAGAACAAGTATCCATTTCCAAGAAGTGACGACTTGTTTGACCAACTCCAGGGTGCCAAGTATTTCTCCAAGATTGACTTACGTTCTAGGTATCATCAGGTGAGGGTTAAGGAGAATGATATTCCAAAGACGGCCTTCCAGACAAGATATGGGCACTTTGAGTTCTTGGTGATGTCGTTCGGGCTAACAAATGCCCCAACAGCTTTTATGGATCTCATGAATACAGTATTCAGGCCCTATCTTGATGTGTTCGTGATTGTATTCATTGATAACATTCTGGTGTATTCTCGTTCAGAGGCGGAACATGCGGGCCACTTGCAGATAGTATTACAGACGCTTCAGGATCGTAAGTGATATGCTATGCTCTCCAAATGTGAATTCTGGCTGAACTCAGTAGCATTCCTTGGCTATGTGATATCTGACGAGGGTAGTAGTGTCGACACTCAAAAGATCGATGCAACAAAGAATTGTCCGAGACCTACAATATCATCAGAAGTCTGTAGCTTCCTGGGGTTAGCAGGATATTATAGGTGATTTCTAGAAGGGTTTCCTCTATAGCAGCACCATTGACTAAGTTAACACAGAAAGATACCAAGTTCTAATGGTCTGACACCTATGAACGTAGTTTTCAGGAGCTGAAGAATCGATTGACATCCGCACCAGTGCTCACTATCCCTGAAGGAACAGAAGGATATGTGGTATATTATGATTCCTCCAGTATAGGTTTGGGGTACGTATTGATGCAACGTGGAAAGGTGTTTGCTTATGCATCAAGACAATTGAAGAAGCATGAAAGGAATTACCCGACCCATGATTTGGAATTGGCTGCAGTAATATATGCTTTGAAGATATGACGGCACTACTTATACGTAGTCCATGTTGACATCTACACAGATCACAAGAGTTTACAATACATTTTCAAAAAGAAAGAATTTGAGGTAGCGTAGGTGGCTTGAATTACTGAAAGACTACAATGTCGAGATATTGTATCATCCTGGTAAAGCCAATGTTGTGCAGACGCTCTCAGCCGTAAGTCAATGGGAATCTTAGTACACATTGAGACAGATAGATGGGGGTTGACTGAAGAGCTTCATCAGCTAGCCAATATGAGAATCAGATTATTAATCTTTGATGACGGAGGTGTTACTGTACATAATACATGTGAATCATCTTTGGTAGCCGACGTAAAAGCACAGTAATATGAAGATCCTATCTTAGTACGATTGAGAGAGAGCATTCAGCAGTGTAAAATTATGGCTTTTGAGATCGGAGGAGATGGGGCACTGAGATACCAGGGCCGGTTATGTGTGCCTAGTGTGGCAGGGTTGCGAGAAAAGATTATGAATGAGATTCATCAATCCCGATATTCTATCTATCCTGGCTCGACAAATATGAAGAAGTCTATTGCAGAATTTGTAGCCCAGTGTCCCAATTGTCAACAAGTAAAGATAGAACATCAAAAAACCCGGTGGATTGCTTCAGAATATAGAGATTCCGACCTGGAAATGGGAGGTGATTAATATGGACTTAGTTATTGGATTACCTCGCTCTTAACATAAGTTTGACTCTCTGGGTAATAGTCGATCGACTTACAAAATGTGCCCATTTTTTACCAGTTAAGACTACTTACACGGCTGAAGATTATGTAAAGTTATATATCAAGGAGATTGTTAGGCTTCATGGTGTGCTGGTATCTATTATATCAGACCGAGGAGCTCAATTTACAGCTATCTTTTGGAGGTCTTTTCACAAGGGTTTAGGCACACACTAGTAAATCTCAGCGCTATATTTCATCTGTAAACTGACGGACAGGCTAAATGTACCATTCGGATACTGGAAGATATGCTACGAGCATGTGTTCTAGATTTTAAGGGAAATTGGGATGACCATCTTCCACTCATAGAATTCACCTACAATAATAGCTACCATTCCAGTATTAAAATGGCTCCATATCAGGCACTCTACGGGAGAAGATGTAGATCACTAGTTGGATGATTTGAAGTCGGTGAAACACAATTATATGGGCCAGATTTGATTCACCAAGCTACTGAGAAGGTGAAAATTATACAGGAGCGATTGCGGACGTCACAAAGCAGGCAAACATCTTATTCCGATGTCCGACATTGTGATTTGGAGTTTGAGGTTGGTGATTGGGTTTTCTTGAGGATCTCACCTATGAAGGGTGTTATGCTTTTTGGGAAGAAAGTTAAGCCAAGTCCAAGGTATGTCGGACCGTATAAAATTCTTCGACGAATTGGGCAGGTTGCCTATGAGTTAGAATTGCCATCCGAATTGGAATTTGTCCAACCGATATTTCATGTATCTATGTTGAGGAAATGTATTAGCGAACTTTCTCTAGTCGTCTCAATCAAAGATGTACAAGTTACAGAGGACATATGAAGAAGTGCCAGTGGCTATATTAGATCGACAAGTCCGCAAGCTGAGAACAAATGAAGTAGTTTCCGTCAAAGTATTGAGGATGAACAAGAATATAGAAGATATGACATGGGAAGAAGAAGAGGATATGAAGTCTAAATACCCTTACCTATTCCAGAATGAAGATAACAAGGATGCTGGTGGAATCCAGGATACATTGGAAGGTGAAACGACTCTATGAGGTAAGCAATAACTTGAGAATACTCTTCCCCAATACAAGATGGTGAGATGCAGATATAAACATCCATAATGCTTTGTGTAGCCGGCCATATGTTGGGCTTAAGTGCTTGCAAGTTTTGCTAGTGACCATATTATAGGGGAAAATTGTTCGGAAACTTCCGTTGGAATCCACGATGATTTGGACTCCTCATAGACCCTTACATTCGAGGACGAATGTGCCTAAAGGGGGAGGGTGTTACAACCAATATTCACGTATGTAAGCTCATGCCATAAGGTAGTCGACATAAATTCATGAAAGGATTATCTTTAAGATGATAAGAAGTTAATCGTATTGGTCTTAAATGATACAAATGTGTATAAGGGTGGTTAACAAGTATTAGAAGTTAAACGAATCAAGAATGTTGTCAGTCGTATTTTCGGGTAAAACTAGAGGTGATTAATACACTCAAGTGGTAGTTTCTTAAGTTATTTTAATCATATTATATCTGTATCATAAGTCTTGAAGTCAAACGAGTTATGAGACAAAAGTCGACAAAAGTTGTCTCAACTTAGGTTCATAATTTTAGTTAAACATTAGGCCAACTAATACTAAGATTTTATCGCAATTTACTTATAATTGTGGAGTCATATAACCACCAGATCGAAGATCCATGAGTCTAGTTTCTAACATATTAAACCGTTTATCGATACGATCTCGGAGTAGAGAGATATTCGCATTTTCGCGAGACTGCGCCAAGCACCTCTTTATGGGGCCCACTTAGGCGGTTTAAGACATGTGGATCTATATAGGACGCCTACAACCCGTTTTAAGTCATTTCTTTTCACTATTTTCAAACCTTAGAACCCTAGTAACACCTTCTCAAGGTTCTCTTAAGATTCAAGATCCAAGCAAAGGGCAAACAACACAAATCAAGTGTCAGGAATCCCGTGGCGCTAGTAAGTCTCTCGTTCTTCTTGTTGTTGCTCATTTTTGTGTTGTTTCAGCTTGTGTGGGAGGTTGTTTTAAAGGGTTTATGTTCTGTAAATACTCCCTCAAGTTGGTAATATCACCCCTAGGTGATTTCAAGCCTTCGAAAGTAATTCTAGTTCCGAAAAACACTAATTGATTGCTAATTTCGATTCCTTGTTGTTGTGGCAGCATTGGAGGGATATTTCGTGGAAAATTAAGGTCAAATTGGAGTTTTACTTTCTGTATAGATGTAAGGAACCTCTTAATCTATATGTATTTAAGATTATCCAAGTTGCGGCTAAGTCATTGAAGCTAGAACTTGTGAAATATATATCGAAAGGCTTGGTAATAATGTTATCTGTTGGTGGACTGTTTTGGGAGGTTTAATATGATTATAATTTATGTTGTTTGGCTATTTGGTGACTGTTTTCACTTGTGGGAAGTCATATAAATAGGGTAAGTATTGTCTGTTTCATTACAAAATAGGTTGTGCTCGGTACATAATAGTTATGACGCTTAAATGATAACGATAGTATCGTCTCTCTTACTGTAGACTAAGAAGTTGTGTCAATTGCACAAATTGAGATTGGGGCAGTATATATAAGGTATGTGAGGCTATCTCTTTCCTTTTTTTTGCACGACTCTGATTGTACATAATGTAATGAATGACCTTCCAAAGATACTCTACTCTTAGAAGCTAGCGGTACTTACATTATTTCCCCTCTTATGGAATGGTTGATGTTAATGTTGCTTCTCTTATTCTTAATGTTATCAATGTTGTTGGTACTTCCTGATTCTTATCAGGTTTATAATGAAGAGTTAGTCCTAATAACGTGTACAAAGGATATCGACCTTACATCACTCTGAAAGGTCTAGAACGTGTTTCCATGAGTCGAGCATGCATTATATATATATAAATATATATATATATATATATATATATATATATATATATATATATATATATATTTATTTATTTATTTTACTCTACCGAGCCACGCTATTGTCAGCCGGGTATGGCACTTATTGTGCAATCACTGATCAGTTGAATTTTACCAAGCTCCACGTGGCCGGGTACGATTCTACCGAGCCTTATGATGGCCGGGTATGTTTTTACCGAGCCTATTACGACCGGGTATGATATGAGGATGATGATGCCCACAAAGGCGGATATTTTAAAAGATTATGTATTTATACATATGTATCATGCATTTCATGTCAGTAGCCCTCATAGGTACTCAGATGTTACAGGTTGTATATTCTCTATTCCTGCTTACATTACTGTTCGTATTTATGGTTCTGTGCCTTACATACTCAGTAAGTACTTTATTCGTACTGACGCCATTTTATTTGTAGACGCAGCATGTTGTTTTGCAGGTCCTGATAGATAGGCAGGTGCAGCTCCCCCACTACAGTATATTGTCCAGTTCAGCGGTGATTGGCGAAATCCCTTCTACGGACTTGTTGTGATCTTGGTGTGCATTTTTTTTATGGACATTATGGGTATGTCAGGGCCCTGTTCCGGGTATGTTGCGGCATTTATGTTCCTTTAGAGTCTCATAGACATGTGTTGACTCATGTATAGTTGGTATGCCTTGTGGGTTAGTTTTTGTTGCATAGTCTTTCATGGTAGCGTGGTAGCTTACCTTATACATAGTTTCTTGATTGTCTGGTCATCCCATGTTAGGTATGTTCATGCCATCATATTTTATAGTTGGTTGTCCATGATTCCTGTCTATGATTTATATTGATTTCGTCAGCCCTAGAAAATAATAAAGAAAATTAGATAAAATATACGTTGGTGCTTTGCAAGTATAATCGAGTGCTAGTCATGACCCTCCAGTTTAGATCGTGACAACTGAGGTTAAAATAAAAAAGAATAATTAAATTTATTTTAATTTTTTAAAATTATTTTTAAATATTATGACAGATAATTTGAAAAAAAAGAGTAGTACATAAGGCTGTAAAACTAGCGGTTCCGAACCGGAACTGGACCGGAACTGCGGCCCTGGCGGTTCTGCCGGTTCCGATGGCCTAGTGCCGGCGGTTCCGGCGGTTCCGGTTCTGGCGATTCCCGGGAACCGTAGCGGGGTGGTTCTACCCGTTGGAACCGCCAGAACCGGAACCGGACCGGTTCTGGCGGTTCCAAATGGTTCTGTAACGGTAATTTTTCAAAAAAAAAAAATTTTTAAAAAAATAATAATTTCCAAACGGCTCTTTTTCAAAAGTAGCCGTTTGGAAGTTTAAAAAATAGCCATTTGGCCCCCAACTATAAATACCCCATCATTCTTTCATTTTTATTCACCAATTCATCAATATCTCTCAATCTCTCAATCTCTCTCAAGCTCTCTTTCAATCTTTCTAGTGCAAGTGCTTAATTTATTGTTGCAAATTCGTGAAACATTGTGAAGTTGTTGAATTGAAGTTTTCAAGTGTTTTTCAACGATTTTCAATTTTCAAGAAGTTGTTCGTCAATCCGGTAGACTCTTTTCAACTCTTACGTGCTAAGAACATTTTTGTGTGTTGTTAGTTTGCTTAATTATAATTATTATGGCATTTTCGTTGAAAAAAATGTTCGGTAAAGGAAAAGCTAAAACCGGTGAAAGTAGTGGCCAAAATACTACCCGGCTCCCCGACCTAGAAAAGATAAGCAAGTTCAAAGTAGTAGCCAACCTAGAAATCCTAATGAACCCTTCGAAATCCTTGATAGTGATCACCCGTGTTTTCAATTTAGCGATATTGATTTTCTACATGATGTAGCAGTTGGTGATAGAATAGACGATGATATTATGAATGCTCTTTATCCTAATGAACCTATCTTAGAGGGAAATGAGGATGATGATGATGATGAAACCCAAGCTCCAGTAGATTTAGATGATATGCCTACTAGTCCTGCTCATAACTTAGGTGATGAACCGGCACACCCACCCGTACAAACTCCCACTTTTAGTAGACAACCTCCTAAAAGTACAGAAACATCATTGGTTTGGCAATTTTTTATTCAACTAAGAGAACAAGATAAGGCTGGAAATTACTTGTTCATAGGTATACTGGAGATCGTAGCGGCACGGGTAGTTTAGTTATGCATATAAGATTACACCCTAGCAATAAGGCTAGCTATTTGCAATTGAAAGCGCAACAAGAGGAGAGGACAAGTGCTGATTCTACAGTTAACCCAAGTACTGGTTCAAATCTAGTTCAACCAGGAATAAACACAGTCACCAGAGGTATATTATATTACGATCCAAATAAGGATCGTGAAGAATTAGCTAAAATGATTACTGTTATGTGTTTGCCTTATTCTTTTGCTTCTAATCCTGCATGGATTCATTATATTAGAAGAGTATTTAATCCTACGTATCAAGGTTGACCTCCCGCCACAGTTAAGGCCGATATTTATAAATACAAGCATGAATATGAACAATACTTGCGCTATTTATTTACCCATATAACTAATCGTATGTCTATTACAACTGATATTGGTAGAAGTAATAATGATTGTGATAACCGTAACCGTCATTGGATAGACGAAGACTAGACAATGCAAAAATGCATTATTGCATATAGGATAATTAATTCACGGCACACGGGTAGGTTTATTGCTAACACTGTTTCAGATGTATGCAGATATTTTTGTTTTAGTTATAAAATAATGTCAATTTCTATGGATAACGCTTCTAGCAACACTAGTGCAATAGGTATGCTAACTAGAACACTTAATCCTGCTTTTACTAATATTTTCCATGTTAGAAGTATATGTCATATTTATCATTTAATTGTTGGTGATGGTATGAGAATATCAAACTTAGAAATTGAAAAGGTTAAAATGGCTCTTAATTGGCTATTTTATTCAAACCGTAGAAGTAGACTTAGAGAATATTTTAAAAAGTGTGACGAATATGGCCTTAGAGAAAGAAAGGTTCCTAAACATTGCCCGACTAGGTGGAATTACATGTACGAAAGTTTAGTAGTAGCGTACGAATATAGAAACCCAATTACCGCTACGTATATTTCTCGGGATTGTGGTGAGGAAGATAATAACATGCTAACTACACAAGATTGGACTAACGTTAAAATTCTTTTAGATTTTTTAGAACATTTTCATGTGGCTACAAATGCTTTATCTGGCCAATATTATCCAACTATTTCTAACTGTTTAGTTTATATTTCCGCACTTGCTAATTTATTTGTTGATTTTAGCGAGTGAGGGGACATTTATGAAATTGCAATAACTGAAATGAAAAAGAAGTTTAAAAAATATTTTTTTTCAATCCATCCTATATTTGGTGTGTCTGCTATGTTAAAATCCAACTATGAAATTAGGAGGTCCTCACTTTTGGTATTCTACTATTTATCAATCTTTAGATCTTTCAGAAGTAGAAATTGCTACACTAGCTGATGCGAAAGCATCAATTAAAGTTAATGCTCAAACTGTTTATAATGCTTATAAACAGTCGTTAGAGCATGCTAGGCCTAATATTCCAACCCCTACTTCGTCTACATCACAGTCGTCAAAAAGAGCTGCTGGTTTAACAGCTCTTAAATCATGGACGGAGTTCAGGGGTACTCAAGGGGATAATTTAGATGAAATTTTCCATCTAAATGAGCTTCAAGTTTATTTGTCGCAGGGACTAGAGAATGAGAATCTAGACGGCTCTTTCGACCTTTTGGATTGGTGGAAGACAAGGGAAAGGCATTTTCCCGTTCTTGCAAGGATGGCTCGGGATGTTCTGTCGATTCAAGCGTCAACTGTTGCATTGGAGAGCGCTTTTAGTCAAGCAAGACTACAAATAGGTGATCACAGAGCGTCGATGCGGGACATCTTGAAAAAATCAGTGCTTTTTCAAGATTGGATCCGCGCAGAAAAAAGGAACTTTGGCCTAGCTGAATCACAACCAGAAATAGATGAGTGCTATGAAGAAATGATAGCAGAACTTGCTCAGGAAGCAACTTCACCCGGAGTGGTGATGAACAAGCTTCATTTCCACCACCGCCAACACAACCACCTCCAAACCTTGAAGGTTTTATGAGATTTGTTAGAAATAATGCATTAATTATGATGTAACTTGTACATTGGCATGTCTTCTTTTAGTTTTTTTTTTCCTTTTAATGGTGGTATTAGTACCATGTTGTGCTTATTCCATTGGGGGAAGGAAGACTAAGAAAGATATGTCATTTTGGTCAATAAATATGCTCTTTATCATATCCTTGAATATCTTTTGTCTCAATATTTCTTTGTCTTTACTTCTATATCAATCCTTGAATATTTATATAACATACAACACAATATACTAACGACAACATTCTTTTATCAATATATACTACTTATATACAATTTATACTAATTACTGACTACAACACAATATACACTACTTATATACAATATATACTACTTAAAGACAATATATACTACTTATATACAAAATATACACTACTTATACACAATATATACTAATTACCAAACACAATATATACTATACTAATAACATAGTATACCATATAAAATATATTCTACAATATACTAATGACTACCATACAAGATATTGATATAAAAAAAAAATTTCAGAACCGCCGGAACCGGAATCGCCAGAACCGGAACCGCCAGAACCAGAACCGCAAATCCAAATAAACCCAGAATCGAAACCGAATACAGCCCTAGTAGTACACAAGACACAGCCTTAAAGGAAAAAAGAAGCAATCCAAAATAGCAAAATACAGTATGTAAGTAACATGTTACGACTAGAAGTCCAAAAGAACGAAGCTTCGGTCTTTCCTTAAAAACTTCAATATCTCTATCATACAGTCAACCTTAAACGACGTCGTTAAAAGTAGGGACGTGAGTTAGACGCCCATCGTTGGGGTCCACTTACACGTTAGTATTTGTTAAGGTACCCACTCCGCCCCACCAAAGGGAAGAAGGGGTTAGGAATCACGATTATAAAAAGCAGTAGCAGCTGCTCACACAAATAGAGAAAGTAAAGCAACCAAAAATTGAATCTACAAAAGCATTAAAGTTAAAAATGATGAACAGCAGCAGATGGAGGAGCATGCGCTGAAGCTTCGTTATTATGTACATTTTCCTCATCATCACTGGCTCTACTGAACTGAGTTTCCCTTTCTCCCCTTCTCTAGGGTTTTTGAACAAATTACAGCAAAACAGTAAACGATTCTCAATAAAACCCTAAAACTGGCAGCAACTCAGTGGAATTTCACTTCCAGATTTGATTTGAAACCCTAAACAGACATGGACAGATCAAGATCTAAGAGATACTATTACGACCAAGACTACGATTCCGAGAACAACTTACCCAGGACTAAACAGAGGTACAACAACAATCCTCACGGTAATAATCACCATTATGCTCCTACTCACCACCGCCGTCCCCTCACCGGCGGCGGAGGAGGAGGAGGCCGAAAAATTCAGGACCCTTCGTTAATGGTTACTACTAGTTATCGGATTTTGTGCCACGATGTTAAGGCGGGTGGTGTTATTGGGAAATCAGGTAGCATTATTAAGGCGATTAGACAACATACTGGGGCGTGGGTGAATGTGCATGAACTGATACCGGGGGACGATGAACGGATCATTGAGATTTCGGATACTCGGAGGCGAGACCCGGACGGTAGAATGCCGACATTTTCGCCAGCTCAGGAAGCATTGCTGTTGATACATGAGAGGATTTTGGATAGTGATGGAGGCTACAGTGGTGGTGGTGGGGTTGAAGTGGAAGAGGAGTTTAGGATGAGGGGCCTTAGTGGGAATAATCGTGCCGTGACGAGGCTTGTGGTGTCAAGAATGCATGTGGGGTGTTTGCTTGGGAAAGGAGGAAAAATTATTGAGCAAATGAGGATGGAGACTAAGACTCATATTAGAATTTTGCCCAGAGATCACACTTTGCCCCGTTGCGTTTCAATGTCAGAGGAGATTGTTCAGGTTAGAATACCAAATACCTCAGTTTCAGGCACTGCTCCTGGAGTTTTCTAAAGTCTCCATATGGATTTGTCTTGGTTAATTTGAATTGGACCGTGACTTTGTGCATTGTTTTTGATAAAGTGATCAGAACCATACCATTAATTGAAGCACTGATATAGTTGCTGAAACAAAGGAAAAACTAATGACAAAGATAATTAAAAAAAAAATACTCTTACCATTGTGAACTAGAACTGATTTGTATGATTGTTTGTTGGAACTGAAAAAGGTTAGCTGATACTGCATAAGAAGCTGGAGAATGAACATGCACCTTAAGTGCAAAATGAACACTAGGTCACTTGTCACTCAGTAAGTTGGTGAGTGAACATGTATCTTAAGTAGAAACGAACACTAGTTCAGTTGACAATGAGACTCGATGATACCTGAGTTCATATAGGATACAAGGATGAAGATGTTCTGAATTGAAATGGATCAGATAACTAATAGCTAGTGATATTTTAATGAATGGCTAATGTTTTATGCCATACTTTTTGAGCACCTATAGTTATTTTCCTGAGTTCGGTTGATATTGGGGCGAGACTGATATTACATGTGACAAACCCAAGTTGCTTTCTGCTATATGCTGACTAGTGTATCTACAAACAACAAATACAACTACCACTATGACGCCATGTCACTGCATTGAGCTCATCTCAGTACAATATTGCTGAGTAGTCTAATCTGAAAATGCCTTGAATGGGTATTTCAGATGAAGTGTTTGATGTCTGGTATGTACCTATTTTTCCGAGGTCAATGTGCATGGCAAAATGAGCTTTTATTCAATGATTCAGTGGAAAGACCCACAAGGTGTCAATTAACTTTGATTTGTCATTACTGGGTTTTGCTTTAAAAGCCATTAGAGCAAATTCACTGTTGATTCCCTTCAGGAACTTGTTGGTCCAGGTAATCATGCAGATGCCTGCTGAAACTCTTGGGTCATATGTTTAAGCATAGCACTTTATGTTTTGATGGCTAAACATTTCTATATTGGACCATATCCTGCTTACTTTTCCTCCCTAAGCCATCAAAACATTTGCATATTGCATTTTTTTTTCCTCTTGAAGTCCAAGTAATGATTTTGAAAAAGATATTTCAAAGAACATGGATGCATTAATGCAGTTCATTGCCTTCATATGACCTAAAGGGATCATTTCACTTGCAATTATTTTTGGCTTATAGTTGATTTGATTTAATTACTTACATTAAAGTAATTCTTAGACAATGCTCTTAAAGTTACCTTTGTGATTACAAAGGGGAGATTTCTAATTAAAGAGTGGTAAAATACTGCTGCTACTGATTTATAATCTTTTGTGCCTGATGATTCTGAGCTTTTCATATAGATCATGATATTTATATATGACGTTATCCGGACATTGTGGCAATTGTAATAATGTGGTGGATTTTATTAGATAGCTAATGCATTTCTGAATAGTATCATTAGTAGTGCAGCGTAGCATTATGCATTGTGTATGCATGAAACCTGTTTGTGTGCAGGTTGTTGGGGAAATGAATGCTGTGAAAAAGGCCATAGAAATTATCTCCTCCCGCTTGAGGGAGAGCCAGCATCGTGATCGTAGTCACTTTCCTGGTCGGCAACATTCTCCTGAGCGGTTCGTTCCTCCTGATGACGATTTTATTCCTCACATGAACAATACAACCCGCAGGCCATCTGAAAATGGGTCTAGTTTTGGATCAAGGTTACCTGCTGGTATGAGTAGTGGTCGAAGCAACAACTATTCCTCATCCTCTTCTGGATATGCCGTTGAATCTGGAAAGGCTCCTGGCAATGAGAATGGGCCGGTCATGTATGTCGAAGATCTTGTGTTCCGAATTCTATGTCCAGTTGACAAGGTTGATACTGTTGCTGGAGAATCAGATGGAATTATAGAGTTGCTTCAGAATGAGATTGGTGTGGATGTCAAGATTTTGAATCCTGTTGCCAGCTCAAATGAACAGGTCATAATCATTATGTCTGATGAGGTACTCCTTTTTCTTTTTCACATCACAGTAAGTTATTGCTGTTTTTGGCTTTTAGAGTTTTTATTTTTAGTTTGCTGTATCGGAGAAGAGGATTCCACTAGTTATCTTCCCCCTTAGCCTTGTTTCTGAATTTGTTAACTTTATCAAGCATAGACCTCATAAAATTATCTTTTATAAAATTATGTTTAAAACTTTATGAAAGATCTCTGGTTTATATTTGTCTTTTAGGGTCCAGATGATGAGCTATTTCCTGCTCAGGAAGCTCTTTTGCATATACAAACCCGCATTGTTGATCTAGTTCCAGAGAAGGAAAATGTTATTACAACTCGTTTAGTTGTGCAAACAGATGAAGTTGAATGCTTAGGAGGAAGAGATGGACCATTGTCTGACATGCAGAAAATAACTGGTGCTACTGTCCAGATTCTGCCAAAGGAAGAACTTCCACCATGTGTGTCAGGGACTGACGAAATTATACAGGTAATGCCAATCTTCTTTTAATCTTCTAATATGATGGTACCAATGTAGCTAATTTGATTCTCACGTTGTTTAGTTGATATATGCACCAGAGATGGTGCATAATTGGGCAGTGCATTCCTTTTGCAAGATACATGGGTTGTGCAGCGAAGGAATCTTGTATCTGCAGTTTTATCAGCTGCCATTAATTTTCCTAAATGTTTTAGTGTAGCATAGTTTACTGTTGTGTAGAAGAGATTTTAAGAGAATTCAGATTATTGGTTAGAGCTGTAATCTATCTCCCCAGGGTAGGGGACTAGGGGCAAAGTCTGCGTACACTATCCTCCCCAGGCTCCACTTGTGGGATTTCAAAGGGTTTATTGTTGTTGTTGTTGGTTAGAGCAGTACTAGTGTCCGGTTGTTGGACTCATTGCTTTTTCTGGACGTGGTCTGTAATTCTTCAAATCTCCAGATTGTTGGAGAGATAAAAGCAGCTAGAGAAGCACTTGTTGAAGTCACATCGATGCTTCGGAGTTGCACTTATCGGGAGTTCTTTCAAAAGGATATACCCTCACCAGCAGTACCTGCATCAAGCCCAGCTAGGTGTAATATTGGAGCAGACAAAAGTTCAGTTAACAACACATCTCCTTCTCAACAAAACTACAATGTGAACGATGTCCAAACTTCAATCTATCAAAATGCACCAGCCAAACTGATGACACAGCCAGTAAAAGTGAGTTAATTGCCATTCCTTCTTGTTTCCGGATGAATCTAATTTTTCTTATCCCCAGCCTTTGCCGTTACATCCTAATGAGCTTGGATAATATTTAATAGCTTGTCAAATAGCCTTGTCTCAGGAAATGTCTAATAGCTCCTTATCAAAAAAAAGGAAATGTCTAATAGCTGGATTCATAGGTGTTGGATCCCCCTATTATATTCCATTAAAAGGTGTTTTTCGCTGTAGGAAACTGGGGCATCTGCCAGTGAAATAGCCAAGCAAAATGAAAATGAGCGTTGTGAAGATATTCCAAGCGGATTGAATAGGTAACAATTCTCTGTTTTATCTTAAACCATGGTAGTTTGCTGTCTTTGAACCTAAATTTCTCTTTTCCAGAATGCATGTACCATTGGTCACAAGAAGTACATTGGAAGTTGTCATACCTCCACACGCAGTGCCCAAACTGATAACAAAATCAAGAAATAAGCTTGCTCAGATTAGTGAGGTCAGTTTGGCTTCTTCAGTGCTACCACTTTCCTTATGAATCATGTTTGCCTACAGCAAGTATCATTGTAACATTATTTTTATTGTTGACAGCTGTCAGGAGCAAATGTTAAATTGATTGAGGATAGACCTGAGGAAACAGAGAAGATCATACAAATATCAGGCACTCCGGAGCAAGCGGAGAGAGCTCAAAGCCTGCTTCAAGGGTTTATTTTAAGTAGTAAGTATCTTTCTTCTCTCTCCATCTCAACCTTAAACTGGGAGCTAGAGAGAAGTGTGTGCCAGTAAACTCCCCCCCCCCCCCCCCCCCCCCCCAAAAAAAAAAGGGGAAGAAAAGAGAAAAATAATGACTAGCATGGCAATGTTCCTTATGTAATCTAATTCTTTGCTTTATTATTCAGCCCTAGAAGATGGCCCCTGAAGAACTGTGACATATGTGGCTAATAATGCTCCAAGCCTGTAGGTGCCTTGCAAATTTTCCTCTGTAGTCCGTTATAGTAGGGTATCCTAGGCCATCGCGAGGCACTGACAAGTAAGAATGTACAATATTAGAACTCAGTGCAAATGTAATTTGTAATGCTTTACTCCCTCAAGTTGCCGTGTTGTATTTTGGAATGTACTATCAACACTCCTGCACTGTACAGGAATGAAGTGTTTTGTGCAAAATCAGTTTCAAATGCTGGTGCTTAATTTTCCCTCAAGTTGTCGTCTTGTAGTTTGGAATGTACTATCAACACTCTTGCAATGTACAGGAACGGAGTTACACATTTTCTGCAAAATTGGGTTCATGCTGGTGCTTATTTTTCCGCTAAGAGGGAATACCTTTATTTGGGGTTCCTTTCTTTTTATTTTTGTACCTGTAAATGGATATATGATGCGCAGGAGGTGAGGGAGTAAAACAACCTTTAAGTTGACATCCCTGTTCTGTGTATAGTGTATAATGGCTTATGAGCTTCAAACTTGGCTCTTCTGGCCAGGTTTGCTACTCTCCCTCCCTATCTGAACCCTCTTTTGCCACTTGACACTTCCTTTTCCACCCGTCCTTCCTAAGAATTTCTGTATATGTAGTATGCCAGTCTGGAAGGATGAAGAATGCATTTGTTTCCGACATGTAAAATTACACGCCATATTTGAGTGGGTTGGTTGAGGTACATGGTACTTGGCAGCCGAAGAACACGGGTGTGTTTGTGTGATGTGACTCATTTTTTTTTATGTTTTTCATGACTATTGTCATATGGAACATTTTCCTCTAGAGATTGGTCCTGATGGGGACCATAGTTTTGTTAGATAAGGGGCTACGGTGGGCAAGTCAACTGGACAGATATAAATTTGACATGTTAAAACCTGGACTATTGGAGAAGTTTTGTGCTCTCTCTAGCTATTTTAATTTTTCAAGTCCTTTTATTTCTTATCATCCACTGCTGGAGAGCAGCGGGTCTTGCAACGGACTTTGTTCTCTTCCCTATTTTTTTTTAAAAAATGCATGGAAGTACATATACTGAAGCACATATTAGGAGATTTTTTTAGCACATATTACTGAAGCACCAGATTGCTCTGTTGTAGCTCTACCGAAACTAGTGAACTACCATATGCAAAGGCAAATGTTGATATGCTTCAGAATTCAAAGAAGTACCAATTTATTTCTTTAATAGTAGATATTGTCAGTGGAACGGAGCAATCTTTATTTAGATTTGATAGAAGTTACAAAGTCTTTATTATGCTTCTTTATATATCGTTACAATACAATATACACACAATTGCATGCCGGCTCTATTTGATCTTTCAGAAGTGGAAGGTGAATCGATAATGTAGAATATTGCAACCTATAATGTAGAACATGTGCAAAATGTGCTCACTATTGGCGGAAGCTATGTCCCGAGGTCTCGGAGACTCCTTTTGACTGAAGTAAGACATGAGTCTTTATTCTTCCAAACATTTTATTTTAGGAATGCCCAAAATTGAAAAAAAAAAATGATCTTAACGCGATTTTTCTTTCGCCAAGTAAGAGAAGGCAAGAAGTAAAAGACATTAGCAGCAACGGAAAAACCGCGGGTCCAAGAATTTAAAGAAGAATTATATATTCTTTTAAAAAAAAGAATACAAAGAGAAAGAAAAAAGAAAAAGAACGAAGAGATAGAAAGAAGCCCAATTAAAAGGAATAAATTCAAAATTAGCTTCATTTATAAATGCTAATTGAAAATTAGCTATTGTTTTAAAATTAATTAAAATTGAGCCAATTGTTCATCCGGTAGTAAAATGTGGACAAAAATATCCCAAGTTAAAATTCAAAAAAGATTTCAGCATAATATAGTACCTTGTATGTAAACTCCAACATAATGTACTAGAATTCAAATAGAATGTGTCTATGAAGTTTGAACTCCAGCACATAGAATGTATTAGATTTTTATATGCAATATTTTCATAATCCAATATATTATACTAAATTCTTTTCGTGTTTCAACTGTCATGATCCATTTCCTGAATAAGTCGGGATTGGTACTCGATCATTAAACATGACCGAGCGAACCATCTTTGCTTATCAAATCTATTATAACTCCAAGCTTTATATGCAACAAGGAATACACTAGCCAAATACTTTTGATTAATTTAAGTATTTAAATAAATCAACTCCAAATTTTATTCATAGTAACCAATGAAATACTGCTAAGTTATTATCAAAAACATCTGAATCTTAACCCAACGACTATGTCTATGAAGCCTCTACTGATAAACTGATGCACTGCTCAAGACTTGAGATTTTCTGGCCAGTTTTCTGAGTAACAAAGAAATAACTAAATAAAGAGGACTCTAAGGAATACTCCACGAACAAAAGTGGAGCTAACCAATAGCACTGGAAGAAAAGGAGGTCCTAACTCGTAGCGTGCTCGCCTGCAAATCCACTTCCTACGTTGTACCACACACCAACGTAGGTTCCCAAAAAAGAACGTCTGTACCATCCATTAAACTCAGTGAGTCTCAACAACAGGGGCAAAACTTTAATAACATATACATTATGAGCAACAGTTATAAATGCAGGTAAAACATAAAGCCTATAAGAATAATTCTAAATAATTGCATAATAGCAGTTTATGAATATTCTAAAAGAAATTCTTTTCTTTTTTTTTCTTATAGAAAAAATACTTCACTTTATACTTTGGGAGTTCCAAATCTTGACTTAATTCTGTCTTAGTCACCGTATGATCGGCACGAGTTCGATCCCAACCTGATCGAATAGGCCCAATCCACGAGGTGCCACTCACTTCATGCTTCTCAACGCTCATGTCTTATACCTTAGCACATCTAAGTAAATTCTCAGCAGCGAGACCTTCGGCTCGTATGCTCCCTACTTTGGCACGAGTAGTTTCAGGAAGTCAACGCCTTGGTCAGGACCCTAGGCCTGGACGATGACCCCTTTGAGAATAAATGATACTCCCAAATTTTTTTTCTTCTAAAAATTCTTCTTATGACTTTTCAAGTCTAAATCTTTTATATATACTCATACTGGTATCCTTAAATATAAGGCATGCCATAAGAATAAAATAAACATTCAAAAGTATTTATAAATGATTCTTCATGAATTTTCAACATGAAAATGACATACAAGAATAACATAAAAATTTGAAATTTATGCACATATATTCAAATAATTATCTAAACTTTAGCTAGAAAATAATTATAAGCTAATAGATACTTACTACTCTAATATATTAACTCTTTTATGCAATTTATCAAACACCTTGCGTGCGTGCTTTTGTGAGTTAAACCATTTTAGTAAAGAATTATATCAACTCACCTCAAAATATTTTGAGCTAATATGTAGATCTCAATCTTATTTATGCCCGTCAAATAATTGATTCTGAGTTTAAGAATTTATGATTTGTAAAGACCATTTTTTGAGTCATTGCCTCTGTTTCATAGCCTTTGTGCTTGCTGCGTGAAAGAAACAATGTTCTTTTCTCTCTTTAGAATAAGGCTTTTTAGCCTTCACGTGAAAGAACAAAAGTCCGTTAAGCCTTATGGCCTCGTTTTTTCTTTTAATCTAATTTGTTCAAGGCTTTAAGCCTTTTGAAAGATTTTCCTCTCTCTCTAAACTTAACTAATAATTAATGATACCCACTATTAATAATTAATAATGCTAAAATTATTAATATATTATTAATATTCTTCTAATTGTATATCCAATTATTTAAGTGCGTGAGTGTGATAACCCACCATGTCATCACACCGCATATGGGCCACTTGGCATATAAATTTGCCATATGGAAGGTTAAATAAGTTTGGGACTAAATCTTAGTAGAATATTCTAGAACTATGGAGAATTTCTTTGGAAAGCTCTAGATATTTATGCACTCATAGGAAAATTTTAGAGAAATATGGAGATTTCTCATGGAAGACCTTAGAATCCTATGGATTTTCTTGGAAATTCCTCGGAATCTTCTAGGCTTGTAGAATATTCTAAAGAATGGACTTATTTGTAAATATGGAAGGACTTGTGGAACAATTATTATTTACATACTAGCCCCTAGGTGATTAGTATAAATAGGGGCCATTCATTTGTAATTCATCAATCAAGAAACCAATTCAAGTTCTCTCTAATACAAAGCATCCTTTCAAAAATTCTCTTGTGTCCTTTCTTCCATTCTCTTAGCGATCTTGAGTATAGTAAGGCTGACTTGGCATAGCAAGAATGTGAGCAAGTTGTTCAAGATCGTGAGCAAGTTGTCAAGTGCCGCACGTGTACTTAGTTAAAAACTAAGGACGTGACAACGTGGTATTAGAGCGAAGGTTTCAACTAAGGGAATGGCGAACAGCGGAGAAATTAACGCTGCGAACACCCAAACAAACATTACCCAGGATGCTGCTGGCAAGAGCGGTCGTAGCAAAAAGAGGAATGCCACCAACAAGAGCCATGAGGTGCCACCTGAGGTTGTGTCAAACGAAGGGCTTACATCCCAAGAACCATCTTCCACTGAGGCGAGCAAAGATGAAGTGAAGGTCCTTTTAGAGGACGTCTCGCTCGGTAAAGAGTGGGTGATGAAGACGAACGTGGGAGTGGAAGCCGTGGAGATCTTTGGCCAAACGCTTGGGGAAGGTGGAAGGCACCCTTAGCGTTCTTGAGGGGCACACTCTTGAAGAGATTGAGAGTATCCGAAATGACTTGTAGGGACATACACTGACCGAGATGGAAGTAAGGCAAACCATAACTGCCTTAGAGTGCAGACTCACGGAGGCTTTGGTATTATCGATACTATAAAGGCAAAGATAGATTCACTCGAGAAGCATGTCAATGCTAGCGTGACCGAAGCAGCCAACAATGTGTTGATGATGAGAGAGGCCAAGATCGAGGCTCCCAAAGCCCCGGTGTTCAAAGGTGTTCGTGATGCACAACAAGTGGAAAACTTGGTTTGGGAATTGGAGAACTATTTTAGGCATGGCAAAGTGAGGGACGACGAGGCCAAGATCAACACTACGGTATTGTACCTCTCTGAGATTGCCATGCTATGGTGGAGAAGAAAGATGGACAACACGGATAAAGGTCTATGTACTATTAGCACATAGGATCAGTTCAAAGCGGAGTTCAAGCGACAGTTCTTTCCAAACAATGTCTTGTACGAAGCAAGGCTCAAGCTTAGGGAATTGAAGCAAACAGGTAGCATACGTAACTATGTCAAAGAGTTCACTACCCTTATGATTCTAATCCCCAACCTGATCAATGATGACTTGTTGTTCCACTTCATGGACGGGTTGCAAAATTGGGCTAAGCAGGAGTTGCAACGCCGACAAGTCACCGATATAGACGAAGCCATAGTAGTGGCCGAATATCATTGATGGATTTTAGGCATGAAAAGCACGACAAAGGCACTGGCAAGGAGTCAAAGGTTAACAATGTCAAAGGTGGGGGAAATCGTGGTAGAGGCAAGGAGATACATCAGCAATACTCCAAGACTAAAGATTCCAGAAAGTCGAGTGGTCGTCAGGGATACGCCAAGAAGAAGGAACATGCCGAGAAGAAGGGATGCTACATATGCGGAGGGCCACACGGCTTAAGGAATTGTCCCAACCTAAAGAGACTCAACGCCATAGTCTGTGAATGAAAGGAGCAATCGCAAGGAGAGAGTTCGGGAACTGCACAATTGGGCATGATCAGATTATGTGGTGCTGTCACAAAAAAAGCTATCCAACCTACTGAGAGTGGCAAAAATACGTGGATATCACCATCAACAACAAGTCTGCTCGTGCAATGGTGGATACTGGAGCAACTCATAATTGCATGACTGAGGCTGCCGCAAAGAGACTAGAATTGAAGCTTGCTCCAATCAACTCTCGCGTCAAGATCGTGAACGCCGAGATGCATAATGCTCGTAGGGTAGCTAATGGAGTTGGTGTCAAATTTGGAACTTGGAAAGGTATGAAAAACTATACCATAACTGCGATGGATATCTTTGACATCATACTGGGGCAAGAGTTCTTTAGACATTGTCATACTTTAATCGACCCCTACCTCCAACTTCTCTTGGTTATGGAGTGAGAAGGAGTTTGCATGGTACATATAGTGACTATGCCACATGGACAGATCCAAGAAAAACTCTCAGCTATGCAGGTTGTCAATGGTGTTGGCCCAAGCTCAGTTGAAGTTCTGAAGAATGACAAATGAACTCAGTGAAGGACAAGGTCCATCTTAGGAGGCACAGTTGTTATGGCCTATGCACATGAGATGCACGTGAAGAAGATAAGCCTTTAGGATCAAGCAACAATATCTTCTGAACTAATAAAAAAGATTGCATAGGGGATAAAGAGAATAGGTCTCCTTATGAGAAGAGAACTATATCCGGATCTAAGATAAGGAATTGGAGTTTGAATTGTTCTAGGACCTGAACTTGATGAAGGATCAGCAATTCGAGTTTTTGTCAAACTCTGATATTAACTCTATAAAAGTAATATTGTTCTCTTGTACAGGTATGCACATAAATGCAAAAGTTAAAGTTAAATGGAGAGCAAAAGAGCAAGGATATTTTGTAAGCAATTTCATGTGAGATCAAGTGTGCACGCCTGCAGCTACTTGAACAAGATTGAAGAACCAGTTCCATTGTATTTTTCTTATTCTAGTTCAATTGTAGTAGGTGATTTAAAATTGTACCTTTCCAGCTTTCTTAGAAGAAAATTGTATTAGGTACGTTGAGTATTCAAGTTAGAGTTAACTTGAAAGTGTCGCAACAGTTGAGGTTGTGTGCCACACTGGGATTAGAGTTAATCCTTAGGTTTACAAAGAGTTTTGTAAATGCTGTTATGGCTCATTGAGTTTAGTGGATGTTTAAAAAAATCCTACTGAGTAGCAGGTCGTGGTTTTTCACCTTTTGAGGCAAGTGTTTTCCACGTAAAAATCTCTGTGTTTTTTATTATATGCACTCTTAATTCCACAAATAGTCATAGTTAGTACATCTAGAAGAACCAGGTTCTTCTATTGCAAAAATTAGGTACCACACAAATCACCCCCTTCTTGTTTGGTATTAATGTTTGGAACATCAATTGGTATCAGAGAGGGTTATCCTTGAAGAGGCTAACACCTTAGGAGAAGATCAACAATGAGTGCACCACCTGAAAACTGGGAAGGGCAATCCACTGCTAGGCCTCCACTTTTCAATCCCCAGTACTATTCTTTGTGGAATAACACAATGAGAGATCACATTATAGAGGAAGATTATGACCATTGGGACATAATCACTGATGGTCCTCTAGCCACCACTAAGAAGAATGCTGAAGGAATTGAAGTGCCAAAGACAAGGGCTGACTGTAATGCTGAAGACTTGAAAAAATGGGAGAAAAATGCTAAGGCCAAGAAGTGGCTTGTATCTGGTGTAGGACCAGATGAGTACAGTAGGATCCAAAGCTGCACAAGAGCTAAAGAAATATGGGACACCTTACAAGTGGCTCATGAAGGAACACCTCAAGTGAAAAGATCAAGAGGAAAACTTCTGCATTATCAATATGAGAAGTTTACTATGAAGGAAGGAGAAACTATCCATGAGATGTACACTAGATTCACCACTTTGACAAATGAACTAGAATCTCTTGGGACTATCCTTGAAGAAGACAAGGTTGAGAAGATTCTAACAAGAGTTTTGCCAGTCACATGGGAAAGCAAAATCACCACCATTCAGGAATCCAAGAACATTTCTACCCTCATACTGGATGAACTAATTGGAAATTTAACTTCCTATGAAATGAGCAAAAAAACCATGAAGATGGATACCCCCAAAAGGGAGAGAAGTTTAGCTCTCATAATTGCTAAAGGTGCAGAATTGGAAGATGATGAAATGGCTATGATCACTAGGGATTTCAAAAGATATCTAATGAGAGGAAAGGGTTCTTCAAGAAGTACAAGCTTTAATAAAACAAGAGCTCCGGAGAAACAGACAAATGAGGGATGCTACAAGTGTGGAAAGACTGACCACATAGTCAAAAACTGTCCTCAGTGGGAAAATAAGTGGAAGAAAGAAAGAGTTGAACGAAGTAACATGAAGAAGGAACAAGTTCAACCCAAGAAAAACAAAGGTTCAACTAAAGCTATGGTTGCTGCTTGGGGAGAAACTTCAGATGAAGACTCAGAATATGAAGCTGAGAAGGAGCAAGCATTAATGGCCATCGGAGAATCAGATGATGAACAAGAGGTAAGTATTCTTCATCTCAAAGACAAGATTAAATTCTTGTCTAAAGAAAAACTGGCTAAGCTATTAATGGACTTCATTGATGAGTCTAAGATAATCAACAATGAGAAGGAAGTTCTATCTAGGGAATGTGTGATTCTACAAGTAAAATGTAAAAGTCTAGGGTCTAGGGAAAATGAGAGTGATAGCAAAAATGCTGAGTTGAAGAACCAGGTTCTTCAACTTGACAACAGTGTCTTAGAACTTAGGTCTGAAAATCTGAAACTAAAATTAGGAACAAAAAAGAAGATAGCTGATCACACACATCTCACTCTAGAAGAAAGTCTGGGAAAAATGAAAGATGAATTTTACGGAAAAGATGAATTCATCAAAGTTTTAAAAGAAGATCTAGGAAAAGTAAAACATGAACTAGACAGAACTTGCAAGTGGAACCAAGCCTCAAATGCTCTCTCCTAGTTGCAAGAGCGTCACAACAGTAACAAAAGAGGACTTGGCTATGGGACTCAAGCTCCTAAATGAGATCCAAAAAGCAAGTACCTCACTCTTCCTGAAAACAAAATCTACACACACTGCGTAAGACTGGTCATTACAAATATGAATGTAATGCAAAAGAAATGGCCAGTCAAAAGAATAAAGTTTTTGTTAAAGAAAAGAATAAGCTACCTGGATGGGCAAAAAGGAATTTAATTCATCTATTTGGACCCAAACTAGTTTGGGTTCCTAAGACTAACCCCTGATTTCCTTTTGCAGGTCCAAGTGAGAAGGAGGAGCCAAATATGGTATATGGATAGTGGCTGCTCAAAACACATGACTGGGGACAAGGACCAATTCCTTTCACTTGAGGACCTAAAAGGAGGTAATGTCTCCTTTGGTAATGGAAATAAAGGTGAGATCATTGGGGTTGGAAAGGTAGGCAAGACTTACTCTCACTCCATAGAGAATGTCTACCTGATAGATGGTTTGAAATATAGCTTAATAAGTGTGTTCTAATTATGTGATAGAGGCAACCTTGTGGCTTTTATCTCCACCAATTGTTTTGTGATTAACCTTATCACTGACAGGGTTTTTTTGCAGGGAAAAGAGTTAACAATATTTACATTGTAGATTTGTCAACTCTTTCAGAAAATGAACTCACTTGTTTAAGTGTGTTAGACAATGATCCCTTTCTGTGGCACAAAAGACTTGGCCATGCCAGTCTAAATCAACTAAACAAATTAGTCTCCAAGGACTTGGTAATAGGATTACCTAATATTAAGTTCAAGGAATACAAAGTTTGTGAGGCAAGTACAAAGGGGAAGCAGGTAAAGTCATCCTTTAAATCCAAGAAAATGGTAAGCACGTACAAGACGTTGGAACTAGTTCATATGGATCTCTGTGGTCCAATGAGAACCATGAGCAGAGGAGGAAAAAAATATGTGATAGTGCTTGTTGATGATTACTCTAGATTTACCTGGGTACTATTTCTGACATCTAAAGATGAGGCATTTGAAATGTTTAGTGCTTTTGTTAGAAAAACTCAGAAACAATTAGGTAATCAACTTGCATCTATTAGGTCTGATCATGGAAGTGAATTTGAAAATGCAAAATTTGTTGAGTATTGTGATGATAATGGTATAGATCACAAATTCTCTACCCCTAGGACTCCTCAGCAAAATGGAGTAGTTGAAAGAAAGAACAGGATCCTTGAGGATATGACAAGGACTATGCTTTTCTCTAGTAAATTACCCCACAGCTTCTGGGCAGATGCTGTAAACACTGCATGTTACATAATCAATAGATGCATGACTAGACCTCTTGTTGAGAAGACTCCCTATGAGTTACTTCAAGGGAGAAAACCAAACATATCCCATCTTAGGGCATTTGGTTGCAAGTGCTATGTGCACAATAATGGAAAGACTCCCTAGGTAAGTTTGATCCCAGAAGTGATGAGGGAGTATTCTTGGAATATTCGTCACATAGCAAAGCATATAAAGTGTTCAATAAAAGAACTTTGTGTGTAGAAGAAAGTGTGCATGTTGTATTTGATGAAACTAACATTCTTTCTGAAGGACAGGAACATAAAGATGAAGCCATTGGACTGGTTAAATACTTGGGTGAAGTATCAGCTCAAGTCAAAGCGACACCTACAAAAGGAACATGTAATGGAACAGGTTCTTCCTTACAGGGAAACCTGACAGGGGGAAGAAATCAAAGAGGAATCAAAATAAACCCCTTGAAGGAACCTGTTCATGAACCTAGTTCTCAGCAAATGGCTGAAACATTCAGCAGAAGCCAGTTGGTCGTGAAACCTCACAAGTATCAAAGTTCTCATCCCATTGAGAACATTCTCACTGATCCAACATATGGAGTCAAAACCATATCACAACTAAAGAATCTACGTGCATTTGATGCTTTTCTATCTCTTATTAAACATAAAAATGTTGCTAAGGCTTTGCAGGGGACAAATAGGGTCAATGCTATGCAGGAGGAACTCAATCAATTTGAAAGAAGTCAAGTGTGACATCTAGTTCTAAGACCCAATGACGGATCAGTCATTGGTACCAAATGGGTCTTCAGGAACAAACTTGATGAAGATGGCACTGTCACAAGAAACAAGGCAAGTCTGGTTGTTCAAGGCTACAACCAAGAGGAAGGCATTGACTATGATGAGACCTTTGCTCCAGTTGCAAGACTAGAAGCAATCAGACTCCTCATTGCCTTTGCAGCACATATGGAATTCACTCTCCATTTGATGGATGTCAAAAGTGCTTTCCTAAATGGCTACCTCAAGGAAGAAGTGTTTGTGAAACAATCTATAGGATTTGAAAGCAAGGAATGTCCTGAGCATGTGTATAAGTTGGACAAGGCTCTATATGGTCTCAAACAGGCCCCAAGAGCGTTGTATGAACGACTATCAAAATTCCTACTGGAGCATGGGTACAAAAGAGGTAAAATTGACAACACTTTGTTCCTAAGGGAAAAAGTTAAAGACCTCCTTGTTGTACAAATATATGTTGATGACATAATTTTTGGGGCCACTACTGATAAGTTGAGTAAGAATTTTACAAAATTAATGGGGAGTGATTTTGAAATGAGTATGATGGGTGAACTAAATTTCTTTCTAGGCTTGCAGATCAATCAAAGCCCACATGGGACCATGATCCATCAGCAGAAGTATACAAATGAACTAATCAAAAGGTTTAAAATGGAGGACACCAAAGAAATAGATACACCTATTGCAATTGCCACTAAATTAGATATTGATGAACCTGGTTCATCAGTTGATCAAATTTTGTGTAGGGGTATGATTGGTTCACTCTTGTATCTTACTACCAGCAAACCTGCCATTGTTTTAAGTGTAGGGATTTGTGCTCGTTTCCAGGGTAATCCAAAGCAGTCATATTTGACAGTTGTCAAGAGGATTTTGAGATATCTGAAAGGCACCACTGATTTTTGTCTTTGGTATCCCAAAGGTAGTAATTTTGATCTAGTAGGATATGCTGATGCTGATTTTGTAGGTTACTTGGTGGACATGAAGAGTACTTCAGGTATGGCACATTTTCTGGGGTCATGCATAGTGTAATGGGCTACCAAAAAATAAAACTCAGTAGCCCTATCTACTGCTAAAGTTGAATATGTTGTTGCTGCTTCTTGTTGTGCTCAATTGCTGTGGATCAAACAACAGCTGGTAGACTTTGGAATTGAAATGGCATGTATTCCAATATTTTGTGATAACATTAGTGCTATAAGTATGACAAAGAACCATGTTCATCATAAAAGAACCAAGCACATAGATATTAGACACCACTTCTTGAGAGATAACTATGAGAAAGGGTTAATCTCCATAACTTTTTTTGCTACTGATAAACAAATAGTTGACATCTTCACTAACGCACTAAGTAGAGAAAACTTTGAAAGGAACATGTTGGAATTAGGGATTATTAAGATCACCTAAACATGTCCAGTTCATAATGCAATGGAAAAAAAATTATTTATTTTGTTTGGTTAGAAGTTCTGACTTTATGTGAATATCTAGACTAATTCTTACTCAGTCTCATACTCTAATCAGTATACTCCTGTGACATGTTTTTTTAATTCATTGATCTCTTACAAAGTTTTTTCTATTATGATATATGAGGCATACTCAAGAGAAGTTCTACTTGAAAAACCTAGTTCATCAGTATATGCTCATGAGAAAAGGTCAGGTATGTTTCTATACTTTGCATAATTGGAAAATTAAATATTCCAATTATAAGCAAAAGTCCTATTCTAACCAAACTCCCAAAAATATAACCGCTAAGCATTGGACCGGTTTTATTCTCCTAGAATTCTAAAGAAAACGGGACTTTTTCCTAAAAACTAGTGCTAATTAAAGACTGGAGTCTTAATGGGATTAGACTCCTCATTGACCACTGAAGGCTGCCGTTATTAATCATACTCTATTTTAAATACACTCCACACACTCCTAATTTGGTCCATAACCACCATTAGATGCTAAACCACTGATCATCCTTCTTCTAAAAAATCACCAAAAATTCCCAAAATCTTCCAGAAGTCCTTTACCATATCTAACCCTCAAGAAAATCCAGGAGCGCTCTCACCTGTATTTCCCAATACATCCTGGTCTGCACCCCCTAGAAACAATCCTAATCCTAGACTCTGTCGGCAAAAGATGTTGGCTAGGAAAACTGTAGCCACTGGTGCTCTGAGAACGGCTCTAAAAGAAAAATTGAGAGCCAGTCAGAAAAATGAGCACTCTGAAAAGAAATTATCTGACTCGAGTTCTGAGTCTGAAGCTTTTATTTCTTCAAGTGATGGAGAAGAACGGGGGTCTTCTGACACTGATAAGAATCAAGAAAGATAAATACATGCTATGGTTCTTTTGATACAGTCGAGAATGTAGAAAATAGGTTTGTTTTAGTGGGTCCTTTGAAAGATGTGAAAGGGGATGAATCTAGTCAAAAGGGAAGGAAAAAGAAAGACAAAATTCTTGCAATATTTGGGAATGTTGAGGAGAGTGGCAACAAGTCAGGGGGGAATAGCTTTGGGGATGCTGCTGAAGGTATGGTTCACCTGGGTAAGCAACAAGTTAAAAGTTGCTCATCTGGTGAGGAAACCCTATATGATCTCCTAAAGAAGGTTGGGGCCAGCTATGATCCAAAGAAGCGCAAGGCTTTTTCCCTAAAATCCCCAACTTCTTCCAAGCCAACAAAGAAAACCAAAGTTTCATCTCCTAAGCCTATTGTCTCTTCATTACCAAAGGGAAGAGCAACTAGAAGTAGGGTTAAACAAAGTGAGGAACAATTGTAGAAAGCATTGGAAGAAAGCAGAAAGAAAAAGAGAGAAAAAGCAAAGACAAAAGTTGTGGAGAGTATCGAGCTAGCTGAAGAAGAAGAAGAGGAGATGGAACTGGTCCATCAAGAAAGAGGAACAACTGAAAAAGTTCCATCACCCAAACCAAAAGATTCCAAGACTTCGACCAAGAAGACCACCTCTGTACCCATATCTTCTAAGTCCTCGTTGGCCAATAGAACTAGGTCTACCTAGAAAAGAAAACAAAAGAAAATTATTAAAGAAGAAGAAGAATGGAGTGAAGAAGAAGAAGAGGTGGAATCTGAAAAGGAACATGATAGATTTGTCCTCTTTGGCAGGAGAAAGATCTTGAAAGGAAGAATTCTGAAAGACCTGGAGGAGCCAGACATGAAAGGATTGGATGATGCCCTAAATGCACAAGGGTATAAGGACATGGTTCTTCAACTGGATGTCAAACTGGCAAGAAAAGAGCTGATCGAATTTATGGAAAATGCAACAGTAGTGAATGGGGTTGTTACTAGTCTGGTGAAAGGTGTCAAGATACATTTTGATGCTCCTAAATTGGGGGAGATTCCAGACATTCCCTGTGTAGGATATGATGATTATACAATGAAAAGGTGGCCTTACCTGGACTCTCTTCCTAATGCACTCCAAATCACAAGAAACTTTTGTGATTCTGCAACACATGAAGATGTGCCTGAAGCTCGATTTGTTCAGAAAATTGATATAAGGGCTGAGCACAAGGTGCTTTTTGAATTTGTGAACAAATGTTTGTTGCCCAGACAGGAGATGAGACACACTGCAAACTACATGGACGTGGTTCTTTTGGAGTGTCTAGTAAGAAGAAAACATATTACCTTGCCTGCTTTCATTGTCAAACTACTGGATAGGGTCATCAACATCTCTAAATCTCATGCTACACCTTATGGGTTCCAATTGACTACTGTTCTAGAAAAGCTACACGTGCTTTTGAAGAAATGGGAAATGGCATCTAGCAAAGAGCACTTTGGTGTGAAGACTCTTATGTCCTGTGATTATCCAGTGAATGCCAACCCAGTTGAATCAGGTTCATCTCAAAAGATTCCTGTAAATAGCAAGGTTAGGGCTTTGGTTCAAGAGTGTAGAACAAAAGATGCTGAAATTGCTAGGCTGAAGGCTCGTGTTGCTGAAATAGAAACTGAACGAGATGGACTTAGAGTTGAGCTAGCAAAGGAAAAGGAGAAGAGTGATGGAATTCTTCAGAATATGTTCAACCTTCTCCAAACCCAGCCCTCTAGTACCTCCAAGCCCTAAAGCCAGCTTAAAATACACCCTCAGTGACCCAGATTCGAGACTTTTCGCTGCTTTTGCTCATGGTTGGAGGTTTATTTTTATTTTTGTGGTCTGTATTGTAGAAATATCTCCTAACCAATGACAATGTGCTATGTTTCTCTTGTTCTATGAAACTTCTGATCTTAATAGTTAAATTCTTTGAAAAGTTGATTGTTGGTTAACTGAATCATGTTTTCACTTGCAGTTGCCCTAGTGGCCATGAGTACTAATTAATATCTGGTATTTATATAGTATGCAAATTTTCGATGATGCCAAAAGGGGGAAGATATATTGTGCTTTAGTTTTTGTATTCTGAAATAAAGTGATATTTATAACCTGATTAAACTCGATCCTTAATGATCAGTTAATTTAAAGTGTGAAAATTTAAAAATTAAGCTGAGTTCCACAGGTACTGCGATCAGTAAAAGAACAGAGTTTCTCATCATCAAAAAATGGGAATTTGTTGGCCCAAGATCAGTTGAAGTTTTGAAGAATGACAAATGAACTCAGTAAAGGACCAGGTCCATCTTAGGAGACGCAGTTGTTATGGCCTATGCACATGAGACGCACGTGAAGAAGATAAGCCTTTGGGATCAAGCAGCAATATCTTCTGAACTGATCGAAAAGATTGCATAGGGGATAAGGAGAAGAGGTCTACTTATGAGAAGAGAACTATATCCGGATCAAGGATAAGGAATTGGAGTTTGAATTGTTCTAGGACTCGAACTTGATGAAGGATCAGCAATTCGATTTTTTGTCAGACTCTAATTACTAACTCTATAAAAGTAATTCTGTTCTCTTGTACAGTATGCATATAAACACAGAAGTTAAAGTTAAATTGAGAGCAAAAGAGCACGACTATTTTGTAAGCAATTTCACATGAGATCAAGTGTGCACGCCTGCAACTACTTGAACAAGATTGAAGAACCAGTTCCATTATGTTTTTCTTATTCTAGTTCAATTGTAGTAGGTGATTTGAAATTGTGCCTTTCCAGCTTTCTTAGAAGCAAATTGTATTAGGTACGTTGAGTATTCAAGTTAGAGTTAACTTGAAAGGGTCGCAACATTGAGGCTGTGTACCACACTGGGACTAGAGTTAATCCTCAGGTTTACAAAGAGTTTTGTAAATGCTGTTTTGGCTCATTGAGTTTAGTGGATATTTGGGAAAATCCTACCGAGTAGTAGGTCGTGGTTTTTCACCTTTTGAGCCAGGTGTTTTCCACGTAAAATCTCCGTGTTTTTTATTTTATGCACTCGTAATTCCGCAAACAATCATAGTTAGTACATCTAGAAGAACCAGGTTCTTCTAGTGCGAAAATTAGGTACCATACAAATCACCCCCTTTCTTGTGTGGTATTAACTTTTTGAACATCAAATGGGATCAAGAAGGGGGAGCTGACATTCGTGGCAACTATCGCAAGTCTAGAGAAAGACAAGAATTTTCAAGAGACATTGTCGCCTTTCATAGAGAAGTTGCTTGAGGAAAACAAAGATGTAATGCCCGAGGAGTTGCCTAAGCACTTGCCGCCTAGGCGAAGGTAGATCACAAGATTGCGATGGAGCCAGGGGCTAAGCCACCCGCATTTTCCCTATACCGTATGGCACCTCCTTAGCTAGAGGAGCTCAGGAAACAATTGAAGGAACTTCTAGATGCTGGTCACATTCGCCCATCAAAGACACCTTTCGGCACACCATTATTGTTCCAGAAGAAGAAGGATTGGTCATTGAGCCTGTGTATAGACTACCGAGCACTTAATAACATTACAGTGAAGAATAAGTACCCGATCCCGCTCATTGTTGATTTGTTGGATAGACTTGGGCAAGTCAAGTACTTTACCAAGGTGGATCTTCGAAAGGGCTACTACCAGGTTTGCATTGCGGAAGGGGATGATTCAAAGATAGCATGTGTGACGAGATATGGAACCTTTGAGTGGTTGGTGATGCCCTTCGGCTTATCCAATGCACCGGCCATATTTTGCACCCTTATGAACAAGATTTTCCATCCCTACCTTAATCAGTTCGTGTTAGTCTACCTAGATGACATAGTCATATACAACAATACCTTAGAGGAGCACATGGAACACTTAAGGAAGGTTTTCCAAGTCTTGCGGGAGAATGAGCTATACATCAAGAGGGAGAAATGTGAGTTCGCACAATCAAAGGTGCACTTCTTGGTCCATGTCATTAGCAATGGTGAGCTACGTATGGATGAGGCTAAGGTATGTGCTATCCAGGAGTGGGAGGCACCTATAAAGGTAACTGAGTTAAGATCCTTCCTTGGCCTTGTTAACTATTATCGTCAGTTGATCAATGGATACTCAGAAAAGGCCGCACCATTGACTAAGTTGTTAAAGAAGAACAAGCCATGGGTTTGGACGGAGCATTGTCAAAAGGCATTTGAATGACTTAAGGCAGCTATAACAGAGGAGCCAGTCTTGGCGTTACCTGACTTTGCCTAGACATTTGAGGTGCACACAGATGCCTTGGACTTCGCCATTGGGGGTGTCCAGATACAGGATAAGCATCCCATAACATTTGAGATCCACAAGTTAAATGAGACGGAGCGGCGTTACACGGTGCAAGAGAAGGAAATGATAGCCATTGGGAATTGCCTTTGTACATGGAGACATTATCAGCTCGGGTCAAGGTTGATGGTCAAGACTGATAATGTGGCTACTAGCTACTTTCAGACACAGAAAAAGCTCACACCAAAGCAGGCTAGATGGAAGGATTTATTGGCTTAGTTTGATTATGCGCTGGAGTATAAGCCGCGCAAAGGTAACATTGTAGCCGATGCCTTGAGCCGGAAAGTTGAGCTTGCTACAATCACTTCAGTGAGATGGAATATTCAGGAGGCTATAAAAGAAGGCATGCAACATGATCCAATAGCCAAACAATTTATCCAGTTAGCCAAAAAAGGAAAGATGATACGGTTTTGGATAGAAGACGACCTACTACTTACCACAGGTCGGCAGGTCTATGTGCCTAAGTTTGGAGACATTAGACGACGGATCATAAGGGAGAGTCATGACACAATGTGGGCTGGTCATCCAGGTCAATGTCGTACTAGGACCTTGGTTAAGTCAGTCTACTATTGGCCATGCATGCGAGATGACATAGAGTGTTATGTGCAGACTTGTCTTGTATATCAATAGGACAAGGTTGAACAATAACAACTCGGAGGACTTTTGGAGCCACTACCAGTTGCAAAGCGTCCATGGGAGAGCGTGACTATGGACTTTATCACTTTCCTACTGAAATCTGACGGTTATGGTACTATTATGGTGGTTGTGGATGGATTTTCCAAATATGCCACCTTCATGCCCGCCTCACCGGGTTGCACAGCTAAGGAATCCGCCAAACTATTCTTTAAGAACGTGGTAAAGTATTGGGGCTTACCAAGGCATATCATCGGTGATCGAGATCCTCGCATCACTCGGAACTTCTGGAGAGAGTTGTTCGACATACTTGGCATGGAACTACACGTTTCTACTAGATGGACAAACAGAATGGGTCAATGCCTTACTAGAATATTACTTGAGGCATTATGTAAGCACGCATCAAAAAGGCTCCCAGACATCACCCAATTCTCTTATAACTTGCAGCAGATGAGTCCACGGGACGAACAACATTAGAGCTAGCCACAAGCCAACAACCACAAACTCCACATTCATTACTAGCTGCGTCCGAGGGAAAGAGTTTTGGGGCTTATCATATGGCCAAAGGATAGAAGGAGCAGCTCGACATTGCTAAGTCCTACATGGATAAGGCAGTTAAGAAAATAAAGAAGTTTGCGGACCGTAAACGGTGTCCTACAGACTATAGGGTTGGGGGCATGGTCATGGTGAAGTTTAACCCAAGACAGTTCAAGCCACTATGGGGCATGCATTAGAATCTGATTCACAAGTACGAAGGGCTATTTAAGATCGTCACCAAGGTAGGCAAGATCTTATACAAGCTTGACATGCTATTGTATCTTAAGATCTACCCTGTCTTCCATGCTAGCATGCTTAAGCCATATCACGAAGATAAAATGATACGAGTAGGGGCCAATCAAGTCGAGTGCCAATGACTATCACTGCCTCACATGATCGGGAGATTGACACTATCATAGATTACCATGCTTGACAAAAATAAGGGAAAAAAGCCACCGCTATGTTCCTCGTCCATTGGAAAAGACAATCACCGGAGGAGGCCACGTTGGAATGATATGAATACTTATGGCAATTCAAAGATAAGATCTGAGAGTTTATGCAGTAACATTGCGCCGCGGTCGTCGTAATATTGGGTGGGGGAGAGTGTTATGACCCTCCATGTCATCACGCCACATAGGTGCCACGTGACATATATTTTTGCAATATGGAAGAGTTACATAAGCTTGGGGCTAAATCTTAGTAGAATATCCTAGAACTATGGAGAATTTTCTTGGAAAGCACTAGATATTTATGCACTTGTAGGAAGGTTCTAGAGAAATATGGAGATTTCTCGGAAGACCTTAGAATCCTATGGATTTTCTAGGGAAGTCCTTGGAATCTTCTAGGCCTGTAGAATATATTAGAGAATGAACTTATTTGTAAATATAAAAGGACTTGTAGAACAATTATTATTTGCATACTAGCCCCTAGGTGAGGCATTCATTTGTAATTCATCAATCAAGAAAACAATTCAAGTTCTCTCTAATAGGAAGCTTCCTTTAACAATACTCTTGTGTTCTTTCTTCCATTCTCTCGGCGATCTTAAGTGTAATAAGGCTGACTTGGCATAGCAAGAACGTGAGCAAGTTGTGCAAGATCGTGAGCAAGTTATCAAGTACCGCACGTGTACTTAGTTAAAAACTAAGGACGTGACAGTGTGTCTATATATTTTCACTATATGCAACAAAAATAATAATAACGATAATAATAATAATAATAATAATAATAATGATAATAATAATAATAATAAAATTCTATAATTAGCGCGTCTCGAAACTTTTATAAATTTGAGGAGTGTTACAATCTTTCCTCCTTAAAAACATTCGTCCTCTAGTGTTTCTATGGCCTTATTCTTAAGCTAACAATCATTCATTAGGTCCTTGAACCTCTTAAGTTTTCTTAGCACTACTCTCTTTTCCAAGGGACTCAAAATTTTGGCTAACTCCCTAAAATTTCAAAACTTTTGGCAGAATTTCCCTTGTAAATTAGACTATCCAAAAAATATCCCTGTCACAAATACCAAAACTACACCAACAACAACCAAATATACCATAACAGGCTATTCATAGACACCATACACAGCTCATAAATTAATTACTCACACTCCGACAAGGAGGTACCATAATAACTAACAAGAATCTAAAGTACACCACCTTAGCAAAAGTAAATAAATTTAATGAATTAAATATACTCTGGCATAAACTAAATCACTAAAACAACTAAATATAATCTAGGAAGGACATAAACACTTGCTAACTTATATTTAATAAATAAAATTTAAATGTCAAGCCAAACCTAGGTTCACATACCTTGTTACCCAAATAAATAAGGATACTTCATCCTCATATCTTCCTTGAACTCCCACGTAGCTTCTTTTGAATCATGATTAGTCCACAAAAGTTTTACCGATGCAATATCTTTTGTTCTTAACTTTCTTAATTGTCTATTGAGAATTTCTATAGGTACCTCTTCATAAGTCAAACCTTTTTTTAATTTCTATGGTATTGGCAGGTAATACATGCGACTCATCATGAATGTACTTTCTAAGCATAGATACATGAAAGACAGTATGAACATAGGACAACCCAACAGGTAGCACTAGCTTATAAGCAGCGTTTCCTTTCTTTTCTAGAACTTCATAAGGTCCGATAAATCTAGGGCTAAGTTTCCCTTTCTTACCAAACCTCATAACTCCTTTCATTGGTGAAAATTTCAAAAACACCTTATTACCAACCATGAACTCTAACCCATGACACCTCTTGTCAGAATAAGACTTTTGACGACTCTGAGCTGCTTTAAGTCTTTCTCTAATTAGCTGAACTTTCTCCAAGGCCTCACAAACAAACTCTGGACTAATCAACGACACCTCTGCTTGTTCATATCAACCTACTGGAGACCTACATCTCCGCCTATACAATGCTTCATAAGGAGCCATACCAATGGGCATGCTCACTGTTATTGTAAGCAAATTCTATAAGTGGCTAGTGATCATCCCAATTACCCCCAAAATCTATAACACACGTACGCAGCATATCTTCGAGAGTCTGAATGGTCCTTTCTGCCTGGCCATCGGTCTGTGGATGAAAAGCGGTACTTAAACTGACCTTGTACCTAAATCTTTTTTGAAATGCGTTCCCAAAATGCACGATGAACTAAGGGCCTCTGTCAGATATGATTGAAATTGGAGTACCATGCGATCAGGCTATTTCTTTGATGTATGACTGTGCATACTGCTTTGTGGAATCTGTCGTCTTTACTGGTTGGAAATGTGCAAACTTTGTCAGTGGGTCTACAATAACCCAAATTGAATAGTGTTTACGGTACGTGCTCGGTAGAACTAGTACGAAATCCATATTAATCATCTCCCACTTCCACTATGGTATCTCTATATCTTGAGCTAGGCCACCAAACCTCTGATGCTAGGCTTTGACTTGCTGGCAATTTAAACATTTAGCCACATGATCTGCTACTTGTTTCTTCATTCCTTTCCGCCAATACAACTTTTTCAAATCTAGATACATTTTGGTAGTACAATACCTCGAACTGTTAGCTTCTCCATTGTGGCCTTTCTAAGACCATCTACATTAGGCACACATAACCGATCATTCAACTTCATAACTTCGTCACTTCCTAGAGTGAAAGCAGTGATTTCTTTGCTTCTGAATCCTTTTAATTTCACTAAGTACAGATCTTCTTCTTACTTATCCTTAACATATGCAACAAGGGAGTATTGCGCTAAGGCATAAGCAGTTATATCTCCTTCTTCGGTCTCATCCAATCTAATTCCATCATTCGCTAGTTTTTGATTCTCGACCTAAAGATCACCTTTGTACTGCAAGATGGGCCAAGACACCCATTGACTTCATACTAAGTGCATCTGCTACATAATTAGCTTTGCCAAGGTGAGGATATTGATGTCATAATCTTTCAATAGCTCGAGCCCCCTTCTGTCTCAAATTTAGTTATTTTTTCTTGAAAATGTACTGGAGGTTTTTGTGATCTGTAAACACTTCAGAATGCTCGCCATAAAGGTAGTCTCTCCATATTTTTAATGCAAACACCACTGCTGCAAACTCTAAGTCGTGTGTGGGGTAGTTCTTTTCATGATTCTTTAACTGCCTAGAAGCATAATAAATAACTTTTCTATTTTGCATAAGAGCACAACCGAGACCAACTCTCGAGGCATCACAATACACTGTGAACCCACCCGAACCTGTCGACAAGGTTAATACAGGTGCAGTGGTCAACATTTTCTTTAATTCTTGAAAGCTCTGCTCACAAGCGTCTGGCCATTGGAACGTAACTGGTTTCTGAGTCAACTTAGTTAATGGGGCTTCAAGTGAGGAAAACCCCTCTATAAACCTTCTATAGTAGCCAACTAACCCCAAGAAACTCCTGATTTCGGTTGGCGTTGTTGACCTAGGACAGTTCTTGACTAATTTTGTCTTTTGGGGGTTTACTTTTATTCCTTCACTAGATACTACGTGGCCTAAGAATGCCACTAACTGCAACAAGAACTCTCATTTTGAAAACTTGGCATAAAGCTCATTCTCCTTCAAGGTCTGTAAGGCTATTTTGAGGTGTTCTGCATGATCTTCCTTGCTCTTAGAGTACACCAAAATGTGGTTTATAAATACAATAATAAAGGTATCCAGGAATGTCTAGAAAACTCTGTTCATGAGGTCCATGAATGCAGCTGGAGCATTTGTCAACTTGAAGGATATCACTAGAAATTCATAGTCCCCGTAGCGAGTTCTAAAAGATGCTTTAAATATATCCTCTTCTCTGATTCTCAACTGATGGTACCCCAACCTCAAGTCTATTTTTGAAAAGTACTTTGCACTCTGAAGTTGATCAAATAAGTCATCAATTCTTGGCAATGAGTACTTGTTCTTAGTGGTAACTTTATTCAATTGCCGATAGTCGACGCACATTCTGAGAGACCCATCGTTCTTCTTGACAAACAGGATCAGGGCACTCCACGGTGAAACACTCGTCCTGATGAAGCCCTTGTCAAGATGGTCTTTCAACTGTTCTCTCAATTCATTAAGTTCTGCCGGAGCCATCTTATAAGGATGAATAGATATGGGCTGAGTGCCTGGCATGAGATCAATGCAAAAGTCTATGATTCTTTCATGAGGAAGTCCGGGATGGTCATCTGAAGAAACTTATGGAAATTCTCTAACAACTGGCACTGGCTAAAGAGCTGGTGGTTCTGATTTTGAATTAATGATGTGAGCCAAATAGGCGAGACACCCCTTACCGATCATTTGTTATGCCTTAAGGTAAGAAATAAACTTACCTATAAGCGATGCTGAACTACCCTTCCACTCTAAGACTTCTTCATTTGGAAATTGGAACCTAACTATTTTGGCATGGCAATCTAACATGGCATAGTAGGAAGACAACCAATCCATACTCATGATCACATCAAAATCCACCATTTCTAACTCTATGAGATCGGCTTCGGTGTTGCGACCTTGGACTGAAACTATACGACCTCCTATAGACTCTGGTGACTTTCACTGACTCGCCAACATGAGTAGATATTAGGAATGGCTCACTAAGTTGTTCAGGTTCTAATCCGAGGTTACTTGCAAAGTATGGAGTCACATATGAAAACGTTGAACCTGGATCCATTATGGCGTAAGCATTATGTGAGCAGGCCAAAAGTATACTTGTAATAACTTCTGCAGATGCCTCTGCACTCTGATGATCAAGTGTAGCAAACAAACGAGGTTATCCCTCTCCTTGAGTAACTCGGTCTGCACCTCTGCCTGCTCCATGCCCGATCTGATTATGAGAACCACGGGCCTGAGGTGGTGCAACTGCAGTAGCTGAGGAACTAGAAGGATAGATTGATCCACCACTGAAATTACATCGCAACTTTGGGCAGTTAGCTTTTATATGACCAATGTCTCCACAATGGTAGCTACCATAAAACCTGAGCTTGCACTGACCTGAATGTTGCCACTTACATGTTCCATAAAGAACTTGTTGGTGTGAATGTTCCGATTACGAGCCATTTCTGCGAGTTTTGGAGAAACTAATACATTAGATAATTTATTAGAGGTAAGATCTACTGCACAATCTAAAGTATGAGAAAAATGAGAGTTTTCCTAAATGTTGGTAGCCTCCTGTTTATAATTATGGCGCACTTCATACCCATAAACAAGACTCTTCTAACACAGCTTCATAGACCCCTAGGACTCCATAAACCTGAGGCTCTGATACCAAGTTTGTCACGACCCATTTCATGAACAAGCCGGGATCGACACTCCATCACCATCTCTGCTTATCAAATCTATTATAACTCCAAACTTTATATGCAATAAGGCAATAGTCTAACCAAATACTTTTAATTAATTTAACTATTCAAATAAATCAATTACAAACTTTATTCATAGTAACCAATGAAAATACTGCTGAGTTATTATTAAAAACATCTGAATCTTAACCTGACGACTATGTCTATGAAACCTCTACTGATAAACTGACGCACTGCTCAGGACATGAGATTTTCTGGCCAGTTCTCTAAGTAACAAAGAAATAACTAAATAAAGATGACTCTAAGGAATACTCAACGAACAAAAGCTGAGCTCAACAATAGCACTAGAAGAGAAGGAAGTCCTAATTCGTAGCCTACTCGCCTGCAAATCCGGTTCCTATGTTGTACCGCAGACCAATGTAGGTTCTCAAAAGAGAACGTTAGTACCATCCATTGTACTCAGTGAGTCTCAACAACAGGGGGCGAAACATTAATAACATATACATTATGAGCAAATGTTCTAAATGCATGTAAAAAATACTTCACTTTATACATTGGGAGTTCTAACTATCCTGACTTAATTTTATCTCAGTCACCGTGTGATCGGCACCGGTTCGATCCCAACCTGGTCGAATAGGCCCAATCCACGAGGTGACACTCGCTTCATGGTTCTCAACGCTCATGTCTCATACCTTAGCATGGCAAAATAAATTCTCATCAACGAGACCCTCGACTCGTGAGCTCCCTACTTTGGCACGAGTAGTTTCAGGAAGCCAATGATTTAGTCAGGACCCTAGGCCTGGACGATGACCCCTTCTCGGAATAAATGATACTCCCAATTCTTATTTTTTCTAAAACTTCTTCTTGTGACTTTTCAAGTCTAAATCTTTTATACATACTCATACTAGTATCCTTAAGCGTAAGGCATGAGATAAGAATGAAATAAACATTCAAAAGTATTTATAAAGGTTCTTGATCCTTCATGAATTTTTAACATGAAAATGGCATACAAGAATAACATAAAAATCTGAAATTTATGCACAAATATCCAAATGATCATCTAAACTTTAGCTAGAAAATAATTCTAAGCTAATAGGTATTTACTACTCCAACTAAGTATATATTAACTCTTTTATGCAATTAATCAAATACCTTGTGTGCGTGCTTTTGTGAGTTAAACCACTTTAGTAAACGGTTATATCAACTCACCTCAAAATTCCTTGAGCCAATACGTAGAACAACAACAACAACAACTACCCAGTATACTCCCACCAGGTGGGGTCTGGGGAGGGTAATATGTAGACAGCCTTACCCCTACCCGAATGGCAGAGAGGCTGCTTCCAATCGACCCTCGGCGCATAGGATAGAATGAGAAGCTGCATTGGAACAAAGACAAAATTAGGAACCAAAGCAAGACAAAACAAAATAATAAAGCATAAGTAATCCCACAGAAATAACGTAAATAATTATGTAAACATAAGAAACATAAATACAGTCGCATGCAATAATAACAAGCAGTAACTACCATACTAACAACCAAAAGGGGACCTAAGCTGAAACACTAGTCATCTATGGTAACCCTACTATCCCACACCCAACCCCGGGTGAGGCGAACGAAGGACTCTATGAGCCCCTAGCCTGCAACCCTGATTCTAGACCTCCAGACTCCCCTATCAAGGGTCATGTCCTCGGTAACCTGCATTCTAGTCATGTCCTGCCTAATCACCTCTCCCCAATGCTTCTTAGGCCACCCTCTACCTCGCATACCACCAACAATCTCCAGCCGCTCGCAGCTCCTCACCGGGGCATCGGGACCCCTCATCCGTACATGCCCGAACCACCTCAGCCTCGCTTCCCGCATCTTCTCGTCCACCGGGGCCACCCCTACCTTCTGTCGAATAACTTCATTCTTAATCTTATCTATCCTGGTGTGCCCACATATCCACCTAAGCATCCTCATCTCCGCAACCTTCATTCTCTGAACATGCGAGTTCTTCACGGGCCAGCACTCTGCCCCATACAACATCGCAGGTCTAACCACGGCTCTGTAGAATTTCCCCTTGAGTTTGTGTGGAATTTTCTTGTCACACAGGACCCCTGAAGCAAGCCTCCACTTCGACCACCCTGCTCCTATCCGATGGGTGACGTCCCCGTCAATCGCTCCGTCCCCCTGAATCACAACCCAAGATGGACACTGTCCCTCTTGGCGATGGCCTGAGAACCAAGCATCACTTCCCTGCCTACCCCACTCCGCTCATCGCTAAACTTGCACTCCAGATATTCTGTCTTAGATCTGCTTATTTTGAAACCCTTAGACTCGAGGGTCTGTCTCCATACCTCTAACCTTTCACTAACACCGGCCCTCGTCTCGTCTATCAATATTATATCATCAGCAAAGAGCATACACCAAGGCACATCCCCTTGGATATGTCGGGTTAGAGCATCTATCACTAAGGTGAACAACAGGGGGCTCAGCGCCGATCCTTGATGGAGTCCCATTACTACAGGAAAATGGTCTGATTCGCCACCCACCGTCCTCACCCTAGTCTTAGCTCCATCGTACATGTCCTTGATAACTCTGATATAGGCTTCCGGCACACTCTTCGCCTCCAAGCACCTCCATAGCACCTCCCTCGGGACCTTGTCATACGCCTTCTCCAAGTCGATAAGCACCATATGAAGGTCCTTCTATACGTAGACTCAATCTAATTTATACACGTAAAACAATTGATTCTGAGTTCAAGAATTTGTGATTTATAAAAACCCTAGAATTTTTTGAGTCACTGCCTCTGTTTCGTAGCTTTTGTGCTTGCTGCGTGAAAGAAACAATATTCTGTTTCTCTCTTTAGGATAAGAATTTTTGGCCTTCATGTGAAAGAACAGAAGTCTGTTCGATCAAGGCTTTTAGCCTTATGCTCCAATTTTTTCTTTTAATCTAATTTGTTCAAGGCGTTAAGCCGTTTGAAAGCTGATTCTCTCTCTTTTTTTTTTGGTAAACATAATTAATAATTGATGATATCCATTATTAATAATTAATAATATTAAAATTATTAATATATTATTAATATTTCTTTAATTGTATATTCAATTATTTAAGTATGTGTGTCTACATATATATTTTCACTATAGGCCAAAAAAAATAAAAATAAATTCTAATATTAGCATATGCCGAAACTTTTAAAAATTTTAAAAGTATTAAATATTTTTGTTCGAGATTTATTATCGTATTAAATAATGACTATTTTAAAATTACTTTGTCCAAAAAGTGACTACTCATGCTTTTTTGACAAATTAAAACGTGTGCACTTCAGTTGGGTTTTAATATAATCAATTAGCCAAAAAACCCAAGCAGATTTGCATAGCTGTGGATAATCTCTCTTTCTATCTGCTTCCCTCTGCTTCTCCTGTGCTTCTGCAACGGCAAAATGTCTACTTCTGTAGCCTCTCCTACTCCTTGCACCTTTTTCTCACTCATCAATTCCTGCAGGTATCTCAATCCCCATTTCGTACTTCATTTTTTTTTTTTTTGTATTTGCTTATCTTTGTAAATTCAATGATTTTTGTTTGCGGGTTGCATTTTTCAGGACGAGTCTTGTATCTTTAAATACCCATAATATTGGCCGACTACAGAAAGGCATATTGTCTGTCACCTTTTATCACCGCCCGTCTCAAAGTTACAATTTTAAGCTAAGCTTTCCCACTGGTGGGTTGTGCTCCCGTCTTGCCACAGTTGTGTCAGCTGCTTCACCCAAATTGTACGGAAACAAAGGGCATGAACTTAATTCAAGTGTTGGTTCTCAGAGGTATGGACTTGCTTGCTTCTGATCAAATCATCAAATGCAGATTTTTTCACATTATGTGTCAAATCTTTGTCAGTTTCGTTACTTTTCTTGTGTAAAAAAAGTGATTTTTAATAAGTATCCTACCGTAGTAGGAGGTTGTTACTAACACTTAATATATGGGAAAAAACAAACGAAAACTAACGTCTCATTACCTCTTAATGTAGATAGAACGACGTTGTTAATTGTTATTAGAACTTCACTTTAGAACTTTAATGGCTCCAGTTTGAGTTGTAAAGAACTTTATCTTAGTATTTGGAATCATGAAGAGACTTTTGAGAAGTAAAGGGTTAGAATAGTTAAGGAAATTTGAGGGTCAATAGAGCTAATCGTGCTTATTGCACCATTGACACAAAAACTGTTTGGCGAGCTTGGGACGCCGCACCAAGCTCATGCCTAGGTAATTGAGGCACACATCTTGTCACGACTCGGATTTCCTACCCTCAGGGGTCGTGATGACGCCTACTCATGAAAGCTAGGCAAGCCAAACATAATTACTTTTTTATTAACAACACAAGTCTTTTTAACCAATAACAACAATAATATAAAAGCAACAGATTTGTCGAAATAAGCTGAAGTCTTAAATTAAAGAAAATATGAATAAAGATGCGGAAGAATTCAATATACATGTCCTCCCAAGAGTGGTGTCACAATACTCACGAACATCTAAGAATACTAAATACAATGTCTGAAAGAAATATAGCTGTTTGTCTCGAATACAATGAGATAACAGTCTAAAGTAAAGGATAGAGGAGACGCCGAGCTTACGGACGCCTGCAAGGCTACCTCGGCGTCTCGCTGGACTGAAGGCCTGCTCCCATGCTACTGGTGCTGCGGTCCAAAACCTGGATCTGTGCAAAAATAGCACAGAGCGTAGCATCAGCACAACCGATCCTATGTGCTGGTAAGTGCCTAGCCTAACCTCGACGAAGTAGTGACAAAGCTAGCACTAGACTACCAGATAAACCTGTGCAGTTCAAATATATATATATATATATATATATATATATATATATATATATATATATATATATATATATATATATATATATATATATATATATATATATATATATATATATACCACGAAAAGAAATACGGGAAGTAAACAGTCAATAAAGGAAGGGGGAACATGCTGTGGGGAGATAACAGTTACAAATAGGAAATCCCAACTGAAGATGGAAACAGTAAAACCAGAATATTAACCAGAATCAGAAATCACAAACTTACACGGCATTACCATTCGTGCTTTTACCCTCGTCCTCACCAAATCAATCGTATCAGTAAATCATGTGCACGGCATCACCCTTCGTGCTTACTCTCTTTCCTCACAATATATAGTCAATGAATATCAGTACGGAATGGTACATCGTACGACACGGCATCACCTTTCGTGCTTTACGCTCTTTCCTCACAATATCAAACAGTGCACGGCATCACCCTTCGTGCTTTATCACTCTTCCTCACCCAAACCAACAATCACAAGTAAGGGACAAGGAAGTAAACAATTAATGATAGAAATTCTGACAAGGGAGTACAATTAAGCAGTCAAATCCCGTCAAGGGAACAATATCAACAACCTCAATATCCCAGCAAGGGAGGAAACCATCAAAATAACAAAACATCCCGGCAAAGGGAATGAACCAATAACTCTTTTTCTTTCTTCCATTTCTTACTTTATAATTCACTTTATCACTTGAGCCAACGCTCCAAAGAATTCAATTATCTCATATACCTTCACAATTCGTGTTGCAACTCGAGCCAATGCTCCTCGAAGTTAGAAATCACAATTTCTTTCACATGCTCTTTATAACATATAGAAATCATCAAATAAACATGGAAGTTACAACAAAAAAATCAGAATAATCGCAATATAAGGACTCACGGCCATGCTAGATACCGATGTATAGATACTCGTCACCATGCCTATACATGGTACTCGACAATTTAGCAAGTAGCAAATAAGACTCAACACCTATTCCCTCAAGCTAAGGTTAGACCACACACTTAACTCAACTTCCACGGCCAAATCAATCCACAACAACCGCTTTCCCTCTCGAATTCGGCTCCAACTCAATCAAATCTTTACAATAATGACTTCATAGTATTAATATATGCTAAATAAATCAAACTCAATGCCTATGATTTCCAAGCGTTCTTCCCAAAATTCAAGAGTCAACCCCGGGCCCGCTTGGTCACAATACGAGGTTCGGACCAAATTCATATCATCCATTCCCCCACGAGCCCGAATATATAATTTTTTTTCAAATTCGACCCCAAAACGAGGTCTAAATCAAGAAAAAGTAAAAAGCCCTAACTCTACCCAATTCTTTCAATTTCTACCCTAAATTACATGTTTTAGGCTTAGGAATTCAACGATTATTGATGGAAAATGAAGAAAACGAGTTAAGATTTACTAACTTAAGAAGTTTTGGTGAGATGGAACTTCAATGGACGCCTAAAGACCTTGGAGAAGAAAGAGCTCGTAGCTTTTTTTATGAAAATCCCCCAATGCACTGATTCTGGAATTAAAATATAACTGGGCAAAAATGGCCCTTCGCGGTTGCGGAAATAAGGTCGCGTTCTCGAAGGGTGAACTTAGCAGACCATCGCGTTCGGGATAGGAGGAGTGCGAACGTGAAGAGGAAAGGCTGGGGGCCAGAACTTGGTCTACGCGAACGCGGGGTACTGGTGCGAACGCGATGAAGGGATTTACAAGGCTATGCGAACGTGAAGAGGAAAATTAGGCTGAATCCCTAGGGCCAGATGACTCTATGCGAACGCAAGGCGAATGATGCGAACGCGATGAAGGAAAGGTCTGAAGCTTCGCCAACTTGTGAAAGGCTTCTCGAACGCGAAGAACAAGGGACTTGCAACTGCTGAAGCTAAAAACCTGCAATCCTCCCAAGTCCGAAACCACTCCGAAATACCTCCGAAACACTCCCGAGCCCTCGAGGCTCCTAACCAACTATGTACACTAACTCAACAACATCCTACGAACTTAACCCTGCGATCAAATCGCCAAAATAACATCAAATCAATGAATCAAACCTCACAATCGCTAGTTTTTCTTCAAACTTCATAAATTTTCAAATTTAGAGTTTTAAGTCCGAAACACGTCAAACGACGTCCGATTTCAACGAAACTGCACAGAAATATCTTAACCACATATAAGACCTGTGCCGGGCGCCGGAACCGAAATACGGGCCCGATACTAACACGTTCTAATCCATTTTCATTTCAATTTTCCTTAATAATTTCAGAAAAATAGTTTTACTCAAAAATTCACTTCTCGGGCTTGGGACCTCGGAATTCGATTCCGGGCATACGCCCAAGTCCCATATTTTCCTGCGGACCCTCCGGGACTGTCAAATCACGGGTCTAGGTCCGTTTACCCAAAATGTTGACCGAAGTCAAATTTATCCATTTTAATATCAAATTTTAGCATTTTTCACAGGATTTCACATTTAAGCTTTCCGGCTATGCGCCCGGACTGCGCACTCAAATCGAGGCAACTAAAAATGAGGTTTTCAAGGCTTCGGAAGTGCGGAATGAATAAGAAAACAGGTGATGACTCTTTGGGTCGTCACACGTCTCATGATGGAACTCAGGCAAGCACCTCACTACTAACTTGTGACGTTTTAAGGAGAGACAAATTCCAAAAGTGCCTTTTCATGCACTAGTTGTGCTAGGTCTACTGCCTCAAGTTAAGATCACAATCCAGTTACTTATCTGGTAGACAAACTTATCAGTAGAGTATACAACTATTTGCCTTGGCAGACCTACATGCTACCTACCAGTCTACCACCCCTCCCCTTACAACTATTTCCATATTCTTGTCTTATTTATAGATTTTAAGAGGATAATATAATTTATTCGATTTAAATCATGGAAAACATCAAGTATGAGAAAGTAGAAAATACGAAGTTTGGGAGGGAGAACCAAAGTTCTGAAAGCTGAAGCGTTGTATAAGCTGTTATATTTTATTAACTAATGAAGCATCTGTCTTTATAAAAAAAAAAACTAACGAGCATCTGTTTGTACGCTGCAACTTTAGCACCTAATGACATCTACTTGGATCCACCATTGATTCTGCAAAATTCACTAGTGAGGTGTAATGATTTCCGTCAAATGGACGGTAATCTACCAGCACTATCTGTAAGTTTGATGCTACTGGGTAAACCCATTAGTTGGTGAATAGATTAGAAATCCTGATGAACTCTAAACTTTTCAACAGTTTCAATGTATAGAAATTTAGAGACTTGAATTCTTTTTTATATCCATTGTGAACTACTGTGACAGCATGTGTTTTCAGCAGTTACACGGATTTAAAGGACAACGTGCCTAGCAGTCTGAATATTCTCGAGGAGCAGCTGAGGGATTTATTTAATGAAGTACATGCCATGATAAGAATAGGGAAGGAAAATGAGGCCAGAGATCTGCTTCTAGCGAATTATGAAGCGGTCAAAGAACAGATAGATGCAGGTAACAAGGGTATAGAAGAAGCTGCTATTCTTGATGTAACTGCCTTGGGATACATGGCCCTTGGGGACACAAGTTCTGTCAAACCCCTGTTGGATATGGTAATTCTTTCTCTTGCCATATATGCTAATTCCTGATTCTTGTTTTTCTACCGTCATCCATGAAAGGATCAAGTGACCTTTCAAGGGGCAGATGTACGGTGTAAAAATTCCTTAGGAGAACCAGAGCATGGAGACATGATCTCAAACATCTTCCTTGGAAGTTTCAATTCCAACTATCTCTGAGAAAAAAAAATCTTTTATTGACATAAAGAACGTTCGCTTTTCGTGCAATATGATAACGTCCTTATTGTTTTAGACTTCATACTTGTCCTCACTTCATACTTGTCCTCATTTTGTTCCCTTTTCTGTATGTGGGCGGTTGGGATGATGTACTGGCAGTTGGACGAGATTGTTGATGACTTGAAAGACGAGGAGCCTCTTCTGGACTCGATACTCACACATATGGGTAATATGTATGAAAAATTGGAAAATTTTGAGATGTCCATTTGTCTGTATGGAAGAGCTGTCAAAGTTATAGAGAGACTATATGGTAAGTTGGTTTTCTTTTTCACTTCTCTTCTGTTGCTTATTTTACGTATGGATATAGATATGTGAGATGGTGCTGCTGCTCATGTTTCTAAAAAATGAATTCTTTTCATCAACTATGGGGTTGGATTCTGTTTTCCATACACCTGTATAGAAATAAAAGGTTCAGGTTGATAAAAACCGTAAATTTGTAGCGTTAGTAACTGTTATCAAGCTAGTGCTTCTTCTTCTAGATGGATGATATATGGCTGAAAGCAGTTCACGGCGCTTTTATTTTACATTACAGGAAATACCAGTTCTTTTATCGTCACTCCATTGTTAGGGATGGCAAAAGTCCTGGGTTCTAATCGAAAGTCCACAAAAGCAATAGAGGCATACTATCGTGCGGTTAAAATACTCGAATCTAGCAGAGGTGAAGAAAGTGAGGAATTGGTAGTTCCTTTATTTGCGATGGGCAATCTTCTTCTGAAGGAAGGGAGAGTGACTGATGCAGAAAATGCTTTTAATAGGTGATCACTGATCTTACATGTGTCTTGGTTCTTGGCCATCGTGTTTCTATAATCACCATACTAACTTGTTTTTCCTTTTATTTTCATATGATATAGAATTTTGACCACATATGTGAAGTTATATGGAGAAAATGATGGCAGAGTTGGACTGTCTATGAGTTATCTTGCACGTGCAAAATGTGCAAAAGGTGAATTTAATAATTTCCTACCCGTGATGGATTAATGTCTCTTTTACTTTGCTGTTCCTGGTGTGTTACACAATGCTTTCCTTATCTATGGTTATCATTACTTAAGTAAATGAAGAAAGCAGCGAAAAGGCTGAACAGTGGAGTAACTTGAACAGCTAACTCAATTTGAATACCTATTGGTGACTTGGCATTCTTGTGTTCTAGAGATTCCAGTTTGTTGTAACTTTCAGCTTCCTGCAAGTGCTAGAGCATAATGCACTGGTTTTGATTCCAAATTAGGAGAACTACAAATTATTATGCTTTCTAGGCTTTCTGTCCCTTATATTATTCCTATTTTGACATTTATTCCCAAAAGAAGTGCTGTGTTCATACATGTGGTGTTTTGCAGGAGACGCGAATGAAGCCATTGATCTGTATAAAGAGGCTCTTCGTAGGCTGAAAGATTCTGATTATATAGCCATGGATGATCAAATAATGGAGAAGATGAGAGTAGACTTGGCAGAATTGCTTCATGTGGTTGGAAGGTGAGGATCATGTTTTGATTAAACATAGGGTTAGTTACATAAACAAGCTTAGCAAAAACTTTTTTTTCACATAAACTTCCTTGAATTTTGCTCCAAAGGCACATAATTTTCCTGTGGTTTCCAAAAATAATGGAGTCACCCCAATTTTTAAATTGTTTGATAAAAGCTTTTTATCCCGCCAATTCCTCTTTAGCAAGTATCAAATTTTGGCTTCTTTTTTGTTCTCACTTAACATCTATTTTTAATAAATTCATTTTCTTATTTGCATTTACTAAAGTTGTTTTCCTATTTACAACTCAGTATTTCCGTGAAGAGGCCTTTGGAATCGGGATAGACCTTAGGGACATTCACGATTAAACAATATGCCTTTTTGACAGAAATTAAGTATGGTTTCTTACGGAGGTTGAGATTTTTCTTGCCACTAATTTTATTTTTGATGAGTAACGTATTGATTTTACAGATGTAAAACACAGCATTAAGGGAATGCTGTAAAGGAGTATATTCCCCTTCCTCCCCCCCCCCCCCCCCCCCCCCCCACAAAACTCAACCCCCACACACACACCCCAAAAAGATAAAAAAAAAAAGTACAGGCATCCAGCTCAAGTCTCTAACACATTGGCACTACCCTGTTGCACCAAAATCTAAGCAAAATTGACACTTGTGTTTAAGATTAATACCGCTGCCTCTTTTGTCTTCAAAAACTCCAGCATTTCTTTCTCTCCACGGTGAGGTTTAAGTATATCCTTTTTTGAGGACTGCTTTAACACTCATTTGTCTTTCAGAGCTGAAGAAGGCTGCCTGCTGTTGGATGAATGCTTGTTGATAACTGAGAAGTTCAAGGGAGAAGGGCATCCCAGTTCAGTCTCTCACCTAGTGAATCTAGCCACTTCTTATTCACAGTCCAAAAGATTTGCTGAAGCTGAGTGCATGCTAAGGATGAGTTTGCAGATTATGTTGAAGAATGTTTCACCTGATGATCAATCCGTTACTTTCCCAATGCTGCATCTCGCAGTTACTCTCTACAATCTAAACCATTACGAGGAAGCCGAAAAATATGCATTAGAGGTTCTACGAATCCGTGAGAACGTATTTGGAAAAGATTCGCTACCAGTTGGTGAGCTTGTCCTATTTCCTAATGTTTAACATTAAGCACTACGTACTCTATCTCCTAGATGTTTGTTGTCAATTGTATATATGTTTGCAGATCGCAAGTTTTTTTTTGGTTTGCTCATTTGCTCATTCATGTTATATCTGCTTGCCCTCTTTATCCATGTAATATGAAGTAGTAGCTGGTTACGTGTTTAAGGTTTCTCGGTATGTTTCTTTCTTTTCTCCCCTTTTGGTTAAAGAGTTTCTATATGCAGGGGAGGCTCTTGACTGTTTGGTCTCCATTCAGACCCAGCTGGGAAAGGATGATGGTGAATTGCTAGAGTTGCTCAAGAGAGTACTGAAAATTCAAGAGAAAGCTTTTGGTAATGACAGCGAGGAAGTCATGGAAACACTTAAAAAGATTGTATTTTACTTGGAGAAGATGGGGAAGAGACATGACAAACTCCCTCTGCAAAGAAGATTATCAAAGCTCAGAAGTAAATATAAGCAAATGGTTCAATATTAAGGATCCTGCAAAGCCACATATCAGATGTATACCTGCTTTCATCCCATTAATGGTGTTAAATCGCTTGCGTTTCTGCAGCAAGAAACTTTTCTTTCTATTGGAAGTTCGAGTGTCTAAGTAGGAAAAGAGATTACTGGAGTATAGCACAAGACGGGTGTTTATTGATGCCTTGGTGAACAAGGTAGACAGTCAAAACTAACAACAATAAAACAGCATATGAAAGAAATTCTCCTTGACTATATCTGTCCAAGAGTGTAAGTGCAATTTCAGAGAACATGAAGAAGCAGTTTGTTATGAAAGTTTAGGGGACAGTGTTGTCGACAAATGAATACTACCAAAAGCAATGTGCAGTGGGATTGAACACTGGAATATGATAGCATGCTTACCTGGAAGGTTAGTCCTTATTCATATGCAAGTGGTATCAGGTTTCAGCCTGGTGCTAATTCACTTGGTTTAGATGATAAACATTACTGCATTTTCATGGAGCCTGGTCGTCTCTTGATGAAAAATGTTACTGCCTACTCCCTTTACATGAAACATCCCAATTGAGCAACTTAGTGGAATACAGTTGGTGGTATGTGGAGAAGATACAGACAGAATCCAGCTGCAGGTCTGCAATATTTCTGGTTAATCTAAAGGTTAAAAAAGCACAGCGCTTTTCGATGTGGAACACAAATACAGGAAATGGTGCTTGCATAGAGATGCTTCATAGATATACTCCAGCTGCAAGTCTGCGTCTTAACTGGCTTAATTCTCTGAAGGTTGAAGAAGCATAGAGTATACTTAATATATGATCTTTCTTTTCAATGTGAATGTTGCAAGAGTAGCAAAATGACATCATTTTACCTACATTTTAGTAATGATTTCAGGTGGCAAACACAGCAATATTACGCTACTCAGTATCCAGATTCTTGAAATAATTACAATGCCCGTCTTTTGATTGTCTTGGAACGGGATTATTGATGCGAAAAGATTATCAATTGTCACATAAATATAGTGAATCATATTAAAATACCGTGGTGGTGTTAGTTATATCCTTATATTTGGAATATTCTAACTTCCGCAAGGTTTTCAACTATTATGGAGATCTCTCACAATTCAACTTTTTTATGTTTTGAATGGAGATCTCTTTCCTTTCAAAGTTTGGATCTTCATGAAAACTTCTCCTTTATCAAATTTATTTCCAGGAAATTTTACCTCCTATAACAAAGGGATACACCCTATTCATTATAAATCAAAACCATTTTAAAATATTATTTTCTATAGCTATCTTTTATATTTTATGCCAAATAGATATTTATGGTAAACACTACAATTGAGATGTGAAATACGCTATTTATTTTTCTTCCCTCTCTTTCTTTCAGTTGACACGATTCTCTTTCAAAACTTCAACAAAAAATTTCTTCTCTCTTCGAGCTAAATACTTGCATCTAATTGTGAATTCTCTGGCCGAATTCTCTAGGGTTACTGTAATTGAAAATATTTCTACATGTTCAGTCAATCTATAGTGTGTACACCGACATGAACATTGGATGATAACATGGAAGAAGTTCTTACAACGATGAATCATCAATTTCTACATAACTATGGCTTAGAATCATCGGTGTTATCATCCATTATTGGCTCTCATCTTAGGCGAACAGATCTGGCCATGGCTATGCCAGAGAATATTTGAAGGTTGGGTTGTTGTTCGTTTCCATTTTTAGTTTTAATACAATGTATATAATATTTTGTTTGGCCGAAAAACGCCATATTTGGCGAACTTTCTTCTCTTTTTTGCTAATTAGTCACATACAATGATACAAATATATTTTATCCTATACAAATACAACAACAACAACAACAACAACAACAACAACTACCCAGTATATTCCCACCAGGTGGGATCTGGGAAGGGTAATATGTAGACAAGCCTTACCCCTGCCCAAAAGGGCAGAGAGGCTGTTTCCAATCGACCATCGGCGTGTAGGATTAAAAAAGAGAAGCTGCATTAAGAAACAAAGGCAAAATTAGGAACACACGCAAGATAAAACAAAATAATAAAGCATAAGTAATCCCGCAGAAATAACGTACATAATTATGAAAACATAAGCAACATAAATACAGTCGCATGCAATAGCAACAATCAGTAACTACCATACTAACAACCATATGGGGACATAAGCTAAAACACTAATCACCTATGAGCAACCCTACTATCCCACCCAACCCCGGGAGAAGCGTACGAAGAACTCTATGAGCCCCTAGCCTACAATCCTGATTCTAGACCTCCAGACTCCCCTATCAAGGGTCATGTCCTCGAAAACCTGCATTCTGGTCATGTCCTGCCTAATCACCTCTCCCCAATGCTTCTTCGGCCTCCCTCTCTCTCGCCGATCACCAACAATCTCCAGTCGCTCGCAGCTCCTCACCGGGGCATCAGGGCCCCTCCTCCGAACATGCCCGAACCACCTCAGCCTCGCTTCCCGCATCTTCTCGTCCACCGGGGCCACCCCTACCTTCTGTCGAATAACTTCATTCTTAATCTTATCTATCCTGGTGTGCCCACATATCCACCTAAGCATCCTCATCTCCGCAACCTTCATTCTCTGAACATGCGAGTTCTTCACGGGCCAGCACTCTGCCCCATACAACATCGCAGGTCTAACCACGGCTCTGTAGAATTTCCCCTTGAGTTTGTGTGGAATTTTCTTGTCACACAGGACCCCTGAAGCAAGCCTCCACTTCGACCACCCTGCTCCTATCCGATGGGTGACGTCCCCGTCAATCGCTCCGTCCCCCTGAATCACAACCCAAGATGGACACTGTCCCTCTTGGCGATGGCCTGAGAACCAAGCATCACTTCCCTGCCTACCCCACTCCGCTCGTCGCTAAACTTGCACTCCAGATATTCTGTCTTAGATCTGCTTATTTTGAAACCCTTAGACTCGAGGGTCTGTCTGCATATCTCTAACCTTTCACTAACACCGGCCCTCGTCTCGTCTATCAAAATTATATCATTAGCAAAGAGCATATATATATATATATATATATAAATAAATTAATTTTCGCATGTATTTATGTATATCAGTGTGCTTTGTAATCTTTTGTTGTTTGAATACAGTCGGATTGAATACGATGAATCGAATACAATATATAATAATGGATATCTCTAAATTGAATATAATGTATATAGTCGAATTGAATAGAATGATATACACTTTTTTTTTTGTTATTTGAATACAACTGAATTCAATATAGTGAAATTGAATACAATTCAATATTGTGCTTTTCATTATTAAACACCCGTAATCACTGTTTTTTGGGGCGGATTACCTCATTGTATTTATATATGCATTCGCACGGATACATGGAATACATAATTAAATTAACATATGATATCCCTGTTTTTACCTTACTGTATCTATAAATATAATCGCACGAATACATGAAATACATCACAATAGCAACGAAATTTATGTAGATATTTTGTGAATTAAATTAGGAGTGATACACGCTAATTGATCCTCTTTCCGTTATTAAACTGCTGAATTCCCCTATTTTTTAGACGAAAGCCACTGCTGTACTCATGAATACCGTAGTGCAAATACAATGAATACAATAGCACAACTGGACTCTCTTATTTTTTAGGCGAGGTTCACTACTACATTACAATAGCGCGAATACAATAAATATAATCGCATAACAACGAAACAATAATTATAGGAAGCAATTATGTACATAATAACTATAATAAATTAATAATCACTAAACAATAGTGGTTTTTGAAAATTTCTTATTATTCAAATATTTAAACTCAATTCAAATGCCCTTAGCCCAATTACTTGCGAAAACAATGCCTTTAAAAGCAAACCAAAAGCATAGAAGGAACTATGGCCGGCATAAGTTCACCAACTATCTATCATGTAATGATCTTTACAAACAATGGTTTGGTAAAATTATCTCTTCTTTATACATTTGTTAATCTTCTGTTTCATGGGATCAAAATTTTATCTGTAGGGGTTTTTATAATCCAAGAATGGCAAAATAGGTAAAATATATTCATTTCAGAACTTCATCTAAGTGCCCAACAAATTCTCACTTTATGCTTTTCCTTTTAGAGTATGTTAGACCAAACTGGTCGTTTAAGCATTAGAACACAAGAATATTCTTCTATAAGTATCCTTTCAAGTAGCTACATACTCCTATTTAAGTATATTGGATCCTTTAATCTATTATGTTCCGTGGAATTTTCATGAATCATTATAGTTTAGAGTTTAGTAATTATAGTTTGTTTAATTATCATTCGTAGCTAGTAGTTATTATTCGATTGTTACTAACACTTACAACTAAGATGAAATGCAAAAAAATAAAGTGTTATTGTTGAGAGCCGAACTCAAGACCTCCACTAATTAAGCGAGTACTCTAACCAACTAAATTGCGATAGCTTGTTGTCTTGCTTTAGTTCGAAACAGGTAATTTCTTATTTGATAAATTTACTCTAAAATTCGAATAATTTATTGAAAGCAATAAATATAAATAGTAAATATAGTATGAATGTTTGCTGTGTTGTGACAAAAGTTATCCAACTTAGCTTACTACTAGAAAGCGTAATTGACAACGTTTAAAACGTAGGGGTTGAAAATTCTAAGAGCTAGTAAGGGGATCAATGAAGGAGCCCTCTTAATTTAAAAGCTAGTAGGCCGGGACAATGGAGAAAATTTGGGGTATATGCATTTACTAGAAACTAAGGTGGTTGGTGCTTTATTATATATTAGAAATGGGAGTTCATATGTTTGTATGGGACGAACACGATATTCTTGTAATTTTGAATTCATTTTGAGGATAAAGTAGTCATCTCATTTTTCATGGATGTAAATGACAGCACATTTGTAAAACACGTGTCCTGCACTTTACCATGTAACTAATGCTGAGGCCCAAATCTCTGTGCTCACCGGTAAATTTGAAGAGATTACGAATTAGGTGAATCTGGACTTTTTATCCTTCTTCATCTTTTCTCGGTGAATTCTACATATGCATGCGATTCTTTGTTCAATCGTGTCACGATTTCAGTTCGTTATTCTTAAACATATCGTAACGATACCTGATTCTTATGATTACGTAAGTTTAACGATGCAAAATCAATTAACTTGCGAAAATTATAGCTTAAAACCAAAATTTTAACAACATGGAAACGAAATGTAAAATACCATTCGGCACGTACAACACAATATCTCAAATTTCCATAATATTATTCCAAAACTCGAAAACTCACAAGCTGAAGGAAATGTAGTACAATGCTCTAACTCCAGAATGTCTAAAACAACAGTAAGAGGGAAGGCTAATTGCTAAAAGATAGAATAAGATAGAGACTCCCTTGTCTGCGGACACGGCAGATGCACCTCGAAGTCTCTGCTAAATCTCTCCGCCTCAAGGGCGATACGCTTGGGCAGTGGTACCTAGATCTGCACATAAAACACATGCGCAGAAGGGGCACGAGTACACCACAACAGTACTCAATAAGTGCCAAGCCTAACCTCGGTCTGGTAGCGACGAGAAAGGTCAGGGCCCTACTGAGGTAAAACATAATAATAAGTTTCAACAGTATGAAATATCAATATAATGAGAACGACAATGAAATAAGACAGGTTATATCACACATCAATAATTATACAATAATAGAGTAAACTCGGAAAACAGAACAGTTCAATACCAATAGTACCATGAGGATCTCCCAGGATACTGACTTGTAGTCCCTCATTTGTATATATCGGAAGGATCTCCCGGGATACCATCCCGTAATCTAACTATCAATGCGCGGGGATCTATCGGAAATCTGACCCGCTATTCCAAATGTAAATGTGCAGGGGGAATCTATCGGGAATCGAACTCGCAATCCCAAAGTAAATGTGCATGGGGATCTATCGGGAATCGAATCCGCAGCCCCAAAGTAAATATGCAGTGGATATATCGGGAATCGAACCCGCAGTCCCAAAGTAAAGGTGCAGGAAGATCTATAGGGAATCGAACCCGCAGTCCCAAAGTAAATGTACAGGGGGATCTATCAGGAATAGAACCGGCAATCCCAAAGTAAATGTGCAGGGGGATTTATAGGGAATCAAACCAGTAGTCCCAAAGTAAACAGACAAGGGGGAGCTACTGAAATCCCACATCCGTAGGCCCAATGTAAATACACAGCACAACAGGGAGATGTTCAGAAAAAAAATTTCATACCAAGGCAACAAGTAATTCTAGCCTAACATGCTTCATGTAAGGGAACCAAGTCAATTTAGCAAATAGCCAACTTTAAATCAACTAAGCATGCTTTTTTTAACTAACAACATGCTTAAATTTGTAAGTATAATAAAGCAGGAATGGAAACATACTAATAAGTACTTTAAGAAAAATCGAACTTCCCACAATTTGCACAAGTACGCAGTCGTCACCTCGCACACAAGGCAATTCAATTACCAATTATCATATCCTAAGGGAAAAAGTCCCCCACACAATGTTAGACAAGCCACTTACCTCGAACCGGCTCAAAATCAACTAGAAATCACGCCTTTGCCACAGTAACGAGTATCCAACTCCAAATGGCCCAAATCTATTCAATTCAATTACATATCGTAAATAACATCTCAAACAACTTATTCTACGATTTAATCCAAAGCTAAGACACGAAATTAGGTAAAATGGCAAAACGCTCCTCAGGACAACATCTAGGAATTGGATGAAACTTATATTTCCGAAAATGTCATACTCTCACAAATCTATACATAACAAGATCATAAAAATTGGAGCCCAAATGACCCCTCAAATCCACATTCAAAGGCCTCTTAAATTCAAGCCGTAATTACCTTTTTGTTTTTCCAAATTCTCACCATTAATAAGATATTTAACAACAACAACAACAACTACCCAGTATAGTCCCATAAAGTGGGGTCTGGGGAGGGTAATATGTAGACGAGCCTTACCCTTACCCGAAAGGGCTGAGAGGTTGTTTCCAATCGACCCTCAGCTCAGTGAAGGAAAGGAAAAATAAAAACAAAAACAAAAACAAAAGAGCATTAGTAAGTCTAGCAGAAATAGCGTAAATAATTATCTAAACATAAGAACCATAAATAAAATAGCATGGAATAATATCATACAGTAACTAACATAAATAACTACCATAAGGGAGAAACAATACAAAACACAAATCATCTATGGATAGCCCTACCAAGCCTCACCCAACCCCCGGTGAGTAGTACGAAAACTCTAGGGGCCCCTATCCTACAACCCTGATCTAGACCTCCAGAATTTCCTATCAAGGGTCATTTCCTCGGAAACACGCATTCTAGACATGTCATGCCTAATCACCTCTCCCCAATACCTTTTAGGCCTCCCTCTGCCTCGCCGAATGCCGACCATCGCCAGTCGTTCATAACTCCTCACCGGGGCATCAGGACTTCTCCTTCGCACATGCCCGAACCACCTCAGTCTCGCTTCTCGCATCTTCTCATCTATCGGGGCTACCCCCACCTTCTCTCGAATAACTTCATTCTTAATCTTATCTAACCTGGTGAGCCCGCACATCCACCTGAGCATCCTCATCACCGCAACCTTCATTCTCAGAACATGAGAGTTCTTCACTGGCCAGCACTCCGCCCCATATAACATTGCAGGTCTAACCACAGCTCTATAAAATTTCCCCTTGAGTTTCTATGGAACTTTCTTGTCACACAGGACTCCTGATGCAAGCCTCCACTTTGACCACCCCACTCCTATACGATGAGTGACGTCCCCGTCAATCTCTCCGTCCCCCTGAATCACCGACACAAGATATCTGACACTGTCCCTCTTGGCAATAACCTGAGATCCAATCATCACGTCCCTGCCTACTTCGCTCGGCTCGGCGCTAAACTTGCACTCCAGGTATTCTGTCTTAGATCTGCTTATTTTGAAACCCTTAGACTCGAGAGTCTGTCTCCATACCTCTAGTCTCTCAATAACACCGACCCTAGTCTCGTCTATCAAGACTATATCATCAGCAAATAGCATACACCAAGGCACATTCTCTTGAATATGTCGGGTTAGAGCATCCATCACTAAGGCAAACAAGAGAGAGCTAAGCGCTGATCCTTGATGGAGCCCCATAACCACTGGAAAATGGTCTGAGTCACCACCCACCGTCCTAACCCTAGTCTTAGCTCCATCGAACATGTCCTTGAACACTCTGATGTAGGCTTCCGGCACGCTCTTCGCCTCCAAGCACCTCCATAGCACCTCCCATGGGACCTTGTCATACGCCTTCTCCAAGTCGATAAACACCATGTGCATGTCCTTCTTCTTATCCCTGAACTGCTCCACCAGCCTCCTGACAAGGTGATAGCTTCTATTGTGGAGCGACCCGGCATGAAACCGAACTGGCTCACAGATGTAGATGTCATCTCCCTCACCCTCGCCTCGATCACCCGCTCCCAGACCTTCATGGTGACTTATTAATTTGATACCCCTATAGTTGTTGCAGCATTGGATGTCCCCTTTGTTCTTGTACAAGGGCACCACTGTACTCCACTTCCACTCATCCGGCATCCTTTTGGTCCTGAACATCGCATTGAACAATCTGGAGAGCCACTCCACTCCTGACCTACCCATGCACTTCCAGAACTCCACCGGGATCTCGTCAGGCTCGGTCGCTGGACCCCTACTCATCTTACGCAAAGCCCTCATGACCTCCTCCGCCTAAATGCGCTTGCAGTACCCAAGGTCTCTATGTTGCTCTGAACACCCCAACTCTCCTAGCTCTATGTTACGATCCCCCTCCTCGTTAAGTAAGTCTCGAAAGTACGCCTGCCACCTTTGCTTGACTTGAGACTCCCCCATCAGAACTCTACCATCCTCGCCCTTGATGCACCTAACTTGGTCAAGATCACCCGCCTTCCTTCTCTTGCTTTAGCTAACCGGAATAACTTCCTGTCCCCGCCTCTCTCCCCTAGTTCCTCGTATATGCGACAAAATGCCGCATTTTTTGCTACCGTAACCGCCACCTTTGCTTCTTTCCTCGCCACCTTGTAGCTCTCCCTGTTCGCTCTGCGTTCTTCCTCGCTTGTGCTACCTTCCAACTTAGCAAACGCCGCCTTCTTCACCTTCACTTTTCCTTCGACTATATCGTTCCACCACCAGTCACCCTGATATCTGCCTGAATAGCCCTTGGCCACCCCGAGCACGTCCTGTGCTACCTCCCTAACCAAGTTTGCCGTCTCTGACCACATAGCGTCCGCTTCCCCAGAACTTCTCCAAGCTCCGCCCTCAGCTAACCTCCTCTCCAACTCCTGTGCTTTCTCCTTAGTCAAAATACCCCATCTAATCTGCGGTTGTCCCCGAGCACCCCTCCTCTTCTTCTTCACCCAGAGACCGACATCCATCACTAGGAGTCTATGAAGAGTCGAAAGGGACTCTCCCAGAATAACCTTGCAGTCCTTGCACATACCCCTATCGCTCCTTCTGAGGAGGAGGTAATCAATCTGAGTCCTCGCCGTCGAAATCTTGAAGGTGATCAAATGCTCCTTGCTCTTCTGAAATGTCGAGTTCGCAATCAGAAGCTCGGAAGCCCTAGCAAAATCAAGCAGTGACATGCCTCCTTCGTTCCTAAACCCAAAGCCGAAGCCACCGTGCACCTCACCATAACCACCAACATCAGCCCCAATATGACCATTGAAGTCCCCTCCAATAACTAACTTCTCAGATTGGGGAATACTACTCACCAGATCATCCAAGCCCTCCCAAAAGCGCCTCATAGCCTCCTCGTCTAAGCCCGTTTGCGGCGCGTAAGCGCTGATGACGTTGAGGACGCAACCCCCAACAGCCAACTTAATAGACATTAACCTATCATTCACTCGCCTAACCTTGACCACGGACTGCCTTAGATCCCTATCCACCAAGATGCCCACTCCATTCTTACCTCGCACGACCCCAGAATACCATAGCTTAAACCCGTCTATATTCCTCGCCTTCGACCCTTTCCACCTAGTCTCTTGGACACAGGCTATGTTAACCCTCTTCTTCTAAAGAACCTTCGCCAACTCAATGGACTTACCCGTCAGAGTGCCAATGTTCCACGATCCAATCCTTAATCCATGATCGTCGGCTACCCTCTTCCCACCCTTACCTCCTGCCCTACCCGCAGGACCACTCCCTGCCCCCTACTCACCCCCACCACCGCCCCCACACCCCGAGGACATGACCTTACACTATCACCCCCCACCGCGGCCACTATCCCTCCAACCGATTATGGAGAATAGTGACGCACACACGCACTATAGTGGAATACGCAAAAGAGGCAAGCTAGATAGCAACAGAGTAAACCTTACACGTAATGCTAGGTAAAATACGTAAAAAGGTGCACAAAGTAAACAAGAGAGCGGGAGGTGCCAACTCCCGGTGGGAAAACCTAAAAGTAGACTTTGATGCGCCCAAGGTCAACTGCTACCGACTCTTGTACGTCCTGGCCGGTGTTGCTTAGCTCTTCACTCCCAAACGCCGCGAACTGGCCTCGCCGCCGCGACTAGTACCTGGGGTAACTTTTTCTGGAGCTTATCGGAACGTGTAGTTCTGTTGCATCCTGGGAAAAGTCTGAATGGGAGTCGGCGGAAGTACTGTAGCTTGCCGGAAATCCTCGCCGGAAAAATAAGGCACCTGTCCAAAAAAACAGAATACACCCACACACACCCACAAAAAGCAGAAGAGAGAATAGGAAGAAAAGAGCAGGGGTCGCCAGAAAAATCGCCGGCGAAAAGCAAGAATTCAGAACATGATTGGAGAACATGCAAAAAAAAAAAACAACAACAAGAAAAAGGGGTGGCGAAGTGCTGAATCAATTGGTCAATAAAAAGGGGTAAGGCTCAGCCCAACTGGAAATCAAGGAGGAGAAAGAACGGCAGCAACAGGAAACAGAAAAAGTAAAACAGTGTAAATAAACCACAGTAATGTAATTTCCGTCTATGACATAAAGAAGGAAACTAAATTAGGTAATCTTTATTGAAATGGAGTGTCTTTTGTGGATTCTGTTTGTTTAGCTTTTGCCAACCAACCAATAAAAGGAATCTTAAAAGTGATAGGACAAAAAAAGTGAAACAACAATGTACGACTAGACTGTAAAATGTAAAGAAAACGTACGAATATAAATTCAAACCTAAAACTCAGATATCTAACAAGCAATAAATAGATTTCCCAGCTTACCAATTTTTCCTAAACCTTAGATCTAATAACCATTTGAGACAAATTAGTGCAAGAAATTAACTTTGTGTCTATCTCCAAAGAAAGAGGTTACAAGAACCTGAAGTAAACATAAATCAAATAGGTCAAATAGGTGGCGATCTAACCAATAAAAGAAACTCAAAACTCAAATGGGGCTTGATTCACAAACTGATCTTTTACTAGGAAAGTTAATCACATATGGGAATAATCAGATATTTAATCACATAAAAAATGAGTTATGAAGTCAAAAATGTTACCTCCAATTGATTCCCCTTGAATCCTTCTTCAAAACACTTCAAAAAGCTCTCAAAAAGACCAACAATGGAGTAATTGAGCCCCAAACTCGCGAATGAAGTGTTTTAAAACATTCTGTCCAGCACTGACAGTTCCTTCATCGCGATTGCAGCACAAGCCTCGCGATAACGAATAGCAAATATTCAAGACCTAAAAAATCTACTATTTGAACGGGACCAAGACCTTGCGAACGCGATGCTTCAGTCTTATGCACCTATGCGGACGCAATCCCTCATACGTGAACGCGAAGAGCAACTGCTCATGGACCCCATTTCCCATATGCGAACGCGAAGCCCAAAATCCTATCCTTCCGCAAATGCGAACCCTCAAACGCGAAAGCAGAGGTCTAATTCTTGGCCTTCCAAATTCCTTTTACACCCCATGCGATCACGAAGGGAAAAATCTTCTACAACATCTGTTCCAAAATCTGCAACTTTTCAACCTAAAATAGTGATCCGATTGACCACCCGAAACTCACCCGATGCTCCCGAGACCTCAACCAAAAGCACCAACACATCCTAATACCTCATTCAAACTTGTTCCAATCATCAAAACACCTCAAACAATATCAAATTACACAAAACTGATCGAATTCAAGCCTAAGTTTTCTAAAAGCTTCCGAAATACGTTATCGATCAAAAACCCAACCAAACCATGTCCGAATGACCTAAAATTTTGCACACACATCCCAAATGGCATAATTGTCACGACCCAAGGCCCGATCCAGTCATGATGGTGCCTCTCATGAAGAAAAGGCCAGCCAACAAACCCATTTTGCCTTTTCAGAATAGTTAAATATTGATCCACAGTTTTAACATAATTAAATAACTACAACCTAAACAGAGATTTCTTTATTAAGTGCGGAATACAACCCAACACAGCCCAAACTGGGGTGTCACAAGTCACGAGCATCTGTTAGAGTATAAGTACAACTACAAGGCATGAGATACACAAAATAGGGTTGATAAATAAAAAGGAAGGAATGCGGTACTGCAAACGCTGGTAGTATCCTTGCTAAACTCCGATAACTTAGCCTCCGATCAGCTCAAAACCTGCTACCGTGGGAACAAATACCTGTATCTGCACGCGAGGTGCAGGGAGTAAAGTGAGTACTCCAACTCAGTGAGTAATAAAGGTAAATAATAACTAAGCAGTAAGAAATCACGTAAGACAAACCATCATGCTGTATAAAGCAGTGTAAAACCCTTTGAGAAAAGCAATGAAGCTGTGAAATCTTTAGAAATAATCTTAGCTCAGTTTAAACCTCTTTTGAAAATGACCTTTTCAACGGTTACGCAAATGAATGCAAAAACAAATAGTGCAGATAAGCACAAGAATCCGCCCCTTGGGCACAAACACTCAATTAACAGATAATGCAGGCAATCAAGTAGTTATCACACGAAGTAGCCCAAACAACAGATAATGGAAAAAAATGAAATAAAGTAAACATATAGAATAATACCTGCACCGCTGGAGCATGCATCCCAATCCATATATCGCTGCGGCGTGCAGCCCGGTCCGTATATCTCATCAACGGTGTTCACTAGGGGTGTGCAGACTCCGGGAGGGGACCCTTACGGACCAACAGCAATATCAAGCCATCTTGTAGCATCAAATCTAGGCCATCGACCTCATATCAATATTAGTATAAAACTGCTGCAGCGCGCAGCCCGATCCTATGGTATCCTCACATCTGGCCGTCGGCCATACTTAGTCCAAAAATCACATATGCCCCTCGGACATAAGTAAAACGGTAGCTCTCAGCCCAAATAATCATTTGATATATCATTTTAGTTTCAAAACCGAGTAAAAGTGTCTGAGTTGTAAAACAGTGGAAAATAGTACGATATAGTAAAATTAGTAAGTCAAAACAATAAGGAAATAGTGATAAAAATTCATGGAGGACTCCAATAGTCAGCACGAAGCCCAATCATGACAATCAGTCCAAATAATGACGACAACACATAAGTTTCAAACAAATACGTGATAAAAGCATCAATCGGGACGAACCAAGTCACAATCCCCAATAGTAAACGACCACACGCTCATCATCAGGCGTGTGTCTCACCTCAATATAGCACTAAGATGTGCAAATCCGGGGTTTCAAACCTTCAGGATATAGTTTACAATCTTTACTCACCTTGAACCAGTGTAACCTCTAGCTCGCGATGCCTTTGCCCCTCAAATCGGCCTCCATGAGCGTTGAATCCATCCAAAACCAAAACGAATACATCACAATATGCTAAGAGAATAAGGCCCAATTGAAAACAGTCAAATAATATCAAAAATATAAAAATTAGCATAACCCGAGCCCCGTCCCCACTTCTCGAAACTAAGAATTTTTACATCAACGGGTTCTTTATCCTCCCGCAAGTTCATACATAGCAAAAGTTATCAAATCCGGCCCCAAATGGTGCTTCAAATCCCAAATCAAAAGTTTAAAATCCCAAGCCCTAGTTCTTCCATTTTAGCTTAAATTCCATGAATTTCTAGGTTAATTTCACAATATAATCGAGTTTCAAAACCAAAATTCTTCTCTCAAGTCGTTTCCCCTTGAATCCCTCTTTAATCTCCACCAAGAAACTCTCAAAATGAACAACCATGGAGAAAAAATGACCCAAAATTACGGATGAAATGAAATTATAACATTCTGTCCAACACTGATCCCTCTTCATTGCGATCGCGGCCATAGCCTCGCGATCGCGAAGAACAAATACTCAAAGGCACCAAAATACGTTATGCGAACATGATGCCTTCACTTCGAACGCGATGCTTGATTTCCCAGACCTATGCGAACGCGACCCAATTGATGCGAATGCGATGAGCAAAGCCACTGGACCCCCAACTCTTTATACGCGAAAGCGAGCTGTCTCCTGTGAATGCTAAAGCACTTTATGCAGCGAGATCTCCTTCGCGAACACGAAGGGCAAATTTCCTGCCTTTTAGTTTCCTCCTACGTGATCACGACACAACCTACGCGATCGTGAAGGCCAAAACGCTGCAACACATGATCAGCAAAAACCTACAAATCTCACAAGGCCAAAAATGGTCCGATTGACCATCTGAAACGTATCCTAAAATATTATTCAAACTTGTTACAATCATCAAAACACCTCAAACAACATCAAATCGCCCAAAACTCTGTGAATTCAAGCCTAAGTTTTCCAAAACCTTTCGAAATACGCTTTCGATAAAAAACCCCATCAAACCACATCCGAATAACCTAAAATTTTGCAAAAACATCCCAAATGACATAACTAAGCTAGTGCAACTCTCATAATTCCATTCCGACTCCAGGATCAAAATCTCACCTACCAACCAGAAATCGCCAAAATCTCAACTTTGCCAATTCAAGCCTAATTCTACTCCGACCTCCAAAACCGATTTCGATCATGCTCTTAATGTATAAATCACCTAATGAAGCTAACCAATTCATAAAAATTCCAATCCGAGACCATATACAAATAAGTCAACTCTTGGTCAAACCTTTCAAATTCAAAGTTTTCAATTGAGACTGTTCTTTCATATTCATACCGATTTTTGTAAAAACCAAAACCAACGATTTACATCAGTCATAATACATCATACGGGGTAAGTCATGCCCGAGAAATGGCGATCAAAGTGCAAAAGCTCAAAATGATTGATCGGATCGTTATATCCTCCACCACTTAAACACACGTTCGTCCTCGAACGTACCCAGAGTTGTTCTAAGAGCCAACCAATCTCTGAATAACCTTACCATGCACATGCCCGAGGGTGATCCCATGTCACCCTATCTCATATAGGTTTGATAACACATTGCAAGTGAAATTACACAATCCAGTCTGGCCCATAAGACATGGAACCACATTTTCACTTCTGAAACCATCAATACGATCAAAACCTCATGCATATACTCTGAATATACCCGAACCAGATATAATAACCCATGCCTGCAACCTCGGAAGCAATCCCAAGATATACCACATAACTCAAACACTCGTAGCGATAACTTCTATTCACAGCAGCTGCCCACACAACCGAACACTGGTAGAAAACCTCTTATCAACTAAAGTCTCATTCCAACACTTTCATATACTGCCAACGATAAATGAAATACGCACTAAACCACGACCATTTCTCAGGTCAACCATTCATGAAGCTATTTCTCTCCTGACAAATACCATAGCAAATTTCCGATCCGAACCTCGATCTTATCCTTCCAACATGTTGAAACCGAATCCGTTCATATTCATTAATGATACCAACGATCTCCTCTAATCCAACACACTACTCTGGTGACATGACACATCTATAGAGGCCTAAGCCACAACTGGCATAATACCCACACCAATAAGCAATGGTCCGAACATACTCAAATCATGAAAGTGAATCAAATGAAAGAGTTGTACCTCAAGCTCACCCACACCACCACAACACAAGGGTGAGAACCCGTCTCACATCATAGAAATAGAACACATGAATGTAACCCTCAAGGTCATATCTCCACATAGTTTCACTGCAAAAGCGCAATACTATCCAAACATGGTTCCACATGAAACACCTCAAGTCACTATGCTCTAAATTGACGACCGCTCACAATTTGATGCGTGGAACCAAAACAAATCACTACATCCACGGTGAAACAAGTAACATATACCACACAGACCCGATAAGACATAACCAATATGCCATTCACCGAGCAACGCTTAATTACTTTTCCCTCTCGACTTCTACTATGAACCCTAATAGAACCGCACCATATGTGCCCATAACTAATAAATCATAATGTCTCACTACACAGAAAGGCACCTCATAGATCCCCCAGATCACTAGTAAGCTCAATAATGGTCGAATTTAACCTATTCCTCACCAACACAATTTTGGGCCAACTAAGCCGACTCAGTTAGAACACGCATCCACATTAACCTGACAATGAACCCCTTATCAAGGAAGCCTGAAGCTTCTCCTTCCACTACTAACGCTTGACGGAGCCATACGATACAGTGGCCGATACCAAATCAATACTGAAATCAACAACATCGCCCGGCGACATGCCCGACCATAAGAAACACATCTGAAAAGTATTTCATCATCGGGACTGAATCAATGTGAGGAGTTTCAGCATTGGCTCCCATCACAAGAGACCAAATAAGAAAGAAAAATCCTTCTTAGTCGTCCGCTGAGTCATCGAAATATAAAAATCTCTTCTATAGGACATAATCTGTCGAACATCGCCACTCAATCCATGGCATTTTCTGGCATAGCCAACAACGCCGCTTTAGTGCAATTGCCCAGAATAACCCAACGCGGAGACAACCAGTTCAAACCCCATTATCACATCCAAAATAAAACAAACCAAGCAAAGAAAGATCCACCCGGGCCTCCAAATCCCGGTACTTGCTAAACAGTGACGATACATACGATCTACAACCACACCATAGCCTGAATATAAGAACTTCTGTCTCCACATCCACACGACAATTGAATCACCATATCCGATCCCAATTCCGCCGTCTGAATACATGCCACACCTTTAATACCTAGTCATTGCACGAGTGATACTCAAAAATTCTTCTATGCCACTAAGCAAACTCGAATATCGGCAGTTGATCTAGCCTGAAAGTGCCACAATAATACCGAAGTGCCATCAACTTAATCATATTACCCTTTTTCGAAACATATACTCTCGTCAAATTACTTCCAATTAACAATACCATTTCCTTAATTATCTGAGGCTACCTGCTGCCTAAGAGTTTTATGAACTTCCTTTCAGAGCTGAACTGCAACCTTACATGTGCAGGTCTTGATCCTCCACAACATACCGCATATACCACACCATCCTAGGATAACATGAGAACTTCATCTCCATTCCAAGCCATAGATATTTGCGTATTCCACTAGTCATGAACTTCTATTTGTCCTATCTAGAAAAGAAATCACTATATATCCTATGCTCTGCATGCCTATAGAAAATATACATCTCCAAACTGTGGTGAAACCATCAAGAACTCTCCGAGTTCCCCTTGCAAAAATCTGACCTGCCAGGACTGAATCCTTCTAACTAGACCAAGCTAAGCAAGCTGTCAAAACCTACAAGCATTGCCTCAAAATACCTGTAAGAACTCATTACCTCGAACACACACAAGGAACAAATCATATCCTTACCATACTGGTCCGTCTACTACCACATTACCCTACTATCTAAATTTCCTTCTGATTCATCTTCAACTTGATATTTCCTATTTGCTGTAGCACTACAATCCTCAACTCAGACTTACCACACGGAACCAAGCATAAAACCAAACCTTCTAAGGCTCATATGTCGCTGAATATTTTCTTAAATATTCCCAGAAACACCACATTCCAGAATACCTTACTTTGAAGAACTTCTTGTGAATCTAAATCCGTTACCTTTACTTTCCTGATACTAACACATAGAATCCCATAATTAACAAAGAAATACCATAAGTCTTGACCTCTTTCAATAAAAACATAGTTTCTAACCACGTATACAACTTTAAGACACCTGATTGCTTCTTGTAGAATCTTGAACACATTAGAACCATTCTCGAGAGTCATTTACTCTATTTACACTGCAATTAGCCTGATCAACCGAACAGGACCACCCGTGCCTCATTAGCACTCTGACACAGCAGGCTATGACTTCATCCCAATACAAACAAGCACATTCCTACTCTATGCGCCGAACATTCTTTACCAACAACAACTTAGGACATCCTGTGATTCTCACATACCTACGAAGCACAATATAACCTTGTCAAAAAAAAATTCCTTAACTCGATCCATCCTTGACTTCAATCTCCATGAGCCATCACTGACATACCAACACACCTCAAACTGGAACCAACATAGCACCTAATCGTGCAATCAACTTAATCAATATCAAATTCCCCCACTTGGATCGAAGCCATAGACCAAAACACACCCAATAACTCATAACGCATATACTCTATTGCTGCCATAATACCATAGTGAGATTAAACCTAATCCTTCATAAGCTTGTGGAAACACAAAAACAACAACAACAACTACCTAGTATAGTCCCACAAAGTGGGGTCTGGGGAGGGTAATATGTAGATGAGCCTTACCCCTACCCGAAAGGGCAGAGAGGCTGTTTCTAATTGACCCTCGGCTCAGTGAAGGAAAGGAAAAACAAAAGCAAAAGAGCATTATTAACTCCAGTAGAAATAGCGTAAATAATTATCTAAACATAAGAGCCATAAATAAAATAGCATGCAATAATATCATACAGTAACTACCATAAATAACTACCATAAGGGAGACACACTCCAAAACACAAATCATCTATAGATAGCCCTGCCAAGCCTCACCCAACCCCGGGTGAGGAGTACAAAAAACTCTAGGAGCCCCTATCCTACAACCCTGATACTACACCTCCAGACTTTCCTGTCAAGAGTCATGTCCTCGAAAAACCACATTCTAGACATGTCATGCCTAATCACCTCTCCCCAATACCTCTTAGGCCTCCCTCTGCCTCGCCGAATACCGACAATCGCCAGCCGCTCACAACTCCTCACCGGGGCATCAGGACTTCTCCTCCGCACATGCCCGAACCACCTCAGCCTCGCCTCTCGCATATTCTCATCCACCGGGGCCACCCCCACCTTCTCTCGAATAACTTCATTCTTAATCTTATCTAACCTGGTGAGCCCGCACATCCACCTGAGAATCCTCATCTCCGCAACCTGCATTCTCTGAACATGAGAGTTCTTCACTGGCCAGCACTCCGCCCCATACAACATTGCAAGTCTAACCACAGCTCTATAAAATTTCCCCTTGAGTTTCTGTGGAACTTTCTTGTCACATAGGACTCCTGATGCCAGCCTCCACTTTGACCACTCAACTCCTATACGATGAGTGACGTTCCCGTCAATCTCTCCGTCCCCCTGGATCACCGACCCAAGATACCTGACACTGTCCCTCTTGGCGATGACCTGAGATCCAATCATCACGTCCCTGCCTACTTCGCTCGGCTCGGCGCTAAACTTGCACTCCAGGTATTCAGTCTTAGATCTGCTTGTTTTGAAACCTTTAGACTCGAGAGTCTGTCTCCATACCTCTAACCTCTCAATAACACCGACCCTCGTCTCGTCTATCAAGACTATGTCATCAGCAAATAGCATACACCAAGGCACATCCCCTTGAATATGTCGGGTTAGAGCATCCATCACCTAGGAATACAAGAGAGGGCTAAGCGCCAATCCTTGATGGAGCCCCATAACCACTGGAAAATGCTCTGAGTCGCCACCCACCGTCCTAACCCTAGTCTTAGATCCATCGTACATGTCCTTGATTACTCTGATGTAGGCTTCCGCCACGCTCTTCGCCTCCTCCCTTGGGTCCTTGTCATACACCTTCTCCAAGTCGATAAGCACCATGTGCAGGTCCTTCTTCTTATCCCTGAACTGCTCCACCAGCCGCCTGACAAGCTGGATAGCTTCTGTAGTGGAGCGACCCGGCATGAAACCGAACTGGTTCACAGATATAGATGTCATATCCCTCACCCTCGCCTCGATCACCAGCTCCCAGACCTTCATGGTGTGACTTATTAATTTGATACCCCTATAGTTGTTGCAGTACTGGATGTCCCCTTTGTTCTTGTACAAGGGCACTGCTGTACTCCACCTCCACTCATCCGGCATCCTTTTGGTCCTGAAAATCGCATTGAACAACCAGGAGAGCCACTCCACTCCTGACCTACCGATGCACTTCCAGAACTCCAGCGGAATCTCGTCAGGCCCGGTTGCTCGACCCCTACGCATCCTACGCAAAGCCCCCATGACCTCCTCCGCCCTAATGCGCCTGCAGTACCCAACGTCTCTATGTTGATCTGAATGCCCCAACTCCCCTAGCTCTATGTTACGATCCCTCTCCTCGTTAAGTAAGCCTCGAAAGTACGCCTTCCACCTCTACTTGACTTGAGATTCCCTCATCAGAACTCTATCATCCTCCCTCTTGATGCACCTAACCTTGTCATGATCACGTGCCTTCCTTTCCCTTGCTTTAGCTAACCGGAATAACTTCCTGTCCCCGCCTCTCCCCTAGTTCCTCGTACATGCGACCAAACGCCGCGTTTTTAGCTTCTGTAACCGCCAGCTTTGCTACTTTCCTCACCACCTTGTAGATCTACCTGTTCTCTTTCTGTTCTTCCTCGCTTGTGCTCCCTGCCAACTTAGCAAACGCCGCCTTCTTCACCTCCACCTTTCCTTCGACTACATCGTTCCACCACCAAACACCCTGATGTCTTCCTGAATAGCCCTTGGCTACCTCGAGCACGTCCCGTTTTACCTCCCTAACCAAGTTCGCCGTCTCTGACCACATAGCATCCGCTGCCCCAGAACTTCTCCAAGCTCCGCCCTCAGCTAACCTCCTCTCCAACTCATGTGCTTTCTCCTTAATCAAAACAACCCATCTAATCCGCGGTTTTCCCCGAGCACCCCTCCTCTTCCGCTTCACTCAGAGACTGACATCCATCACTAGGAGTCTATGAAGAGTCGAAAGGGACTCTCCCGGAATAACCTTGCAGTCCTTGCACATACCCTTATCGCTCCTTCTGAGGAGGAGGTAATCAATCTGAGTCCTCGCCGCCGAACTGTTGAAAGTGACCAAATGCTCCTCCCTCTTTTGTAATGTCGAGTTCGCAATCATAAGCTCGGAAGCCCTGGCGAAATAAACCAGTGACGTGCCTCCTCCGTTCCTAACCCCAAAGCCGAAGTCACCGTGCACCTTACCATAACCACCAGCATCAACCCCAATATGACCATTAAAGTCTCCTCCAATAACTAGCTTCTCGGATTGGGGAATACTACTTACCTGATCATTCAAGCCCTCCCAAAAGCACCTCTTAGACTCCTCGTCTAAGCCTGCTTGCAGCGCGTAAGCGCTGATGATGTTGAGGACGCAACCCCCAATGACCAACTTAATAGACATTAACCTATCATTCACTCACCTAACCTCGACCACAGACTCCCTTAGATCCCTATCTACCAAGATTCCCACTCCATTCTTACCTCTCACGACCCCAGAATACCACAGCTTAAACCCGTCTACATTCCTCGCCTTCGACCCTTTCCACCTAGTCTCCTGGACACATGCTATGTTAACCCTCCTCTTCTGAAGAACCTTCGCCAACTCAATGGAATTACCCGTCAGAGTGCCTATGTTCCATGACCCAATCCTTAATCTATGAGCATCCGCTACCCTCTTCCAACTCTTACCTCCCGCGCTACCCGGAGGACCACTCCCTGCCCCCTACTCACCCCCGCCACCCCCACTCCCCGAGGACATGACCTTACACTATCATCCCCCGCCGCGGCCTTTATCCCCCCAACCGACTACGGAGACTATTGACGCACACATGCACTATAGCGGAATGCGCAAAAAGCTACAAACTAGATAGCAACAGAGTAAACCTCACACGCAATGCTAGCTAAAATACGTAAAAGGGTGTACAAAGTAAACAAGAGAGCGGGAGGTACCAACTCCCGGTAGAAAAATCTGAAAGTAGGCTTTGATGCGCCCAAGTTCAACTGCTAGCGACTCTTGCACATCCCAGCCGGTGTTGTTTAGCTCTTCACTCCCAAACGCTTCGCCGCCGCGACTAGTACCTAGTGCAAGTTTTCCTGAAGCTTATCGGAACGTGTAGTTCTGTTGCGTCCTGTCGAAAGTCTAAACGTGTAGTCGCCGGAAGTACTGTAGCTTGCTAGAAATTCTCGCCGGAAAAATAAGGCACTTGTCCAAGAAAACAGAACACACCCACACACACCCACAAAAAGCAGAAGAGAGAATAGGAAGAAAAGAGTAGGGGTCGCCGGAAAAATCGCCGGCGAAAAGCAAGAATTCAAAAAACCTAGAAAACTCGAAACTAAACTATCTTCAGATAGCCAAATAAAGGCTAAATCGGACAGATATGTGGGATGAGAATCAAAAGCGGAAAATTGAATATAGAAAGCAGTAGCAGATGAATCCAAGTTTAATAAAGCAGTGTAGGCAGTAGCAAGAAGAACAACAGTAGCAACAACAAAATAAGAGGAGATTGAGCTGAATCAACCTCTTAATAGCAGAAACAGTGAGCCAAAAATAAAATAAAACTATTTTCTGTTACAAAATCTACTTTGACACGCAAGAAAAGGAAAGAAATCAGTGTGAAATAAAGAAATCTTTTCCTAGAATTCCTTATGTATTCAAAGATTCCTTTTTAACTGAATATGCTGAAACCTTTATAACAAGCTTATAAATGTCAAAAACTTTAAAGTAAATCGCCAAATCTGGAAGCAGTAGCGTAAAAAGTGACAAAAATTCTGCTTGCTATAGTAATTTCGCGAAATGAAAAATAAGATCATGATCAATTGGTTATAGATTTAAGGATAAAATCAATTGGGGTTTGTGCGCAATGAGAAGATTCTTCTTTTGACACCAAGTTTTCAAAAATCCATCACCGGACGCCGGAGTTATGGCCGGAAAATGGTGACGAAAATACTATTCACAGAGAGAAGTGAGTCAAAAGGGGAGGGAGAAGAGAGAGAGAAATTACTTAGGGGGTCGCCGAAGGGGGAGGGGGTCGCCGGAGGGGGAGGGGAGGGGGGAGAGGGGGGCTTGGTGAAATGTTAATGTTGGAGAGGAGAGAGAGAATGTGTTCTGGACAGAGAGATTAAACTCATTAAAATGACTAATGATATTGATGATATTTTTCCTTGTGGAAACACAAATCATCTAGAATTTTAACTCTTCTTCAAATCTCGCATTCATCCCCGCAACAGTTAAGCCCACTCTCTTAAGCGACCCAAAACTCAAATTTCAACACTTACATTTCACTTGCACCTGAGACCTTCTAACAATCACATAAGGGTCACACAACTCTAGAATTTTTGCAAGAGATAACCCACATGCCTGCCTTCAATTAATATTTCTGTATATTTTCCACCGACCTGGACTGTACGCAGTCTTTTAATCTTCTTGAGTCTGAACTCAAACTGCAATATGAAGTTTACTTCACTCTTAACTGGGAAACACAAAAAGATCCCTCACACGCCCATAACTCGGGACTATATTTCGAATCACGATAGAATTCAAGCATATAATAGTTCGTCTATCCTCCAACAGGCCCTTCTTATCATTTTTTTCCAAATCATATGAATATCCTCGCAGTACTAACATACTCGTCACATAGGTATCTAGCCGTCACTCCCACTGATATGGACAATACTGAACATATAATTTTGAAACACTTACTCACACAATCAACACCTCGGTGCTCTAGCCATAGGCAAAGATCCGGCCTCAAGTCCTCTAGACTGGCCCAACATCAAACTCATAGAGATCACATCCCACCCCTCGATCAGGCAATCATAAGCCATCGATGTACATCTGATACTGGGTGCTCATGTGCGCATACGAAAGCGTGGAAGGAATTTCAAGAGTTACTTTTCAAGCTGAATCAAGGATGCACAATAAGAATTCAAGAATGTGAAGTTTTCCTAAATGTTCTGCATCCTCTCGAGGATAAATACAGACGTCTCTGTACTGTTTTCGAGACTATGCTAAACCTGCTCATGACTCGTGAGACCTATTAACCTAGGCTCTGTTACCAACTTGTCGCGATCCAAACACCGATCTTGTCGTGATAGAACCTCTCGTGAAGACAAGGCCATCTAACCAACCCATTTTGCCTTTTCAGAATAGTTAAATATTGATTCACATCTTTAACATAATTAAATAATCACAGTCTAAACAGAGATTTCTTTATTAAGTGCGAAATACAACCCAAACACAGCCCAAACTGTGGTGTCACAAGTCACGAGTATCTGTTGGAGTATAAGTACAACTACAAGGTCTGAGATACACAAAATGGGACTGATAAACAAAAAGGAAGGAATGCAGTGCTGCGAATGCTGGCAGTCTCCTCGCTAAACTCCGATAACTTAGCTTCCGATCAGCTCAAAACCCGCTACCGGGGGAACAAATACCTGCATCTGCACACGTGATGCAGGGAGTAAAGTGAGTACTCCAACTCAGTGAGTAATAAAGGTAAATAATAACTGAGCAGTAAGAAATCACGTAAGACAAACTATCATGTTGTATAGAGCAGTGTAAAGCCCGTTGAGAAAAGCAGTGAAGTTGTGAAATCTCTAGAAACCATCTTAGCTCAATTTAAACCTCTTTTGAAAATGACTTTTTCAACGGTTACACAAATGAATGCAAAACAAATTGTGCAGATAAGCACAGGAATCCGCCTCTCGGGCACAAATACTCACATAACAGATAACGCCAGGCAATCAGGTTGGTATCACATGAAGGAGCCAAACAACAGATAATGGCAGATAAGTGAAATAAAGTAAACACATAGGACAACACCAGTACCGCTATGGCGTGCAACCCGATCTATATATCGCTGCGGCATGCAATCCGATCCATATATCTCGTCGACGATGCTCACTGGGGTGTGCAGATTTCGGGAGGGGCCCCTTACGACCCAAGCGCAATATCAAGCTATTTCGTGGCATCAAATCTAGGACCTCGGCCTCATATCAGTATCAGTATAACACTGCTGCAGCGCGCAACCCGATCCTATGGTATTCTCACATCTGGCCCTCGGCCATACTTAGTCCAGAAATCACATAAGCTCCTAGGACATAAGTAAAACGGTAGATCTCGGCCCAAAATATCATTTAATATATCATTTTAGTTTCAAAACCAAGTAAAAGTGACTGAGTTGTAAAACAGTGGAAAACGGTACGACTGAGTTCAAGTAGTAAGTCAAAACAATGAGAAAATAGTGATAAAAATAATTGGAGGATTCAAATAGTCGGCACAAAGCCCAATCATGGCAATCAGTCCACATAATGATGACACCACATAAGTTTCAATCAGATATGCGATAAAAGCATCAATCGGGACGGACCAATTCACAATCCCCAATAGTAAATGACCTCACGCTCATCATCAGGTGCGTGTCTCACCTCAATATAGCACTACGAGGTGCAAATCCGGGATTTCAAACCTTCAATATATCATTTACAATTATTACTCACCTTGAATCGGCGAAACCTCTAGCTCGCGATGCCTTTGCCCCTAAAATCGTCCTTTATGCGTGTCGAATCTATCCAAACCTAGAATGATTACGTCACAATATGCTAAGGGAACAAGGCCCAAGCGAAAATAATTAAAAATATTAAAATCCCGAAATTAGGAAAACCCAAGCCCCGAACCCACTTCTCAAAACTAAAAAATATTTGCATCAACGGGTTCCTTATCCTCCCGCGAGTTCATACACAGCAAAAGTTCTCAAATCTGATCCCAAATGGTCCTTCAAATCCCAAATCAAAAGTTCAAAATCCCAAGTCCTAGCTCTTCTATTTTAGCTTAACTTCCATAAATTTCTACGTTAATTTCACAATATAATCGAGTTTCAAGACCAAAATTCTTACCCTAAGTCGTTTCCCCTTGAATCCCTCTTTAATCTCCACCAAGAAGCTCTCAAAATGATAAACCATGGAGGAAAAATAACTCAAAATCGCGGATGAAATGAAATTATAACATTCTGTCCAGCACTGATCCCTGTTCATCGCGATCACGGCCATAGCCTCGCGATCGCAAAGAAAAAATCTTTAAAGGCTCCAAAATACATTATGCGAACGCGGTGCATTCACTGCGAACACGATGCTTGATTTCCCATACCTATGCGAATGTGACCCAACTGATATGAACACGATGAGCAAAACCAGTGGACCCCCAATTGTTTATACGCGAACGCGAGTTGGCTCCTGCGAACGCAAAGCACTAGCTTCCAACCTTACACGAACGCGAGCCCTCTTTTGCGAACACAAAGGGCAAATTTCTTGCCTTCCAATTTCCTCCTACGCAATTGTGACACAACCTACGCAATCGCGAAGGCCAAAACTCTGCAATACCTTATCAGCAAAAACCTACAAATCTCACATGGCCAAAAATGGTCTGATTGACCATCCGAAACTTACCCGAGGACCTCGGGACCTCAACCAAAAGCACCAATATATCTAAAAATTTTATTCAAACTTGTTCCAATTATCAAAACACCTCAAACAACATCAAATCACTCAAAATTCAGCGAATTCAAGCCTAAGTTTTTCAAAAACTTCCGAAATACGCTTTCGATCAAAAACCCAACCAAACCACATCCGAATGACCTGAAATTTTGCACACACATCCCAAATGACATAACGAAACTACTGCAACTCTCGAAATTCCATTCAAACTCCTGGATCACAAAAATATCAACATCGCCAATTCAAATGTAATTTTACTCTGGACCTCCAAAATCAATTTCGATCACACTCCCAAGTCATAAATCACCCAACGAAGCTAATTAGATCATAAAAGATCCGAACTCATATACAAATAGGTTAACTCTTGGTCAAACCTTTCAAATTCAAAGTTTTCAACTGAGACTGTTCTTTCAAATTCATATAGATTTCCGTGAAAACCAAAACTAACGAATTACATTAGTCATAATACATCATATGGAGTAAGTCATGCCCGGGAACTGGCGATCAAAGTGCAAAAGCTAAAAACGATCGATCGGGTCGTTAAAATAACAAAGCTACTACAACTCTCGGAATTCCATTCCTACCCTCAGATCAAAATCTCACTATCGAACCGGAAATTTGCAAAATTCAAACTTGGGTATTTCAAGTCTAAATTAGCTATAGACCTCCAAAATACAATTCGAACATGCTCCTAACTTTAAAATCACCTAATGAAGCTAACGGAACCATCAGATTTTCATTGCGAGGTCGTCTTCATACTATTCTGACTATGGACAACTTTCCAACACTTGAGCTCTCATTTAAAGGACTAAGTATCCCAAAACTCTCCGAAATTCAAAACCGAACGTCTTGACAAATCAAATTAGCAGAAACAAACTTGGGAAAAATAATTAATAAGGAATCGGGGTGTTAATTGTTAAGACGATCAGCCGGATCATCACAAAATGCCTTATGAAAATTTTACGCATAGGTTTACACACCGACAATCAGACACATCACCACCGATACTGGTCACACTGACTGAATTGCATCTGAACAGAAGTTAAGTTGAATTAGAGGTGAACTTTGATGCAGCCCATGTGCTTGACGATATACTTGACAACTGAACAAATTTTCGTTCGTTGTGTTTACAGACAACGAACGAATAGAATTAGCAGGTGAAGTTTTAAATTGATCGACACTGTTCCTTCCATGATTTCGAAATTTATATGGAAATGATCCCAGCCCGTATAGAATTAGCAGCCCAGATGGAGTCCATGTGAGTAAAGTCTTTTCAGATCGGCCTTACAAGCAACTGTAAATTTGGGACACTGTTATATTTCATTTTCCACTTCCTGCGCAAATTTTTTGCCATTTAAATGTACCTATGTGTTTTTTTTCGAGGGGGGGGAGGGGGGGGGGGGGAGTTGGTTTGGATATTAGCTTATTTTAATTGTAATGTAATTATATGAGTGTTTCCGACTAATTATAGTTTAAAGTACCCACTTTCCGTCCTTGCTTCTAATGGTTTGCATCGACAAGAAGCTATATGCATGATTAAGTGGTGATTCAATATGCAGAACTCTTTTGGTGTTGGCTCCTGCTCAGCAGGGGCAGCCTCTACTAGTTTAATAATAATAGAGACTACTGTACCATACTCTATGCAGGGGCGGATCTACTCATTGAAATTGGGTGCTCGAGCACCCATTAACTTCGACGTAGAGTATATATAGTTATATAGAAAATTTGAGAAAATGTATAAAAGTTTACAAAAATAACCATTAATTTTATGTACAAAATAAATTTAACACACATAAATTTAAATTCCTAGATCCGTCATTGACTCTATGCATGTACATATTTTTAGAAGATCTTTTAGTTTTTAAATGTAAATTCTAAAAATCCGAGTAAAATAGGATTTTTAAGAATATCATAAAATGGAATTTTGTATGTGTCAGAACATGCACATGAAGAAGGCATAAACGCTACGTATTACAAACATATAAACTAGACAATAACTTAATTAAGTGGGCGGCTCAAGGAATTTTGTGGCCTAAAGCCAAATTCTATAATGGACCTTAATTTTTCTTTTTAAATATATTATTATTTTTTATTTAGAATCTAATTTTTTTGTTTCTTTAGCTGCCAAGTAATTTTTTTATAATCAATTTATCCTAATAATTCTTTCTCAATTGACAATATAGCTAATCCATTTAATTTCTTTTCAGATTTTTTCTTATCTTAGATAAAATTTTATGCTTATATATATATGTATATTTTTATACAAAGTTTCAAAAATTTTATGGGGAATGTTAATTATTTGCAATTTTAGTATAGTTCTTTACTTTTATATTCTAGTTTGATTGGTAGTTTTCTTTTGTTAAGTGTAAGAATTCATTTCATTTTAAAAGAATATATTTTTAATTGAATCCTTCAATTATTCATCACTATTTGATTCAATTATTATCAATATATTTTACTAAATAATAGATTTCTCAAAGGGCAATTGATTTGATAGTGTTACGTTGAAAATGTGATCGTCGGAATATGTGTTTGGTAGTGTATGTCCTATATTTAAGAAAAAACCGATAAATAATTGAAAAATCGACAAAATCCAACATAAATCGAATCGAGAAAAAACTGACTTAATTGATTTGGTTTGGTTCTAATATTTGAAAAACCGACTAACTTAATTTGGTTTCGTTTTAAAGAAAAACAGATCCAAACCAAATCATGAATACCCCTACTTGAGCCTGAGTTGTAAGATATATGGATTTATATCTAGATATATGGACTTATATCTACATATATATGAACAATATATGGATAAATTATATGTTATGTGCTATCTTTTGGTTTGGCCTAAATAAGTGGGCTTATGGACATAAGGTTAAGGGGACAATATATTGTCATATAAAGTGTAGGACTAATGTGTAGATACCCAAAAGGGTAACCTTAGTTAATGATGGGCTAACTAAGGTTACATATATGTAACCATGGTTACATGCTTGTGACTCTTGAGTTATGTAACTCTTGTGACTATTGGGTTATGTAACTCATGAAGTTATAAAGTGGGGGTTATGGTTCCCACATTAGTGCAAGACAAGACTCTTCTTCCTCCCATTGAATCAAGAGCCAAAATACTCCATTGTTGTCTTGCAAATAGTGTGGAAAATCATAAACCATTTTGATCATTGTCATAACACTATTATTGTGAACCTTTCATATATTGTTTTAGTCTTGTGGATTCATCCTTGTGGTGATATACAACTTCAAGAAAACTTGAAGGAAGGCTATAGGAGTTCACAAGAACATAAGGACAATCATCAAAAGGAGGTTCAACATTTCCACATATGGATTCAGGTTAGCTTCCGCTCATGTAGTTTAATTTCGGATTATTCAATATGAAGGTTGTTATATTTAGTCGGAATCATAATTTCTAACAATTGGTATCAGAGCCACCCTTCATTTTTGGATAATTTGGATGTTCATAAGATTCATGTTATGTTAGGATTCATGTTTTAGTTTTATCAGAATTTTGTTTATGAAATTCTACCATGAAATAACATGATCTTATGAATGTTATATTTTGTTGTAATTTGATGTTTTAATATCATGTTAAAACATTGTAAATAGCATGATTTTAGTTGGTTAACAACATATTTTTTTCTTTTAAGATTCATGTTGAAATCATGTGATATTCAGAAAAAAATTTTTTGGTCACTGCCTCAAGACAATTGATTGTTACCTTACACAATCGATTGTCTTTGACGTTTAAAATTCTGGCAGTTTTTTGGAACACCAGAATAATCGATTGTATATTCTATACAATCGATTGTTCTGGTCTAGTGAGTTGAAACGTTTTTTAATTATACCATACACTCGATTATCTATTGTTGACAATCGATTGTAATGGTCCAGAAACTTAAAAAATTTTCACAAAATCAAAATAATCGATTGTCTGGTTTTGACAATCGATTATGTTGGTCCAGAAACTGAAAAAAATTTTCACAAAATCAAAATAATCGATTGTCTGGTTTTGACAATCGATTATGTTGGTCCAGTAACTTATCAAATTTTCTTAAAACCACAATAATCGATTATATGGTTTTGACAATCGATTATGTTGCCAAAACAATCGATTGTCTGGTTTTGACAATCGATTGTGTTGGTCCAGTAGATGAAAATTTTTTTTATGCCAAAGATAATCGATTGTCTATTGCTTACAATCGATTGTTTTTGTCCAGTAAGGTTAAAAACGTTGCAACTCTCTTAAGTTTCAGTGAATGCTAATTGTTTTAAAGTCCATCAATTCTAATATTAAATGGAATTGTCCTATAAAGTAAACAACAATTAATATTCAGTTGTTGCATGACAAAACATATAACATATTAAGTTAAGATTCATAATAAGGCTTAAGGAACTAAAGTTTATAGCATCTAATATTTTAATTATTCAATTGAAGCATTATGTTGCGAAAGTAACCTCTATTGTGTAGATTGATTAATTTTAAAATATAAGATGACTGTGGATGTTAGTCTTCCACGCGTTTAACATCAGCCCAAAGGAAGGTGTTATTTGGCAGGAATTCGAACATGCTTGTGGTGGTAAATATGAGACGATTATTTGGTTTTCCATGTGAATATTAAATCGGCCCAAAGGAAGGTTTAATATTTGACAGGAGTTTATTGTCTATGTTTGATCACTACACCAAGAGTACCACTTACAAGTTGTTTTTCTATCCAAAGACTAAAATCAATGTTGTGCTACGTATCTTGTAATGGGAAATGCCTAATTTTGAATCTATAAAGTTAAAGTTCAAGTATTTGTAAGCATGTATTCAGTAATCCTTTTGTTCTATTTTCAGTAAATTCTTCTGCTTCTACGATCTCTGCCAACATCAATAGCATCCCTGTGCTTAACGGCACTAACTTTAAGGAATGGAAAGAGAACGTCATGATCGTTCTCGGTTGCATGGATCTTGACCTTGCTCTTCGGATTGAGCAACCTACTCCTCTTGAGGATACATCCTCTCCTGATGAAAAGAGAGCGATGGAGAAGTGGGAATGCTTGAATCGCATGAGTCTAATGATCATGAAACGTGCAATTCCAGAATCATTCAGGGGCACTATGAATGATGAACCTAATGCCAAAGTTTTCCTTGAAAACCTCGAACAGCATTTTATTCAAAACGAAAAGGCGGAAACAAGTACACTATTGAGTAAACTTGTTCCCATGAGGTATAAGGGCAAGGGAAACATTCGGGAGTATATTCTGGAAATGTCTCATCTTGCTTCGAAACTTAAGTCACTCAAGCTGGATTTACCTGAGGAACTGCTTGTGTACTTTGTTTTGATATCTCTTCCTGCACACTTTAATCAGTTTAAGGTTAGTTACAACTGCCTGAAGGAGAAATGGACTCTTAATGAGCTCATTTCACATTGTGTGCAAGAAGAGGAACGGATAAAGCAAGATAAGACTGTCAGTGCTCATTTGGCATCCTCTTCTAAGGAAACTAAGAAGAGGAAAGGTAAGGAAGTTGTGGTTGCAAGGCTCAATATTAAGCAACATAAGGAACCTAAGGTTGAAATCACTGAATTAGGTTGCTTTCTCTGTAAGGGGAATAATTATGTGAAGAAAGATTGTACCAAGTACCATGCCTGGCGTGCGAAAAAGGGTACATTTCTTTCTCTTGTTTGTTCGGAAGTTAATTTAATTTCGGTACCTAAGGATACTAAGTGGGTAGATTCTGCTGCTACTACTCACATAAGTATATCAATGCAGGGTTGCCTGAACTGCCGAAAACCAAATGATGGTGAAAGATATATCTATGTGGGTGACGGCAAGAAGGTGCTAGTTGAGGCTATTGGCAAATTTAGGCCGTTGTTTAAAACCGGTTTTCATTTAGATTTGGATGAGACTTTTATTGTATCGTCTTTTAGACGGAACTTAATTTCAGTTCCCCAATTGGACATATCTGGTTATAAATGTACATTTGGGGATAATAAAGTTCGTCTCTTTCAGAATTCAAATCTTATTGGTACTGGTGTTTATCAACATTTGATAGCTTATATTTGGTTGATACAATAACTTCAAATAAAGAAACTTTGCATACAAGTTTAAGTGGTACTAAAAGGAAATTAACTAATGAGAATTCTATTTCACTCTGGCATAAACGTTTGGGTCACATATCCATTCAAAGAATTCAGAAACTCGTGCCAGATGGAATTCTTGATTCGCTTGATTCCTCAAATTCGGAAATTTGTATTGAGTGTATCAAGGGAAAACAAACAAACAAGACTAGATTGGGTGCTAAGAGAGCTTCGGACGTCTTAGAATTGATACGGATATTTGTGGGCCATTTCCTACTCCTTGTCGGAATGGTCAACAATACTTTATCACATTCAAAGACGCTTACTCTCGTTATGGGTACCTATATCTTATTCATGACTAAGCATTAAACACCGCAGCTTGTATTCTTAATAGAGTTCCAACTAAAGCTACAATCAAAACCCCATATGAACTTTGGACTGGGCATAAACCCAGTATTCGGCATTTACACATTTGGGGTTGTCCAGCTGAGGCAAGGCCTTATAGGCCGAATGAAAAGAAACTGGATGCTAAGACGGTTAGTAGCTATTTTGTTGGATACTCTGAAAAATCCAGGGGTTTTAAGTTTTATGATCCCACTTTTAGAACTATTTTGAGACGGGTAATGCTAGGTTCTTTGAGGATATTGAGTTTGGGGGGTGGGGATAAAGTTGTTAGAGATTTTGTCTTTGAGGAAGAACATGTGTCTTTCCCTCAGATTGTTGATCTTGGTCTTCCTGACTCGGATCACACAACTCCGGTTCAAGACAATCTCGAAAATCTCCCCCATCAGGACCCTAATATAACTAATGAAATCAAACTCAACAACCTCAAGAAACTGAAATGCCATTAAGGAGATCCACTAGAGAGAGGAGAAATGCAATTTCGGATAATTATGTAGTATTTCTCCAAGAACAAGAAAGTGATATTGGACTTGAGGAAGATGATCCAATCAACTTCCGTCAAGTCATTAAGTGTTCTAACTCTCAAAAGTGGATTGATGCCATGAATGATGAGATGCAGTCTATGAGCGATAATGACGTTTGGGAGCTTGTTACATTGCCCGAAGGTACGAAACCTATTGGTTGTAAATGGATTTTTAAAACCAAAAGGGATTCAAGGGGCAATGTTATTAAGTATAAAGCTCGTCTTGTCGCAAAAGGCTACACTCAGAAAGAAGGCATTGATTATAAAGAGACTTTCTCTCCAGTTTCATCGAAAGACTCTTTAAGGACTATAATGGCATTAGTAGCACATTTTGATCTTGAGCTTCATCAAATGGATGTTAAGACAACTTTTCTCAATGGTGACATTGAGGAAACAATTTATATGGTGCAACCTGAAAACTTTGTCGGATGAATCAGAGAAAAAGGTTTGCAAATCAAAGAAATCCATCTATGGGCTCAAGCAAGCTTCTCGTCAATGGTATTATAAGTTTCATGCAGTCGTTATATTTTTTGGTTTTGAACCGAATATTGCTGATGACTGTATATACCATAAGTTCAATGGGAGTAAGTATATTTTTCTGGTTTTATATGTCGATGACATACTGCTTGCCTGTGACGATATAGCATTATTACTTGAAACTAAGAAATTTCTTTCAAAGAAATTTGAAATGAAAGATCTTGGTGAAGGTTCTTTTGTATTAGGAATTCAGATACAACGAGATCGCTCTAAAGGTGTTCTCGGTCTGTCACAAAAGGGCTATATCGATAAGGTTCTGAAAAGATTTGGCATGCAGGATTGTAAATCAGGCAACACCCCTGTTGCTAAGGGAGACAAATTTAGTCTCAAACAGTGCCCAAATAATACTTATGAAATTTCGGAAATGCAGAAGACGCCTTATGCTTCGGCGGTAGGTAGTCTGATGTATGCTCGGGTATGTACACGACCTGATATAGCATACATTGTTGGGATATTAGGCAGATATCTTAGCAATCCGGATATGGACCATTGGTTGGCAGCCAAAAGGGTCATGAGGTACTTACAGAGAACAAAGGATTACATGTTTACATATCGGAGTTCGGACCAGCTTGAGATCATCGGGTACACCGACTCCGGTTTTGCCACTTAGTCTAATAATAACAACAGTAATTTGACGAAAGCAAAACATAAGGACGTCAAATTTCGGGTTGTTAAAGAAAGAGTACAAAATGAACAATTGTGCATTGAGTACATAAGTACAAACTCCATGCTTGCGGATCCGCTCACTAAGGGATTGACGCCAAAAGTATTTCATGAGCATATTGCTTGTATGGGTGTCAAATCAGATAAGGATTATGTATTTTAGTGGGAGTTTGTATTGCACATTTATGTATTGTTCATTATATTCAGAAATTCAGTAATTCAGTTATATCTGCGCAGATATTCAGTTTTAAAGTTTTTGTACTCTTACAGTTTATGTTTGATCTCAATAAAGAGAACCAGTTGGAAATAGACATTCTATTGACCACACTTTATGTTATTTCTATGCTACATACCTACACTTGATCCATGTCGTTGGTTATATTGATATACGTGATCTATGATTGGTTCTAGTTACGAATGAGTAACTAAGAGTTCTATGTTGGTATGATTGATGGACGGGATTGTTCATGACAATTTATTGTGATAGTAATTTTGAGCTCATAAGGTTATAATGTAACATATAATGCTAAGGTTTGTGCATATGTATGTGTATCTCGTTCAAGTGGGAGATTGTAAGATATATGGATTTATATCTAGATATATGGACTTATATCTACATACATATGAACAATATATGGATAAATTATATGTTATGTGCTATCTTTTGGTTTGGCCTAAATAAGTGGTCTTATGGACATAAGGTTAAGGGGGCCAATATATTGTCATATAAAGTGTAGGACTAATGTGTAGATACCCAAAAGGGTAACCTTAGTTAATGATGGGCTAACTAAGGTTACATATATGTAACCATGGTTACATGCTTGTGACTCTTGAGTTATGTTACTCTTGTGACTATTGGGTTATGTAACTCATGAAGTTATAAAGTGGGGGTTATGGTTCCCACATTAGTGCAAGACAAGACTCTTCTTCCTCCCATTGAATCAAGAGCCAAAATACTCCATTGTTGTCTTGCAAATAGTATGGAAAACCATAAACCATTTTGATCATTGTCATAACACTATTATTGTGAACCTTTCATATATTGTTTTAGTCTTGTGGATTCATACTTGTGGTGATATACAACTTCAAGAAAACTTGAAGGAAGGCTATAGGAGTTCACAAGAACATAAGGACAATCATCAAAAGGAGGTTCAACATTTCCACATATGGATTCAGGTTAGCTTCCGCTCATGTAGTTTAATTCCGGATTATTCAATATGAAGGTTGTTATATTTAGTCGGAATCATAATTTCTAACATGAGTAACATAAGCTTGTTTGTTTCCTGTATAAATTCTCTTAGTTCTGCTATAAGACATTTATTTATATTATGGTATTTAAAGGGACTTATTGAAGTTTAGATAACAAATTTTGGGCACTACTCGTCATCTGATCAAGTTCTAAAGCATAAATATTTGTGATTATCGAGTTGGTTATATATCACTAGGATGGATCTGTGAAATACTTTAGTTGTTCTCTAGTTTACTATTGAAGTTAGCTAATCCTTTTCTTCTCCTTATTCGCATGGACATCATATTTTCATCCTGCTTGATATAGAGACAAACAACTAAATTATCCTAGTCAATTTATCCCTTTGATTACTTTATTGTCCATTTACGTTTTCCTTTATGTTGGTGACCACTTTAAACATATACTCTGGTGTTTGGAACATCGACTGGTATGTAATATGTCGTTACTTTACTCTTGGTTAATCATACAAGTACTCATTTTCACGTAGTATACAACACCTAGATATGAAGACTTTAAAAATCAATGGCTTTTCAACTCTTCTACCTACTCTCCTGTTTAGCTTATTCAATAACCATAAATTTTACAATGTTAGGATAATAGACAAATATTTGATGTCTGGTATAAGTGTTTGATGACTCTTCTCCTTCTTTTTCTTCTTCGCCACCGGCCCACCATTTATTCCAACAAAGTTCCTTCTCCTCCTCCTTCTGTTAATTCTCTACTTTTCTTCCACAAGATTCTTCTTTATTTTCTACCATTTGCCATAATTTTTCATCTTCTTCTTTCCCTCTGCTCTTCCGCTTTTAAGGTACGCACAATTTTGATTTTATGGAATTGATTATAAGTCTTTCTTTGTCTCATTTGTGTTGGATGTATTCATCCCTTCTCTGAGAACTATTCTCTCTCTCTTCTCTCTCCTCTCTAACCTCTAACGTCTACTTCCATCAAGCCTCCTCAGCTCCCAGCCTCCTCCCCCCGGCGACCCCCCCCCCCCTCCGGCGACCCCCTCCCTCTCCGGCGACCCCCTAAGTAAGTTCTCTCTCCTCTATCTCTCTCCTCTCTCTCTCTCTCCTCTCTCTTTCCTTTATCTTCACTACCCACCCTCACCCAACCCCTACCAACCCTAACTCCGGCAACACCCCCTTCGGCGACCCCCATTAAAGCAACCCCTCCCCTTTCCCGAGCTAGGCAGCCCTTTTTTTCAGGTACAAGCCGCGACAGACAAGGAGAGCTTACGACATTTGAACGCGAAGAGCAAAGCAACACCGGACGAAGTGAGCAAGAGCTAACGGTAGTTGATATCGGGCAAATCAAAGCATACTTCCAGATTTTTCTATCGGGAGTTAGTACCTGCCGACCTCCCCCTTTTATACTCTATACACCCGTTTACGTTTTCTATCTAAGCACCCTGTGTGTGGTTTACTTTGTCGATTCCTAGCTTGCATCCTTTTGCGTATTCCGCTGCAGTACGTGGGTGCATCACTGTTTTCCGTAATCGGTTGGGGATAGTGGCCGCGGCGGGAGATGGTAGAGTAACGTCATTTCCTCGAGGGGCAGGGGCGAGCAGGGGGGCTGGGAGCGGTTCTGCGGGTAGGGCCTGAGGCAAGGGTGGGAAGAGGGTAGAGGATGCTCAGAGATTAAGGATCGGGTCGTGGAACGTAGGCACGCTGACGGGTAAGTCCATTGAGCTGGCGAAGGTTCTTCAGAAGATGAGGGTTAACATAGCCTGTGTCCAGGAGACTAGGTGGAGAGGGTCGAAGGCGAGGAATGTAGACGGGTTTAAGCTGTGGTATTCTGGGGGTCGTGAAAGGTAAGAATGGAGTGGGCATCTTGGTTGATAGGGATCTAAGGGAGTCCGTGGTCGAGGTTAGGCGAGTGAATGATAGGTTAATGTCAATTAAGTTGGTTATTGGGGGTTGCGTCCTCAACGTCATCAGCGCTTACGCGCCGCAAGCGGGCTTAGGCGAGGAGGTTAGGAGGCGCTTTTGGGGACTTGGAAGATATGGTGAGTAGTATTCCCCGATCTGAGAAGTTAGTTATTGGAGGGGACTTTAATGGCCATATTGGGGCTGATGCTGGTGGTTTTGGTGAGGTGCACGGTGGCTTCGGCCTTGGGGTTAGGAACGGCGGAGGCACGTCACTGCTTGATTTCGCCAGGGCTTCCGAGCTTTTGATTGCGAACTTGACATTTCAGAAGAGGGAGGAGCATTTGGTCACCTTAAAGAGTTCGGCGGCGAGAACCCAGATTGATTACCTCCTCCTCAGAAGGAGCGATAGGGGTATGTGCAAGGACTGTAAGGTTATTCTGGGAGAGTCCCTTTCGACTCTTCATAGACTCGTAGTGATGGATGTCGGTCTCTAGGTGAAGAGGAAGAGGAGGGGTGCTCGGGGACAACCGCGGAGTAGATGGGGTGTTTTGACTAAGGAGAAAGCACATGAGTTGGAACGGAGGTTAGCTGAGGGCGGAGCTTGGAGGAGTTCTGGGAAAGCGAATGATACGTGGTCAGAGACGGCGAACTTGGTTAGGGAGGTAGCACGAGATGTGCTCGGGGTAGCCAAAGGCTATTCAGGCAGGCATCAGGGTGACTGGTGGTAGAACGATGTAGTCCAAGGAAAAGTGGACGCGAAGAAGGCGGCGTTTGCTAAGATGGCAGGGAGCACAAGCGAGGAAGAACGGAGAGCGAACAGGGAGATCTACAAAGTGGCGGGGAAAGAAGCAAAGATGTCGGTTACAGAAGCAAAAAACGCGGCGTTTGGTCGCATGTACGAGGAATTAGGGGAGAAATGAGGAGACAGGAAGTTATTCCGGTTAGCTAAAGAAAGGGAAAGGAAGGTGCGTGATCTTGACCAAGTTAGGTGCATCAAGGGAGAGGATGGTAGAGTTCTGATGGGGGAGTCTCAAGTCAAGCAGAGGTGGCAGGCGTACTTTAGAGACTTACTTAACGATCAGGGGGATCGTAACATAGAGCTAGGGGAGTTGGGGCATTCAGAGAAACATAGAGACCTTGGGTACTGCAGGCGCATTAGGGCGGTGGAGGTCATGGGGGCTTTGCGTAGGATGAGTAGGGGTCGAGCGACCGGGCCTAACGAGATCGCGGTAGAGTTCTGGAAATGCATGGGTAGGTCAGGAGTGGAGTGGCTCTCCAGGTTGTTCAATGCGATCTTCAGGACCAATAAGATGTCGGAGGAGTGGAGGTGGAATACAGTGGTGCCCTTGTACAAGAACAAAGGTGACATCCAGTGCTGCAACAACTATAGGGGTATCAAATTAATAAGTCACACCATGAAGGTCTGGGAGCGGGTGATCGAGGTGAGGGTGAGGAAGATGACATCTATATCTATGAACCAGTTCGGTTTCATGCCGGGTCGCTCCACTACAGAAGCTATCCACCTTGTCAGGAGGCTGGTGGACCAGTTCAGGGATAAGAAGAAGGACATGTACATGGTGCTTATCGACTTGGAGAAGGCGTATGACAAGGTCCCAAGGGAGGTGCTATGGAGGTGCTTGGAGGCGAAGAGCGTGCCAAAAGCCTACATCAGAGTAATTAAGGACATGTATGATGGAGCTAAGACTAGGGCTAGGACGGTGGGTAGCGACTCAGACCATTTTCTAGTGGTTATGGGGCTCCATCAAGGATCGGCACTTAGCCCTCTCTTGTTTGCCTTGATGATGGATGCTCTTACCCGACATATTCAAGGGAATGTGCCTTGGTGTATGCTATTTGCTGATGACATAGTCTTGATAGACGAGACGAAGGCCGGTGTTAATGAGAGGTTAGAGGTATGGAGACAGACTCTCGAGTCTAAGGGTTTCAAAATAAGCAGATCTAAGACAGAATACCTGGAGTGCAAGTTTAGCGCCGACTCGAGCGAAGTAGGCAGGGACGTCATGATTGGATCACAGGTCATCGCCAAGAGGGACAGTTTTAGATATCTTGGGTCAGTGATTCAGGAGGACGGAGAGATTGATGGGGACGTCACTCATCGCATAGGAGCGGGGTGGTCAAAGTGGAGGCTTGCATCAGGAGTCCTGTGTGACAAGAAAGTTCCACAGAAACTCAAGGGGAAATTTAATAGAGCTGTGGTTAGGCCTGCCATGTTGTATGGGGCGGAGTGCTGGCCAGTGAAGAACTCTCACGTTCAGAGGAGTAAGGTTGCAGAGATGAGGATGCTCAGGTGGATGTGCGAGCTCACTAGGTTAGATAGGATTAAGAATGAAGTTATTCGAGAGAAGGTGGGGGTGGCCCCGGTGGATGAGAAGATGCGAGAAGCGAGGCTGAGGTGGTTCGGGCATGTGCGGAGGAGAAGTCCTGACGCCCCGGTGAGGAGTTGTGAGCGGCTGGCGATGGTCGGCGTACGGCGAGGCAGAGGGAGGCCTAAGAGGTATTGGGGAGAGGTGATTAGGCATGACATGGCTAGAATGCGGGTTTCTGAGGACATGACCGTGGATAGAAAAGTATGGAGGTCTAGTATCAGGGTTGTGGGATAGGGGCCTCTGGAGTTTTTCATACTCCACACCGGGGTTGGGTGAGGCTTGGCAGGGCTATTCATAGATTATTTGTGTATTGGATTTTGTCTTATGCTAGTTACTGTCCGATATTATTGCATGCTATTTTATTTATAGTTTTTATATTTTTTATTTTTAGGTTTTTATGCTTAGATAGTTATTTACGTTATTTATGTTGAAGTTACTAATGGTCTTTTGTTGTTTTTGTTTTTGTTGTTACTTTCCTTCACTGAGGCGAGGGTCGATTGGAAACAGCCTCTCTGCCCTTTCGGGTAGGGGTAAGGCCCGTCTACATATTATCCTCCCCAGACCCCACTTTGTGGGACTATACTGGGTAGTTATTGTTGTTGTTGTTGTATAAGTGTTTGATGAATTGAGTCAAATATTAAATTTCTTTCGTTAGTTTTGGATATATTAGAAGAGGGCATGACTGTAAACAATGGTGTCTAACAAAATCTGACTTTCTTTTTTATATACTAGATTACACATTTGATTTAAAATTGAATCCTTAATCCATTTGTGTGGAAAGATGAAAGGGAATTTTTCATAAAGCACCATCTTTTGAATTTAATTAGTTATTTATAGATATTATTTGCTATATTACGTATTATAGATACATTTTTATGTTTTTATACCATGTATTTCATGTATTTAAGTTGTTGTATTCATTAATACAACAAAAAAAATATGCGTAAAAATGGGAATTCCGGCTCAGTTTAACATGTATTTAGCTATATTCAAGCAGCATAAACTTTAAATACAGTAACGTATCTGTGCAAAATCTGGAAGGTTAAACTGGTTAAAAACAGAAGGAAATCAAATCACATGATATTTTCCTAATTTAACTCAACAATTAAATCGATCCGTCTCAAATCTGTATTTTGCTCAAAGACAAAAACACAGAAACGCGAAAATAGCAGAGCAACATTTGATCGATATTCTGCCATTCTCTTCTTTTTTTTCGATTGATACAAATTATATACAAAAGAAGGTGTAATTCCTCTATAAATATGGCAAGTTTAACAGTTTTGTTGCGTCATTCTGGAGAATGGAACGATGAGGGAAATTACATCGATTTTTCAATTGAGGGAATACTGATAAAAAAGTATTCCTCCTTTAATAATCTGGTTGCTTCAATGTCTAATCAACTGGGAGTAGATTTGAGCTCAAAGACCATTAAAATACAATATAAAGTAGAAGGAAATTGCATGCCAATGAAAATACACAATGATATGGGTCATAGAGTGTATGTAGAATTGAAAAAAGAGAACAGAGAATTTGTGATGTATCCCTTGTGCATAACAATTATCAAAAAAGATCTTATATTTGGAGGTAGTTTAAATCAAGGCGACATTGTGCAAATAGACGAAGCAGTTCAAATGTACGATTTCGATACAGATGAGTCAATGGCTCTAGATTTTGTGAATTCAGGAGAAGCGAATGGAGTGTTCGAACTCCACAAGAATTTGATAATTTCAAAAACTAAAGAAAAGGAGGTTATGGCTGGACAAGTTTATAAGGATAATGCTATATTGAAAGAGGTGATGGAAAATTATGATATAGCTCAAAGATTTCAATTCCGGTTGATAGGTCTAATGCTGTCAAGTTTGCATGTATTCAAATTTTTTTTACTTTGTATTTTCTATTATTGGATGGTGCTGTAATATTAACGTTGTTGTATATATGCGTATTTGTGTATTTCCTAATGGTGATCACACTTGAAGTAAACATATTTTTGCTTAGTGTCATTAAATACATGTATTCAAATGTATTTTACTGGTATAAATATCCAATAGTCGCTCTAATTTCTTATCAAGGTCTACTGTGGTATTAAGTGCATGCATATACAACCTAGTGTATTCAGATGTATTCATTGTATTTAAACGCATATAACTGTAATGGAATTTAGTAGTGTACAAATTTATATATGTGTAAATATGTATCTGTGTAGATTGTATTTGTCTGTATATGAGCTATATTTTTGTCACCACTTATGCTAGTTAAATGTAAAATGAATAATTCTTTGCAGCTACGCATTATTATGCATTTCAGTAGATTGTGAATGGAGGATTAAGGCTTCAAGCACTAACAAATCAGAACTATTCAACGTGAGAGAATTTAATGATAACCATACATGTCCGCTGAAGGACAAGGTGAATGAGCAGCGGCAGGCAAGTAGCAACCCTGTAGGGGTATGATAAGGCCTAAGCTTACTAACCACGAGAGGAAATACACCCCAAGGGATATAATTGATGATGTGAAATCAGATTTAGGTGTAGATGTGAGCTACATGTTGGCGTGGCGTGCTAAAGAAAAGGCAATAAATTTTTGGAGAGGGGAATCGATTGATTCATACAAAAGCTTACCAAGATACATATATACAATGGATATGACATATCCAGGTTCCTATATCATAATGGTAAAATCGCAAAAAAATGAATTTATGTACGTGTATATATCCTTGTATACCTTTATTAAGGGGTTTGATCATTGTAGACCCATTGTTGTTGTGGATGGAAGTCACCTAAAATCTTACTACACCGGGACATTCGTTTCGGCAAGCACTTTGGATGGTGCTGGTTAGTATCTGAATAATAATACAATATGTTAATAATGTTGTAATACATGTATTAAAAATAAATATATTCAATTATATTTACAAGTCATATATTGCCACTAGCATATGGTGTTATTGATTCATAGAACGATGCTGCTTGGACATGGGTTTTTGAGCAATTCAAGATAGCATACGGTGACAGAGAAAATATGTGCATCGTGTTAGATAGAAATGAGAGTATCATTAAATCTGTATCAAGAGTGTATTCAGATGTAACGTATTTTTCTTGTATTTGGCTTCTATAGAACAACGTATATAAGAAATTCAAAAAGAGCCATGCCAAGTTGAGCGAGATATACTTCTCGATGGCAAAAGCATACACACAAGCTGAATTTGACAATCTGATGGAGAAGGTGGAGAAGGTAGATATTAGGGTGAAATAATACTTAGAGTTAGCTGGTTACGAAAAATGGGCTAGGTTGTATGCACCTGTTAACAGGGGATGGACAATGATGTCAAATATTGCTGAGTCAATCAATGTCGCACTAGTTTCAGCAAGGGAATTGCCTATATACGACTTCCTCGAAGAAGTTAGGAAGATGTTTGAACGTTGGAATTGTAGTAACCCCAAAGAAGCTACACAGACATACACGACACTTGGGAAGAAGTACCAGGAGATGCTGACTTTGAATGAGGCAATGTCTACACGTATGACTGTAAGTTATATTTTAATGTCATTGTTGTATATAGCTTAATTATTTTCTGAATTAATGGCGTAAATACAACTGATATGAATAAATATGAATACAACTGATATTCATATGAATACAACTTGTATGAATACATATGAATTAATTATACAATCATTTTTAAGTAGAACTAGCATTAATACATATGAATACAACTATATTCAAACACATAAAAGACATATTTTCCATAGATCTGATATGAAAACAACTTAATACAACTAAAAACATGCTGCAAAAACTATTGGAATACATCAGTATACGACTAACAAAGTTGTATTATATGTAATTTTTATATGTATTGTGAATACGTATGATTCTAATGATTTTGTTAGCATCATGTTGCATAAAGTACAACAGATTTTTTAGAAGATCTGTACTTCTCACAGTTGATATTCTGTTGGTCTAAATATATGATATATACATGTATATGCAAATACACCAGTTGTATGTAACTTATTAATTCAGCATTATATATTTGGTAATTCAAGTATATGTGCTCAAAACTTATATTTCTATTTTTAAATGTAGGTGGTACCATCAACTGAATACTTACATACGGTTAACGATGATGGAAGGAATTACACAGTCTGCATGTTAGAGAGAAAATGTGTTTGTGGGAGGTTCCAAATTGATGAATTGGCATGCCCACATACTTGGGCTGTATTGAAGAGCAAGTTTCTAATGCCAGAAGAATATTGCTCTAAATATTACAAACCAAATACAATTATAATTATATACGATGTGCCAGTGTACCCGCTACCGGACAGAAATAATTGGAATATACCAGCACATATTGCAGAGGAGGATGTACTACCACCCAAATGGAAAAGACCTATTGGAAGGCCAAAGAAGAAGCATGATAAAACTTTAAGTGAATAGTTGCAGCTGAAAATAAACATTCATGTAGAATATGTGGTCAGTGAGGACATAACAGGCGAACGTGTAGAAATGCTCCACGTAATAAATAGTTAACACTCTGACATGCATTGGTGCTTCAACGGTTTGTCAATACTTATATTGACATTGTGAAGTAATAAATTCTCATTTTCTGAATACATATAATTGTATACAATTAAATATAACCTTGTCCACATATACTTTAACAGTTTATTATAGATAGTGCCTGAGTTATATACATAACTATTCAGAATTCACCGGAGTATATCTATATACTCAGCTGAATTATAACAATTTCAGTAAGTCTAAATTTATATTTTCTAATTAGACAATAACCTGTTTAATACATCTGAATTGATATTCTTTTTCAAATAATATAACTGAATTTGAAAGACACATAATAAAAATTATAGCTGAATCAAGAGAAATATATATATAAATAATACAGTTGTGTAGAACTGAATACAGTTGAATATAACAAAATACAACTGTATACAGTTATATAAAGCACTTGAATACAACAAAATTCAACTGAATATAGCTTACAAGAGGGGTTGCTCCGAAGGTAAGCAACCCCCACTTCCAACCGAGAGGTTGTGAGTTCGAGTCTCCCCAAGAGCAAGGTGGGATGTTCTTGGAGGGAAGGATGCCGGGGGTCTATTTGGAAACAGCCTCTCTACCCAAGGGTAGGGGTAAGGTATGCGTACACACTACCCTCCCCAGACCCCACTAAGTGGGATTATACTGGGTTGTTGTTGTTGTTGTTGTTGTTGTATAGCTGAATAAAAATCTTGAATACAACAAAATACAACTAACTTCTGCTCCATAACACTGTGGAATATAACCAAGTACAACTGGATACGACTGAATACAGTTGTATAAAACTGTGGAATATAACAAAATTCAAGTGAATATAGCTGAATAAAACTCTTGAATACAACAAAATACAACTAGCTTCTGCTGCATAAAATAGCTGAACATAACTAAATACAACTGAATACAACTAAATAGTACTCTTGGATACAACAAAATACAACTAATTTATGATGCATAAAATAGTTAAATATAACCAACTACAGCTGAATACAACTGAATATAGTTGCATAAAACTGTGGAATATAACAAAATTCAACTGAATATAGCTGAATAGTACTCTTGAATACAACAAAATACAACTAATTCCTGCTGCATAAAATAGCTGAATATAACTGAATACAACTGAATACTGTTGTATAAAACTGTGGAATATAACAAAATTCAACTGAATAAAATTGAATAGTACTCTTTAATACAACAAAATACAACTAACTTCTACTGCATAAAATAGCTGAATATAACCAACTACAGCCGAATACAGTTGTATAAAACACTTGAATACAACTAACTACTGCTGAATAGTTAAATACAACTAAAAATCTTGAATACAACTGAAGAATAAGCATGAAAACTTAAAAACAAACCACTGTAACATCTATTGAAAAGTTGCAATTGTCATGCACTAACACTATTGATAAAATGATAAATTTTTCAAAGTAAATACCATGTTAACCAAAAAACTACTCAAAATAGTATTCTTCTTCAAACTACATTCCAAAACTACATTTGACCTAAAGCTACTCTAACAATATCTGCACCTTTGAATTTGACTCCGTTATTTGCCTAGAAATCTTTGAAGGTGCTTCATTCTCGCTTATGACACCAACGTCTATCTTCTGCATAGCATATTTTTAGAGGAGAGCACTATATCTTTGACGGAGTAGATTGGAATTAAATGTTGTTTGTGTAATCTCACAAAGAGTGCTCAGAAACTCTACGTATGCTGCAACATGCATCCACTATCCCTAAAAAATAATATACAAAAATGATGATTGAATACTTACATGCTCCCAGCTTTCTATTGAGGCAGATCTGTTATGAAAAAAAACTTCAAAGGGATCATTATGTGACTTGTTAGTGTATGCTGAGTAAGTAGACCAATCTATGCCTTGACTATCTCTATAAAAGCCACTGATTGATAGATACAGAGATAGTAGCTTAGCTAGCTTATCGATCTCAGAAGCTACATATGCATCATGACTTGCAGATCTATACGAGCCATACACTTTGATACATCTCTCCTTGAATGAGACAACAACCAATACCCAGTATAGTTTGTCCTTCAAGTTGACTGGTATCAAGACATTATCCACAGTATGCCATGGTACATTAGCTATCAATATGTAGCCCCTTATGTACTCCCATACCACATCCTCTTCTTTGGCTACATTAGTAATACTATCTGTCTAAGCATACCTATCGAATATTTCAGCGATTCTTGTCTTAAATATACAATCAACAGTTGTATACTTGAAGTTGGATATTGGGTTGTACTTTCCCTTCTTTCTTAAGTAGTAGAAGATGATACAATATGCTACATTTAAAATGGAATACACAACGTCAGTAAACTGAATGATATTCAAAAAATATCAAATGTTGTCAACATAAATGAACACATACAGTTGTATGTATTCTATTAAGTACTGAAAAACAGATTTGTAAATTGTATGTTAAATACATGATGCATAATACACGTATGTATATGATAGAAGTGTATATCTAACATACTAACTGTAGAAGGAGTCTTACATTGTCATTCTATACTTTGCCGTCAGATGAGATAAGGTAAAACTAATTTTTTGAAGTGATTTGATCAACGCCAAATCCAACAGTACATGCAGTGTTGACTTGCTCTTTTTGTAATGGTCTTCCAAATCACTTCTGCAATGAATTTCAAAATACAATATGTCTATTATTTAAATTATCAATATATTGAATAAACACTTATACTAAAAAACTTACTTTTGATAATGTTTAGCAAGAAGACCTTCACGAACCTATTTCTCATACTCTTGAATGACTAATGTAAGATGTGGTCCCGAAATCAAATCATCTTCAAATGGGTGTTTCTTGTCGAATATGGGAGTCAACGTAACTGAGGTGCCTATTGTTCAGGAAAGTCATGAATACAAACATTTAATTTTGTAAAAAAGGGGGAATAAGATCATATATTTATAATTTATTGATTTTTAAAATAATTTACTAACATGCGGAGTCAAAATTTGACTCATAAGGCAAAGAATATCATCTACTAGGACGTTGATTCCTATGTGAGGCTAATGGGGTTGCATCTATTGGATTTTTTGCTGCATGATGTATCACAATCCTAGCTTCTGGAATTTGACTTGGAAGAAAATGGTCCGGCAACTCAAACTGTGATGCATGTACTTCTTTGGATACACATTTAGGTGGTATGATATACAACATCTCAGACGTATTATTCGCATCAACCATTGCTTCATCACAAACAGGATTACCATCTATATTCTGTAATGTATGCAGATGTATATGATTGTTCTATGAAGGTAATGTATACAGATGTATGTGAGGATTAACAGTTGTATACAAATGGTGTATATAGCTGTATGTATTCAGATGTATATGATAAACTTTATTTTATATGCATATGGAACATAAAGTATATATTAACAAAATATAGCTTGAAATTAAGTGTATATACAATAACATACGTGTCTCAATTCATCTATTTATTTATATAAAATTAAATAGGTATGTATAACTTAATTAACATATATTTACTTGTATTTTAAAATGTGTATGGTGTCATACAGATGATTAATGTGAATAAATAAGAATCATAAACTAATAGAGGTTCAAAAAAAATTAACCTCAAAATCCTCTCCTCTAGTTATATCAGTCTTTGGCTGGCCTTTTAGATTATCTTGCAAGTCGACATCATGCGAGATTTGAATACCATCATCACGCGTCACTTTGCTTTACTCTATTCATAAATTTTGTTGAAGCTTTCATTGATCAATGCTCTTAAAGACGTGAACTCGCCCGTCACCTAAGAAAAATATAAAGAATTAGATAGGTGTTGAAAAAATATATGAATGTTACATAACAAAACTGTATTCTATACCAATGGAATACAAAACTCACGTAGTCTTTGAATGAATTTAGATTATTCCTCAAATAAGATAGTTCATCCGCTTTAGAATCTGCCGGCTTCTTATCATGCACCACATTTTGATTGAGTTCAGATACGCTAGCATAAGGAGAAACTGGTTTAGTCCCTGCCTCTGAGTGATCTATAAGCTGCTATTTGCGCTTATTATGGGGCGGAGATGAAGAAGGTCCAACACTTGCATCATTTTTCTTCTTAGGCTAAAAATGCGGTGTAGGACTAAAGTCATACAAATCATCCTGATCATATGCATACTTGTCTGAATGAGTATTGGTAGGGCTGGTATCTACCTCAACGCCTTCCAGAGGAAGTTGAATTACAACAAGCTCTACATTGTTTGGTTGGATGTCTTTGAAAATAATCTGGAAATTGCAAAAATAAATGTTATATCATATTTAAAGTTGATCATTGTCTCGAAATATATATTGTGTGCAACTATAGGCTATAGCAAAAGGAAAGTATAACCTGTATGCAGATGAAGGTGTATTGCATATAGATAATCTAGGTTGTATGTACATGTATATTGTATGGAAATGTATGTTTTATGTAAATAATAATGTATGTATATGTATGGAATATTTGGGTGTATGGAACCTGAATGTACACTACATATCCATATGTATGTTATAAGCTGAATAGGCTATACTTAGCAAGTATTGTATACAAAATTGAATTTCAGAAACTTATGAAATATTAATTTACCTTGTTTCCCTAGCCCGTGAACATCCCATTCATCAGATAAGTAAATGTCGGTTGATTTATAGTGGTTCTCCAGTTGAGCAATCTGGGTACCCGATTACCAAGGCACTTTGCAATTTTAGGGTCAACCTTCGAGTTGCACTCATAAAATCAAACTTGCATTGCGAGTGACATAACAGCAAACCTATAGTACTTTTTCTTAAAATCCATTTTCTTACTAATAGATCTAATAAGGTTGCTGAATGCAAGAGTACCCCATGGATAATCAGAGTATTGCCCACTCTCGACAAAGTAAAAATGTAGTCATGGGATTGTTGTGGTTTTCTTCTCTGATGAGAATATCCATGTGTGTATGAGATTCAACAATAATATCTTGATGGAATCCCCATCGTTGCCGCCACCCCACTTCCGTTCATCAAAGCATGACAATAAAGCTTCTGTTTTAACCAGCTTTGAACCACCAAAGTATGTCTGAACAATACGGTTTGGCACCTCTGTGTTGAACTTAAAAGACATAGGATCACCAACACATTTGAGACTAGTGACGAGGGCAAACTCTCTGATTGAGATGGAAATTTGTTGTACCATTTAGGTGTATTGAGAATATGTCATCAGTACTTCCTTCTAACTGCTTTAGCATGAAACACCTGAGAGCTGATGTTGTACCTCACACTGATCCATATCAAGGAGACTTCCAAAATAAGTAGAATTTATTAGTTTATACTGTTCTGGAGTAAGTTTTTCTTTGAGATCGGATACTATGTTTGTGTTTGTATATGAATAAATATGAGGTAAATATTTTGGTGATTGTTTCACAAACAGTTCATTCCCTTCATACAAAGAAAAATTTTAAAAATGTTTCATAGTCATCTTCAATAAAGTAACTCATTCTGTATTGTGAATATATCTAAATACATTTAAATACAACATATAATATTCAGCTTAGCACAACTCAAATATTGATTATATGAATGTGCAAATGATTTTTAATACTTATGAATACAACTATATACATATGAATACAACATCATACATGTACAAAAATAAAATATACATTAATATCAAATAGTACAAAAATATGAATATATACATACAACATACAAGGGAAATTGAAATAATTACTGAAATACAGAGAATGTAAAATTGAATACATCTAAATATATTTAAATACAACATATAATATTCAAGTAAGTAGAACAAAGCTATTGACAATGTGAATGTGCAAATTGTTTTAATACTTATAAATACAACTAGATACATACGAATACAACATCATACATATTAAATAACTTGAATAATTATGAATACATATAAATTTCTTTGAATGCATATTGATACAATCACAATTACCTTTTCGTTTCGTGTATATGGTATTTTTTTGTATAAACTTCCTCAACATTGGCACATGAAGAATCATTCAAAGGCTTTTTCCGCTTTGAAGCAACTGAATATTTTATTTCTTTTGAAGATTTCACAACTTGGACTTCTGTCGATTTGTCATTGTGTAATTTAGTTCTTCTCTCTGAAGCTGTAGTTGCTGATAAACCTGCAAAACCCGACCCCGCTTGTGTTATTTGCAACGAGAAAGAGGGTCCATCAAAATTGAGAATTTTGGTGGGTATACCTCTTGTTATCATCTTGTGTGGCGTTGAAACCTCCATTGGAGAGAAAATTGAAAGTTTCCTAGAGAGTAAACAATAACCATGGATGTTGTTTAAGAAAAACAAAATATAAGAATTAAAACTAGAAAAATAAAAATCGCACACCTCCCCATTGCAAAAATATGTACCAAAATCAGAAGAGCAAATACGAATTAAACTTACCCTAAGCGATTGTAATGGAGTGATAATGGAGGAGAACTGAAGAATTTGGGTGATAGAAGAGGTATGAATCATGGGTTGAGGGAGAATGAGTAACGTGTATGCAAGAGAGAGAGAGAGAGAGAGAGAGAGAGAGAGAGAGAGAGAGAGAGAGAGAGAGAGAGAGAGAGAGAGAGAGAGAGAGAGAGAGAAAGAGAGAGAGAGAGAGAGAGAACGTGGTTGGTCAATTTTACAGTAATTATGTGAGAGAAAAGACTAAAAAGGAGAGAGAGAGAAAATATTATTTAGCATATATGGTGCCTTAAATGTAGGATATAATTATAAATAGATATTTGGTTATAAAGTATAAAAGGTATTTATAGGATGTAATATTTTAAAATGGTATTTATCTAAAATAAATAAGGTACTAAGATTTTCTACAAGGAGTAAAAATTCCAAAGATGGAACATTTGGCTTTAACTCATTTTTGTGGTAAGATAACTTTCTTTTTGAAAAAAAAAAACAATTTTGGACCTCTAGCATTTGAAATCCTTCGGATCGTCCCTTTTCAAGACTTTCGACCATTTGATTTCGCAAACGAAAGTATTGTTTTAACTAATTTAATCAATCATTTTACTTATTTCAACACTTTGCCTTAATTAATTTTAGTCTGATCATTAATCATTTTGATATGGATCTTAAAGGGTGCTTCACACCTTCTCCTTATGTTAATTTGAACCTTTACTTTAGAATTTCTCATATTGAATAGACTTTAACGAAATTTAACTTTACATTACTTAGTTAAAATAGGTGTCCTAAATTACCTTTAAAATAACTAAGTGGCGACTCTTCAATTTTAATCAAATTTAAAATTGCCTATACGTTGTACCTTACTTTAACCAGTTTAAAATGGGGTATAACAACAAGAAAATCAAATGAAGTGGAATTTTCCTAACAGTTAAATCGCCTCTCGTAGAAGTACAGACGTCTCCGTATGGATCCGCGAGACTCTAATAAGTCGGTTTGTGATTCATGACTCAAATGAACCTAAAGCTCTGATACCAACTTGTCACGCTCCCAGTTCGCCCTCCGTGAACTATCGTGAGGGCACCTAGTCTCTACGACTAGGTAAGCCAAACAAATTGCGAAAAAGAAACAACAGAATAAAACTAGCCAAAACTGCAGAAATAACAAAATGAAGCGTTTAAGATGTCGCTTGACATATACAATACAAACTCTTAAAATAAAACTACATTTTTTAAAACCCAGAATCTCATGAAATCACAAGTTGTGGAATAACTACAGTGTTCGAACTCCAAAGTATATGAACAAAAGTAAATACATAAGGGCTAATACTATGAGAGAGAATGGAAAAGGACTCCTCCGTCTGCCGACGCGGCAGATATACCTCGAACTCTCTGGAGGGTCACCTGCCTCAACGGTAGTCGGGCTGAGTCGAAGTACCTGGATCTGCACATGACAAACATGCGCAGAAAGGGCATGAGTACACCATAGCATTACTCAGTAAGTGCCAAGTCTAACCTCGCTCGAGTAGCGATGAAGAAGGTCAGGGTCCTACTGATTATAGCTGAAAAATAAGGTAAAATGGTATAGAATACGACAATATTATTAAATTCTAATAGTATGAATTAATACATGATAATAAGAATAACAATAACTATAACAGAGACAGAAGAAATCACGAAAGAATACATCTCAACATAGAGATAACAACCGGAGATCTCCTCGGATAATGTCATGTAGTCCCAAATATAAATATACAGTGGACCTCCCTGGATATCGTCCTGTAATCCAACTCATAATGCGTGAGGATCTATCGGAATCCCGATCCGTAGTCTCAATTGTAAATATCCAGTACTAAAGAAATCTACCGGGTGCAGTCCCATAGTTCCAATATAAAAGTGCAAGGGGATCTACCGGAATACAAATCCGTAGTCCCAAAGTAAACAGGGATCTCCTGGGATATCGTCCCGTAGTCCCAAAGTAAACACACAAAAGCAACACGAAGAATACTCAATTCAAATTCAAATTTCATACCAAAGTAAAATAGATATTTCTAATCTAACATGCTGCACACAATCCAAATAAGGCAGTTTGAGAAAATAAGCAATTAAGTCAATTAAACATATTTTTTTAAACTAACAACAGACTTAAATTGCAGGTAGTATAAATAGCAAACGAAACATAATTTTAGTTACTTAATGAAAACAGTATTTTCAACAATTAGCACAAACACGCACTCGTCACCTCACGCACAAGGAATTTCAAATATCAATAATGCTAAATCCTAAGGGGAGTTCTCTCACACAATGTTAGGCAAGCCATTTACCTCGAACCAACTCAAAATCAACCCAAAATCACGCTCATGCCACGAGTACTCGACTCCAAATAGCCCAAATCTATTTAAATCAATTGCATAATGTAAATATAACTTCAAGAAACTGATCTACTAATTAATTCTAAGCTAATACGTGAAATTAGGAAAAATGATCAAAATGTCTCTCGGGCCCACGTCTCAGAATCGAGTAAAATTTACAAATTCAGAATCCTCACACTCTAACGAGTTCATACATACCAAAATTATCCAAATTCGATGTTAAATCCCCAATCAAAACTCGAAACTTAGGCTTGAGAACTTTTTCAAAAAAATTTTCAATTTCTAATCCCAAATCCCAAATGAGATAATGAATTCACGTTTAGATGAATAGATTATAATAAAAAAGGAGTTAAGAATCATTACCCGCAAACTTTCTCTGAAAATCTTTCCAAAATTCATCTTTTACCGAACTCCCAATTCAATTCTGTGATATGAACCCAAAACCCTGGATTTTGAACTTTATATTTTGAACAGTGGAACCGCATCTGCGGCCCTGGGACCGCACCTGCGGTCCTGCTTCTGCGGAACTCCAGTCACATATGTGACATTTCATTAAGCATTAATTTCCACACCTGCAGCTCCTTTACCGCACCTGCGGTATCGCAGGTGCGTTCGCCATTTCACATCTGCGATTTTTCTGGAGCTAACGCCTGGCCAATCTCGCTTCTACGGTCCCATTCACGCAGGTGCGGTTATGACAGGTTCAGCCAACCTCAAATTCGTCCCAAGTCCAATTCAACTTCCGTTAAGCACCCGAAACTCATCTGAACCCCTCCGGGACCCCAACCAAACCTGTCAACCCATCCTAAAACATCATACGAACTTATTCCATTCCTTAAATCTCATCAAGTAGCGCTAAAACCACAAATCGCTCTCCAATCCAAGCCTAAAAACTCTAAAAACTCTCAAATTATGCTTTCGATCAAAAAGTCTATCTAACCTCGTCCGAATGACCTGAAATTTTGCAAGCACGTCACGTTCAACACTACGGAGCTAGTCCAACTTTCGGAATTCCATTCCGACCTCGATATCAAAATCTCACTATCGAACCAAAAACTTAAAAAATTCAACTTTCAGCATTTTCCTAAATAAGCTATGGACCCCAAAAACACAATCAGAACACGCTGTTAAACCCATCATCACCTAACAGAGCTAATAGAACCAACGGAATTCCATTCTGAGATCATCTTCACACTGTTCAAACTACGGTCCAAATTTTAGAATTTAAACTCTCTTTTAGGGACTAAATGTCCCAAAACTCACTGTAACTCCAAATAAATCTTCCCGACAACTCACAATAGCATAAACAAATATGGGGATTTAGTTAATAGGGGATCGATGCATAATTCTTAAAACGACCAGTCGGGTCGTTACACTATATCATGTGATAGATACAAATTCACCGGCCGGGTTTTCACATAAAACTTATAAGCTTACATTAAGAGGTATCACCAAACTCAAAGCCAAGTCACGGATTCTATCTACTAATTATTATTTTACAAATGTTATTCGTTATTGTCCAATCTATTAGGCATACACTAACCCTGAATAGAGTTGTAACTTTTGATAACTCAAAGCAATAAACAAATCACATTGATCATGATAACTATATCAAGATTTGGAGCATAGCTAATTTAACGAATTGTGGAATTTTTTTACATACATATATATATATATATATATATATATATATATATATATATATATATATATATATATATTCAGTACAAAAACATCTTTCGTTCAATATATAATAACTATACTACTACAAGAAGTTGGAGTAAAATCACTCTCATAATCAAGATAACTTATACTTTAATCTTGTGCTACGATCATCAAAATATTTTGCCCAATAATATCTTCAATTGTGAACATAATTTATTAATTATGAGAACCGATAATTTATTCTTCTATGCATGAGCTAAGATCTCATACACTAAATTGCCTACTACATAACTAAAGACACGCATATAACAAATAATCTATTTAAAATAATACTTTATTGAATTGAATAGATCAAATAAACAATTATTTCATGAAGAATATAACACAATACTATAGCTAAATCGCATACGTAATAGTATATCCCAACATCTTATCAATTAATCTCTCCGTTCATTTTGAGTTGTCCATTTTTAACTTTATACTTTCTTTTAGAAAAAGTTAAATGAAGTATGTATTTCATAATTTCATCCATAATATTTATAGCATTTCAAAAAATCTTGAGGAATGAATAGTTAATGATAAAAGTAAAATAAGAAAAATAAGATTGTCTTTCTATTGATTTGTTAAAATTAATAAGTAAAAGTAGAAATATATTTTTAATGTAATAGATAAAAGTGAACGAAGGTATAATAATTTAATGATATAAAATACTTTTTACATAGTCAATACGGGGAACTTAAACTCAGAAGTTAATATGAAAGGGCAAAGTGGTTACTTGATTTGACGAAATGGAAGTGTAAGAAATTGGATTTTATTGCATATGTTTATTTAAGATATATAAATGGATAAACATCCGGAGATTAAGGTGGAATTATATCTAACATGCCATTAATACGAAATATTAATTGGTGGTTAATAGTGACATGGAAATATCATATAATTCCTTGTAAGAAGTTGAACATAAAATCTTATAATTAAGATCAAAGAAATATAGAATGACTGTTTTTCTTTCCTTCGAAGCATCTCCAACTCCAAGCAGGTACTTTCTCTTCACTATTTCTTCAACTGTGTTTCATACTCTGTTCCACTGTCTTCTTTTCAGATTTATTAGAAGGTCTAATCTTAATTGTTCATAGATTAATCATGAATATAATTTAACTTCTTGTATTCGCTTTTTTCTGATCCGTACAAAACTTACGGTTATTTATGTATAACTAGATAAAGGCTGTTTAGGAATTTTCGCTAAAAATTGAATCTTTCTTTGTGTTTTTTGGATTAGCAATCATGTATGGTAGTTTTGAGGTGTAAAGAGATGATATGATTTTATGACCATTATATGAAGTTAGTTGATTATAGGTGTATCATTTAAGATTTGATCTGATATGTTTATTATAGCCCGTTAGACCAAGCTGGAAAAAGCAGTACTTTTTTCAAAAGTATTTTCCTCAAAAGTACTTTTTGGCGAGAAATTAATTCTAGAAAAGTGCTTTTGGAAAGAAGCTATTTTTTTCTGTTTCTCCAAACCTGTTTCTGCTTCTCTTTGATAGCATTTTTTTTTTCTTTTCAAAAGCTTAGCTAAACACCTTATTTTTGGCCAAAAATGTTTTTGGCCTAAAAAAAAGTATTTTTGTCCAAAAAAAAACTTGACTAAATAGGCTATTAGAAACTTTCAAGGGGTAAAGAAATGGAGCAGATCATAGTTTGTTATGCGTTGACTAGGTAATTAAGCAGTATGAAGTTCATATGGCTTGTCGTTTACCTTGACCACAGTGGTGAAGCCACCTTAGGCTAAGAGGTATCAGTTATCGTAAAATTATGCTGTATAGCTAGGTTAAAATTTTACTTATATATATATATATATATATATATATTGAGTTGACCATTATCTTATTTGAATACTAAATTCGATATCTGGGTATAATATTTTCCTCTCTGTGTTTTTCCTGTCAGTTTTTATATCATGGTCCTCATAGAGGCTTGACCAAAGGAATGTTTCACTATCACAAAGTGATTTCTGATTTTTTTTTTTGACTTGCTTCAATTTGTAGAAATTAGTAATTGAATTTTTGTCTAACTAAAATTGCCTTGGTAGTACGATTAGACAAATGAACCATTAGTGCTTTACACATGAGATTCTTTTCTAGCAATGGTGTTTTGGGAAGTAAACATCCAATTTCTTGTATAGTTTGTACATAAATCATTTGAATATCTCTGCTTAGAAAGAGTAGTTTCAGCAGTTGTAGAAAGCCAAAAAGTTTCAATTGATAAGTGAAGCGTCTTCTAGTTCTCAATTCAGATTTTTGTTTTCTAACCAAATTATATCCCATAACCTATAAACGCTCAGGTTTTTGATATCTATCCGTTTCCTTGCTTTCATAATTATGTTCTTCTATTGCTTATCAGGCTTACAAGGAAGGGATGATAAGGTAAAAGCTGCTATATTTGGGTGGTATGAGGGTGAACTGCCAACTGTTCCTTCTCTAGATATTGAATGATAGCTGCAAACATTCTCTCTATTCCTGATGTCTTCTACAAAATTAGGGTCCGGCCACAATTCTAGAAATGCATAAAAAGGGTCAGACGATGTTTCAAGCTGCATGGTTTCTGAACTTCATGAGTGTGAGAAATGTAATTCACATGAATTTATAAGTGTGTTAGAGTCAGAGCTTAAAGTGTTGAGCTCAGAGAGTGTTGATATTCTGAAATTATGTGGAGAAAACCAATTGATCGAGGAGTTCTATTCTCAAACATATTCAGATGATGCTGTAAAGCTAGATCAACAGCTCAAAGGCTACAATCCTTCTTCATATAGTTACAAAGATAGACCATTAGACATGCTCCAAAGTGTAGTTGGTGATGGTTCGCAGAAAACACCTGTTAAAACAGATACCATACGATTTATGGACTTCAATTATTACAACCGCTTTGATCCTGGATACACTAAGAAGGCCTGTTCTGAACTGGATTCTCAATGGACCGGAATTGAGAAGGCTGAACCATGGTGGCGCGCAGCTGATAAGGAGTTAGCTGTCTCAGGTTCTCTCGAGTCAGCTGGGTGTATTGGAAATTCTGTTCTTTCATGGGCTCAGTTTTGGAAGGTGAGTCATATAATTGTTCTCAGTGTTCTGGCCAGTTTAGTGTGAGAGAGATGGAATTTCTGGATACTCTTGATTGTTATTCGGGACAACGTCCTTCACAAAGCCAATACAAGAGATTGTGTGTTGGCAAAGGGTGCTCAACACATGGTTCAAGACAGCCAGAAAGGTATTTATCCAACTATAGCTAGCTACTCTCTTTTCTGGTTGAAGAGCTAGCTACTATCTTTGTTCACCATAGTGTTCTTTCTGACATATGTATACCTTATTCCATTTTGTACGACTTGGGACGATTTCCACAGAGGTTGAAGAAAAAATGCACTTATGTATATTCATCGCCTTCTACCTGTATATTTGTGCTGCTGTATCATTCTATTCTCATCAAGTTTTATCTTAGAGAAGACCTAATAAGAAGTTACTGATTCTCTCTTCTTTCGTCTTGTCTGTACAAATGGGACAAGGAAAAGGAAAAAAATTTAGAGTTGGCTATCCTTTCCATTCTTTTCTGCACTTTTCACCCACTTTGATATGCTGGTTTGGGCTTGGCAGTCGTTGCAATGATGAATCCTGGAGAGTTTATGACAGATCTCTCTTATATTTTCTTTCAAGAACCTAGATCTAGTGTTGCAGAATCTCTTCGTTTCGAGTTAATGAATAAAGGATGTCCTTGGGCTTTTGAAATTCTTCATAATTCTGAGTTTTCTGCAATATTCTGGAACTCATAAACAAATGCTTAGCATTCTATCATATCCATTAAGTCTCTCCTAAGCATACAACAACAACAACTACTACTACCCAGTATAGTCCCACAAAGTGGGGTCTGGGGAAGGTAATATGTAGACGAGCCATACCCCTACCCGAAAGGGCAGAGAGGCTGTTTCCAATCGACCCTCGGCTCAGTGGAGGAAAGGAAAAACAAAAACAAAAACAAAAGAGCATTAGTAACTCCAGTAGAATAACGTAAATAATTATCTAAACATAAGAACCATAAATAAATAATTATCTCTCCTAAGCATATTATTTCAAAAAACTCAAGTGTTCTAGTTAAAGTTATAACACCAACACTACATTTTGAATGTTGAAACATCCTGTTCATATGTATGCCTGGACCAACAATGTTTGTTAGTAAATGCTGAGATTGTTGTTCACCTTGCTTCCTTATCATTCTCATTCTCCAAACAAGACTAACGTGTATCGTTTTAACTCCAGTGATGATGACAATTTACGTACTGCCAAGGTCCAATCGGACGAAACTCAACCAGGATCAAGCCTCAGCAAAGCTCAGCTGTTAGAAGCACTATGTCATTCTCAAACCCGTGCAAGAGAGGCTGAACAATTGGCACAGCAAGCCTACAACGAGAAGGAACATGTGATCAAGCTATTCTTCAGACAGGCTTCTCACCTCTTTGCTTACAGGCAGTGGCTTCAAATTTTGCAGCTTGAATCTCTATGTCTCCAGCTTCGGAACAAAGACGAGCAAAATTCCACCAACTTTTCACCTTTCTTACCCTTGGTCCCAATCAAAGGTAGGAAACTGAAGAAGTGTAGATGTAAGCCTATCAAGAGGAAGCCAGCAAAGGATAAATGCAAGATAAACATGTCTGCTGTAGCTTTTGCCTTGGGTTTGAGTCTTGCTGGTGCAGGTTTGCTACTTGGTTGGACCATGAGATGGTTATTTCCAGCTCTCTAAACCATCTTACAATATAACATTCATCACAACAATCACTCTGTTCCACGGGTTTGCTAAATTCATATATGTATATTCCATGTCTTTTCATATCAATTACGTCGGAGATATTATATTATTCTAGTAGGCAGCATTGTACATTATATATGCAAGTATACAACAACTACGCCTCAATCCCTAAGGCATTTTGTAAATATAGTTGTGCTAGTTTCTTGTATACATGTTCTGTGTGTTTCATATCAGAAATCTTTGGAGGTTATTCTAGTGGGTAGGATTCTGCAGTTTGTGTAAATATATTTGGGCTTAGCTTTGGAGGGGAGCCTTAGAGTAATCGTAAAAATTGCCGCATTGTGATTAGGAGGTTACGGGTTTAGGTCGCGAAAACAACCTCTTGCACTAGGTTGCCCTTTATATTTGGGCTAGCTTTAAATAGTACTTCCTCCGCTTACTTTTACTTGCCATGTATACTAAAAATAGATGTTCATTTTACTTGTCAATATACGCATATAAGAGAAAATAATTTTTTTTCCTGAATATTTATTACTATTTCAAATTATATTCTCAAATCCAGTAAAATATGCATCAATTAATATATGTATCATGGTAAATTATGCACTGTATTTATTATTTTTTAAGGGGCCTCAAAAGTCAAAACGTGGCAAGTAAAAGTGAACGGAGTGAGTATGTTTGAGCAGGTGACTAAATAATTTGTGAAGTCATCCTAGGTATCTATTCATTTTCTAGTCCCATAAGTTGTTTTATTCAATGTGTTATGTGTTGAAATTTGTACTTCATGCCTTCTGTTATTACTAAGACAGCTTCTTCTTTTTTGGCTTATTAAGGAGAAAAAAATGGAAGAGGAAACTGAGTGGATAAAGGTTCTTACTTTGTCTAGATGCAATTGTGTATGTGCTGAATCAGCTCTATAAACATCAAATTTCCTCTCAGCCACTAACTTATCTGTTGTGTTGGAAAAAATATGTCCTTTAAACTTAAATATCTTAGAAATTCCTTTATCCTTCAAAAAATGTAAAACACGTTAAATTTGTACTTGAACGCGAGGAAAAAAGGGTGAAAAATTCAAGATTCAATTGTTAAAGAAGGGAACATCCAGGGGCTGTTAAGAATTGTAACGTGCATCCTCAAGTATTTAATTAAAAAGAAAAAGATTGTCAAAGATTAACGATTAGTTCAAAAGGAAATGAAGGTCACCAAAATATAAGTACAGCTCAACTACTCCTTCAAAAAAGCCACAAAAAGAAAAAGGAAAATGAGAAAAAATGATAAATCACTAACAATCTAGAAAGTCTATAAAATAATTATTTACATTATACACTTATTAATCGTAATTAAATGATATAAACTTATGTGCTAACATATACAATATACTTATTCGTTTGATATAAATATTAGGCGCAGAAAAACTATTTTCGTACTATTTATTTAATTTTGCTTAATGTTATTGGGTACCTCTGCCTCACAATCAATACCATTTCTTCCAGAATTTCATATACTCCGATGCTTCGCCAAAGCGATTTCTTTGACTTTGACTTTTTCTAAAGCAAGCTGAGCTACACAAAGCCGACCGTCCATGCGGCTTTTTGATCCACCGCTTCTTATCTGCCACGTATTCACTCGGCCCCACTTAACCTCAAAATAATTATAAACAAAAATGAAAAAAAGAAGTAAAAAACCAAAAACGAGTAGCCTAAGGATTGTCAATAGAAGTTTATTTATAAAGGGAAAAGCCACATTATACAAAAACGAAATCTTTCATTCTGGGTTTCTCATTCATAATTAATTTCAACATAACTTCCTTCTCCTATTTTATTATTTCTTCCTTCTTCTTCTTCTTCTTTTTCATGTTAAGGCTCTATAAATGATAAAGACTTGATTTTTTTGGGAAGCTGAAAATTGTTGAATTGACCAAACATGCCTTTCTGTGAAATCAGCAAATACCAGAACGGTGTGGATGCAACTGGCAACAATGGAACCAAGATTTTTTATAGAACTTATGGTCAAGGCCCGGTCAAAGTTCTCTTAATTATTGGTATTCTTCGTTTTCCTCTTTGTTTTTTGATATTTTTCATAATTCGCTTTGTTTCTGAAATTTCTTTTCTTTTTGAATGATAAAAGGATTGGCTGGGACACACAGTTCGTGGGTCCCACATATCAAGGCACTCACAGGGACGATTACTCCGAATGATGATGAATCGCCAGCGGCCGGTGATCGGAGCTCCGGCGGAGGCTCCGGTATAGAGGTCTGTGCTTTTGACAATCGTGGAATGGGCTTAAGCTCTGTGCCCACTAAAAAATCAGAGTACACGTAAGTCCCCAATTAACCACAATTTTTAATTACCTTTATTCAGCTATTTTTACTTATAAAATAGGGAAAATGGCAACTTTTTTTTTTATTATTATCTAATATTTGCAGTTAATAGGAGCAGTTCAGTAATGAGTTAAGTTGTTGTGGGGTTCCAATTAGATATGAGAAGACCTTCAACTACTTTTCTATTTCTTAGCTGAAAACTAAAGTTAAGTAGTTAACACGTTAAATTAATGTTTGGTGCAGCACGAGGATTATGGCAAAAGATGCAATTGCTATAATGGATCACTTGGGGTGGGAAAAAGCACACGTCTTTGGCCATTCCATGGGTGAGTTTGTGATTCTGTCCTTTTTGGTTGGCATTATTTTCAATTAAGTATGCAGTATATGACAAAAGATGCAATTTCTATACTGGTAGCGTAATATGAGTATTTCCAGTTGATCTTCCAAGTAGTTTAAGTTATTTCAAATTATAGGAAGTGATCTTTGCAGTTTCACCTTAACTAAATGGATACTCAACTGCTTGAATAGAAGGAACAAGATATTTGACAATCAAGTTCCTCCTGTAGCTGGGAAAATGCTTATGTCATCAATGTGCTAACTTTTATGCTTACTTGTACTTTTTTTCAATCATTCAGGAGCAATGATATCTTGCAGATTGGCTGCATTGGTGCCTCAGAGAGTTTTATCTTTGGCTTTACTGAATGTCACAGGAGGAGGCTATGAATGTATACCCAGGGTAAGATCTTCTCTTCAATTATCGGTCACTGAGCAAATTGTTCAAGAGTTAAATGATATGGATATACCTGAATGTAGAAATAAAGAACATCCTATTTTGGTCTTCTTTAGCATTGCCAGCCCCTCATTAATGATCGTGTTATGGAAGTAGCAAGGTGGAATTTGCACACTGCAAACTAGTCAGGGCCAAAGCTTTGTCAAAATAAAACCTTTTTCTTTTCCTTGGCTTCCACATTTGACATCATCGATTCCCCTCTATCTGAGTGAAGAACCCCTATGTTGTTCTGACCAGAGAGGACAGTGTATCTGACCAGTGTTCTTTTCCTCCTAGCTTATCCATTTCCTTTCACAATTTATTTCACGAACACTTTCATTTCAATCACAGTAGCGTAGTGACGATAAAATAGAGAAATGCTAACCTTGTCTATAGTGGTCGTCAAGATAATTCCAGGAATAGTATGCGGCAGGCCCATTTGAACCGAAAAGCGAGAATTCAAGCACACGCTTTTTTTGAAATGGAATGTACAATGTACGAAATGTTTAAAGATATAAACATATGGTATGAATGTATTACTATAATAATTGAATTGCTACTAAAATAACATTTCAGCATCCAAGTGTACAATAATGTCTATATTAATCTATCTCTCTAAAGTTGAGATCCAAAAGCCTGCTACTTCTTGTTGGGATCGCTTGGCGAGTCAATGTTTGGCGCGCAAACTTCTTTGAAATGCATGACTTGACCCAGGAAGCAATAACCTCTCGCTTTGCACAGCTTCATTGGTTTAGGCCGGCCAAGTACTGGCTTTTAATGAAATTGGTATGTGGGTATTGAACCAACCACAGAAAGAATTTTCTCTCTGGGGGGAATACATGTGGATGCCTTTGTCTTATTCTCTTCTATGTTGCTTGTATGTACTCTAAAAGATACTTTTTGGTTGGACTTCTGGTGCAGTGATGCTCTAAACTTGCTTAAACAAGAACGTGGAGCTCCTAATGCAATTTTATCTTTGTTTGATTCTTTTTCTCGGAATAATTCAATTTTATCCCTGAAATAAGAAACATGATCAAATTGAAAAAGGAAATTCTATAACACCTGCACTATCCTGAAGTCCTGTTTGCACTAGGCAAATCATCATGTAGACTTGAACACGACTGAGCTTTACTAGCATGAATTGTAAGGCACAGACTCGAACTTCTTACATAATAGTTGCTCCTAACATTTACAAACTAGCTGTAAATGCACGACGGCGTCACCAATTGTCTCATGATTTACTGCTGGATGATGCTTATGTCATGATACACAGTTATTTTGGTGCTTATAAGGTGGCTCCTGTACATACTTATCCAAACACTATACATAATAATAAGAATAAGGTGTGGTACATAAATCTTAAAGAATGTATCTATCTCTATGTTGCATAAAGGGCACCCAAGGGTGTGGCCTAGTGGTTAATGAAGCCGGAGGAGAACCATGAGGTCTCAAGTTCAAATCCCAGTGGAGGCTAAAAACTCTAGGTGATTTCTTCATCTGCCCAAGGCTTGGTGGCAGAGTTACCTGGTATCTGTGTTGGTGGGAGGCAGCACGTACCCAGCGGAGTAGCCGAAGTGCGCCGAAGCTGCCCCAGACACCACTGTCATTAAAAAAAAAAAGAACATGTGGCATAGTGGAACATTGGCATTTTATACAATTTCAATAGGAAAAACCACAGATTTCACTTTTTGTGGAATATTCTTGTCTTGTCCAATCGTTTGTGTTCACGTGTGTATGCGTGTGAGGGAGGGCGGGAGGGAGGGCTGGTTTTTATGGTAACAATCAGTAGCATATATTCACTTGATTTCCCCCTGCAATTGAATTAATTATAATGAGATGTAGAAATATCAAGATGCAAACGCTTACAACTACAGTATTGTAGTAGCAATCCCACATGCGAGGAAAGTCGGAGCTTGCATGCTCATGCTTCCAAATGAGATATATAAATATCAGAAATATGGTATATATTTGTAGATTAGGTAATCCTACTCTACCTCTACTTCATGCTCTCGAAGGACCCAGGAGATACTCAACGCCTTAATCCAGTGAAATGCTGCATGTCAACCTGCTGCTTTGGTAGTTTGGTAGGTGGTACGGCCATCCAATATACTTCCTAGTCCCACCAACTTTTCTGGATGCTCGTAGAGTCAAGCAGTTGATCTGAAGACTAAAGAAATGGTCACCATGTTTGCATAACTAAAATAAATTATTGTGTTGAGTAAGATCCTGTAAAATTAATGATTCTGATAATTGCATTAAATAGATGCAAGCTAAATTCATGTTGTACCTTAAAACACAACGCCTCCTCTGCCTGTTGCTCATTGCATACTTGAATCAAAGAAAGCGTTATTGTGTTTATTCTCGTGCTCATATGGTCTTTTTTTGCTGCAGCTCGATCGTCAAACTCTATCTATTGCAGTCCGCTTTTTGAAGGCAAAAACTCCTGAGCAGAGGGCTGCTGTTGATTTAGACACCCACTACTCAAAGGTTGATTAATTGTTCATTTAATAGTGTTGACAAATAAGAGGCTTCACTTCCTTCCTTCTCAAAAGATGCATGAACATGCCATGTCTAAACACGGTTTCATGTGCATTATTTTTTATAAGATTGCTGATTGAGTTGGTTGACCATGACTAGATATAAAGATGTAATAAGATACCATTTTTCATGGCCAGGGAATGATTTGTAACTAACATATCTGTGTTTTTTACTTTACAGGAATACCTCGAGGAATATGTGGGAACTAAAACCCGAAGAGCAATATTATATCAAGTGAGTGACCTAAGCACATTATGTTCTAGATGTTTCTTTGGGCATCTTTTTATCTTGTAATCTACAAGAAACAATACTAAGGTGCTCACTGGGGTCTTTTTTTGGGTGGCAGGAATACTTCAAAGGCATAGCAGCATCTGGGATGCAGTCAAATTGTGGATTTGATGGGCAGATAAATGCTTGCTGGACTCATAAGCTATCGCGGGCTGATCTTGAATCTATCTGCTCTGCTGGGTTCCTCATATCTGTTATTCATGGCAGGTATATTCATCTGTAATTTGAAGGCATTATCCACTACAGATACAATCTCAAACAGCCAGAAATATTGTTTAGATGTAAATCCGTTTCTTTTGAAAGGTTATCCAGATTTTAAATCAATATTTCTTCTGTGTAGGGACGACGTCATTGCTCAATTAAGCCACGCGAAGAGTCTTGCGAAGAAATTACATCCGTATGCTAGAATGGTAGAGCTTCCTGGAGGACATCTCGTTAGTCATGAAAGGACAGAAGAGGTATTATTATATGCATCTATTATTCTAATAGTGACAGAACCATAGGTGCTCTGCATATCAGGTAAAAGTTGCATACTAAGATATAGGTCAAGAAAGCATCTGATTCTATATAATATATTGTGAATTTGCTCCAAAGAGCTGGGGGAATGGGTCTCATCTAAGAACTATTGATCTGCAATTTTCTAGTGATTCTGAGGATCAGTTGGCCGCTGTAAAAAATCAATGACTTGGCACTGGGCGGAGTCACTAATAGGCCAAAATCAACCTTTTGGTGGAGTCACTAATAGAACATTTTGAAATGCATAATACCCTATGAGATTCTCAAAGTTTTTGTACTCTCCTGTGGCTTTAAATGATTTGTGCAATGTATCTGTGAACACCACATAAATACCAAATTTCACCCAAATTGCTTTAACCCCCCCCAACCCGCCCGTAACAAAACCTTACTCTACCTACCCATGTTTAAACGGGTTGAAAATGGGTCAACGCATACTAGAATCCTTTCAAGCACACTGGACACTATAATCTGATAATTATTCCAAGTGTTCAGGTACCTGAGTATTTTTATTGCTTTTGGTTTTTTAGCAAGTGAGAGGGTATTTTATACAATGCAGACTGTTTAGATCTAGCAGGTATTTCTCTTTTCATTTTTGTTTTCAGAGCTAGGGCCTGTGGTGTCATGCAGAACATCAATGAATGTTTCGACAGCAGACAACTTGTCGGTTCTTGAAAAAGATAAAATAAATAGGAGAATCAAACATTCACATGGATATCATGATCAAATGAAATTATTATATTGCACTTCAATATTTATGAGTCAATCAGCATATACAAAATTTTAGACATGTCCAATCTATTGGCATTTGTGTGGCTTTAGTCATATGTATGCTGATTGTTAATGGAAAGTATATGACGATTATTAAAAATTTTAGGTCAATGACGCACTTCTTGAGTTGATCAAGGCATCTTCAAGTAAGATTAGCCCGTATGACTGGACAAATTTGCCCAAGAAAAGCACCGGTAAGTACTTATATCTGTTTTCTTACCTACTCTTCCAAGAAAAAGGCTGCATAATGAACTAGACTATTTGGAATAGGGGGAGATAGAGGGAAAATGTCTCTGTAGGATGTATAAACTTCCATGAATCACTAACAACAATAACAACAACAACAAGAATGACAACGACCCAGTGCAATCCCATAAATGAGGTCTGGGGAGAGACCTTACCCCTACCTTATAAAGATAGAGGTTGTTTCCGATAGATGCTCGGCGCAAAGAACAGTGGAGATAGGATAAAACAACCAAGTAGCAAACAATGGTAATGACAATGTAATATGGTAACGAGCGCGAACGACACAAAATACTTCCATGAATCACAAGTCCCGTTATTTGTTTTAAGCTTATTGGTTAAGTTGCATCACTCTAATAGTTGATTGTCTGTATCAGGATGGAGTATAACCCCACCTACAAGAAAAAGTTCTCCCGAGGGAAGCAATGTGTCTGTCATGGTTGACATTGTAGCAAGGCTCCAGATATTCTTGGTGTTCTTTTTTGGCTTGTTTATGTTGGCATTTGAGTTTATGCGAAGAGGTGTAAGTCGTCTAAAACCAGTAAGAGTAAGCGCAGCCCTCACATGAAGCTATGGTGGCAAACTCAGTCCACTGGTGACTTAACCGGTGAAACCAAAAGGATGGGATTAATTAATCATAATCTGTGTTTCAAGATGACGACGAATTAACTGTACAGTGTCTCACATACAAGAATCACATCACAGGAGGAAGGATAAAGAAGCGAAACTACACTGTGCTGACAAAAGGATCAGCAAAAGGAATTACAGCCCTTGCCACCTTTAATTTTGTAGTTGGTTAGGGCATAGAGCATTTTCTGAATTTTGTTGGATTGACAACTGCAAATCATGATTCCTTTTATTAATGATAATTATCCTTTTTCAATGAATCACCCAAGAAACTGCAGACTTCAAGCAAAAAGTTAGTGAAGATCCAAGACCCAAGTCTCAAAATCTTCAACGAGGCAATGATTCTCAGCAATCAGTATGCAATACCACATAATTTTTAAACAGCAACATACTTTCTGTCCAGATTGTTTTAACTTCTATAATTATTACAAGGAGGAAAAATCTATCGGAAACAGCCTTTCTACCTTCAAGGTGGGGGTAAGGTATACTACGCAGTGCCGAAGCCAGAAATTTCCTCAAGTGTGTTCAAACTTGGAAAAGGTGAACAAAATTCTCCGACAAAAAGTGTTCAATATATGTTATATACCTATAAAGCCTATATTTTACCTATATATGCAGTGTAACCCTCAGGAGTTGGCATGGTGGCAATTGACTTGAGCCTTGGGGTTTGCTCCCTTTCAAGGTCTCAAGTTCGAAACGCAGTGGGTGCAAATAATTTCTAAGGGCCTTCGGAATTAACCCTGTTGCGCTTGCGGGAAACTCCTTGCGCTTGCGGGAAACTCCTTGCCGAGGGCCTGTACACCCCTGAGATTAGTTGGAGCTCTTAAAGACTCGGACACCCGGTATATATATATATGTATATATATGTATATATATGTATATATATGCAGTGTAATTTTTCGACCCTTTAATGAAGTACCCCCTGCTACTACGTACACACTATGCTCTCCAAGTCTACGTACATACTACCCTCTCCAGATCTCACTTGTGGGATTACACTGGTTGTTTTGTTGTTGTTATTGTATTACAAAGAGAGTAAAAACGATTAAAGGATGTCATTTTCATTTTCTAGTTACAGCTAATCAGATAGGGTTCTTGCTCCATGTCTCAGCAAACTTAACCACCGAAAAACTGGCATGTCTACGTAATTCATAGGCCAATTTCAATAAATTTGAATTACCCAACAACAATCTTCAGAAAAGGAACCATGACCAGGTAAAAAAAAACAAGAAAACAAGGAAATAAGCTAACCTGAAATGCTTCAAATTGTCCTCTCTTCCCTTTGATCACTCCTGGGAAACACCCTACTACAGGCTTTATAGTCCTTGCCATCGAGTAATAAATCCCACTTGTTATTCATTAATCCAGCTGCTAAGTAGAAAGAGAATGATTATTATTATTCTTATTATTATTAAGCCACACACACACTCTCTTTTATATACGCTTATCGCCAAACTTATAAGTTTATATATTGGTAGATCAGAAAACTACATCTTATATATATACTCAAGGCTTCAAAGGTTGACAGAAAATTTGCATGGACCCTTAATTTAAAGCTCAGAAAACCCCATAACATATATTATAGGCAATTAATTAACCAATAATTGATTCCTAAAATCGACTACCTCAACACCAAAATGAAACGTTAACATGAATTCATTACTCATATACTGTGTGAGACAACATGTTTTCTCCCATAAGCGGAGATTTTCAGCCAAATAACAACATCAAGTGCAGTAATTAATGGTAAAACAAAAAGCAATCATTTTAACTTATCTTTATTTCTCTCTATTCTCTAAGCATGGTTCTCAATCCCTTCAAAACCTCCACTTCTATTTAATATGCAGTAAATAACAATCTCACAAGTAGTAGAATCAGAGTAGAAGGAACAAACAACCACAACATACAACTAGGGAAAAAATGGAACTTAATTTTTGAAATGGGATAAACAACTAGAAAAAAATATAGAGAAAGAAGTAATTATAGCTATACTGATAAGAGGTAATAGCTACTAATAAAATAGTGGAAAAGTAACTAACAACACACAGAGACGGAGAAAGAAAGATACTTGGCTTTCTTGCTTTACCTTGTTCTTTGTAGAAGATGAAAACTTTAATTAGCAGAGAGATATGCATCAACACATGGTTTTTTCAATAGAGAAAGTATACAACTAAGAAAAGGGTAACAGAAAATGAATGAAAGAGTATAAATAAAGATGCTTAGGTTGGCGTCTGAATTATACCCTTTTGTTTCTCATTTTCTTTTTGGAAAATGAAATAATGAGGCAGATAAGCCAACTGTTGGTAATATACCGTTGGAATATTCTTGTGCAACTTTATTCTAACCAGACACAATTAATACCATCCAAATCCTTGTTTAATGGTAGCATAATTCCCCTGATTAATTGTTCCACTGATTCAATTATACATTAACACACGCCACTGTTTTTTACATTATCTTTCCTTCTTTTTACTTTTTAATTTATTGTTTGCTTCCTGCTTTAGACAAGTTACGCAACATTATTATTTAATATTTTTCTATTATATAGATTATATAGAAAAAGAAAAGATGATCAACCAACGTCATATATGTTATTTCAGAAAAATTCTTATATTGTTTGTATTTTTTAAACGGAAAATGGTTCAAAATATTCTCAAACTATTGGAAAAGATTTAAAAATATCCTTCATTCACCTATTGGGCTAAAAATTACTCTTCAATCCACCTTTTTTGTTCACTTATGTCTTTCGACCGTTAGGTCTGAATAAAAAATAATTATTATTCTTTTTGTAAAACTTAAAAAAATATTTTATAAAACATTTTATTTTTTATACTAATGCACCAACAGTCCACTAATTTAGTAAAGTCTTATTTTTTCCAAGTTTTACAGAAAACTATTCAGTTTTTACACAAAAAAATATTTTTTCAGTTTTTAAACCACTCTTTTTTGTAAAAACTGAAAAAAAGATTGTAAAAACAGAAAAAAAAAAATTTTACTAAAATATTTTCGTTTTTCAAAAACTGAAAAAAAATATTTTAATTTTTGAAGATATTTTTTTTCAGTTTTTAAAAAAAATGAATATTTTTTCTTCAATTTTTTCAGTTTTTTGTAAAAACTGGAAAAAAAAATAATTAGAAGATTTTACTAAACTAGTGGGGACTATTTGAGCATTATTTTAAAAAACAAAAATATTTTGCAAAATATCTTTTTTTAAGTTTTACAAAAAGAATAATAATTATTTTTAATTTAGCATTAACCAAACGGTCAAAGGGCATAGGTGAATAAAAAAAGTGAATGAAAGAGTATTTTTAGCCCTATAGGTGGATGAATGGTAGTTTTAAACCCTTTTCAATATATTAGGGGCATTTTGAACCCTTTTCTGATTCTTAAATACAAAGTGTCATGATACACGTGGACACCATATTTTCCTAACCACAACACTCCTTTAAATACACTATTAATTGTTGACACTCAATTTTTTTTTATGTATTTTCAGTATGCAAAATAACTATAAAATAGCATGTATATGCATATATAAGTATATCCAAATATTTTATTATTTTTTTATAATTTTAAAGATTTTTAAACTGATTTATTTCCCCTTTTTATCCATAGTTATGTCCAAAATTATTATTTTTTAATTATTCATTTATTGAATTCTTATACTTATGCTAAGATATAGCTAAGGTAATTTTTGCATATTTTTTTAGAAATTTATTTAGTATTTTAAGCTAAATTGCATATAATTGCAATATTAGCCCCTTTTAGATTTAATTGTGTTTTATAATCTTTAAATTTTTAATTATATGTTATAAATCATTTTAGTGCATTTAATTTATTTTCAGAAATTGATTTATCACTTTTTATAAATTAAATAGGAAAAAATGGCTATTTAAAATCTTGCCCAACTGCATTTCAATTATAGCCTGAAGTTTATCCCAATTTAAACCAAATTTCCAGCCCAATTAAACCCACCGAACCAGGCCCAAACTCATTCTCATAAATCGACCCACCTACCCTTTCAATAAATGATCAACCGCCACCATCGCCCTTACCTTAATCAATCTCAAATTCCCTTCCTCTCAAACTCTGTCAGCAATGCCACATAACCCTAGACGTCACCATCTAACCCCACCCTAATACCTGGTTAATCTGTGGCCTCTCATGGCCATTTGAGATATGTACTAGCCTTCTATAGCTCCTATGTGTTTGGTTCTCCGGTTTCATGGCTAGAACTCGAGGGAACCTGGCCCAGTCCTTGCTCAACTGTTGTTCATGGCCTTTCTCCGGCCATCCACGACCTTTCTCCGGCCACTCATGGCCTTTTAAGGCAGATCCTTGACTTTCCTGGTTAGATTGAAAACTTTCAAGGCCTTTCTCATTTCTCTTGGGTTTTCTGAAACCCTATCTAGGACCTTCTGATTTTCTTTAGATGTATCTTAGATTTGTGCTTCCTATGAACTTTCTAAGTGTTTCTCGAAGGTTCTTCGACTTTTGTTTCAAATGACTCTTCACTTTCAACGATTAGGGTTTTTCCTTTAAGTTTTCTTCTATGAGCTTAATGTTGTTGATGATTTTGTTATTTGCTCATGTTGTTCTTCTATCTATTCCAGCATGTTAAAACCCTAGTTCTTTTAGTCTTATTCGAGTTTTGGAAATCATTTGTTTAAATGTGTACTTGCTTCGTTCTTGTTTGACTTATTTGATTCTGAGTTTTACCATCTTTTTAAGCTCAACTATTGTGAAAAACCCTAGATTTTTGGGTCTGAGACTGTTTGTTTGAAAGTCTACTGGACTTGAATAAAGATTCCTTTTCAGACTCTTTTTCTTTATGTGACTTATCTGATTCTAACTTTTTGCTATATTTTTAACTCGACCTTTTTTGAAACCCTAACTTCTCAAAGGTTTCCTCACCTACTACTTGAGACCTTTACATGCCTTTGATTTTTTCTACCCGACGCTATGTTTTCTTCATTGTTGATTCTATGTGACTTGACCTACTTGACTACTATGTCTCGAATGTTTGTTTTACTACTGAATCCTAGCTTCGTTCTGCCACTGTTGCATGTTTGTGATTATCTGTTTATCCAAAGTGTTTGGCATCACATGCCTGATGTTCATGTTCACTCTATTTATATGCTGAAACCTCTTCCTTGATTGATATTGGTCTCATGTGTGATTAGAAGGTTTTTCTTTTATGAACCCTAATTTCACTTGCTTGTTTAAAATGAATTGATTCTTTTCCTTTGTTGTGATATTCTATCTTACTGAATAATTTCCAAAAATAAGCATATTTTTGTACTTAAACTTGATGTTTCACCTTATGCTTTTACTACCCTTTATAGGACAATGATCAATTTCAGACAAATTTTTCTTCCTTAATTGAAGCTTACTACTACCGTTAAGTAGTGATTACTTATTTAAAGGGAATCACTTATGCTGATTGATTCTAATTTATGATTGTTTCCATGTTTATGATAAGACTTTACTGATTACCTTACTTATCATCCATTTTCAAAATTATAAATACACACCCCTCTTTTCTTTAACAAGACACGAACTACCTAAGTTCAGAACACACACTTCACTAAAAACTCTCTCTTTTCTCTGTTACTATTTGTGCTACTACTTTGTTTAGCCGGTTGAAAGCCCAGGCTAGGCTGTGGATATTTGCTTACTTTTCTTTTCGCACTTTGCTTCTTATTGGTATGTCCTAGTTAATTTTCAAGCATCAACAACAACATGTTTCTGTAATTGTTCCAACTTCCCTCATGCTTGTCCATTTCTGCCTATGTTTCTACAATCAAGTTACATTATTAGCATGTGACAATGTGTTCCTTTCCCCTTTTTCAGTTAATGCTCTCATATGTGTATGAATCTCAAACCCCACATCCCCTCTTTATGTTTGTATTATATGGCTAGTTTGTGAACATTCCAACATCATCTATTGTTGTGTATGTCTAAACCTAACCCTTCCTAGGGTCATATGCTTCATGCAATGTATTCCCAAAACCCCAAACCCCTTTGTGCAATGCTGACTCTGTGTAGTTTAAATTTTACTACTATTGTTTTCAAATCATCCTTATCACTTACTATTCTCCAGTCCATTTTTAAAAGAAAAAACTCTATGTTTTGTACTTTTAGTATATTCCTAGAACCTATGTTCTGCCTCTCTTGTGTGAGCCCCGCCTTTGTACCCTTGAGCTCCGCCTGAACTTGGACACATAAGGGCTGGCCCTTCCACACTGCACTCATCTTTATCTGGTTATGCAAGCTTGGGTGTAAGCACTGCCCGGGGTCCCTTGAGACCCTTAGGGAACTTTGACACATCCAGGTCTGAGAAAGGCTTTGAAACAAGTGAAATTTGAGGTGTTTTGTTCCATAACTCAGAGAGGAAGTCAGAATTAGGCTTCTTTTGGTTGTAATTTCTTATTTTATACTTCTCTTGTAATTCAACATTTGGTTTGTAATAATTTGTAAATAAAGATTAGGGTTGGCTAGTAAAAAGGGATGGGTAATTATGTATGTTTAGCTATTAGGAGGGTAGATAACATGCCTATAAGGTTTGTTGTTTCAAATTTTGTATCGTTTAATTCTACACTTAGATATCTTGCCTATAGGATCTATTTAATAAAATTCTACATATTTTTATTCTACGCTTAGATATCCTGCCTATAGGATCGATTTAATAAAGTTCTGGATGTTTTGATCACTTAGATATCCTGCCTATAAGATCTATCTAATAAATTTCTGCATTATTTCACTTCCACATTTAGTACCATGCCTATAGGGTCAAATCAACTTTTAATATTAGATACCATATCTGTAGGGATTAAAATCAGCAATAATAGAGATTATGTCCATAAAATCTGAAACCAGTTTAGTTAAAAATCAGTTTGACTCATACCATTTAAACAACTTACTCCTTTCATTAATGAGGTTTAGAAAGCATGCCTATAGGATCAAGTTTGCTCGTTTAAAACTATCGTTGCTTTGCCATTTTTGAATTAGTGATAGATATCGTGCCTATAGGGTATCATTAATACACACCTAGGCAAGCCTTAGGTAATAACGATAAACTTGAATACGCCTTTGTTTAATTATCAACTGCTACAACTAGCAGGCAGTCCTGATTCAGACTTCTTATCTTAGTTTTATAATAAATTGGTCTGCTTTAGCAACTAAAACTCCTATGTCTTAGTACTTTAAATTCTGAACCTAAATGTGTTTTAAGTCTTGTTATTTATGTGCTTTACTTGAAAAGGTATATATGAGCCTCTTAGTTGTTTTACATGTTTCCCCTAATATGCAATCCTATGTGTTTTGAATGTCGCCTTAGTCTTTTTACCTTAAAAGCACAAGAGTCAGCCGAAAATCCTTTTTATAGGAATAGTAGTCCTAAATTCTTCCAGGACTGATAGGAACGGGACATGTAATAGCATGCAATAGAGACCGAGACTAATCCACGCTTTAATACCTTAACATGGTGGGAAGGATAGATATGGATATGATGGTCGATGAGCTAATACCACGTGTAGCCCCTCTTTTGAGGAGTGATTACTGGGTAATGCATTGATGTGATCCATATTATTAATAAACCTAGGATCCCTGCCCCCTTTTTATATTCGTTAACATGCTTAGTTATTACTCTTTCAAACTTTATTTTATTTTATAATTTCCAAACACATGTATTTAAAATCCCCTCTTATTTGAACCTTATTTAATTACTTGTTAATTGCATAAATTCACAAAGAACCATCTGACCCGGAACCACACTAGTGGATCCTGAGGGGTGCCTAACACTTTCTCCTTGAGATTATTTCAAGCCCTTACCTATCTCCAAAATAATATAGTTATAGTTGAACATTATAGGTTCCCTAACGCACCTTAAAATCCTTAGGTGGTGACTTTGCAAAATTGCAAACCCCTTTTCCCAAAAGGAAAGAATTGTCCCAACCGAATATCATAAACCAGATTTTGCAATAAAAAGGAGGTGTGATAGCACGACGACTCTGCTGGGAAATTTTCCAAGCTTTTACCATTTCAGATTATTCTTGTGAATTTGTACCTCTCTCTATGCGCAATTATCAATTTAATTCCATTAAGCATTTAATTTCTTCTTTAAAAAGCAAAATTGACATATCTTCCTTGTTTGCTTTCCTTTATTGCTTTAAATTATGAAACTATTGTATTTATCGCTTTCTTAATGTGCAAATACATGCCAACATGATTTTAATTATTGCATAATCATGCTCAAAATCATACTCCACTCGTGTCAAAACAAATACTATAACAATGCTTATAATGAGTGGTTGCGCTCTTCCTATATCATTACCCCTAAATTTGGAAAGGCATATTTACGATAAAACTAGTTCGATCAGTAGTGCAGTCGACAGTTCCGATCCTTCCCCCTTGAGTTGTCCGCTCAAGGGTACGAGTCTAAAACCCTATAGAAACCTTACTCTGTTTAAATTGTGCATGCATCACGGTCAAACCTAGCCAAGTCAGTTATGTTTTCCATATAATGATCCTTTATGACGGCCTTGTACAAAGTAAACTGGGTTTCCTAAACCCTAACGGATGTCGTCACGTTCTATGCTTTTATTTGGAGAACTAGATGCTTCCTGCTAATTGTTGATACTAATAGTCGAGTCCTGGTAGGGGTGGGGTCTAACCTTATTGCCTTGCAAAAATATGAGGCACAAGGTCCCCAGATTCGACATGGTCACCAACATCCACCCAAGGTTGCTAAGCTGGTGGAAAGATTTGCATTATAGTGATTAGAATCTTGTAAGAAAATATCTGGAAAATCTACCATCCCGCCTGGAAATCCAATCCAATAACATGATCATAGAGGCTGCCACATTGTTTTGAGATTACGAAAGAGCCGTATTCCGCTTTGGGGGTATTAAAATGACACCTTCGCTTGAAGAAATAAGAGGATTGGCTGGCCTAGAATAGGAAATGCCGGGCTTGGTGATGCCTAAGAGCCGCAAAGGTAGAGGCTTCCTTCAAATGATGGGTTTAAAGAAGAATCCAAAATTGACATGCTTGAAGGATTCATACATCCCTTTTGACTACTTGCATGAAAGGTACGGTCACAGCAAATCTTACTGCGCCTACTCTAGCGAGTTTGCCATCACATCCTTGGGACACGTCCACCGCAGGGTTTTCGTCTTTATATTTTGCTTCCTGGGTGTGATTTTTCTTCCGATGAAGAAAGGTAGAATTCATTCTAGGCTAGCTATGGTAACCACAACCCTGATGGAGGGGATTGGTGGGAAGGCATTCAATATTGTACCTATGATTATTGAAAACATATATCGAGCCTTATAGAAGTGTCAACAAGGAGCAAAACACTTCGAAGGCTTCAATCTGCTACTTCATTTTTGTCTTACAGAGCATCTCCAAAAGGGCAAATATCGACAAGAAATTCAGCGTAATGATTGGGATGATCACATCGCTTTCCACCATCCAAAGCGAATGAATTACATCACTGACATGTTCGCCCAGCCCAAGGATGCTAAATGATGGGTTGAGCTGTTTGATAATATGATCGAGGAACAAGTTCAGTGGATGTTCGAATGGTTTTCGACTGAGGATTTCATCATACGATCTAGAGATGCACCTTTCCTGATACTAATCAGCCTAAGGGGACCTACCCTTACATCCCGCTGCGAGTTATGAGGCAAGCTGGTAGGAAGCAGGTCATACCCATGGTCGACAAGATGATCCACTTTCGATCCGACTTCCAAGACGATAATAGTCCTTACAAGTGCCAAGCCCAACACATGTGGCATATCAAGATAGTGATGGGAAAAGACACCATAGAGCCAGACCGATACCGTACCAATTCTACTTCTTTCTATTCAGGTTGGTTGGAAGACAATCATGACGGTTTAGTCCAGCCAGGGTTTGTTTGAGGTCACATGATTATAGACAAAAAGGACGAAGCAAAAATCAAGTACAACCAGTTGCGCAAAAGGATCTGCAAGTGTGAAAATGAACATCGCAAATTACAAGAGTCCAACCAAAAGCTAATAGAGGAACGGAAAGATTGTTAGAAACTACGCTTAACGCTAGAGGGGGGGGTGAATAGCGTTTTAATGAAATTTAGCGTTTTCTTGCGGAATTTAAATTTTACAGGAAGTAAATAAATGCAATAAAAATAACTTACACAAGGATATATCCTGGTTGGCCACAACAGTGGTTAGTCCAGTCCCCGAGAGACTCTCTCGAGATTTTCTACTAACTTGTTAAGCTTACGGGTGCTTAACAAACCTTTACAGTTGCTCGGAGATACAATCTCAAAGACTTCAACAGAGGAAGCACAAGTTCCTCAACACAAGAGAATAAAAATTCTCTTACAAGTATTTGAAATACTTGAACACTCACTTAACAAAGGTACTCCTTGATGAGTAGATATGAGTAAAATAATACGCTCAAGATCACAACAACTTTGAACAATAATATGGCTCTCAAAAGCTTTATGAAATGAGTAGAAAATGATGAACAATTGAATGAAAGCTTAAAGCAATGTAATGATCAGTTAGTGTATGTTGTTGTTTTTAAAACACTGAGTTGAAGCTGTATTTATAGGTGCAAAACTTGGTCTTACCGTTGTCTAATTGCCAATTAAGAATTGCTGAATTTACTCAGTGACAATCGATTGTCATGACCGAACAATCGATTATCTGCCAGTCAGATCAAAAATCAATCCCAGATTTTACGCTTCATAATCGATTACTTACAATCCATAATCGATTACTGGCAAAATTCAAAAACAGATAATCGATTATACCAAATCCATAATCGATTACATTGGCAACGTTCTAAAAATTATTTCCGGATTTTAAGCACAACATCGATTATACAAAATCTATAATCGATTACTTCAGCAACGTTCTAAAAATCATTTCCAGATTTTAAGCAAAACATCGATTATATGAAAACCAATAATCGATTACTTTGAGGTATTTGAAAATCATTTGACAACGGTCAGCTTCAACAATCGATTGTCCTTTGCAACAATCGATTACTTGTTATTTTCTGAAAATCATGAAACTTACTGTCTCAGTGATAATCGATTATCTAAAGCCATAATCGATTACTTAATTAAATTTAAAATCACTGGAAGACATTGTCTCAACATAATCGATCACCATTAGTTCATAATCGATTATTTTGAGTATTGAAAAACTTTACCTCAACAACAATCGATTGGCATTTGATCACAATCGATTATCATGCAGATTTGGAAAAACCTGATGTTCACTGTCTTACTCACAATCGATTACCACTAATTCATAATCGATTGTCATGCAGTCTTGGCTCAGAAACAATCGATTATCATAAGTTCATAATCGATTAGTTTAGCCCAGATTTTTGAGGCATGTTTAGAAAACATTTTGTCTAATGTAAATATGCATCATTTGAAATTATTTGATACAGAAATAAGTATGTATGATTTTGGAAAATAGTTTTATGAGAGAAGCCATGTTATGGAGTCAAGTTATAGGATCAAGATCACATTTAAGAATAACTCAATAATAACAATTAAAAACAACGTCTTCAGCTTCAATCTCAACATTTGTGCTCTTGTACTTGAACTCCGTCATATATCAATTTGTGCTTTGTTTGTCATTCATCAAAACCTACAAAAGAATACACGTTTAGTATATCGCATTGAGAACGTGTTTCCAACAATTTCCCCCTTTTTGATAATGGCAAACATTAAGCGGGATATGCCATTTTGACAAATAATATTGACGATTCAAGACAAGTAACAAGTATGCATATTTGTTCTTGTTCCCCCTCAATTTAAGAATCCCCCCTCAATTTAAGCTTATAAGCAATTAAGCAATTTAGAGGTGGTGCATACCCGTTATCCCGTTATCTTCCCCCTTTTGCCATTAGCAAAAAAATAGTAAGGAAAGATACACAAAGACGAAATAAAACAAAGTTTATTTATTGAAAATTAAAGGGGTACAGCAGAGGGACATCCAACAATACAATTTAAAACCAAAAAAAAAATACAATATCAATTATCTCCGTCACGATCCGCCTCGTCATTCGGCGCAGCTTCAAAGGGAACGAGACCCGCATAGGGATAATGGACATGGTCAAAATAACCATGGATCTCGTGTGTCAACTGAGAAAGCTGGTCGGATATAGTTTGGAGAGTGGGCTCCTGAGATGGACGAGCACGACGGGCAGGACGGGTAGGAGGAGGAGCTGGAGCATGATCACCATCATGATGGAAGGATGATTCCGAGATTTCCCAGATTTTGGTACTCCTTTTGAGAGGACCATTTTCAGTGACAAATCCGGATGCTTCAAGAAAATTCATGATGAGGAGAGAATAAGGAAGGGGCATGTTATCGGCGACGGCATCGAGCATGTGCATTTTAATGAGCCGACACCAATTGATCTTGGCTCCAGTGACAATGGCATGTAAGAGCTTGGAGTCCTCTTGGGATATGGTGGTATGATTGTGCCTACAAGGTCTTAGGACACGGGTGATGAAGTAGAGGAGAAATCGATAATTTGTGTCCATGCCCGAGATGGTAGGACGACGAGAAGAAGCTTGATCATAAGAGATTCCGGCTTGGCGGAAAAAAATGGATTCATCAAAGAGAGAGCCGGCCTCATTAATATACCGGATAAGATCTTCACCATCGTTTGGAATGCGGGCGATGGTGTGAAGGTTCTCGTCAGAGAGGAGAATGTGAATGCCATTGATGGAGGTGACCACCTCACCATCTTCATCTTTGTGAAGATTTGAATAGAATGCTTCAACTAAGGTTGTGTTAATATGAGGATGGGTAAGGAGCAAGAAATCATAGAGTTGACACTCTTTGAGCATGTTGGCGGCAGGGGCGAAAGGTTCAAGGAGCTTGCTTGTTGAGAAGCGAGGAGGAAGAATAAATCGCTTCTCAAACTTGGAGAGAAACCTAGAAAGTTCAGCTTGAGTTTCGAAGAACAAAACGGACCCGTCTTCATATGGGAAGTTTAGAGGAGGAGGGACTGTTGAGGCTGAGGCACCTTGCCTGGAACGAGAACGTTTGGAGGAGCGTCCAGACATATTGGAAAATTTTTACTGCTGAATTTTTGAGACTAAGATGCAAGGAATTGACCTTTGATATTTAGAAATGGTGCTTGAGTGAGTGCAAATGATCCTATATGAGGGCTATTTATAGGAGAAGGAGTGATCAGCCATTTACTAAAGATACCTGCTGAAAATTGAAAGTTGGAACAGTCAAAAACGGTAAGAAATAAATTTACTGACCGTTAGATAATCGATTATTTGGCAGAGATAATCGATTGTATTTACTGTTGGATTGAATTTTGAAACTGACAAATCGATTTAAGAGACAAGCGGTAAAAAAATTTGAATGAGATAATCGATTATCAACACAAACAAATCGATTATGGAGCATTTATGTCCTGACAGCAATCGATGTTGGAGCCAAACGGTAACAAAGTTTAAACAAGAAATAATCGATTGTCAATATTGGTAATCGATTATTATTGAAATATGGTTGATACAGAGAACTCGGAGAATTTCTGAATATGACAACTAATCGATTATAGGAAGAAATAATCGATTGTCTGGAAAAGTATTGCTGAATGACTGAGACGGAAATCGATTATGCAATATAAGGAGTTAACAAATTAAACACATTTGCATAATAAAACTAATCAGTCGAAACAATCGATTATTGATACTGATAATCGATGTACTGCACAGTAGATAATCGATTATTTTCTTGGGATAATCGATTGCGGTGTGCTAAGACTTCATAATTTATCTTATCTTTGGGGAAGTACCTGCAAAATGGAATTAAACGTCTCCGACGCTCAAGTCAGTAATTTATAGTGACGTGAATAAATTACACTAGTGTTATCAAGTGATATCGTGAACTCTTAAGAATTGTGTCCTAGAGTGTTCTTAAGAGAGTTTCAGGTACTTACCTTTCCTCCGACGTCGCCAATTACCTGATCAAGAGGGTGATCTTTGATCGTCCTTCATTCATTTTGTTCTTTTGTTTCACTCCCCAAATGTGAAGCTTCTTCCGTTGATTGTTCCACAATTTCATCATTGATTTCCTTCGATGCCTTTTCTTGTATTTTGTTTTTCAAATGCTTAAAATATCAACCGATCTGAATATGATTGTTTCCAAATATGACGCTTCCTCCTTCTTTGTGCTCTAGTTGAAGGGATTTGGATTCATCTCCCGTCATGTGTTTGGAGCATCCACTATCAAGGTACCATAGTACGCTTGATCCCTTCAAGCACACCTACAAAACAAATTAATTTTCTTTGGGTACCCATGTCATCTTGGGTCCTTGAGGGTTAGGCATATTGTAATAATATGTTTGAGTAGCATGTCTATGACGAGTAAAACATGCGGGAGCAATATGACCAATGCGTCTACAATAATGACATGTCACATTCGGATTATGCATTCGTCTAGGTTCATAGTAGCTAGATGAATGAAGGTTGCTTACCTTATTTTGAACGCTATCATTTCTCCTACTTTGATCTCTAGGATGGGTAGTGTTTCTAGAGTGATGATATCTAGGTTGAGGACCATTTTGGGGTCTTTTAGGAGGTTCACAATTTTGCCTAAAATATGCATCATGTCTATGGTGACTATTTCTAGGCGGAGGGTCATTTCTTGGTCTAGCATGCAAATTTGTTCGAGGATAGCTATTTCTAGGATACACTTTTTTGTTGTTGTTCCTAGGTTGAGCTCTAGGTTTTTGAGGTTTAGCATCAACCTTTTCTTCATTTTTAAAACCTATTCCGTGCTTAGTTGATTTTAGGTTATCAAGAACAACATTCAAGTTTTTATGCGAGGAATTAAACTTATCTAGTGTGCCTTTAAGTCTACCTACTTCATTCTTAAGGTTCACACAAGAAACACAACCTTTAGTAGAACTTTCAGGTTTGTCGGCACTTCTCTTTCCATAAAACTTGTTTTGTTCGTGTAGCTTCTCATTTTCCAAAACCAGTTTTTCTAATTCCTTTTCTTTTAAAGAAATCTGTTTTTGAAAATCCGTTTCTTTTAGAGAAGCGTTTTCTCTTAAGCTAGTGACAGTTTTTGAAGCCTTTAAAAATTCAGTATATAACTCATCAAAAGCATTACGCATTTCATCAAGTGAAAAGTTTTCAGACGAAATTTGACGTACCTCATTTTGGTTGTCTTCTTGTACCATGAGACAAAGGTTTGCAGCTTCGTCGTTTTCTTCTTCACTTGATTCATCTCCGGAGTCGCCTCCCCACGAGATATATGCCCGTTGCTTTTTAAAGGATTTCTTCTCCTTTTTGATGTTTGGGCAATTTGTTTTGATGTGTCCAATTTCTCCACATTCATAGCATTTTATTTGCTCACCTTGTTTTTTCCCTTTGCGCTCATATTCCTTGCGCATAAACTTTTGGAATCTTTTAATGACTAATCCAAACTCGTTGTCTTCTTCCTCTTCAATCTTTGGTTGGCTTGTGCTTGCTTTTAGAGCAATCTTTTGCCTTCTTTGATCATCAACAAACGGGTTAAGAATAGTAGATTCATAGGTTTTAAGATTACCTCTTAGTGCGTCGATGGTGACGTTTGAGACTCCAATTGATTCTTGGATAGCATCGGCTTTGGATCGCCATGCCGGTGTGAGGATTCTAAGAACTTTTCGAACAAGTTCTCTATCCGTGAATGTCTTCTTGAGGACGTGTAGATCATTTACTATTGTTGAGAAGCGCTCAAACATCTCATCTACTTTTTCTCCTTCCTTCATATGAAACAATTCGTAAGCATGAGTAAGAAAATCAACTTTTGCTTCTCTTACCTGGTCAGTCCCTTCATAAGTGACTTCTAATTTGTCCCACATTTCTTTTGCTGTTTTGCAACATGAAAGTTTCCTGTAATCGTTAGCGTTAATAGCACAATACAATAAATTTACAGCTTTATAATTATTTTGAATCATTCTATTGTCCTCTGTGGTGTACTCCTCTTCGGATTTGGGAATCCATTCGCTTTCCACTTTTTTGACTGGAATTTCATTTCCCTTTGTGTACACCTTCCAAAGGTAGGGACAATTTGACCGAATGAAGATTTCCATCCTCTCCATCCAGTATGAGTAATTTGTGCCATTGAATAGAGGTGGTCGTGTAGGGCATTGTCCTTCTTCAATTCCTGCAAAAGAATCTAGAGTAGAAGCCATGGATGGTTCTCTCAAACTGTTAAGTTTTTCAGAGAGTTGGGCTCTGATACCAATTGTTAGAAACTACGCTTAACGCTAGAGGGGGGGGGGTGAATAGCGTTTTAATGAAATTTAGCGTTTTCTTGCGGAATTTAAATTTTACAGGAAGTAAATAAATGCAATAAAAATAACTTACACAAGGATATATCCTGGTTGGCCACAACAGTGGTTAGTCCAGTCCCCGAGAGACTCTCTCGAGATTTTCTACTAACTTGTTAAGCTTACGGGTGCTTAACAAACCTTTACAGTTGCTCGGAGATACAATCTCAAAGACTTCAACAGAGGAAGCACAAGTTCCTCAACACAAGAGAATAAAAATTCTCTTACAAGTATTTGAAATACTTGAACACTCACTTAACAAAGGTACTCCTTGATGAGTAGATATGAGTAAAATAATACGCTCAAGATCACAACAACTTTGAACAATAATATGGCTCTCAAAAGCTTTATGAAATGAGTAGAAAATGATGAACAATTGAATGAAAGCTTAAAGCAATGTAATGATCAGTTAGTGTATGTTGTTGTTTTTAAAACACTGAGTTGAAGCTGTATTTATAGGTGCAAAACTTGGTCTTACCGTTGTCTAATTGCCAATTAAGAATTGCTGAATTTACTCAGTGACAATCGATTGTCATGACCGAACAATCGATTATCTGCCAGTCGGATCAAAAATCAATCCCAGATTTTACGCTTCATAATCGATTACTTACAATCCATAATCGATTACTGGCAAAATTCAAAAACAGATAATCGATTATACCAAATCCATAATCGATTACATTGGCAACGTTCTAAAAATCATTTCCGGATTTTAAGCACAACATTGATTATACAAAATCTATAATCGATTACTTCAGCAACGTTCTAAAAATCATTTCCAGATTTTAAGCAAAACATCGATTATATGAAAACCAATAATCGATTACTTTGAGGTATTTGAAAATCATTTGACAACGGTCAGCTTCAACAATCGATTGTCCTTTGCAACAATCGATTACTTGTTATTTTCTGAAAATTATGAAACTTACTGTCTCAGTGATAATCGATTATCTAAAGCCATAATCGATTACTTAATTAAATTTAAAATCACTGGAAGACATTGTCTCAACATAATCGATCACCATTAGTTCATAATCGATTATTTTGAGTATTGAAAAAATTTACCTCAACAACAATCGATTGGCATTTGATCACAATCGATTATCATGCAGATTTGGAAAAACCTGATGTTCACTGTCTTACTCACAATCGATTACCATTAATTCATAATCGATTGTCATGCAGTCTTGGCTCAGAAACAATCGATTATCATAAGTTCATAATCGATTAGTTTAGCCCAGATTTTTGAGGCATGTTTAGAAAACATTTTGTCTAATGTAAATATGCATCATTTGAAATTATTTGATACAGAAATAAGTATGCATGATTTTGGAAAATAGTTTTATGAGAGAAGCCATGTTATGGAGTCAAGTTATAGGATCAAGATCACATTTAAGAATAACTCAATAATAACAATTAAAAACAACGTCTTGAGCTTCAATCTCAACATTTGTGCTCTTGTACTTGAACTCCGTCATATATTAATTTGTGCTTTGTTTGTCATTCATCAAAACCTACAAAAGAATACACGTTTAGTATATCGCATTGAGAACGTGTTTCCAACAAAGATATGGCTACCAACGCCAAAAAAGACTGGTATAGTTGGATCAAGGCATAGAAGAATTTGAAAGAAAGTTTCTCAAAAGGGTCAAGGATTGTCAAGAGGCTAAAGGGGTTGAAGGCGAATATCTAACCAGAGCATACCTATTGCTGGGACTTCGCGAGTTGGGAAAGCTATTCAAAGGAGCCAAGGATGCCGAATCTGGGGAAGGTCCTTCGAGGACCAAGTAGATATAAATTGATCTTCTTTGCTTAAAATGTAACAAGGCCAATGGCCATTAGTAACTTTTATTTCATGTCGATTTGGGATTCGTCTTAACTTTATCAATGAAATAAGGCATTTAGCATTCTAAGTTCTCTAAATCAATTTGTCGCTAGGCCTACCTCGGGCACAGCGAGGTTTCAAAATTAGGGCACGTTTTACATTCCTGCATTACGTGTTTAAATATTGCAACAATTTTTATTATCCTCACTAACTTTTTCACCTTTTTGTTTTAATTTTGTTGTTATTCCCCTCCCCAGGGTTAGTTCGTGCACTTTGGCAAAATCATCTTATTCCACGAGATCTAAGGCCCTCCACCCACTCCTTCTCTTAGTCCTGTTAAGAACAAGAGCAAAGGTAAAATGGAGGATTTGAACGTCAGAAAGGAGAACACGACAGCAGAGGCCACAGATGGCCATGGTATTCGGGTTCCTAATAAAAATGTGTCACAACTTGAGCAGAAATTGTTGAAGTTTCAAGAAGATCTTGATCAGGTTCGGAATATAGCCAACCTATCATTCTCCCTCAGCACCCTAGACACCATCTTCTCCAATAGTCAAAACCCCACACCTTGACAAAAGCAACCAAATCATCCCACTGCTCCAACAAAGAACCAATGCAACACTTTCCACACTCCAAACAACAATCCATTACTCATCCCCGAACCATAAAATTCCGCAAATGACCATTTCCACACCCACACACCAGTCCACCACAACAATCCCATCTACGTGGAGACCATGCCACTCTCCACCCAACCTATATCTTGCACCCCTTAAGTTCAATGTAAAGGATCTACTCGTCAGAAACTTAGCTGAAAAGCTTAAGAAACTAAATAGTTGAATCCAAGGCATTGAAGGAAGTAAAGGGATCGAAGGGTTGAATTATGAAGATCTCTACATGCAACCAGATGTCGAACTACCAGAGGGGTACAAACCTCCCAAGTTCGAGATGCTAGATGGTACACACGATCCAAGGGTCCATCTGAGAACATACTGTAACAAGCTTGTTGGAGTAGGAAAATATGAAAGGATCCGCCTGATGATGTTCATGAGGAGTCTGAAAGAAGAAGCACTATCTTGGTACATCAGCCAAGATCCTAATAAATGTGGAACTGGGTAGGTATGACATTTGATTTCATGGATAGGTTCAGTTTTAACACAGAGAACGCGCCAGACGTGTTCTATATCGAGAATCTAAAGAAAAAGTCTACAGAGACATTTCGCGAGTATGCTACGCGCTGGAGGTCTGAAGCTGCTAAGGTCAGATCCGCCTTAGAAGAAGAACAAATGAACAAATTCTTTATCCGGGCTGAAGACTCGCAATACTATGAACGATTGATGGTGATTGAGAATTATAAGTTTTCTGAAATAATCAAGCTGGGGAACAAATTGAAGAAGGTATCAAGAGCGGTACGGTTACAAACTTTGAGGCCTTGCAAGCTACATATAAGGCCTTGCAGTCTGGTGGTGTGTCCAAGAAAAGGGGCGTAGGGGTTGTGATTGTTGCACAAAGTACCAAGTCTCCTATCAAATACCAAACCTACCTAATACCTCCACTCACATATGAACCAACCCCACATTACCAAGAACCCTCTTACGAAGCTCCACCACCAAGTTATCAGTCACTTCCACCTCCCACATATCAGCCTACCTCGCCTAGATATTCCCACCTCGCTCATGTCTTTTAAGCTTACAATGCCCAACTATCTCATTACCAATCACCCCCTGCACGCCAAAACTTCCCTAGGTCCCGACCTAATTTTGATCGGAGGCCTCCAAAACAATACACAGCCATCGCTGAACCCATTGATCAGCTATATAAGAGACTCAAAGCCGCCGGTTATGTCACCCCCATCCTTGCTACAACCTCTAAGAATCCTTCTCACTGGGTTCACCTAAACAAGTCTTATGCAAACCACTACGACATGAAGGGACACACCATCGATGAATGTCGCTCTGTAAAAGACAAGATACAGTCCCTGATTGATAACAAAGTCGTTGTAGCAAAGAAAGCCACTCCAAATATTCGCAACAACCCTATACCGGACCACAATGGCGGGGGCATTCACATGATTGAAGTAAAGGATGATTGGGATCCCGAGGGATCCATGGGGTTGATCGCGGAAGGCGATGATCCAAAGAAGCCAGTAGTTACTCTTAACCCCATCATAGTCCAGTTCCAACCGTCTGAGGTCACTGAAGTAGAAGTGTCTATCCCTCTTGAGTTTGAAGCAACACTATCAACACATGCACCAGCTCCATTTGAGGTTGCAATTTTTCAACCCAAAGAACATGCCCTATTCGAAGTAAAGGTGGTCGCACTGATTCCAGTGGCGATGCACCATGTCGTCATTCCATACAAAATCTATACCCTGAGATTATACAGCCGAGGCTAGGAGGAAAGGCAAAGTCAGGTTCGAAGAGATTCTTGCAGCACAGGGTATGACAAGAACTGGGATAGTCTATACCTCTTAGCACCTAGCTGAGTCAAGAAAGCAAGCCTCCGACCGACCACCTATCATTGAGACGGGTCTAGACGAACTTTGGAGGAAAATACAATCCAAGGAGTATTAGGTCATCAACCAGCTTAACAAAACACTAGCATAGATATCCATCCTCTCATTGATGCAGAATTCCAAGACATACAAAAACTCTCTATTGAAGGTACTAAGTGAAATATGCGTGCCGTAACATCACTGGTGGGGAAATGGCTAATATGGTGGGACAAGTATTAGAAAGCCATAACATCACCTTCTATAAGGATGAGCTACCACCTGAAGGGTTAGGTCACAACAAAGCCTTGCACATCACCGTGCAATCAAAGACTACTTCATTACTAGGATCCTAATTGATGGGGTTTCCAGCTTTAACATATGTCCCTTGATAACACTCAAGAAGTTGGGTAAAGGAATGTATGAGATAAAAGAAAGAGCAATTAATGTAAAAGCTTTTGATAGGTCTTAGAGGTCCACCATCAATGAGATTAGCCTATGTCTGCAGATGGGGACAACCTGGTTCGAGGCTGATTTTCAAGTGATAGATGCACTAATGTCCTAAAACCTACTGCTAGGATGAGCTTGGATTCATGCTGCTGGGGCTGTAGCTTCAACGCTGCATCAGGCGATAAAATTTGAATGGAATCACCAGGAAGTGATCATTCGCGGTGACAATAGCAATCCTATATACAGTTGCCAGACCATTCCGGCAATCAGAGGAAGAAGAAAGCTAGGCGGACATACCTACCACCACATCAAGCGGGTCAATGCTATCAACAAGGAAAAATGATGGGATAAAAAGATAGAAAGCATACTGAATTGGAGTGGGCACGAGCCTGGTAAAGGACTGGGCAAGAACCTCCAAGAGATCTCTAAACCTAAAAAACTCAAGAAATATGGCACTACCTTCGGTATGGGATATGAATACATTTTGGAGGAGTTCAATAGTTGGTCGTCACCATGGCGCAGTCCTTATTACCCATCGGAGCAACCGATACCGCACCTGGAGCAGACTTTCAAATAGGCTGACGTCATCTATGGGACAGACGAAGATGAAGCACTCGCGGAAGTAAAGAACTTATTTTTAAAGGACAATGATATCGATTGTTGTGTTATTCTCGAGGAGGAGAGGGAGGAAGTTCCTTCCATACAAGTTGTGTGTAGATGGGGCATACCTCAATCATTGGACCATCAGGACCACCAAAGCCCGACGAGCCTCGAGGTAGCAAGGCTAACATAAGCACTATTCACTTTTTTATTTACCGAATGATTTTTCTTTTTGCATTTTTCAATTCCGCAATAAGATCTTCAATGTTCAAAACAATTATTCAATTTATCAACGCATGTTTGACTTTTCCAATGAATTAATTTTTTTTCTATAATTTTCTATTATTCACTTATACATCGTTACTATTACTTATCTTGATGAACCGATGACTGTGACATGCAATGAGACGACACAACAAACGGACATTGACTCAGAAGAGGATGACATATCTGAGGAGGTCGTGATAGAATTTGAGAACTTTGAAAATAAACATAAGTCCAACCTAGATGAAACAGAAATTATTAACCTAGGAGATGCAGAAAATGTCAAAGAAACACGAATCAACATTCACTTATCACCATCAGAAAAGAAAGAGTAAACAGAGTTTCTAAAGGAGTATGAGGACAATTCGCCTGGTCATATGATGACATGATCGGTCTGAGTACGTCTATTGTGGCTCATAAACTGCCAACTAATCTAATGTGTCCACCTGTAAAGCAAAACCTCAGAAAGTTCAAGCTTGATATGGATATGAAAATCAAGAAAGAAGTCACCAGCTAAGGTTCTCAGGGTGGTTGAGTACCCGACATGGTTAGCCAACATTGTGCCAGTGCCAAAGAAGGATGGGAAGCTTGGTGTTTGTGTCGACTATCGGGATCTCAACTGGGCCAGTCTGAGAGAAGACTTCCCTTTACTGAGTATACACATCCTGATTGATAATTGCGCCAAGTATGAACTACAGTTATTCATGGATTACTTTGCTGGTTACCATCAGATCTGGATAGATGAGGAATGTGCTGAGAAAATGACTTTCATTACGCCGTGTGGAATGTATTTCTACAAGATGATGTAGTTTGGTCTGAAGAATGTAGGGGCCACCTATATGGGGTTCATGACTTCCATTTTTCATGATATGACGCACAAAGAGATTGAGGTATATGTACATGATGTCATTATCAAGTCCTAGAAGTCCACTGATCCCATGGAAGATTTTAGAAAGTTTTTCAATAGACTATGGAGGTACAACCTGAAACTAAACCCCGCGAAATGTGCATTTGGGGTTCTTGCTGGAAAGTTGCTTGGGTTTATTGTAAGCTTCCGAAGAATAGAAATAGACCCGTCAAAGGTCAAATCTATTTAAGAACTACCACCGCCAAAGAACAAGAAATATGTGATGAGTTTCCTGGGAAGGATGAAATACATCAGCCTAATATAGTGCAGTCTACAGTTATATGTGAGCCAATCTTTAAGATGCTAAAGAAGGACGTCGCTATAAAATGGACCGATGACTGCTAAAAGGCCTTCGATAGAATCAAGGAGTACCTATTGACACCACTAATCCTAGTTCCTACCGAGCCAGTAGACCTTTACTACTCTACCTTGCCGTATTAGATGGAGCTTTTGGCTGCATTTTGGGGCAGCACAATGAAATGGGGAGAAAGGAACAAGCCATGTATTATTTCATCAAGAATTTCACTCCGTACGAAGCCCAATATTCTCTTTGGAATACACCTGTTGTGCTTTGACTTTGGTAGCTCAGAAGCTGAGACATTACTTATGTGCCTATACCACTTACCTCATATCAAGGATGGACCCTTTAAAATACATATTTCAAAAGCACATGGCCACTGTCAAGCTAGCCAAGTGGCTAATCCTGTTGAGTGAGTTCACATTCTTTACGTAACTCAGAAGGCGAACAAAGGACAAGCAATAGCAGACCACCTTGCCGAAAACCCAGTGGATGGAGAATATGAACCTTTGAAGACATATTTTACTGATGAAGAGGTATCATTCAGAGGAGAAAAAATCACAAAATCCAATAATGGTTAGAGAATGATCTTCGATGGAGTAGCAAACTTCAAAGGAGTTGGCACAGGAGCGGTCTTAATATCGAAACCAACCGGCATTATCCAATGTCTGCCAAACTCTGATCCCCCTGCACCAACAATATGGCCGAATATGAAGCCTGCATATTAGGGCTCAAGATGGCCATTGACATGAACATGCAAGAGCTGCTAGTGATCGGAGATTCAGATTTACTCATACATTAGGTACGAGAAGAATGGGCTACCAAGAACTCCAAGATACTCTTGTATTTGCATTATTTACAGGAATTGCGAAAGAGGTTCAAGAAGACTGAATTTAAACATATTCCCAGGGTCCAAAATGATTTTGCTAATGCATTGGCTACCCTATCATCAATGATACAACATCCTGACAAGAATTTGATTGATCCCATTCCGGTAAAAATTTATAATTAGCTAGCTTGATGTGCCCGTGTAGAAGAGGAAGCAGATGGAAAACCTTGGTTTCATGATATCAAAGAATATTTGGCGAAAGGAGAGTACCTGGAACTTGCCAATCACACTCAAAAATGCACACTTCGAAGATTGTCCAATAATTTCTTTCACAGTGGAGGAATCCTGTATAGGACTCCTGATTTGGGATTATTAAGGTTTGTTGACGCAAAAGAAGCATCCATGCTACTAGAAGAAATTCATGTTGGGACCTGTGGTCCACATATGAACGGTTTTGTCTTAGCAAAGAAGATACTCCGGGCTGGTTACTTTTGGATAATTATGGAAACAGACTGTATCCAATACATGTAGGCATGATAAAGGTACCTCCGAACGAGCTCAACACAACAAGCTCACTTGGCCATTTGCCACCTGGGGAATGGACGCCATTGGACCAATAGACCCTACCACTTCCAACGGAAATAGATTCATCCTAGTGGCAATTGACTATTTCACCAAGTGGGTCGAAGCAGCGTCTTACAAAGCAGTGACTAAGAAAGTCGTGATAGACTTTGTCCGAGACTGAATTGTTTGTCGATTTGGTATTCCATAGTCAATCATTACTGATAACGGCTCCAATCTCAACAATGACTTGATGAAAACCATGTGTGAAACCTTTAAGATCAGACACAAGAATTCCACAGCCTACAGGACTCAAATGAATGGCATAAAAAGTGGCATGAGAAGTTATCATCTACTCTATTAGGGTATCGCACCACAGTCCACATATCAATCAGAGCAACCCCCTATATGCTGGTTTATGGTACAAAAGCTGTTATTCCCGCCGAAGTATAAATTCCTTCCTTAAGGATCATACAGGAAGCCAAGCTCAACAATGTAGAGTGGGTGAAGAGTCGTTATGAGCAGCTAGCTCTTATAGATGGAAAGAGAATATATGCAGTTTGCCATGGTCGGACTACGATCGGATGGCTTGAGCTGGGAGAGGCTCGGTTGTTCGGTACAGATTTGGTTCAGGAGGCCTTGGATAAGGTCAAGATCATTAAGGATAGGTTCCGTTCAGCTCAGTCTAGGAAAAAAAACTATGCATATCGTAAGGTTCGAGATGTAGCTTTCATGGTTAGTGAGCGGGTATTGCTCTGAGTGTCGCCTATGAAGGGCGTGATGAGATTTGGGAAGAAGGGCAAGCTCAGCCCTAGGTTCATTGGTTCGTTTGAGATTCTTGATCTAGTGGGATAGGTGTCTTATAGAATTGCATTGCCACCTAGCTTATCAGCTGTGCATCCAGTATTTCATGTATCCATGCTTCGGAGGTATCACGGGATCCATCCCACGTGTTAGATTTTAGCACTTTCCAGCTGGACAGGGATCTATCCTATGAGGAGGAGTCGGTGGCTATTCTAGACCAGTAGGTTCGTCAGTTGAGATCCAAGATTTTGCCTTCTGTTCGTGTTTAGTGGAGAGGTGAGCCGCCTATGGCATTGACCTAGGAGTCCGAGTCTGATATACAGAGTCGTTATCCTCATCTTTTCCCCGACTCAGGTACTTCTTTCTTTTGCCCGTTCGAGGACGAACAGTTATTTTAGAGATGGAGAATGTGACGACTCAAAGGGCCATCACATGTTTCCTTGCTCATTCTGTACTTCCAAGGCTTTGAAAACCTCATTTAAAGTTTGCTCGATTTGCGTTCGCAACCCGGGCGCGTAGCCGGAAAGCTTAAATATGAATTCTGTGAGAAAAAAGCTAAATTTTGATATTAAATTGAATAAATTTGACTTCGGTCAATATTTTGGGTAAACGAACCCGGACCTGCAATTTGACGATCCCGGAGGGTCCGCAGGAAAATATGGGACTTGGGCGTATGCCCAGAATCAAATTCCGAGGTCCCAAGCTTGGGAAATGAATTTTTGTGTGAAATTGGTTTCTGGAAATTGGAAATGAAATTTGATTAAAAGACTATGTTATCGGGCCCGTATTTTGGTTCTGGTGCCTGGTACAAGTCTTATATATGGTTAATCACTTTGTGTAAAGTTTGATTGAAAACGGACGTCGTTTGACGTGTTTCGGACTTAAAAAAGAAATTTGATGTTTTATGAAAATTTAGAAGGAATCATGAGCATTGAGGCTTGATTCGATGTATATGATGTTATTTTGGCGATTTAATAGCACGGATAAGTCCGTAGGATGTTTTCGAGGTTGTGTGCATGTTTAGTTTGGAGCCCCGAGGGCTCGAGGTGAGTTTTAGATAGGCCACGAATTGGATTTTTTGAACTTTGAAAAAACATGGTATACTCATCTCTGTGATCTTCGCATTTGCGAAGATTATCTCGCAATTGCGAACTCGCAAATGCGAGTTTTGCATCGCAGTTGCGAATTCTGGGACCTTGTCCAATGATCACAAATGCGATCTCAACATTCGCAAATGCGAAAGTAGGGGATCGCAAATGCGACCTTTCCCTTCGGAAATGCGAGAACTGGGAAAATGGGAAGGGTTCGCAAATGCAAACCCAGTCTTCGAAATTCCCAAGGCAACAGAGTCTTGTGAACCCCAGTTCGCATTTCCCACATCTGAGATCCAGTAAATTTTATACTTAGTCGAACTTGAACCATTTTTCACCATCCTTTCAAAACACAAACTCCTTGGGCGATTTTTCAAGAGAAAGGTTTCTTCCAAATCATTTGTAAGTTGGTTTTTACTCATTTTTTCAGTCCTTAACATCATTTAACATGTTTTCAACTTAAAATCAAGGATTTCCATGGGTGAAATTAGGGATTTTGGGTAGAACCTAGGTTTTTCTAAAATTGGGGATTTGGACCTCAACTTGAGGTCCGATTTTAAAAAAAAGCATAGATATGGGTTCGTGGGTGAATGGGTAACCGGGTTTTGGTTCGAACCTCGGGTTTTGACCACGCGGGCCCGAGGGTATTTTTGGACTTTTTGGGCAAAACTTTGGGAAATTATTTTTTATGCATTCAAATTTATTCATCCAGCAATTGTTGATGTATTTAAGTAATTTGTGACTAGATTCGAGCGGATTCATGGAGAAATCGTGGGGTAAAGCTATAATTAAGGCTTGAGTTGAGTTCAAAGCATCGATGTAGGTGTTTCGTTTAACCCTAGCTTGAGGGATTAGGAGTTGAGTCGTATTTGCTACGTGTTTGTGTTGTGTAGGACATATGGGCATGGTGACGAGTATCCATATGTTGTCGTCTATCATGACCATGGGTCTTAAATTTATAGTTTTGAATTCTTAATTGATCCTATAAAAGCCTTGATTGATGATCCTTGATACTGAGTATTTGCTTTAACTGTGCCGAGAAGAAATTGAATAGAAATTGTTATAGCTGACTCTCCCTTGCCGGGACATTTAAATTGGTGTTACTGTATTCCCTTGCCGGAAAGTTATTACATTGTATTGCTCCCTTGCCGGGATTATTTTGTGTATTGTTTTGGAAGTACTGGGATTGGGTGGTACGCCTACCACAAGATATTGATTGAAATGGGATCGGGTGGTACGCTTACCACAAGATATTGATTGAAATATGATCGGGTGGTACACCTACCACAAGATATTGATGAAATGGGATCGGGTGGTACACGTACTACAAGATATGTATAAAATGGGATCGAGTGGTACGCCTACCACAAGATATTGATTGAAATAGGAGCGGGTGGTACGCGTACCACGAGATATTGATTGAAATGGGAGCGGGTGGTATTCTTACCACAAGTTATGATGAAATGGAATCGGGTGCTACGTCTACCATAAGATATTGATTGAAATAGGAGTGGGCACCACGAGATATTGATTGAAATGGGAGCGGGTAGTACGCCTACCACAATTTATGATAAAATGGGATTGGGTGGTACGCCTACCACAAGTTATGATGAAATGGGATCGGGTGGTATGCCTACAACGAGAAATTGAGAAATAGAATCGGGTTGCACGCCTGCAACAAGATGAGCATTTAAAGTGAAAGTTATTTTATATATGCTATTTCGTGTTAGCATCTTTATAGTTGGTTTCTTTGTCTGTTCTGAGAATGTTGTTCATTTTTGCTATCCCAGAGCATCTTTTCCCTCCCCAGTTTTACTTGTTTGTTTCTTACTGTTACTTTCGCCATATATTATGTATTTCACAGGTTTATCTGGAGTTTGGTTCTAGCCTCATTGCTACTTCACCGGGGTTAGGCCAGACACTTTCCAGTACATGGGATAGGTTGTGCTGATGTTACACTCTACACTTATGTGCAAATACCGGAGCAGCTTTTGAGCAGCAGCAGTAGCCTAGGAGCGAGCCTTCAGTCCAGTAGACACCAAGGTAGCCTTGCAGGAGTCCGCAGGAATCAACGTCTCCTCTGTGTTTATTTCAGTTTATATCTCATGTATTTCGAGACAAATAGTTTACACTTTCTTTCAGACATTGTATTTAGTGAATCCTAGTAGTTTGCGAGTTATATGACACCAGATTTAGGGTAGAAGCTATGTTGGACTTCCGTATTGTTATTCATTTTCATTAATATTAAGTCTTCCGCTTTTTTAGTTAAATCGGTTGCTTTTAAGATTCAGGAGCCAGATATCCCGAAGACTGCTTTTAGGACTCGGTAAGGTCATTACGAGTTCCTTGTTATGTCATTTGGGCTGACCAATGCCCCAGCAGCCTTCATGCATTTGATGCACAGTGTATTTCAGCCATATATCGACTCTTTTATTGTTATCTTTATTGATGATATTCTGGTGTATTCTCGGAGTCGGGAAGATCATGAGCAGCATCTGAGGACAGTGCTTCAGATTCTGAGAGAGAAGTTATATGGAAACTTCTCAAAATGTGAGCTTTGGTTGGATTCAGTGGCACTCATAGGCCACGTGGTATTGAGTGAGGGCATTCGAGTGGACCCCAAAAAGGTAGAGGATGTATATAGTTGGCCTAGGCTGTCCTCAGCTACAGATATTGGTAGTTTTGTTAGCTTGGTAGGCTACTACCGTCGTTTTGTGGAGGGGTTTTCATCGATTGCAGCCTCTATGACTAGATTGACCCAAAATGGTGCTCCATTTCAGTGGACGGAGAAGTGTAAAACGAGCTTTCAAAAGCTCCAAACAGCTTTGACTATAGCCCCAGTTTTCGTATTGCCTACAGAGGGGTCTTATACCGTCTATTGTGATGCCTCAAGAGTTGGCCTTGGAGTAGTATTGATGTAGAACGGTAGGGTGATTTCCTACGCATCTAGATAATTGAAGATACATGAGAAGAATTATCTTGTCCATGAGCTTGAATTAGCTGCCATCGTTCATGCCCTGAAGATTTGGCGCTATTATCTATAAAGTGTGCCTTGTGAGATTTATACTGATCATCAGAGCTTGCAGCATTTGTTAAAGTAAAAGGATATAAATTTGCACCAGAGGAGGTGGTTAGAGTTGCTGAAGTACTATTTTGTATCACCCGGGCAAGGCCAATATGGTGGCTGATGCCTTGAGTCGCCTGGCGGAGAGTTAGGGGAGTTTGGCACATTTACCAGTATCAGAGAGGCCTATGGCGATGGATGTTCAGGCCTTAGCCAGCAAGTTTGTGAGATTGGATCTTTCGGAGCCTAGTCGTGTTCTAGCTTGTGTGGTTTCTCGGTCTTATATATTTGAGCGTATCAGGGAGCGGCAGTATGATGACCCTCATTTGCTTGTCCTTATGGACAGGGTTCAACATGGTGATGCTAGAGATGTGACCATTGGCGGTATGGAGTATTGAGGATGTAGGGTCGGGATTGTGTACCCAATATCGATGGGCTATGGGAGCTGATTCTTGAGGAGGCCCATAGTTCGCAGTATTCTATCCATCCGGGTGCCGCAAAGATGTCTCAGGACTTGAGGCAGCACTATTGGTGGAGGCGGATGAAGAAGAATATAGTTGGATCAGTAGCTAGATGCCTGAAATGCCAGCAGGTGAAGTGTGATCACCAGATACCGGGTGGGTTGCTTCAACAGATAGAGATTCCGGAGTGGAAGTGGGAGCATATCACCATGGATTTTGTATCTGGACTCCTATGGACTTTAAAGAAGTTTGAGGCCACCTGGTTTATTTTGGATCGGCTGACCAAGTCCACTCATTTCATTCTTATGTACCAGTTATTCTTTGGAGCAGTTGGCGGGATTTATATCCGGGAGATTGTTCGTCTGCATGGTATTCTAGTTTCTATTATTTCAGAAAGAGGTACTCAGTTCACATCACAATTCTGGAGGGTTATTCAGTTGGAGTTGGGTACTCGAGTGAAGTTGAGCACAACATTTCACCCACAGACGGACAAACAGTCCAAGCACACTATTCAGATCCTTGAAGATATGCTCCACTTGTCATTGACGAAGTTTGCTTACAACAATGGCTATCAGTACAGCATTCAGATGGCACCATATGAGGCCTTGTATGGTAGGCGGTGTAGATCTCCGGTGGGTTGGTTTGATCAGGGTGAGGCCAGACTATTGGGCACAAATTTGGTTTAGGATGCTTTGGAGAAGGTTAATGTAACTCAGGATAGACTCCGTACAACCCAGCCCAGAAAGAAGAGCTTCGCGGGCTGGAAGGTTCGTGATGTTTCCTATATGGTTGGGGAGCGGGTTCTACTTTGGGTTTCGCCTGGCGTCATGAGATTTGGGAAGAAAGAGAAGTTGAGTCCATGGTTCATTGGCCCTTTTGAGATATTGAAGCGTGTTGGGGAGGTTGCATATGAACTTGCCTTACCTCCTAGCCTGGCAGGGGTTCATCCGGTATTTCATGTTTCGATGCTCCGAAGATATCACAATGATCTATCGCACGTGTTGGATTTCAGTTCAGTATAGATGGACAAGGATCTATCTTATATTGAGGAGCCAGTTGCTATATTGGACAAGCAGATCGAAAAGCTGAGGTCAAAGAACATTGCTTCAGTAAAGGATCAGTGGTGGGGTCAGCCGGCCAAGGAGGCGACCTAGAAGACCAAGCAGGATATGCGCAGCCGTTACCCTCATCTCTTCACTACTTCAGGTATGTCTCTATGCTCGTTCAAGTACGAACAAATGTTTAAGTGTAGGAGAACGTGACGACTTGGCCAGTCGTCTTAAGAATTAAAGCCTCGATCCCTATTAACTTCTTTCCCCAAGTTTATTTCTGCTAATTTGTTTTGTCGGGACGTTCGGTTTTGAGTTTTTGTGAGTTATGGGACACTTAGTCCCTGAATGAAAGCTTAAGTGTTGGAAACTTTTCCACAGTCAGAACAGTGTGAAGACGGCCTCAGAATGGAAATCTGATGGTTCTATTAGCTTCGTCTGGTGATTTCGGGGTTAGGAGCATGTTTGGATTGTGTTTTGGAGGTCCATAGCTAATTTAATCTTGAAATGCCGAAGTTTGAATTTTGGAAGTTACCGGTTCGATAGTGAGATTTTGATCCGAGGGTCGGAATGGAATTTCGAGAGTTGTTGTAGCTTCTTTAGGTCATTTGGGATGTGTGTGCAAAATTTCAGGCCATTCCAACGTGGTTTGGTTGGGTGTTTGATCGAAAGCATATTTCGGAAGTTTTGAGAAAACTTAGGCTTGAATCCGATGCGAATTGGTAGATTTGGTGTTGTTTGAGGTGTTTTGATGATTGGGACAAATTTGAATGAGGTATTAGGATATGTTTCCATGTTTGGTTGAGGTTCCGAAGGCATCGGGTGAGATTAGGGACAAATTTGAATGAGGTATTAGGATATGTTGGCATGTTTAGTTGAGGTTCCGAAGGCCTCGGGTGAGTTCGGGTGGTCAATCGGACCATTTTTGGCTTTGAGAGTTGCAGAAATAGTTCTTCAGATGTTGCGGAGAAATTGGCCTTCGCGATCTTGTGGGGCCAGTCACGATCACGTAGAAGGATTTTGGGCTGGCCTAAGTTTGTGCTTCGCGTTCGCGTTTGGTGAATCACATTCGCGGAGGGTGTTGTCCTTGTGCTTCGTGTTCGTAGGGGGAGGTCCGCATTCACGTATAAGGAATTGTGGCTCAGAGGTGACTACCTTTCGCGTTTGCAATTGGAACTTCGCATTTGCGTTGGTTGGAGAGTTGAAGCATTGCGATCGCAGTGCTTTGGTCGCATTCACATAGTATATTTTTGAAGCCTTGAAAATTTTTCCCTTCGCGATCGCAATGAAGAAAACATCTGAACTGGGCAGAAAGTTATAAACATTTCATCCGCGAGTTTGGGGCTCATTTACTCCATTGTTGACTATTTTGAGAGCTCTTTGAGGGAGATTGAAGAGGGATTAAGAAGAATTGATTGGAGATAAGATTTATAAACCTAAAATATATTTTATTGTGAAATCTATCAAGAAATTCATGGAAACTTGGACAAAAATGGAAGAACTAGGGCTTGGAATTTTTAATTTTTAATCTAGGATTTGAGGGGCTATTTGGACTCCGATTTTTGTGTTCTTGTTATGTATAGGCTCGTGAGAGTATGTGGTTTCCGAAAATATAAGTTTCATCCGATTCCGAGATGTTGGTCTGAGGGATATTTTGGTTATTTTACCTAATTTTGCATCTTAGCTTTGAATTAAATCGTAGAATCAGTTGTTTGAGATGTTATTTATGATATGTAATTGAATTGAATAGATTTGGGCCATTTGAAGTCGGATACTCGTGGCAAAGGCATGATTCCTAGTTGATTTTGAACTGATTCGAGGTAAGTGGCTTGTCTAATCTTGTGTGGGGGATCTTCCCCTTAAGATATGATATTTGGTAATTAAATGCCTTGTACGTGAGATGACGAGCGCTTACTTGAGCTATTTTTTGAAAATCCAATTTTGCTTTATGTATCTAAAATTGAGTTCCTTTCTTACCTGTTTTATTATATACTTGCAAATTTTAGCCTAATGTTAGCTATAGAAGCATGTTTAGTTGATTTGTAATTGCCTATTTGTTAAACCGCCTCAGTTTCATTACGTGAAGCATGTTAGGCTAGAGTTACTTGTTGCTTTGGTATGAAACTTCATTTATGAACATCTCCTTACTGTTACTGTGTATTTACATTGGAACTCCGGATGTCATATTCTAGTAGCTATCCCCTCCCTTGTCTGTTTACTTTGAGATTACGGGTTAAATTCCCGGAAGATCCCCCTAAACATTTACTTTGGGACTATGAGTTCAATTCCCGGTAGATCCCCATCCACATTTACTTTGGGACTGTTGGTTCAATTCTCGATAGATTCCCCCTGCATATTTACATTTGGGACTACGGACCGGGGTTCCGGTAGATCCCTGAGCATTGATAGTCGGACTATGGGACGGAATCCCAGGAGACCCTTTGGATATATATACATATGAAGGACTATAAGACGGTATCTCGGGAGATCCCCTGGACAGTTGATGAAAGGGACTACAGAACGGTATCCTGCGAGATCCTCGTGCTACTATTGGTATTGAGCTGTTCTGATTTCCGGTTTTAATCTATTATTTGTATAATTGTTGATGCCTGGTATAACCTGTCTTACTTCATTTTCTTTCTCATTTATATCGTTTATTTCATATTGTTGAAGCGTATAGTTATATTTAACCTTAATAGGGCCCTGACCTTCCTCGTCACTACCCGACCGAGGTTAGGCTTGGCACATACTGAGCACCGCTATGGTGTACTCATACCCCTTCTACGCATGTTTTTTCATGTGCAGATCCAAGTACCACTGCCCAGGCATATCACCCTTGAGGCGGAGAAATCTAGCAGAGACTTCGAAGTACATCTGCCGCGTCCGCGGACCGAGAAGTCTCTATCTTGTTCTATTTTTTAGTAGTTAGCCTTCCTTCTTACTGGTGTTTTAGACATTCTGGAGTTAGAGCACTGTACTATATTTCTTTCAGCTTGTATTCTCATGAGTTTTCGAGTTTTGGGATAGTATTGTAGAAGTTGAGATATTGTGTTGTATGTGCCGAGTGGCATTTTACATTTCGTTTTTCTATTTTTTTAAATCTTGCTTTTGAGTTATAATTTTCGCAAGTTATTTCTTTTCGTATTATTAGGCTTACCTAGTTGTAGGGACTAGGTGCCATCACGACATGTTCACGAAGGACGAACTGGGATCGTAACACCTTTTTCATCGACAGACAGGTAATTATTTTTGACGGCTATATTGTTCTCTTTCTAGTTATGCAAGCTTTACTCGTTTTTCATGTATGCGTCAGTCTCTCTTCATACTTATTATTATATTGATAATATAAATATATAAAACTACTATCACAGTAAATCCATTGAATTAGTTTTTCCCTAAAAAATTTTGTTGATAACTCTTGTGTTAGTGGTTTGATTTTTATATACATGTTATGAATACTAAGAGTTTCCACTAGTGTTATGTGTGGGTGTTAGAGCGTACATCATATATATTGGTTATCAGTTGACTCAATTTTTTTTGTTTTCCTTCTTTTTTATATCTTTTTAGAAATAGGTTTGAGAATCAAAGCGAAACAAAACAGGAAGTGACTCACCGGATGGAACCCTAAAATCTTCATGCAAGGCTTCGAGATTTATGTCAGAACTTCCATTTGGTATTCGAACCGTTTGGATGCGATTTGAAGGAAGCTATGCACGAATTCGTCGTGAGGAAGGTGGAGGAGTCCTTTGGGATGAATTTGGAGTGATTTGGAGGAGGTGCAATTTTGGCCGAGTTTTTTGATTTAATATTCGAGATGTTCGGCGTATATTTGAGGGAGGAGACCGATGGATTTGGAATGGGGAAGGGGGGGGTGTTATTTTGGGACCAGTTGGCGTTGGCACCGCCGTGCACGACGGTGGAGTTAAAACTTCCGGCGGAGGTTTAGGAGAAGAGGTGTTGTTGGACTATCACCGCCGGAGGAGGCGATTTTCAGCCGGCGGTTTGCGGTGGAAGGTGGTGGCGTTAGGTTTTGGTCTCTGAGGTGTTAGAGACGATGAGATTGAGGGGGGAGGGTAGGGTATATTTAGACAGTTATATACCCAAAAACCTCGTTAGTTCTGGACCGTTGGATTGATGAGATCCAGCGGTCATGATCAAAAGAATGCTAAAGGGGTCGTTTTAATATTTAGGTGGGCAGACCGGTTTGGACATGTGTTTGGGCCGAATTTGGGATATTTTTAACGGGTTAATGGGTTTGGGCCTGGTTTTTTGGGATGGGTTAGCTCAAAATCTGGGCATTTTTCTTAATACCCTTAATTATTTTAATTTCTTTTCTTTTTCTCTTCTTTTTTCTCATTTTTTAAAGATTTTTTTAAAATACAAAATTAAAAGTAAAAGACCTAATTTAATTTTAAAACTAAACTAATTAATTTTCAAAAATTAACTAACTCTTAATTTAAAATAAGACTAAAGAAAAAAATCGAAAATTAGAAGTAAAAATGCAAAAGAACTATTTTTTTTTGTTATTTTCTTTCATTGTGCAACGATAATTAACTAGTAAACCTAAAAATATTAAAATGGGGTTCTAAATGTAAATGCATTTTTTATATTTTTTTTAAGAATTATATCAATTAAAAATGCACAGAAGAATCCAAACAAACACAAAATCATACAATTAATTCCCTAAAATTAAATAATTAAAAGAAAAATCCTAATTTTATGAATTCTATAGGAGTAATTCAAGCGAGGCAAAAATCACGTTCTCACAACCTCGTTTTAGGATCAAATTTGAAAATAAATTATATATTCGGGCTCGTGGATAAATGAGTGATCAGGTTTTGGTCCAAACCTCGTATTTTAACCAAGCGAGCTCGGGGTCAATTTTCAAATCTTTGGGAAGAATGACTAGAAAGCTATAATTAAATATTGAAATTTGATTGTTTATTATTTATTGATGTTATTAAGTCGATTATGTATAAATATAATTAATTTGGAGCCGAATTCGAAAGGAAATGTGGTGTTTGAGGCTTGAGTTGGCCATGGATGTTCGAGGTAAGTGTCCGATCTAACCTTAACTTGAGGGATTATGAGTTGTGCCATATTTGCTAATGTTTTTTCTTGAGTACGACGTATAGGCATGGTGACGAATATCTATGCGTTGGTGTCGAGCATGACCGTGAGTATTAAATCGACAGATAATGTGTTCGTAAATGTTACTACGGATGCTTTAATTGATGATTCTCGATATTGAGCAAAGATTTAATTATTTTTGTGGATATTATTTATGATTAAGTATTAGTTCTAATTGAGCTGAGTATGAGTTGAGTTAGAATTGGTTATAGTTGATTCTCCCTTACCGGGATGTTTGTTTTGTATTGTTGTTCCCTTGCGGGAAGTTATCATATTACTTTTGTTCCCTTGCAGGATTCCTTGTGATTTTGTGTTGGCTGGGAGTGGGTGGTACGCCTACCACAAGATTCAATAAAATGGGAGCGGGTGGTATGCCTACCACGAGATTTAATAAAATGAGAGTGGGTGGTACGTCTACTACGAAATTTAATAAAATGGGAGCGGTTGCCTACCACAAGATATAATTAAATGGGAGTGGGCGGCACCGCTACCACAAGATATAATAAGATAGGAGCGAACGGTACTTGTGTGTATATATATATATATATATATATATATATATATATATATATATATACATATACAGATGTTGAAAAACAAACACTCTTAATCATTTAGTGTTCAGATCTACATCCCACATCTTAATATTTTGCATTTAGATTCAAATGACTTAATCTTATAAAAAATAAATGAGGCCTTAGTAATTCGCTTGGTAAAAGATAAGGTAACGAAAATCTTTTAAGCCCTAGTATAAGAAATAATGTAATCCATTTCCCAGGTAGGATTTCTGAACTTGTACTTTTTTGCCCTAAAACCCCCAAAACTCCAAACCCCCAATTGGTCAACAATCTTCATCTCTGTTCAATTACTTTGCTGTCCAGGAAATGATGAATGGTGTGGCGACTCAATGGGACTTCAGCTGGTAGTTTCTCTTCTCTCTTTATACTATAGTTCCTCTTACCACCAACAAATAAATCTTAGTTTACCTATTATGTATATTAAAAGGAGATATTTATGCTCTTTGCCAGTTTTTCTTGGTTTAGCCACTCATTTGAACATACCCTTGTGGTTTTATTTGTCCCTTGTTAGAAAGGTTTCTCCTTTTCTGCTGTTTTCTTCTAACCTTTTTTTTTGGGGGAGGAGTACCTGGTTTTCAGGTAATGGGGCATGGCTGAACTATCTGTGTTTCCTTTTCCAGAGGATGGGGGAAACAGAATATATATATTGCATATATGAATAATATATTGGTCTTATTAAAGGAAACATGTCGCACTATCAGCAAGTAATGTCACTCGGGGGTAGTGTATAATAGTTTTGTATCAACACTATTGGAATGAAGTCTAAGCTTCATATAACAATCTAATGCAGCTGATTATTTTCCTTCTTGTCTATCCTGACCTCTAGAAAAAAAGTGGTTGGCCACTATTGTCAAAATTTGCGTTTGTCTAATTCTAATTTCACATAAGCTCACCAGCTTTTAGTGGAGAATTGTGTCTTCATTTTTCGTTGAGGTATCTAATGCTTTGTAAAGTGGTTTATGGACCATATGTGATTCTAAATATTTCATTGGACGAGGAGCTTTCCTATAATGTATGTACTTGCTCGGACTTGCTTCTTTCTAAGATACATAATTTCCGTATCCCATTGTTTGACTACTAAGTTAGTCCTCTGAATTTGTTTACAGTCCTTGTTCTGCTCTTCCTTTTTTTATCCATTCCTTTTGGACCTTTCTACTTCTTTAAACGCCTTTCAGAAGATGGATATGCTAAGAATATATCTTTCCTTAAACTCAAGAATCTGAACTGAGTGGTAGATGATGTAGAGACTTCTTTTTTGAATTTTTTGAAGCCTTGTAAGATGAACAAGGTCTTTTGTAATTGTAAATATGACTGCCGGTACCAACTTGGTGCTGATGAATATACATGTTATCTTTCTCAAAAAGAATCTGAACTGAAGAACAGAGTAGCAAACTTTTGACTTCTAGTACTAGAAATAATGAGATTTACTCTATGTTAATGCACTTCTAATTATATACCGATGAAAAGGAGTGATGTTGTTTCTTCTTATCTAACTTTATGAGGTGTACTTTTTGCAGCAACTTGGAAGTAGATCTTGGATCCGAAGAAAATGCTGACATTGTCTATACTGCGTTGGCTGTTGATAAAGAGGTAAAATGATTCTTGAGTTTTTTTATGCATTATAGCATATCTCTTCCAATCTAACTAGTGCTTCAACTCTGTACAATTAAAATTTGCAGTTGCAGCCAGATAAAGTGAAGAGGCATACATCTGTATCTAACGGGAAGCTTTCAGTGTGAGCACTTGTTTCTACCTATGTTGCTCGGACTCTCCAAAAATGTCGCTGCTAGTGTTGGATCCTTCAAAAATAGTGTATTTTTGGAGGATCCAATATGAGTACTGCGCCATTTTGGAGACTCCCTGCAACATAGATTTCTACTAATGCACTTGCTATTTCCTTGTAAAATTCTACATCATATAGCTTATTGAAACTTCTCTTGACGCTTGCTTTACAGGCATTTTGAGGCTGTTGAAGCAAGATTTCTTCGTGCATCGTTTAGTGCATTTGTAGATGTACTCACACTCGCAACAAAGACCATTGAAGAATTTGATCCAAAGAAGTAATAGGGACCTCTACTGAATATTGTTGAACATTGTTTATTTTATTCACTGTGCCATAGATAGAAAGCCATTTGCTGTTGTAATTGAATGTGGGATACTCCCCGCTAATAATCTAAATTTTCAGATTATCTTCATCTGTTTGATCTTTATCATGTACTTCACTGGAACTACAAGAAGCCCTGAACGGAGTTGCACTTGATTTTGGCCTTAACAAAGATGCTCAAGCAACCTTTTGCAGCTCAAAATCTCGTGATAAAGTATATGTATACCCCATGCCTTAAAGTAAAGTTCAGATGATATTTGTATTCCTTATACCTCAAAAGTTGCACAGGAATTTTATTACGTCTATTTTCGGTGATTCGAAGGGCACAGAAAAAAGTAAAAGAAGGCAATCACGGCATAATGCAAAGGATGTTTTGACTAATAAAAAATTGCTGATACATTATTTTTATATAAAGTTGTGAACTATGTGGTAAAGTTGATGCTACTGTCTGCCTGAATTAAAATACTATCAAATAGTAGTATTTAGAATATTGGAGAATACATCGGATATTTTAAATCTATCATGGAAGTTGGATAGAAGATAACGGTTGCAAACAAGCCTGAAGTTTCTGCATTTATTGATAATTTCAAGTCCAAATAGTGACTTGTATATTTCAAGTGAAGTTTTTCATATCTTCAACTTTTACAAAAGTTTTATTCCAAAAAACTACAAATATCAAAACACAACTTCAACTTCAACATCCACAATTTCTTTTTTTTTTTCAGCTTCAACTTCAAATAATTTTTTTTCAACTTAAACTCAGACTTTATCCAGTCGATCCATAAAATCCTTGATATGTCACTTTTATAATCTTTCAAGACCATGACCAAGACAACTAATCAATTCCTTATAATAGGGTTTACAAACTGCCAATACATTGCCAAAACTTAATATACAATTGAGGAAAGGTAAGCAGTGTAATAACAATTGCCGCTTGTCCCCGGTTTTCCGTATGCAATTGGAGAAGAGTAAGCACTAGTGCAATAACGATAAAGCATTTTCCTGGTCTCCTGCAAGTGCTATCGCACCTCCTTTTCATCTTCTCTGAACCTATACTGTTAATACTCATCTATGTATGTATATAGTGTTTCATCTTTCTTTGATTTGCGTCGGCTGAGCAAAGATTTAAGCAGACGTTTACTTTTGCTGGCATGTTGCTCGGCGTCTTTTGTGTTTATATCGTCCGCATGAAGTCGCATTGAAGCCGATTTTGCAGGGTACTGCTAAAAAAAACTGAAAATCAACTACGAACAAGACAACTCACGGAGCAGGTTGGAGGAGCACAATGTTACCAAAGCACTTCAAAACTTATCAAGACTAGACTGAATATTAACATATTAAACAAATGTAAAATATAAAAGCCCGAGTAATTACCCGTCTCCCATTGGAGGGGTTCGGAGTAGTAGATCGACTTTTATTTGGCGTGGTTGGCCTAGAACTTTTCGGGGTAGTCGGTCGACTAGCAAGAGAAGCAGTTCGTAAAAGAGGAAACCGATGTGGTGAAACTGTTCGCTTGTCTGCTGGTCCATTAATGCCCAATGGTACAACAAGAAGAAGAAAACAAATTAATTACAAGCACCACTGAGAAAGAAAAGGTGCAAAATTATAAGCATTAAGTATTGTAATGCAAGAAAATGACAGGAAGATACCTAATTCCTTTTTTGGTGTTGTCCCGGAGAATGAAAATTTTCCATATTGCTGGAGAAGTCGTGGAGAAGGTGCCGGAGAGTATCCTTTCCTGCAATATATAAATCTTTGCATGGTCATGAATAATAAAACATAATAGGAGATGGATAAGATAAACAACAAGAAAAATTTACCCAGCTGCAGATGGTGGAGTTTCTCTAATGGTTGCTCGCACAGCTACATGAAAAGAAACCCGCTCAGGTCATTTCATTTTTCACAAAGAATCTTAGTCGAAACTCAAACACTGAAGGCAAAAAGCATAATATACTACCATTTCTAAATTGATTCCAATTATCTTCATCGTCAAGACTACATCCTTGGTACTTCAACTTGGTGAGATTAGCACCATGCACTGTCTCCCCAACTGAAAGGTAATTTTCAAAAATAGCTGAATGTTCCAAATTCTCAGAATTGACAATGACAAATACTGCTTTAAGGAACAGATTTGAAAGATATACTCATGAGATGTAAGCATAATTACCTGGTAATATACATCGCTTGTGATACTTGGGAGTATGAATAACCAACGACTGCTGTGATAGGCCCTCATGATCAATGTACTCCTGGCATGTTTTTAGTCTCTACAAGAAAACCAGGTAAAATGACTAAGAGCTGAGATATCACAACTTACATTCTCATTATCAAGTACAAAGATAGTAACTGTGATCAACAAGACTGCCGATCTGTAATTTTCGAGCAGACTGTGATCATTTGTCTCAGTACCAGAAAACTGCTTTAGGGCTGCCGTTTTTTTTTGTGGGGGGGGGGGGGGGGGGGGGGGTTTTTGGGTTGGAGATTGCCCAGTCACCTTCTTGATCCATTTAGCAGAGCAACAAGATGAAATAGGCATATATCTGCACCCATATGCTGGGTTTAAGTCATTCTGACAGTTGAGTTCCAACTCTATATCCAAATTAGGTCCACGCCAGCCAAAGAAGAAATAAGCCGGAAAAAAAATAACTAAATCCTGATCACCTGTATCCGGTTCTTAAATTCTCAAAGAAAGCCTAATGAATTAGGATCACAGCATAAAAAGCTCATAGCTAGCTTCGCTGTTTAGTTTTGTGTATAATCTTCTTGATGAAAGTGTGTGTTTGTGCATTCACTTCACCTTCAAAACATTAACTAGACACAGAAATCTTCAGACACAAAATATAAGAAAGTTGCACAGCACCAACTGCCAAGCATTTGATATGTCCAAGCATTGGATCTTCAGAGTGTGTTAGCATCTTGCAGTCTTTACAAGGATTATCAGTTAACTACATTTCTTCTACCAAATGGAACTCGATAAGTATCTTTACTTCAATTATGGCGTTCTATCTATAAGAAGTATTGTTGCTATAATACCTTCATACGTTTGTGCAGCAGGAGGAGGGAAGAGCCAACAAGAACATAATTAAAGGCAAAAATGTACTTTTCAAAGAAACAGTTGAATATATGACATTAGAAAGAGGATTAGTCACACATATGTTGTTACATAGTGGTCACTTTTTCGTGCAAAGCGCCATGGTTTGTCCTATCAGAATTCTTTTAACGATGATATTCACAAAGTTTTGATATCCAGAAAAAAAAAAAGCAGGCTATTACCTGCTCAATGCAAGATAGACGCAGCTCTGTTCCAGAAACTTCATCAACTTTTTCATCCAAGAGATCACTGACCTTATATGTCACAGAGCCCAAATGATCCACAGTGTTCACAAGGGCTTTAATGGCATAATCTTTCAATGTATTTACCACACTGTATGAAGAGAAGTATGTCAGAAGCAATACGAAAAAAGACATGGAAAAATCAAATTGAGCTTTCCAGCAAGTCGACAGATAACTCACACTTCTTTTTGCTCGTCATTAGAATAAGACAATTCAAAATATTCAGCTGCTGAGTAAAGTTGTTTTCTCAGATTCTTCAAATCCTGAAGAAAGAAAATGCAAGAAGAGCATGAATTTCAGAAACATATAAGACCAAGATATATAGCAAAAATTTTAAATACCAATTCAACAATCAAAGTATTTAAGAATAATCCATATTCTGTACGTCTTTAGTTTCTTTCTTCAAGATCTAAAATGACTAACTAGCAAGTTTCAAATCGGAGATAGAAATTCAATAAAATGGGCGTATATACAGCTTCCAAATTCTAAAACATTGGAATCAAACGTTAGGGATGAAAACTAAACGTAGTCATTTCTACCAGTATGTCAACCAAGAGGCATTAGCTTCCATATTTCCAAGATCCTATTTAAAGAAAAATACCAATTTTCAGCAGAGCAAGAGAGGAGGTTACCATAAGACTATCAGAAAATAGCATGCTTTGATGCATAGAAACCTCATCAAAGTTGGCTGGCTCTCTCGGAAAAGTCATTGTAGCTGGTGAATTTAGTGTCTCCATTGAGTAATTGGTAACCAGTTCTTATCCTGTAACAACCATGACGGCAACGTTTAAAAGAACGAAAAACGTTGCAAAAAAGCTATTAATTGTTTACTAATATATCCTTTAAATTCACTTCTGCAACTATTAGTTAGTTAAGCTAGGATCCAACGATTCATTTCATTTCAGAAAAACATATACTACCACAGTCCTAAAGCTGCTAATGAATCAATTAAAAACAAGTCAACAGTTCACACCAGACAGATACAATAAGAAATCAAGAAACGATTATGTCAGGATAATGCTTTACATTATCTCTGCAACTATCCTAAAATAATTAAATCATTTAAAAAATGTCAGTCTTGTCTGAACCTTAACAATTACGCTCTCAATTGTTCAGAACAAACTCACACATATCAGCACCCACTTTAATACACTTCCAAAAAGTAAGAAGCATGAAAAAGCTACAAACTTTGAGTTAAAATGAGAACCCTATAAAACTACAAGATATAAAAACTTGCAAAAAATTAAAGAAACGATCACATGGCCAAATTTGAAAATCTTTCTTTCATTTTCTGAGCAACCAAATCAAGCAAACCCCACAAAGCAGAGCTAAATAAAGTAGTAACGAAGAGCCTAACCTGGGAAATTTTATTAAGCGAGTAGAGCTATGAAACCGACACCAAGTTCCACATTGAACAACATGAGTTTGTTAAAAGAGAAATGGGGAAATAAATAGGGCCATTCAATGAAAGAGACCAAATATGGTTGGTACCAAGAATTTGACTAAACCAAAGGAAAAGGACAAAAAATTATTGTGCTAGATGATTTGTGTGTTATTTGAGAGGATTGATAATGGCAAAGCAGTAGAAGTGGTGAAGAAGATGGGGACAGCCGTGCATCAAGGCGAGCACGTTTTAGAAATTCAAAAGGTGGGAGAGAGAGGGTTTTCAGAGAATATTATTAGAATGTGTACTGGTTTAGGAAGCAGAAAAAAGAAATGTGGCCATTCTTGCAAAACCCAAAATTCCTCTTTCTAATCATTGCTACAACGTTTGCTTGCTTTTGTTTAGTGGATCATGTCGTCTCTTGTCTACTGTACTGTTCTTGCCGACTTGCCCTCAATATTTTTTAAGGGAAATTAGCATTTGACTCTCTTCTCCTTTGCTTTGTTCGAAAAAAATTTAGCGTAATCGATAAAGTTATTGTTGCAATTAAAGTTTAAGTCGTAAAAATAAATTTTTATAAAAATATAAAATAAGATCGTGGATAATAGACTCTTATGCTCCAATTTTTTTATGGACCCTGAGAACTTAATGCACCAAAGTATCCCAGCACTTGTCTTCTCTACTTTGCTTGAATGACCTTTATTCCTTGCATTTCAATGTAGGACTATATGGGAGCCTTCTTTATCAGAGCTTGTTGCATCGGGTTATTTAGTACAATTTATATTCTTGTATAGCGGTTTTGGATCTCTCTAGAAAGTTTCCAAAAAATCGTAAGACTATATTTTATTGGATACATTTATAAAAAGAAGAAGAATTTATATAAAAAAAAATCTTAGACATGATACGGAATTTATGTGACATAAGAAATATGTTATCGAGGGAAATGAGGAGTTTAAAGTTTAATGTTTGGAATATAAAATTATATTAATTTTCAAAAAAAGTTAATATGAAAATAATGCCGCATAAAATATACTCCTACAAAAGAGAGTACTATTTTTTTTTAACTACAGAATTTGTATTTTTGGAGTCAAATTTAGTATTTCTTATAATGTTATTTATTTTTATGATACATAGGTACTAAGCTTTGAAGAAAATGGAAATGATGTGTCCGTTAACCTTTTCATTTTCTTTTGGTTATTTTTTGTCATAATCTTTGAGTTTCAGTCCACTGGAAAAAGGCTAGTATTGTAATAGATTAGTTGACTAGAATGGAATTTTGGCGTGCAGAAGTGAAGGCATCCACATAATCTCTAATGGAGTAATTAGTACTAGTAATTAATAAACACTTCTAGTGGAACTTTATGTTGAAATCTTCATTCCATTGTCAATAATCACATTTAAGTAGTTGAGTTTACCAGATACTTTAGGCACAAGGACAGAGCTAAAGTATGTCCGACCGAACCCAATAATTTTGGTTTGAATTCTATATTTATCTTAAAATATCTATTGAGTATATAAAAATTATTAATTTATAACTCAATAACTTAAAATAATTCCAGTTTTAAAAAGCCGAAGCATTTGTTTCCAATTTATTACGTTCCAATAAATGTAAGTGTAACTTATGTAACTTAGTCGATCATCTCTTATTTATCGAAAAAGTGATTTAATTTTCGAAATTTAATATGAAAATTTTGATGAAATTGATATTCTAATCGATTAGATATTTTTTTCATATGATATATGTTTGACTCATAAGTATAACTAGACATGCTGCATTTAGTCGATAAAAGTAAAATCCCATGCTTTTTTCTAGAATATATTTGACTTGATCCAGAATAATTAGAAAGAAATTTATTAACTAGGTAAAATTCGACTCACATTTAGTATCATTATCCATAATTTGCTTCGCAACTTAATCATAGAGGAAAGAATCATCAAATTATAGAAACATTGCATTTCCTTGTTCCATTATGTTGAAAAAGATAAAGAAAGAAGCACTATCCGGAAAATACATAGTGTTCCACAAACTTTTAAATAAACCACATAAAGGTGACATGAATGTTTTAGTCTTGTTTAGTACGTAGTAAACAAATCAATGCCGTGAATGGTGGAGGTCCCACAAGAAAGACTCAAAGACTGTACTGATTGGCTTTTCTTTCTCATCCCACCAAACCCACAACCACGACAAGTTTTATTTTGTGTTTCATATCATTTATATTAATTGTGTGAGATTTTTTCTGTCTTATAAATTTATAAACTTCAATCTTATATTTTTAGGGGAAACAAGATGTCTTATATAAAACTAGTCAGGGACGTATGCAAAATTTTTTATAACGGTATCGAAATTTATAAAAAAAATTGAAATATAACTTTGATTGTCATACTTTTAGATAAGAAATAGTCTTAATCTATTGATTTTGTTGAGTCTTAAGCAAATATTTACAAAAAAAATGTCTTAGTTGAGGTTTGAATCTTTGACCTCCTAGAAAAAAAATCAAACACATTGCCAATAGACCAACACACAATTTATGTCAAGTGGTGTCATTTTTTTCTACTTAACAGTTTTCGTATAGTATTAATACATATATTTAATAAAATTTCGACAAAGCGGTGTCGCGTGACACCACTTCAAGAAGCGTAAATCTGCCCCTGCAAAGGTTTGAATCTTTGACCTCCTAGAGACAAATTAAACACAGACCAACACACGATTTATGTCAAGTGGTGTCATTTTTTTCTACTTACCAGTTTTTGTACAGTATTAATATATATTTAATAAAAAAATTTGACGAAACGGTCTCGCGTGATACCGCTTCGATAAGCATAAATTCGACCCTTTAACTAATATGTGTTCTACGAAACACAAAATAAAAAGAATCTCACAACCAGAAGTCAAAAACTGGCAACAAATTTGCCGTCTTTTTCTTCTTCTTATAATAACCGTAGTATTCAATCAGCTTATGACCACTTTAATTAATTATACTTGCTATCCCACACCCCACTTGTTAAGATCAATTTGGGTTTATTGTTAGTTGTACCAAGAAGCACAGAATTTCCTATGCTTTCTTTGTGTACCCTCTATCCTAATTTGACGAATGGTGGAAGGAATTACTAAAAGTGTAGGGTGAGAAGGCAGTTGATTATATGACAGAAATGTTATTTTTTATATTTTATATCCAATATATAATAAAAAATTCGACAAAGCAATACCAGAAAACACCTTGGGCGAGGTGTATGCGCCTTCACTTTGGGAGAATTAGATATTTTCAGCTTATTTTTCTTCTCGTGTTTTTGTCCTCTATTATTACATTCAATAGTTATAGTTCTACAATTTATTAGGCGGTGCATTTAGATGTGGGCATATGAAATATAACTAAATCATCTCGAACGACCTTTTCTCGTGCTACACACTCATCTTGTATAAGAATGTCACTTCAGTACAAATTGAGGTAACTGAACCCCAAAAAAAAAAGGAAAAAAAGAAGAAGATATAAACAAGAGAGAGAGAGTCCATACAAAATATGGGCTTGGGCCTAAACTCAAAGGATTAATTGGATTAGAGAAAAAACCCATCACAAAACCTTAAAACCAAGTTTTACGGATGAACTTAAATGTTTTGTGAACGCATTTGAGTCCATTCATTATTCCTAATTATAGTCTCCTTACACTTGACTAATTGTTTTTGTAACTTCCGTCTACGTAAATCCCAATACTTTTGACCATGCACTCATATTCATACATCAATTACCAATTAGGATAAGTTCATTACGGCCCATCCAAATTAAGAAGATTCTTCGGCAGTTTAATTTTTTGAATTACAATAATAGAAGTAAGGATTTAATTTGTATAAACTCGTAACTTAATAATTTTATTTCCACTATCAGTGTAATTTTTACCCATTAAAACAATTTATCTATTTTATATGTTAATTTCTAGGCTAACAAGTTAGACTTATTATAGACGACATATAAGCTGCTATAATATATATATATATATTGCAAGGAATTTTTATACAATTAAGCACATCATCTTTACATGTTGTGGCAAGTAATTTATCTTATTTCAAGCTTAAAAATATCTTATTTTAAGAACGCTTATCGAAAAATATTCTTATTAGTGACTCGATAATGTAAAAAAAGGTTTTTGTGCCAATGGTACATATTTATTTAACTGCTTTTTAAATATTTTTTTTTAACCCTGTGGTCATACCAAGTCCAATAGAAGTGTGAATCTCATTTACATAACCAATGCATGCATGGATTTCTAGTGTAAACACACATAGAGAGCACAATAAGTATATGTATGTGGTGTATGTAGATGCATTTTAGGATGAAGACATTCGTGTCCCACAATTAATCATATCAACGTACAATAAATAGCGCATTTCTTTTCTACACTAATTCATATGTAAAACTCGTAGTCATTAATTAGAATCCATAATATCTATACATTGTAACTCCAATAATCCACTCGCACGAACTCCAATTTATTTATCATTCATTTATTCTCCCTCTAATTCCAATTTATATACCCCCACTGCCCTTTTCAATTTCTTGACTCTCTTTTCAGCCGCCATCTCCCCTAAATTTTTCCAATTATGAATTCTCATGTTTTAACGCTGCAAAACCAAAATGATCAATTTGATTGGTTATATTCAGAACACCCTCCTCCCACTTTCGGGTAAGTAACATAAAACAAGTTAGTTGTTTTGATCTTGATTTATATTGAGGTGCAATATTGGTGTGAAAAATTTCAAAGCATCAATATGCATGCAAATTTGTGTTTGAGGAAAAGAAAGAACTAAATATAGGTCTTTAATATACATATTGTATCGACTAAAATTTATGTATTCTTTTGTGTTTTTCTTGTTTTTGGATAGAACATGGCAACAACAAGATTCAAGAATATTGTCCAATGGAGGTTTATTCAACTTCGAGTACTTTGATCCCTTTCAATTTCCCGACGATCTTCAAAACAATAATTTACCTCTTTTTGAGCTTAAAGAGTTGGAAGAAATATGTGAGGATTTGGGCACGTTAGACGACAAACTACCTCCATTTCAAGAAGATATTCCGTTTAACATGACATTTAGTCCTTTAGAGGAATGTCAAAATGTGACAAATGATCAAAATGCAGTTCATACGCAGGATAGGAACTACTATGACTATACAGTTGGAGAAATCGAATTTAGCAGTGGAACTAATAGTAAGGAGTTAATTAAGAAACGAAATAATAATGGAAGGCATCATAAGAAGAGTGATACATTAGAATTGGATGAGATACAAAGGTATTTTCATGTACCAATAAACAAAGCAGCTAAGGAGTTGAGAGTTGGATTGACAGTGTTGAAGAAAAGATGTAGGGAACTTAATATTATGCGATGGCCTCATCGTAAGATTAAGAGTTTGCAGACTCTCATTGATAGTGTTAAGGTACGTGTTAATGTACTAATAAAGATTTAGTTTGTGATTTATTAAGTTAATTATTGGTTGTTTGGTATGATATTTAATTAATGCAGGAAATGGGACTGACAAGTGAAGTAGAGATGCTAGAAGAGCACCAAAGAATGCTAGAGAAAGTGCCTGAAATGGAACTAACTGAAAGAACCAAGAAGCTTCGTCAAACCTGCTTTAAGGCTAATTACAAGAAAAGAAGGGCAGCAATGGCCGCTTTTAGCTTTTAATTTCTTCTATACTTTCCCTTAGATTAGTGGTTTATGTTCTCTTCTCCTAACGTCTTTATGAACTATGAGAGCCTAATTTCAGATCAGGCCCTAATTAACCACATAGTAATATATGTTAATGTTAAATTCTAGTTCTGTGTTACGAAACTCCTAATTAAAAGAGAGCTCTGCTAGCCAAGTCTCATTTCCTATTGAATTGTCCATCAAGCCTTCAGCGTTGATACTTTCTTTTTTGTTATGTTAGAACTTATAATTAACTAAAAAGTACGTGAATATCGACGATAGCATTAAAAATAATCATTAATCAAACTACTGGTTTTGTTTCTTGACAATTACTCTAGTCTCAATTAGTTTTATTGTTGGGACATGTTTTACGTCTTTGTTTCGCGTCATCATATTTGACAAAATTTAGAATATAATATAGTTGTTATAAATACACTTCTATTTAAGGTGAATGTCTTTAACTAGAGAGATTCTAGAGTTCTATTCTTGGTAGATAAATCATCCTCCTCCCTATAAATAGAGGTGCTCTCTACCATTGTAAATCACTCCTAACATTTCTAAGTATCAATAAGAACTCTCTCTACTCTTCTCTCTATTTGCTCTTGTTCTTGAGTTATTGTTCTTGTTCTTATATTATTTCATAACACGTTATCAGCACGAGACTCTACCATCTCAAGAACCATTCTCGAAAAATCTAAGGTATTTCCTTCTTCCTAATTTAATTTTCGATTATGTCTGACATTACGAAAAGAAAGTTCGTTGCCCTTGAAATTTCGGGCAAGAACTATATGACATGGGTGTTGGATGCTGAAATCCACTTAGATGCTATGGGTCTCGGAGACACCATCAAAGATAGAGAAAAAGCATCCACCTAAGAATGTGCGAAGGCCTTGATTTTCTTGCGCCATCACCTTGATGAAGGTTTGAAGATTGAATATCTCACCGTCAAGGATCCACTCGTCTTGTGGAACGGCTTAAAGGAGAGATATGACAACCTGAAGTTGGTCACTCTGCCACAAGCACGATATGATTGGGCTCATCTGAGGCTCCAGGACTTTAAGTCCGTTTCTGAATATAATTCTGCTATGTTCAGAATTACTTCTAAATTGAAGCTATGCGGGGATAATATCTCCGATTATGATATGCTTGAGAAAACGTTTACAACGTTTCATGCCTCCAATATAGTACTGCAACAACAGTACAGAGAGAAAGGCTTTACAAAAGTACTCTGAACTGATTTCTCTTCTACTAGTGGCTGAGCGAAATAATGACCTGCTCATGAGAAACCATGAAAATCGACCCACTGGGTCTACACCACTGCCTGAAGCAGATAAGGTGCACTCTCATTATGCCAAACATGAAAAGGGCCATGGTCATGGTCGTAAACGGGGTCATAGCCAGGGACGTAGACAAGGAAGAAATTCCAATGAAGTCCGTCAACCCCCAAGGAGATATAACCGCCGAAAGCAGAAACGGGGTCATGAAGATCCTAAGGCAAATGGTTCAGAAACTATATGTTATCGTTGCGGTGGGAAAGGGCACTGGTCAAAGACTTGCCGTATACCAAGACACTTGGTTGACCTTTATCAAGCATCTCGAAAGAGAAAAGGCCCTGAAACAAATTTTGTCTATGACGACAATGAGGACATCACCCACCTGGATGTGGCAGACTTCTTTGAGCAACCCGAAGGGAAAATAGACCACCTAATCGGCGATGGGTCCGTGATGAAAGAAGATGGAGTTATTTGATTTTGTTCTACTTATTTGTATTAGTTAGTGAATAAACTAATAGTCATTAGTATTAGCTCGTATTAGTTAGTTCATAAAGCAATGTTAGCAGTAGTTCTTTAGAATATCTTCAATATGTTCAAATATCAATAATATTTTTATTTTTCAGTAGGGGTAATCGACTAGCCTGAAAAACTAGTTGATTTATCAACTATTTTCGCATTAAAGTTGAAAAACAATTGATCAACAATCGATTGTCGTTGACTAACAATCGATTGTCATTAAGACAGTGTAATCTGGAATTTTTCAAAAATCATCCACAATCGATTGTCTTTGTCTAACAATTGATTGTCATTAAGACTGTAATCTGGAATTTTTCAAAAATCATCCACAATCGATTGTCTTTGTCTAACAATCGATTGTCTTGAAACAGTGAGGTCGAATTTTTCAAAATAGCCAACAATCGATTGTCTATGTTTAACAATCGATTGTCTTGAAACAGTGTGTTCTGGAATTTTTCAAAATAGCCAACAATCGATTGTCTATGCATAACAATCAATTTTCTTGAAACAGTGCTCGAATTTTTCAAAATAGCCAACAATCGATTGTCTATGCATAACAATCGATTGTCTTAAGACAGTGATCTAAAGTTTTTCAAAATAGCAAATAATCGATTGTGTGTGTTTAACAATCGATTGTCAATGTTCAACAATCGATTGTTTGTAAGTAACAATCGATTGTTTGAAGAAAACGTTTAAACTGAAATTTTCAAACTGCAAAGTAATGGATAACATATCTGATTTTGTTAGTCAACTGTTAGCAGCAGATTTTGAAAATATTATGTGACACAAACGAATTGAACTTGTTTATTCTTATGTTCGTGTATCTCTTTTGTATGTCAAACCATGGGAAGTAAATTGATCGAAGGCTCCGGAAGAGCAACTGTAACTCTGCCCAAAGGCATGACGTTTATCTTAGAGAATGCAATATTCTCCTCCAAGTCTAAGAGAAACTTGTTGAGTTTTAAAGATGTACGCCGGAATGGCTATCATATTTAGACAATGGATGAAGATAATCTTGAATATCTCGTCATCACAAAGAATGTCTCCGGCCAAAAGAGGGTTATTGAGAAATTCCCGTCTTTATCTTGTGGCCTGTATTGGACAAGAATTAGTGCAATTGAGGCACATTCAACAGTAAACCAAAGGGTTACTGATTCCAATACCTTTGTACTTTGGCATGATCGATTGGGACACCCAGGATCGGTCATGATGAGACGGATTATAGAAAGCTCATATGGGCATCCGTTAAAGAATTTCAAAATTCTTTCGAATAATGAATATCCTTGCACTTCGTGTTATCAAGGCAAGTTGATTATCAGGCCATCACCAACAAAGGTTGGGACTGAGTCACCCACGTTTCTGGAACGTATACAAGGGGACATTTGTGGACCTATTCACCCACCTAGTGGGTCGTTTAGGTATTTCATGGTCTTGATAGACGCATCCTGTAGATGGTCTCATGTGTGCCTATTGTCATCACGCAACCTTGCGTTTGCGAAATTAATGGCACAAATAATTCGACTACGAGCACAATTTCCAGATAATCCAATCAAGTCCATTAGACTGGATAATGCTGCTGAGTTTACATCCCAAGCATTTAATGATTATTGCTTATCAATCGGGATAAAAGTTGAACATTCTGTAGCTCATGTTCACACTCAAAACGGTCTTGCAGAATCGTTAATTAAACGCCTGCAATTGATTGCAAGGCCATTACTTATGAGAACGAGGCTGCCCACTTCGATATGGGGTCACGCCATCTTACATGCAGCAATGCTAATTCGTCTCAGACCGACGAATTACCACAAGTATTCCCCGTTGCAATTGGTTTTGGGTCATGAACCCAATATACCCCATTTAAGGATTTTTGGATGCGCAGTATATGTGCCTATTGCACCGCCATCCCGCACCAAAATGGGTCCGCAAAGAAGGTTAGGAATATATGTTGGGTTTGAATCGCCCTCCATCATTCGCTACCTCGAAACATTGACAGGCGACTTGTTTACTGCACGATTTGCAGACTGTCGATTTGATGAGACACTTTTCCCAAAATTAGGGGGAGAAGTTGGTGAAACCAAACGGGAAATTTTGTGGAAAAATGCATCATTATCTCATCTTGATCCACATACCTCTATTTGTGAAAGAGAGGTACAAAAGATTATCCATTTGCAAAGAATAGCAAATCAAATGCCTGACGCATTTACGGACTTGAAAAGGATAACGAAATCCCACATTCCCGCGGAAAATGTTCCAATCCGTATTGATGTCCCTGTTGGACAATCATCTAGTGTCATATCCAATGAGTCGAATGCACGCCTGAAGCGTGGCAGACCATTAGGTTCCAAAGATCGAAATCCTAGAAAGAGGAAAAAGAACGATCAAAATGACACCACGAAAGAATCTTATGATTTAACAAATTCTGAGATACATGAAGAATCCATTGAGCCCGAGACTCTGGAAAATACGGAACTATCCCTAAATCCAATTAATATTGAGGCAAATATTAATCGAGTGGATATTGTGGTGGATAATGCCTTTGCTTATAATGTAGCATCTAGCATTATGCAAGAATGTGAGGATCTCGAACCTCAATCTGTTGAAGAATGTCGAAAAAGACATGATTGGCCAAAGTGGCAAGAAGCATTCAATCAGAATTGAATTCGCTGGCAAAACGTGAAGTTTTTGGCCCTATAGTTGAAACACCTAATGGTGTTAAGCCTGTCGGCTATAAATGGGTCTTTGTACGCAAAAGAAATGAGAAAAACGAGGTACAAAGATATAAGGCACGCCTTGTTGCACAAGGTTTTTCTCAAAGGCCTGGTGTCGATTATGAAGAGACATATTCGCCTGTAATGGATGCGATAACCTTTCGTTATCTCATAAGTTTTGCTGTCAATGAAAAGCTTGACATGCACTTAATGGATGTGGTTACTGCCTATCTTTATGGCTCACTTGATAATGAGATATACATGAAAATTCCCGATGGACTCAAGATGCCAAACGCGCATAATTCAAAATCTTGGGAAATGTTCTCAATTAAATTGCAAAGGTCCTTGTATGGTCTAAAGCAATCAGGACGAATGTGGTATAATCGTCTTAGTGAGTACTTGTTAAAAGAAGGCTATATAAATGACGCCATTTGCCCGTGTGTTTTTATAAAGAAAACAACATCGGAATTTGTTGTACTTGCCGTATATGTTGATGACATAAACCTTATTGGAACCCCTATAGAACTCCAAAAGGCAATTGATTATCTAAAGGATGAATTCGAGATGAAAGATCTTGGAAAGACTAAACTATGTCTTGGTTTGCAAATTGAATATTTGGCAAACGGAATTTTTGTTCATCAATCTACCTATACAGAAAAGGTACTGAAACGGTTTTACATGGATGAAGCACATCCTTTAAGTACACCGATGGTTGTTCGATCACTTGATGTGAACAAAGATCCATTCCGACCACAAGAAAGGAATGAAGAGCTACTTGGTCCTGAAGTACCATATCTTAGCGCAATTGGCGCACTAATGTATCTTGCAAATACTACAAGGCCTGACATATCCTTTTCAGTTAATGTCTTAGCAAGATTTAGCTCGGCTCCTACGAGGAGACATTGGAATGGGATCAAACACATATTGTGGTACCTAAAGGGAACTACCGATATGGGCTTATTTTATGGCAAGAATTGCAGCCCGGATCTTGTTGGTTATGCTGATGCTGGATATTTGTCCGACCCACACAAGGCTCGATCTCAAACGGGTTATGTGTTTACCTGTGGAGAAACCGCCATATCTTGGCGATCGACTAAGCAATCAATTGTGGCTACTTCATCTAATCATGCCGAGATAATTGCTATTCATGAAGCAAGTCGAGAGTGTGTGTGGTTGAGGTCTATAATACATCATATCCAAGACAAATGTGGTTTGAAGTGTGATAAACTACCCACAACTTTGTATGAAGACAATGCAGCATGTATAGCTCAATTGAAGGGAGGATTCATAAAAGGAGATCGAACGAAGCATATTTCACCAAAGTTATTCTTCACACATGATCTTCAAAAGAATGGTGATATCAATGTTCAACAGATTCATTCAAGCGACAATATGGCTGATTTGTTCACAAAATCTCTACCAAAGTCAACCTTCAAGAAGCTAGTTCACAAGATCGGGATGCGAAGACTTAAGGACATAAATTGATGTTCTTATCAGGGGGAGTTAATGCGCGTTGCACTGTTTTTCCCTTACAAGGTTTTGTCCCACTGGGTTTTCCTTGCGAGGTTTTTAACGAGGCAACCAATAGGCGCATATTCAAACATGTGTACTCTTTTTCCTTACTTTAATTTTTCCCATTGGGTAAGGTTTTAAGGTTTTAACGAGGCACATCATTGAATAGACATTCAAGGGGGAGTGTTATAAATACACTTCTATTTAAGGTGAATGTCTTTAATTAGAGAGATTCTAGAGTTCTATTCTTGGTAGATAAATCATCCTCCTCCCTATAAATAGAGGTGCTCTCTACCATTGTAAATCACTCCTAACATTCTCTAAGTATCAATAAGAAGAACTCTCTCTATTCTTCTCTCTATTTGCTATTGTTCTTGAGTTATTGTTCTTGTTCTTATATTATTTCATAACAATAGTAAATTAGTGCTTTTTTCCTGCTGTTTTATGAGAATATGTTTGACTTTACACATTGTTCAAGAGTTTTTTCTTTTTAAAATTAGCAGTCTTTAAATAAGCCATTGACATGTATTATATTTCATTCGGTGGCGAAGTTAGGTTTTCGGCAGTAGGATTTAGTCGAATTCGGTAATTTTGATTTTAAAAGCCTATTAAATTAAATAAAAATTTATTATATAGAATTCAACAACTTAAAAAGATTAAAATACCGAAATCATAAACTTTATATCCTGATTTCGTCTCTAATTTCACAAAAGATTAAATGAGACATTTAGAATTTATTTCTAAATAAAGAAATACTGTTCTTTTTTAAACAATCTAAATATAAAAGTGCCGCACATAAATAAGAACAAAGGAGTAACAACAAACAAGAGTTATTAAGAAGATTAAAATTAAAGCAAAAATGAAAAAGTTTATACTTTATACGGTGCATTTATGCTAATTTCATTGCTTGAGTCAGTTAATAAGTTCCCACTTAAACATTGCGTATAGGTAGCACTTATATACAATATACATAAGTTGTGAAATACATTGTACAAAAATATAGATTCATAATTCCATAACGAACCCACTACATAATCAAAGTGAATACACGACCAATTAGTCACTAATTATCCATGTTAAGATTCCACACGTGGAAAAGATACATGATACATCTCCTTGTGATCGTTGAAATAAAGCTGCCTTGTATGTGAACATTAATCAGAGAGCTCTTTGCGTTTTTGCCCGTCTCCATCTCCATGGGATCGCCTGCTTAAAGTTTTCGTATATTCCTCCCTGTAATTAATTTTCAATTGAACTCAATAATATAGTAATTTCAAATAAAGTATTTGCACTTGAATAAAATAAATCCAGTGTCAGACTATATCATCATAAGTTTGGCTGATTTTTAGTTCAAATTGATCCATTTTCTTGTTAAATACATTATGAGATATTTTTTCATATTTTCCATATTCAGTTTTAGTTATTTTTGCACCTTCTAATCGACCTGAATAACATATACGAGTAATTTTATCAAAATATCTGAAAAATAATTCTTTATTATATGACCATAACAAAATAATAACAGTGTTATTTAGTAATTATACAATTCACTTAAGAAAATAATATATATTAATTAAACTTGATAAGAGTTGGAAAACAATAAGTAGGTATACAGTTAGATATTGATAAATATTTAATGAATTTTTTAATAAAAATATAAGATTTACGCAGAAGTTAATAGGTTCCCGGAAACCCAATAACTATACTTTAGATCCGCCACTAATTTTGACCTTGTCTATCTTAGACCGAGTAACATATCCCGCCAATTTATTGAGTGGGTTATTTTAACCCACCAACAATTAGTCCAGCAGTCATTTGGCATCCCTAATTAATATGTAATCTATCTTTTAGGCCGAAGTAAAAGAGATTAAAAGACACTTACCAAAAGGTTGGAATTGGTACTCAAGAAACTCCCTTTCCTTCTAAACCTAAGGAGCTTCTTTTCATGTGTATCAAAATCATAAGCACTTGAAGTAGTAGTAAGAGGACCTGAATTGTCCTTGACAACTCCTCTATTTTCCCATCTACAAGAACCTATTTGACATAATCTCACGTCCTTATTACTACTTATGTCTAATTTGTTTTGCACTTCCATTTCTCCCACATGAGCGGTTCGAAACAACGTAAAAGATCGACCGATATAAGATCCGTTCAGTATCGTGGTCGGCGAGGACGTATTCATAATTTTACCTTCATTCAACAACCTAGGTGGCAAGTCTAGGCATCTTGCTACCTTTGACTGATCACTTGTACATCTAATTGGTTTGCCTGGTGCTTCTTCCCATTGAAATGGAATTGAAACTGAAGGATGAATTGGTGGAGTAGATAGAGAAATATTATTATTTCTTGGTTTGTTTGGGAGTTTGGATAAAGAAAGTTTTGGAGTAGAATTAGAGCCCATTTTACATCATGTAAAATTCTACAACTTCATATATTTGTAGGGAAAAAAAAGGGTCAAGCATGAAATTTGAGGAGGTGGAAATATTAAAACGCTCCTCTGGCGCTTCTTATTCACGAGTGGAATAACGGATATGTGATTGTAGAGTCTTTATTTAGCTTAACACTAATAGGAGAAGTGGGTGGGACCATTTTGATTATTTAAAGTAGGGGGGACCCACTAATTTTTTAATATGTTGAATTAGCCATAAGCATACAAAGGCTAACGACTTTCGACGGTCATGCAAGTTAGTAAATAAGTCGGCAAAGGAAGATAAACTATTCGGCTAATTGGACAAGGTGACATGAGACAAAGAAATAATTGTATTTTTATGTGATACTTTTTTTTTACTCCGTTTCAGAAAAGAAATTTATTTTTTATTTAAAAATAATTTATCTTTAAAATTTTTGTTTAATATTAATGAATTGATTTACATGCACATAAATTTTAATATTTATTTTAAAACACAAATTTTAACTTTTTTTTAAAAAACAATTCCATACCAAATTAAACACGATACATAAATTGGGAACGGAAGCAGTAACATACTATTAGTAATTAAAAGGTCATGGAGATAAGGTTTGTATAACGGTGAAAGAAACACCTAAATGGCATTTCAAAACATAGGCCAACTTGAATGCCGGCTAGGCGCTTGTATGATATTTCAGATGAATTAGTTTTTTTATCAGTGTCACAGTATTATTATTAATGCAGGGATGAGTAATTTGATCAACAAAACAAGTCATGTCATAATGACCGTGTATTTTTATAAAAAATTCTAATATCATCAAGAATTACCTTCAATTAAAATGATCTTAATTTTACATTCGTTGTCCCCATGTTAGACCCTGTATCTAGATGTCTTTGTAAGACAATATACCAAATCAAGATTGGAATTGATTACTTATCACTTTCTACATGACTAAAACTTATCCACATTTGATGTAACCTAATCGATGAATACAACTATATTGTTCGTATGCATATTTATTACCTGTTCTAGTAGCTATATCTGATAAGGATTAGACAAAATATTAAATCAACAGCTATTTTAATTTTTTATTTTTGGTCGTCGTCGTTATGGATTTAATAGTTGTTAGAGTGGTAATATAATTAACTCCATTTCTACGCTTTTTAATTGCAAATGTTTCTTAGGTTTATTATGCACAAGAAGCATATCTCGACATTTTTGTTTTCTCTATAAGATTTCCCAATGAATCACAGCTATTAAAATTCACACCTCATAAAAGATATGTTTCAAAAAGAGGAGACACAAGAAGATGCACCAAGCCATTCAGGGCACCCCTTGCACATGAAAAGACCAGATATTGTATCTCTTCCTAGCCTTAATACTTTAGCCATCTACCCTGACTCACATTACTATTGTTTGGTCACATCTCAGTTGCCACAACGAAATCTCTCTACCATTTATTTCTCATCCAAACAGGCTGTTATTATTATAACTTACAAATGAAAAGCGCAAGGCTTCATTTGGTACCTCTGCATTTATTCTACTCGACCCGAAGAAGAAAAGACTGCTCACAACAGATACCTAGATGTATGGGTGCCAAACGAAAGAGTGAAGCATTTGTATCTATACTCGTTTTTTGGATCATATTTTAATTTGTATCTGCTTTGTAAAAAGAATTACAAGCTTATCCACTTTTTCGCATAACTTCAGTATACATGGCTGAAATAGCGAAGACAATCACGCAAAACTTCAGCATTCTTGTAGACGAGCCTGAAGTAGCAAAGGTAATATGCTGAAGTTTTTTAAGTCCTGGATAAGCTTTTTCAAAAATTTCAGCAGAAGATGCTGAAGTTATTTAGTTCATTTGTAAAAAACTTCAGCACTAATAAATAGCCCGTTAAGCCAAATTTCTAAAATTAGCTTATTTTGTGAAGTATTTTTTTTTTCAAAAGTACTTTTAAAAAAATGTTTTTGGTGATAAGTAGTTTGTATTTGGCTAATTAATTTGAAAAGCACTTTTGAGCGGTAATTAGTGTTTGGCTAAACTTTTGAAAACTGCTTCTAAGTGTATTTTTCTCAAAAGTGTTTTTGAAGAGAAACTACTTTTTTCTGCTCCTCCAAAAATGCTTCTACTTCTCCTAAAAATTACTTTTTTTTTCTTCCAAAAGCTTGGCCAAACACCTCAATTTTTTTTCCAAAAGTACTTTTGACCAAAAAAATACTTTTGGCCCAAAAATAGCTTGACCAAACAGGCCGTAAATAAGCTGAAATTTTTTCGTTCTTGATTCATTAGTTTTATCATAAAGCTTTTTCAAAAACTCAAAAGAAGATGCTGAAGTTATTTAGTTCATTTGTAAAAACTTCAGCACTAAATAAAATAAAGTTTTTTTGTCCTAGATTCAATAGTTTTTTCATGAAACTTTTTCAAAAACTTTAGCAGAAGATGCTGAAGTTATTTAGTTCATTTGTAAAAATTTCAATTCTAAATAAGCTGAAGTTTTGTGTCCTGGATAAGTTTTTTCAAAGACTTCAACAGAAGATGCTCAAGTTATTTAGTTCATATTTAAAAAGTTCAGCACTAAATAACCTGAAGTCTTTTGTCCTAGATAAGATTTTTTCAAAAACTTCAGTAGACGATGTTGAAATTATTTAGTTTATTTATAAAAACTTCAGCAGAAGATGCTAAAGTTATTTAGTTCATTTGTAAAAACTTCAACACTATATAAGCTGAAGTTTTTAAAAAAGCTTATATAATTTTTGACCCATACAATCACTATATTGGATCTTCATTTTTTTACAATCACTATATTGGATCTTTATTTTTTTACAACCACTATATTGGATCTTCATTTTTTTCTTCTTCTTCTTGAACGTTTTATGGAGCAGATCAATAATTACATTAGAAAAATGTGCCTTTAATAGAAATAAATTAAATAATCATAAAGCCACACATGTTTGAGCCGCCTTAGATGGATATATATGCGAGTCGAAAATGGTAGTGTAAAAATGGATAAATTATCTGACCTAACCCATATTTAATACGGATAAAAAATGGATTAACCGATGATAATATGGATATCCATATTATCCATGACTTCTTGGATATGATCACTTTTGGGAGAATTCTTAGTCTGCCAAACTTGAGGAAATCCCAATTTGAAGCTTTATAAGTGTAAAAGTTAAATTCATTAGTTATCCATTTTCTAAATAGATAATATGGTCCTTATCCATATTTAACCTATTTTTAAAAAGTACATTATTCAGTTTATTTTTTAATATATAATATGGATGGTAACTGTTTTCTTTGAACCATTGTACACCACTACGATGTGGACTTGATGAATGGTCGAAGACACTGGCAGGAGTAGGATTTTTATCAAGGGGATCAAAAAGAAAAAAAATACACAAATAAATGAAGGAGAATCAACATCTAATATATATACATAAAAAAGTTTTAACCGTATAATTTTTAATGAAAATGGTTCGGCTGAATCCCTTTCTGTCCACCGAGCTCTGCCTCCGGTCCAAGGCCATTAAATCTCGAAAAGGACCAAACGAAGAAAACTTACTCTCACCAAATATTTATCCTGAATTAAATTATTCAAGGCATGTATCATGTATATAAACTTTCATCAGTTAATCATGGTTAAGTAATATGGACTCAATCTGTAACTTTAAGGCTAAATTATTTGGTTTAATGTGCCTCGGGTGGGAATAAGTATTTTCCATTATCAATCCCTTTTCTATTGTTTTCTTACGCTGACTTCTTTGTCATTTACACGCCTAGTGAGAGTCATGTGAATCTAATTGTTCGGCTAACTAAGGAAACATATTAAGGCTAACAATAGTGCTAATTAAATTCACATGTGTAGTTACACCTAAAATTAAATTTTTGTATTTTTAGGATATGGAAGACAACCAAATCAAACCAATTTGACGGCTATGTTAAATAAAAATCTAGAATCGATTTGAGCTAATAAGATTCCCAATTTTCTTTTGACTGATTCAAGCACCTTTCTTATCTGAAATAATAGCATATAAGACGACTGACTTTTAAGTGTTAGGTGTATCATTCATATAATAGTTCTCTTCTTCTGCTTATGTACAAGACCATTCTATTTGTGTGAATACGTAAAATCCGCAATGGAGTCGGACAGAAGCGGATCAAGATTTAAATTTTATGGGTTCAAACCTTTAAGTTTTATGAATTCTTATATGCTATTTTTTGCATTATAATAGATTTTTACGTAGAAATTTATGCTCCAGGTCAAAAGTTACGAGTTCAATTGAACCGTTCCTATTATTCTACATCCGCCCGTGGAGTCAGTAATGTTGCAGGATCAAGGTTTGATACCTCCTCTCGGCGAGAAATAAGTTAAATATTTACTCGAATAAGATTTAAATGCTTCACCCATACACATTACATGTACCAAAATAGCAAACGAATAGTTAGTTTTTGTGCTGCAATTTTACTCTTAAAATTGCTTTTCCTCATATATGTACAGAAGAAAAGCTAAGAGATCCATGCACAAGTCGTACCCCTATAGGCATTCATTCATTTAAAAACTATGGAAACCAAATGTAACAATGGCCAAATAGGTGATTACACTAATAGTGCTACAGATGATGCAGCAATTTTCTATGTACGCGAATTATTGAAATTTATAGTTGCTGGATATTTACATGTATAAGCTGCAACAATTATGTTGCTGCGCCGTGTTACCTTAGATTCTGCCTCAATGCATGATTGGAAGGCTCGATCGCAGCACTATCTCTTGAAATGGTTGATGCCATCACAGGCTAAAGTTCCTTCAAGGTCACCAATAATTCGTGATATACGAACTTCAAGTCCTCTCTGTACTTCCCTAAAATGTGTTCTAATACCATCCGCAAACCGCTTCACATCAAAACTTGCAGGTGTATCAAGCTCTTCCGCAGCTCCAACAAATCCAGAAGCAATCCTTGTTTGGACCTCCATCAATTTCTGTCCTGTTGCTACTATGTATCTTTGCAGCTGAAATGTTTCTTCAAGAAAGTGCTCTAGCATCTTAGTTTCTTCCTTCGTTTTTTGTGTAGCTGAACTTCCGCAATTTAAATTCAGGTTATTCTCATGCTGCATATCACGCACACACAAAAAAAGAAATGTAACATAGATAATTTGACAAATTAAGCTAAAAAGATGTTCTCATACTTAGTTAGGATGTACCATCCGCTTGCATAGATCATCAATTTTCGTCTGAAGGGACTCGTAACGAGCAACTTGTTTATTCAATAAAGACATCAATGCATAAAATCCTCTCGTACCAGATCGTTCATTATCATTGTTTTCACTATTTCCAGGGCGTTCTTGCTTTCCTGTCAACCTCTCGAGCATGATAAATTGCTGATTCAGCCTCTTGATTTTGTATGAAACTCCAAGAGCATGTAAATCCATCTTCCATAGAGATTTCTTCTTCTTAATTTCACTTTCACCTTCTGAAGTTGATGCTACTGCAGCATTCTGAGCATCCTCAGAAGTGAAGTGTTCTGCCCTAGAATTAGTATTCACATTTGAGCCTCCATTCTCTAGAGTCAAAATTATGTCTTTTTGGGGGTTATTATTTCTGGTGTCAGCTTTTCTTCCATTCTTTACCTTTTGAGATATTTCCTCAGGATTGTTCTTTGTTTCTTGCTCTTTCTCTCCTTGTTTTGTCTTTATAACTGCTACATTGGACCAAACTGTATGATTGACAATGTCATGGTCTTTTGGACAAGCATTTGCATTGGACTTTTGGGAATCAAGAAAATACTCAGCTAGTTGCTGCCTGAGGGATTGTGATTCTACTTCTCGATTCAATAGCAATCCATCTAACTTCATATTTTCTTGCCGGAGCTGAACTAGATCATGATCCAGCACTTCAATATGCGACTGTAACCTCTTTGATTCCAGTTCCATACTGAGCAGGCGCCAACGGAAAGCTTCTAACTTCTCATCTTTGAGTCTCAATTGTTCAGCAAAAGCTTCAAGCTCCATATGATGCCTCTGATCAACTGCAATACTGTATTTTTCAGCCTCTGATCGAACCCAATTCTCTAAGTCCTCAACATCATTTGTGAGTACTGCATAAAAAGATTGAAATGAATACAGAAAACATATAAAACAAAAAGAACGAAAACTCCATATATTAAACTTCTGAAGGAAACATGTAATGTGGTCTTACTTTCTTGAGTCTCCTCAGTAAAGAATCTATCAGAAATATGAGAAAATAGTTCTGGCTCTTTTGTACACTCAGGCTGCTCATCGATAAGATAATCCGTCTTTTGTGATCTGCTTTTTCCAGTCTCCAACTTTGGATTGATACGTTTGTACAGCATATTTTTTAATGAATGTTTCTCATACCTAGACTCTGAAGCTGATTTCCATCTCTCCATCTCTAGTTCAGCCTGTTTTTTCTTGGCTTTTGATAATTTGATCTCCTTTAAAAGCATTTGTTTTTCTGCTGTGTCCAATTTGGATTTCCTAAGCATAGCTGACAATATTTGATCTTTCTGGTCCAAGTCCTTGCGCATTTTAACTAGCTCCATCGATAGTTTTTGAGTCATCAAGATCGACTTCTCCTTTTGCTCCAGCGCAGAATTGAACTCTTGCTTTGCTGCTTCAGCTTGTCTGAGGGCGCGCCCCATCTCCGCCTCAAGCTGCCGTTGATTAGACACCAATTCAATGAATGCAGTCTTGTGTTTTGAGATCTCATTAGTGTGCCTCTGAGCATCAAAGTTTGCATTGTTTCTCAATTCTTCTGCTAAAGCTTCAGCCTTTTTCAGCTTTTCTTCAAAATCATAATGCTTTTTCCCTTCTTCCTCTATGATTTTATCTTTTGACTGCAACATTACATTTCTCTCCTCCAACTTGTTATTCAAATCAGCAATAATTGTATCCTTTTGCTTTTCAAGAACTCTCAAGTCATTCATAAAAGCACCAATTTGCTGCCTAAGTTTCTTCCTCTCATTGAACCAACACTGTTCTTGTGCAGCATATATCCCAACAACTTTCTCATTAGCTTTAGCATCTTCCCTTCTTAAGCTCTTCAATTCTTCAACTTTTTTCTGTGAATTCTCAAGTTTAAGTAATAACTCAGACTTTTCATCCTTGAGACAAAAACTTGAGACACCCTTTTCATCCATTAATCAATTTATGTTCTCTCCCTTAACAAAAAGTTACAGAAAAAGAAAACATCATCAGGACATTTGGTTTCTAAGGTTGAAACATAAACCACTCCTTTATTATCATTTCATAAGTTGCTTCTCAACTGGAAATTTAGGGGAAAAAAGCTGTGGCGGAGCCTAGAATTTTACTATAAGGGGTGCCAACATCTAAAATAGTAAACACAACAAGAAAATACGGGAAGTCAACACATAGTATATAACATAAAAGTAAGTTTTTTTACCTAGCAAAACAGTGTAACGGGTGTCAACCCTTAGCATAAGGTGGCTCCGGCACTTGAAAAAAAGGAAATTGAAAAAGAAAATGCAACTGTAGAGATAATAGAAGAGGGAGAAAATAAGATCCCAAATTGCATGTTTATTTCAAGAGGTAGAAGAACATAAAACATGATAAAGTGAAAGAGACAAGAACTTCTTGTGGTCCAGCTAAATACTGGAAATTAAAAAAAGGAAAAAAAAAGGAATGGTCTTATCATCTTGTATCAAGAATCTGAAATGACATTCTTAAAAAGCTAACACTAAACGGTTAACAATGCAGAAATTTTACTATAACTTCAAAATTCAAGAAAACAGAAACTTACAAAGAGTGAGCTCAAGATTTCTTCAGCTGAAAAAACAAAAGAACCCCACAATTTTGAGCTAACATTTAGGACTAAAAATTCCAGCTTTTAAGCCTGAGGGAGAAGTCAGTCACAAGGAAAACAGCAGAGTTTGGTACCATTTCTGTTATCCAAATGTATAAGTTGACAGTAAATGCCAAAGGCATGGACTTTACACTTGTGATATGTCTGCAAAATTAGTTAAAAAGCTCTGCCACTATAACCGAGTAAAAGGAGAGAAAAAAAATCAAGAATTCTGTTCCCTGGTTTTCAGTGAAAAAAACTGACCTATAAAAGCCCCACTTTCGCTACCCCTTTATTTATTTTTAATTTTTTCTTGCGTTATGGCCACTGAAATAGAGGAAGCAAAAAAGCTAGATTCCTGGGGAAACTTGTCACTATTAATATTTAATATTATTAAGAAAATTAAGGTCAAATTAAATTAAAGAAAAGTACATCTCTATCTAGCTTGCAGGGCCACGAAATGTTGTATCTTGCCAGGGTGTCTTGGTTGTACATACATGTATATTCCACATTTGCAATTTTTATCTTTCTTAATATCTTTTCCTCTATTCTTTTAAATTTACAATTTTAATTCTCTAAAATATGTTCTCAACACCCGTAAAAGAATAATCAGATGTTCGAGTTCGAGGCTTGAAAATAAAGATTCTGATATAAACGTTTTTCTTTTTAGTGAACATCATGTTAAGAAACGTAATTATGCTATATCGAGAGGGGTCAGGGGTACTTGTAGAGTCAGGCGAAGTCAAGTTTCAAGCTTGTGGATTCGAGATTTTAATTATTTAAGTTATTGAATTATAAAATAATAATTTATACATATTCAATGAATTTTCTAAAACAAATACATGGTTCGAACCAAAATTTTTGGGTTCGGCCGAACGCGCACTCAACTCTCTAGCTCCGCCCCTGCGTATAGTTCGGCAAATATATCTTTAGAAAATAGTGATATATTAGTAGTGTTCACTCTATATACAAAGCAGATTTTGGTTGAATTTAATAAGTGTATCATGACCTTCAAATCTGATTAATGATGCAAATTTAAATTTAGTCGAACTAGTAAATTTCAAATATAGAAGCATAACAGAAAATAAAGAACACTCATAAAAACATTTTTCCTTAACTTCGATTAATCAAGTATGGAAGACTGACTTTGGCATGTCACGCATTTTAATAAATCTATGTTCTTTGTTACTTCTGCAAATATATGCCCCACATGAAGCTTACAGAAATTAAGGTAGACCACAATATCAGTGTCGGATTTTTTCGTAGATTGCTTATATATAAGTTACAACTGTAGGCAAAAAGTCCAAAGAGTTGGCTGCAGGGGGACCCTAGCAAATATTCTCTATAAATGAGTATAACTTGTACATAATAGCAATGATTTTTGCAGAATTAAAAACAGCAAAATCTATATATCAGAGCCATATATCAGAGTGACAATGATGTGAGCAATAGTATGTGAACATAAAAAGAGAATGATGAATTTGGTAAGTTCACTAAATGTGCATGTATTAGTGACTGGTCCAATTGATGTTGTATATCTGAGGGGGCATTAAATTATAGCAAGTAATGCAAATTAAACATATTGCTTTCAGTTCATCACCAAAATTCATAATGAAGCCACCAAGAAACCAGGTCCTCATGGGTCCAACTAAAATAAAGTAAGACTGCTATAGACTTGGTATTTCGAAAATATTATTGATTCTCCAAAAATATACTATTTTTAAAGAATATGAAACGCACATGATGATATCTTTAAAGAATCTACAAGAAAATTCGAAAGAATACTAAAATTTCAAAGTTGAGAGTCACACTCACTACTAAGAATACGGATTTTCCACTATTTTTTAGTAGTGACTCATGAACTACAAAAAAATTTTAGCTGGCTTTGCTACCACTCTAATTCAAAAGCCACTATATGCACAATTTAATTTTATGACAAAAGAAGATTCAATAGAGAGCCTGTTGAGATGAAAGAGCTTACATGATTGTACACACTGTATATACATTGTATATTTATTGTATTCTCTGGTATACATTGTATGGGCTATGATGATTAATTTGTTGTTTGGGCTAAAGGTGTGTCTGAGCCCAATATGTATCTGATCCCCATTTTCTTTCCATCATTGGGCCGTCTGACCCGACCCAATGCTAGGCGTATATATTGCCATATATCAGATATTTTGTGGACGGATTCCATTTTGTTTCATTTTCTGATTAATAAACTCTCTCTCTTCTAGAGAGTTCTCTCAGACGCTCCTCCTTTTCTCTAAATTCTCTCACTACATTCTCCATGATTCTTCAGTGTAATCTCAAAGTTTTCATGGTATCAGAGCCTAGACGACGATCCGACTATGTTTTTCTGCATCTCGTTATCTTGGTTGAAGTCTCCTTTGAGATTTTTGGGGGTGTTTCTGAGACTTTGTGGTTGATGACGATTCCTATCTAAATCGGATGCCTTTCTGAGTTTTTCATCGTGATATCTGAGTGTATTTTCTTCACTCGAACGTTCTGGGAGATTTTCCGATGATTTTTGGGTAATTTTTCGGTGACCTATCGGCTTCTAGGGTTTCTGGTGGTCTAACCTAGGTTTTACTGCTATCTGGTGGCTCGATTCTCACTCAGTGGATGTTTTGGGTGACTTTCCGACATCCCTGACCACACTTCCAGTAAGGTTTTCGACGGTTGCACCTAGGGTTTTATACCTAGGGTTTTCTCTGTTGATTGAAGGCCGATCTTCTTCGGTCGCGAAGAAGGAGGGTAACTCTAACCTTATCTTGAGTATTGTATGCTTTGTGTGTGATTATCTGGCTCCGTATATGAGTATCTGGTTTTGTGTGTGACTATCTGGTTTGGTTATACTCTGCTTCTCGAAACTGTTTTTTTAAGCCGGTTCATTGATTATGGCTTCTAATACGAATGCTGGTACCTCCTCCTCGATAGACTCTACCAGCCCCCTTTTTGTATATTCCTCTGATGTCCCTGGGGTCTCTCTTGTTCCCACTCCCTTCTCGGGTAGTGGTTATGGGGGCTGGAGGCGTAAGATGATTGTTGCTTTATATGCTAAAAACAAAATCGGATTTGTTGACGGTTCATGTCCTCGTCCTACCACTAATGTGGCTCAACAGATACTGTGGGATAGATGTAATAACATGGTCATTTCCTGGTTGACCTCCTCCCTGTCTCCTTAAATTGCCGATAGTGTGCAGTATTCCGATACTACATAGAGTATATGGTCCCAAATTGAGAAAAGATATGGTACCCCTAACAAGACCAATATTTTGAATTAAAAAGGGAACTTTCACAAACATCTCAAGGCTCTTTAGACATAGCCTCATACTTTAACAAGCTCAAAGGCTTGTGGGATGAATTGGGCACAATGTGCACAAATCATGGGCATAGATATGTGTGTGCTGCTAAAAATGGAATAATTGAGGAAGATGATGAAAACAAGGTATTCCAGTTCCTTATGGGGTTAAATGAAGTATACATGGGGGTTAGGAGTAATATGTTGATGATGCAGCCATTTCCTTCCCTTGACAATGTTTACAACATAGTGCTTCATGATGAGAAACAAAGACAAGTTCAATCTATTTCTCAAATCAGTCCAGATTCTATGTCTTTTAATGTTCATGCAAACAAGCACTCAGTTGGGTTTAATCAGGCCACAGTGCCTAGACCCCCTATTTTCAGACCCAGAATTAATTTTGAGCAAAGCAGAGGGCCCTTATTTTGCAGATACTGCAAGAAATCTGGGCACTTGATTGATAAGTGCTACAAAATCCATGGGTTCCCTCAAAACATAAATTACAACAAGGGAAGGAAATCTGCAGCTGCTCATGTCTCCACTGGTGATGAATGTGTGTCTGTTAATCATGGGAATCCTAATTTGGCTGTTCCTCTTGGGGATTCTTCTGCCAGCCATCACCATGTTACACACATAGATGGTCACAGCTCTGTGATACCAGGGTTGAGCAGACACCACTATGATCAATTGATGAGCTTGTTGCAACAGACCAAGTTAGGGGATTCCAATGATCAAGCTCCTCCTCCCATGTGTGCTGCTAATTTTGCTGGTACTATGTTGACTGAGAGTCTTGTTTCTGATTCCAAATTATGCATGCTTACGCATATTAATTCTGTCACGTGGATCATTGATTCAGGGGCATCTAATCATATGACACATGATAAAAACCTACTCTTTAACATCATACCTTTGACTGTTCCTTATCTTGTAACTTTCCCTAATGGTTACAAAGTAAAAGTAACTTGTACAGGTTCTTTTGCATTAACTTCTTCCCTTACTCTTCACAATGTGCTTCTGGTTCCTTCCTTTAAACACAACTTGATTTCTGTTCACAAGTTGATAAAACATTTGCACTGTATAGTTTTGTTCACTCCAACTTCCTGTTTACTTCACATGATACAGTACCCTTCTCTGAAGAGGCCTCTGGATCTTGGTAAAGAGGAAGCTGGCTCATACAAACTGTCTTGGGTGCCTCCTTCCCCTTCTTCCTCTCCTGGTTCTCCTATTACTTCTGTGTGTGCTTTGTCTGATTTTTGTAATGATGACAATGTGTCTGACAGCAAAAATGTTGGCTTACCTCCAATTGTAAACAATTCCATTTGTAATAATGTTGTTACCACTGATATGAATTACATTTGGCATTTAAGACTAGCACATACTCCTTCTGCAAATATGAGACATATTTCTGGTTTGTCTTTTCCACTTGCTTCTAAACAACCTTTTCCCTGTTCTGTCTGCCCTATGGCCAAACAGACTAGACTCCCTTTTCATGACAGCAGTATCAGTACCACTAGACCATTTCAATTAATACATGTGGATACTTGGGGGCCTTACCACACTTCTACTTCTTCTGGTTACAAATACTTCCTTACTATAGTTGATGATTTTTCTAGGGCAACCTGGATACACTTAATGGGATCTAAAAGCAATGCTTTTTCCCTGCTTAAGTCTTCCATCTCTTTTGTTAAAACTCAGTTTAACTCTGTGGTTCAGACTGTCAGAAGTGACAATGCCTTAGAACTGGGATCCAGAACTGAGGGCATATCCTTTTTTAGTAGCAAGGGGATTATTCATCAAACCTCCTGCCCTCATTCACCTCAACAGAATGGTGTTGTTGAAAGAAAAAACAGAACACTCCTTGAAACATGTAGAGCCCTGCTTTTTCAATCTGGCCTACGTGTGTCTTTCTGGGGGGATTGTCTGTTAACTGCCACCTATCTTCTTAACAAAATACCTTCCAGAATCCTTCACCATAAGTCTCCCCATGAAATTTTGTATGGAAAAGCTCCATCCTATTCTCATTTGAGGGCATTTGGATGCCTTGCTTATGCTGCTGTCCCTATCCCTCAAAGGGACAAGCTGAAAGCTAGAGCCCACTCTTGTGTGTTTCTGGGTTACCCCTTTGCCAAGAAGGGTTATAAACTGTATAATTTGGTTACCAAGAAGTGTTTTGTTTCAAAGGATGTTGTCTTCCATGAAACTTATTTCCCTTTTAAGAATAAACCTACTTCTGCTCACCCTTCTTCTTCATATTTTCCTTCTATTCCTCCTGCTGATGATTTCACTGCCTCAGACTTTCCTATACTTACTTCCCCTGATTCTCCTGTTCTTCCTTCTACTTCTGATTCTCCTGAAGCTGATTTTCCTGATGCTGGTCCATCTTCCCTCCCTTCTTTCAATCCTGATCTCTCTACTCCTGTGTTACCTCCTTCACATTCTCTTCCCACACCTAAAAAGTCCACTAGACAGCATAATCCTCCTTCCTACCTTAAGGATTATGTCTGTCAACTGTCTGCATTTTCTGGTTCCTCTTTCTCCACTTTGGAATCTGAACCTATGTATTACTCTCAAGTTGCATCTATCCCAGCATGGCAGGGTGCAATGAGACAGGAGTTTGATGCTTTGGAGGCTAATCATACTTGGGATATTGTTCATCTTCCTCCTGGTAAGAAACCCATTAGCTGTAAGTGGGTCTATAAAATCAAATACGAGTTTGATGGTCTTGTTAAAAGGTATAAAGCAAGGCTTGTTATTAGGGGTGATACACAAGTTGAGGGGATTGATTTTACTGACACTTTTTCTCCAGTGATTAAGATGACCACTGTGAAATGCTTGATTGATGTGGCTGTCAAGAATCACTGGCCTCTATTTCAGCTTGATGTCAATAATGCTTTTCTCCATGGTGATTTGGATGAGGAAGTTTACATGAAACTTCCTCCAGGTTTGACATTTTCTGCTCCTATTTCTGATTCTGTTTCTCCTCCTTCTTCTAGTTCTTCTCCTCTGGTCTGTAAACTCAAGAAATCCCTATATGGGCTAAGACAAGCATCCAGACAATGGTATGCCAAGTTGTCTTCTGCTCTTTATTCCAGAGGATACAAACATTCTTTGAATGATTATTCTTTGTTCATCAGAGGTAAACCTGGCTCCCTTGTGGTGGTGGCAGTCTATGTGGATGATATTATCCTTACTGGGGATGACATTGATGAAATTACTGCACTGAAACTGTTTCTGGATGATCAGTTTAAGATCAAAGACTTGGGATCTTTGCTTTATTTTTTAGGTCTTGAAATGTCAGTTGTTCCTGGTGGAATGATCCTTAATCAGCATAAGTATATTTCTGATTTACTGCATCAATTTGATTGTACAAATGTCTCGTCTGTTGTTTCTCCTTTGGACATTAATGTCAAACTTCATGCTGATTCTGGTGACCTTTTATCCTCTCCTGACCAGCACAGGAGTCTAGTTGGTAAGATGTGTTTCTGACTCATACTAGGCCTAACATATGCTTTGCAGTCCAACATATGAGTCAATTCCTCAAATGCCCCAGACTTCCCCATATGACTGCTGCCCTGCATGTTCTGAGATACCTTAAGGGCACTCCTTCCTTGGGTTTATTTTATTCTGCTCATGCTGATTTCTCTGTTACTGGCTATTCTGATAGTGACTGGGCTGCATGCCCTGATACTAGACGATCTGTTACTGAATTTTGTGTGCTTTTGGGTGGTTGCTTGATCAGTTGGAAATTCAAGAAGCAACCTGTTGTTTCTCTGTCTTCTGCTGAGGCAGAATATAGAGCCCTCAGCAAAGTTGTTGCTGAGTTAACTTGGGTTTCTCGCTTGTTGGTTGATAGTGGGGTATCTGTTTCTTCTCCTATTTCTGTATGTTGTGATAGTCAGGCTGCTGTCCATATTGCTAACAATCCTGTTTTTCATGAACGTACCAAACATATCGAGGTAGACTGCCATTTTGTTGGGGACTTGCTACAAACTGGTTTCTCAAGCTGCTTCATGTTCCTACTTCTCGTCAACTGGCCGACCTGCTCACTAAGCCATTGCCCGGCACTGTGCTTCTTCCGTTGTTATCCAAGTTGCAGGTGGTTTCCCCCTCCAACTTGAGGAGGGTGTTGAGATGAAAGAGCTTACATGATTGTACACACTGTATACACATTGTATATTTATTGTATTCTCTGATATACATTGTATGGGCTATGATGATTAATTTGTTGTTTGGGCTAAAGGTGTGTCTGAGCCCAATATGTATCTGAGCCCCATTTTCTTTTCATCATTGGGTCGTCTGACCCGACCCAATGCTAGGCGTATATATTGCCATGTATCAGATATTTTGTGGACGGATTCATTTTGTTTCATTTTCTGATTAATAAACTCTCTCTCTTCTAGAGAGTTCTCTCAGACGCTCCTCCTTTTCTCTAAATTCTCTCACTACATTCTCCATAATTCTTCAGTTTAATCTCAAAGTTTTCAGAGCCCTTTGGCCAATGTTGCTCCATCACTGGGTTTTAAGTGGTATTTTAGGGAGTAGTGGGTTTTCACTTGTGCTAACTTGGCAGAGACCTGTAAAGAAGGAAATTTGCTGCAGAAAAGCTGTGCAGATCTTGTTAATTATTGGTAAATGCAGAGTTGGAAGAAAGAAAAGCCAGACCGTACACTTTATATTTGTATTTTCTAATCCATAATCATGGTTTTGCCCCCTTGGAACGTGGTCTTTTGCTACATTAATGCTGGACTTGCCATCTAATTAACCAAGTAATAATATTTGGACTACAACTTTTTAAGTATGCCAACCAAGTACGTAATATAATATCATAAACTACAACTTATATATCCAGTATAAAAATATTATTATTAAACCTATAACCATTAACCAGTAATAAGTCTAACAAAATATCACTTAGTCATTAGAAAGAAAACTAAAACCTGTATACAGTATATTGATTGCTCAAGTTTGGTCAGGGTGGAGTTAAAAGGGCAACTTACGAGTTCGGCCGATCCTTGTAGGATTATTCTAAACCTTATATTTGTATTATAAAATTCACTAAATAGGTATAAATTTTAAATTTAGAACACAATTACAAGCATGCGGAGTAATAGAATTCAGAACCCATAAAAAGTTCAAATTCGAAATCCACCTCTGAAGTTGGTATGTTGGAAATCTACTAGACTAATTGAAAATTAGATTTTGAACTTATTTTTAAGAGGGACAAGCGCTGCAATAAATGTTGGAACTTGCAAGGTTTCTAAACTAATGTATCTGCAGTTCACTACACCAACTTATACGAGATTGGAATATAAAATTATAAAATTATAACCAGACTAAATTTCCCATAAACATAAAACCCTGTTGGTGGGAGTGGAAAGAGTCCCACAACAATATGTGCAAAGGTCTAGGAATGTTGGAGGTTGAGGAAAGCAAGGAGATGGTGCGCAACTTTAGAGGAGAGATGAACAAGAAGTAAGGGGTGAGAGTAGTTGAAAAACAATACCATATCTCTTGGGGATAATACATAAGTTGCACCCTCAACTTGCCCAAAAATCAATTTTCAATTTAACTTTTACGGGTGTTCATTTTTCATGGTACAGAACAACAACATAGTATAATCTCACTTAATGGGGTCAGGGAAGGTAGTATGTACGCAGACCTTACCCCTATTCTTGGGTAGAGATAATCCTACTTAATGGGATCAGGGAAAAATAATATGTATGCAGACCTTACCCGTACCCTTGGATAAAGAGGCTGTTTCCAAATAAATCCCCGGCATCCTTCCCTCCAAAAACTTTCCACCTTACTCTTGGGATACTCGAACTCACAACCTCTCGGTTGAAAATGAAGGTTGCTTACCATTAGAGCAACCCCTCTTGTCATTATTCATCATATACTTGTACGGAATAAATTTAATACCTCCCTGAGATATATACAATCAATTTCATGGTGAAAGGTGTTGCACACTTTCTTTATATCTTAGCCGCGTATCATCCTAACACACTCAAGTTGATTTTACCTTTACTTTTTTACTTTGTTTTTTAATTTTTACTCCTTATTCTTTTTTTTTTTAATTTGCATTTCCTTCCTTATATTTGTTCTTAAAATCTCTTCTCTCATGCTCCCTTCCAACAGTGAAATCTTCACCTCAACTACAAAATTTATATTTAGATAAAGTGGTTTTTAAATTAAATGAGAATTTGGCATTTTAATACCAATAGAAAAAAGGGTTGAGAAGTGAGATATAAATTTGGTTGGAGGTTGATAGGAGAAAATGGAAGCTCGACGACACTGGAAGAAAATTTTCGCCCAATATCTGATGGAATTTTATAGTTTAATTGAATTTTTTCATGTTAATGCATTTTTATGGGTTTTTAATAGTCAAAAGGTAAGAATACAATTGATGATAACACCCGTCATTTCTTAATTAGAGATTTCGCTTTTGAGGTCTAAGATTAAAGAATGTGCTTATAACTTTACGTCGCTCTTATATGTTAGTATTTGACTGCATATACATCTTGCTAGACGCAATAAGTTCTTGAGAGAAGATTTATTAATCATCTGTTAAGCAAAGAGAATTATTTTTGGAGGAACATTTTGTCTGCTCCTAATGGGTACTACTAGTCATATTTTTCTTTTTTCTTTTATTTTTCTTCTTGTTGTTCATTCGTCATTGTTTTAGAAAATAGAATTCAAATAAATCTTTCATCCTAAAATAAAAGGATTAATTTTAGAAAAACCCGTTATTTTGAGAGACAAATCTGAGTCAGTTCACTAATGATAGGGGCATATGTAAGCCAAATTAAAGAAAAAATCTCACTTTATACCCATTAATTTCAAACTATTTACCCTTTAATTTTCAGATCAATCTATTTACTACTCCTGCTCATGCTCCCTAAACTATTTACCCACCTTTTTTTTTCTCCTCATTTTACCTTCCTCACTTTATACCCATCGGCTTTTTTCCTATATAAAAAATAATCTGGTAACAAGTTTGTACATCATACATAAAAATGAATATAAAAAGGTAAAGTTATTGCATATAACTGTCCACTTCAGCATCTAAAGGCAACCAAATTTTCGGCTGGAAAATAAGCAAATTAGGAATTGCAACCACTATAGCTAAGGCCTTAGCTTTCATGCATGAAGGCCTCCAGAATGATGATATTTCTTACGAAAACTTGAAATCCACCAATATGTGTATTTGAAAATCCATCATTGTTGGGCTTGAAGCTCAATTTTATTTTGAAGATTTCTTGTTTGATTCAAAGTGGGTGCTGTTAAATATTGTTTATAGTATCTTTTGGAAGTTCATACTTAAATTTGATAGCATTTGGAGTGATTTGAGGTGATTGAGATCGAAATTTTCAGTTGAAAATCAAAGAAGAACATAGCTATAGTATACCGCTACGGTATACAATATGCTATAGGAGTATATAGCTATACTGCAATAATATAGTATTATAGTTATAATATACCGTGAAATCTATTTCAGTAGGGCGTATGATGTTGATGGCCCAAGCTAGAGCGCTCAATATGGCAATCATAATATAACTGTTGATGCCATCTAATAAGCTCAACATTGTCGCCTTGATTATGCAAAACATGCTCACTCTATTCACAGAAATATAAACCTTTAGATCTAATCCGTCCTAGCCCAGACCAGAGAATTTCATATTGTATTCATACAAAATTGTGCTTTTTTCGTGTAAAAGGTTTGTGCAGGGCTGCAGGCAAGAAAATGGGCAGTGTAGTTTAGCAACAGTGGTACACAATCTTCTTTCAGTACTCCAAAAGAAAGAATTCACAAATAACAAAAACAAAAAAAAAGTGTAATCCCATAAATGGGGTCTGGAGAGGGTAATGTATACGCGGACCTTACCCCTACTTATAAAGATAGAGAGGTTGTTTCTGATAGACCTTCGGCTCAAGGAACAGTATAAATAAAACAACCAAGCAACAAACAACAGTAACAACAATGTTATATGGTACCGAACGCAAATGACACATCATGTAATATTAAAGAACCATGAATAAGAAAATGCAAGAATATTCCTAGTACTACCGGAAATAATTCACAAATATATTCACCTTAAGGTCATTAAGCATCCACTAACAAGTAGCCACTAACTGTGTGTGTGTACACACACATTTATATAGTATTATCTAGAGCCATGTATCAGAAATATACAAGCATAGTTAAGCCAAAGAAACCCTGATGAGAAGTATTATCATTTTGCAACCTTTGCATTTGTAAATACTAATCCATGAAAACAAACCAATATTCATAGTACAAAAAGGTAGTTCATCCCTAAAATAAGCTGTACGAGACCAGAAAGTGATCCCTCCAGCATGGCAGTAGCTACTAGCTGATGCCGCAAAGCAGAGAAATCTAGTAAGTAACAATATGGAATCACTTACATCATCAGCCACTGAAGAGAAGCGCCATATCCTACAGCAAATTGTGATGTGCTGTACATGTTTTCAAAGCTCTTACTGATGGTTCTAGCTCCATCCACTCATGGAGAAAAGTTAACTCACTAAGGCCCAAAGTAGAAGCTAACCATTGCATCAGATACTAATTTTTCCATTATATCTTCAATGTTGATTAAGAGACTACTTTTTAATTCATTATTAGTTTGCAACTTCTTATTCAAACAAAAGGATAGTATATTCAAATAGCAGAAAGCTAACATCTCCTAAAAATTTGCACATATCATCAGGGACTAATTGAGTCTCTTCACTCAACAACAAACAACAACTACCCAGTATAGTCCCACAAAGTGGGGTCTGGGGAGGCTAATATGTAGACGAGTCTTACCCCTACCTGAAAGGGCAGAGAGCCTGTTTCCAATAGACCCTCGGCTCAGTGAAGGAAAGGAAAAACAAAAACAAAAAAGCATTAGTAAGTCCAGCAGAAATAGCGTAAATAATTATCTAAACATAAGAACCATAAATAAAATAGCATGCAATAATATCATACAGTAACTACCATAAATAACTACCATAAGGGAGACACAATCAAAAACACAAATCATCTATGGATAGCCCTGCCAAGCCTCATCCAACCCCGGGTGAGTAGTACGAAAAACTCTAGGGGCCCCTATCCTACAACCCTGATACTAGACCTCCAGACTTTCCTATGAAGGACCATGTACTCAGAAACCCGCATTCTAGCCATGTCATGCCTAATCACCTCTCCCCAATACCTCTTAGGCCTTCCTCTGCCTCGCCGGACGCCGACCACTGCCAGCCGTTCACAACTCCTCACCGGGGCATCAGGACTCCTCCTCCGCACATGTCCGAACCACCTCAGCCTCGCTTCTCGCATCTTCTCATCCACCGGGGCCACCCCCACCCTCTCTCGAATAACTTCATTCTTAATCTTATTTAACCTGGTGAGCTCGCACATCCACCTGAGCATCCTCATCTCCGCAACCTTCATTCTCTGAACATGAGAGTTCTTCACTGGCCAGCACTCCGCCCCATACAATATTGCAAGTCTAACCACAGCTCTATAAAATTTCCCCTTGAGTTTCTGTGGAACTTTCTTGTTACACAGGACTCCTGATGCAAGCCTCCACTTTGACCACCCCGCTCCTATACGATGAGTGACGTCCCCGTCAATCTCTCCGTCCCCCTGAATCACCGACCCAAGATATCTGACACTGTCCCTCTTGGCGATGACCTGAGATCCAATCATCATGTCCCTGCCTACTTCGCTCGGCTCAGCGCTAAACTTGCACTCCAGGTATTCTGTCTTAGATCTGCTTATTTTGAAACCCTTATACTCGAGAGTCTGTCTCCATACCTCTAACCTCTCAATAACACCGACTCTCGTATCGTCTATCAAGACTATATCATCAGCAAATAGCATACACCAAGGCACATTCCCTTGAATATGTCAGGTTAGAGCATCCATCACCAAGGCAAACAAGAGAGGGCTAAGCGCCGATCTTTGATGGAGCCCCATAACCACTGGAAAATGGTCATGGTCTGAGTCGCCACCCACCGTCCTAACCCTAGTCTTAACTCCATCGTACATGTCCTTGATTACTCTGATATAGTTTTCCGGCACGCTCTTTGCCTCCAAGCACCTCCCTTGGGACCTTGTCATACGCCTTCTCCAAGTCGATAAGCACCATGTGCAAGTCCTTCTTCTTATCCCTGAACTGCTCCACCAGCCTCCTGACAAGGTGGATAACACGCTAATATATCACATCCTGTCGCTACTATTGAATCTGCAAGTGAAAGAGAAAAAAAAAACAGAGCAGCCAGACAATCAGAGATAGAACATGCAAGCCTCTCTTGTTACAAATTCGCTCACACTTTGTTTCCCTTTGATGTAACATAATAAAATGGAAAAGTCAACAATAGGTTACTTCCTAGGAAATTTTAGAAGGTTCAATTAAGCATAATCATTATCCCCCAGATAGATATTGTCAATCACTATAGAAACTATACTTCATTTGACCCAAAAGAAAAGAGAATAATCACACCAATAAAAAAGAACAATTCCAAGACAACAGTAAGCTCGATAGTTCAAATCCTGGTTGTCGTCATCTTGATACAAATTAAAACTAAAACATAGATTACACGGAAAGAATGTTTTCTCCTTCCTTACCAGCAAGTATCATACAATTTATAATGGTTCTTTCTCCAAGATAACACAAATATCTTAAAAGAAAAGTTTGCATATGTCATAATATCCACACATATATAGATAAGCACAACTTAAAAATATCAACATAAGTAAAAGTCGTTTGAGAAAGATATCAAATCAGCTCCGTACTGAGAAAATAGACTTCAAATTTGACAAAAGTAGCTCGAGTGTGACATTGGCGAAAACACGAAGCATTTAATCCTCCAATTCAGCGGAAACATCTATCGCAGCGGTAGATGCAAAAACACAGTAACATAAGTAGTAGTATCAATCAACCATCAATGCATTTGAAGCCCCTGCAAACACACAACCAAACTATGAACAAAATGGTGCAGACGATTAAATCCAACGATAAGACCACCCAAACTTGCTTCTTCCACACTTTCTTGGCCTTTTGATGACCCGCTTCTCCATGAACCAATCCACCATTCTTTTGCATAACAACTGAAAATTCTCTGCTCAATTTGATCCTGTGATCATCACAAATATCCACATTCACATTCTTCTCACTAACGTCTTCGTGCCTCTTCTTAAACTGCCCGAAAAACCTCTTCTTTTTCTGCTTCAAACTATTAGCAGCATCAGCAAGCAAAGGCATTGACCCCATTTTCTTCCCTTTTACAGAATCCAAACTTGAGCTCTGCCCGTGATCCTCCAGCTCACTCCTCGTCGAATGGGAACCTTCACCCTCATCCACATCATCAATACTCGAAACCAACAGCTGGTGAAAAACCGGGTTAAGTTCACCCTGAAAGCAATGCGAATGGAGTTTATCCAATCTCTTCCTCCCAGATGATCGGTCCATCACTTCGCGAAACGCACCTTTAACCCTGCTTAAAAATGCTAACCCATCAGATTTATCAATCTTTTCATCAAAAATGGCGAAAAACACAAATGCGTTTTCGATTAAGAACGTGTACGTCCTGTTGCGGACGGTGTGGGTGAAAAAAGTGTGTAAAGGTGGAGTCTTTTCAAGGCATTTTAAGGCAATGGAACCAAGATCGGCATCTTTTGAATTGATTTCAGCAAGGATGATTGTTCCTTTAGCAACACAAGCGTAGTAGACCAAATTCGGATCCGGAATCATCATTTAGGTGAACCGAAATAAACAAACATCCAAATCAATCGGATCCGAAACATCCAAGGAGAGGAAATGTAAATATATCAGTTGAAATAAATAGATAGAAATAGCAGATATGAATGTAAATCTAGAGAAATCTATAGAAAGCAGAGAACATAGAGATTTTGATTGCAGATTATTGGGAGGTGAGAGAAAGATTGAAGAGAGTTAGGGTTTGGGAGGTAAAGGGAAAGCAGGGATTGTTCTCTCGGCCATGGGAGAGAGGAGAGAGGGAGAAGGAGAGAGAACAACCCGTAATCAAACTCTTATTTCACCAAAAGAAGGGATTAGATTATTTGGAAATAAGAAGGACGGGATTCGATTATTGTTCTTCTTTAATGATCTCTTTTATCTTTTTTGCATTGACATTCAAGTTCATTTGCCTCTATTATTCAAAAAAGTTGGAGGGGAAGTTGATTTTTTACCAAAGTTGACCTCTCTCATTTTAGGCCTTAATCGACTGCATATCTAATTGTTAAGATAATATTTAAATATGAACATATTGTTCATCTAAAAACACTACGGTCGAATTTTTTGTGGTTATAAAAAAGCACATCACTCCAAAATAATATAAAAAATTACATAAAATGCAAGATTTAGCGTTGAAATTGAGATAAAGTAACAGATAGTTTTGGTTCTGGGAGCAAAACTTTCGGAAGTAGTAATACAAGTATTAGTATGCAAGAAATAAAGTGTTATTGAGCTTTTGAATAGTATATAACACAAGTTTGTTAGAAAATTCATGTCCTTACAATGGTTGTCAAAATCACTATTTATAGTTGCACCTATGGAACGAGGTCTTAGGATCAAGCCTCTCTTAAATGATAATTATGGGAACCATTGAAAAATATATAACGGCAGACTATGAATGCCATAATTCTCTATAACGCTACTTAATATTGCAGAATATTTTTCATCGAATGCTACTGGGTAGCTGGCACTCATTTGTCTTCATTAGCAATATTCCCTTTGGGAGCTCTCTGGTGCTAACCAAAGCTGCTACCCCCGGTCTTGGTTTCCACCTGTCATACTTTCTGTCTACCTCTAGTTTTACGTGTCACTATATTATATTAGTATTTAATATGAACCGATTTTACCTATACAAATAGTCCCCCTTACTTTCTGGGGGCACATCTTTGTATCATGGGGAAGTTGGTGAAGATACCTTTCTTGGTGGGAAATTTTCTGATCTCCTCTAAAAAGTTTCTAATGCTTGATTATACGCATGTCTCTCCGCATTTAATGCCTCGAACACAAGTCACTCCACGATTTAGCAGTACTTTCGCTGATTGTCGAAATAATCATGGCTACGATTTTAGTTGCCTATTCCACCCCTTTCTTTTACACTTAATAATTTTTCAAAACTCTCTCAAACTTCGTTCCTTCCAATTTTTCCTAGCTTTCATTCCTCTTTATTCTTCTTCTTGAAATAACTACTTCCATCTACTAACCATGGTTTCCTCCTCCAAGAACTCCAGCTCTTCAAAAAATAAAGAAAGTATCGATGAAGATGATCTTCCTACAGTGAGCACCATTATCTTAGAAAGATCAATACAACCAAGGATTTTGAGGAGAAATTTCCGTATACTAACTTCCGCACATGAGCTATTGCTATGTACCCTTATTCCACCCGTCCTTCTAGCATTCCTGCTGTAAAGGAAAACTGTGGTTTCCATGACTTGAACATCATTGAAAAAGCTCAATACAATCAACTTTTATTAAGGGTTGACGTTCTTGTGGCAACGGTATCATTATTTAGGAACTTATGTTAAAAATGCAAAAGCAACTAGGTTCTAAGGCCAATATGGTCCTTAAAATAGATTTTGAAAAAGTATTTGGTCGTTTAGAATGGTCTTTTATCTATAGGACTCTTTGTTTTCTCAAATTCCCTCCCAAAATCACAACTGTCATTATGAGCTGTATAACTTCTAGTAGAATTTCTACTCTTGTAAATGGTAGTAGAAGTAATTTTTATACTCCAGTAGAGGTATCAGATAAGGCGATCCTCTATCACCCTATCTCTTTATTCTATATATGGAAATGTTATCCATCCATATCAATCACTATGTTGACATAGGCTACTGGACTCCAATTTCGATAGGCAGTAATAAATATCAACTTTCTCATCTTTTCTACGCAGATGACTTAACTCTAATGTGTAGAATTGATAAAAATCTCCTATAACTATGCTTCAATGCCTTAGTTTTTTTTGCAAATTATCTGGCCAACAAATCAACCTCAATAAATCGAAATTAATAGTGTCCAGGAATTGCCCTAAGGAAACTACTAAAGAGCTAGTCAAGCTTTTCAATATCAACACAAGTAAAAACTTTGTAAATACGTAGGATACCCTATCACTAATCACTCTCCTAAATGTTCTGATTACCAATTCATCATAGATAATATGACCAAGAAATTGGCATCCTGGAAGTCAAATCTTCTTAGCATGGCAGGAAGAGTAACTCTAGTTTGTGTCACCTTAAATAATATGCCAAATCACACCACGCACTACAACTTCCTCCTCATAAAACTCTCAACCACATTGATAAGCTTCAGAGAAACTTCATCTGGGAACGACCTCAACTACAAAAAAAGTCCACCTGGTAGCGTGGAATACAGCCACCAAAGATAGGTGTAACGGTGGGCTAGGTATTAGAGTTGCTAGGCATAATAACTTAGTTAAGCTAGCTAACATTTTATGGAGACTTATTCATAAAATTGACCGGCCTTGGTCAAAGGTTCTATCCTATATATATGGCTCTAAACAAATTATCGCAACTCTTCTTATATATGGAAGAGCATTATAAAAAGAATGGGACATTTGTTGTAAAAAATGGGATAAGGTGGATCCCAGGATCTTGTTCCACTGAATATTTGGGAGGGCAATTGGATCCCTAAGTCACCGGAAAGAAAGGTTATTGAATGTTATTTAACTATTAATAACTCTAATCTTTTGATAAGGGACATTTGGAATAATGGTAAGTGGACATTACAAAAAATTCATTTTAACCTTCCCATGGACATTATTAACTGCATTCTAACCCTTCATTCAAAAGTAGGGCAAACTGACAAGATTACTTGGGACCTAATGAGGGATGGTAATTTTACTTCCAAGAGTTGCTACAACCTTATTAATCACAATGAACAAACTTCAGTTGGATTTGAGAACTCAATTGCCCAAGCAAAAATAAAATTTCTTCTATGGAAATGTCGTCAACAATAAACTACCCACTAGATCATACCTCTCGTATATTGGTATTAATATAGATCTCACATGCCCAGTCTGTAAAATCGACGCGAAATCAATAGAACATATTTTTTTACAGTGCCATGCAGTTAGGAACATTTGGAATAGGTTGGGGTTTAGTTTCAACCTAGGAGCTCTTTATTCTCACTGGCTAGAAATAATGCACAATATGAACACCACCTCACCTTCATCCCTCCTATCAAGGAAAGATCTCTATCCTTTTCTTCTCTGGAGTATTTGGCTTAATCGTAATAACAACAACCATCAAAACACTAGGTACCACCCTAACCCTAAATTTGTTGTAGCCCTAGCTACAAAGTATATTCTTATTACTAAGAAAGATAAATTTACTGTTCCAACCCATGCAATCAAAGTTAGTTGGCATAAACCCCCTCCAAACAGTTATAACCGAACCTTTAACGAGGCCTTTAACGATAAAAGAAAAATAGGAGGACTAGGAGGTCTGTGTAGGGGCCATAATGGTCGTTGCTTATTAGGTTACATATTTAGTTACCCAACAACATTTCCTCTGCAAGTAGAATTTCAGGCTCTTAAGGAAGGTCTCAACATTGCTCTGACAAAGGGATTCACGCCTTTGATCGTGGAAACAGATTCTACACAGGTATTAAATTTTTTTAAAAGTTGGCTCCCTTAGTCATGAAACAATTTTTGATTTTTGCAGGTTGTTAATGCTCCAGCTGAAGAAGCCGAGGATCATCCATAAATTTTAGAAAAGTGAACAAAGTTTGCCCACAAGCTGACAAGGGAGGCATTGAAGAAAGGGACCGAGTTCCAACTCCTGAATAGCCCTCCTAATAAATAATCTAAGTTTTGGATAGGGCTTCTTATGTCTATTTTGTAAAAGCTATGGTTACTACCGTATGTGCCTTAACCAGCTGAGTTTGAAAATTTGAACGTACTTGAGACGTACTGCTAGAGGAAGGGTTAAATGAGATAAGATGCAATGAGGATGAGGTGGATGCCACACTTTCCTTATCGGTGATTAATAATTCGTATAAATGAACATTTTTGTTATAAACTAAAGTAAAGACAAGAACAATAATGCAAGAACAATAACAATAGCAATAGAGAGAAGAGTAGAGAGAGCTCTTCTTATTGAGTTGAGAGGGGTCTCAAGGGATGATTTACAATGGTAGGGGGCACCTCTATTTATAGGGGAGAGGAAGACTTAGCTACCACTAATAGAACTCTAAAATCTCTCTAATTAGATACATTAAAGACATTCACCTTAAATAGAAGTGTAAGAATCTTCTATTTCATAACACTCCCCCTTGAATGTCTATTCAATGATGTGCCTCATAAAACCTTAAAACCAAAACCCAATGGGAAAAATTATAGTAAGGAAAAAGAGTACACATGTTTGAATATGCGCCTATTGGTTGCCTCGTTAAAAACCTTGCAAGGAAAACCCAGTGGGACAAAACCTTGTAAGGGAAAAAGAGTGCAACGCGCATTGACTCCCCCTAATGAGTACATCAATTTATATCCTTGAGCATTTGCATTCCAATCTTGTGCATCATCTTCAAAACGATCTTTGGTAGATATTTGATAAATAAATCAACTATGTTGACTTGAATAAATATTCCGCACCTTGAAATCATCACTCTTGATAGATATGAACATCTTCATATAATGTCGCGGAATAACTCTTCAATATCTCCATAGATGCATTCTCAATGCCATCATGCTTATAGTTATAGCAAGATACATATGTACACAAATTGCACTTAGGATGTGGTACTTCAGGACCACGAATTGCATATGCTTCAAGCAACTTAAATCTTTCAAGTTAAGTCATATAAGCCATATAATAAACTTTAGCTGCATATCAAGCTTTCATTAGTGATACTAAACAAATAAGATATCGAAAACTGACTATACATACCTTTGACTTTTATCTTTCAAGCATTTGAACTATAGGTTCAAAACTACATGTCTTTCATATGGAATCAATTCTTCTTGAATTGTATCTCTTCCGTTTAGTTACTTTCTTTGAGTCAGTAAATGCGTAAAGCATGCTTTGCAATATGTTGCAATTTGAATTATCCCTTTTTATGAACTACAGGTTCATATCATGGTATTCGGGGATATACATATACAAATGACAATTCATCCCATGTAACATTTTCTCAAGTGTTTATCATGTCTCCCCCTCATGTTAGTAAAGCTAACATGTTTCCTCAACTTTGGAAAATCATCTTTGTGCATTATGTCAATATACACAGCACCTTAATTATAAGATGAAATTATTTGGTTCCTGACCCTAAACCACTTGTGAGGGGAGAATATACTCTCGTATACAACTTATATCAAACTGATATATATATAACTTAGTTCTCATAAGAAACAGTTTAGCTATTAAGTGGAAGCACTCAATAATTATCTTGCTAAACCAACTTTAATATAAACCAACTTATCAAGATGAACTGTCTTGAGTAGAGAATCTGGAAACTATGCTCGAAGTTAGATTACTGAGCGATTTACCTCGCAAGCACTGCCAGGCTGCGGGTTAATAACAATGGCGCATGTAACCATATCATAGATGCATCATATGTGGTATACATGGCAGGTGAATGGGCCCATATTCACCTTTGATATTTCCAGAATTTAGGGGCTTCAACCCGAACTCTTTAGTTGGTCAGTTCATTAATGAGAACAAGTGATACAAGAGTATTCGTAAAGAACTTTCTAGTTCTTTAATATTCACCTATGTGAATTTGCACATCATACTTCAAATGAGATGGCTAACACGAATGTCAACTGACTAAATTATCAATATTGGTAAACTTCAAATTTACACCATGACATGTGCACTTATCAATAAACTTCGGGTTTATTATGACATGGGTTTTATACCAATAGATATCCACTTTATTGTGGCATTCTTTCTTTTGTGTAGTACAAACTGGAGAACAAAGCGGGTAGCTCCCCGCTACAAGTTGTAGTAATAGGAGAATCAAAGCCTTCCTTTATTTATAGTCTCAATATAATCAATTGCTTTCGCGTGTACTTTGGAAATTGAATAAGTTTCTTTGAGACTTACTACAGCACAATACTCAATTGTGTTTCTCCAACATAGTAATAATTGGCTCTTCGAGAGCTCTCAATTAATTTTGTACTACCACAGACTGAGGTTCGAGATCCTCACATTCTTGCATTCCGTATTTTCAAGAGTCTCAGGCTCAATAGATTCTTCGTGAATCTCGGAATTAATCAAATCATGAGCGTCCTCATGTGATTCTTTCATAGTGTCATTTAGATCGTTCTTTTTCCTCTTTCTAGGATTTCGATCTTTGGAACCTAATGGTCTGCCACGCTTCTGGCGTGCATTTGACTCATTGGATATGACACTAGATATTTGTCCAATATGGACTTCAATACGGATCGGAACATTTTCCGCGTGAATGTGGGATTTCGTTATCCTCTTCAAGTCCGTAAATGCGTCAGGCATTTGATTTGCTATTCTTTGCAAATGGATAATCTTTTGTACCTCTTTCTTTCAAATAGAGGTATGTGGATCAAGATGAGATAATGATGCATTTTTCCACAAAATTTCCCGTTTGGTTTCACCAACTTCTCCCCCTAATTTTGGGAAAAGTGTCTCATCCAATTGACAGTCTGCAAATAGTGCAGTGAACAAATCTCCTGTCAATGTTTCGAGGTAGCGAATAATGGAGGACGCGTCAAACTCAACATATATTCCTAACCTCCTTTGCAAACCCATTTTGGTGCGGGATGGCGGTGCTACAGGCACATATACTGCGCATCCAAAGCTTCTTAAATGGGATATATTGGGTTCATGACCCAAAACCAATTGCAATGGGGAATATTTGTGTCAATTCGTCAGTCAGAGACGAACTAGCATTGCTGCATGCAACATGGCGTGACCCCAAAACGAAGTGGGCAGCCGACGAACTAGCATTGCTTCATGCAAAATGGCATGACCCCAAACCGAAGTGGGCAGCCGACAAACTAGTATTGTTGCATGCAAAATGGCGTGAACCCAAACCGAAATGGGCAGCCTCGTTTTCATGAAGAATTCAAGATTATTCTCATCTATTGTCTCAATATGATATCCATTTTGAATGATATCTTTAAAACTCAACAAGTTCCTTTTAGACTTGGAGGAGAACACTTTGATTGATATCATTAAAACTCAACAAGTCCTTCTTAGACTTGGAGGAGAACATTGCATTCTCTATGATTAACGTCATGCCTTTGGGCAGAGTTACAATTGCTCTTCCGGAGCCTTCAATCAATTTACTACTTCCATAGATTGTAGTAATGTTTGCCTTACACAATTACTCTTCTTTTCTTTGAGTATTGTATGTGTAGTACATGAATCAACTAGGCAAATACTTTTACAATTGGACGTTGGTCCAAGTTCGCTTTGTGAGATATCCATATTTGCTATCCCATAGTTTAACATACAAAAGAAATACACGAACATAGGAATAAACAAGTTCAATTCTTTTGTGTCACATAATATCTTCAAAATCTGCTACTAACAGTTGGCTAACAAAATCAGATATGTTATCCATAATCAATTCCTTTGCAGTTTGAAAATTTCAGCGTTTTTCATAAGACAATCGATTATTAAACACACACAATCGATTGTTGGAACATAGACAATCGATTGTTAAACACACACAATCGATTATTTGTTATTTTTGAAAAACTTCGTAGCATACTGTCTTAAGACAATCGATTGTTAAACACCGACAATCGATTGTGGATGATTTTTGAAAAATTCCAGATTACACTGCCTAACGACAATCGATTGTTAGATATAGACAATCGATTGTGGGTGATTTTTGAAAAATTCCAGACCTCTGTTTCAAGACAATCGATTGTTAGACAAAGACAATCGATTGTTGGCTATTTTTGAAAAATTCCAGAACACACTGTTTCAAGACAATCGATTGTTAGACAAAGACAATCGATTGTTGGCTATTTTTGAAAAATTCCAGAACACACTGTTTCAAGACAATCGATTGTTAGCCAAAGACAATCGATTGTTGATCAATTGTTTTTCAACTTTAATGCAAAAATAGTTGATAATCGACTAGTTTTTCAGGCTAGTCGATTACCCCCACTGGAAAATAAAAGTTTTATTGATATTTGAGCATATTGAAGATATTCTAAAGAACTACTGCTAACATTGCATCATGAACTAGCTAATACGAGCTAATACTAATGACTATTAGATTATTCACTAACTAATACAAATAAGTAGAACAAAATCAAATAACTCCATCTTCTTTCATCATGGTCCCATCGCCGATTAGGTGGTCTATTTTCCCCTCGGGTTGCTCAAAGAAGTCTGCCACATCCAGGTGGGTGATGTCCTCATTGTCGTCATAGACAAAGTTTGTTTCAGGGCCTTTTCTCTTTCGAGATGCTTGATAAAGGTCAACCAAGTGTCTTGGTATACGGCAAATCTTTGACCAGTGCCCTTTCCCACCGCAACGATAACATATAGTTTCTGAACTATTTGCCTTAGGATCTTCGGGATCCCGTTTCTGCTTTCGGTGGTTATCTCTCTTTGGGGGGTGACGGACTTCTTTGGAATTTCTTCCTTGTCCACGTCCTTGGCTTTGACCCCGTTTATGACCGTGATCATGGTCCCTTTTATGTTTGGCATAATGCGAGTGCACCATATCTGCTTCAGGCAGTGGTGTAGACCCAGTTGGTCTATTTTCGTGATTTCTCATGAGCAGATCATTATTTCGCTCAGCCACTAGTAAGAGAGAAATCAGTTCAGAGTACTTCGTAAAGCCTTTCTCTCGGTACTGTTGCTGCAGTACCATATTGGAGGCATGAAACGTTGTAAACGTTTTCTCAAGCATATCGTAATCGGAGATGTTATCTCCACATAGCTTCAGTTTAGAAGTAATTCTGAACATAGCAGAATTATATTCAGAAACGGACTTAAAATCCTGTAGCCTCAGATGGGCCCAATCATATCGTGCTTGTGGCAGAGTGACCAACTTCAGGTTGTCATATCTCTCCTTTAAGCTGTTCCACAAAACGAGTGGATCCTTGACGGTGAGATATTCAATCTTCAAACCTTCGTCAAGGTGGTGGCGCAAGAAAATCAAGGCCTTCGCACAATCTTGGGTGGATGCTTTTTCTTTATCTTTGAGGGTGTCTCCGAGACCCATAGCATCTAGGTGGATATCAGCATCCAACACCCATGTCATATAGTTCTTGCCCGAAATTTCAAGGGCAACGAACTTTCTTTTCATAATGTCAGACATACTCGAAAATTAAATTAGGAAGAGGGAAAATACCTTGGATTTTCGAGAATGATACTTGAGACGGTAGAGTCTCGTGCTGATAACGTGTTATAAACTAAAGTAAAGACAAGAACAATAATGCAAGAACAATAACAATAGCAATAGAGAGAAGAGTAGAGAGAGTTCTTCTTATTGAGTTGAGAGGGGTCTCAAGGGATGATTTACAATGGTAGGGGGCACCTCTATTTATAGGGGAGAGGAAGACATTTCATAACAATTTTCAAATAATAAAAGTATATTTTTACCCTTTACCATTTTAATAATTTATTTATGATTGAGGAACCCTTTTGTGTCGAGACCTATTATAACCAATAACTAGTTGTGAAATAAAAAAAAGAAAAGCAGGACTTTAAATCTTAATTATTTTGTTAAAGACGCGATTGATATAATCTATCATTAATACGATCACTTGATTCAATGTTAGGGCTATAGTATATATACCTTGGTTTAGAGATCTTAAAAAGAAAATTAGAACTAAAATTGTAGGGCTTTACCCAAAAGAGAAGCCCTTTCAAAAATTCTCAACGGCCAAGGCAGAACCCAGGCCGAAGAGGGGGTTTGGAAATAGTTTTCAACCAGCAATAGACGCGCCTCGGTTAGTACCTCACTAGCTGCGTCATTGCCCCAAGCGCAAAGATGCGTTGCTTCCATTGCCTTCTTCCTTTTTTATAATCTGCCTATTGTCCGCTTCCTTTCACCTGCTGTCGATGTGGGAAGCAACCAACACAACAATCAATAGGAGTTTGCGTTTCATTACTTTGCCCCATGTGCCCACCTACGCCTCACTAACTTTACTTTTTTCTTTCTTTAATAAAATAAAAACTGATCAAAGGGGTGTTCAAAACCGATCCGAAATCGAAAATCGATCCAAACCGAAGCTTAACGGCTTATTAGTAACGGCTTAATGAATGGGGAACGGATTGAATTTTTTTTATTAACGGCTTATCGGTTTGGGGATGGATTATTCAATTTTCTTAACGGCTAATCCGTTAACCCGTTAAGAATATAAAAAAAAAATAATATATATATATATATATATATATATATATATATATATATATATATATATATATAATATTTAGTGATAGAATTGAGTTGTCTAATACATATATGGTTCTATGTGTGTCATGGAAAAAGAAGAATTGAAAGGTTGGTTATGACTAGAGGAACGACACCCCATGAAATAAATTTGTGCATTTTGGATGATTGCTTGTGGAAAATGGAGAACGATAGTTATTTATAGAAGAGGAGTGTAGAGAGTAGAATTTACCAGAGCACTTCAGTTTTTAAAAGTTCATTGTGGGAGCTGAATGGAAATTTGCGCGACAGATTTTTTTGGTTATATCTGAAGCTTATGAGTACACATGTAGTGTGGCCTCTAACAGAAGATAAGTTCTGTTTTATTTTTCTCGATACTGAACTAGTAGTGAATTTATTTATTTTATAACCTACATGCTGATGGCGATTGTTTCATTAGCTACATCATATTGCCTCTAAAATATTATTTTTTATGGCAATTCATTATTTCTAAGACGAGGAGAATAAGAGATATTTAGTGAACATGTATGTTAAGCCGATAAACCGCCCATTAACCGTCCTATAAGAGCTAACCCGATACCAATCCGCCCGATATCTTATCGGGTGACTAACGGATTAATACATTTAAAAACCGATAACCGTTAAGAGTAAAAGCCGTCGAACACCCCTAGATCAACCCAATGAAATGAGTACAGAGAAATGGGTCGGCGATACTTCCCATTACTAATACAACTCAGCCCTAAATTCCTATTCGCTGATTAATAATGAGCGACCTTCATATGACCCTTTTTTGTTTTTTATCATGTGATATCACCCTTTCAACATGCCATGAGTCGTTACTGGGGAAAAATAGTCACTCTATCTCAAGTTTCAAATATCATGAAAAATGACCAGTAGCCATTACTAGCAAAACATACCGTCAAAGGATATTGTACAAAGTCTTGGATTCGAGCGTTAAGTGTAAAAGATCCGTGGCAAATAACGTAGCACAAATTCAAATATAATTGAGTTTTAATAAGAATATCAGATACCAAGTAAAAAACTCAAAAAGAAAAAATATAACCTAGCTTGAAATAAACTTTAAGCCTTACTACCAGACGTTGAGTTTAATATGTTGTTCCAATATTTCTCTCGGATCCGTATCTTTATCGAGAATTTATTAATTCTTGTTGCTCACATTTAGTGGTGGTAAAATAATTAAAAAAAATTATTGTATTTTCATATTATTCACTAAAAAATATGCATAATGAACTGTTTCAAAATTGGTCAAATATGAATAAGATTCATATTGCACTCAGAGAATACATAATCAATGAATTTAACTTTTACATTTTCAAAGACTTAAATTAGGAGTTTCTTAAATTTGTTAAATTAAAAATTCTTCCAAAAATAATAACATTTAAAAAGTCATAGGTGTTTATATTATCTACCGATAAACTTATTTTCTATTCGTATTAAACAAAAAATAGTCGAATATTTTATTTGTTATTACCCATTTTTGGCCGACTCATATCCAACCCGATCCTTTGATTTGAGGAATGCAAGGCAAGATTGCATAAAAGCTTAGCACGCCGAAGCCACCAACTCAGGACACCTTTTTGCCAAAGTAATAACAACAATAATGATACTCCATGAGATATTAAAAAAATGAGAACCAATATTAATCATTTGGCCTCTCCTCACACGCAACAGAGGATATAATCACAATAGACCTTTAACTTAAATTCAAAATTCTTTGTACATGTCTCCACTATTCTCCCAAAGTGGCAGTTCTTGGTTTCTGTCATTTTCTCGCCCTCACATATCATCTATATATGTCTTTGGAACTAACTTGGTTTCTCAGCAAAAATATAAAAAAAATGATAAGTGAACATTACACACTAACATAAGCCACCAGCTAACATCACCAAAAGCTCAGTGTATTTGTATTCTGGTATCTTTTTCCCTTCAGTTCAATAATATATTCTTTCTTGAAAAATCATCTGACATATGGAGGATCTATAAATGCCCATTCAAATACTTGCTCGTATTGAATGGCCGCATTTTCCCAGGAATAGTCCCTTTCCATTCCTCTCTTCATCAGCCCCTCCCAAGATGACTTATGTTCAACGTAAGTGCTAATCGCCACCTTCAGTGTCTGCAAGCAATGAAAATAACAGTATGTTCCACGAAAAAACAGAAGAAATTATCAATCATGGGGAAACTTACATCAAGCAACTTTTCTTTCGTTAGAGGAGAAAATGTCCACCTGTTAAATTGCATAAATAGTTAGATACTACGAACCGAAAGTTAAGCACAAGTGCATAATAATTCAGCAATAAGAGTGGAAATATTCTTGTATTTTATTGGTAGATGGATATCTTAAAAAAAAAAAAGAACCAAGCTTCAAGAAGGATCAGAGCCAGATCATTGACTACAGTATATGTTTCTAACTCTTTTTTTTTTAATAATGGTGGTGTCCGAGCCAGCTTGCGCGCACCTCGACTAATTCTACGGGATACTTGCCGCCTCTCACCAGCAAGCAACAGGTATCAGTAACTCTATCCGCCAAAGCTTGGATAAATGTGAAAAGTGTTATCGATTGTCCGTGTTCAAAGCAACGAGAAACTGGAAACCAGTAAGAAGAAGAGACACAAAAAGCAGAACGTATGTAACGTTAAAAAAAAATCACAGAAATGAAGAAATCCGAGACCACAGAATTCACTGTGTGTCCTTAAGGAATTTAACCCCCTCACTGTACCCGAGGTTGTGGATTATTTCCTCCCAAGATATAACGGATATACCTGTCGTAGGAGTGGCGGTACCTCAAACGCCTACGACTTCGACGAACTCAAATTCGGGAACGAAATCACACTATGACTCGATATGTTTCAGGTTGCAGAAAAGAATGCAGAATTTTTAATGTTTTTTTCAGTATTCGAAAATGAGGCATTGCCTCAGTTTATATAGCCTCGAATTGTGACTGTTCGGAAAGGCTTGGTGCCTGTTCGGGAAAGGCCATGCCTTTTCCTGAAAAATAAGAACGTTGGGAAGTTTACAGTTAACAAATTATATATTAATTTTTTTCCCGCGGGAATTAAAATTAATTTCAGAAAATGAAGATTGAATTTTAAATAAATTTGGTCCAAAAAGATTATCAATCAATCAGATCATTTGACCAAATCCAAATCCAAATCCAAATCCAAATCCAAAGCCGAAGCCGAGCCGAGCGACGACGACGGCGCGAGGGGAGTCCCTCTTCTTAACCCTTTAAGAGCTAGAAGAAGTGCTTTCTAATATAAGCACATAACTTTCCCTTTCTACCACCAATGTGGTACAAAGCTCCTTTTCAAAGGAACTTTGCTTTGAAACTTCATTTTCCTTCTATTGTCTTCTTCCCTCCATTTCTCATTCACACCAACTTAGCTAACTTTAATCATTAACTAGCTTTAACAATCCCCCACATGAATGGGGAATGGCTATATGATGAAAAAAACATGCATGAAAAAAAAAAACTGTGTGATTCGTAAGCAAGGATTAATTGCATCTGGATAAGTAGATTTCTCTTTGAACTTTCCGTAGTGAGCATATGTCGGATATACTCGGTCAATCGGTAGATTTGATATCTTTGAACCGTCGAGCTTTGGTGTATACCTAGACAACCACATGTCACACAATTAACCCTTTAACCGTTTTTGGTTCTCATTGTTTTGTTCGTTTCAGCCATGAACACTTCCTGGTTCATAAGTGCGTAGAGAGCTGGCCTTACAGAGTTCTCCTTGAAGCGGCTTACACTTCACACTTACATAGGTGATTCCTAAATGTGTCATCCCGTAGATACACTATTTGATATACCCCGTATCAAACTTAGAAACCATTAAAAAGCCTTAATGCTTTATCCTGGTACTGAACATTGTCTCATCACGAGAATGGACCAAAAAGTTATTGTGACAATGTTGAACCGTCATCAATGACTTTGTTTGATCTCTTTGAACCTAGATCTTGGGATCTCATGTATTCTAGGTAGAGTTACCGCCACGATGACTTGTCCTCGGCCATAGTCCCATTCCCCTCGATGATCTTTCAACCACTTCTCTAGTTAGGCCTTTAGTTAGTGGATCCGACACATTATCTCTTGACTTAACATAGTCAATTGTGATAATTCCACTAGAGAGTAGTTGTCTAACGGTATTATGTCTTCGTCGTATGTGACGAGACTTTCCGTTGTACATAACGCTCCCGGCTCTTCCTATTGCCGCTTGGCTATCGCAATGTATGCATATAGGAGCCAACGGTTTGGGCCAAAATGGAATATCTTCTAAGAAATTCCGGAGCCATTCAGCTTCTTCACCGGCTTTGTCTAGAGCTATGAACTCAGATTCCATTGTAGAGCGGGCGATACATGTCTGTTTGGATGACTTCCAAGACACTGCTCCTCCACCTATAGTAAAAACGTATCCACTTGTGGATTTAGTTTCAGTTGAACCGGTGATCCAATTTGCATCACTGTATCCTTCAATAACTGCAGGATACCTGTTATAATGCAAAACAAAGTTTTGAGTATGTTTCAAATATCCCAAAACTCGTTTCATTGCCAGCCAATGATTTTGGTCGGGATTACTCGTGTAGCGACTTAGTTTACTTATAGCACACGCAATATCAGGTCGCGTACAGTTCATAATATACATCAAACTTCCCAACACTCTGGCATAATCCAATTGAGAATGACTTTCACCTTTATTCTTTGCAAGAGCAAGGTTCATATCAATTGGCGTCTTTGCAACTTTAAAGTCCAAATACTTGAACTTTTCAAGTACTTTTTCAATATAATGAGATTGAGACAATGCTAGACCTTGAGGAGTCTTATGGATTTTAATTCCCAGAATTAAATCGGCAACTCCTAAGTCTTTCATATCAAACTTACTAGCAAGCATGCGCTTAGTAGCATTTATGTTAGCAATGTTGTTACTCATTATTAACATATCATCCACGTATAAACAAACAATGACGACGTGGTTCGGAGTGTTCTTAATGTAGACACATTTATCACATTCATTTATCTTGAATCCATTTGACAGCATCGTATGGTCAAATTTTGCATGCCACTGTTTTGGTGCTTGTTTTAGTCCATAAAGAGACTTAACAAGTCTACATACCTTCTTCTCTTTCCCTGGAACTACAAACCCTTCGGGTTGTTCCATGTAAATTTCTTCCTCCAACTCTCCATTTAAGAAGACTGTTTTCACATCCATTTGATGGATTTCAAGACTGTACACGGCGGCTAATGCTACTAACACCCGAATAGATGTAATCCTCGTTACCGGCGAGTATGTATCAAAGTAATCAAGACCTTCTCGTTGTCTAAACCCTTTAACAACTAGTCTTGCCTTATATTTATCAATAGTGCCATCAGCTTTCATTTTCCGCTTGAAAATCCATTTGGAACCTAAAGGTTTATTCCCTGGAGGAAGATCAACCAATTCCCAAGTATGGTTGTTCAATATGGATTCTATCTCACTATTGATTGCCTCTTTCCAAAATTGAGCTTCCGATGAAGACGTAGCTTCGTTGAACGTTCGAGGCTCATTTTCTAACAAAAATGTTAAAAATTCTGGTCCAAAGGAAGTAGTCGTCCTTTGACGTTTGCTACGTCTTGGATTTTCCTCATCAGGAATGTTTTCCTTTATTTCTTCCCGAGGTCGTTTAGATTCTTTGCTAGACGACGCACATTCCTTTTTATACGGATATATGGTTTCAAAGAAGTCAGCATTATCTGATTCAATTACCGTATTCACCTGAATGTCGGGATTTTCTGATTTGTGAACCAGAAATCTATATGCCTTACTATTTGTGGCATATCCTATGAAAACACAATCAACGGTTTTAGGTCCTATTTTTACCCTTTTGGGTTTAGGAACTTGCACCTTGGCCAAACACCCCCACACTTTGAAGTATTCCAAATTGGGCTTCCTTCCTTTCCACTTTTCGTATGGAATAGATTTTGTTTTGCTATGGGGCACTCGATTGAGTATTCGGCTAGCTGTTAGAATGGCTTCCCCCCACAAGTTCTGGGGTAAACCAGAACTTATTAATAGGGCATTCATCATTTCTTTCAGTGTTCTATTTTTTCTTTCCGCAATTCCGTTTGATTGTGGCGAGTAAGGAGCAGTTGTTTGATGAATAATGCCATATTCCAAACATATTTGTTCAAAAGGAAATTCATATTCACCGCCCCTATCACTCCTTATCATTTTAATCTTTTTGTTAAGTTGAGTCTCAACTTCAGTTTTGTATTGCCTGAACGCTTCAATTGCTTCATCTTTACTATTAAGTAAATAAACGTAGCAATACCGCGTACTATCGTCAATAAAAGTTATGAAATACTTCTTTCCACCGCGAGATGGAATTGACTTCATGTCACAAATATCTGTATGGATTAAGTCTAAAGGACTTGAATTCCTTTCAACTGACTTATAAGGATGTTTAGCATACTTAGATTCAACACAGATTTGACATTTTGATTGATTGCATTCAAACTTAGGCAATACTTCCAAACTAATCATTTTTCGCAAGGTTCTATAATTGACATGTCCTAAACGTGAATGCCATAAATCATTTGACTCAAGCAAGTAAGACGAAGCAGAAACTTTATTATTATTAGCAACAACCATTACATTCAGTTTGAAAAGGCCCTCTGTGAGGTAGCCTTTTCCTATGTACATTTCGTTCTTACTTATTACAACCTTGTCAGAAACATAAACACATTTAAAACCGTTCTTCACTAGAAGTCCGGTAGATACAAGATTTTTCCTAATTTCAGGAACATGACAGACGTTGTTGAGAGTCACCACCTTGCCAGAGGTCATCTTCAGCAGTATCTTTCCATAACCTTCAATCTTGGCCGTTGCAGAATTTCCCATATATATTGTTTCGTCGGGCCCGGCTGGAGCATATGAAGCAAAGGCTTCTCTAACAGCACAAATGTGGCGAGTGGCGCCAGAGTCAATCCACCACTCTTTCGGACTTCCCACTAGGTTGCACTCGGACAACATAGCGCACAAGTCATCAACCTCCTCGTTTGTTTCAACCATATTAGCCTGACCCTTCTTCTTTTCCTTTTTCGGAGCACGACAGTCTGCAGCTTTGTGTCCGATTTTTCCACAATTATGGCAGTTTCCCTTGAATTTCTTCTTGTTGGGATAGTTCCTTGGTCCCGATGCCTTTTTCCTCTTTTTCATATTAGTTGGGGCAGTTTCAACTATATGTGCTCCCCCTATGGTTGATCTCCCATTTGCCTTTTTCTCCGCTGCCTTGTTATCTTCCTCGATTCTCAACCGGACGATGAGATCTTCCAATGTCATCTCCTTTCGCTTATGTTTCAAGTAATTTTTGAAGTCCTTCCATGAAGGAGGCAACTTCTCTATCACTGCCGCAACTTGAAACGCCCCACTAATCACCAAACCTACAACAAACAACATGTAAGTGACGGGGCACTGAATACTTTTGACAAAGGCATTAATTAAATTTATACCTTCAGCGAGGAGATCATGGATGATAACCTGCAACTCTTGAACTTGAAGGACAACAGACTTGCCATCTACCATTTTGTAGTCCAAAAACTTGGCAGCGATAAACTTCTTTAAGCCAGCATCTTCTGTTTTATATTTCTTTTCCAACGCATCCCATAGTTCTTTTGATGTTCCCACATTACTATAGACGTTGTAAAGATCATCCTCCAGTCCGCTAAGAATGTAATTCTTGCACAAAAAATCTGAGTGCTTCCACGCCTCAATTACAACAAATCGTTCATTTTCAGGTGTTGATTCCGGCGGAACCGGAATATCCTCCTTAATAAACTTTTGAAGGCTTAAAGTAGTTAGATAGAAGAACATCTTTTGTTGCCATCGTTTGAAATCAATCCCGGTGAATTTTCCGGGCTTCTCTGCCGGAGCCGGTGCTGGTGCAGTACGACTGGAGGACGCAGCATTGCTCGTAGAACCAACCACGGGGGCTGGTGTGGCAGTAACAGTAGCAGTAGCATTCAAATTTGGAGTTTGGTCTCCCATTTCTGTCGTAGGAAATAACAGAACACTTTAATAATCGGTGAAGTTTTTATTTCTTCAAACCGAATCAAATTTACACAAACATAATTAAAACAAACTTCAAATAGAATGTAATATACTGTATGTAGTATACTTGATGAAGTTTTTATATCTTCAAATCAAGTACCCAAATGAGTAGAAAGTTCTGAAAACTTTAATCTCAACCGGAGTAGAAAATCCGAAGATTTAGTCTCCAAACAACATACAAGTTCGTTAACAACAGATGAACACGGAAATAAAATAAATTCCTTAAGCTTGTTATCGATTGTCCGTGTTCAAAGCAACGAGAAACTGGAAACCAGTAAGAAGAAGAGACACAAAAAGCAGAACGTATGTAACGTTAAAAAAAAATCACAGAAATGAAGAAATCCGAGACTACAGAATTCACTGTGTGTCCTTAAGGAATTTAACCCCCTCACTGTACCCGAGGTTGTGGATTATTTCCTCCCAAGATATAACGGATATACCTGTCGTAGGAGTGGCGGTACCTCAAACGCCTACGACTTCGACGAACTCAAATTCGGGAACGAAATCACACTATGACTCGATATGTTTCAGGTTGCAGAAAAGAATGCAGAATTTTTAATGTTTTTTTCAGTATTCGAAAACGAGGCATTGCCTCAGTTTATATAGCCTCGAATTGTGACTGTTCGGAAAGGCTTGGTGCCTGTTCGGGAAAGGCCATGCCTTTTCCTGAAAAATAAGAACGTTGGGAAGTTTACAGTTAACAAATTATATATTAATTTTTTTCCCGCGGGAATTAAAATTAATTTCAGAAAATGAAGATTGAATTTTAAATAAATTTGGTCCAAAAAGATTATCAATCAATCAGATCATTTGACCAAATCCAAATCCAAAGCCGAAGCCGAGCCGAGCGACGACGACGGCGCGAGGGGAGTCCCTCTTCTTAACCCTTTAAGAGCTAGAAGAAGTGCTTTCTAATATAAGCACATAACTTTCCCTTTCTACCACCAATGTGGTACAAAGCTCCTTTTCAAAGGAACTTTGCTTTGAAACTTCATTTTCCTTCTATTGTCTTCTTCCCTCCATTTCTCATTCACACCAACTTAGCTAACTTTAATCATTAACTAGCTTTAACAAAAAGATCTCCTGAGATCTTATGGTTCTCACCACTTCATTGACCACGAGGCCACAGCCTTGGGTGCCATATATGTTTCTAACTCTTATGGAATGAGCATTGACCTCCTTATGTGAAAATCACAATACCCACTTGTATTCAAAGGAAAATTTTGGTACAAGGATTTGCAGGCCGAGCACAAGTACAAAGCTATCTAGTTTAACATATCTTAATCTCCCTAAATTTCCATTCAAGGGTGAAATTCTATTCTGTTCTAAAAATGAAGAAACATGCGATGGTAGTTAAAATAAGGTGATTCCTCTACAAGCACAATTCTTTGGAGCTACTTTATGCGGTCGTACCAGTGTAATTTATTTCCAGTTTCTTAATGAGCAACAACATCACAGTACGTCATACATATCAACAGCATTTCTAAGAAAGACACATACCCGGTACCTTCACCTTCTCCTTCTTGAGCATATGGATTAAAATCCTTCACCGTGTCCTAAAGATAAGGCAGAGAAAGTACAACGCATGAGCTTTTTTCATTTTAAAAGCCGTTTCTATATACGGAAATCAACTCACTCTTAGGCCCCCAGTGCTATGAACGACAGGTACGGTGCCATATCTCATTGCATACAATTGGTTTAAACCACAAGGTTCAAATCTTGAGGGCATCAATAGTATGTCGCAGCTGCACAACACAGTATAAATAAGTTAGCATGCTGATTACTATTAACTTGAGCATTTAAATCCATCGTATGAAATTTAGAATTACCCTGCTGTTATCCTATGAGAAACTGGAACATTAAATCCAACCCAACCGCGGAATTTGTCTTTGAAGAGATTTTCTGTATGTCTCATCCAGTCTTCATATTGTTTCTCACCAGATCCAAGCATTACCTGGATAAGGAATAGATAACAAATTCAACCCCAAACAAAAACAATTTGCAGAAACTTATACTAGAAAAACAGGATGACTAAACAAATGCTCCAGAACAAATCCTGGATATAATTTTATTATTTGCAACATCAAATGAACAGGGTTTTCACGTAATGACCAAAAAAATAAGAGATAATTCATAAAAGGGTAACCTGAACTTTGAATTCCAGTTCACTACCCGTTTCAGAAGTTCTCCCTACCTAGTTGTAGCTCAAATTTTCAGTTCCCTTGTAGGAATTCTCTCTATAAACTGTATAATTACGCCGTAACAAAATCTCATTTTGAACACATTCACTCGAATAAAATTCAGTATTATCAACACATTACTAAGGGGCATGAAGGAAGAGGATTGTAGATCCAAGGTGCGTAGTAAAACAAGAAGGCAAAAACATAAATGTCATAAACAATCTCAGGCAACGAAATCTGAGTCAACACATGTCCAAAAGCGGATACAGTTAATGAACAATTGGAAAGACAAGGATCTACCAAAAGTTTACTAATCAGACTCAGACAGGCTGCATTAATAACAATATAAAAAAATATGTCGGTAGAAAATCCTACAAATTGGACATCATCCTGCATAAGTTCTGGAATTGCTGACAGGATTATGTCAACACCTTTCTGATAGTCCAGCCTTCCAATAAATCCAATCTGCATTATTAAAGTTTCAAATTTTCTGGTTAGAGAAGGAAGAAATTTTTCTTCATAATTCAAAGAAGCAACAAAACTCTCACCAGCGGACAATCGGGTCGAATTGGAAGTCCCAACTCCTTTTGCAGGCAAATCTTGCACTTAACCTGAATAAAAAAGGAAGTTAGCAGAGACAAGTTTGTGCAGTGTTATCACAACGAAGAGAGAGAGAGTGCTTGTGCACAGCTGCATATAGAATAAACATGAAAAGTAAGAAAGTACTAATGTACAATGATGTCAATTGGTTTGTTCCCTTTTTAATGTTTATGGACAATCCTTAGGAACCCTCATTTGGATCAAATTTCATAGCAGTTACGAAGGTTTTGCAGACAGTCCTTTTCTCAAAGCAAAACTTATTACTGAAGTAGTAAAATTGTAAAATTGAGATGTCACTGAAGCAGCTTAATTACCTTTCCAGAGAGGTCATTAATGGAGTAATGTGAAGCAGTATGCTCATCTGTCAATGGGCTCCAATCACTAACATCTATTCCATTAGTAATTCCTGCATAAAAGTACAGATAGATTAACTAGTAATCATAAAGTTCAGAGACAATGGAATCCACAGTTAAGGTCATTACTACACTTAGCCTTGGCTTTGGTCTTGATGTTTAACAAAAATAAGGACTTGGTTAAAATGAAGCTAATGCTTGTAAAGATGCCTCTTCGATCAACATATATCTTACCATACTAGGATTAGAATAAGAAGCGGAAAAGAATATTAGAAAGAATTCATAAGAAACCAACTAACAGGTGTACCATTAAGAACTGACTTTCTACTAGTCAACAGCTCATGTAGTCCATATCCCCCTTCAGGAGTTGTTATTTCCCATGAGTACCCCTGCCACACAAAAAAAGGTAACTACAAAGAAAAAATGACATGCAAAATGCAATTTTTTTAATTTACTCAATAATAATGTTCAACAATTTATCATGAAGTCATGTAGATTTCTCATAACAAGAAATTCATGAACCATAATCAGTGATATGATTCCTAGTATTTTTCGATTAGTATACATAAGTGGAAATTTTTGTACAGACCTGGCTAACTGTCAGTATCCGATCAGCAATTGCGACTGCCCCTTTCAAAACATTGACTGTTTCACCAGTGTCAAGCGCATGTGCCCTTGCCCAAGTGGGAAATATCCATTCAAGTGCTCCATACCATTCTGGAGGCAATCCCAAATTATGGTAGGTTGCTGCAGGCTCCACTCCCTATGAAATACCAAACAAAAGATGATGTATGACGATATAAAATAAAACACTAATAGCCTCAAGGTGCAGACAATACGCTATAAATTAGTTGTACAAGAATATTCCATCAAGCAATCAATAAGATGAACCACAGATCACGGCATATGGTTGAGATAGACCAAATACAAGGTAGATGATGAACTATCCTAGTACCAATAAGCAATGAAATCAGACATTGGAGTGTAGAATCCACCTCGCGATAACCCACTTACTTTCTCTTAACCAATCAGAATAAGTCCAAAATAACAAACTGACATAACAAGATTAGGTCAGTTTCTCTTTTAACTTTTCTACTTATGGAAGGTGCCTAGAAGATTTTATCAGTAAGCAGCTTCAAGTACCAAACTTCAAATTTCCACCAAATGAGAGACATTTATATTCCTAGAGCAACCAGTCCCAGGAAATGTGAATCTTAAATCAAATCACTGCTTTGTGAACCGAGAATCAAATTTGAGATTGTCCCATGTTCTAGTAGATCACAGATTCAGGAAGTGAACATGAGTTGAGTGATTAAATACATCAAATTCAAACCAAGAACAACCATTCCGATGACTAAGAATTAAAAAAAAAAACCATGAGGATGTTACAGTCTGACCAGAAAATATAAGCCTGTAACTCAGAGTCATCAAAACAGACATTCAGACAGATGCAAACTTGCAGGCAGCTATATCTCCCTGTCACAGAAATAGAGAGAAGTAAATTAGGAAAGTACCTGATGTGCAATGTTGTGTATTACGACAATACTACGAGCATCCTTGTAAACACCATAAGGACGATACTTGGCTGATAAAAGCCTGCACCATAGAACACTAGGATATCAGCAGAAGGATTCTGTCATAAACTGGTCCATAGCACATATAACCAGAATTAAGATATTCCACAGCACGTTAAGGTGCTGCAGGTGAATGGAGAGAAGTGTTACCAAGGCTACAATTGATATAGCATGGCTAACATAGTTACATGATAGTGTGTACAAATATCTAAACACACACTAGAGGACCATACAATAACCCCTCACTCAAGTCTGAACATTCAAAATAAAGCATAAAAATCAGATGGCAGTCACTGACAGTAATCAGTTAACCACGATATGAATGTCTAATATGAAGCACTTCAAGGAACAGATAACTACTAGTCCACATTTTCTTTTTCTTTTATTTTTCAAAAAAGGTGTATTACGTACTAATACATTACCTTATAGCTTATCGAAAGGCTAGAGATAGAAGCTAAGATGGCATTATTATTAGATAAAATTGCAGCAACACAAAGTTGATAGCAATAGTTGCAATACAAACACAGAAGCATTATTGTGCAATGCATCTACAATTCTTTCTTTTTGATGTACAGCAATACATCTACAGATTACGCCTTTGTAAAACTTTTTAAGAAGTGTCATTGTAAGGATGGTAAAAATGTCACAAGCAAAAGTAGCATTGAGATGCTTGGCGTTCAGTTAAAGATCAAAATAGGTTACATAAAAAAATAGAGATAGGTCAGAATATTTTGTTCACATACAAAGGAACCAGCGCAGCGTGCCAATCGTTAGCAAGAAACAAGCACTTCTCTCCATAAGTGAATCCTCCCAGTGGAAGAATCAATGGTGCTTCACATGCTGCGTGACAAAGCAAAGTGAAGCGAAACTGCTTACCAAAAAGATAGGGAAGTATTATCACTAGCCATCGCATTAAACCATATGGAGATGTGATCATCATGCATGAAAAAAGAGTAATATATTACTTGATTATCACCAAATGCACCATAAATATCACCATATGGCGTTCCAGGTCTGCGATAAGAAGGGTGGTCCACAAAAACCTGATAGCAAGAGCAGTGTACTTCTTTAACATTAAAATCATAATATGTACTTAACAAGAAACATTTTCTGTTAACTAAAATACAGACACATTCAACTAATTATTCATTAATGAAGCAGGCTGATATCCTAATAAATAAGAACCATAGTGAACATTAAGTTGTTCGCAACCATCCTCGAATCAGTCAGATTGACGTCCTAATAATAATAGTGAAGTTTAAGTTGTTTGCATAAATCATCCTTTAGTTAGACCGTCCTTTGCTTGAAGCAGCCAGTTAATCATTAGAGAGAGAGAGATGAACAAAAATATAGCTGAAGAAGAATAAGCACCAAGAAGTAAATTACCCCCTCCCCCCCCCCCCCCCCAAAAAAAAAAAAGACAAAGGAACTACGCAAAACGTTCTTACCCAGTCAACACCTGCCCTGTATTCATGGTAGAAGGCTACTTCCTGCGGACCACCAAAACAATGGATCGTAGCACGCACATCAAGGTCAACAGTATTAGCATACTTTTCATCTGAAGGACCTCCATTCAGATACCTAGGTGAGATGACCATTACACGATGACCCCGGGAAGCTAGTGCCATAGGCAAAGAGCCACAAACATCTCCTAAGCCACCGGTCTTAGAATACGGAGCCGCTTCAGCAGTAACAAAAATGATATTGAATGTTAATTTGGTAGAGGATTTTCCCTTCTGTTCAGCATCCTCACTTAAGTCATCTCTATCATCAGCTACAATATCATGAGATCCAACGATTGTTGCATCACCTGTAAGTGAATTGAGTACACCATTTCATTTTCTTTGTAGGCAAAACTAGAAAAATGGAGAAGTAGACAATAAAACTATCATTACATATTATGAGACAGAAATACATCAGGTGTAAAAGCAATTAGTTAAGAGCCTAAATCAACACCGTAAATGAGTTATAAATCCCCATGTTACTTCATATAGATAACAACAACAAAACCAGTATAATCCCACAAGTGGGGCATGGAAAATAGTATGGTGTGAGAGAGGCTCGAACTCTCGACCTCAACATGACTCAAGAAGCTACGAGACCTACGCACTAGCCAACTGCGCTAGCAGCTAGTTAAAAATCCATAATTTCACGTTTAGGATTTGAACATGTTGACCAAAGCAATTTTTGAACCCCTTTTGCCACTACACTATAATTTTTCATTCATATATATCATTTTATTATTTTTTTTTAAAAAAAAAAGATAAAAAAAGACACTATCTTCAGCTTCAAACAGTGGAAACAGAAAGAAAAACTACCAAAAAGATACACACACATACAAAGGCAATGTCATGAGTTCAGTCAAGCTCGTGACCCACTATCCTCAATCACACTCCAGTCTAAACCCCAACTTAAATTGAGCAGATACCCCATCTTGTCCCACTAATTGTAACCTTTTCTAGCAGCCAGGTGATAAGTCGTTGACCCCCAATAGCACTAATCAATAAGTATACACATGCTTTTTTAACAGTAAGAAACATTAGTATGGCAGTAACTTATGGATGACAACTTAGGTAGCCAATGAAGTAAAGTTCCAGAACTTCAGGCTTAATATCACCACAAACGCAAAATACCTGAGCATCCTTTCTTTCATATTGAAAGTTCATAATGAAAGACCAACTCATCTAACTCTCAGATTATATCAGTCTTACACTCTAAAAGTCAAATTGCTATAAACACATACTGATCCACATGTCTAAACTATAGTATTAATCAATACCATATTGTTGAGTTCTAACACTGTCCCAGAACACTTCAATAGAGCTCATATAGTGTAATTATCAAGTTAAACGCTCTCGGCCTTTGTTCACTTCATTAAATACAAACTTCAGCGTAAACGAAGTCATATCGGTCACTTTATCAGAAGTAATGATCATTTGTCCAAACTACACCGTGGAACTCTATCCCTTTAGCAAATCTTCTCACCTTCCATGCACCCTCTTCTCTTCTTTTTTTCTTCTTTGATAAGTTCATAATGAAAGACCAACTCATCTAACTCTCAGATTATATCAGTCTCACTCTAAAAGTCAAATTGCTATAAACAGATACTGATCCACAAGTCTAAACTAGAGTATTAATCAATACCATATTGTTGAATTCTAACATTGTCCCAGAACACTTCAACAGAGCTCAGATAGAGTAATTATCAAGTTAAACGCTCTCGGCCTTTGTTCACTTCATTAAATACAAACTTTAGCGTAAACGAAGTCATATCGGTCACTTTATCAGAAGTAATGATCGTTTGTCCAAACTACATCGTGGAACTCTATCCTTTTAGCAAATCTTCTCACCTTCCATGCACCCTCTTCTCTTCTTTTTTTCTTTTGTTGATAAAGGTGGTGTCCGGGCCAACTTGCACCCACTCAACTATTCCCCCAGATATCTGCTCCCCCCCCCCCCCCCCCACCAGCACAGAGTAACTTTGACCACCCACTTTTTAGGTAGGAAACGGGCATTGTATAATTAAATGGAGAACTAAGAATTATGCTATCTTGAAGATGTGATTTTACTAGTTTGATCAACTTAAACCAAATCCGCATAAAATTAACAGAAACATATAAAAAGAAATTACTGAACGGTAACCTTAAATTCAAGAAAACAAAAGGGAAGTACCAGAATGGGGAATCAATTGAAAACCAATAACAGAGCCAGAGTCATCCCTCTCAGCACCCAAAAGAAGACCCTTCTCATCTGAAGAACTACTACCACCAGCATTATTAAAGGAACTTCTAACACATAAAGATTGGATCTTTCTGCATCTAATTCGCCCCTGCAGTAACCAAGAATTGAACCCCACTTGCGTTACTACAGTACTCAAACCCTGTACACCTCCTGTAACTGATGCACATAAAAATGAATGATTTCTTGTTGTTTGCAGTGACCCCATTTGGGTACTGGCTCCTGCTGTAAGATCAACAATCATGCAGAAAATGAGATAATAATGTAAGAGACAAAAAGAAGATTAGAAAATCTAAAAAAGGAAAAAAGTGAAAGGGTGCTGGAAAAAGCAAGAGGAGATTTTATTAGTAGTAGTATTGACATTCAAAAGAATACTAGTGTTATAGGATCTGATGATGAAAACACAAGTACCTAGGACGTCGGCAGTGCAAAGAACGACAGCGTTTGAGCTTGCGGGAGTTACGTATTTTTGGACTAGATACTATTACTATCAATGGACAGTTAACGCGAAAAATCTTGGGGGACCGACAAGTAGGGGATTCCTCCAAAAGGTAGCAAACCCCATCACGGGGCGGTGTTCATTGATAACCAGAAACTACCCGATAATTATCCCCGTTATTATTTCACCTGTGCCACTCATGTTCTATTGCTTTAAAGAATCAGAAGTATACGGTTACATAATTCAATTAGTGTTCGTTTCACCAATTAGAAAATCAGTGAATCAAGCTACTCCCACTTTACAGCTGGTTGGGATGGTTGTTACTTTATTGTATTTGTATAATGTTACTTTAAATATAATATATATTTTAGTTGTTGCTTAAATTTTATTGTATTATATTATTAAATTCATATTATGTAACAACGAAATTCTTCTCTATACAAGTTGACGAGGTTTTTGAACAAAACTTCGATAGGCAGTAAAACCGAGCTAGTGGACCCCGGTCCCCGACATGATAAGCCATGATCGAGACATGACGGCAAGGGGGCGTAATCGAGGCAAAGGTCCCATCGCTTCAGAGTCCGAAACCATCACCGCCCACCCTCGAGAATATCAGAGTCATGGTTCGAGATCGATGCTCACGCTGAAAAACTTCGAAGAACATTGCCAGGTAATCAAGCACGACCAACAGAAGACGTGGTATCCGTAATCGACCGAATATCATGGCGGGGACGTGTAAATAAGGAGCCTGCAATAAGCTAATCAGAAGATTTTTTACCTTTTATAGAATTATACTTAGAGTGAGACTCTCCTATTAAATAAAGGGGGTCTGATAATTCATATCAGACATGGTATCACGCATTACAAGGCAATATATTATCATTTTTCTCTGTTATTAGCTTTTCTCTTGTTCATCAGTGCTGGCCACAGTGAGCCCCAAATCGAGGGTGAACATTTCACTAAGGCTGAAACTATCCTTATGCGCGTGGTTTGAATTTATTTTTATCTTTAGTTGTTTAATCTAATCTAATTTATTGTTTTGTGTCAAGTTAATCTGTGTATCCTTAAAACTACTTAAAAATTTATTTGTTATCCGATTTTAAAGGTAAATAGTTTGGTGCCCACCGTGGGGCTAAGAATAATAGTGGCTATTTGATACAAACTTCTACACGTCCTATTATACAATTTTTTCTTTGGAGTATCTTTGATGTCAGGTTAAAGTTTAAAATGTCGAACTCCCAAGCTGTCCCTCCAAACGTGGATGTTGAATACGACCACCATGGCGAGAACTACAATGTATCACTCGGTAACAAGGTGCCCCTCGTCGACCTCAACAGAGTTTCAGTTGCAGACCCAATCAACGCTAGCTCGCATGTGGCCATCAATGCAAGTTTACCTACCGATTCTGAGAAAGCATTCGCATAGAAGTCTGATCGGTTGCACAAAATACACACGGCGGTGAAGATGATGGGATCAACTTGTGTGTGATCTTCGAAATGTTACAGGCCAACATGTAGCAATAACCCAACTCCAGAACCAAAGCCACGCCCCGAGTAGGATTGAGGCCGAGCCGTCCCGGGAAGTCGTTCGCAGAACTGAACCAGTCGCAGAGAGTCCGAATGAAAATGAATTAGGGACCAATCCCAAGATCATAAAAATGCTCGAGGAGCTGACAAAACAGGTATAATCGGGGGAGAAGAAAATTGAAGCCAATAACAAAAAAGCGGAAACCTACAATTCTAGGGTAGATCAAATACCAGGAGCACCGCCGATATTAAAAGGCATGGATTCCAAGAAGTTTTTTCAAAAACCTTTCCCTCTGAGCGCAGCTCCGAAGCCTATCCCTAAGAAGTTCCATATTCCCGAGATTTCAAGTACAACAGAATAACCGACCGAAATGAGAATGTGACCTCTTACACATGCACCATCAAAGGGAATGACTTGGATGATGGCAAGATTGAGTTTGTCCTGCTGAAGAAGTTCGGGGAAACTCTGTCAAATGGAGCTATGATATGGTATCACAACCTACCTCCTAATTCTATTGACTCATTTTCTATGCTTGCAGATTTCCTTCGTGAAAGCACGCGCCGGGCTATCAAGTTCGAGACCAGGAAGTGAGACCTTTTCAAAGTAAAAGGTCAACGAGATGCTTAGAGAATTCATGTCCCAGTTTCAAAAGGAACAAATAGACCTGCCTCCGGTCGCGGACAGTTGGCCCGTTCAAGCCTTCACCCATGGACTCAATGTTCGAAGCTTGTTGGCTTCACATAATTTGAAACAAAATATGGTATAATATCCGGTTGTTACTTGGACCGACGTACATAATCGATATCAATTAGAAATCAGGGTCGAAGATGATCAACTTGCAGTCTCTTCCGGGTCCGTTTATCCCTTCATAGCAGCGGATAGAGTCAAGAGAGACATTGATCATTAACCGAGATCAAGCAGGGATCATTATCGACCATACAATGGGGACCGACAAGGTAATGAATCTACGTGAAGCCCCGTGAGAAGTGAAAGGAAGAGTGATCGAGATCAGAACAATCGGGGGGACTCATGAGCAAAAATAGTTTTGACAGGTCCATCGAGCCAAAAGAAGCGCCAAGGCTTTCAGAGTACAACTTTAATATCGATGTAGCCGCCATCGTATCTGCCACCTGACGCATCAAAGACACCAAATGGCCTCGACCTCTACAGCCCGATCCAACTTAAATGGATCCAATCTAATATGCAAATATCATGGCACTCACAAATACAAAACATAGGATTGTCATCAATTAAGAGAGGAAGTAGCCTGGCTATTCAACAACGGACATCTCCAAGAATTCATGAGCCCAAGAATTATTTCAGGAATAAATATGCTAATAAACAGATCGAGTAGAAAGAACCTCAGCGCATCATTAATATGATCATCAACGGGGTCGACATTCCATAGGGGTTGATGTTAAAGTACACCAATTTATCCATAACAAGGGAAAAATAGACTCAGGATTATATGTCAGAAGGGACCTTATCTTTCAACGACAAAGATGCATAAGGGATTGTGAAGCCCTACAATGATGTACTGGTAATATCTGTATTCATATATAGATCTCGAGTTAAGCGTTTGTTAATTGACCTAGGTAGCTCGACCAACATCATCAGATCGTGGGTCGTGGACCAGCTCGATCTACAAGATCAAATTGTGCCAAAAGTCCGAGTTCTAAACGAATTCAATATGGCATGTGAGACCACTAAAGGGGAAATAACATTACCGGTGAATGCTACCGGGACCATTCAGGAAGTCAGATTCTATGTAATCGAAGGAGATATGAGGTAATATGCTCTATTAGCTAGGCCATGGATCCACTACATGAGGGAAGTACCCTCGACTTTGCACCAAGTGTTAAAATTACCAATGTCATGAGGTATTAAAACAATCTATATAGAACAAATAGCCGCAAAAGAATGTTTGAGGTTAAAGAAGTGATCCTGATATACACACTAACAATGACAAAAAGTCCACATTTGGTCGCTAAGGAAGAAGCCAAATAGCAATTTTCAACACCGGCCCCGACCCAACCGAAAAAATAGGGGATCGATGAAGACGATAATTACGAGATTCCCATGTCCTTTATAGCCCCCAATTCTTGTGATACCACCAAATTGACGGTCGAAGAACTGGAATAGGTCACATTGATCGAGCATTTGCCCGATCAAAAGGTATACATGGGCATGGGGTTAAGTCCTGAGCTCAGGAAAAAACTCATTCAATTCCTTATAGCTTGGATTGTTTCGCTTGGTCCAACCTTGATATGTTAGGGATACCCCCGAAAATAACTGTTCATAAGCTATGGCTGGACCCGAAGTTTCATCCAGTCACACAGAAAAGGAAACCCCAGTCCAAAGTCAAACATACATTCATCAAAGATGAAGTATCTAAACTCCTTAAAATATGGTCGATTCGGGAGGTTAATTACCCGAATTGGTTAGCGAACGTGGTGGTAGCCTCTAAAAAGGGAATAAATTAAGAATGTGTGTTGACTATAGATATTTGAATAAGGCATGCCCAAGGAATCTTCCACTTTGTCTAACATCGATTGCATGATCGATGCGACGACCGGCCACGAGATCCTCAGTTTTTTTTATGCCTATTTCGGGTACAACCAAATTTAGATGGACCCTGGCAACCAGGAAAGACATTTTTCATCACTAAGTACGGTACCTACTGCTATAACATAATGCCATTTAGACTAAAATTTACTAGTGCTACTTATCAACGCCTAGTAAATCGAATGTTCGAAGAACGAATAGGAAAATCAATGGAGGTTTACATTGACGACATGTTAGTTAAGTACTTGCGAGCACAAGACCATTTGAAATATTTGCATAAACCTTCAACATATTGAAGAAGTACAATATGAAGCTGAACTCACAGAAATGGCCGTCCAGAGTTGGGTCCGAGAAATTTCTCGGGTTCATGGTATCCAACAGGGGGATCGAGATTAACCCCGATAAGATCAAGGCCATTGAAGATAGTTGTGGAAAATTTCAAAGCCGTTCAAAGCTTAACATGTCGCATAGTTGCCTTGGGTCAGTTCATCTCGAGGTCCTCCGGCAAGAGCCATCAGTTCTCGATATTGAAGAAAAATAATAACTTCTGATGGACTCCGGAGTGCCAACAAGCCTTGGAGGAACTCAAATGGTACCCCTCGAGCCCAATTTTGCTTCACACTCTGAAGGTAAACGAATAGTTGTACCTATGCTTGGCAGTATCCGAGGTGACGGTAAGTGGAGTCCCGGTCCAGGAAAAAAAAGGTACACAATTTTCTATCTATTATTTTAGCAGAACTCTAGGCGAGGTTGAAGCTAGGTATCCTTACCTAGAAAAATTAGAACTTGCTTTGCTAAGTGCCTAGGAAACTAAAACCATACTTTCAACTCCACCCTAAATGTGATGTAACTACTTACCCATTGAGGAACATAATACATAAACCCGAACTCTCGGGATGACTGGCCAAATAGGCCATGAAGTTCAGCGGGTACGATATCGAATATCGACCCTGGACCTCCATCAAATCTCAAATTTTGGAAGACTTCTTGGCCGACTTTATGCCGACCCTGATACCTGAGGTCGAAAAAGAATTGTATTTGGACCCAACTTACTCGAGAATCTAGACCCTCTTTATGGATGGTGCCTCGAACGCAAAGGGGGATGGGCTTGGCATAGTATTGAAGATACCATTGGGGAGCTTAGTTCAACAATCTATTAGGACTGTAATATTGACTAACAACTACGCCGAGAATGAGGTTGTGATTACGAATCTCGAACTAGCCAAAAGCTTGGGGGCAGAGGTGATCGAAGCTAAGTGAGACTCCCTCCTTGTGGTGAACCAAATTAGTGGTACATTTGAACTCAGGGAGGAACAAATGCAGAGATACCTAGACAAAATGCAGGTAATGTCACATCGGTTCAAGGAGTGGACCCTGCAACATGTGCCTCGGGATCAAAATAGTGTGGCCGATGCTATCATTAAATTAGGATCGTCGATCGACGATGATGAGTTCAACTCGAGGGCGGTCGTACAACTCATGAGATAGATAGTGGAAGAAGATCATACTAAGATAAACTCAACAAGCGTAACTTGGGACTGGAGAAACAAGTATGTAGAGTATCTGACGACCGAAAAATTGCCTTCGGATCTTAAGGAATCAAGGGCTCTGCGTATGAAGGCAACCCGATTTAGCTTGTTCGAAGGCGGTACCTTGTTCCGGAGAATGTTTGATGGACCACTCTCAATATGTCTAGGACCATAAGATACCGAGTATATTCTCAGTGAAGCCCACGAAGGCACCTTCAGAAATTTGTGGGCATTGAATCATTGATTCAGAAAATAATCAGAGCCGGCTACTACTGGATTGAAATGGAAAAGTACGCGAAAGAGTTCGTACGGAAATACAACGGGTGTCAAAGTCATGCTCCAATGATTTATCAACCCAGTGAGCTGCTACATTCGATCTTGTCACCCTGGCCATTTATGAAATGGGGGATGGACATTGCTGGCCCCTTCCATAGGAACCTGGTAAGGCTTAATTTATATTGTTTATGATTGACTATTTTTCTAAATGGGTGGAAGCCCAGGTGTTCGAGAAAATCAAGGAGAAGGAAGTCATTGCTTTTATCTGGGACCACATAATATGTCAGTTTGGAATGTCAGGAGATCGTATGGGACAATGGGAAGCAGTTCATCGGAAACAAAGTAAGCAACTTTTTCAAAGACCATAAGATCAAAAGGATCCTTTCAACACCCTATCACCCTAGTGGGAATGGGAAAGTGGAGTCCACGAACAAAACCATACTCCAAAACCTCAGAAAGATACTAACCGACGCCAAAGGAAAATGGAAAGTAATCTTTCCCGAAGTCCTATGGGCGTACCGTACAACCTCAAAGTCCAGTACCTGGGCCATCCTGTTCTCATTGGTATATGGTGCTGAACCTCCAATACCGATCGAAGTGGGAGAATCAAGTCTCAGGTTTTGTTATGCGACCGAAGAGTCAAATGATGAGGCTATAAATACGAGACTGGAACTGTTAGATGAAAGGAGAGAAGCCACCCTTGTCCGGTTATCCGCCCAAAAACAATGAATTGAGAGGTACTACAATCGAAGAGCGAACCTTCGACGCTTTAATTTTGGGGCTTGGTGTTAGGAAGGTCACACTAAACCCCCGGAACCCGAACGAGGGAAAGCTAAGGCCGAATTAGTAAGTTCCATATCAAATTATCGAGATCACTAGAAAAAAATCCTATAAACTCGGAGCAATAAACGGTGAGGAACTACCAAAAAACTGGAATATAACTCACTTAAAACGATACTGTTTATTTATTTTATTTACATTCTAGAGTAATACTTACAGGTAACCGTTAAGGAATGATACTATTTTTAGGCCTGAAAGCACGCGTTAAAATCTTTTTTCCTTGAACCAGTTTTGTCCCAAATGGGTTTCTTGGAAAGATTTTTAACGAGGCAACAGTGGATTACACTAAGTTAGAATTGAAGTCTGGTGATAAATCAATGTCAAGGATCACATTAACAGTATCCGAGGCTTCTCTATGAGCGGACTCAAACACTGGGGGCATCACCCTTGGATAATGATTGTAGCAAATAACAAAATTTTACACCTGAGTAGTCTAGGATCCGTCAATAAGATTTACTGTACGGGCCAAACGGTCAAATAAACCATGCCCACGTAGACATCCAGAGCCATGACACAAAGCTTGTACACATGTGTAACCTTGTATATTACACAAAGAAATAAAAAGGAAGTTTCTACCATGCGGATAAATATTTTGTCCTTAAAAAAATTCTTACATTTGGTCCCCTAAGGATATCGAGACTAAGGGCCACCCCACTCAGGTAATGTTGTCCAAGGCAGATTCAGACGGCCCAGGATAGCAAAGCTCGGGGGCACAAAGCCTATTAGGCAGTGCCAGAGCTTTAAAGGCTATGGCCATCCCCATTTGGGGATGGTAGTCTTAGGCAAAATCGGATGACTCGGGGTAATAAGCCCATTAGGAAACACCCAAACTAAAAAATCTACGGTCGTCCTAGTACAAGGCACCTAATCAACCTGGCCTTTGTCGAAGCCCGCCTCATCACCAGGACCATCAGGGTCTTCTCCACCCTTGGATCATCCCGAATCCTTAGTGTATTTTCCATCATCGGGATACGCCAACTTCTTAGCCTTGTCTTTGATCCCCTTAGCATTTTCGATCTCGGGCGTTAAATCAAAACCCCCAGTATGAACCTTCTCGAGGGCCTCCCTTCAGGACTTCCACTTCACATTTTTGACCATGTCTTTCAGGCGGTCTTGGGCTACCTCGACATCTACATTTCATTAAACAACCATCTCATCAGTATCGGCCTTGGTTATTTCAGCCACTGGCTTGGCCACTTTAAGCTCCTTGGCGAGGGTCTCTCGATTGGTAACAGAGCTTACTCTAGACTGTAGCTCCTTAATTTTCTGGGACCATGCCTCAGACTTCTCCCTCGTCGCTCAAAGTTGAGCCTCTGCCGAGGCCAATTGCGCTCGGGTAGTCTCTTTTTTCGAGGCCAAGCAGTCCATCTTGTCTTTCCACTCTTCGACCTCAACCTTGATTACATGCATCTCGGCCCGGAGTTGGTCGATCCGATCAATCTTCTGTTGGACCTACAGGTTCTGACTATTGGTCACCATGTATAGCTCATCATCACTAACTTCAAACATTTTACCTATTCCATTAGGTTAGCGTGTTCTTTCTGAGCCACGTTAATTTTGGCTTTAAGGCTTTTAGCCTCTCCTTCATTCTGCTTGCTGAGAAGTTTGTACATGTCTCTCGTCCCAGCAAGCTCTTTATCTTCAGTCTCGAGTTGTCTTAGCTCATTTCAATACCAGAAGAAGGTCTTGTGGTGAAGCACTGAGCCTGCTGTCGTACCTCATTTTTTACACACTACCCCGAAGGATAGTGTAAGGGAGTTTTTCCAATTTAAGTGATATTATTCAAAGTGAGATTATTTATTTAATTTTATTTAGAGTCACCACTAGGGATGGTTTGTTTTCTAGTATTCCAAGTCACCGATTTATTTTAAAATCCCAAATCGAGAAAAAGTCGACTTTCCTTTCGATGTATGCGAACCAGAAATTCTGAATAAGGAATTCTGTTAACCGGGGGGAAGGTGGTAGGCACCCCCAGATTCCGTGGTTCTAGCATGATCTCTTAAACTATTACAGTTGGCCTATTATCTGATTTTAATACATGTTCAAATCGATAGTGCAATTTTAAATTATTTACCGCTTCTTAAATAATTTTAAAGAAGATTGAGCGTCGTTTAAAACATGTCTTTGAATTCCGTCACATGACCACAATCTGAAACACATTTTATTCAACATTTTAGGATTTGAATTTGGGTCACATGAAATGCACACCCGAGTTTAAGAAAGTAATATTATTAAAGGACGTGCCTAAAGCAACTAATGCATTGTTAACTTTACGGGGGCCATGAAAATTCGCTAAATGGCACGTCCTGAGTTTTAAATATTTTAAAGGAAATAATTAAAGAGGGCCATGCAATTTGTGATTTGGATGTCCTAAAGATCAGAAAGTATGCACTATTATTATCTATTATGGTTCATCTTTATTCCAAAAAAAATGACTTAATTAATTAACATGAGATATAGTGAAAGGTTCCCTATGGTCTTTTAGCTAACAATGCCTTAAATGGGCTCCCTATTTGAAGTCCAAAATCGGGTAAGCAGCATTATAACTGGTCCTTATAGGAATCGACATTGTGGCCCAAATTATATTCACTGAGGCTTTCAGAATTGGGCCCAGAAGTGAGCCCAAATTTGCAACCTCAAATGCGTCTAGACTCAACATTGAGTCCTTACAGGCCCAAATCCAGCTAAATTCATCAAGACCAATCCCTGGACTTTGCTACTTAGCATCAACCAATTACATAGCTTTTTGACAAGTGAAATCGTTACAGATTAAGACAAAGCAAAAGAAGTCTAAATTTGACAATTAACTATAAAACAAGTTCTAATTTCCAAATCTCAAAACTAGCTTGAAATACAAACTTGAGAACTTAAATCTCAAATAAATCTCATGTCAATGAAACTGGCAACTTGTCATTTTTCTTTAAGAGCCCAACTTAGATATAAAATCTGCATTGGAAACACTTATTGATTGTAAACAAGGTCTCAACAAAACTTAAGGTCCATAACTGACTAACTCAAAACTTGCAATTACTACTTCATAGTTAAAACTCTTTAACTGAAATGACTAAAAAATTCTTATCACATCAGCATATTCAGCAGTCTAAAAAAGATCTAAGCTATTGTAATTAAACAGATTCTAATCCATCTGACATAAAGTGAAAAAATAGAGTTCATCATTTATCAAATACAGATTCGGAATAACACATCTAGTTCTTTCAGTCACCCTAAATTCAATGGAAAAGATCATAACTAACATCTGTTGTTTTAAATCTAGCTATGAATAGGAAACAATAACAGAGAGAAACGAAGTTCATGCTTCAAACAACATCTTCATTTAATAGAACTTCAAGTCTACTACATGTTTAGCAATCAACCCTCTACCATGAGCTAAGAATGTACCTGGAGTTTGAAAGAAAACAAGAACGGTTGATCAGCACATATACAACAGGAATCAACAACAGTAGAATCCCAGCAACCAAAGAGCAACCTAGCAGGATGATATTTTAAAACTCAAAAATGAAGTACCACGGCTAGAAACCAACTTCAAATAAACAACCAAACCAGTGATAATGTTCAACCAAAATCCAGCAATTAAAATCAACCCAAAAAATGACCTAAACACTTGAATAACCAGGCAAATTCAACTCATTTTAAACCTTCAGTTGCGTATAGATTATTTTAGAATGAATATCTCAGGAATTTCAGGGATTTTTCTAATAAAACAGTGAATTTTTGGAGTTTTTCAGCTGCCTATATTTCTCTAATTTTTAGCTCTTAAAAATTTGATCTCTCCCCTATATTTTCAGCTATTTTAATTCTGTATGCTCTCAAATCTTATGTATTTTCAGCTTTTCAAAATTCTAAAAATCTGATATTTAAAATCTGTCTTGCAAGGCAAGAGTGGCATGCCTTTATAGGCAAACAATTAGGGCAACCCTGCAGATTTATTTGTTACCCCGTAGGTCCTTTTTTAATTTATGTTTTTTGCTTAGAAGTTCCTAAAATCCTGACTTGTTTTCCAAGTTATACTACCCACAAACTGAAATTCAAATTAAAACCCCCACTAGAAGCTTCTAGGAGCTTTCTATTTTTGTTACTGCAATATTCTCTAACTTAAACTACCTAATATACCTTTAAGACCCCTGAAAATTACCTAAGTCTACAAAGCAGGGGTCTGGGCCAAATGACCCAATTCAATGGGTCGGAATAGACCCAAATAAATTCATTACTGGGCCTAATGATCAGACCACAATCAAAATGGTGTTAAATCAACCCAAAGAACAAGAACCAGGAACTCCCTTTTTTTTAACATCAAAAAATCAACTCAACCTTTAATGCTGAGGGGCGACCCAAATAAACCAGAAGACAAAAATAAAAATAAATTAAATAACACAAAATAAAAACATATGTAAATCAATCTTGCATAAGCAGGCACATGTAAAATTAAACTAAAAGAAGAAGAAGCAAATATAGCAGAAATAACAATAATGAGGGAAAATATTAATCTAAAACAAAAGTAGAGAAAACTTACTATAATCAGGCCAGGAAAAGGGAGGCTCGGATCTTCAAACCTTCGGATTCTTGATCTAAACTGATATTAATCGTTTGTTCCCACAGGGAACGAGCGAATAAAATCCATTTACAACAGGAATATCCACAGAATCTTGACTTTAGAAAAATTAGGGGTTGGACTCCGATTTGGCATTCAGAAGATTTGGCTAAGGCTTGAGGGAAAAGGGGGTTGGTATTTTAAATGGGAGGAGGCTGGGAATTAGGGGTGTAAATGTGGGGCTGGTTAGAGGTGGCGACCGCCATCGGGGAAAATTGTGGCGGCACTAGGTTTTTGAAGATTTGAGGGATTTCGATGGGATTCGAGGGAAGATATTAGTGGATTCATGATGATTGGATCGAGGTGAGCTAGTGGTGTGAGTTTGAGGGTCATTGGAGACTCGCCGCCGCTATAGGCAATTTTCGGCGGCGACAGACGGCAGAGGTGGTGGAGGTTGTCTCTAGAGTTCGCTGGTGAGGTAAGAGAGGGGGTAAGAGGTCGTTAGGACACATATATATATCAAGTGATCCAGGCTTCTAAGCCGTTGGATCATCTAGCATCGACGACTAGGATTGAATGAGGCAAAACATCATCATTTTTTGTTATGAGGGGTACTGAACCGGGTATTGAAGTGGGTTTGGGCAGGTCAAGCGTTGTGGATGGGTTAATTAGGGGATTTATACAATTGGGATGGGGATTTGATTTGGGTCAACCCAAAATTAGGTCTCTTTTATTAAAAATCAATTTTCTTTTGATTTTCTCTCCTTTTTCTTTTCAAATTTAAAAAATCTAAATTAACTCTAAAAAACTAAATTAACCTACCCAATTATATTAAGCTCTAATTAATAATCAATCCTATTAATTAAATACCAATTTAAAGGAAAAACTAAACAAAATTCAAAGCTAAAATTAAACAAAGCAAATAAATCAAATTTTTTTGTAATTTTGTAAAACCCTAACTACCAATTAATCTAAAATATGTAAGATTAAATTCTAAATGCAAATGTAATATTTTCTGTATTTTTTATGAATTATCCAAATTAAACATGCATACAAAAATGCAAATAAATTTGAAAATTATGCAATTAAATACTAAAAATCAAATAATTAAAGGAAAAATCCTAAATCTAAAAATTTTGTAGGAGTAATTCATGTGAGACAAAAATCACGTGCTCACAACTGCCCCTCTTTGCTCGGAGACACGAAGGGTTTTCGTTCTAAGATAAATGAGCAATTATGAGGGATTTTGGCCCGCTTGGCACTCAGGAGAAGCATTTTTTGAAAAATGTCTCACCGAACCTTGCTCAGAGATTGCCTACATATCCTTGGCTATAAAGGAATCGGGTCAATATAGTTTTGGAAGTTTTGGTAGCTGGGAATATCGGGAAATGTGATTTCACTGTTGATGCTGCTGCTAACACTTTCTGACCTCCTTATTACACCAAAAGGAAAATCAAAGCTAAGCTAGCTATGCCTATCAACTACGAATACAAGATTCCTATCTATAAATATCTTGAAGTTTGATCTTGAGTCTTAGCTGATTTGCTGTGGACCCCGATCTGAATCTTGCTGCTCGCAAGCTGTAGGTTCTGGTTCTTTCTGCAGCACTGGATCAAAGCGGGACATGCGAAGCTTATAACTCCGATCAAATTTTGGAGCTGTCTGCGTCCTTCTCTATTTCGAACACTTTGAGTTCACTTTTCTTTTTGTTCTTTTCTTCTTTTCCTTTATTCTGGATTGAGACTCATTCTTTCGGTCATCTCGAATCCTGTGCCTTGAGGTAAAACCTGTTCGGACACCAAAACAAACAAACGAACGAAATTTTTCTGGCCCAGTTTTTACTAGGAAAATTTCGTGAGTTATTTGCAACATAAATTTAAGCTACTTTTTCATTGAACGCAATAAAAATCAGGATTGTGCGTCCTTGTGAATGAAGCTTTAAATTGGGAGGATTACCGGGTAAATGATCGGGTTATGCAGGAAAAGCAAAAGGTCCTCGGGTTATGCCGGGATAAAAGGAAAAGGGTCCTTGGGTTATGCCATGGGGTCCATGGTTATGCTAGGATTAAAAGAAAAATTCTCATTGGATTATGCTAGGGAGGTCCACGGGTTATGCTGGGAGTGAGGAAAAAGGTCCTTGGATTATGCTAGGGAGGTCCACGGGTTATGCCAGGATAAAAGAAAAAGATCCTTGGGTTATGCCAGGGAGGTCCACGGGTTATGCCGGGATTAAAAGAAAAAGGCTTTGTGGGTTATGCCAAGGAGGTCCAATGGTTATGCCAGGATAAAAAAAAGATCCTTGGGTTATGCCAGGGAGATCCACCAGTTATGTCGGGATAAGAGAAAAAGGTCCTTGACTTATACCAGGGAGGTCCACGGGTTGTGCCTGGATAAGAGAAAAAGGGGTCCTTGGGTTATACCAGGGAGAAAAGGAAAAAGGTCCTCGGGTTATGCTGGGGGGTCCACTAGTTATGTCGGGATGGAAGAAAAAGTCCTCGGGTTATGCTAGGGAGAAAAGGAAAAAAGTCCTCGGGTTATGCCGGGGAGGTCCACTGGTTATGTCGGGATGGAAGAAAAAGTCCTTGGGTTATGCCAGGGAGAAAAGAAAAAAGGTCCTCGGATTATGCCGGAGAGGTCCACAGGTTCTGCCGGGATAAAAGGGAAAAAGGTCCTTGGGTGATGCCAGGGAGGTCCACGGGTTATGTCGGGATTAAAAGAAAAAGGCTCCTTAGGTTATTCCAGGGAGGTCCACGGGTTATGCCGGGAGAGAGGAAAAAGGTCCTTGGGTTATGCCAGGGAAGTCCACGGGTTATGCCAGGATAAAAGAAAAAGATCCTTGGGTTATGCTAGAGAGGTCCACGGGTTATGCAAGGATTAAAAGAAAAAGGCTTCGTGGGTCATGTCAGGGAGGTCCACGGTTTATGCCGGGATAAAAGAAAAAGATCCTTGGGCTATTCCAAGGAGATCCACGGGTTATGTAGGGATAAGAGAAAAATAACCTTGGTTTATGCCAGAGAGGTCCATGAGTTATGCCTGGATAAGAGAAAAAGGGTTCCTTGGGTTATGCCAGGGAGAAAAGGAAAAAGGTTCTCGGGTTATAACGGGGAGGTCTATGGGTTATGCCGGGATGGAAGAAAAAGTCCTTGGGTTATGCTAGGGAGAAAAGGAAAAAGGTCCTCGGGTTATGCTGGGGAGTTCCACGGGTTATGCCGGGATAAAAAGGAAAAAAGGTCTTTGGATTATGCCAAGGAGTTCCACGGGTTATGCGAGATAATAGAAAAAGTCCTTGGGTTATGCTAGGGAGAAAAGGAAAAAGGTCCTCGGGTTATGCCGGAGATCAACTAGGGAGTGGAACCCTATAATGGAAAAGACTACCAGGTTATGCTGGTGGTGACTAGGGGATGTGACCCTACATTACCCTGATCTTGAACTTTCTTCTTCCTCTTCCCTTTTCTTTCTCATTATACTTTATCATAAAATGAGTAAAAGTGCGGGAAAGAGTTTTAAAAGAGACTTCCCTTTTAGTTGCACTTGCTTCAAGCATGGTTTCTTGAATTGCACATGTTTCAAATTTTCAGACAAAGAACAATTGTTAGTTTGAAATGGTTGTTGGTTTTGTGGCCTTGATTATCTCAATTGCTTGATCTCATCCCAACTTCTGTTGAGAACCTCTGCTGCTTGCTGGTTTCGAAGATTAATCTCTCTCTCAAACCAAAGGGCTCAACTTTTAAGTTTTTCATAATGACTCGCCTATGTGAGGCTTCAACCCTTTCACTTTATTCTGCCTTTAGGACCTTTGGTCCTTGAATTTCTTTTCCTTTTCAATAAATTTGCTTTCAGAGCATCAAACATCATGGTCCGTCGGGATCAATTTGATGCATCCGCTGATGCGAGGTACCTTTCTTCAGCTTTTGTTAGGCAGAGCCCTATAAATCAAGTCTTGCCACCTTTTGTTTGTATTAGCTTCGGGAATAGAGTTAGACCAAAAGGGATTCAAAGAAAAACTAAACAAAAGGCAAGAAAATGAACTTAAGGAGAAGTGTCCCTTTTGGGAAGAAAAGAAGGACTTATCTGAGGTGCATGCAGGCTTCAAATAGACATGACATGCTTGTTGGTTTGGTTCCTAACACCTACAAACTTTCCAACATCTCATAAACTCATTGACCCGTGTATCAAAACTAGGGAATCTTTCCAGGACACTTTCAGTGGTGGGAGATGTCTTCTTTTCGGCCGACGGCGCCCTTTGCGGGTTTTTGCCAATCGACCTCTCTCATTTCTCTTCTCATCGTCACCCGATAGTGATCTTTACAAGTTTTCACTAAATAGACTCTCTCATTTTCAATTTCTCTACTCACCGTTGCCTTATCGTGCCCGTAGGTTTTCACCAATAAGACTCTCTTATTTTATTTCTCTCAGTTTGATTGCATCAAGTTCCAACAATGGTGTTTTCCGATTCCAACGCCTTTGCCAATTGATCAGAAGACTTGGACAAGTTTCGGGTAAAAAGAATCTGGATGGAATTACAACTTTGGAACTATTCTGATTGGCTCCTTGCCGAGCCATTATATCATCTACCCCAATTTCACTTTTTGGGGGAGTTGGAATTTTTGTTTTGGTGTGACTGAACCCCAGAGAAAGGCTGCCTACGTATCCTTTCGGAATCAAGTTAGACGTAGTTCAGGGAAGCATTTTGTTTTTGACTTTCTTTTGTTGTTTTTTTGTGTTTTGTCTTTTTATGTTTTTCTTTTTTTTTTTCATTTCATTCATCATCATTTTCATTCATTTTTTCCTTTTTCATTTATTTTCATCATTTTCCATTCATTTTCTCATTTATTTTCTTTCTCTCTTTTTTTCAATAGTATTTTCGGGTTCCAAAGAGGGTGATCAAAGAAGAGTAACCGGCTCAAAAAGAGTTTGCGAAAGATTGATAATGTTTGGATAGCAAAAAAAAAGCCTTCATCATCCCAATTGAACAAATTCATTGCTGCAGAAAACCTAGACATAGTACATTTTTACTGCGTCTGCATTCACAGTTGCTTCAGGATCATTCCCAAAGGAAATGATCAATTTTTTTTTGTGATTTTTGTATTTTTGTAAAATCCTAATTGTTAGTATTTATGCCGTTCACTAGAGGGGAGGGTGAATAGTGAGGCACGAGAATATTGAAATATTGCGGAATTTAAAATTGCAGGAATAAGTAAATACGGTAATTGCAATAATCAAGAAAGAACACACCGTATTTTATCCTGGTTCACCACAACCCGTGGCTAGTCCAGTCTCCGAGAGACTCTCTCGAGATTCAACTATCTTCGTCAAGCTTACGGGTGCTTAACAAACCGTTACAGTTGCTCAAGGATACCACACCTTAAGACTTCACTTGCTTGAGGATACCTCACCCCAAGACTTCAACCACTAAGACTTTGGGTACTTAGCAAACCCGACAAATGAGAATATATGTTCTTCTCAAACAACTCTCTTTTACAACAAATACTCTCTCAATAGAGTGGATAAAGAGAAACAAAATAAGCTCTATGAACAACACAAAGTTGTCTATCAAATGGCTCAACAAAAGCTCTAAAATGATGCTTGAATATGATCAATATGTATATCAATATATGCAGGAGTTGTGTGTTTAAAATCAGCTCAAAAGACCTCTTTTTATAGGTGAAAAAGTAGTGCTGACCGTTGCTTAATTGACAAATCAAATCCCTAATTCTGTGCTCAAACAATCGATTGTTTGGAGGTGACAATCGATTGTATGACCAACGTTCAAAAAACAGATTCCTGATTTTAGGCTAAACAATCGATTGTTAAACCTGAATAATCGATTGTCTTCAACGTTCAAAAATCAATTTAGGATTGTGGGAACGGTCAAAATATAATCAATTGTATGAAGGGACAATCGATTGTTGATAATCGATTGTGGACAAAGACAATCGATTGTTTTGATATTTAAAAACGTTTGCACTGTCTCAAAATAATCGATTGTTAAAGTAGACAATCGATTGTTAGCAATCGATTGTTAAAGTATACAATCGATTATGTTGTTCCAGTATTCAAAACTTTGGCAACGGTCGATTATATACACTTGATATACACTTGATATACACTGTGTATACCAGAGTATACCAGAATTGAAAACTTACTTCAAAACCCATTTTGGTTGAAATGAAAACGTTAAAATCATTTTGTTTGAAGTATATATTAAAAATATTTATGATATATATAATTTAATAAAGTGATTTTATGCATGTTTATGATGACCTAATGTTGAGCCAAAGGATAAGATAACTTAAACGTTGTCCTTACATTGGTTCTACCAAACGACCTACGTCTTGGGTCTTCGGTCTTGAACTTCTTTAGCTTGTTCATGCAATTCCGTCATCAGTATGCTTCTCGCCATTTGATTATACACTTGACTTCATTGTTTGTCATTCATCAAAACCTATACCTGAAAATCATGCTCATACAACCAAAGCGCACATATCAAAGGTATACATGATTTCCAACAATTTCCCCATTTTTGATAATGACAAACAACGGAACATATGCATATTGAATTCCCCCTAAATTCATGTTATATCTCAACATACAATTTATGCAAACAATTCATAGAAATCAATTCAATATAATTCCCCCTTAATTGAATATTCCCCCTCAATTAAGGCATGCTTATCGCCATATTCTTCCCCCTTTTGGCATTAGCAAAAAGACTATACCAAAAAAAAATTTAAACCATTAATGATACCAATCGTTATAAACAAGATCATATCAAATGTTAGTAAATGGCATACTAATGATAACGGTCATTTTTCTCAACAATATCAATTGTTATTTTAAACTAAGAATGTTCATCAAAACATGAATCAATCAATTATTATAAACCAAATTGATACTAATTGTTATTCAAAAAGAACTGATTAAAGCATGTATCAACCAAAACTGATATAGATTATTTGCACATATCAACTCATTGTGTTTTTATTCAAAATACGATAACTAACCGACGTTCCCCCTTAATGCATTAAGGTTTCGTGCTTGGTGCATCCACTACAATTTTGTAGTCTTCAAGCACACCTGCAAAAGTACCTAAAAATAGGTTTTTGGTACCCAACTTCTTTTGGGTCCTTGGGGGTTAGGATAATAATAATCGTAATCAACACATAAATCTCTATGTTTAGCAAAACAAACGGGTGCAATGTGTCCTACCCAATTACAATAATGACATATAACATTAGGATTGTGCATATGTCTAGGTTGAGCCAAATGCGTTCTAGGTGATCTAAAGTCATTCCTAGACGCGTTGAAATTCCTAGAGTCATCTCTAGGTGGTCTAGAATAATTATTCCTAGACTCATTAGCAAAAATCCTAGAATCATTTCTAGGTTGCGCAACTCCATTTCTATCATGATTCTTATTTATTTTACGCCTATAGTTATTCCTAGGCTTTTTCTTCTTTGTTTCAGCTTTAGGAATATCAACACTACGTGTTTCTAGTGCTTTCCTAAGTTCTGTGTTCTCTAGTTTTACAAGAAGAACAATTTGAACATGTATCAATAGAAGAAGCTTCATTCAATTCCTTGATTTTATTTTTAAAAACAGCAATGTCATTTTCCAAAAATTTGTTTTCTTTTTCTAAAACTTCAATTTTGTTTTTAAAAACACCATTTTCATTAGTCAATTTTTCAAAATCTAAATCTTTCAAAGAAGAGGATTTTTCAAAATCTTTTTCTTGTAAAGAAAGTGTTTTCTGAAAATCTGTTTGCAAAGAAAGTGATTTCTGCAAAGAAAGTATTTTCTTCAATTCTTTTATCAATTTGGAAGCATTGACAAATTCACCATACAATTCATCATAGGCATTTTGTAAATCTTCAAATGAGTGAGAGTTAGATGTACTTACCTCTTCTTCTCCATTTGCCATGAGACATAATGCGCCGGCTTCATTGCCCGAGCTGTCTGAGTCCCGTGATACGCGCCTATGGTGTTTCCTCTTTTTCTTGTCCTTCTTCAAAGACTTACAAAACTTTTCAAATATATCACTGGAAGTATTTTTATCATCCATTTCCGAATCACTTACCTCTTCTCTTTTAGAGGATGAGGCTTTGAAGGCAAAATTCGAATCACTTCTAAGATAAGGATTAAGAATTGTGCTATCATAAGTTTCGAGGTTACCTCTTAGTCCATCAATTGTGATATTCGTGTATTCCATCGACTCTTGGATGGCATTGGCTTTGGAACGCCATTCGGGAGTGAGACTCCGTAGGACTTTTCGAACAAGATCTTTGTTCGTGTAAACTTTCCCGAGAGCATGGAGATCATTGACGATTCTTAAAAATCGTTCAAACATAACACCAATAGGTTCCTTCTCTATTTTAAAAGTTTCATATTTATGAGTTAGAAAATCAATTTTGGATTCTCGGACTTGAGGGGTACCTTCATAAATGATCTCGAGTTTGTCCCACATCTCCTTGGCGGTTGTGCAGCAAGAGATTTTCCGATAGTCATTCGGATTCACCGCACAATATAATACATGGATGGCCCTTGCATTATTTTCAACTATCTTCATGTCCTTGGCATCATATTCATCTTCCTTCTTTGGAACCGTGATTTCTCCAACTTTCTTTGCCGGCATTGGTTCACCGTTTTTGATGATTTGCCACAAACGAAAATTGTTTGCTTTGAGGAAGATACTCATTCGCCCTTTCCAATATGTATAGTTTGTTCCGTCAAATAGTGGAACGCAAGTGGTGGATTGTCCTTCATTCATCATTCCTGCTTTCAATATTCTATACACAAAAATATAAATAGCTCTCAACCGGCTAAGGCTTTCAGAGAGTTAGGCTCTGATACCAATTGTTAGTATTTATGCCGTTCACTAGAGGGGGGGGGGGGGTGAATAGTGAGGCACGAGAATATTGAAATATTGCGGAATTTAAAATTGCAGGAATAAGTAAATACGGTAATTGGAATAATCAAGAAAGAACACACTGTATTTTATCCTGGTTCACCACAACCCGTGGCTAGTCCAGTCCCCTAGAGACTCTCTCGAGATTCCACTATCTTCGTCAAGCTTACGGGTGCTTAACAAACCGTTAACAGTTGCTCAAGGATACCACACCTTAAGACTTCACTTGCTTGAGGATACCTCACCCCAAGACTTCAACCACTAAGACTTTAGGTACTTAGCAAACCCGACAAATGAGAAGATATGTTCTTCTCAAACAGCTCTCTTTTACAACAAATACTCTCTCAATAGAGTGGATAAAGAGAAACAAAATAAGCTTTATTAACAACACAAAGTTGTCTATCAAATGGCTCAACAAAAGCTCTAAAATGATGCTTGAAAATGATCAATATGTATATCAATATATGCAGGAGTTGTGTGTTTAAAATCAGCTCAAAAGACCTCTTTTTATTGGTGAAAAAGTAGTGCTGACCGTTGCTTAATTGACAAATCAAATCCCTGATTCTGTGCTCAAACAATCGATTGTTTGGATGTGACAATCGATTGTCTGACCGACGTTCAAAAAACAGATTCCTGATTTTAGGCTAAACAATCGATTGTTAAACCTGAATAATCGATTGTCTTCAACGCTCAAAAATCAATTTAGGATTCTGTGGGAACGGTCAAAATATAATCGATTGTATGAAGGGACAATCGATTGTTGATAATCGATTGTGGACAAAGACAATCGATTGTTTTGATATTTAAAAACTTCGGTTGCACACTGTCTCAAAATAATCGATTGTTAAAGTAGACAATCGATTATGTTGTTCCAGTGTTCAAAATTTTGGCAACGGTCGATTATATACACTTGATATACACTTGATATACACTGTGTATACCAGAGTATACCAGAATTGAAAACTTACTTCAAAACCCATTTTGGTTGAAATGAAAACGTTAAAATCATTTTGTTTGAAGTATATATTAAAAATATTTATGATATATATAATTTAATAAAGTGATTTTATGCATGTTTATGATGACCTAATGTTGAGCCAAAGGATAAGATAACTTAAACGTTGTCCTTACATTGGTTCTACCAAACGACCTACGTCTTGGGTCTTCGGTCTTGAACTTCTTTAGCTTGTTCATGCAATTCCGTCATCAGTATGCTTCTCGCCATTTGATTATACACTTGACTTCATTGTTTGTCATTCATCAAAACCTATACCTGAAAATCATGATCATACAACCAAAGCGCACATATCAAAGGTATACATGATTTCCAACACTAATTACTAATTAATCTAAAATATGTAAAATTAAATCCTAAATGTAAATGCAATATTTTTTGTATTTTTAATGAATTATCTAAATTAAACGTGCACACAAAAATGCAAATAAACATGAAAATTATGCAATTAAATCCTAAAAATCAAATAATTAAAGGAAAAAGCCTAAATCTAAGAATTTTATAGGAGTAATTCACGCGAGGAAAAAATCATGTGCTCCCACTTGCAAATATGAGAAGAAATATTAGGATCACTAATAACTAAAGCTGAAAAACAAAAAGGTTTGGTAACACCTTACCCGATTCAATGCCTCTTGTGCTTCGTTGTATAAGCATGGGTAATCTACCTCATCCATGTTTTCTTGGTCTTCTTCAGTCACCAGGCACATCGCTACCCGGGGGAGGGGGGGCAACTTGGGCATCCTCCAAAACGATGATGATAATTGACCACTTCCGACCAGGATCTGCACTCGGTGCAGGGAATTGGTTGACCTGTCTCGGGCTTGAATTAGACCCACTTGCCCCTAAGGATAAACTTTTCCTCGATGCTTCTAAGTTCCCTAATCCAGTGGCATCCTCCGTGGAAGTGGAATCCATGCCATAAAAAATCTATGGAGGGGATTGTCCGCTCCATGGACCCCCTCCCCCATTCGATCTCTCCTTCATTGTTTGAGCTTTTTCGAACATTGATTCCATGAACGAAGGATATCCTGTTATGTCAATGACACTGGAGGGACATAATCGGCGTCTTGAGGATTTTCGCCCCCCACTACAACATCGGCCTCATGAACTTGAGAGAGATTGGCCTTTGTTGTTTCCCCCTCGTTCATCACCCGTTCCTCGGGCGCAGACAGTGCAAACCCCAAAAAGTATTCTAATAAAACTAAGTAGAACTCGAGCTTAAGAGAATATTTTTCGAGACCTCGAAGTACTTGCAAATCCACATGAGGCTAATAGGATAATTATAATACTCGGGCATGAAGATAAGGTGGATTTAAGGTCCTCAAGTTGTATGGTTAAAGGCATAAATTGGAATGATTGAGAAAAAGGGGAAGGAAAGAATTCCAACAGACCTAGCATATCTTTATACCTTAGGAAGATCTTGTGGTGAAGCACCGAGGCCTACAAATATGATACGGAATATTAGGATCACTAATAGCCAAAGCTGAAAAATGAAAAGGTTTGGTAACACCTTACCCGATTCAGTGCATGTTGTGTTTCGTTGAACAAGCATGGGGAATCTACCTCATTCACTTTTTCCTGGTCTTCTTCAGTCACCAGGCACATGAGGTAACTATATAACCCAATGGAGGCAAAAAGAACTTGTGCATCCTTCGAAATGATGATGATAATTGGCCACTTCCGACTAGGATCCGCACTCGATGGAGGGAACCGGTTGACCAGTCTCGGACTCGAATTAGACCCACTTTCCCCCGAGGAAAAACATTTCCTTGGTACTTCTAAGTTACCTAATCCGGTGACGTCCTCCGTAGCAGTAGAGTTCACGCCATTAAAAATATATGGAGGGTATTGTCCGCTCGATGGACCCCCCATTCAATCTCTCCTTTGTTGTTTGAGCTTTATCGAACATTGATTCCATTAATGAAGGCAATCCTGTTATGTCGATGATACCGGGTGGGACATACATAACGTCTTGAGGGTTTTCGCCCCTCACTGCTGCATCGGCCTCACAAACTTGAGAGGGATTGGCCTCCATTATTTCCCCATTGGTCATCACCTATTACTTCAGCGTAGACGGTGTAAACCCCAGAATTTTTTCTAATAAGATTAAGCAGAACTCAAGCTTAAGAGAATATTTTGTGAGACCTCAAAGTACATGCGAACTCACACGAGGGTAATAGGATCATTACAATACTCGGGCATAAAGGTAAGACGGATTTAAGGTCCTCAAGTTGTATGGTTAAAGGCATAACTTGAAATGATTGAGAAAAATGGGAGGAAAGGATTCCAACAGACCTGTGTAGCCTTATTTCATAGGGTACGCAAGCTGTGTAGGAAAAAATAGAATGAAAATTGAGGGGGAGTCTTTTGTTGCATAGGTTATAGAGACAAGCTCCATAGGCTATGCAAATTGCCTACGCATGCCATTTTCTATAAAAATAGGGGAGTTCGGGAAGAGAGAAAGAAATTTCATTTTTGACTTGGGTTGTAGAGAGAAGGTGGATACATCCCCAACCCAAATACACATTAAAGGTGAGTTTTATGTTATTTTTATAATGGTTTAACATTAGTTAATGGTAGAATTAACATATACATGGATTGAAATTCATAGGAATTTCCCTAATCTTCAATTTTCATTAAAAGGATTTGATCTAGAAGAGGTAAATTCTCTGCCCTACATTTACATACATCTATGGATTAAGTATTGAATGTATTGTGATGTAGATAGTACCAATTGGTTGACGAATTATGCTAGTCTTTGAAATGGGTATTATGAGTTAGGGTTCTTGAATAGAGAAGATGAATAGTGACTTTTTGAATATGTTAAGATGGTTGGTGATTTTTTTGCTTCAATAGCTTAATCATGATTAAGTATTAAATTGTATAACATGTATTAGGATTAAAGGCCAAGGAAGGAAGCAACTTATGATAAAAAAGAATATGTACGGGTGAATTGGGATTGTTGAAGACTTATAGTTAACTTGTGAACCTTAAATGGGTATTAATATATATCTGGATACATTTTGATGTCTTGAGATATCTAATGTAAATATTGGCTTGTAGGCAATGTTTGAGAGTTTTAAATGAATTGGAGCATCATACTATTATTTTGAAGTTTGGGCTTGAGGTAAGTTGATTAATACTTACTCTTATTGAGGGATGTTCTCTGAAATAACATTTGAGTTATTACGTGAGTTTGTTTGTAAATGTACATACATACTTGTGGGGATAAGTGGGAACGGATGTCACCATGTATTTTGAGTTTTATTGTATAAAGAAAGTTTTGTTGTTTTACAATTGAAAATATCTTGTTTCTATAGATTTGATGTCAAACGATGCTTGAGGAAAATATTATAAGTTCTATTCAAACTTGAGTATTGAAAAGAATATAAATATTTGAGTGCTAAAGTTGTATATTTATGAGAAGTATTTCCTTTTTAAACTTGATTAATGGATAGCAGTTGTTATATCTTTGAAAGATGAATGTTAATTTGCTAAAGGCTTTAACATGAAAAGATCATATGTTTGATTGTTTTGTTCAAATGGTTTAGTTGGCCATGAAAAATGATTTGATAAAAATAGATCCTTTGAGGCTAATATGCTATGAATATATTTTTGAATATCAAATGTTTTGAGAGTTACTAGTGGAGACCACCAAGACTGGTTTGAATGTTGAGCTCGTTACCATGGAACTATACGTGACAGTGTAGGGACATATTCCAAGGCTAAGCTGAGGCTTGTGAGATAAAGTCCCCATTTAGAGGAAAAACGATCATTACTTAAAGTAATAAGGTTAATTCGACTCGTACTGTACTACGGAAAGTCACCCAAACAAGTAGGGTAAAGTACTTGTGGCTAGGTCGATAACCTAGTAGTTGTTTATTATGTCGGTGTCAGTATACTACTCCCAGTGATAAGTAAAATATGATTTGTTATGTTTAGGTCTAAGGAGTCGAAAGTGATTTCAACGACTTAATGAAGTTGAATTGATTTTATATGATTTTTATTAGAATTAGGGGTTGGTATAAATGTTTTAAAAGTTTGTATCAAGATTTACATTTTTCATTTAAAATGGTAAAGAGCATAAATTGATATGATTGTTATCATTTATATCAAATGTTTGTTGCATTATTTTTGTAAAGCCTTGTCCTTGAAACTTGAGTTTGAGAGAGTCTATGATATTTATTGAGTATCGCTGTGGTGTACTCAGCCCTCAAGGGCCCCTCTCCAGGGTACCACTTACTTTATAGTTTTTCAAGATGAGACATAGTACATGATGAGTTGATGGGGCGATAAAATGACTCTTTCGAAGCATATGACAAGGCACCACTTCTATTTTGTGTTAGTCCTCATGTTGGTCTTACTCACTTTTGGTTGGGTTTGTCCCAAGTATTTACTTTATCATTGTGTCTTAAAGATTCCATAGACTATTAGTATTCTTTTGGGGTTGTAATTGATGGTCATTCGCATATCATGAAATGAAATAGACATTGAAGATGACATATCTAAAGATTATACTTCATGTATGATTTTAATCATTCAAAATTATGTTTTCAAAAAGGCTTGTACATGCATATGCTAGTCATATAGATGGATACTCTAGTATAGGTTGGTTTGCCTGGCTGGATAGTGTGCCGAGTGTCGGTCACGTAGTCTTGAGTCATGGTAGACGGACCATGGGCTAGAAAAAGATCATCCTCCTCAGGCTCATTCCCGAGTCAGAGGAGTAAATCTAAATCAAGCACTTGGGAGTTGAAGCTCTCCTTTGGCTTTCGCACTATCCTTCTTCGCGTTTTCTTTTTCTCCGATCTCGGGGAACTCAAATTCCTCTTTATTTTCTTCTCTCCGTTCCACATCGTAGCAGGAGACTCAACAAGAAACTCATCATTGCCAACTATAGGCCTAAGCTCGTCGTCCTTAGGAAACCTATGAAAAAAAGTAAATGAAATAAGGACTTGATGTTAAGAGAAAAGACTAATATAACCTGATCGATAAAGAAATCTTACCATTGGAACGGGACTCCCAACAACCCTTGGAGAGTTTGCACTATGAGCGCTCGGAGTAGAGCATCTTTGAAACGATAACCTCGACCTATTCCTTGAGCCGAGAGATAATATTTGGGACTCGAGTGAGAGCTGCATCACCGCAAGCACTGATAAAGAAAAGAGAAGTAATCATAAAATCAATAGCAAAAAGAAAGTTCTGCTTACGTGAAGTGTTCCACTTCTTGGGGAATGACCTTCATTCTACCAGAATCAAGTTTGAAGTCCTCACTCAGACAAAACGGCTTTGCTAGCCTTGATTCCGGTACTCATCGATACTTGAGAATGGGGATTTAGTAGCTTGGCACACAAGCTTTATCATCCCCCATTGGAATATTCGAGGTCTGTATAAATGGACTAGGTGATCCATAATCAGTAGGTGTCAATTTTGTCCACAAAAAAATTGAAGGAGGATCACTATCCTCCACATTGAATGATCAATCTGATCTAAGCATGCCTCGTATCTCTTACAGAAGTCTATGATGACCTCGTTCACTGGTCCTAACGTAAACACTCAGATACCCCTTGACATGGGTTGTAATGGCCTCTCGAGTTCGGGGACCACTATGTTTTCATCGGCCCAGTTGCAGTCTTTTCGGATCTTAAAGAGGACCTAATTAGTAATCAAGTAGATGTACCTTGAGACCTCCTCACGCCGACCATGTATGGAGGAAGGTTTTTCAACCTTGAAATTGCCATTGACTGAGCATACCCCAAGGATGAACATTTTCAAGGGGGTTCGGGAATTAGTTAATCAACTACTACGCTCGGAGTGGTCTCCTCGACCTTAGTGGCTGACCACAAAGTAGAAGAAGCTTCTTTTCAGGGAACAGTACTGGAAGTCTTTTCCATTCCTTTAAAAAATAAAAATAGAGGAAAATTTGGAAAAGATAAAAAGGAAAGGAAGTTGAAGGATTAGATTTGTTGGCTTGGGAAGAAGATGGATGAATATTTTTGCAAAGGACCTTGAGTAACGGAGGTAAAAATGCTAGAAGCGTGTGGAAATCTTGAAGGTACGAAGGTAGAAGATTTGGTGTAAAGTGAAAAGTGAATGAAGGACAGGGTATTTATAAGAGTTCAGTGTCATTTTGCATCCAGGGATAATCGACCGAGGACATACATACATACATTTAATGCCATGATGACATGATTGACGAGGCGTTTCAGATGGTTGTCATTTCTGTTACGATGAATTGAAGAAGTAACTGGAAGATCGTGTCTTTTATCGTCATTTCTCTTTGAGAAACGAAGGTACTATCTGTATACAGGTAAAATCAAGAGTCCGAAACCATCACGCTCACCCTCGAGAATATCGGAGTCATGGTTCGGGATCGGTCCTAGCCCTAAAAAACTTTGAAGAACATTGGCAGGTAATCAAGCATGTCCAATAGAAGGCCGTGGTATTGGTGACCGCTAGGTTATCATGGTGGGAATCTCGGCATGTATTGATATGAAACTAACAATCAGTTAATCAGAATTTTTTTTACCTTTTATATAACATTGTACCTAGAGTGAGACTCTCTTACTATATAAAGGGGGCATGATAATTCATAACAGACATGGTATCACGTATACCAAGGCACCTCCGTTTCATATTAAATAAGCTACTTTTCTTTTTAGTCTGTTCCAAAATAAATGACAAAATTTCTAAATTTAGAAATAATTTAACTTTAAACTTTTTATTTTACCCTTTTTGCCTTAATGAGAAGCTTTTATAGCCACACAAATGGTATGGCCCCACAAACTTTTTACCCCTTAAACTTTTGAGACCACAAGTTTCAAAAGTCTTCTACTTTTTCTTAAACTCCGTGCCGAGTCAAATTAGCTCAAATTATATAAAATGGAGGGAGTATTAGCTTTTCTCTTGTTCATCAATGCTGGCCACAGTGAGCCCAGATCGAGGATCAACATTTCACTAAGGCTGAAAGTATCCTATGTGCGTGATTTGAATTTATTTTTATCTTTATTTATTCAATTATAATACAATTTATTGCTTTGTGTCAAGTTAATCCGCATATCCATAGAACTACTTACAACTTCAATTGTTATCCGATTTTGAGGATAAACAACATCGTTACCTTTGTTTAGCTCTCATCTCACCCTTCTTTATTATTAAATAATCTGATTTTATCATTTACCCAATCTTTTATACCGTATAGAATATAAGTTAAACTCTTCTCTAAGAGCTCGTTTGGTAACACGTATAAGTGTCACACCTCTTTTTTCTACGCTGAAAGGGCATATAAGGGAGTTTTTTTTATTAAAGTGACAATAATCAAAACGAGATTACTTATTTAAGTTTAGAGTCACCACTTGGGATAATTTAGGGTGTCCCAAGACACTGGTTTTAAATACCGAATCGAGGAAGGTTGACTCTTATTTATGGTCTGCGAACACAGAAATTCGGGTGAGGAATTCTGTTAACTGGGGAGAAGGTTTTAGGCATTCACAGGTTCTATGGTTTTAGTACAGTCCCTCAACTATTATTATTTGCCTAATTATCTGATTAATTACATATTTTATACCTATTGTGCATTTTTAACCTTTGACCACTTTTAATTATTTATGAAATTATTCTAGAACAAGTTACGATTGTCGTACACTTTTTTACACATTGAGAATCATGTCACGAGAACCGTATCCACGATCTACAACATGTTTTAATTTATTAATATTATTAGAAGTTGTGGCCATACCACATACATGTACCCCCGAATTTAGAAATTATCTATCATAACTACGTCACGGGAACCGTGTCGTTGCCATGATAATTTTATTATAACACGCCTAATGCAAACTATGAAGGTTTATATTTTCTTCCTAAAGTTAACTTGAAGTTTTATGCAAGGCTACTAATTGTAGGTATGACATTGGGCCGATATGCACTCCTTTAGGTTATTTGAGAAGAACTGGGCTAGCAGCGAGCCCATTATATTTTCTAAGAAATTCTTGAAGTGATATATGGTTGGTGGGCACTAGGCTCAAAATTGAGCCCAGAAATAAGGACAAGGGAACAAGCGAGCCTGATTTTGACTTGGTAGCTTCACATGGGCCAACACCAAGCCCATATTTTTTAACGACGTTAAAGCCCATTATTGTTGTCTTAAAAGAAAACTTAATGGATAAAATGCTGAAGTTGATCGGGCTCAAAATTGAGCCCAAAATCAGAAATAAGCAAAAGACGGGTGCATACTAGGTTATGATTCAACCAAGTTGCTTTATGTGGGCCGCTAACAGGCCCAAATTGCTTCCAGCAGGAGGGTTTTCGATATTAAGGCCCAATTGAAGCTCAATTTCCTTTAAATTCGTGCAACACAAAATTTTATAAAATTCTGGAAGAATTGAAGTCTGAACAACCATATTATAAACTTAATTTATCAACATGCTATTAGTACTAACAATAAAAGATTGAACCCTAAACTTATTCATGAATCACCTTAAACTTAAATATTCAATCGCTTTAACAATGTTGGAATTTGAGATCATTTAACTGAATATGCTCAGCAATCAAACATTGTCTCTTACAGTACATATCAAGCCTCCCATAATAAGGACCAAATGAACTACTATGGCTTAAGCATTCTAAAACTGTCAAACAGTACATGGAGCAACTAGAATAATCTGCCTATTCATACAATAACTAAGCTATAGAATAGAATACTAGGTTCAGAATGCTTAAACATACTATAATTGAAATACTAAACTAAATAACTTGCTGACAGCATACATAAGGAAAACTGAAATTTAACATTTGAAGAACCAACTTCTTATTACATTAAAGACTATACACATGCTTGGAGCTTCATTTTGCCACTCAAAAGTTCATAGAGGTACAAGGATGTCAAGAACAAAGACAAAAGTGAAGTAAGGATTTCAACAAGAAATAAGTGAGGACAATAGCAAATCACAACAGTACACAGCTTCAGCTTAATCCATGCTCGAATCAGAAAATCAGAAATCCTAGAGAATAGTTTTCTAAGTTTTTGCTAATGAAATTAGAAGAGAGTAGAACTAGCTACCAATGAAACAATAGCTGAAATTTTTGGAGCTTTTTTTAGGGTCTGAAATCTCTGCCTAATGAGTGAAGAAGAGGTTCTATTTATACTCCAAGAGGGTTGTTATGTGCTCTCCAACTTAGGGATTATTCTCTTTGAAAGCAACCCTCAAAGAGCATCTTTTTAACAGAATTGAATAGTTGGTAACAACAGTACACAACTTCAGCTTAATCCATGCTCAAATCACCAAACCAGAAATCCTAGAGAATAGTTTTCTAAGTTTTTGCTAATGAAAATCAGAAGAGAGTAGAACCAGCTACCAATGAAACAATAGCTGAAATTTTTGGAGCCTTTTTTAAGGTCTGAAATCTCTGCCTAATGAGTGAAGAAAATGTTCTATTTATACTCCAAAAGGATTGTTATGTGCTCTCCAACTCTGGATTTTTCTCTTTGAAAGCAACCCTCAAAGAGCATCTTTTTAACAGAATTGAACAGTTGGCTGTCTCTAATTGGTTTCAACATTTTGTACTAGCCAAATAGGGCAAGTCGCCCATGTATTAGAACCTTCTAAATGGCCTTATCTGAATTCCCTATTTACCCACCCTTCAAACAACCATATTAAATTTTCTTTACTGTTCAATTAACCCCTATAAGTTCCTACTAACTTACAAATTAAGGCAAACAAAAACAAGCAAGCCAATATCAATGGACAAATAAAATAGCAAAAAACGAAGCTAAACATTGTAGTTAAAATATAAACATCTGAAAACCTAAAAATAAACCTAAAACTTAAAATGAACCAAGTTCATGATGAACTTCACAAGGACTCTTTAGAAACGATCAGGTTTGATGACTAGCATAGGCAAACAAGTCAAACAAATAACAACAACATAAAACACTGTATATACCCTTAAGCATGCAAATTAAACACCAATTATGAAAAATAAAGAAAAGGAAGAACAAAACCAAGAAAAGAAAATACCATAAAGAATATGTCCTAAACAGTTACAAACTCGGGTTGAACTAATACTAATGAGCTACAAATTGTCTTGTTAATTAATCAAAGAAGAAAAGAACAATACAAACAAACAATAATTGAACAGAAAAAATAATCACTGGTTCTTCTTTTCTTTTTTAATTTTATCTAAGGACAAACAAAACAAGAAAGACTAGGAAATACCCAATGAAAAGGACGAGCTGAATCCAGGCTCTGGTTAATTTTTAAATGGATTGAAACTGATCCCAAATGATTGTTCTTGTCAAGAACAATCTCTTTGGGGTGAGTTTTGAACCAAACGAGCACTGGAATTGCAGGAACCACGAACATGCGAAACTAGACCTTCTTTTTTGATTCTCAGATCTGAAATAGGAAAGGTTCCGTGGGGATTTAAGGGAAACCAATTATAAATTCAGAAAGACGGGGGAACAGTGATTGTATGGTGAAAATTTGGAGGTGTTTGAAGACCAACCGTCGCGGTGAAATGATTTTCGGCGAGCGACGTCTAGGGTTTGGTCCATGTATGTTTTAGAGCAAAACATGGTGACTAGAGTTAGCAGGTTAGAGGGGGGGGGGGGTGAAAGGGTTCTCTAAGGTATGGGGAGGGGGGTTAGGACATTAATATTGTTAAAGGGTGTTGAGTTCCCAACCGGTGGATCATGAGAGATCAACGGTTAGGATTGAAGGTAGCTAAATGACGTTGTTTGGTTTATTTGGGGGGTGGGGGGAGGGTCTGGACCGAATAAGGGATTGGGCTGGGAGGTTCTGGGGCAAAATGTTTGGGCTTGACACATGTTTGGCCCAATTTTGAGTCCAAACAAGACCTTCTTTCTTAAATTGAAGTAAATTCTTTAATTTTTAATTTGTAAATACTAATAAACTTAATTAAACCTAAATCAAATCCAAAATAAAACCTAATAATGAAATTTACTTAATTATCTAATTCGAACACTAAATAATTAATTGATTTTAGAGCTAATGTAAGAAAAATACGAAAACTAAAACTAAGAAATGGAACAATGTATGTATGTATATATATATATATATATATATATATATATATATATATATATATATATATATATATATATATATTTATTGACGTGCTTAATTAACAATTAAACTAACATGCAACTACCAGCTAATATGCAAATAATTAAGCAAATATTCCTAGAAATTCTATAAAAGTTAAAATTATCTTTCAGAAATCTATTTGTGTGATTTTGTAAGAGTATTTTAGTCGGGCAAAAATTACGCGATCACAATAAGGAATAATTAGTTTCATGACTAAATTTATAAAGAGTTTATCCCATGTTTAGTTGATAAAAGATTACGATATAATTAATTTCGGAATTAGCTATCCCGGGATTGTAGTATTTTTTTTATCCTCATGAAAAGATGGAATAACTAATTTTAAGATAACTAATCCTAAGATAACTTCTTGCCAACCAATTGACCCATAAGTTCTCCAACTAGCTAGACTGGAAGGTCTAGTAGACTAATCTTTCTTTATATATGGAAAGGATTTTTCAGGATGAAATATACTTTTTATATAATAACTCTATATCGTATCTTACTTTTTCTTTACAATATTGTATGTTTATTCATATTGTTGATGTATGATATTATGAAACGACAACAAACAATACAATCTATATAAATATTGTATATATCAAAATGATACAGTACAATATAATACAATACTATACAATACATTATGAAATGATAGATAACAACCACCCAAACAAGCCGTTAGTTAAGACGATTGCTCCTACATTTGAGTAATAATTAAGAAGACACCTTTTCAAAAAAAATTATTACTAGAAAATTTCCTAATGTCGTCCACCAAAATCGACCGACATTAGTCGAAATTTGAGGAAAAGCGACCTATATTTGACTGCTTTTTAGTCGAAAAAATAATGGTTGCTAAGGTACTGCGACCGAAGGCGATCGTAATTTTCTGACCGAAGTCAATCGGTTAATTAAGCACATTGACTAACAATAAAGACAAATATACCAGGTAGAATATGCCTGCTCTTAAGCTATACTACCTGCCAATTACAACCAATATCCATCCTATAATGGTCGCATTACATTGCTGCTATTCAACCATATTTAACCAGCAACAACAACAAAAATTAACCAGCAACAACAACAAAAATTAACCAAAAACAATAAAAATTAACCAATAACAAACACAACACAACAAATAACCAACAACAATGCTAATAATAACAACAACGCCTATCACTACAACAACGCAAATAACAACAACAACGCCTGCCACTACAACAACTATGCAAATGTTCAATAACAAAATAATATCAACAATACAATCATCATTCAAAACTATTTTCAACTAAATATTCACAAGTTCAAGACTTTATTTGGTAATACACACCATTTAATGAGTGTTTTGTATTGCATCATTTTCATTTCACTGCCAGAAGCTTCATCATCGTTATGGTTCGAAGGATTATGACGAGAAGGAATAGCATATGGGGAAAACCCACGAGACTAGGGAATGGAGAAAGCACCACTAGTAAGAAAATTGGTCACCTGACCTTGAAGGAGATTAAATTGTTGCTCCCTCTTTCTAACTGAATTTGAAGGGTACCAAACTGTTCGTCTCTTATTTATTCTCTAGCCTTTATCTCTTCCAACCCTGCTGTCAGCATTGTGATATTCTTTTTCATAGACATGATAGTCGACCTATCAATTGCCTTGTCTTGGGCGGAAGTCCCTATACCTTGCAATCCACCAGTGTAGCGTCGAAATAATCTCTCTGGAAGGCTGTTTGATATCCCCTTCTATAAATTCCTTTCTAAAAAATCGACGATTAGGATAATTCCTATTATACATCCAATTACGATATTCTATCTACATAAAGAACAAATAAATTACATTTATATTAAACATAATTCAAATTAAGTTACATAATAAACTTTAGTTACATAATACAACATAGTCAAATACTAGAATATTGAATTAGTTAAGTTATTCAATTAAAATAATTATCTATTTTCTCCTTCTTCTTTTTTGCTTTTTTCTGTTTTTATTTTGATAGTCCCAAAAAGCTACTAAATAGCACAATTAAACCATCTTAATTTAAAAGGTGCAAATACTATTTAAAAATGTAATATTAATAAGTATTAAAGAGTCCACAAGGACTCTCATCAATTATAATACTTATTTTCCTTTTATTAATATAAATTACTTTGTGTATAATTAAATTTAGTATTCATTTCAAATCTAAAAGGTATTCTTTAAATTAAATTACATAATAAATTAGTTATAAAATTTCTAAAATACCAAATTGTATACACTAGTTTATACCATTGAAAGAATTTATATAACTAAAATTAACAAATGTGAATAACACATCATTAAAGATAGGTGAGGGGTATGATTTTGGGAGTGGTGCGGCACTGGCGAAGGAGCAGTGGTGGCACAACAGTAGCGGCAAAGGCACAATGACGGCTGAGAAATAGTAGTGGCGTAGGAGAGACGAAGTGGGGGGTTTTGATTTTGGGTGAGAAATAACGACCCAACAGGTTGTTTTAAGAATTAATAACTCGATCCCCTATTAACTACTTTCTCCGTATTTATTTTTGCTATTGTGAATTACTGAGAGGATTCGTTTGGAGTTTCGGAGTGTTTTGGGATACTTTATCCCTAAATGAGAGCTTAACTATTAGAATTTGGGCCGAAGTCTGAGTAGTGTGAAGATGACCTCGGAATGGAATTCCGTTAATTTCGTTAGCTCTGTTGGGTAATTTCTGGCTTAGGAGCATGTTAGGATTGTAATTTGGAGGTCCGTAACTTATTCAAGCTTGAAATGCCGAAAGTTAAAATTTGGAAATTTCCGATTCGATAGTGAAATTTTGATATCGGGGTCAAAATTCGATTCCTAAAGTTGGAGTAGCTCCATATTGTTAAATGTGATGTTTGTGCAAAATTTTAGGTCCTTCGGACAAGGTTTGATAGATTTTTTGATCGAAAGCAGAATTTGGAAGTTTTGAGAATCCTTAGGCTTGAATTTGAGGGTGATTTGGTGTTCTGGTGTTGTTTTGAGTTTTCCGAGGGTTGGTACAAGTTTAAATAGTGATATATGACTTATTTGTATTTTTGATTGAGGTCTTGGGGCCTCGAGATGATTTTAGAAGGTTGTCACAAGAATTGGGAGTTTGGTGGAGTAGCTTCAGTTGCTGAACTTCTTTCATAACCGCACATGCGGATTGGGGACCATAGGCGCGTGATCGCAGAAGCATGGGAGAAGTTTCAGATGCGACCATGCGCTAGAGGGTCAGGAGTCGCAGGTTAAAGTGCTTTATCGCACCTGCAAGAATGCAGATGCGGTAAGTGAAGCGCATGTGTGACTAGTGCATTTAACTGAATTTTTGCAGATGCGCACCTGGGTCTGTATGTGCAGGTCCGCAAGTGCGAGGCAATAGCTACAGATGCGGAAACCCTGGGCCAGAACCTATATAAGGTTTCTATTGCGCTTTTAGCCTATTCTTTAACCATTTTCGTCTAGAATTCTGCTTTTTGGGAGGTTTTTGAGAGAGGATTCAAGGGAGCTTCAAGGAGGTAAGATTTTTGAAACCCAAAATTATTTATATGGTATTATTCTACTGACTTGGCAAGAAATTTATGGAAATTAAGGGTTATAATTGGGGGTTTAGGCTTTTAAAATGGAGACTTGAATTTGGGGATTTGGGGGATTGATTGTGGTCCGATTTTGATGTACTTTCTATGCATGAACTCGTGAGAGTGTAAGAATTCTAGTTTTGTAAATTTTATTCGATTCCGAGACGTGGTCCCGAGGGACTTTTTGGGCGATTTTCTTAACTTTGCGTGTTAGCTTCAAATTAATTAGTGGAATTAGTTACTTGAAGTTATATTTATATTATGCAATTTATTTGAATAGATTTGGACTATTTGAAGTCGGGTACTCGTGGCAAGAATGTGATATCGAGTTAATTGAGCTGGTTCGAGGTAAGTGGATTAACTAACCCTTTGTGAGGGAACATTCCCTTAGGATTTGGTATTGTTGTTATCTGAGTGCCATGTACGTGAAGTGATGAGTGTGTGCACGTGCTAATTGTTGAAAATCCCGTTTTCAATAAGCTAATACTTATGTTTTATTATAATTTTGAAAATACTTGTACTTGAAGTCTCTTGTTTAGATTAGGAAAATTATGCTTATGTGACTTAATTGTCTTACCTGTTCTAATTGCTTACTTATACTATGTGTAGCATGTTAGAGTAGAATTTTTGTTTAACTCTTGAATAGAATTGTATATTCTTTTCAGATGGTTGTATGTTTACTTTGAGACTACGAGATGATATTCCGGGAGATCCCCTACTTGTTTCCTTTGGGACTACGAATCGGTATTTTGGTAGATTCCCCTGCACATTTATGATTGGGACTACAGGACAACTCCCGGTAGATTCCCCATATTGGATAATTACTTTGGGACTACAGATTTGTATTCCTGGAGTTCCCTTGTACATTTATGTTTGGGAATACGAAACATTATTACGGGAGATCCCCTGTTACTATTTCTGTATACAAAGCAGATTTTTTTGGTGATTTTATTCGTTAAAAACTGTTAGCAGTTTAATTATATTGTCGTATTCTATACTATTTTACTTGTTATATATTTATAACTGGTAGGGCCTTGACCTTCCTCGTCACAACCCGACTAAGGTTAGACTTGGCACTTATTGGATACCGTTGTGGTGTACTCATGCCCTTTCCTGCACATGTTTTTCGTGTACAAATCCAAGTTCTTCGACTTAGCCATACTATCATTGAGGCGAGGTGATTCTTTAGAGACTTCGAGGTATATCTACCCCATTTGTAGACCGAGGAGTCCCTCTCCATTTTCTCTTGTAGTTATTGCCCTTCTGTATTTCTTTTGATTTAAAAATTATGGAGTTAGAGCACTATGTAGCACCCATAGCTTGTGATTTTGTGAGATTCCGAATTTTGGGAGATCTTTTGAAGAGTGTGTATGTTGTATATGTCGAGCGGCATCTTAATTGTTTTTATTATGTTTATCCGCAGTTTCTACTAGTTTTACATGTTGTTTCCTTTTTTTGTATATTGTTAGGCTTACCTAGTCATAGAGATTAGGTGCCATCACGATAGTTTACGTAGGGAAACTGAGGTCGTGACAAGTTGGTATCAGAACTTTAGGTACATAGAAGTCATGAATCACAAGCCGGTTTATTAGAGTCTCTCGGATCGGTACGAAGACATCTGTACTTATCTATGAGAAGCTATGCAACTGTTAGGAAATTCTACTTCATTTGATTTCCTTGTCGTGCAAGATTTTTGATATCACAATTCTAAACTTATGTCTTCTATGCTCTTACATATGGTAAGGACACGTGCTACCGGAGATGACCAGGTACCACACCCACTACTAGAGCCGTCAGAGATCGAGGCAGGGGTAGAGGCCGAGGACGCGCACATGGTGCAACCAGAGCACCCACATGAGCTACCACAAAGGAGCCACCAACAACTTTAGCTGGAGTCCGGACACCTGATATGCCTACGGCTACTACTATTCCAGCTCTCCAGCAGACTCTTGCACAATAAGTGATCATGTACACTACTCTTGCTCATGCAGGGTTGATTCCCCTTGCTACTGCCACATCCCAGGCTGGGGGATGAGCATAGTCCCGCTTTTTAGACTCCTAAGCAGCAGGTCAAGGTTGATCAGATCCTAAATGTTATACCGGTACCGCCTGTAACCCCAGTTCAGCCCGAAGATAAGACAACGACTTTCGAGGATGAGCAGTAGAGACTTGAAAGGTTCAAGAAGTATAAGCCTCCTGTATCCAATGGTCTAGAATCAGATGATGCCCTGAGATTTCTAGAGGATTTCTACCGTATCTTCTGTACTATGGGTATATCAGGATCGAGTGAGGTTTTTTTCACTGCCCTCCAGCTTCGAGGAGCAGCCTATTAGCGGTGGTGTACTTTTGAGTTGGACAGTCCAGCTGAGGTAGATTCCCTTACTTGGACTCGGTTTTCAGATATGTTCTTGAGAATTTTTGTCCCTTAGAGCCTCAGGGACGCATGGCACGCAGAGTTTGAGTATTTGCGCCAGGGTGCTATGATTGTTTTGGAGTATGTTGCCTGGTTCACCGATTTAGCCAGGCTTGCACCTGGCTTGGTTTCTACAGTTCGTGAGAGAGTTTGTGATTTATTGAGGGGCTCATTCCCAACATCAGGTCTAGCATGGCTCGGGAGTTGGAGATGGACATTTCTTATTAGTAGTTGGTGAGCATTGCTAGGAGAGTGGAGGGTATGCATGCTCGGGATAGATAGGAGAGGGAGACCAAAAGGTCTCGAGAGCTGGGCCATTATTCTGGTGCCCATGCTCCAACTGCAGTTCATCATGGTAGGGGTTATATAAGTCGCCCCATTCATTCAGCTCTTCCCGCAGCTAGTGGTATTACAACTCCTTCTAGGCCTTAGGAGCCTTATTGTATACCTCTAATATCTAGTGCGCCTCTTGCGCGGGGTGCTTTCAGGTCAGTCCAGCAGACCTGGCTCGATTTGGTCACAACCTCCACGTCCTTTTAGAGATTTTTTGACTTTGGACACACGCCATATAGTAAGGGATTGACCCAGACTTAGGAGGGGTGCACCTCCATAAACATCTCAGCCACAACGTGCCCCGCAGAGTTCCCAGGCTATGATCATAGCACCAGTTGCTAACTCCCTTGCTTAGCCATCTAGAGGAGGTCAGGGAGGTAAAGTTCGTCCTAAAGAGGGAGGCCAAGCCAAATATTATGCCCTTCCTGCCCGTACCGAGGCTGTGTCTCTGATTCTATCGTTACAGGTATTGTCATGGTTTGTCATAGAGATGCATCAGTTTTATTCGATCCAGGCTCCACCTATTCTTATATGTCTCTTATTTTTCCCTGCATTTGGGTGTATCTCAGGACTCTTTAATCTCCCTATTTATGTTTCTACTCCTATGGGAAATTATCTTGTTGTGGACTGCGTTTATCAGTCGTGTTTGGTTGCTTAGTGGTTTTGAGACCAACACCGATTTATTATTGCTCAGCATGATAGATTTTGATGTTATCATGGGCGTGGACTGGTTTTCACCCCCAATATGATATTCTTGAATGTCACGCCAAAACCGTAACGCTGGATATGCCAGGTGTATCACGAGTAGAGTGGATGGGTACCTCAGATAACACTCCCAGTAAAGTTATTTCTTTCCTTGAAGCTCAATGAATGGTTGAGAAGGGGTGTGATGCGTATCTGGGCTATGTGAGAGATGTTAGTGTTGATACCCCTACAGTTGATTTAGTCCCAGTAGTATGGGATTTCTCTAATGTGTTCCAGCTGATCTTTCGAGCTAGTCGCTTGATAGAGATATTAATTTTGGAATTGATTCTGTTGCCGGCACTTAGCCCATTTCCATTCTTCCATATCGTATGGCCCCTCCTGAGTTGAAGGATCAGTTACTGGAATTGCTTGATAAAGGTTTTGTTCGGCCCAGTGTATTACCTTCGGGTGTTCCTGTCTTGTTTGTTAAGAAGAAAGATGGTTCTATACGTATGTGAATTATCGCCAGTTAAACAAAGTTAAAGAACCGGTATCCTTTGCCTCGTATTGATGATTTGTTGAACCAGTTACAGGGTGCACGAGTGTTTTTTAAGATTGACTTACGTTCAGGTTACCATCAGTTGAAGATTCGGGAGCCAGATATCCCGAAGACTGCTTTTAGGACTCGGTATGGTCATTAGAGTTCTTTGTTATGTCATTTGGGCTGACCAATGCCCCAATTGCCTTCACACATTTGATGCATGGTGTGTTTAGATCGTATCTTGACTTGTTCATCATTGTTTTTATTGATGATCTTCTAGTATACTCCCGAAGTCGGGAAGATCATGAGCAGCACATGAGGACAGTGCTTCAGACCTTGAGAGAAAAGAAGTTATATGCAAAGTTCTCGTAATGTGAGTTTTTGTTAGATTCCGTAGCATTCTTAAGTCACGTGGTATCGAGTGAGGGATAAAGGTGGATCCGAAGAAAGTGGAAGCAGTGCAGAGTTGGACCAAATTATCCTCAGCTACAGAGATCTACAGTTTTCTTATCTTGGAGGGGTATTACCATCGATCTGTTAAGGGGTTTTCATCCATTGAAACACCTATGACCAGGCTGACCCAGAAGGGTGCTCGATCTAGTAGAGGGAAAATTGTGAGGCGAGCTTACAAAAGCTCAAGACAACTTTGACTACAACCTAGTTTTGATATTGCATATTGGTTCGAGGTCTTATACTATCTATTATGATGCCTCGAGGAATGGCCTTGGAACGGTATTGATGTAGGATGGTAGGGTGATTTCCAACACGTTCAGACAGTTGAAGGTACCTGAAAAGAATTATCCTGTCCATGATCTCGAGTTAGCTACTATTGTTCACGCCTTGAAGATCCCGCGTCATTGTTTTTACAGTGTTCCTGTGAGATCTATGCTGATCACCAGATCTTGCAACACCTGTTCATGCAGAAGGATCTTAATTTACGCCAGAGGAGGTGGTTAGAGCTGCCGAAGGTCTATGATATCACTATCTTGTATCACCCGAGCAAGGCCAATGTAGTGGTTGATGCTTTGAGTCATCGAGTGGAGAGTTTAGGGGTTTTGGCTTATTTATCAGCAGTAGAGGCCTATGACAATAGATTTTCAGGCCTTAGCTGGCCAGTTTGTGAGATTGGATCTTTCGAAGCCCAGTCGGGTTCTAGCTTGCGTGATTTCTTAGTCTTCTCTTTTGGTCGTATCAGAGAGAGTCAGTATGATGATCCTCATTTGCTTGTCCTCAAGGACAAGGCCCTACATAGCGATGCTAGAGATGTGACTATTGGTAATGATGGGGTATTGAGGATGCAGGGTCGGGTATGTGTACCCAATGTTGATGGGCTTCGACAGTTGATGCTAGAGGAGGCCTGTAGTTCGCGGTATCAATCTAGATGCCGTAAAGATGTACCAGGATTTGAGGCAGCACTATTGGTGGAGGCCGATGAAGAAAGATATAGTTGGGTTTGTAGCTTGGCGCATCAATTGTCAGCAGGTGAAGTATGAGCACCAGAGACTTGTGAGTGGCTTCAGTAGATAGAGATTTCGGAGTGGAAGTGGGAAAGGATCACCATGGACTTCGTAGTTGGACTCCCATGTACTTTGAGGAAGCTCGATGCCATTTGGCTAATTGTGGATCGGCTGACCAAGTCTGCGCACTTTATTCCTGTGTGTACTACCTATTCTTCGGAGTGGTTGGCAGAGATTTATATTTGGGAGATTATTCTTCTGCATGGTATTCCGGTTTCTATCATTTCAGATAGATGTCTTAAGTTCAAATCACGGTTCTAGAGGGCCGCAAACATGAGTTGGGTACTAGGGTGGAGTTGAGTATAATATTTTGCCCCCACACGGATGAGCAGCCTGAGTGCACTAGTCAAGTTCTTGAGGATATGCTTCGTGCATGTGTGATGGAGTTTGGAGGTTCTTGGGATCAGTTCTTTCCACTAGCGGAGTTTGACCACAACAACAATTATCAGTCCAACATTTAGATGGCACCATATGAGGCTTTGTATGGTAGGCGATGTAGATCCCCGGTGGTTTAGTTTGAGCTGAGTGAGGCTAGATTATTGGGCACATACTTGGTTCAGTATGCCTTGGAGAAAGTTAAGGCGATTCAGGATAGACTTCGCACAGCCCAGTCTAGAAAGAAGAGCTATGCTGACCGGAAGGTTCATGATGTTTCCTATATGGTTCGAGAGCAGGTCTTGCTTCGGGTTTTGCCTATTAAGGGCACTATGAGATTTGGGAAGAAGGGAAAATTGAGTTCGAGGTTTATCGGTCCTTTTGAGATATTGTGAATGGGAAATTGAATTCGAGGTTTATCGGTCCTTTTGATATATTGAGACGTATTGTGGAGGTTGCTTATGAGATTGCTTTACCTCCCAACTTGGTGGGAGTTCATCTGGTATTTCATGTTTTGATGCTCCGGAAGTATTGTAGAAAATCATTCTATCCATGATATGTGCGCTTTGGTTGTATTAGCATGATTTTCAGGTATAAGTTTTGATGAATGACAAACAATGAAGTCAAGTGTCAAACAATGTTATTATATGACAAACAATCAAGATTGAATGCCGAGAAGCATATTGATGAAAGACAAGCCAAAGACGAGCTCAAAAGTTCAAGACCGAAGACCCAAGGCGTAGGTCGTTAGGTAGAACCAATGTAATAGCAACGTTCAAGTTATCTCGTCTTTTGGCTCAACATAGGTCATCATAAATATGTTAAAATCATTTTATCAAATCATATTTATCATAAACATATTTCAAATACTTCAAACAAAATGATTTTAACATTTTCATTTTTAACCAAAATGGTTTTTGAAGTAAGTTTTCAATTCTGGACAGCATAGCCAGATAATCGATTATCCATATGCTGATAATCGATTATGCTGAATTTCCAGATTAAATTGGAAATTCCGCAAGGCAGAATAATCGATTATCTAAAAGAGCATAATCGATTATTCTCTGCCCGTTGCCAATGTTTTTGAACAACAGGCAGATAATCGATTATCAAAATCGAATAATCGATTATCTAGCATAAAATCAGCTTCTGATTTTTGAACGTTAAAGCCAATAATCGATTATCAAAATCCAATAATCGATTATCTTGCATATAATCAGCATAATTGATTGTCAATTAAGCAACAGAAATACAACTTATAACACCTATAAATAGAGGTCTTTTGAGCTGATTTGAAACACACAACACCTCTCATTATTCATATACATATTGATATTATTTGTGCATCATTTTAGAGCTTTTGTTGAGCCAATTGAGAGACAACTTTGAGTTGGTCATAGAGCTAATATTGTATCTCTTTATCTACTCTTTTTAGAGAGTTCTTGTTGTAAAAGAGAAAGGTGTTTGAGAAGACCATATCTTCTCATCGATTGTCGGGTTTGCTAAGTACCCTCAATCTTACTGTGTGAAGTCTTGTGGTACGGTATCCACGAGCAAGGTGAAGTCTTGAGGTGAGGTATCCTCGAGCAAGTTGAAGTCTTGTAGAGTGTACATCTACGAGCAAGTGTAACGGTTTGTTAGGCACCCGTAAGCTTAACAGAGTTAGTGGAATCTCGAGAGAGTCTCTCAGGGACTGGACTAACCACTCGTTGTGGTGAACCAGGATAAATTCGGTGTGTTCTTTCCTTACTATTTTAATTACCGCATTTACTTTACTCCTGCAATTTTAATTCCGCAATATTTATCAATATTCTCGTGCCGCACTATTCACCCCCCCTCTAGTGACGGGCATAAATCCTAACAATTGGTATCAGAGCCTAACTCTCTGAAAGCCTTATCCGGTTGAGAGAACGATATATTTTCTTTGAGAATATTGAACGCAGGAATGATGAGCGAAGGACACTCCACCAATAGGCCTCCACTATTTGACGGAACAAATTACACATATTGGAAAGAGCGGATGAGAATCTTCATCCAATCAAATAACTTTCGTCTGTGGCAAATCATCAAGAACGGTGAACAAATGCCGACAAAGAAAGTTGGAGAAACCACGGTTCCAAAGGAGGAAGATGAATATGCTGCCGAGGACATCAAGAAAGTTGAAAATAACGCAAAGGCCGTTAATTTATTATATTGTGCGGTAAATCCGGATGACTATCGGAAGATTTCTTGCTGCACAACCGTCAAGGAGATGTGGGATAAACTTGAAATCACTTATGAAGGTACGCCTCAAGTCCGAGAATCAAAAGTTGATTTTCTAACACATGAATATGAACTCTTTAGAATGAGGGAGAATGAAAGCATCGATATTATGTTCGAACGATTCTTAATGATCATCAACGATCTCTATGCTCTCGGAAAAGTATACTCTAACAAAGATCTAGTTCGAAAAATCCTACGAAGTCTCACTCCCGAATGGCGTTCCAAAGCCAATGCCATCCAATAGTCGATAGGAATCACGGACGTCACAATTGATGGACTACGAGGTAACCTCAAAACTTATGAAAGCACGATTCTTAATCCTTATCTTGGAAATAAAGGTCCAGGTATTGCCTTCAAAGCCTCATCCTCTAAAAGAGAAGAGGTAAGTGATTCGGATAGCAATGATGATAATATTTCCAATGCCTTGATTGAAAAGTTTTATAAGTTTATGAAAAAGGAAATAAAGAAGGAAGAACCAAGTCCTTCATGCCAAAATTGTGGAAAACTTGGCCACACCAAATCACACTGTCCAAAATCCAAGGACAAGAAGAAGAACAAACACCAAAGGCGTGTGACATGGGATTCGGACAGCTCGGGCGATGAAACTGCCGCATTATGCCTCATGGCCAACGAGGAAGAAGAGGTAAGTAATTCTAACTCTTATGCTTATGAAGAATTACAAGAAGCTTTTCAAGAATTATATGATGAATTGAAAAAGTCTTCAAAAATCTCCAAAGAGGCCAAGGCTAAAATTAAAGTTTTAGAAGAGAAAAATAAATTTTTGGAAAATGGCAATATTGATCTTAGAAATAAAATTAAGGAGATGAATGAAGCCTCTTCAATTGGTCAAAGTTCCAATTGTTCTTCTTGTAGTTCTTTGAAAATAGAGAACATAGAACTTAGGAACACACTAGAAAAACGTAGTGTTGATGATCCTAAAACAATTGAAGAAATTAAGAAGAATATTAGAAAGGATGATAGAAATGAAGTTAGACCACCTAGAAATAATTCTAGGAACTTCACTAATGAGTCTAAAATTAATCATTTTAGACCACCTAGAAACAACTCTAGGAATTTTGGTAATGAGTCTAAAATGAATCATTTTAGACCACCTAGAAATAACTCTAGGAATCGCAATACGTCTAGGAATAACGACTTTAGATCACCTAGAACGTTTTTGGCTCAACCAAGATGCACAACCCGAATGTTATATGTCATTATGCAACCGGGTAGGACACATAGCACCCGTATGTTTTGCAAAATATAGGGATTTATCTTTGAGCTATGATTATTATTTGCCTAACCCCTAAGGACCCAAAAGTGCTTGGGTACCTAAAACCTATTTTTAGGTACGTTTGCAGGTGTGCTTGAAGACTACAATATCGTAGTAGATGCACCAAGCACGAAACCTTATTGCATCGAGGGGGAATGTCGGTTAGTTATCATATTTTTGATAAAACGTAATAGTTGATATGTGTTAACAATTAATATATCTTTGTTAACAATTGATATTAATTATTTTTGTTGATTCATATTTTAATAACTTTTATCTTGAATAACAATTGGTATCAATTATTTTTGTTAAAAATAATAATTGATTCATGTTTTGATATTATTTTTGGTTTGAATAACAGTTGATATATTCTTGAAAAATAATTGATTCATGTTTTTAATACAACTATTGGGTTGTTAAAAAAAAATTAACTGTTGATATGTTCTTAAGCAATATGATTTGCGAAAAATAACCGCTATTATGGTTGTTATGTTTTTACTAACATTTGGTATTATTTCATGTTGGTATGATTGTTTAAATATCGTCAATGTATATTCCTCATTGTATTTCCTATTTTATTCTTGACACTAACAATTGATATACCCAAAAGGGGGAAGTGTCGAAAGGGGAAAGTAGCCTTTGCATACTCTCTTTTTGCTAATGCCAAAAGGGGGAAGAGTTTAGGCGATATGCATCAAATAAGGGGGAATGTATCTACGTTATAGTATGCCTTATTTGAGGGGGAATTATCATTAAGGGGAATCGTTTGCATGAATTGTATGTTGAGATATAGCATGAATTTAGGGGGAACCCGATATGCATATCTCCTGTTGTTTGTCATTATCAAAAAGGGGGAAATTGTAGAAAATCATTCTATCCATGATATGTGCGCTTTGGTTGTATTAGCATGATTCTCAGGTATAGGTTTTGATGAATGACAAACAATGAACTCAAGTGTCAAACAACGTTATTATATGACAAACAATCAAGATTGAATGCCGAGAAGCATATTGATGAAAGACAAGCCAAAGACGAGCTCAAAAGTTCAAGACCGAAGACCCAAGGCGTAGGTCGTTAGGTAGAACCAATGTAAGAGCAACGTTTAAGTTATCTCGTCTTTTGGCTCAACATAGGTCATCATAAATATGCATAAAATCATTTTATCAAATCATATTTATCATAAACATATTTCAAATACTTCAAACAAAATGATTTTGACGTTTTCATTTTTAACCAAAATGATTTTTGAAGTAAGTTTTCAATTCTGGACAGCATAGCCAGATAATCGATTATCCATATGCTGATAATCGATTATGCTGAATTTCCAGATTAAATTGGAAATCCGCAAGGCAGAATAATCGATTATCTAAAAGAGCATAATCGATTATTCTCTAACCGTTGCTAATGTTTTTGAACGACAGGCAGATAATCGATTATCAAAATCCAATAATCGATTATCTAGCATAAAATCAGCTTCTGATTTTTGAACGTTAAAGCCAATAATCGATTATCAAAATCCAATAATCGATTATCTTGCATAAAATCAGCATAATTGATTGTCAATTAAGCAGCGGACATACAACTTATAGCAATTATAAATAAGGTCTTTTGAGCTGATTTGAAACACACAACACCTCTCATTATTCATATACATATTGATATTATTTGTGCATCATTTTAGAGCTTTTGTTGAGCCAATTGAGAGACAACTTTGAGTTGTTCATAGAGCTAATATTGTATCTCTTTATCTACTCTTTTTAGAGAGTTCTTGTTGTAAAAGAGAAAGGTGTTTGAGAAGACCATATCTTCTCATCGATTGTCGGGTTTGCTAAGTACCCTCAATCTTACTGTGTGAAGTCTTGTGGTGTGGTATCCACGAGCAAGGTGAAGTCTTGAGGTGAGGTATCCTCGAGCAAGTTGAAGTCTTGTAGAGTGTACATCTACGAGCAAGTGTAACGGTTTGTTAGGCACCCGTAAGCTTAACGGAGTTAGTGGAATCTCGAGAGAGTCTCTCGGGAACTGGACTAACCACTCGTTGTGGTGAACCAGGATAAATTCGGTGTGTTCTTTCCTTACTATTTTAATTACCGCATTTACTTTATTCCTGCAATTTTAATTCCGCAATATTTATCAATATTCTCGTGCCGCACTATTCACCCCCCTCTAGTGACGAGCATAAATCCTAACAAGTATCACGGTAATCTGTCGCATGTATTAGATTTTAGTTAATCTAGTTTGACAAAGATCTATCTTATGTTGAGGAGCCAGTGGGGATATTGGATAGGCAAGTTCGGAAGTAGAGGTCAAAGAACATTGCATCAGTGAAGGTTCAGTGGCGGGGTCAGCCGATCGAGGAGGCGACTTGGGAGACCGAGCAGGATATGTGCAACGGTTTTATCTTTTCACTACTTTAGGTATGTCTCTATGCTCGTTCGAGGATGAACGAATATTTTAAGAGGGGGAGGATGTATCGATCTGGACGGTTGTTTTAAGAATTAACGCCCTGACCTCCCATTAACTGCTTTCCCTATATTTATTTATGCTATTGTGAATTGCTGGGAGGATTTTTTTGGAGTTTCGGAGTGTTTGAGACACTTAGTCCCTAAATGAGAGCTTAAGTTTTGGAATTTGGGCCATAGTTGAAGCAGTATAAAGACGAACCAGAATGGAATTCCGTCGATTTTGTTATCTCTGTTGGGTGATTTCGGGTTTAGGGGCGTGTTCAGATTGCGTTCTGGAAGTCCGCAGCTTATTTAGGCTTGAAATACCGAACGTTGAAATTTGAAAGTTTCCAGTTCGATAATGAAAATTTGATATCGGGGTCGAAATATGATTTCGAGAGTTGGAGTAGCTCCATAATGTTGAGTGTGACGTGTGTGCAAAATTTCAGGTCATTCTGACGAAGTTTGATAGACTTTTTGAGCGAAAGTGGAATTTGGAAGTTTTGGGAATCCTCAAGCTTGAATCTGAGGGTGATTTGGTGTTCCGGCATTGTTTTAAGTGTCCCAAGGGTTGGTACCAGTTTGAATAGTGGTATACGACTTATTCATATTTTTGGTTGAGGTTTCGGGGGCCTCGGGATGATATTAGAAGGCTGTCAGAAGAGTTGGAAGCTTGATGGAGTAGCTTCAGTTGCTTAACTTCTGTCATAACCGCACCTGCAGATTGGGGACTGCAGGTGCGTGATCGCAGAAGCGTGGGAGAAGCCGCAGATGCGGCCATGCACTAGAGGATCAGGAGTCACAGCTGCAGGTGCTTTATCGCACCTGCGAGATCGCCGATACGATAAGTGAAGCGCAGATGTGATTTGTGCATTTAAGTGAATTTTTGCAGATGTGCACCTGGGACCGCAGGTGCGGAAACCTTGTGCTACAACCTAGATAAGGTTTATGTCACGATTTTAGCCTATTCTTTCACCATTTTTATCTGAGAAATGAGCTTTTGGGATGTTTTTGAGAGAGGATTCAAGGGAGGTTCAAGGAGGTAATATGTTTGGAAACCAAGCTCGTTTATATGGTATTATTCTACTGATTTGGCAAGAAATTTTTGGAAATTAAGGGTTCGAATTGGGGGTTTAAGGTTTGAAATTGGAGAATTGAATTTGGGAATTTGAGGGGTTGTTTGTTGTTTGATTTTGATGTACCTGCTATGCATGATCTCGTGAGAGTGTAAGGATTCTAGTATTGTGAATTTTATTCGATTACGAGACGTGTGCCCAGGGGAATTTTTGGGTGATTTTCTTAATTTCGCACATTAGCTTCAAATTAATTAGTGGAATTAGTTAGTTGAAGTTATATTTACATTGTGCAATTTATTTGAATAGATTTGGGCCAATTGGAGTCGGGTACTCGTGGCAAGAATGTGATATCGAGCTGATTGAGCTGGTTTGAGGTAAGTGGCTTTCCCAACCTTGTGTGGGGAAATATCCTTTAGGGTTTTGTATTGTTGTTATCTAAGTGTTGTGTATATGAGGTAACGAGTGAATACACGTGCTAATTGTTGAAAATCCCATTTTCATTAAGCTAATACTTATGTTTTCTTGTAATTTAACAAATACTTGTACTTGAAGCCTCTTGTTTAGATCAGGAAAAGCATGTTTATGTGACTTAATTGTCTTACCTGTTCTAATTGATTACTTGTACTATGTGTAACATGTTAGAGTAGAAATTCCTGCTTAACTTTTGAATAGAACTATATATTCTTCTGACATGGTTATGTGTTTACTTTGGGACTATGCGACGATATCCTAGGAGCTCCCCCAGCTTGTTTACTTTGGGACTATGGATCAGTATTCCGGTATATCCGCCTGCACATTTATGATTAGGACTCCGGGTCAGTACCCGGTAGATTCCCGTATTGGATATTTACTTTAGGACAACGAATTTGTATTCCGGGAGTTCCCTTGCACATTTATGTTTGGGACTACGGAACGATATTCCAGAAGATTCCCTGTTGCTATTTCTGTATACTGAGTTAGATTCTTTCGGTGATTTTATTCGTTATAAATTGTTAGCACTTTAATTATATAATCGTATTCTATGTTGTTTTACTTGTTTTATATTTATAACTGGTAGGACCCTGATCTTCTTCGTCACTACCTGACCTAGGTTAGGCTTGGCACTTACGGGGTACCGATATGGTGTACTGATAACTAGGGAATATAATGCCTTTTACACTCCTTCATGCTCATGTTTTGATTAGAAATGTGTACAAAATAGTACAAAAAGGCTCATAAGTAGTGCTTGATTGCAGGTTTGATCAACAATGTGACAAGGTGTTAAAGATCAGCTCAAAAAGGAGTGAAACTTACACAAATACCAAGACAAAGACAAATCTCAAGCAAAACAGGGCCAGTGCGGCCGCACACCATTTTATGCGATCGGCACATGTGAGATTCAGAGAGGCTCACATTTAGGCTAAAAGGCACTGCATACGCACAAGGTTTTTGTTTGGTCCGCACTAGGATCAATGCAGCCGCACTCAATTTAGTGCGTGTACAAAGAGAAGATTCAGAGAGTCGCAGAATCCAGGTTGAAGATCAATACAGTCCACGCTCCATTTCATGTTGACCACACTAGAAGCCACCATGGCCGCACTCGATTCTGTGCGGTCCGCATTGCCCAAATTTATAGAGCAGTTTTTCAAGTTCAAAGCCCTAATGCGGCCACACATGATTTTGTGCGGTCCACACTAACCTCGCAGGGGTATTTTGTCCAGATTTGTCAACTTAGTATAAATAGCTTTTTTTCCATTTTTAGGTTAAGCAAATAGTTAGCACTGAAGGCTGCGCTCGTGGGCTCGAATATTTTAGCTATTTTGGGATTTTATCTTTATTTCAACATTGAATCTTCTAGTTGTTGGAAACACGTTCTCAAGGCATTATACTAAACGTGTGTTTATATGTGTATGTTTTGATGAATGACAAACGATGCGCAAATTGATATATGACGAAGTTCAAGTACAAGCGCACAATTGATATACAACGAGATTCAAGCTCAAGACCAAGTTTCATAGTTTTACATGAGTCGTTCTTAACTGTGATCTTGATCCGACAACTTGACTCATGACATGGCTTCTCTCGTAAAATTATTTTTTACAAAATCATGCATATTTAATGTAATGCTAAATGATTTTAAATCATGCATATTTACTTTAGTCAAAATGATTTTTAAACATGCCTCTAAAATCTGGACTAAGATAATCGATTATGTACTTATGATAATCGATTATGTTAAGCCAAGACTGCATGACAATCGATTGTGAACTAATGACAATCGATTGTGTTAAGGCGGTGAGCATCAGATTTTTCAAATCTGCATGACAATCGATTGTGAACCTTATGACAATCGATTGTGATGAGGCAGTGTCCAAAGTTTCTCAACGCTCAAAATAATCGATTGTGAAGTTAATGACAATCGATTGTGATGAGACAGTGTCCATCAAAGTTTTTCAACGCTCAAAATAATCGATTGTGAAGTTAATGACAATCGATTGTGAAGAGACAGTGTCCATCAGATTTTTCAAAGTCACAAAATAATCGATTGTGAACATATGACAATCGATTGTGTTGAGGCAGTGTCTTCCAGACTTTTTCAAAGTTATTAAATAATCGATTGTGAGTATATAACAATCGATTGTCACGAGGCAGTGTCTAAATTAATTTTTCAAGACTGATAAATAATCGATTGTTAACATTGCACAATCGATTGTGAAGCTGACCGTTGTCGTAAAGTTTTCAAATACCGTCAGGTAATCGATTATTGATTTTGTATAATCGATTGTTGAAATTAAAATCTGGAAAGGATTTTTTGAACGTTGCTGAATAATGGATTATTGATTTTGTATAATCGATTGTTGAAATTAAAATCTGGAAAGGATTTTTTGAACGTTGCTGAATAATCGATTATTGATTTTGTATAATCGATTGTTTTACGTAAAATCTGGAAATGATTTTTTGAACGTTGCCAATAATCGATTGTTGATCTTGAATAATCGATTGTTAAGCGTAAAATCTAGGATTGATTTTTGGAACGATTGGCAAACAATCGATTTTGGATTCTTGACAATCGATTGTCACAGAGTAAAATCAGCAGTTCTTAATTGGTAATTAGGCAACGGTAATGCCAAGTTTTTCAACTATAAATACAGCTTCATTTCAGTGTTTTGAACACAACAACACACAACAACTGATCATATAATTGCTATAAGCTTGCATACTCTATTGCTTATCATTTTATATTCATTACATAAGTTTTTGAGAGCCAAACTCTTGTCGAAAGTTGTTGCGATCTTGAGCGTATTCTTTTACTCATATCTACTCATTAAGGAGTGTCTTGTTTGAGTGCTTAGTGTTTTGTACACTTGAAGAGAATTGTTATTCTCTTGTTGTAAGAAGGAACTTGTGTTTCCTTGGTTGAAGTCTTGGAGTGTTGTATCTCCGAGCAAAGGTAGTTGAGGCTTGTGTCCTCAAGTTGTGAAGGAACTTGTGTTTCCTTGGTTGATGTCTTGGAGTGTTGTATCTCCGAGCAAAGGTGTTGACGCTTGTGTCCTCAAGTTGTAAAGGTTTGTTAAGCACCCGGAAGCTTGAAAAGTTAGTGGAAATCTCGAGAGAGTCTCTCGGGGACTGGACTAGCCACGGGTTGTGGTGAACCAGAATACTTCGGTGTGTTCTTTCTTATTTATCGCACTTATTTATTTCCTGCAAATTTTAAATTCCGCAAGTTTACGCTATTTTATCATAACGCTATTCACCCCCCTCTAGCGTTAAGCGTATTATCTAAAAACTAGTTTATCCTAACAATTAATTAATATGAGTTGTTCTTTATCTATTTATTTATTTTCTTCTTCAATTATGAATAGCTAGACTCATAGCTAGGTTGTGGCTCAACCCTAGTGTTGGTAATTAATGGGTCTCGTGTTTTAAGGCATGGACCACGTGTGTTTGATATTTGGACTCATTTCATGTTTAATTGCTGAATTACTGGTTGCAAACACTTGTTTGTGTTTAGTTGAGTTTGGCTCTTCTTGAGAAAGAGAGACTAAGTCTCTGAAATTGGTCCAACAAGGAATTGGGGTGTACTCAAGAGATTGATAGCCCTAATTAAAGGTTAAACCTAGAGATAGTAATACCCGACTTGAACCCTGTTTGCTTCTGCAGATTTGCATACCAAATTGGTCTTGAGAAAGTCAATTCGGGCAAAATCACTCGAACTACAGAGAGGTATAGAGTGAGTAAAAGTGTTCAAATTTTATATTATACTCCCCAAATATGTCAATCATACTTAAGCTCAAGTATCCGACCACCTAGGCGAAAGTCACTACCCTAGTGCATTATAAGCATTTGACAACCTATAATATTGTGATGACCCGGCCACATCTTAAGAATTAATGCCCTGATCCCTGATCAACTATTTTCCCAAGTTTATTTCTTCCAGTGTGATTGTCGGGTTGTTCGGTTTTGAGTTTTCGAAGAGTTTTGGGATATTTAGTCCCTAAATGAGAGCTTAAGTGTTGGAAAATTGACCATAGTCAGAACATCGTGAAAATGGCCTCGGAATGGAAATTAGATGGTTATGTTAGCCTTGGCAGATGATTTGTGACTTAGGAGTGTGATCAGAATGGGTTTTGGAGGTCCAGAGTAGAATTAGGCCTGAATTGTCAAAGTTGATATTTTGGTGATTTCCAGTTAATAGGTGAGATTTTGATCCAGGGGTCGGAATAGGATTCCGAGAGTTTCAGTATCTTCTTATGTCATTTGGTATTTTTGTACAAAATTTTAGGTTATTCGGACATGGTTTGGTTGGGTTTTTGATCAAAAGCGTATTTTGGACGATTTTAGAAACATAGGCTTGAATCTGATGTATTTTGAGTTATTTGATGTTGTTTGAGGTGTTTTGATGATTGGTACAAGTTTGAATAAGTTTTAGGATGTGTTGGTGCCTTTGGTAAGGGGCGTATAGAAGTCAGCGATCGCATAGGCTTATTTGAGGTAAGGGGCAGATCTTTTTCTACGCGATCGCGTGAGTCAGGTTGAGATCGCGTAAGTCTATGTGGTACGACTTTGCCATCACATGTGTGAAGTTGCGATCGCGTAAAGTGTGTCATGATCATGTAAGGTAAGTTGAGGGTAGTTGTTGGCCCAAGTAAAAGTTAGTTTTGAAGATTGACGAAGGAACCCAGGATGAACCAGGTCCATAACTCAGGACCACAAAAATGTGCAGATTCGAGCATGTGAATTGCACGTGAAGGAAATAATCTTAACTTGGTTTATTGAATATCTCCTGATTAAAAAGGATGCATAATTGATAAGGAGAAGGAATCCCTAATCAAAGAGAACACAATTCAAGATAAGGATGAAGTGAGAAGTTGAAATCAACTAGAACTCTTCCACCAAGGAAGAGTCGCATAAGAGCTCTAATTATTTCTTCATCTACTAACTCTATAAATTGTAGGATGTTCTCACATTAAAGGGTTGCACAAAAAGGCAGAAGCTAAACGTGAATTGAGAGCAAAATAGCAAGATTTTTTACAAGCAGTTCGCATGTGATTCAAGTGCGCAAACTTGAAGCTACATGAACAAGATTGAAGAACCAGCTCCATAAAGAGTTTTATGTGTCTTTCTTTATTTCTAGTTCAATTGTAGTAGGTGTTTTCATATTGTACCTTTCAGCTTTCTTAGAAGCAATTGTATTAGATAATTACATTGTTCAAGTTAGAGTTAACTTGAAGTTGTCGCAACAGTTAGAGGCTGGTTGCCACAACGAGATTAGAGGTAATTCTTAGGTTTACAAAGAGTTTTATAAATGCTATTTGGCTCAGTGATTTTGTGAAGCGTTCGGGAAAATCCTACTAAGTAGTAGGTCGTGGGTTTTTTCACCTTTTGAGCCGGGTGTTTTTCACGTAAAAATCTTTGTAATCTTTATTTTCTGTATTTATTATTCCGCAACAAGAATAGTTGTAACACATAGAAGAACCAGGTCCTTCATAAGCATTTTAAGCAAAAAATTGGGTACCACACAAATCGCCCCCTCTTGTGTGGTATTGATGTATAAAACATCAATTAGTATCAGAGCAAGTTATCCTTAAATAGGCTAACACCTTAGGAATAGAACAAGATGAGTGCACCACCTGGAAACTGGAAAGGGAAATCCACTGATAGGCCTCCGCTCTTTAATGGCCACTACTACTCTTGGTGGAAAAATAGAATGATAGATCACATCATCGGAGAAGACTATCAGCTATGGGACATTATCACCGATGGTCCCTTGGCTACCATAAAGAAGAATGCTGAAGGAGTAGATGTGCCAAAAACAAGAGCTGACTGCAATGCTGAAGAAATGAGGAAATGGGAAAAGAATGCCAAGACCAAGAAATGGCTTGTATGTGGACTAGGTCTAGATGAGTACAATGGAATTCAAAGTTGTACCACTGCTAAGAAAATCTGGGATACTTTGCAAGTGGCTCATGAAGGAACACCTCAAGTGAAGAGGTCCATATGAACACTGGTGTATTCTCAATATGAGAATTTCACCATGGAGGAAGGGGAAACCATCCAGGAGATGCATACAAGGTTCACCATACTAACAAACGAACTTAAGTCTCTTGGAAGGGTTATTCTTGAAGAGGACAAAGTTGAGAAAATTTTGACAAGAGTTCTGCCAGTCACCTGGGAAAGCAAAATCACTGCCATTCAGGAGTTAAAGAACACTCCCACTCTTAAGTTGGACGAGCTAATTGGAAATCTCACAGCTTATGAACTTAGAAGGCAAACCATGAAGATGGATGCACCCAAGAAGGAAAGGAGCTTGGCATTCAGAATCACTAAAGGTGCTGATCTAGAGGAGGATAAAATGACCATTATCACAAAGGACTTCAAGAAGTACCTAATGAGAGGAAAGGGTCCTTCAAGAAGTGGAAGCTATAGAAAACAAAAGGTTCCTGAAAAACAAACCAATGAGGGGTGTTACAAGTGTGGGAAGACTGATCACCACATCAAAAACTGCCCTCAACGGGAAATTGAATGGAAGAAGGAAAGAGCTGAATGAAGGAACAGGTTCAACCCAAGAAGAACAAAGGATTAACAAAGGCTATGGTTGCTGCCTGGGAAGATAGCTCAGATGGGGACTCGGAGGATGAAGATGGAGATGATGGCAATTGGAGAATCCGATGAAGAATCTGAGGTAAGTATAAATCATCTCAAAGACAAGATTAAATTTTTGTCTAAAGAAAGGTTATCTGAGTTAATATTGGATTTCACTGATGAATCTAAGGATCTAAAATATGAGAAGGAACAGCTGTCTAATAAGTTTGTGATTTTAAAAGCCAAGTGCAAAAATCAGGAATTTAGGGCTAGTGAAAATGATAGTAAAAATGCTGAGTTGAAGAACCAGGTTCTTGAACTTGACACCAGTGTCCTAGAGCTTAGATATGAAAATTTAAAATTGAAATTAGGAACTGATAAAAAGAAAGTTGATCATACACTAACTCACTTTAGAAGAAAATGTAGGAAAAAGGAAAGATGGGTTGTACAAAAGAGATGATCACGTAAGAGTCCTTAAGGAGGATCTAAACAAGGTTAAGAACGAGCTAGATAGAACTTGTAAATGGAAAAGGTCATCCAATGCACTTTCATGGTTACACGAACACCATAGTAGCAATAAGCGAGGACTTGGCTATGGGACCCCTACACCTAAGTGGGATCCCAAAAGCAAGTACCTCGCACTTCCTGAGAACATAATTTGCACATAGTGTGGTAAAACTGGTCACTATAAATCTGAATGTATTGCAAAAGAAAAGGCTAGTCAAAAAAAAGAAAGAATTTGTTTAAGGGAAAAATAAGCTACCAGGTTGGGATAAAAAGAATCTGATTCACCTGTTTGCCTATAGAAAGGGACCCAAACTAGTTTGGGTTCCTAAGATTAACCCTTGATTTCCTTTTATGGGTCCAAGTAAAGGGGAACAACCAAATATGGTATATAGATAGTGGCTGCTCAAAGCATATGACAAGAAGCAAACCAGTTCCTTTCACTTGAGGACCTCAAAGGAGGTAATGTCTCCTTTGGAAATGGGAAGAAATGTGAGATCATTGGGGTTGGAAAGGTACGTAAGACTGATTGTCACTCTATTGAGAATGTCTACTTGATAAATGGCCTAAAATAAAGCCTAATAAGACAATCACTATTGTGTGATAGAGGTAACTTGGTAGCATTCACCTCTACCAAATGTTTTGTGATTAATATTGCCACTAACAAGATTGTTTTGCAAGGAAGAAGAGTAAGCAATACATACACTGTAGATTTGTCCATACTTTCAGAAAATGAACTCACTTGCTTAAGTGTGTTGGACAATAATCCCCTCCTTTGGCACAAGAGACTTGGACATGCAAGTGTAAGTCAACTCCACAAATTAGTCTCCAAGGATATGGTCATAGGGCTGCCTAACATCAAGTTCAAGGAAGACAAAGTTTGTGGGCTTGTGCTAGAGGAAAGCAGGTAAGATCCTCTTTTAAATGCAAGAAAGTGATAAGCGCAACCAGAACAATGGAATTGGTCCATATGGATCTCTATGGTCCCATGAGAATATTAAGTAGAGGTGGTAAAAGATATGTGATACTGCTTGTTGATGATTATTCTAGGTCTTCTTGGACATTGTTTTTAACATTTAAAGATGAAGCATTTGACATGTTTACTTCTTTTGTTAGAAAAACTCAAAAAACAACTAGGTAATCAACTTGCATCAATTAGGTCTAATCATGGAGAAAATCCTAAGTTTGCTGAATTTTTGCATCCTACATCATAAATAGTTGCATGGCTAGACCTCTTGTTAAGAAGATTCCTTATGAGTCACTTAAAGGGAGAAAGCTAAATATATACCATCTTAGGGCATTTAGATACAAGTGCTTTGTGCACAATAACGGCAAAGACTCCCTAGGTAAGTTTGATCCCAGAAGTGATGAGGGAGTATTCTTGGGATGCTTTTTACATTGTGAAGCTTATAAGATATACAGTAAAAGAATTATGTGTGTAGAAAAAACTGTATATGTTATTTTATAGAAAAACTAACACTCCTTCTAAGAGGCATGAACAAGATAATGAAGAGATTGGGTTGATAAGAAATTCAAATGGTGAAACCATAGTCATCCTAAAAATGCATCACAGGAAGGAACAAGTCCTTCTACCCAGGGCAACATGATAGGAGGAATTGACTAGAGAGGAACTGATCCTCAAACCTCGAGGGAACCTATCCATGAACCTATTCCTCAATGAACAAAACCAGGAAGGAACATCCAAAGAAATTGACACTCTTATTGTAACATCCACGAAATTGGATATAGATGAGCCCGGTTCATCTGTTGACCAAAAGTTGTATAGGGGTATGATTGGTTCACTTTTGTATCTTACTGCTAGTAGTCCTGACATTGTTTTCAGTGTAGGACTTTGTGCTCGCTTCCAGGAAAATCCTAAAGAGTTTCATCTGACAGCTGTCAAAAGGATACGGAGATACTTAAAAGGCACCACTAATCTATGTCTTTGGTATCCCAAAGTTAGCAATCTTTGATCTAGTAGTATATGCAGATACTAATTATGCAGGTTTTTTAGTGGATAGGAAGAGCCCCTCAGGTATGGCACACTTTCTTGATTCATGTCTTGTGTCATGGGCTACCAAAAAGCAAAACTCAATGGCCTTATCTACTGATCAAGATGAATATGTTGTTGCTGCATCTTGTTGTGCTCAATTGTTATGGATCAAATAGTAGCTGGTAGATTTTGGTATTGAAGTTGGTTGTATTCCAACATTTTGTGAATAACACTAGTAGTATAAGTATGACAAAGAACCCTATTCATCATAAGAGAACTAAGCACATAGATGTTAGGTACCATTTTTTGAGGGACAACTATGAGAAAAGCTTGATCACTGTGGAGTTTTGTGCTACTGACAAGCAAATTGCTGACATCTCCATAAAAGTCTTAATTAGAGATCACTTTAAAAGGAACATGTTGGAATTAGGGATGATTAAGATCACCTAAAAGGACTAGTTCAAGGTTAAACGGAAAAAATGAGAAAAAATGAAAATAAAATTTGGTTAGGAAGTCTGTAAATTGTGATAATTAGATTAAATCTTGCTCAGTCTTATGCTTTTCATAATATACTCTTGTGACATGTGTTAAAATGACTCATTAATCTCTAATGATATTTTCTCTATTTTTGAAAATTTAGACTCACACAAGAGAATCATCAGTGAACAACCTGGTTCATCAAGGTAGCACACTATATTTCTGCTCTCTGCATAACTTGAAATAACTATATTTGGATCATGAGCAGAGTTCTACCAAATACCAAACTCGTTTTGGACTTATCCTTTACACGTGAACCAGTCCCGTTCAAAAGAGTCCCATCCGAATGGAAGTACCTAGATTCTAGGGATACACTCCAACGTCTCTTCCAAACTGAATTTCAGTTTGATTAAAGTTTTAAGAGTCTGAAAATCTGTAGTTACCCCATCAATTATTCCCATGTGGGATCAACTTTAATGTATTCCTTACCTCATCTCTCTCAAACTGCCAAAAACGCTCATTCTTCTTTTATCTTCCAAACACAATCTAATTCTCTTATTTTCCATACCCTAACCTAGATATGTCAAACACCTCTGAAAATCCTTTATCGCCACCACAGTAAACCATTTCCACACCTTCTACCACTGCTTCTACCACACCAATCATTAAGAAAAGTAGAGTAAAGATGATGGCTAGTAAGATTTTCGCTGAAAGAGAGGAGACCATGAAAATAAACAAGTAATTGCAACCAGGTAGGGAAGAAGAATACTAGAAATCTGAAGAATGCTACTAAGGGGGAAGAAAGTAGGGCTTCCGAAAATGACAGATATCTTCTGATTCTAAGTTTCTCCTGAGACAATTTCTAAAGTTGCTGTAAATTTGGAGAATAGATTTGTAGGATGAATAGCAGATGTTGAGACTACATAATCTGGAGAAATTGGTGGAAAAAAAAGAAAAGCAAGGGCACTAGGAGTACTGTGAGGGGAAAATGGATAAGAGTGACTGATTCTTCACCCACTCATGTTGGTCTAACAAAAGAAACCAGTGCAATGGTTTTTTGGGGAGAGGAACTTAGTAAAATAGAAGAGAGGGTGAGCAAAACAAGGGCAAGTGGGTCTGGCGAAGCTGCTAAGGGGTTGGTTCAACTTGGAAAAATATAGATGAACCTACTCCATCTGAACAGGAAACCTTCGCGGACCTACTGACCGAGTTATCAATGTCACCAAAACTCATACCATTACCTATGGTTTCATTCTCACACATGTGCTTGTACATTTAAAAGTACCTATGAAGATGTAGGAGGTTAGCATAAGAAAGGATCATTTTGGTTTTAATAATCTGCTTGCTTGAGGTTATGAAGTCAACGTCACTCCTAAAGAACCTAGTTCATCCAAAAGGGTACTAGTGAATAGCAAGGTCAGTGCTTTGGTGCAAGAAAGTGAGTCTAAGGATGCTGAGATTGAAAGGCTGATGAAGAGGTTGGTTGAGATGGAGACTAAGATAGATGCTCTCAAACTGAGCTGGCAAGAGAAAAAGAGAAGAATGATGGCATTTTTCAAGGTATGCTGAAACTCCTCCAAGTCAAAAATCAAGAACCTAGTTCTTCCTAGCCTTAAGCCTCCTAGCCTAGTGTAGATCAACCAGTGACCCAGTTCGGGACGTTTCGCTTCTTCTGCTCATGTTTTCAGTATTTTTATTTCTTCTTATGCTTTGTGGTAGAATCTTATAAATCATCAATGCAATTCATTGTTTTGCTCTAACTGTTTGTTTATATTTCTTTGATAGTTGAAGTTTTTAGTTTGATCTATGATGATTAATCCATGTTTACATTTGAAGTAGCCCTAGCGACCATGAGTTAGCTTTAAAATCTGGTTATCTCACATTTTTATGCAAATTTTTGATGATGTCAAAAGGGGGAAAAAGGTTACGCTTTAAATAAGTGATGTTTACACTTTGAATAGTGATGTTTATAACCTAATGTACCTGGTCCTTGATGATAAGTGATAAAAAGAAAAAATATTTCTAACATTGTGTTGATGTTGAGCTGAGTTGAAACGGGGGTTAAGCTTATGAAAAGCACAGAGTTTGTCATCATCAAAAAGGGGAAATTTGTCGGACCAAGTAAAGGTTAGTTTTAAAAACTGACAAAGCAACTCAAGATATACCAGGTACATCACTCAGGACCAAAAAAACGGGCAGATTCAAGCATGTTGATTGCACGTGAAGGAGATAAGCTTAACTTGGTGTATTTAATATCTCCTGATAAAAAAGGTTGCATAATTGATAAGGAGAACGACTCCTTAATAAAAGAGAACACAATTCAAGATAGGGAAGGAGTTAGAAGTTGAAATTAGCTAGAACTCTTCCACTAAGGAAGAGTTGCATCAGACCTCTAATTATTTCTTTATCTACTAACTCTATAAATTGCATGATGTTCTCACACTAAAAGGGTTGCACAAAAATGTAGAAGTAAAATGTGAATTGAGAGAAAAATAGCAAGACTTTTTGCAAGCAGTTCGTATGTGATTCAAGTGTGCAAACCTAAAGCTACATGAACCAGATTGAAGAACTAGCTCCATAAAGAGTTTTATGTGTCTTTCTTTATTTCTAGTTCAATTGTAGTAGGTGTTTTCATATTGTACCTTTCAACTTTCATAGAAGCAATTGTATTAGGTACTTAGAGTGTTCAAGTTAGAGTTAACTTGAAGTTGTCGCAACAGTTAGAAGCTGGTTGCCACAACGGGATTAGAGGTAATCCTTAGGTTTACAAAGAGTTTTGTAAATGCTGTTCTGGCTCAGTGATTTAGTGAAGTATTTGGGAAAAATCCTACTGGGTAGTAGATCGTAGTTTTTTCACCTTTTTAGCCGGGTATTTTTAACGTAAAAATCTTTGTGTTCTTTATTTTCTGTATTTATTATTCCGCATCAGTACTAGTTGGAACACATAGAAGAACCAGGTACTTCATAAGCAGTTTAAGAAAAAAATTGTGTACCCCATAATTCACCCCCTCCCCCTCTTGTATGGTATTGACGTATAAAACAACAGTAGTCCATTTTATGCTTCGTGATCACAAGGCTAATTCCGCGATCGTGATTAAGGAAATACCTGGCAGATATAAGATTTCAAAATTGAGGGTTCAGCCATTTTTATCAAAACTTAAGCTTGAGAGCTCGAATTTGAGCGAGATTTTGAGGAATTTTCAGAGATATCGACTGGTAATGATTCTAAACTCCTTTTTGCTTGCAACCCACTAATCTAAGCATGAATTCCTCCTTTAATTTTTGGTTTTGAATGGGAATTGGATAAAACTTCATAGGCCAAATTATTGAGTTATGTTGGGCATTTGGCATAAGATTTGGATAATTTTAGTACAACTGAATTCGTGAGAGTACGAGTTTTCTGAAAATGTAAATTTTACTCGATTTCGAGATGTCGGTCCAAGGGAAATTATGGTCATTTTACATGATTTCGTTGTCACACCTCTTTTTTCCCACACAACCCTGTTACGAGGTTGAGCTAAAAGAGTTTTTCCAATTAAAGTGACGTTTTGAAAAGGGATTATTTATTATTTAGAGTCATCACTTGGAATTGAGTTTTGGTGTTCCAAGTCACCTTTTATTTGAATACCTTTTCAAAAGGAAGTCTGACTCTTAATTTATGGTCTACGAAAACAGAAGAGTGAGTAAAGAATTCTGTTGACCGAGGGGAAGGTGTAAGGGCACCCCTCGAGTCCCGTGGTTCTAGCACGGTCGCTTCTATTGATTAATGTAAGACCTAAATCAATTTTTTAGCTATTCTTGTATTTTTATTAATTATGGCTTATTTCTTACCGCTTCACTTAATTTATTATATTTTATTAATTATTTTGACCCAGATGCGATACACACACTAGGTACTTCCTTGAAATTAAATATTAAACCAATAGAACTTAATATAAAATAGTAATCTTAATTAACTATCATATTGTATGTGTGACTAACTTGCCGTAATTTGATATACACATCTATATGAACTTGAATTTAATTTAACTATTAAAGAACTAAAATTTCAGCAACTTAAAATAACAAACTAACACGTGTTCCAACAAAATTTTGTTAATCATATTTTGTTTATACCAAAAATATAAATAAAAGTACTAAGAAAAATAAACAAAACTATAACGAAATAATTCTTTAGGCTCTCCTCCTAATTCATGGATTTGTATGAAAGCTGCTCACATGTATTAAATATTACATACAAAGAAAGATAGCAAATGTATATATATATATATGCTTCTAAGAAAATTCAGAAAACAAATTAAAATTCAAACATTGCAAAGACGTAGATCTCATATATCATGCTTAAACTGTACCAAAAGATTGAATGGTACTTTTTATAAAATTTCACAACAAAAGAATATCTACAAATTTCTAAAGTTACAATACTATCCTTTTTAGAACCGCGAACACGAAACCGCGAACGAAATCCCGAACTCCTATGTCCTTTCTTTCTTTCACGTTTTTCTCTTTCTGTTTCTGTTTCTTTCTTCTTTGTTTTTCTTTCTTTCGTTTCAACCTCTTTTCTCGTTTCTTTTCCTTCTTTGTTTTTCTTTCTTTCGTTTCAACTTTTTTTCTCGTTTCTTTTCCTTCTTGTCCGTTCTTTTGCTCTTTTTGCTTTTTTCACGTTTTTTCTTTTATGTTTTCTTCTTTTTATAAGTAAAAGAGTTAGAGTTAAAGTTTAAGTGGGAGAAAGAGGTTGAGAAGATTATGGTAAGTGGCTAGGATAATTAGATAAAAGAGTTAGAGTTAAAGTTGAAGTGGGAGAAAGAGGTTGAGAAGATCATGGTAAGTGGTTATGATACTTTTATTTGATTTATCCCTTTTTACTATATTATTACTTATTATTATTATTATTACTTATTATTATTATTATCATTACTATTTTTGTTTAATAACTTTTACTTGTTCTTTATTAATGAAGAAATTAGAAAGTAAAATGCATAGTTAAAAATATTAGTTAGCTATCTTATATTTAAATAATACATATATATATATAACAAAATTAAATATTTACGTTGTAGTTTTAATTACACTAAGAAAAATGCTATCGCTTACATTTAAAATTCTAATAGATTTTTTTTAATTTTTCTTTTATTTAAAATTATGAGTAAAACTTATACTCTAAGAATGTGAATATATAGTTAGTATGATAGAAGTCTTAAAATATTAAGATTAGGCGTAAAAGAAATATTTACACTAAACTAGTATAGAATTTGGGTGGTAAAAATTTAGGTGCTCACATTCGCGTATTAGCTTAGAATTTAATTGCAGAATCAGTTTCTTGAAGTGTTATTTATAATATGCAATTGAATTGAATAGGTTTGGGCCATTTGGAGCCAGATACTCGTGGCAAAAGTGTGGTTTCGAGTTAATTTTTAGCCGGTTTGAGGTAAGGATTTGTCTAACGTGATGTGGGGGACCTTCCCCTTAGGATGGATATATTTTGTAATTGTAATGCAATGTACGTGAGGTGACGAGTGCGCACTTGTGCAAATTATTGGAAATTCGATTTTCTTTAAACATTTATTAGTATGTTCCTTATCCTACTTTTATTACTTGTACTATTTAAGCATGTGTTAGCTTAGGAAAGTATGTTTAAGTGATTTAATTGCCTTAATTGTTCAATCGCTTTACCTGAACTCTGTGCAACATGCTAGGCAAGAATTATTTGTTGCCTTAATATGAAATTTCCCTTCTCTGAATATTTTTTTGCTGCTGCTATGTATTTACATTGGGACTATGGATGTGGGATTCCGGTAGCTCCCCCTTGTCTTTTTACTTTGGGACAGCGGGTTAGATTCCCGGTAGATCCCATGCACATTTACTTTGGGACTGCAGGTTAGATTCCTGATAGATCCTCTCTGCACTTTTACTTTGGGACTGTTGGTTAGATTCTCGATAGATCCCCTTGCACAGTTATATGGAACTACAGGAAAGCACCCAGTAGATTCCCCCAGTACTGGGTAATTATATTTGGAGACTATGGATCGAGATTTTGTTAGATCCCTGCGCATTGATCATTGGACTACGGGACGGTATCCCAGGAGATCCACTTGACAGTTGATGAAAAGGACTACATGACGGCATCTTGGGAGATCCTCTTTGTTACTATTGGTGTTGGGTTGTTCTTATTTCCGTGGTTACTCTGTTCGTTGTATATTTGTTGTTTCCTTGTATAACTTGTCTTATTCCATTGTTGTACTCATTATTATGCTTACTTCATATTGTTGAATCTTATATTTTAGTTGACCTCAATAGTGCCATGACCTTCCTCGTCACTACCCGATCGAGGTTAGGCTTGGCACTTATTGAGTACCGATGTGGTGTACTCATGCCCTTTCTGCGCATGTTTTTTATGTGCATATTCAGCTATCTCTGCAGAGGCTTATCATCGTTGAGGCATGAGAGCTTATGGAGACTTTGAGGTACATCTGCCACATATGCAGATCGAAGAGTCTCCATCTTTATTCTATCTTGTAATGTTAGTCCTTCCCTCATCCTGTTGATGTAGACATTCCGAAGTTAGAGCATTTTACTATATTTCTTTCAGCTTGTGTTCCCGTGAGTTTCTGGGTTTTGGGATAGAGATATAGTTTTGTGATATTATGCTATATATACCGAGCGGCATACTATACACCATTCGTTTGAGCTATCCTTAGTTTTAGATTTATATATTTCCACAATTTTTGATTTAATTTCCGCACTTGTTAGGCTTACCTAGTTGTAAGACTATGTGCCGTCAAGACAGTTTAGAAAGGGTGGACTGGGGTCGTGACAAGTTAGTATCAAACCTCTAGGTTCATAGGAGTCATGGAACACATGCCGATTTATTAAAGTCTCGTTGATCGGTACCGAGACGTATGTAATTATCTACGAGAGGCTTAGGAAAATTCCACTTTATTTCATTTCCTGTTGTGCGAGATTTTGATATCATAACTAAACTTCTGTCTTTCTATTCTCTCACAGATGGTGAGGACACATGCTACCCGAGACGATCAAGCATATGCGCCCCCTACTGTCGCCGCTAGAGGTCGGGGCTGGGGTAGAGGTCGAGGACGTGCATGTGGTGTAGCCAAAGCAGCTGTGCGAGTTGTCGTGGAGGTACCACCAATAGACCCAATCGGAGTCCAGGCACCTGACACGCCTACTACTACTGCCACCACTACTCTAGCTCTTTAGAAGACTCTGGCACAATTTATGAGCATGTACACAACTTTGGCTCGGGCAGAGTTACTTCCCTTTGTTGCAGCCACATCCCATGCTGGGGGGGGGGGAGCACAGACTTCCGCCGCCTGCACTCCTGAGCAGCGAGTGCCTGATGAGCAGGTTCCTTAGATCATACTCCCAGTAGAGTTATTTCCTTCCTTAAGGCTAAGCGTATGGTTGAGAACTGGAGTGATGCATATCTAGCTTATGTGGGAGATGTCAGTATTTGGTACCCTTTCTGTTAATTCAGTCCTTGTAGAGTAGGATTTTCCCAATGTGTTTCCAGCTGACCTTATGAGCATGCCGTCGGATAGGGATATTGATTTGGCATTGATCTATTGCCAGGCACTTGGCCCATTTCTATTCCTCTGTATCGTATAGCTCTTCTTGAGTTGAAGGATCACTTGTAGGAATTGCTTAATAAGGGTTTTATTCGGCCCAGTGTTTTACCTTGAGGTGCTCTTATCTTGTTTGTGAAGAAAATGATGGTTCTATGTGTATGTGTATCGATTATCGCCAGTTGAACAAGGTTACAGTGAAGAACTGTTATCCTTTACCTCATATTGATGATCTGTTTGACCAGCTTCAGGGCACATGTATGTTTTCTAAGATTGACTTGCGCTCATATTACCATCAGTTGAAGATTTGGGAGCCAAATATCCCCAAGATTGCCTTCAGGACTCGGTATGGTCATTACGGGTTTCTTGTTATGTCATTTGGGCTGGCCAATGCCCCAGAAACTTTCATGTATTTGATGCATAATGTATTCCATCCATATGTTGACTCTTTTGTCATTGTATTTATTGATGACATTCTGGTGTATTTCCGGAGTCGGGAAGATCAGGAGCAGCATCTGATGACAGTGCTAGAGACTCTGAAGGAGAAGAAATTATATGCAAAGTTTTCAAAATGTGAGTTTTGGTTGGATTCCATGACATTCTTGGGCCACATGGTATCGAGTTAGGGTATTCGGTGGATCTGAAGAAGGTAGAGGCACTCCAGTGTTGGCCCAGACCATCCTCAGCTACAAATATTCGAAGTTTTCTTGGCTTGGTGGGGTACTACTGTCGTTTTGTGGAGGGGTTTTCATCGATCGCAGCCTCTATGACTAGATGACCCAGAAGTGTGCTTTGTTCTAGTGCATGGAAGAGTGCAAGGCGAGTTTTTAGAATCTCAAGACAACTTTGACTATGGCCCCAGTTTTGATATTGCCTGCAAGTTCATGGTCTTATAATGTCTATTGTGACACCTCGAGAGTTGGCCTTTGAGCAGTACTGATGTAGGATGGTAGGGTGATTTCCTACGCGTCCAGATAGTTAAAGACACATGTGAAGAATTATCATGTCCATGATCTTGATCTAGCTGCAATTATTCACGCCCTGAAGATTTAACGCCATTATCTATACGGTGTGCCTTGTGAGATTTATACTAACCATCATAGCTTGCAGCATTTGTTCAAGAAAAAGGATCAAAACTTGCACCATATGAGGTGGTTAGAGTTGCTGAAGGATTATGACATCACTATTTTATATCACTCGGGCAAGGCCAATGTAGTGGCTAATGTCTTGAGTCGCCGAGCAGAGAGTTTGACGAGTTTGGCATATTTACCAACATCGGAGAGGCCTACGATAATGGATGTTCAGGCCTTAGCCAGCCAGTTTGTGAGACTGGATCTTTCGGAGCCTAGTCGGGTTCTAGCTGCGTGGTTTCTCGGTCTTCATTATTTGATCGTATTAGGGAGCGACAGTATGATGACCGTCATTTGCGTGTACTTAAGGACAAGGTTCATTATGGCGATGCTATAGATGTGACCATTGGAAAGGATGGAGTATTGAGAATGCAGGGTCGGGTTTGTGTACCCAATGTTGATGGGCTTCGAGATCTGGTTCTAGAAGAGGTCCACAGTTCGCGGTACTCCATTCATCCGGGTGCCGCAAGATGTATCAGAACTTGAGACAGAACTACTGATGGATGTGGATGAAGAAAAATATAGTTAGGTTTGTAGCTTGGTGCCTTAATTGTCAGCAGGTGAAGTATGAGCACCAGACGCCGAGTAGATTGCTTCAGAAGATAGAGATTCCGGAGTGGAAGTGGGAGCGTATCACCATGGAATTTTATATGAACTCCCACGGACTTTGAAGAAGTGTGATTCCATTTGGGTTATTGTGGATCAGCTGACCAAGTCCGCTCATTTCATTCTTGTGTGCACTTATTCTACGGAGCGGTTGGCGGAGATTTACATCTGGGAGATTGTCCGTCTGCATGGTATACCAGTTTCTATCATTTCAAACAGAGGTACTCAGTTCACATCGTAGTTCTGGAGAGCTGTGCAGTAGGAGTTAGGCATTCAGGTGGAGTTGAGCAAGACATTTCACTCTTAGACGGATGGGCAGCTCGAGCACATTATTCAGATACTGGAGGATATGCTCTCGTGCATGTGTGATGGAGTTTGGGGTTTTTTGGGATCAGTTCTTGCTATTGGCGGAGTTTGCTTACAACAACAGTTATCAGACCAGCATTCAAATGGCATTGTATGAGGCTTTGTGTAGTAGACGGTGTAGATCTCCGGTGGGTTGGTTCGAGCTGGGTGAGGCTAGGTTATTGGGTGCAGATTTGGTTTAGGATGCTTTAGAAAAGGTTAAGGTGATTCGAGATAGGATTTGTATATCCAAGTACAAACAGAAGAACTATATGGATCGGAAGGTTCATGATGTTTCCAACGTAGTTGGAGAGCGAGTTCTGCTTCGTGTTTCGCCTATGAAAGGCATTATGAGATTTGGAAAAAAGGGAAGTTGAGTCCGAGGTTTATTAGGCCTTTTGAGATATTGCAGCAAGTTGGGGAGGTTTGTTATGAGCTTGCCTTACCTTCCAGCCTGGCAGGAGTTCACCCAGTATTTCATGTTTCGATGCTTCGGAGGTATCACGGTGATTCGTCGCACGTGTTGGATTTCAGTTCAGTCTAGTTGGACAAAGATCTATCTTATGTTGAGGAGCCAGTTGCTATATTGGACAGACATGTCAAAAAGTTGAGGTAAAAGAACATAGCTTCAGTAAAGCTTCAGTGGAAGGGTTAGCCGCTCGAGGAGGCGACCTAGGAGACCGGACAAGACATGCGCAACCGTTACCATCATCTTTTCACTACTTCAGGTTTGTCTCTATGCTCGTTCGAGGTGAATTTTTACACATAGGAAGATGTAACGACCCGCCTGGTCGTCTTAAGAATTAACATCTCGATCCCCTATCAACTGGTTCCCCAAGTTTATTACTGCCAATGTGATTGCCGGGATGTTTGGTTTTGAGTTTTCGGAGAGTTTTGGGTCACTTAGTCCCTAAATGAGAGCGTAAGTGTTGGAAAATTAACCATAGTCTGAACATTGTGAAAACAACATCGCAATGGATATTCGATGGTTCAGTTAGCTTCGGGAGGTGATTTATGACTTAGTAGTGTGATCAGAATGGGTTTTGGAGGTCCGAAGTAGAATTAGGCTTGAATTGGCAAAGTTGATATTTTGGTAATTTCCGGTTTGTAGGTGAGATTTTGATCCGGGGGTCATAATGGGATTCCGAGAGTTGCAGTAACTTCGTTATGTCATTTGGGATGTGTGTGTAAAACTTCAGATTATTCGGACGTGGTTGGGTTGGGTTTTTTATCAAAAGCGTATTCGGAAAATTTTAGAAACTTAGGCTTGAATCCGATGTGTTTTGAGTAATTTGATGTCGTTTGAGGGGTTTTGATTATTGGGACAAGTTTGAATAAGGTTTTCGGATGTGTTGGTGCCTTTGGTTGTGGTCTCGAGGGCCTCAGGTGAGTTTCAGATGGTCAATCGGACCATTTTGTGCCTTAAAAGATTTCAGATTTTGCTTCAGGTCTACTACAGATTTTTGTTCTTTGCGATCGCGTATAAGGGGCCGTGATCGCATAGTCTTATTTGAGGGAAGGGGCGGAGTTTGTTCTACGCGATCGCGTGAGTCAGGTTGCGATCGCGTGAATCTGTGTGGTATAGCTTCGCGATCGCGTGAGGTTGAGTAGCATAGCTTCGCGATCGCGTGAAGCATGTCACGATCGCGTAAGGTAAGTTGAAAACAGTCCATTTTGTGATTCGCGATCGCAATACTAATTCCACGATTGTGATTGAGGAAATACCTAGGCAGATATAAGATTTCAAAATCGAGGGTTTAGCCATTTTTAACAAAACTTAAGCTTGCGAGCTCGGATTTGAGCGGGATTTTGCAAGATTTTTAGAGATATCAATCATTATAAACTCTGTTTTGCTTATAACCCACTAATCTAAGCATGAATTCCTCCTTTAATTTTTGGATTTTGAATGGGAATCGGATAAAACTTCATAGGCTGAATAATTGAGTTTTGATTTGGCATTTGGCATCGGATTTGGATAATTTTAGTATTATTGAACTCGTGAGAGTGCGGGGTTTCTGAAAATATAAATTTTACTCGATTCTGAAATGTGGGCCCGAGGGGCATTTTGGTCATTTTACATAATTCCGCGTATTAGCTTAGAATTTAATTATAGAATCAGTTTTTTGAATTATAATTTACAATATACAATTGCATTGAATAGATTTGGACCATTTGGAGTCGGATACTTGTGGCAAAAGTCTGGTTTCGAGTTGATTTTTAAGCCAGTTCGAGGTAAGTGGCTGGTCTAACCTTGTGTGAGGGACCTTCCCCTTAGGATGATATATTTGGTAATTGTAATTCCATGTATATGAGGTGACGAGTGCGTACTTGTGCAAATAATTGGAAATCCGATTTTCTATAAGCACTTATTAGTATGTTCTATATCCTGCTTTTATTACTTGTACTATTTAAGCATGTGTTAGCTTAGGAAAGAATGTCTAAGTGATTTAATTGCCTTAATTGTTCAATCTATTTATCTTAACTTCGTGCAGCATGCTAGTCTAAAATTATTTGCTGCCTAATATGAAATTTTCCTTCTCTGAATATTTTCTTGTTGTTGCTATGTATTTACATTGGGACTACGGATGTAAGATTCCGGTAGCTCTCCTTTGTCTGTTTACTTTGGGACTGCGGGTTACATTCCTAATAGATCCCCCCTGCACATTTACTTTGGGACTGCGGGTTAGATTCCCGATAGATCCCCCTGCATAGTTATATGAAACTACGAGAATGCACCTGGTAGATTCCCCTAGTACTGGATATTTATATTTGGGGACTATGGATTGAGATTTGTTAGATCCTCATGCATTGATAATTGGACTACGGGACGGTATTCCGGGAGATCCACTAGACAGTTGATGAAAAGGACTACATGACGATATCCTGGGGGATCCTTGTTGATACTATTGGTGTTGAGCTATTCTTATTTCCGTGGTTACTCTGTTCGTTTTATATTTGTTATTGCCTTGTATAACTTGTCTTATTTCATTATTGTACTCATTATTCTGCTTACTCCATACTGTTAAATCTTATATTTTAGTTGACCTCAGTAGGGCCCTAACCTTCCTCGTCACTACCCGACCGAGGTTAGGCTTGGCACTTACTGAGTACCGCTGTGGTGTACTCATGCCCTTTCTGTGCATGTTTTTCATGTGCAGATTCAGGTACCTCTGCACAGGCTTATCATCCTTGAGGCCGGAGAGCTTTTGGGGACATTGAGGTACATTTGCCGCGTCCGCTGACCGAAGAGTCTCATCTTTATTCTATCTTGTAGTGTTAGCCCTTCCCTCAAAGTTTTGATGTAGACATTCCAAAGTTAGAGTATTTTACTATATTTCTTTCAGCTTGTGTTCCTGTGAGTTTTCGGGTTTTGGGATAGTGATGTAAAAGTTTTGAGATAATATGTTGTATATGCGGAGCGTCATACTATAAACCATTCCTTTTAGTTATCGTTAGTTTTAGATTTATATATTTTAGAAAATTTCTATTTAATTTTCGCACTTGTTAGGATTACCTAGTCGTAAGACTAGGTACCGTCACGACAGTTCACGGACGACGAACTGGGATCGTGACAAATATCTTACTCTTAGCTTATTCTAGTTTTACTTTTGGCAGATTGTAGTTGATAAAATTAGAAGTAAAACAAAAATCCAAAAATATTACAAGTGCAATTAAGTACAATACACGACTTTAAATTAGATAGATACCCAACTCCAACTTCTAGCTCTCTATGAAAATCGATCCCGACTTTAATCGGGTAAAAGTTGCTTCAACCCTCTCTTGCTACTCAATAGTAGTATAAGGTAGGCCTCGATCATGTACTCATGCCCTTTCCTGCACATGTTTTCGTGTACAGATCCAGGTTCTTCGACTCAGTCATACTATCCTTGAGGCGAGGCGATTCTTCTGAGACTTCGAGGTATATCTGCCGGTTCCGCAGACCGAGGAGTCCATCTCCATTCTCTCTTATAGTTATAGCCCTTCTGTATTTCTTTTGGTTAATACATTCTGGAGTTAGAGCACTATGTAACATCCATAGCTTGTAATCTTATGAGATTCCAGGTTTTGGGAGATCTTTTCAGTTGAGAGTGTGTATTTGTATATGCCGAGCGGCATCTTAAACGTTTTCATTATGTTTATCCGTAGTTTCTACTAGTTTTATTTGTTATTTCCTTTTTCCGCAGATTGTTAGGTTTACCTAGTTATAGAGACTAGGTACTGTCACAATAGTTTACGAAGAACGAACTAGGGTCGTGACATAAGGTAGTGGTGAGGTGATTTGGGTAGGGTTTGGGAAGGATTTTCAGTTGTGGAAGAAAGAGTGAGAGAAAGAATAAAGAGAAAAAGGGGAAGAAATCCATCCATGTCTGCCCTTAATTGGAAATTTCCGACCGAAGACGATCGGTATCATTAAGTTCATTTTGACTATTTAACTACACATTACAGATCGAAATTGATCAATGATTGATTTTTAAATTATTTTTATAATTAATTTAATTATAATACCGACAGAAGTCGATCGATTTTTGTCAAATTATAATGTTTAATATTTAAATAATACATATATATATACACACATACACACACATATTACCGACTGAATCGATGGTAACTAATTTTTAAATTATTTTTATAATTAATTTAATTATAACACTGACCAAAGTCGGTCAGCTTTGTCAAATTATAAGAATATATATATAGTTTTCTATAAAATGTAGAGCTATATTAATACTTAAGTTTAGCAACAGCAACATATGTATACATATTAATCCTATTAACTTATGCTATATTCATATGTTGTTGCTAAAACTTAAATATTAATATAGAACTACATCTTGTAGAACATCACATCTTATAGAACTATACTTTGTTTTTAAATGTGTTATAGTAAGATTTAATCAAATATAATTGAATTTTTAATTGATAAGTATCCGAGTAAACTACTAATAAAGTTATTTAGAATAAAACATTCAAAATTATGTGGGTATATATATATATATATTTGTTATTCCAACATATAAGAGATATAGTTGGTAGTCATGTTTTAGCTTAGTAATATTAGTTATGATCTATACAATGCTTCGTTACGTGGTATTACATCATTTAAGATATTTTATATGAATATCTCATTTTGAAGAAATGTTTTTCACTTGTAAAGTGATAATGATACATTTAAAACTTGGAGATGATCATAAGACAATGAGTATTTTTTTCTTATTTAGCGTTTGTTTGAGTTTTACTTCGAAATTTTAGTGTCATTTTTCATAAAGTTCATGCTTTTAAAATACCAATTCAATTGATTTGTCGTTTTTGATTTTTCTCATCTTCTTTTTCATTGTTGGATTTTCACCTAATTAAGTATAAGTGATAGTATTTCTTTTTATATTTTCTGATTTTTCATTTTTCCCTTTGCAAGACATTTTGGTAATACTTTCTCTCTCTTGAACGTGTATATGAAAAGATAGGGTTACATTAATTTCTCAAATTTGGTTGTGAAGTCTGTTGTCTATAGTTAAATACATATGTTGTTGCAAACTAAATACAAAGTAGAGAAGAAGAAGGTTTTCCCTCAAAGTCCACATATTTATTGTTGAATACTTAAAATATTAAATCGGACATATAAGAGACATAATTCCTCCTAATTTGTATTAATAATCATGTATTATGAATTTGTTATAAATAGAACTCTATTTAAGGTGAATGTCTATCTTATAAGAAGAGTCTTACTTCAGGGCTAAGTCTTTTATCTTCCTATAAATAGAGGGGTCTTACCCCATTGTAAATCATCCCAAAAGTATTAATAAGAATACTCCTCTCTCTCTAATTTTCTCTCTATTGTTCTTGTTCTTGTATTATCGTTGTTGTTCTTATATTATTTCATAACACGTTATCAGCACGAGACTCTACCGTCTCAAGAAGCACTTTGAGAATATTAAGGAGTAATTCGCCCACACAAATTTCGCTAATTCCGGGCATTATCCGGGTCACGCTTCAAGAGATAAGTATCGATTTTATGTTCGATTAAAATCTATAATTATGTGTTGTCTATATTACATACAAGTGATCCTAGCTATTTACTTCCGCTATTCCTTTCTTTGTTACAATTGAATTGATGACTGGTTTAATTTAGTTGTATAGTGGAACGTTTCTGGTCCATTATGCAAACAATGGGTTTTGGATTTTTAAAGTTTGCTGATAGTTTGGAGGTCCAATGGCAATCTTGAATTTCTATACGGAAAATATGTCGCGTTCTCCGGCATCAAATTGGTCGCGGGAGTCGACCAAAGTTGCCAGAATTTGTTGCCACGGGATGGAAACTCAAGAGGTATATTTGATATCACAATATTGATTGGTATACCTTAAAGGTAAGTAATTTACCCTTTCATTCTTGAAATTCTACGATTTGATTTTATATACAAACAAAGACAACAAAGTTTGATTATAACTCTAATGGAGTTTGTAAGAAATTACACTCACATGAAGTGGTAAAATTTCTATGCCTTGCCATAATCAAATTCATGAATGATTGTGGGCAAAGAATTGAAAATCCGTCCCATTGAATTTGCTCCATTCCCTTTAGAGAATGTGGTAGCAGTATGTGATAAGTCTAAAAGAAGACAAAATTATTACCATGATGGTATCAATGAATGTGGACGTGGCAATAGACGGAATTATAATCGTCGTTATGATCCATTCCCTGAAGTGAATGTGATAATTGTAATAAAGCCTGTAAGTATGAACACGCTCTTGATGTAATTGTATCTTATGTCTGACATTATGAAAAGAAAGTTCGTTGCCCTTGAAATTTCGGGCAAGAACTATATGACATGGGTGTTGGATGCTGAAATCCATTTGGATGCAATGGGTCTTGGAGACACCATTAAAGACAGAAATAATGCATCCACCCAAGACTATGCTAAGGCCTTGATTTTCTTGCGCCATCACCTTGATGAAGGTTTGAAACTGTGCTAAGGCCTTGATTTTCTTGCGCCATCATCTTGATGAAGGTTTGAAAATTGAATATATCACAGTCAAAGATCCACCTATCTTGTGGAATGGCTTAAAGGAGAGATATGACAACCTGAAGTTGGTCACTCTGCCACAAGCACGATATGATGAGAATCCAAAAGCAAATAGTTCATAAACTATATGTTATCGTTGCGGTGGAAAAAGGGCACTGGGCGAAAATTTGTCGTGTACCAAGACATTTGGTTGAGCCTTGTCAAGCATCTCTAAAGAGTAAATGCCCTAAAACAAATTTTGTCTCTGACGACAATTTTGACATCACCCACTTGGATGTGGCAGACTTCTTTGAGCACCCTGAGGGGAAAATTGACCACCTAATTGGTGGTGGATCTGTGATGAAGGAAGATGGGATTGTTTGATTTTATTTTACTTATTTGTATTAGCTAGTGGATAAACTATTAGTCATTAGTATCAGCTCGTATTAGTTAGTTTATGATATAATGTTAGTATTAGTTCTTTAGAATGTTTCAATATGCTTAAATTTCGATGGTATTTTTATTTTCCAGCAAAGTTAGTCGATTAACTAATAAATTGACTATCTAATATTTTGTATTAAAACTGGAATTTCCGCAAGCTAAGATATTCGAATATCTGATTTAGATATTCGAATAACCTGATTTAGTTATTCGAATAACCTGATGACTGTTTACTAAGTTAGTCGAATAACTAATTAGTTATTCGACTAACCAATATTTCGCATTAAAACTGGATTTTTCCGCAAGGCTAGTTAGTCGAATATCAGGTTTAGATATTCGAATAACCTCAACAGATTTTGAAAATATTGTTTAAATATGAAACAAACGGATTGAATTTGTTTATTCTCATGTTCGTATATTTTCTTTTGTTGTCAACCATGGGAATTAAATTGATTGAAGGCTCCGGAAGAGCAACTATAACTCTGCCTAAAGGAACAATATTTATCATAGAGAATGCAATGTTCTCCTCCAAGTTTAAGAGGAACTTGCTGAGTTTTTAAGATATCATTCAAAATGGATATCAGATTGAGACAATACATGAGTATAATCTTGAATACCTCATTTACTCATGAAAACGAGGCTACCCACTTCGGTTTGGGGTCACGCCATTTTGCATGCAGCAATGCTAGTTCGTCTCTGACTGATGAATTGTCACAAATATTCCCCGTTGCAATTAGTTTTGGGTCATGAACCTAATATATCCCATTTAATAATTTTTGGATGCGCAGTATATGTGCCTGTAGCACCGCCATATCGCACCAAAATGGGTCTGCAAAGAAGGTTAGGAATATATGTTGAGTTTGAATCGCCCTCCGTTATTCGCTACCTCGAAATATTGACAGGGGATTTGTACACTGCACGATTTGCAGACTGTCAATTCGATGAGACACTTTTCCCAAAATTAGGGGGAGAAGTTGGTGAAACCAAACGGGAAATTTTGTGGAAAAATGCATCATTATCTCATCTTGATCCACATACCTCTATTTGTGAAAAGAGGCGCAAAATATTATCTATTTGCAAAGAATAGCAAATCAAATGCCTGACGCATTTCTCTTGGATTATTTGTTCTCATTACTGAACTGACCAACTAAAGAGTTCGGGTTGAAGCCCATAAATTCTGGAAATATCAAAGGTGAATATGGGCCCATTCACCTGCCATGTATACCACATATGATGCATCTATGAAATGGTTACATGCGCGATTGTTATTAACCCGCAGCCTGGTCGGTGCTTGCGAGATAAATTGCTCAGTAATCTAACTTCGAGCATAATTTCCAGATTTTCTATTCAAGATAGTTCATCTTGATAAGTTGGTTTATATCAAAGTTGGTTTAGCAAGATAATTATTGAGTGCCTCCACTTAATAGCTAAACTGTTTCTTATGAGAACAAAGTTATATATATCAGTTTGATATACGTTGTATACGAGAAATATTATATTCTCCCCTCACAAATGGTTCAGGGTCAGGAACCAAATAATCTCATCTTATTATTATTAATGTGCTGTGTATATTGACATGATAATGCACAAAGATGATTTCCCAGAGTTGAGGAAACAAGTTAGCTTTTCTAACATGAGGGGGAGACATGATAAACACTTGAGAAAAGGTTACATGAGATGAATTATCATTTGTATATATAGATCCTCGAATATCATAATATGAACATGAAGTTCATAAAAGGATAATTCAATTGCAACATATTGCAAAGCATGCTAAGAAAGTGACTATATTCTCACTGCAAATGCTCATATTAAGTCCTAGAAGGACAAAGTCTTGGATACGCTTAAAACGTATAGACAAATCAGTTTCAAAATAACTTCTTAATAAAGAAGATGAGCAAATGATCAAAGTGATCATAATAAGGAGGCAAGTGATCCAAAAGATCACACGACATAACACTTCATAAAATCTCATGAGAGATTCAGGTACCTGAATATATGAATAAAGAGATCTCCATGTTATGTCTTTATGAAAATTTACTGGAACCGATATAAAATGATCGTCGACGACATCTACGATAGCGCTAAATATCGATGAGGATCTTATGTTTGTCGAATACAAACAAAACTATTGGCCAAATGGAAGAGATACAATTCAAGAAGAATTGATTCCATATGAAAGACATGTAGTTTTGGACATGTAGTTCAAATACTTGAAAGTGTAAAGTCAAAGGTATGTGTAATCAGTTTTCGATATTTATTTGTTTAGCATGACATGAAAACTTGATATGCATCTAAAGTCTATTATATGGCTTATATGACTTAACTTGAAAGATTTAAGTTGCTTGAAGCATATACAATTCTTGGTCCTGAAGTACCACATCCTAAGTGCAACTTGTGTACATATGTATCTTGCTATAACTATAAGCATGATGGCATCGAGAATACCTCTACGGAGATATTGAAGAGTCATTCCACGACATTACATGAAGATGTTCATATCTATCAAGAATGATAATTTCAAGGTACGGAATATTCATTCAAGTCAATATGGTTGATTTATTTATCAAATATCTACTAACGATTTCTTGAAGCTAGTGCACAAGATTGGAATGTGAAGGTTCAAGGATGTGAATTGATGTTCTTTTAGGGGGAGTTAATGCGCGTTGCACTCTTTTTCCCTTACAAGATTTTGTCCCACTGGGTTTTCCTTGCAAGGTTTTTAACGAGGCAACAAATAGGCGTATTTCTAAACATATGTACTCTTTTCTTTTTCTAGAATTTTTCCCATTGGGTTTTGTTTTAGTTAAGGTTTTAACGAGGCACATTATTGAATAGACATTCAAGGAGGAGTGTTATAAATAGAACTCTATTTAAGGTGAATGTCTATCTTATAAGAAGAGTCTTACTTCAAGGCTAAGTCTTTTAACTTCCTATAAATAGAGGGGTCTTACCCCATCGTAAATCATCCCAAAAGTATTAATAAGAATACTCCTCTCTCTCTACTTTTCTCTCTATTGTTCTTGTTCTTGTATTATTGTTCTTGTTCTTATATTATTTCATAACAGAATTTGAATTTATATGCATATTATACAAAATTACCAAATTATGTTTCAAATTGTTATATATGCAGTTCAAAAATAAAGCCAAGTGACATTGGACGGACAAAAAAATTGAAAGAATTACAATTAGGTAGAACATTTATGGTTTAGTGTGAGTACATGGGCGATAGGTGGTTGACATGAAACTATTTATTCTTTAGCTATATTTTTACAAGTTTTTTCGTGTGAAATAAGATTATAAGATAACTCTAATGAAGTTTAGAAAAACTACATAGTAAAATCTTTTGTAATATAAATAACTTTAGAATATGGTTTTACACGAAAAATATTTTCATATCACTTATAACTCTACTATTATTTTCTTGTTACTCTTGTAGACTATATATATATATATATATATATATATATATATATATAAGAAAGATGAAATTGCGTATGTATTTACCAACAGTCCTAGTAGTCCCCATTCTACTGCTTTTAATCAGTTTCTTGCATTCTTCATCAAGTTACATATGCACTACACACTTCTTAGGAATAGTAGTAATATATTTTTACTATACCCGAATTATGTTAGGAAAGTAGAGGGACAAAGCAATCATCATTTTAATATATGTGTCAATTACTCCTATGTTTCCTCTATCTAATCCCATTTATATAAATAAAAAAATATAATCCCATTTAAATTTATTTTCACATCTTATAAATATTTTTATGTAAAGTTATGTTGCCTTTATCTAAGTCATATTTAGTTAAATAGGGAGAGACGGAGAGCTCCTTATTTTGATATAGTAATGTGACGAATTAGGTGGCAACTCAATGACTATCAAGCTCTATATTATTTATAATAATAATAATAATAATAATAATAGTAATAATAATAATAATAATAATAATAATAATAATAATAAATCAGAATTATATGAAAGTACAGGAGATATATGAACCTTTTTAAAATTTTATCATACTTAATTATCTAATTTTCATTCAGTGGATAAAAAATGATCCATTTTGTAGATTTGAGCTATTAATACTTATTGATGAATAAATGTAATAATTATTTGTAGGTTTATATTATGAAGCTTAATTTTGTGCATGACATGTACATTCAATATAAAAATGCGAGGCTTGAATGTTTTACTAAAAAAGAACGATTAACCTTGAGAAGACAATTATGCCAAAGCGCAATTGATTATGTTATGGATGAAGAATATAGGGCAAAAAAAAATCGATCAAGAAATCCTGCTTTTTACGCTGTCTATTGAAGCAATCAAACTCAAAGGAAATATATCAAAACTTAATCGGTAACGTTATGCCTAGAAAAACCGAGATCCAGTTAATAGGAGAGTGTGCTTTTTTATTTTATTTATAAAAAAAGATCTTAAAGGTACAAAGTAATGCTAGCTTTATGGCATATTTAAATATGTAATTTATGATAAAATCAAATGTTTTATAATTATGTAAGTATTGATGAATTTTAGTATATATTTTGTAAAAATATGATATAATATATATATAACAATTGCTTTGGATGGGAAAGAATAATTTCAAATATACCGATCAATTTCGGACGGTATAATTGAAATTATTTAATTAAAATTTTTTTGGTAGATATTATGCTAGTATGATCAGGTCTTGGTCAAAGATTGACCAATTTCTGACGAAAATCAGTCGAAATTTTTATATCTTTGTAGTGGGACCACTATTTCCGTTGTCAGAAATATTTTCTTTAATTTTTTCGACCAATTTACTTATATCAGTCGGTATTCTGTGGACGGCTTTTGCCAGTTTTCTAGTTGTGAATTTTTTGTATGTGGATAATTTAATTAAATTGTTACTTATCATCTTTTTCAAATTGTTACTTCACATGTTTATTAACTTCAACTACTTAGTTTATAAGCAACCTAATTGTTCCTTGGAACTGAAGGAAGTATATTTCTTAAAGCTTGTATTGTTTTCTGCTTTGTGCATAACCATGATATGATAATTTTTTTGATTTGTGCATAACAATGATATGATATCTTCTTCTTACTCTTCCAACTTGGTCTCATATATTTTCAAGTGTAGAATTTAACTAGAGCAAGAGCCAGATATTCTACAGTTTTCATGCCTCCATTTTCCTTTCATTCCTCTAAACAACCCATAATTATGACTATATAGAAAATAGTGTCCAATGGTAAAAGTTGATTCCTTCCTTCCTCTCCAATTCACAAACTTGACCTAATAGTTATTAATCAAATGGTGTCAAAGATTTTGAAATGTTTCAAGATAAAAAGAGTCATATAAATTGCAACAGATAGAATAACAATAATCTTATCATACGCTTACGCAGATTATATATTATACAAACAATGCAAATACTCGAACTTATATTTAACAATTCAAGTCAAAATAGGATACTGAAATAAAAACATTAAGCTATTAGTACACATCAACGGCATTATTGAGTATTTTATTTACCACAAACAATCAACTAAAATTGTATCTCCTGCCATGTACTGCTAATGGTGAAGCCCGATCATCGCTACTTGATTCAGGACTGTACGTTGCCATCCATTTATTAGCATGTCCACTACTACGATTCGCAGCAGTTTTTGGGCTTGGGCTTCTTGAGGCTTGATATATTGCTGTTGTACTGGCTCCCGAGCTTGATTCAAAGCCCAATCCATGGTGTGTCCCCTTCTTTGTTGATGTATTCCATTGAGCCGCTGGTGGGCTACGATGTTTAACATAGCCTTGACTCCTAACCTTAGCTTTTGCAGATTGAGTTGGAGCCATGTAACTTGGGACAGAATCAGAGCTTGATTGACGTTGTTGCCGGGCCGAATATGGGTTTGTTTCAGCTTGGTCGAGAGTGTGACGGGCTGAGTTGACATTCTCTGAGCTCAATGGGCCGTTGACAAGATCCATTTCTACTGTCTTCTCAGACATGTCACTTGTGGTGGAAAGTGTCACATAGGAGTTGTCCCTTGGCGCAATGTGTCTTGAGTATTGGTATGGTTGTGAAGCCATCCAACGCTCGAGCCAACTCCAACCCCATTGCGACTTTTCGCTCTCATTGCCGAAGAACTCGGCATCCTCACCATGTGGATCGACGTGCAATAGTTGTTGCTGCTTTTGCTGTTAGTGCCGTAATAATAGTAAGACAACATTAGAATTCATTTATAGTTAGGTTGATAATGGTGTGTAACAAAGACAAATTTTAATAGACACAAAGAGGAATTATAGCTAACCTGATAGGCAAAGGCATAAGAAAGAGCTCTCTCCCTCTTCATTTCAGCATCATATCTTCTCCTACTACTTTCTTGGATCTTGTCCATGCTTTAGTTCCTGTTATCCCAACCTCCTGTCTCTAAAATTTTAATGGGGCTGGTGTGCTTGTGTTGTTGTTGTTGTTCATTCGCGTGCTTTCGTGCTTCTTCTAGCTTGCTTTCGAGTCTCTCCTGGACTAACTGGAGTCTTCTTGCTCGTACTCTGGCCTGAACACGTACTAATGCTTGCATGCATCTCATGGTCATCTGTGCTTGTTTCCGCACATTTTGTCCCCTCACTAGTGCTTGCAGCCTTACCAATCCTTTTAGAGAGCGCAAAGCACGCCTTGCCTACAAAATTAATAGCCCACAGCCAAATAAACATTATCAATATGTAATTGACTAACATTTGTCCTAAAGACAGATTAAGGACAACGTGACTCATTATAGTGGTACAGAAACTAGAAATTTCTAGCCTTTTGTATCACCAGATATCCCCTGTAGTATGATTGAATAAGCGTGGCAGCTCTTTCCTCTGTGGACTCGCGGCTGTAGCCACCAGCTAATCTAACGACTTTAGCAGCCGCTTGAGCAGCTGCAACAGCTGCCTCAGCGGCTGCAGCCGTGGCCACTGCAACAGCAATGGCATGGTTATGATCTTCAGCAACTGTAGACGATGAATCGACGTTGCTCTCTCCATTGCTAAAAAGATCTGGAGAACTCCCTGTTGGAAAATGTTCAAGTGACACAACTTCTGGAGCTTCAGGTTGCCATTTGCTGTCTGATGTTTCCTTCTGAAAACCATAAAGGAATTACTAAACTACATTAGCACTTAATAATCATACTATTAAAGATTTGGCATATAATTTTTTTATGGGATATTTTAACATAGTGAACTGGAGCTTTGGCGTAACTGGTAAAGTTGATGCCATGTGGCCAGGAGGTCAATTCGAATCGTGGAAATAACCTCTTGTAGAAATACAATGTAAGACTGCATACAATAGACCCTTGTGATCCGGCCCTTACATAGCGGGAGCTTAGTGCACCGTACTATTTTTTTTTTCTTTTGTAACATGAGAGTGGTGGTGGCGTGGAATGATTGAGAACTAACTAACGTAAACAGCATATGTAATGATGAATATGGGTGGGAAAGAAATAGGTGGATTGAAAGCAATATGTCCTGAACGCTGCCATTTCCCTAGGGTCATGCTGTAGGGGGACCAATAGTAGCCAAAAAAAGGGAGTAAATGACTAGGTAGTTTTATTTCTTGAAGGGAAAAATGTCCATAAATTACAGCTTCTGAGATATACGATATTGGATGTTTTTTAGCAGAGATCCAACAAAATTACATACTCATCAAAAAGCAAAAAATGATAGTATAATTATAACAACAACAACTACCCAGTATCCCACAAGGTTGGGTCTGAGGAGGGTAATATGTAAACGGGCCTTACCCCTACCCGAAAGGGCTGAGAGGCTATTTCCAATCGACCCTCGACTCAGTGAAAGTATAATGGCATTTTTATCATGATAGTATAATTATGATTTATTGATATTATTGGCATAATGACATTTGTCTTGCTACTGTTAATGATAGCAATAATGCTAAATTATCACATTAATTGTCATCTTTTACGGAATTGAAGGGAAGGAAGCAACAATTATCATAGATCAAAACAACCCAATATCATTATAATAATAATAATAATAATAATAACAAAAACAACAACAACAACAACAACCATACTTAGCAATCAGTGGTAATTAATTTGGATCATTAACGTTGAAAATCAGGAAAGCTCCCTGAAAGATTAATGTCTCTCTAAACATTCATAAGCAAAAAGAATTCTGCCCTGAAATAGACTTGGAAATATTAATGACATTAAAAAAATACTGATTTTGTTCTTCTTTCTCTCTGTTGATCTTGAAAATCATAAGATGTAAAAACTACATGCTATCCATGGAAAGAGTGAACTGACCTTCTTCTCTGGTGAATCCTTGGGAGAATGTTTAAAAACTTTCTTCACAGATGAAAACCAACTACTCCCTTTCTTGCCCATAATTCAGCCAAAGAATTAATATTTCTGTCAAAAAGAACATGCATTCAGCAGATCATAAACATAAAGCTAAGAAAAAACAGAACTTTCCCATGTCAAATTTCACAGTGATCCAACAAAAAACACAAACCCTGAGGACAGAATTAAGCTACTGTCGTTGAATCATGATCTGTTTTGTTTCTTCATGTGCATCTTTTGACAGCATTATAGCATGAAAAAACTGAAACTGAACAATAAAGAAGAAAGAGTCTAGTAAAAGAGTTGGCTAATAATAAGACAAGTAGTAGTGTATTTGGTAAGAGCAGTAACTACAGACCCGCTCATTTTGCCGTTAGTATTTATCATTCTCACGGGGGGTCAAGGCAGTACCTTTCCTTATGGAGTAACGTTTGGTGCCTCAGTCTACACTCTATGCACTCTCCTTTTTTTATTACTACATCACACTTTCACTAATCTATATACAGTTGGCCTCATCAAGTGGCCTTCTTACACGTGTCTTTTACACTATTCTTGCCCCCCTTCATATGGCTCTACCATTTCCTTGTTTCCTCCTAAATATATCACACTCAATATTCACTCATTCTAATTTTTTCTAATAAAAATGGTACATTTATGCGCACTTTGACTATAGGATTAGATATCTACTATCTTCAATTGGCACCAAAACCATTATATCTTACATTCGACTGATAGTTTTTTATGTAAAATTTTATAAATATTACATATGAACACATAATTTTAAAAATATAATGAATTTAGTGTGCAATACCTTAGATGTGAATTCATCAAGTCAAATTCTTGAATCTGTCTTTAATGATTGGCAAGTATAAAGATACATTTATGTATGGTTGTTTTGTCTATATTGGGATTTGAATCCTAATCGGTCATTGATTCTTACTCACTTTATTAATCCTTAAGACACACCCCAAGATGCTACATTTTTGTTAATATGCCAAAGTATATATGTTTGTGTACATAGTTTAATTACAAAACATTGGTAAAATCAATGAAGGAGTTGAGAGATGCAGATTAAAGTTATATATTAGAAAAAGTGTTATAGGAAAAAAGATTGAAGTGGCCCTTTTTTCCCTTTTTCAGGGTAGTTTACATACCCTAATGGGAGTCAGGTGATGTAACTGGAATAAGACAGTCCAATTATCGAATACATACAAGTTGAGCAAGGTGTAGGCAAGGCTCACGGGCATGATACTACAACAATAACAACCCAGTATAATCTCATTTAGTGAAGTCTGGAGAGGGTAGTGTATACGCAGACCTTATCCCTACTCTTGGGTAGAGAGGCTGTTTCCAAATAGACCCTGACATCCTTCCCTCCAAGAACTTCCCACCTTACTCTTGGGGAGACTCGAACTAATAACATCTCGGTTGGAAGTGGAGATTGCTTGCCATCAGGTTCACGGGCGTGATAATGACATACAAATGATGGAAATTGTGATTTTGTTCATTATATTACTCCCATGTTATTTTGCGTAATTCGGTCTAACCATACGTTAAGAACACTAAATAGTAATTAGTTAAGGGAAAATAACCAAGAATAATGTTAAGCAGTTCTAGATAAATTTAAAAAATACTTCTAACGTGAGCGAAATAGATCTACAATAAAAGGTGAACTTATATATATGATTAGGTAGATAAGAGTGTTCTGCTTGCATTTAAATTTTAAAGTGTCATTGAAGCAAGAGTTGCTTTGATTCTTGAATTAGGAGGGAGAGAGAAGCTTTTATGGTGTACCTTCCTTAATGATTTAATGATGGTTTGTTCAAATTAAGTTTTGTGATAACCACCTCCACCTTAGTTATTAGTCGTTTGTCTCTTAATTTTTTCTATAAGAAAAGAAAGCATAGACAATATTCAGTAAGAGATAGTACTAAAATACTTCATTTGTTTCAATTTGCATGAATATATTTGACTGGACACAGAGTTTAAGAAAAAATAAAAAATTCTGAAATTTGTGGTCCTAACAAGTTAAAAATGGGCCAGAATATTTGTGTGGTTATAAAGGTTCTCATTAAGTGTAGAATTGTAAGGTTAAGCTAAATTGTTTCCAAAATTAGAAAGGAGTCATTCTTTTGAAACGGACCAAAAAGAAAATAGGTTCATATAAAAGGGAACAGAGGGAATAATGACATCTGATTTTTATCTGGTAAGAAAGCCGTGGAGTGCACAAATCTCTTTAGAGATAGAGGCGACTTTCTTCTGATAGTGATGCGATCCGAGATAAATAAAACAATTGGAATATGAAAATAACAATGATTAAACGAAAACTAATGATAGGCTTGACTAAGGTAATCAAAGTAATCTGAATAGTAAAGTATAGGAGCAAATCTAGAACCTTAAGTGAACAACTTAAGCAACAATCAAAATAATATTTGATCACCTCCCAAGAACGACAAATTAAAAAAGGAGAAAGAAGATTATCCTCAGTAACCCAATTCTTGAAAATAGGTAATCCAAAATCGAACTCTAACCAAGAGGTTCCCAAATCTCTATCAAGAATTTTCTTACGTCAAAATATGCTAAGTTGCTAATGAAATAATCCTAGGTTGTTATAAATATTCAATGGGTAAAATAGGAAAAGTTTCAAAGTTAATTTCCCAAAAACAACTCGCCAAGCCAAAGCGTAGCTTAAACAATGACCTCAACCGTAACATACATCTAAACCGTGATGAATTCTAAAAGCTTATTTTCTTCTGCTCTTATGGCCTCTCTTGAACTGTAGCCGAATGGTTGGTGAAACTGTATCACACGGTTTGGCTTGGGGTCTTGATCTTAAATTCTCAAGACTCCAAACATGGTATTTATTTGCATGAATCCACAAAATAGCTCTCTAAACATCTTCTAGACACTTGTTAATAATCATGAAGGTTCTTTAACGTGCATCCCTTAGACGTTCTTGGACTTCGAGTGACTCCACAGTCCACTGGATAGTTTTCCGTCATTCTCACAATTTTTCCATTTTTTCCGAACTATCCAAGATCATATCACTCTCCCCCTCTTAAAAAAAGATTTGTCCTTGAATCTTAGATACAACACAGAAGAGCCACAATAAGATGTAAAAACTTACATGATAAACAATACTTATTTGGTATTAGAAAAATAAGATAGTATCTATGCATCCACTTAATCCAATTAGACCTACAAAGTATGAATACTCCCCTGTAAAGCATATGGACACCATTCCTACAAAATTTATGTCAATACAAATACATAGGATTATAATCTCTCTTAGATTCATTATACATATGATGCATACGAGATGAAGCTAATGTATTAAAGAGAAAATTACACAAATCCCTCTTTATAATGATAGAATCTCTAGGTCCTAAATAAATATCATGCCAATCCTCAAAAGGATCTAACTCTAGTTTCAATATAGATCTCTTGGCGTAAATTAAAGAGAATGACTCATCAAAATTAACAACTAAACATGTAAAAAATATAAACACCAAAAGTAATGTCAAATAGTTTACTTCCCTTAATCTTTGTAGTCTTCAATCTTGACATTATCATCTAAACTTGAGCCGTTATATTAGTCTTTCAACTCAATCCCAGTGTCATTTAAGTAACCAAAATATTCATGGGACTCATTATCCCTATTGGTTACCTTTATCTTTATGTCCTCATCCTACAAGGACTTAGAATTATACACCATAACTTGATCACTCGCATTGTCATAATTATCCTTTTCCTCATGTTGAAAGAGTTATGTACATCAATATTAAAAGAAGAATGAGACATCATCCTATACAAGGAATCTAAAGTTATGTAAACGGTCGAAAGATAAGCATGGTTGCCAACTCATTAGTGACTTCTCCATATGATGGATCTGGAGTGCCATGACATTAGCAGCTTTCATAATCTTTTAGTTATGTGTCTTGTTGTTGAGTCGTGGGTACAATGGTCTATTTCTTCTTTTTTGAAGTTCCCATACATGAGCATGTACCTCATCTCAAAAGTTCAATCATTAGTGAGCTTCTCGGGCAAGCTTAACGGATATCAAAATTCAAGTGTACAAAACTTTTGGAAAATAAGTACTTCCACATGATAGTCTCTCTGCAACAAGTTCGTCTTTTGCATGAAGATTTTGCCTGTCGATTATTGATCGAAACATCAAAATATCCACATCTAGTGTACCTTTTTGTCTGACACTGAGACGTGGATTCTCCAATTTCAACGAAATTCAATGCCTTAATGACGGACGCAACTAACGTGAATGAGAAGTTTGCCATGATGGAACAAACTATTGAAGTCTTGAAGAAATCTATTGAAGACAAAAACCTCCAAATAGCTCAACTCATTAACAAATTAGCACGTCCAGTGGAACCAATTCTGACCTTCATCTCTTCCTCCTGTAAATCAAAAACTCGAAGATTCAAAACCATATGTTGCGATTGTCGAGTACTTCAAGTCTCGTCTTAAATTTCGGCAAGCCTATACCCCGTCAAATTTTGAAGCAGGGGGGCATTTGTAGACATTAAAATTTTAAGGGATCAAGCAAATTCCTAAATTAAAGATACTATAGAACTCTAAAAATCTTAGGAGTCTATTAGGGTTTCTTGGAGGTTACTCTACCCTGAACCCTAACTCACACCTATATAAAGAGATACATATTCCCTTGAAGAGAGGTCTCAAAAATCTCATAAACTCATGGGATAATCACGAAGAGACCAAAATATGGCCGGATACTTCTTGACAATGAAATAATTCAAGAAGCCAGAGATTAAATAATCCAGAGAGGTTCGTATCATCCTATGTTCGAGAATATACTGATCTAGCCCTCAAATCACGGAGCACAATTCAAAGGAAGAACCAAGGGAATAAAAAGAATTGTACCCACATCAGTTAATCAATAAAATTATGTTTCTTCATACTTATATTGTGGTTGCGATTTATTTTTGTATCACATATAATTTGTTACAAATACATATACCGTCAAACATCTCTATAACAGCTTCAGTTGTTCCAAATATTTTTGGATGTTATAGCAAATTACTGTTATAAAAAATATATACTATAATAGAACATCAAATTTGATTCCGAAAAAAACTTGATTTTTATCATGAAATGTTGTTAGATAATGATGATATTATAGAAATACTAACTGATAGGTTAAGTTTAGAAACTACCCTGCTATTTTATTTTCGTAACAATAACTTTTCTTATGATTTGCAATATTACGTTTTTCTCTATTGTTCATTTGCTTTGATACACTTGTAACAATATTTTTATCTTATTTACATTAATTGATGCAAATAATTGCAATCAATATGCAATTATAGTGAATGATAAATAGGTAAGATTGGAAAATAGAAGGACGAAAGTGCAAACAAGTAAGAAAAATTGGGACATCTTATTTTACCTCTAAAATTTATGACTCAAAGATTTAAGCACGACAAGTTACACAAAAAATTTCTTTTCTTCTGTAACGACATCAAAATATCAAAAAAATGGTGATAATAAATCTAGTACTTGCAGGTAATGGACAGCAACAAATTAATCTTTTTGATTACACTATAAAAAAGTGTGCTAATATTATCATTTCTCCAATTGTTCTTTTGGTTTCGATTTCACCAAAAGCTTGCGTGGAGCTTGGGGCCCTACAATCGGTTTGGAGCTTATCTCACAAATGAATACAGAATAAGCATATTTATCAATTATAATTAAATAATAGTATGTATTCTAACTTCAAATTTTAATTGAAACAATTGAATAATTAAAAAAAAAACTAGCACGAATAAATATTTACCGGCTACCCTTCCTTCAAGTCCTTCAATTGTATGATCCGTATTCAAAGGTGTTAAACGGGCTGGATTAGTCCGGTTTCAGATCAGTTCAGATCGGTTAAATCGAAATCGATCCGGACCGGTTAAAGAGGGCTGGGTTGGGTTGGATTAGGGGAATGCGTGGGTTGCTATGTTTACGTTTGAAATACCGGTTATTCGGACCGGTACAATCCGTTAGGTGAACAGTATTCGTAAACCGGTTAGCCGGCCCGACCTAGCCCGATTTAACGGTAAAAAAAATTTAATTTTTTTAATGGGCCCTATATGACTGTTAGTAATGGTCCATTTCAGAAAATTGTTGTTGCGCGACGAGTGAATTGCACAATTTAGCCCAATTTTGAGTTTTTTTTTTTAAATTAACCCCCCCCCCCCTTTTAAAAACTATAAATATCTCCTCCTCCCCCCCCCCCCCCCCTCCCTCTCTTCCCTCTTCATCATTTTTCACTCATATCTCAATTCTCAATCTCAATTCTAATATTTTCTCATTCTTCAATCTTCATTCTTTACTTATTAAAGTGCAATCAACTATTTGGCTTTTTTTTTTTTTTGAAATTTAATTTATCGTGGTATTTATTTTTTGAAATTTGAACAATTAAACTTTAAAATTGGAAAAATTGATGTTTCTCCGTGGTAACATTAGAGTTGAGAAATCATCAAGTGTTTAATTTATTGCCGAATTCGTTGTACTCCCTTTAACTCTTTCTTTTATTTACTATTTTATTTGCATATTTATTTACTATTTTTGCTAGTAGTTAAATTTGTACAATATGTTTAATGATGTAAAAAGAATGTGTAATAAGGTTACTAATCGGGGAAATAAAAAAAAGGTAGTACTTCAGGTTCAGCATCTGGTAGTAATTTAAATATCTCTCCAAATATTCCTGAAACATTACCTGATAATAATATAGATTATGAACAATTGCAGGAAGATTTTGGTATAGATGATAATGAATTAGAAATGGAAGATGAGATACCACTTACACCTAGTAGTGTTGGAGCTGCTAGCAGGGGTGGTGGTCGTGGTGCTAGTAGTAGACCACCTATGGTTCCGACTAGTAATCGTAAATAAAGGAAGTAAGATTTGGAATTTTTTTGAGAAAATAGAAGGTACTAATAGAGTTAAATGCAAACTTTGTAATGATACTTTTAAACATACGACTGGAGGATAATTAGGGGTGACTAAGACACTTAGTAGACATATGAGAGTTGAGCATCCTGTAGAATGGGGATCTGATGATGGAAATTAATCAACCCTAAACCCTATTACTGGTGGTCTTGTGAAATATGATAAAATGAAGGATCGTGATGAGTTAGCAAAAATGATTGTTTTGGGTTGTCTACCTTTCATATCTTATTATGTATATTCAAATGATTTATAGTCCTTTATTTAAAGATATCCTTAGAAGTACTTGTAGAGTTGTTATCTTTAGACTTCATGGACAATATCAAACATACATACGTTATTTCTTTAACCACCTTCCTTGTAGAGTTTATCTAACTTCTGATATTGGTCATGCTGTTAATGGAAATGATTATTTGACAATTACATATCATTGGATAGATGATACTACTTGTATGCAAAAATTATTATCGCTTTTAGATATGATGAAGATCAGAGTCATACTGCTGCGTTTATAAGTAGTACTATTTGTGAAGTTGTTGAATTTTATAATCTCAAGCAAAAAGTATTGTGTATGTCTTTTGATAATGCTTCTAACAATAATGCTTCAATTTCAATATTAAAACTGCATTTGCAACCACCTCTTGATGAAAATTTTCATGTTAGGTGCATGTCATGTTCATTTAATTGCTAAAAGTGACCTGGATTTATTTTCAACTGAGATTACTAGTATTAGAAGAGCAATTGGAGTTATCCAAGGAAATAATAGACAATCTAGAATAAATAAATTTAAGAATAAGTGTGTGCATCATAACCTTAAATTCAAATTCATGCCAGATGAAATTGTTACTAGATGGAATTATATATATATATATATTTAAAATATTTCTACAAATATAGATTTTCAATAACTGAAGTTGCAAATGTGCATTATACTGATACAAACCGTATGTTAACAACTATTACTTGGGAGGTCATTGATAATATTGTTAAATTTTTACATAAATTTTATACAGTTATTGTTTGAGTTTTTTGGAGCATATTACCCTACTGTTACTATGGCTTTAGTACATATAGCTCAAATTTCTTTTTTACTATATGAATTTAAGAAGAAAGAAAAATATAGGGATGTTGTTGAAAAAATACAAGCAAAATTCAAAAAATATTTCTTTCTAATTCCTTTGATTTACTTAATTGGTGCTGTTTTAAATCCTTCTATTAAGATGTCTAATTATCACCAATTAATGAATGCTTTATATACTTATATGGAGATTGGACCAACTGAAACGCATATTTATATACTTGTATGAACAAGCTAAAAGAATATTTACAACAATTATATAATTATTATGAAAATATAATTTATGATGATGCTGGTAGTATAGGCAATGTTAATCCTACTATGCATTGTACCACTTCAGCTACTGTGGATGATGAAGAATGCCTTGATAATTTTACTATTTTTTTACATTTTGTAACACTCAAACCAGTAGCAGGAACATTGATGAACTTCAATTCTACGTGCAGAAGCAAAAAGAGCCTCGCACGAAGGAATTTTCACCGCTGGGATAGTGGCATGAGAATGGAAAGCAATTTCCTGATCTTTTCGCTATGGCTCGGGACGTGCTGAATGTGCTAATTTCAATTGTTGCATCATAGAGCGCATTTAGCCAAGCAAAACAACAACTTGGAGACACTCGTCACTCTTGAGAAGCAATGCTTTGGAAGTTTTAGTATGTTTCAAAGATTGGGTTAGATCGTAATTAAGAATTCAAGGATGTGAGATGTTGATAGCCTAGAAGATAGAGAACTTGGAGATATATTAACACATGGTTACCCATCCGAATTTAACACTCCAGAAGAATGTCACTCAGTACATATTGGTTATGAAGAACTTACTAAGGCAATGCAAAATCTTTGAATTTACTCTTTTTCGATTAATTTACTTGTTGCTAAATGTAAACCTTTCAATTTGTAAGTTTGAATTTTGAAATAAATGTAGCACTTGCAATTTATATGTGTAATTTTTTTCCACCTTCCTTGTATTCTTTATATTAATATAACATACAATAGTTATATGAAATAAAAAATTAAAAATATACTAAACCCGGCTAGCCCCCTCAACCCGTAACCCTTACGGTTCAATTTTTACCCGAATGAATCCGAACCCTTTAAATCCCGTAAGCCCAATCTGTAACCAACTCGGATCATACCCCGGACGAGTTCTAAGCAATTCTAGCCCGGCCCGGCCCACCCGTTTAACACACATAGCTCTATTTGCCCCTACTTCGCTTGATTTACCTCTAGTGTCCTATTTTGTTTATGGCAATATTTCGTATTTATTACCTCTTTGGCTAATTTCTACAATTAGCTTATTTTGAAGAAAAAAAATTAAAATATTTTTTATGAGAAGTAATTTATGTTTGACTAATTAATTTTAGAAATTCTTTTTAGCGGTAACAAGTATTTAGCCAAACTTTTTAAAAATACATTTAGGTATTATTTCTCGAAATAAATTTTCAAAAAGGTATTTCTGAGAGAAACTACTTTTTCTAGTTCTCACAAATTGCTTCTGCTTCTACAGAAAATACTTTTTTTCCTTCTACAAGTTCGGTTAGATACATTCACTTGGAAAAAAATAATATTTTTGGCTAAAAGAAATTTGTAGCCTATTTGGGTAGATATGGCATGGGGTAGCCACTATTTAAGGTGGTATTTATTTTTTAGCGAGCAATTCTAATATTAAGCAAAAATAGCCACTCTCTATTTAAATTAATATGAAAAGATATTTTTACCTTTTTTTCCCAAACCATTGCTTCTCTCTCTACATCAAATACATTGGAAATACTGAACTGTATCATCTGCTAGTTTCTTTGGAGATAAAATTTAGAGGTTGTGCAAAATATTCAAATACTAATAGCTGCTTACTGGAAATTCTTGACACAATACTCGAATAAACACCAACAAATACATTTCAAAACGTTTGCTCTATCACTATCCAAAATTCACTAAGGGTCGTGGTGGCGCCGGATACCGCTGTCAGGCAAGCCAACTGAATTACTTAATTAAATTCTTCTTTTAATAATTTTGAAAATAATTCTTTTATATGATTAAAACAATACTCAGTATATTCCTTCGAATGAATAATAAAGTATTTAAACAACTTTAAAAATTTCTGAATAAACCCAAATGCATCCCAAAACCTGGTGTCACAAGTACATGAGCAATTTGTAAGAATAAAATAAAAAGAAACGAATAAAGTACAACAGCCGTCCGGAATACAATTGGACAGAAAAGTAAGCAGGATCCTGAGAGTGACTATACTAGTTGCGAGTCGCCTCAAGGAAATACAGCTCACCTAGTCTCCGTGACAATCATGACACTATGCCAACAAGTCTCTAGCCATGCATAAACTTGTGCAACAAAATGCACAGAAGTGTAGTATGAGTACGAAATAACGCGTACTCAATGAGTATCCCGTCTAATCTCGAAGAAGCATAGACGAGATGATCGACTTTGACACTTACTAATGATCCAATAATAATGTCAATAATACATTAAATTATGAATTTCTTATAGACATGAATTTTATCCAATAGAAGGAAACAAATAAATAATTATTTGTTTTATAGGAAATTTTCAAAATTCCTTTTCATTATTATCCATATATTCTCATGAAGAGGCAATAACAACTTTAATAAGTTCAAGGCAGTAATACAAGCATGCGCAAATCATTCCGAGGTCGATGGCCCGCTCCAATGGAAGTGTAAAATGTGCATTGTCGATGGTCGAACGACACGAACCATATATGCATCTATTTAATCTGCCTAGGCGTTCGACCCGCTCCCATTTAATTTTTCGGGGCGTTCAGCCCTCTCTAGCAGGAAATAAACACACACAGGCAGTCAATCAAAAAGTCATCACGGAAAAATTTTATGAAGAAAAGCCAATTCTCATTTAATAATTTAAGAAAGTGAAGTTTAAATCCTTTTAGAAATTTGTTTCCTAATTTAATGTGATTTAAGCAAGTCAAGCCGTCAATAGGTTCACAAGTAATCCAAGTATAGCATGCTTTGGGGTCCTAACTACCCGGACAATGGCATAATAGTAGCAACGTACGGACTCTCGTCACCTTGTGTGTACGTAGCCCCCACAATTAGGAGCACATAACCAATTATTTTTTCCATGGGGACAATTCCCTTTTACAAAGTTAGAAAGTAGACTCACCTCACTCCGAAGATCAACAACCGGCATTCCATACCCTTCCGAAGACTTTAATTGATGAACAGAGCTCCAAAGCTAGCCAATAATGATACCGATCCATTAATATATATACTCAATTATTCATTACAACCCAATTTACAACAATTCCTAACCCCGATCAAAAAGTTGATTAAAATGCCATTGGGCCCACATGCTTGGATTTTCCAAAGTTCCGAAGAATAAGTTTACCCATAACCTCACGAACTCGAATATATTTAATCTCAATTTCATACCCAAAGTCGTGGTCAAATTCCAAAGAACACTAATTTTCTAGGTTTTCATCTAAACCCCTTGATTTTTCTTAATTTTTATATGTTAATCTACCCATAATCTATGTATTTAACTTAAGATGCGTAGAAATTACTTACCTCTTTAATGATGACAAATCCCTCCTCAAATGCTCTCAAAAATCGTCTAAGGCCAAGTGGAAAATTAGGAAAATGGGTTTAGTTTCAAATTTAATAACTGGACACTGCCCTCAGATGTCGCATTTGCGATAGGGGGACCATAAATGTGAATTCACAAAAGCCAAGATTTCATCGCAAATGTGACCCCCGACTGAACTGGGCTACTTCGCAAATGCGATAAGAGTTTCACAATTACGAACCCTTCAGGCCTCGCAAAAGGGACCCAAAGTGTCGCAAATGATAATGACCCCCTAGCCGCCCAGGTTTGCAAAAGCGAACAAGCCCTCGCAAATATGATGATGTCGCATTTGCTACTAATACATTGCAATTGCCAATTCCCCCTAGAGCCCAGGCTCGCAAGTGCAAGAAGGAACTCGCAAATGTGAGGTCGCATTTGCAACCCGTGCATCGCAATTGCAATCATACTAGTACCAGCACCTATATTCCTTAGCCAATCACTTCGAAGCTATCCCGAATCTCACCCGAGCCCCTGAGGCTTCAAATCAAACACCCGCACAAGTCCAAAAACATAACACGGACTTTTCAAAGCCTCAAATCACACCAAACTACACTAAAATCATGAATCAACCCCCAATCCAAGCTTTATGAACTTTAGAACTTCAAACTTCTACTTTCGATGCTTAAACCTATCAACTCACGTCCGATAGACCTCAAATTTTGCACACAAGTCATATTCGACATAACGAACCTACTCCAACTTTCGGAATCAGATTCCGACCCCGATATCAAAAAGTCCACTTCCGATCAAACTTCTCAAAAACCATCAAATTTCAATCTTTAGCCAGATGGCTCCAAAATGACCTACGGACCTCCGAATACACTTCCGACCGCGGTCCCAACTCCAGAATCACAATATGAAGCTGCTCCTAGACTCGGAATCCAAAACAGACATCGATATCGCTGAAATACACTTCAACACAAACTTATGAAATTTCTTTCAATATGATACCTTCTACAATAGGCGCCAAAACGCTCCTGGGCCTCCAAAACCCGACCAGGCATAGTGTCACGGGCTTAGAGTCCGGCGCAGCACACAACGCCCGTGCGGCGTCCCGAGGCCGCCCACTACCTCGAGACAAGCCTTACCACACGCAGCCAACTGGTTTCGCCCTGCCGTGGGCTCATCAGGGGAGCGACACTAGCCCCCGACCAGTTGATCCCTTAGGCCTACTTCGGTCCCCTTCATTGTCAAGTCCATGACCAGCGACAATCACCCCAAACTTAACCGGGTCGGCCAGCCTGACTCGGCCATATTGAAGCATCTAAGGGAGAACAACGCCTTAATGCTAATGTCGTCCCCATAACCCAACGACGAAGTTCCAGATGGCCCGCTATTTCCTTTGGTCTAACGGTCACGACAAACAGGTCGTGACATTCTCCCCCACCCAAAACCCAGCACGTCCACGTGCTGTTGGGGAGAAGGACTCCGCCCAGGATCCCGCACAATACTGCTAATGCACCGCGTTCCTTCGCTCACTCGCACCTCACCTCATGCAACCGGGCCTCACTGGTGGCCATCCCGGCTTACCCTTGCAGACCTTAGCAGGATGGGGCAGTCGTCGGCACGAGCCCTCCGCCTAGACAACGCACCCGCACAGTCCTCCCCTCGAGGACCCCACCATAACGCGCAGCAGCAAGTACGTCCTGCTCTGATACCACTTGTCACGGGCTTAGAGTCCGGCGCAACACACAGCGCCCGTGCGGCGTCCTGAGGCCGCCCACTACCTCGAGACAAGCCTTACCACACACGGAAGCCAACTGGTTTTGCCCTGCTGTGGGCTCATCAGGGGAGCGGCACTAGCCCCCGACCAGTTGATCCCTTAGGCCTACTTCGATCCCCTTCATTATCAAGTCCATGACCAGCGACAATCACCCCAAACTTAGCCGGGTCGGCCAGCCTGACTCGGCCAGATCGAAGCATCTAAGGGAGAACAACGCCTTAATGCTAATGTCGTCCCCATAACCCAACGACGAAGTTCCAGATGGCCCGCTCTTTCCTTTGGTCTAACGGTCACCACAAACAGGTCGTGACAATCGCCTAAGTCCGAAATCATCATACGAACCTGTTGGATCCTTCAAACCTCGATTCCGAGGTCGTTTACTAAAAATTCCAATCCTAGTTAATCTTTTTAACTTTAATTCCGAAATGAGAGTTCTCTTTCCAAATCAACTATGAAATTCCTGAAACTTAATTCCGACAATGCGTACAAGTCATAATACCTAAAATAAAGGTATTCATGGCCTCAGACTATTGAACGACGTGCTAGAGCTCAAAACGACCGGCTGGGTCATTACATTCTCTCCCACTTAAGCATACGCTCGTCCTCGAACGTGCTGAGAACTACACTGAAGTAGTCTGAAATCACTGTTTAACTCCTTATGTACCTTTCCGTCCTACCACAACTCAGTTGAGCACATCAGCTCGATCAATTCTGAAGATATTCCCTTTTATTCGAGAAAATAAGCCTTAGAGCCCAATTTCAACATCAGAATTCTATGCTCGACCTGTTTCTAACATAGGATCACCATATCAATCACTACATGTTGTACCTAAACGTGTCTGCATAACTTTGCTGAATTCACACCGAGCATCACTTCACTCACCGGACCACAATAACATTTTCTGATAAACTTAGTTAAAATTCCACGAATCTGATGCTCCCATTGCACCTCATGACATACACAGGTCTTACTATAACTCTTGCAATGCATCCAAAACAGAAGAGATATGCAGAAATTCATAATCAACTGCCGAGTCAACCAATCATTGAGTCTATACTTCTGACAAGAAACATTACCTCATCCTGAACGAAATAGTGATTTTTGCTCTTTAATATATTTCACGTAATCAGATTGCACTGATCCTAAGTCCAACAATCTCGTCTCACCCAGTACGAACTGCTCAGACCGTAAGCCCCCCTGACATGACCAAAAGTTCCATATGATGCCACAATGTGCCAATAGGCAACCAATTAGAATGCGATACAAAAAGAAAAATGAACTCTGAAAAGGAAGTTCAATTACCCCGCTCGTAAATCATACATGCAACACGAACGCACAACTAATATGAGCTTCTTTCAGAAAATAGGAAATAGAACACAATAAAGAGATATGGGGAACTATACTGAACATCACACTGTTGCGGCGCGCAACTCGATCCGAGCAATCATATCCATGGCAGCGTGCCACCCGATCCACACATGGAACTCACATAAGGAGATGTACATCGAGCTAAATTGCTCATTACAACAAAATACTGAATATCATTCATTAACACGCTAAGTGCATAATAGCATTTCATGGGGAGACATATAACGTCATAATCCACAAACTCGAGCACAACTGAAGTGCGATATATGATCTGAATCTCAAGAGCAATCCTGCGCATATAACCCCATCTCTACGCGAAACCTCAACACATAAGAAATTCACCAAGACATCTCACAACTCGCACCACGCAATACATCATTACATGAAATAGCTGACAACGAAATAACTCCCCGACTCCCTTCCAAAAGGAGCGTATTGCTGAGATGAACACATCTGCCTGGCATAAAGCCCATGTTCACATTTAAATCAATCCACTGATCTCAAGCCAATTTCGGATTGCACCAACTAGGCTAATAACCTTTCAAAGGTCCATAATAACTCCCATTTTCTCATAGCACATAAGAACAACCTTCGTAACCGGTGCAAACCTTCACAGTCCACAACCCAATAAATAGAGTGCCCTCCATGCATAAATTCTCAAATTAATGATATTACCACAATCCTCGTACTTGGTTTAAATCTTTAATTAATCAAGTGGTTATATGTCACATTTATACAATCTTCCTGTGGGACATGATTTAAATAACGTAGTAAATCATTTATGTTATTACTATTTTATTAAATTACATTTATTTCATTTTGATAGATAAATATTAGGTTGTTGACGCTGGTCTTCGGAACACGAAAGGATTCCTAGCTCCATACAAAGAATGCTCTATCATTTGTAGGACTATAGAGGGAGTGAAAGAGAACCTAAGAACATAAAAAAGCTATTTAACTATATACATGCCTCTCTGCGCAATGTAATTGAAAGAAAATTTGGAGCATGGAAACGTAGATATAGAATACTAAGACAAGGCAAGAACAACTATGACTTCAGTACGCAAGTGAAAATAGTGGTTACTTGTGCTGTATTACATAATTTTTTGCGTGAACATCAAAGCGGCGATAGAATATTCACTGAATATGAATATGATGATATAGATGTTGATGAAACTGAACAACAATGAACTCGAAGTAACAATACTGCTTAATTTTTTAGGTCATCTGATAGGGAAATGCATGCTCGTCGTGAAGAGATTTTTTGTATAATGTGGGATGATTATATTATAGAATAGCTAGTTACAATCATTTTTTTTGAACTCATGGATCTTGTAATATTATTGTAACTTGACGAATTGTAATAACTATTAATTATGTTTGTTATTAAAAATGATAATTTTGTATCAAACTTATTTACCTTAAGGAATATGATTTGTGCTAATGATAATAAATGTTATTGACGAATGTTCTATATATACAAGATAGCATGTTTATTTATTTGGTACTGTTGCGTATTTTTTATAATTTTTAGAACTTGTGTGTCAAAGTTAATATTTCATATTTTTTCAAATAAAAAGTAAAATATATTTTAAAAAATATTTTTAAATATATTTTTATTTTCAAATCAAATTTCACCTAAATTAAAATTTTGAAAATGAATTTGAGATTTATGACCAAATAGTGGCTAAGTTAAAACTTTGGGAGAGTTTCTTGAAAATCTCGTGATATTCCAATAAGATAGAAAATGTTAAGAATAGAATTCTAATTAGAGCGAATGTCTATCTTGTAGAGAATTTTACTTTGAGGCTAAGTCATTTTTCCTCCTATAAATAGAGGGGTATTACCCCATTGTAAATCACCCCAAAATTCAATAAGAATTCTTTCTCTCTTTCTCTACAATATTGCTCTTCTTCTTTTATTGTTTTATAACATGTTATCAGCACGAGACTCTACCATTTCAAGAAGTTCATTTGAGAAGATTAAGATTTTATCCGGCATCGAGCGAGTTTGGCGTTTCTGTTAGACTTTGATTGATGTTTCCTCTGTCTGAAATTTGGATTTGGAGTTTTGTAGAACGCATCTCAGCAAATATAGATATCTTACAAAGCAAACTTGGATCAAAGTTCACCTGTAAAAATATTTGCTTAATTGATTCATGTACGACACATACAATATTCAAAGAGAAGAAATATTTCTCTCATTTAAGTATGTGTAAGGCAGATGTTACTATTATTTCTGGTAGTAGTAAATTAATTGATAGCTCTGGAAGAGCTACTATAACTCTGACTAAGGGAATAATATCTATCATAAAAAATGTTGTTAGAATATACGCTTAACGCTAGAGGGGGGTGAATAGCGTTTTAATAAAAATCAATGTAAATTTGCGGAATTAAAATTGCAGGAATAACGTAAGTGCAGTAATTAAAATAGTAAGGAGAGAACACACCGTATTTATCCTGGTTCACCACAACGTGTGGTTAGTCCAGTCCTCGAGAGACTCTCTCGAGTTTTACACTAACTTCGTTAAGTTTACGGGTGCATAACAAACCGTTACACTTGCTCGTAGATATACACTCTACAAGACTTCAACCTGCTCGAGGATACCGCACCTCAAGACTTCAAACCAAGGAACTACCTTTCCTTCTTACAACAAGGGATTAGAATATCCCTTCAAGTGTGTACAAACACTTAGCACTCAAGACAAGACTCTGTTTATAGAGTAGATATGAGTAAAAATAATACGCTCAAGAACACAACAACTTAGTCAAGAGTTTGGCTCTCAAAAAGCTATGAAATGAATATAAAATGATTGATATGAGAGTATGTAAGCTTAAGCAATAATGTAATCAGTTGTTGTACTTAAAAGAGTGATTTTGAGGTGTATTTATAGTGCTCAAAGTCACCAAGACCGTTGCTTAATTGCCAATCACTAATTGCTGATTTTGTGCTTGCATAATATATTAAATAATCTGCATAATCGATTATCTGCAGATCGTTCAAAAACCATATGCGGATTTTAAGCAGAATAATCGATTATTCAAGTTGCATAATCGATTATCTGTTAACGTTAAAAAATCGGATGCAGATTCTGTCCAAGCATAATCGATTATTGCCTTGTGTATAATCGATTATATTTCAGCGTTTTCAAAATACTTTGGCAACGGTCAGTGAATAATCGATTATGCTCTTTCGTATAATCGATTATTTTTTTGATTTGAAAATCCGGTTTTACACTGTCTTAACATAATCGATTATCTGTTAGGCATAATCGATTATATTGCTGTCTTGAAAAATTTCGGTTAACACTGTCTTAACATAATAGATTATAAGTAAGACATAATCGATTATATTGCTGTCTTGAAAATTTCGGTTAACACTGTCTTAACATAATTGATTATAAGAATCACATAATCGATTATTTATGTCCAGATTTGAAAAACATGTTTGAAAATCATTTTGGCTAAAATGAAAATGTTTGAAAATCATTTTGGTTTAACTCAACGATGCATGAAAATGATTTTACTAGAGAAGCCAAGACTTGAATAAGTTGTCGGATCAAGATCACAATATAAAGTGACTCATTTATAACTTTGTTGTTATTCTTGATCTTGCTCTTTGTTTCTCATGTTCTTGGACTTGGGCATATGTCAATGTTCCATGCGCGTCGGTTTGTCATTTATCAAAACCTACAGAAATGAACACACGTTTAGTTTTAGCGACTTGAGAACGTGTTTCAACAAATGTAATGTTCTCCTCTAAGTCCAAGAGGAACTTGTTGAGTTTTAAAGACATCCGTCGAAATGGATATCATATTGAGACAATAGATGAGAATAATCTTGAATATCTCATTATTACCAAGAATGTCTCTGGCCAAAAGAGGGTTATTGAGAAGTTCCCATCTTTATCTTGTGGCATGTATTGGACAAGAATTAGTGCAATTGAGGCACATTTTACCATAAACCAAAAGGTTACTGATTCCAATACTTTCTTACTTTGGCATGATCGATTGGGACATCCTGGATTAATTATGATGAGACGGATTATAAAAAACGCAAACGGGCATCCATTAAAGAATTTAAATTTTCTTTTAAATAAAAAATTTTCTTGCACTTCTTGTTATCAAGGCAAGTTAATTATTATACCATCACCAACAAATATTGGAGTTGAGTCCCCTGCGTTTTTGGAACGTATACAGGGGGGACATTTGTGGACCTATTCACCCACCTAGTGGGTCGTTTAGATATTTCATGGTTTTAATAGACGCATCTTCTAGATGGTCTCATGTGTGCCTATTGTCATCTCGCAACCTTGTGTTTGCAAAATTAATGGCACAAATAATTCGATTACGGGCACAATTTCCCGATAATACAATTAAGTCTATTAGACTAGATAATGATGCTGAGTTTTCATCCCAAGCATTTAATGATTATTGCTTATCAATTGGGATAAAAGTAGAACATCATGTAGCTCATATTCACTCTCAAAATGGTCTTGCAGAATCTCTAAATTAAACGTCTGCAATTGATAGCAAGATCGTTACTCATGAAAATGAGGTTGCCCACTTCTGTTTGGGGTCACACTATTTTACATGCAACAATGCTAGTTCGTTTCAGACCGACAAATTATCATAAATATTCCCCGTTGCAATTAGTTTTGAGTCATGAACCTAATATATCCCATTTAAGAATTTTTGGATGAGCAGTATATGTGCCTGTAGCACCGCTATATCACACCAAAATGGGTCCGCAGAGAATGTTAGGAATATATGTTGCGTTTGAATCGCCCTCCATTATTCACTGCCTCGAAATATTGACAGGGGACTTGTTCACTGCATGATTTTTAGACTGTCAATTCGATGAGACACTTTTCCCAAAATTAGGGGGAGAAGTTGGTGAGACCAAATAGAAAATTTTGTGGAAAAATCCATCACCATCTCATCTTGATCCACATGCCTCTATTTGTAAAAAAGAAGTGCAAAATATTATCCATTTCCAAAGAATAGCAAATCAAATTCCAGACACATTTACGGACTTGAAAAGAATAACAACATCACATTTCTCCGCACAGAATGTTCCAATCCGTATTGATGTCCCTTTGGATAATGTTCTAGTGTCATACCTAATGAGTCGAAAGAATGCCTAAAACGTGGCATACCATTAGGTTCCAAAGATCGAAATCCTAGAAAAAGGAAAACAAATGATCAAAATGACTCTATGAAAGAATCTCATGAGGAAATCCACGATTTAATAAATTATGAGATTCATGAAGAATCCATTGAGCCAGAGACTCAAGAAAATAAGGAATTATCAATAAATCCAATCGATATTGAGACAAATTTTAATCGAGTGGTGGATGATGTCTTTGCATATAATGTTGCATCTAGAATTATGCAAGAAAGTGAGGATCTTGAACCTCAATCTGTTGGAGAATGTCGACAAAGACTTGATTGGCCAAAATGGCAAGAAGCAATCTAATCAGAATTGAATTAACTTGCAAAACGTGAAGTTTTTGGGCCTATAGTTCAAACACCTAATGGTGTTAAGCCTGTTGGATATAAATGGGTCTTTGTACGCAAGAGAAATGAGAAAAACGAGGTACAAAGATATAAGGCACGCCTTGTTGCACAAGGATTTTCACAAAGGCCTGGTATCGATTATGAAGAGACATATTCACCCGTTATGGATGCTATAACTTTCTGTTATCTCATTAGTTTTGAGGTCCTTGAAAAGCTTGACGTGCATTTAATGGATGTGGTTACCGCCTACCTTTATGGCTCACTTGATAATGAGATATACATGAAAATTCCCGATGGATTCAAAATTCCAAACACACATAATTCAAAGTCCCGGGAAATGTTTTCAATCAAATTGCAAAGATCTTTGTATGGTCTAAAACAATCATGACGAATGTGGTATAATCGTCTTAGTGAGTATTTATTAAAGGAAAGCTATATAAATGATGCCATTTGCCCATGTGTTTTTATAAAGAAAACAACATCGGAATTTGTTGTACTTGCCGTATATGTTGATGACATAAACCTTATTGGAACTCCCATAGAACTCCAAAAGATAATTGATTATTTAAATAAGGAATTCGTGATGAAAGATCTCGGAAAGACAAAATTATGTCTTGGTTTGCAAATTGAACATTTGGCAAACAGAATTTTTGTTCATCAATCTGCCTATATAGAAAAGGTATTGAAACGCTTTTACATGGATGGAGCATATCCTTTAAGTACTCCGATGGTAGTTCGATCACTTGATGTGAATAAGGATCTATTCCGACCTCAAGAAAAGAATGAAGAGCTACTTGGTCCTGAAGTACCATATCTTAGTGCAATTGACGCACTAATGTATCTTGCAAATACTACAAGGCTTGACATAACTTTTTCAGTTAATGTCTTAGCAAGATATAGCTCTGCTCATACAAGGAGACGTTGAAATGGAATCAAACACATATTGCGGTATCTAAAGGGGACTACCGATATGGGTTTATTTTATGGCAATAATTGCAGTCCTGATCTTGTTGGTTATGCTGATGCTGGGTATTTACCCGACCCACACAAGGCTCGATCTCAAACATGTTATGTGTTTATCTGTGGAGACACTGCCATATCTTGGCGATCAACTAAGCAATCAATTGTGGCTACTTCATCTAATCATGTTGATATAATTGCTATTCATGAAGCAAGTCGAGAGTGTGTGTGGTTGAGGTCTATAATACATCTTATTCGAGATAAATGTGGTTTGAAATGTGACAAACTACCCACGTTTTTGTATGAAGACCATGCAACATGCATAGCTCAATTGAAGGGAGGATTCATAAAAGAAGATAAGACAAAACATATTTCACCAAAGTTATTTTTCACACATGCTTCAAAAGAATGGTGATATCAATATGCAACGGATTCGTTCAAGTGATAATATGGAAGATTTGTTCACAAAATCTCTACCGACGTCAACCTTCTAGAAGCTACTGCACAAGATTGGGATGTGAAGGTTCAAGGATGTGAATTGATGCTCTCTTTAGGGGGAGTTAATACGTGTTGCACTTTTTTTCCCTTACAAGGTTTTGTCCCACTGGGTTTTCATTGCAAGGTTTTTAACGAGGCAACCAATAGGCACATTTCTAAACGTGTGTACTCGTTTTCCTTTTCTAGAGTTTTTTCCCATTAGGTTTTATTTTAGTTAAGGTTTTAATGAGGTACATTACTTATTGAGTAGACATTCAATGGGGAGTGTTAATAATAGAATTCTAATTAGAGTGGATGTCTATCTTGTAGAGAATTTTATTTTGTGACTAAGCCATTTTTATTTCTATAACTAGAGGGGTGTTACCCCATTATAAATTACCACAAAATTCAATAATAATTATTTCTCTATTTCTCTGCAATATTGATCATCTTCTTTTATTATTTTATAACAGAAAACATTTTAAAGACAACAGAAAAGAATATTAATGGACGTGGTACAATTATTGAGAAAAGGAGATAAAAATTGGGGAGCAGTCAACGTGTCACATTTGACAGGTTAGCTAGCCGGACCCACCTCCTTTTGTCCGTTTAAGTCCTCCCACACTTTTAACGCCAGGTGTTTCAAACACACGTGGCCTCAGATAATTTCCGGTGCTCAATGATCTTTGGGCGCAATATAGCTGTTCGCATATTCTATCTCTCTATTTCAAGAATATAAATGCTAACTTGCGCCTAATAGTAATCCCAGAAAAAAAAACAAAAAAACACTCTCCAGGGTAACAGACAGTAAAAAAGGGTGCGTACTGCGCAAGCTGGCCACTATAGCGTTCAGGCCTCTGCTGCATGCTAGTACTACTCCCTATTTACTACCCGCAGTCTTTTCCAATTCTGGCTCATCATTTTCTCCCAAAACCCTTTTCTTCTTTCTGTGTTCGTATTTCTTCTTTCTGAAACCCTTGCAAATCAATTTTCTGCTAATCACCCTTTGAAGATGCAAGAAAACAGAACGTAAGTCACTTAATCAAGTTTTCTTTCACATATCTATATACACAATTTAAAAAATTGTTCCTTCTATTATTCTTCCATGCATACGTGTATAGTATTACTATAAAGAGGTAACATCGGTTTGACTCAAGTCAAGGATCAGTCAAAATCTTTTCTTTTTTGCTTTATTTGGTATAAAATCTGTTTTGTTTTTTTATTATATCTTCTCCCGTCTTTGTTCCTTACATTTTCTTTTTATCCCTTGTTTTTGTTTTGAGATACTGTGTGTGTGTGTGTGTTTTTCCTGATTATATTGGTACTTATCATCTTATGTTTTTAGTGTTTAGCATATTGTTTTTGCTTACACCTAGAATTTTGCTAATGTTGATTTAAGAGGCATCAAAGAAAGTTATTTATTTATTCGTTATTATTATTTATGTAAGTACTATATTTGTTTTTGGCATGTGGTAGGTCGAGCAAAAGGCAGAGTGAGGATTTTTCTGCCGAAACGCCAAGGAAGAAACCAACTAAGGCTCTAAGAATCAAAACAGATTCAGAGGAGGAAGTTGGTATTGAAGAAAAAGTTTATTATTTTCGGGTTCTGTTGCCAAATGGTATAACTTTGGAGTTGCAAGTACCTGAACCGCCCAATGAAATGCCGGTTGAGGACTTTATCATTGTAGTGAAGCGAGAATGCATAAAAGTTGGGGGTAGAACAGAGTTCGCCCTGAAGTCCAAAAGACAGATTTATTGGACGAGCAAGGATTTGCATTTTCTAGATGCTTTTGAGAATAAGATAACGAAGACGTTGGATTTCAGGAACCTTAAGCCTAATTACAAGTCTCATATGTTAAGGCTTTATGTATGTCTGTTTTATTTCCTCCTGTTTGTTTTTGTTATTGGTTGGTATATTTTTAATTTAAATTTAAAAAAAGTAGTATTTGAAGTTTAATTGAAAAAGATAAAGTGGAAGTTTATATTTTTAATTTAAATTTAAAAAAGTAGTATGTGAAGTTAAATTGAAAAAATAAAGTGGAAGTTGAAATTGTATTTGGACATAAAAATATAGTTGAAAGTTGTGAGTGAAAAAAACTTTGAAAACCTAAAACCTATTTTTCAAACTTCAAATTCCATATTTGAAGTTTGAAGTTGGCTAATTTGATAAACAAACACTTATTTTGAGAAGTTTTTTAGACAGACACTTATTTTTGGACAAATGGGGCCTTATGCTCTGAGAGTGTAACTATTTTCTTAAACCTGGAATTACCTAATGCAAAACCTAATTATGTATGTGTTTTTACAATGTTAGTGCATGGAACTTAAACTCTTTTGTTATTTCTATTTTCCATACAGGATGGTTCAGCTGAAGCAGATAAATATGAGGTTGGTACTTCATCTCTGGCTGCTTGCTTTTCAAGAGTATATGTTACAACAACAGCAACAACTACCCAGTATAATCCCACAAGAGTATATGTTATATAAGTTAAATGAGTGTATGGTTGCATTTGACAGAATATGTGGGATCTTACGCCGGATACTGATTTGTTGAAGGAGCTTCCCGAAGAATATACCTTTGAAACTGCACTTGCAGATTTGATTGTAAGAATCTAATATTGCACATAACTTTCTCTATTTATGTTCATCATTATAAGCATTAATTTCATGTCAACTGTATATCAGGATAACTCATTGCAGGCTGTATGGTCTAATCATGCAAACCAGAGGAGATTAATAAGGTATGTAACTTTGAAGCTGGATAGCTCAAAAAAGCATGTAATTAACTCAAATTCTTAAATTATAAAATTCTTAAAGACTGGAGATAGTGTGATATTTACTAAAGAATGATTTTTTTAAGGATGTTAATAAGGAATGGAACTTTGAAGCTGGATAGCTCAATAAAGCGTGTAATCATCTGAAATTCTTAAATTCTTAAAGACCGGAGATAGTGTGATATTTACTAAAGAATGATTTTTTTTTATAGATGTTAATATATACTTGAGAGTACAACAACAACTACCCAGTATAGTCCCACAAAGTGAGGTCTGGGGAGGGTAATATGTAGACGGGCCTTACCCCTACCCGAAAGGGCAGAGAGGTTGTTTCCAATCGACCCTCGGCTCAGTGAAGGAAAGGAAAAACAAAAACAAAAATAAAAGAGCATTAGTAAATCCAACAGAAAAAGCGTAAATAATTATCTAAACATAAGAACCATAAATAAAATATCATGAAATAATATCAGACAGTAACTACCATAAATAACTACCATAAGGGAGACACAATCCAATACACAAATAATCTATGGATAGCCTTGCCAAGCCTCACTCAACCCCGGGTGAGGAGTACGAAAAACTCTAGGAGCCCCTATCCTACAACCCTGATACTAGACCTCCAGACTTTCCTATCAAGGGTCATGTCCTCGGAAACCCGCATTCTAGCCATGTCATACCTAATCACCTCTTCCCAATACCTTTTAGGCCTCCCTCTGCCTCACCGTACGCCGACCATCGCCAGCCGCTCACAACTCCTCACCGGGGCATTAGGACTTCTCCTCCGCACATGCCCGAACCACCTCAGGCTCGCTTCTCGCATCTTCTCATCCACCGGGGCCACCCCCACCTTCTCTCGAATAACTTCATTCTTAATCTTATCTAACCTGGTGACCCGCACATCCACCTGAGCATCCTCATCTCCGGAACCTTCATTCTCTGAACATGGGAGTTATTCACTGGCCAGCACTCCGCCCATACAATATGGCAGTTCTAACCACAACTCTATAAAATTTTCTCTTGAGTTTCTGTGTAACTTTCTTGTTACACAGGACACCTGATGTAAGACTCCACTTTGACCACCCCGCTCCTATATGATGATTGACGTCCCCGCCAATCTCTCCGCCCCCCTGAATCACCGACCCAAGATACCTGACACCGTCCCTCTTGGCGATGACCTGAGATCCAATCATCACGTCCGTGCCTACTTCACTCGGCTCGGCGCTAAACTTGCACTCCAGGTATTCTGTCTCAGATCTGCTTATTTTGAAACCCTTAGACTCGAGAGTCTGTCTCGATACCTATAACCTCTCAATAACACCGAACCTCGTCTCGTCTATCAAGACTATGTCATCAGCAAATAGCATACACCAAGGCACGTTCCTTGAATATGTCGGGTTAGAGCATCCACCACCAAGGCAAACAAGAGAGAGCTAAGCGCCGATCCTTGATGGAGCCCCATAACCGCTGGAAAATGGTCTGGGTCGCCACCCACCGTCCTAACCCTAGTCTTAGCTCCATCGTACATGTCCTTGATTACTCTGATGTAGGCTTCCGGCACGCTCTTCGCCTCCAAGCACCTTCATAGCACCTCCCTTGGGACCTTGTCATACGCCTTCTCCAAGTCGATAAGCACCATGTGCAGGTCCTCCTTCTTATCCCTGAACTGCTCCGCCAGCCTCTTGACAAGGTGGATAGCTTCTGGAGTGGAGCGACCTGGCATGAAACCGAACTGTTTCACAGATATAAATGTCATCTCCCTCACCCTCGCTTCGATCACCCGCTCCCAAACCTTCATGGTGTGACTTATTAATTTGATACCTCTATAGTTGTTGCAGCACTGGATGTCCCCTTTGTTCTTGTACAAGGGCACCACTGTACTCCACCTAACTCCTCCGGCATCCTTTTGGTCCTGAAGATCGCATTGAACATCTTGGAGAGCCACTCCACTCCTGACCTACCCATGCATTTCCAGAACTCCACCGGGATCTCGTCAGGCCTGGACACTCGACGCCTACTCATCCTACGCAAAGCCCTCATGACCTCCTCCGCCCTAATGCGCCTGCAGTACCCAAGGTCTCTATGTTGCTCTGAATGCCCCAACTCCCCTAGCTCTATGTTACGATCCACCTCCTCATTAAGTAAGTCTGGAAAGTACGCCTGCCACCTCTGCTTGACTTGAGACTCCTCCATCAGAACTCTACCTAATATATACTTGAGAGTATACCAATATATTGTTCAGCCTGGGAGCGAGTGTCAAGTGTTTTCCTAAAATGGTGATCCCGAAAAGTTCTCCTGTGTAACATGTAATCTTTTCTTTGTCCTGTTCAGTTAAATTGCATACTAAAGTTCACGTGAATCTTGCCTGAAACTGGATATTTTAATTCCCCAAGAAACTTATAACTCATTTTTCTAATCATTTTAACACCTTGCAAGTGTGCCATCATCAACTGTATCCTTTTTCTTTTCGGATATTATACGAGATGGTTTCAACTTTCCTATTCAATTCAGTTCATGCTTCAACTAACTTCTTAACTAATCGATCCTTTTGATATTGCTGCCTAACAATGAATTCCAAGGATTTATAATTTATTCTTATCGTGTTCTGTATGTGCTCACACTTATTTGTTTGGCCTGCTGTTGGCAGTAGTTGTGTAGCTCTGCTCTTCTGATTAATCGTGACCATACCTAAGATTGGATATCATCTTATTTCCTGATGGCTCCTACTTTTTCTTGTCACTGGTTTTCACTTAACTTATGTAAATCTATTATGTTAAATGGCGCCTATGGCTGTTTCATTCTCTTAACAAATAGCTCTGTACGACATGTTTCATTATCTTGATTAACAGCTTGTATCTCGTACTCCCTGAAGCCGTTCATCGTTTCTCTTATTTTGCAGTCTCGAGTTAACTAAGAAGAGGATCACAATATTTGACACAGGCCCTGGTATGGATGGAAGTGCTGAAAACTCTATAGTGAAGTGGTAAGTTGTTCTTTCACTGATATAACTAGGAACTTACTTATGAGTTATCAGAATGACGTGGATTGGACTAAGGCTGTAAGTTAACCTTGAGTTCTAAATTAATAAAATACTTTCTTATGTGTTGCATAAGGTTCTTCTTCTTGAGATTGGCACCAAGACACTTGAATCAGTCCTTAAAGATGGAAGTTGGTGTCTTAGATGGTTCAAGTTTTTAAGTTACATGGATGAATAACTTTTCCCCCCAAAACGCCTTAATTTCTCTTTTCTTTTGATTGTTTTAGCCCATTCCTTTGATGCATCAAGATCTCTCTCACATATAGATAGATTATTTTTCTTCAGTGTGTTGTTCTTTTGAAAATAACTTCCAGAAAAAATCAGAGGTCTGTTTTTTTATCTGCTATTTGAATTTATGTTAGGTCTATTTGCACTTGCCAAAAAAATAGTTTATGCTAGGTCTATTTGTTGCAATGACTATCATTTGGTTTTGAAAGAATTTATCTTTAATTGAGGGAAAACCACTTGTAACAGATATGGGAACAACGATTAAATGATTAATGTCTTCTTTTAAATAAAGGATGTCACAAAGAAACTCATGCACTTCTTTGATGGCTTGATGCATTGCGATGAAAGATCAAAACAATGAGTAAAATGCTTCTGTAACACTCAGGATCCCAGTAAAATGCTTCTGGGAAAACCACTTGTAACAGATATGGGAACAATGATTAAATTATTAATGTCTCCTTTTAAATAAAGGATGTCACAAATAAACTCATGCACTTCTTTGATGGCTGGATGCATTGGGATGAGAGATCTAGACAAAGAGTAAAATGCTTCTGTAACACTCAGGGTCTCCAGAAAGTGATCAATACATTGCGCATAGTTTGTCTAGACTGCAAATCAGATAAAAAGAACTGATGAGCTGATGCAGTGAGAAAGCTGCATGTATTTTACTAATTTGCACCTTAACTGCAACTATCTTCATTCAATTCTTTTGTGATTTCTATCTCAAAGCTAGCTTAGAAACTTGATACTGTCCTCTTGAATTACATTGTCAGTTCTTTCATCTTTACTGTTATTTAATGCACTTTCATTGTTATTTTACTTTTTCATTATTTTTATTCTGTGATGTTGTATATTTTCAGGGGAAAGATGGGAGCTTCTCTTCATAGTTCATCTTTACTGTTATTTAATGCTCTTTCGTTGTTATTTTATTCTTTTATTAATTTTATTCTGTGATGTCGTATGTTTTCAGGGGAAAGATGGGAGCTTCTCTTCATAGATCATCGAGATACAGAGGCATAGGAGGAAAACCTCCATACTTAATGGTTATTTTTTAACTTAAATATACGGTTTGTTTAAGCGTATAGACTTCTATTAGAAATGGACTTCCAATACACAGGATTAGATCTCTATTTACTGTGCAGTTGTTGAGTTTTGAAATATCTGGCCTGGTAGCAGGTCCAGCTTGAACTTAGAGACCGGTAGTTACTCATTTCCCTCCAACTTGGCTCTGTGAAGTATCCTGTATGTTGTCTCTTAAATGTTTTTGAACATAAATGAACTCAGTAACACAAGATAATCTCAATTTTTGAGAAATCTTGAATCTTCAATGACATACTCATTTCTACCATTTCATAGTGTCTTCAAATTATTGGTTCTCCAAGACTGTCTTTCCCGTGATCAGTAAGATGGGCATAAAAATCTTCTTGCATCCATCTTGGCAAAAAATCACGAAATTACAATTGTTGCCTAGAATTTGTACTTATTCCAATGAAGAGCAGCCTCTACGTAAAGTTCTTGTTGTGATTCAGAGTCATCTCAGACATCAAGACATACCTTTATCCCACTTCAACTTGATATTTGTTTACTTTGCCACTTCAACTTGGTATTTGTTTACTTTGCAATTATTTTCCTTGTAAGGCTCTATATTGGGAACAATTGTGAGTTATTCTTTTGACATTTATATACCTGTCGATTTGAAGGTTTAGCCCCACATACACACTACTCTTTGCATAATTTTGTTGATAGTTGATAATCCATTGGAGGCAGAAGCTGTAATTCATAGTCAGCTATCGATAATAGGAAAGACCTATTTTTATACTATTTTATACGGAAAAAACCAAGCAGCAGGAGCATTACAAGTATTAAAATGGAAAATATAATTGTTTCTCTAGATATTTCTTTGAAATATTATCAACTTGTACTTTAATAACTTTCTATCTTCCCTTTTTATTCCATTTTCTTGAAATGCTCTTTATCTCTTAATAAAAGCTTGGAGTATTTTTACCTTACCTAATTTGATTTTTAATTCATCAACTAGCAAGCAAGGAATCTAAACTACATTTTGTTTCTGTATCTATCTGTGTGTCCATCCTCTTGGCTGCCTTTTGTTTATACATTATCTGACATGGTGATTATTTTTACAGCCTTTCTTTGGTATGTTTGGTTATGGAGGACCTATTGCATCTATGCATTTGGGAAGGTATCTCTTGCTAAAGTTTATAATGACTTCATTTTGGACAAAATAAAGGACTTATTTTCATCTTGCTGCCTTTTTGTAGACGAGCCTCAGTTTCTTCAAAGACAAAGGAGTCTAAGAAAGTATTTGTGTTACATCTTGAGAGAGAATCTTTGCTCAGCTGTTCTTCTTCTCAACACACTTGGAGGGTGCTCATCATTGTTTAATATTGTTATATTTTATCATTTTGCCTCTCATCTTTGTATGCACTTATTTCTCTCTATCTTATCCTCCTAAGTTTATATCTTTTTCCTTTCATTTAGACTGATGGAAGTGTTAGAGACCCCTTGGAAGATGAGATTCGAGAATCAACTGATGGTAGCTTCACTAAAGTAAAATATTCTTCCGGACTCTTGCTGACCCTTTTATTATTAGAGTTCTTTAGTATCATCTTCATTCGGAATAGAATTCAGCATGATATGGGTGATATTCTAATTGATCCCTTCATTCAAATCTTTGTGATTCTTCATAGTTTTATGATTGGTTGTATCCTCCATGTACAGAGACCTTTTTCAATATCTCTGAAACATAATCCCATTTACTAAATTGTTTTGAAATGGCTTATTATTGTGGTGTTTCCTAAATTATATTTACGAAGAAAAAATGTCTAATCGTTTTAGATTTGGATTTAGGCTGCTCATAGCATTTTGATGCTTTAAATGCTTAGTTGTTTTGGTATATGTTAACTCACTGAACATCAATGATTTCGATTTGATTGTGACATTAAAAGGTTCCATGAAATAAGTCTCAAACATGTTATGGAACTGTTGGTGAAAGTATATAGTCAGCTTTTGAACACCATTGTTCCTTACCTTATTGACAGGTTGAAATTTTTCATCCAAAGATGAGAAGCGAAAGCATACAGCAGTTACAATACAAACTGAAGGATATATACTTCCCTTATATTCAGGTTAGTGGTTTATAGAGTTTATTTGGTAAGTTGGTTTTAGAGGCTTATGTAGTAGCGCTTTCTGATCATAGTTTTCTGTTCATTACTTTCAAATTTGATTAATAGCATTGTTATATATGGAAACAAGGAACTTTGTTACTCTGATTGAAACTGAAGATAATGTGCACATGGGAGTTTTGTTATTGTGATTTTGAATTACTACTTGTTGCTTTAAGCATCCTTTTTCGTTTCTTTTGCTTAATGCATATTCCAATTGTATGCCAGTTTTGTAGTATACCTTAGAACAGGCCTTGCTGGTTTTACAATTTACATGCGTCACACTTCTTCCTTTCTGTGATTTGCATTTTGCTCACTGTATGTTACAGATAATAAGTCCTGGTGTGGAATTTTGTGACCTGTTCAAACTTTTATAGCTCCTCAAATTGCTTGGGATTAAGGCGTAGTTGCTGTGTTTTTGTTGCTTATACTTCTAGAGCTCTTTTCCAAAATTTTATGTCCTATTGTCATTGTGATAACTAGTGTTTTAGTTGGATAACTAACATTAGAGAGCTCGAAAGTAACTTAAAAGGTTTATGTGGAGTTACAACCGTTGTTGCTGAAGATGCTATCTAGTCTGGCATGTGGTGATGTGATGATACTCTCTGCGTTATATGATTTATCCTGTGCTCTCTGGCCTTCGGTATCTTATTCGTTATTATTTCATTGGCAGTGTGATGAATTGTCAAATACAGGAAGAACCATAATGCCTATTGAGTTTCAGGTATAGTATCTATATATTAGAACTCGATGATAATTTTCCTATACCATGCACTTGATGTCTTTATAAACGGTGGAAAGATACTTTTGTACAGCTTAGGTAAAGATTTTTATTTTTTTGTATTATTTTCAGAAAACCATGAGATACCAATTAGTATCTGATGATTGGTTACTCTTTGTTGAGAACCTCTTGAAGGTCCTCTCCCTTCATGTTTTTGTTTTTTGTTTTTCTGTGATTCTCCACTTGGAGTTCCTCTCTTTCTAGATGGGTTCTCATGCTCTTGATCTTAAAGATCACCATTTTTGTGGCAATGTTCATCTATTTGTTGTTGAGGATTCCTCTTAGCATCTTTTCTGAAGGTTGCCAAATGAGCTGTAAATGTAAACGTTATCCAATGTGGAATTTGTTCTTCACCATGACCTCTTCTGCATGCCACAGTATCATTTAGTATTTTACATCTTGCTGTCTCAAACACTGCTGGTTATTTGTGAACTATAGTTTATCCTCTTTCTCGGCACCTTGTTCTCGCCATTTCTGAATTTTGAATCTTTTCTTACTGCTTCATTATTCTGATGTCATTCCATTTTTCCATTCCCTTGCTAAATAGTAGTACTTCTGTAGTTCATCTTAAAGGTCCTCTTTGATTATCTGTGTGGCACTTAATTCAAAATTTTGAGAAATGATTGTGTGCTTTAATTTTTTGTCTCTCTTTTATCTTTTTTTTTTTTGTTTTTTGCCTTTTGTTGCCTTTGTAAAGCATTTGTGAAGAAAGCATTCACAGTCTTTTGCATGTGGATATTATGTTTTCTTGTCCAACTTCTCTGAAAAGCCTTTTCTGGTAAGAAATTCAATTCAGCCTGTTACTTAAATTAGTTATCTAAGACAGAGGAGGCACAAATGCTCTTATTTCACTGAAAAAGCTGTTTTGCATTGAAGGAAGGTTCTTTGTGCATGTTCTTTTTTTTAGCTTGGATACCATCCTTTATCTAGCGCTCATGTTTTCTACTTGTTTTCCTATTTCTCTATGTTATAGGAGTTAATGAAAAGATTCTTTTCCTGTTATCTTTCCATGTATGGTGCTTTGTTTCTTTTCCTCATCTCTAGCATTTCCTATTTGTTTTCTTTCAAACTTTTGCTGGTAGTTCTCTCTTTTAATCTTCAATTTTGTGCAGTTTCATTGACAGTTGCCGGTACCATTTGTTTTCTATATGAGTATCCTGGTCTTTTTGTCATGCAGTTAGAGAGAAGCTTTACTGACCACAAAAAAAATAGGAACAGTCATTTGAGTGAGAATTTTCAGCTACTATGAAAGTTTCTGTCACAATTCGTCACCTGTTGGTTGCCTTATCACCACAAAATAAGTGGTGAATTGGTCAAAATTGTGAACAATCTCAATGAGAGCACCTTCCATTTTTGTTAAAGCAAGTTCTAGTACATTTTGGGAACTCTCAATCTGAGCATCTTTTGCCAATTATTTTCAAAGCAAGTTCTAGTAGACATCTCTTTCTTTTTCAGCAGATCTTTCAGTTGATGCGATTTGCAGGTCAATGGCACTAATTTAGCAGAAATTGAAGGTGGAGAGGTGGCAACCACAAACTTGCAGTCCTGCAATGGTCCTGAGTTTGTATTACAACTTAGATTTCATGTAAACGATACCAATGTAAAAGTTGGTTCAGGTATCATATACGTCATTTATCACGACAAACACCTAGCAAGTATTTTTCTTAAATCCTGTCATCATAGAGGATTTTATAGTCTTGAGATCAAATTTCTCAGGAAAGAGATCACCCCTAGAAGCAAATGCTCGCCTGAAGTGTGTTTTTCTTCCAGTAGTGCAGGTGACGCTATACTGTCTCTAGTTCTATATTTTGCATGTATCTTGGAATTTATATTTGGTGTGCTTACAGATCCTGCGCCACTTTGTCTGAGAAAAAAGAAAGACCTTGCACTTAACCTTTTTAAGGATGTTGGAATGCGTTTAATTGCAGGGTAAAGAGAGTATTGAGGTGACATTGGAAAAGCTAGAGGCGGATGGATATGGAATTACAGAGAATTTTGGAAGTTTTAGTCATGTTTCTGTCCGGCGGTTGGGTCGTCTACTTCCAGATTGTCGATGGGTTAGTTGATCAGAATCTTTCTTTTATTCGTTTACAAATTATACGTCCGCCAATCTTGTATTCAGTAACTATCCATAATCTGCCAAAATTTACTTTCATAATGAGATTTCTCCAAACTTTGAAACAGAGGGCGTGTGTGCCTATTTATATGTTATTTTATGCTTGTGTTATTCTATATGAACTTTTTAAAATATTCTCAAGCTTGAACAGTGTCAACTAACTTTTTGTTTCTTGCAGGCTTGGCTTCCCTTCATGGAACCTAAGGTTAGAAAGGGTGATAGGGCTGAAGTCTTGAAGAGATGCTGCTTTAGAGTAAAATGTTTTGTAGGTAAAATCATTTGTACCAAACAAGTACTCCCTGTTAATGAATAAGCATTTTGCTTCGTCATTGTTCCAAGCATCATAGAGAAATATTCTGCTTGCAGAGACCGATGCTGGTTTCAACCCAACACCATCAAAGGTACAAGACACCTTTCTTACATGCATTCTGACAACTTGTGAAGACAGATATTCATTTCTTGGCATGCAAAATGAGGAACTAACCATGTAAAAAACATGAGAATACTCAACTTGTTGAATAGACCAGTGGAATTTAAATGCAACTAATAATTCTTTACTTGGAAAGTTGGAATCTTTCTATTACAAACATATTCAGTCTGATTCTTTTTACACCACTGGACACTATAAACTTCATACACTACGTGCATTTTGTATCATTGCTTGTTGACCTGCTTCTATTTGTCTAGGACAACCTTGATGACAATCTTATATTTATAATTTTGTTCCATTTTTTTTTATATCTTCTGGAGAAATCATTTATTTTGTACCAGATTTTTTCATGTATTATGGAACAATCACTAACACATTTTTGAATTTGAACCTTCCCTCTATTTTTGTGCTGTTAGTAATCTTATCCTTTTCAAATACAAAAATTCAGTATTTTCCCCCCAAATTAGTGAAATAGGTAGGATTCCTTTGTCCAGAATAAGAAGTGGTGATAAATTCTCATTTATTTCATCGTAAGTGTGAAATAATTATACAAATAAAATTGAGGGAGAGATAATATAGATGCAACCCATCGCCTCATTAGCTGCCTTAATCTGATGGGGTTCACATTGGTGGAGGAAAATCAAATATATGATGTTGAAGTAGAAGGTCGTGAGCTCCACTGATTTCGGACCTAAACGTTGAGCATGAGTGATGTATTCAATAGCTGCAGCATCTGGGCACTAGAGGTACTCCAGATGTATTACTCAAAGGAATCGGCACCAAGACAAAAGTTACTTTGTAGTTATCGCAATTGAGATACCAGTATAATGAATTTAAGCCCACCTTCTCTCCAGATCTCTTACCAGTAGACCCCCCCATATGATTGTCAATCGTAATGTCAAAGTAGCATCATTGGAATGAAGGAGGCCAATTAGGGAGTCATACAGGAGATATCCTAGTGAAAGTGAAATGATAGATGTTTAAGGTATGCTACTTGGAAATCTTGTGGTACTCTGCCAACCCTTTAATAATGAAGGGAAATTATACCACTACCCGAACAATTACACACTGTAAATCAACTAAGCAGGAGCGAAGCCTTTCCCAAGTCCAAGTCTTCGATTCGTATTTCTTTAGTGTTGTTCCAAGCTCCAAGAATGATATAGTATATATGCATTTCCCTCTTTTCTCTGATGAGATCTGCTGTATGTACACAGACTGACTTGGCTCATCACCATCCTTACACCATTGCATTAAGGAACTTTGGCAACAAGCCTTCTGAGAAAGAGAAAGGTAATAACTTTAGGTTTGCTGTGCACTGTTGAAATGATTATTCACTAAGATGCAATGAGGTCTCCTCACCTTATGTTTAAAATCCTGTTAGATATTCATGTTGAGATATCCAAAGATGGAAAAAAGGTGACTCTCTTGCAAGTGGAGAAGCAATATCAGGACTGGATAATTCAGATGCATGAGCGCTATGATGAGGAGGTTGACTGTGGAGAGGATCAACCTACTTTTGTACTCAGCCCTTCGCACAAGAAAGAGCTTGGTGTTTCTTCAGATGGTATTGACTGAAACACAAATCTAGTAGAACTTATGATAAATTCTTATAGCTGCATCATTTTGTTGTGATCTTGCAGCGTGTTTTTGAATTGGTGCAATTTGTAGTTTGCCATTAATGTTAACTCATATCATTGTAATTTGTAATTTCAGTTATGAGAATTCATAAAGTTTTAAGAAGGAAAGGAAAAACTTGGAAATCAGGGCAGAAGATTAAAATTTTAAAGGGAGCTTGTCGGGGTTTCCACAAGAACAACGTTTTCGCCACTTTAGAATATATTATTCTTGAAGGATGTCAGGGGGAATCAGGTGGTAAGTGATTCAAAATTTCGTGGTTCTTAGGTATACTATTCTACCTGTTTAATTCCGAGAAGCTCACTATTTTGGTATCTTATGGCTAGCTACTTCTTAAGTAATTACATATCTCTCTGCTGCATTGTGTGTTAAAATTCGGCTGTAACCTATCCATTGACGTTGTTGTGATGTTGTAACTTTTTTCTCTATATTCTTTAGGCGAGGCTCGAATTATCTGCAGGTTAGTGATTCACTTCTTATATTTCAGGTCACTGCTTGTCCAGGTCTTTAGTTCTCCTCCTTCAACACTATTACCTAATACTTCCCTGTCTTTACTATGATTACTTATAGGCCATTAAACGTCCCTGCTGAGAACGGCTCTCGCCTTATAATTGATAAAGGGTGTGCTAGCATAGAAATCCATGACTCAAAATCTTTGCCGATTAGTGTGATCGACAATGGAAAGGTTCTTGTTTTGGCTCCACATTATTGCAGCTCAATTAAGTTGTTTTTATTTTTTGCGTTCTCTACATATCTAATCTTTTTTAAATAATTAGTGTCATGTTTTGCAGTGCTTATCTGTTGATATTACGGAATGTTCTGCGTTCTCTGCATATCTAACTTTTTTAAATAATTAGTGTCATGTTTTGCAGTGCTTATCTGTTGATACTACGGAATGGGAGAACCAAATCTTGAAACACCAAAAGAAAAGCACTCCATCGTCAATTGACATATTAGATGCCAAGCAATGTGAAGACTTGGGCATTGAAGGGGTTAGTTTCTAGAAGCAACTTGCTTCTTTTAATTACTGATTTATTTTTGTGTTTTCCATGATTTTCTTCAGTTGATTGCTAGTTTTTTGCATTTTTTTATATAGCATTCCCTAAATTCATCTACTTGGGGTCCAAGTCAGATGACATAGTCTTTTTGTTAACGAAGATGAAGATGAACAGCTCTGTAGGGTTCTTATCTTATTCAGCAAGGTAAAGGAGTTGCTGTACTTGTGCCTAGTGGAACACTTTTCTCTATTTTCTTCAAAATTTCCTGCAAGGCTTATTGAGCATCTATTACTTTGAATATCTTTGGATTTGATCAGATTTCAGCTGTGTTTGATCTTGATGGTACGTCACATTTATGCTTGTTCATTGAATTGCCAAATTTGGTTGCAAATGCAGGCACTACCTCAGGATGTTGTTGATGCTGGACATGAGCCTCCTGAGGCGATTGTTGCCATTGTTCGTCCAGCTTCTTTTAGCTCTATTACTGCATCAGCAAGTTTGGATCAGAAGTACATCATGAAAGAAAATTTTCAGATGACTCTAGAGGTCAAATTTGAAGCAGAAGCGGACAGGAAACAACTTGGTCATATTTACTCTGGCCGATTGACTCCTTCGTCGCGTAAAGGGTTTAACAGTTTATATGTGTTCCCCCTGAAGGAGAAGTTTCCAGAGATATTTCAGAAAGCAGGAATTTATCTATTTCGATTTTCTCTTGTAAGTTATATGTTCTTATATATCCATTGTATGAATGTGTTTGTTATCCAGATTTTCCTTGCTATTGGTATCTTTTTTCAGCAAGACAGTTGTACAAAATCTGAAAAGGAAGTGCGTGTTAAAGCATTGTCTGAGGCTGCTAGTTGGAAACTTATAAGTGATGGGAAGACTACACTCAATATAAGGTGGGGCATATCTGTTCCAAACTGACTTCTTGCATACAGCTATGCAAAAAGAAAATTGTTCCAGCACTGAGTCTTAAGATTGCCATACAAATCTGATATAATTGATGTTCTTAATTCTCGTGGCATTTTCAAGTCAAAAGAATGGAGGAAATAATTAGCTACCGCATTGTATCAATAAACATATGATATAGAAGAGAATCAGGATAAGAATATGATCCGCATGTATGATTCGATAAAGATAATCTGTCCTTATTTATTGGTCCATTTTCTGAAACTCCCCATTGGCCACTTACTCTCTATGCATTTAGTATCAGTGGAGAATAAGGTAAGAACAATTACAAGATAAGATAATAAATTTATGTGAACTTCCTTGTCTTAAAGCTTGAACTATATTAACAAGGGACGCTTTTATTCATTTATATTTTAGCTCTTTTAACATGCTTCTGGCTGATTCTTAGCCATGTGCCAGGCACATTGAAATATTTTTCTTGGAGGGTGGTGGTGAGAGACAAACTCTAGACTCTGCCTACACTGATCGTGAATCGCCTCATCTAATGTTTCAGTTATTAGAGAAGGACACTTATCTTTGTTTTGGGTCTTCAACAATTTTAAATGCCATTTTCTCTTAATTCTTTTGCTTTTGCAGTCTATGAATGAATGGAGTTTGATTTAATCTGTTGAGGACCTTATCAAATTATGCATGGATAGGAAATAGAAAATAATCTTTTTCTTATAATAGTCGAATGAGTTTCATATTCATCAGTATAATGCTTGAGTATTTCCTTAATAATGCCGTGTTTTCAATATTTCTCAGGTGAGTTATTAAGATTAAACCTTACAGTTGTTGCCTCGTAGCATATTTTCCTTTACAGTCTATTTGAGACAATCTGACTATTTGTTTTACTTGCTTATAAGCAACTTGTTCACTTCGTGAAAATTTTTCATGGTGTCTAAATGTTCTTTGGCAGGGTTGGTTCTTTTTTTCCAGAGTTTTTGAGCATTGCATGTTATGATAGATTTTCCAATCGTATTCCATTCAAGTTGCACACAAAGATAAAGATGAAGCTAAGTTCTAGTGGCAATGCTGTGGAGTCCAAGTGCAGTTATGATCAATTCATTTCACGTGACAGATATACGATGAAGTTTAAGGTGACATTATATGATCCCAGCTTCAAGTCCTTCACAGCACACTTGTCAAATCTTCTCTGAATAAAAAATTATATCAAAACTTTCCACTCTTCAGAATGTAATTATTGAAACTAGTGACTTGGATAAGATTCGACCAAGTTATGAAGCTACCTTACATATATGTTCAAAGGATGATCCGGTTTTAGCAGCTATTCCTTGTACAGGTAATTGATGTATAATTTTGTTTTCCGTTGACTGAGAATATATAATTTATGTACCGTTCCTTAGTTGTTTTCCTCTGCTTATAGTTATACCTGGACCTTTGCAACACGTCGTTCTGCATCCTGTAGATTTTGGCAAGAAATTGGTTCCAGGAATGATCATTAAAGAGCTTGCTTTGGAGGTAATGGACTTTTAATTCAACACCCTACTATCACCATAAGGTGTATTGAGTGTCATATAGAAGTAAAATTCAGCATTTCTTTTAAGACGAGGATCATTTTCTAGTTAGTAGTATTTAAAAACCCTGTCATGCTTTAAGTTTTGACAAACACTGTAACTGAAGTTCTCAAGGCACAAAACACTGTCCCTTTGACAAAATAACAGCATTTTATATATAAGTGTACAATAGGAAATTAATATAAAAAAGAAGTAAATATGTATACTAGGCAATTTATTAGAAAAATAAAGGTGTATATAGGCTCCTAATTTCAGGAAGCAAGAGAAGCCTACTAGTCTACAAGCAGATGGGATCATCTGATATCTTAGATGGTTCATTCATCTTGGAGAGTGTTGGAAATTGCAAAAAAGCTTATGTGGAATAAAGCAAGTGCCTGTTCTAGGTATTGATGAGAGAAATAAAATATATGACTGGCAACTTTTGCGTGTGTGTTGAGTTTAAGTGGAAGTGTTCGAGTCCCTATATCCTGCTTTGAAGGATATGAGATGTGTTGCTTCTTCTTTACAACAAAAGCAACCACATGAGAGCCACATAGTTCCAAAACAAGCTCTAATGAGTCTGCTTTTTGCTTCCCAGTATGACCAGTTTGACATAAATCCTTTTGCAATTGGTAGAGTATTGCATGTTAGTGTGGTATCTACATCCTCTGCTCTTTTTTCCTGAAGGAAAACAGTAATCAGTCATTCTTGGATTATTTTTCTTCTATTTTCTGAAAAGGTAAATGCAGTAGTCCTTGCGTTTATTTTACATGATATATGGTCCCTGTATGTTTGTCAATGAGCATTCTTTACATCTGCTTTTAATGATACTACATGATTTATAAAAACTGAAACCTATGAAACCCGAAAATGGCAAGTGTGAGAATGCATGAGAGAAAAATCTATTTATTAACAATGATACCATGAGCCTTATATATAATATATATTCTACTTCTTACATATGGGACTATGACATTTTTTACTCCTACTACATATGGGACTAGGATTATTTACTCATACCTATCTAACACTCCCCATTAAGCCGGTGAAGACAAATTATATATACCGAGCTTGTTACATATGTAACTAATACGAGATCCAATGAGGGATTTGGTGAAAATATATGTAAGCTGATCAGTCGACTTCATTACGAGTCATGCCAACTCCTGCATAACTGTGCTTAACTTACCAAACCAGGCTCGAGGAGACTGCTTTAGACAAAAGTGGCCGGTGCAAGCGACATACAAGTCCACTAGACCTCCCTGAGCAAAAAAATCAGGCGGTTGCTGATAAATAGAAGTTGACCGAAAAGTAGCCAGAGAACTTTAAAAATAGTGAGACTAAGTCAAATTACACACTACAAAATAGGTTCTAAAACACCACCAGGAAACAGAAAACTTTTCTGGAAATTACTGTTCGTTCGCGCCAGGAAAGTGCATTGTTCACACCCAAAAAATAAAAGTTGTCATAATTTGATGTAATTTACATGGGTAGGCTCGGAATCACTGGACGAGTAAGTTGTCCTAAAGAAGTTTTGTCAAAAAGTGGCCAGAAGTGCTCAACGCGCAGGAAAAGTTATTGTTGCTCGTCGGGAAATTCTAATGTTCTCGAAATCTATAAGAAATTGTACCGGTGGATTCGGAATCACCCAAAGAAACAACTGTCCTAAGGAAATTTTTAAAAATTCTGGTTGGGAAGTGTTGCACTTGACGGCACATGTGTCAAACGCGGTCGCCGAAATCTTACTTCTGGCGGCCAGTGGGGGTGCGTGGGGGAATTTCTACCGGAGCGATTGATTGGGGCTCTTCGCCTGGCTTTTGTGAACAAGATGGTAGTGTTGGTTTTCGCACAACACTAATTGATGAGGAGATAACAAAAATCAATCTTGAGTCATCAACCAGAAAGACGCACGGTGCGTGACTTTCTGTACTGATGGGACTGGGATTTCTGGGGTTTGGGTTGCACAAGGGTTTCGGATATGGGAGCAAGATGGAGTTGCTGTAAAATTGCACGGCTACGAGACCTTTCTTTCCCGGATGTCGCTGGGTGACGTACAACGATGATTTTCTTACTGAAGCTTTGATATGATGTGAGAATGCGCGGGAGAAAAATCTATTTATTAACAATGATACAATGAGCCCTATATATAAACTTCTACTACATATGAGACTAGGATATATTCTACTCCCACTACATATAAGATTAGGATTATTTATATATAACTATCTAACAGTAAGGATTTCGCATGTTAGGTTTGATCAGTGCAGCTACAATGGGACCTGTAAATGGTAAGGATTTCGTAAGGTTAGGATTTCTCAGCTTCCAACTTAGTCTTCACCTCTTAGGAATCCTTGTGGCGGTCTTGTTTATCTTGCTGTATTGCTTGCCTCTTTGCCTCCTTGACAGAGTTTTCAAAGTTGTTTCCCATATCAAATCTGTACAACCAACCATTTATTATAATTTTTCTTTGTCATACCACCACTCCGTATTTACTTACAATTCATCAATGTTGGTGAAAAGAAACTGTAACCTTGCATAAGAAGAATAAATATTTGACTACGTTTACGACATGAGGAAGAGCATTTGCTTGTTGCTTCTGAAAATCGCAAACTTAGAAGCTGCTTGATAGATGATGAAATCTTCACTTTGTTGATGTAGAGAAAAAACTTACTTTCGTGTCTCACATGTTTATTCTTGTTTTATGCCTACATGTAGCTCCAGTTGTTTTTATTATCTGCAATCCGTGCGGTTGTATATTTTTTTTATTTGTCTTTGATACAGACATTTGACAAGTATGGTAATCATATGAGAAAAGATGAGCACATCAAGCTGATGCTGGAAGGATTATGTTTACTAGAAAAAGGAGATTGCTTTCCGAAGGTGGTTGCTTTCCTTTATTCTCTTTGTATTTTTTGTACATCTAATGGTCCAGTTGGTAAAGGGGAAAGCACATTGAAGAAGATAGTTTGCAGTTTTTTCTTCATAGCAATTTGAAGTGTGAGAACTATTTCCTTTCCTTTTGAACTTGCTGGATCAGATTATTTACGACAAGATTTGTATTTAGGGATGTCTCGAAGTGTCACATACTTCTCAGCTGATAAGAAGTTTCAAGGACTCAGATGCTGGCGCAAACATGATCCTCCTAACTCGCACAACTTTTAATTAATTTAGTCTTTGCCACAACTGCAATATGCAAGTCTAGCTAACTATATAGTTCCTATGCAAGTCAAATCCTATTGGTGACCATGTATCTGCGAACTTGTGTCATTTAGTAAGTTATCAATGGTCAAATGCTACAGATAAGCAGGGATTCTTTATATGGTTCTCACTCTGGGAGAAATTGTCTAAGGTCTGCAGATGACCAATGTATTGAATTTTTGTCTTGAAACGGCCCAAAATTCTCAAATTACTCTTTTCTATTTAACCTATCTCAATAACTGGTTTAGATCAATCTTATTTCTTCTATTACTTGTTCGTATGGTTCCTTGATCCATTTATATTTGGTCTTAGTAATATCAAGTCAGTAGGTGTTTTCAAGGTCATGTGAGCCAATCAGGAGTTGTCTTTGTTTTAATATCTGTACGTTCTGTAACTTGTATACATGTTCATATATGCATAGAAGAATAAGTGATGTTATATATTACACTTTCAGACATATAAATTAGTTAAAGCATCTCTATTTGCAATGGTGGCTTGGTGTGTGCCTCTTGGTGTTTGATGTCTTGTTCTTTTAAACTTGCTTGTTTTCAATTTCCTTTGCTCTTTTCAAGTTCATCAGGTTTCTTGTTTCTTTTTACGCTGTTTGATCCGCGGTCTATTGGATATTCTAAGCTTCGTATCTCGTGATATAGGTTGACGTTCATGGGTGTGTAAACCTTAATGGAACCTTGAAGGTTACAGCAGGATATGGAAAACCTGGTATGTGCTTTAGCACCTCATCAAAGTTGTTGCAGTAATGAAGATTTTGTATTTGTTGGTCTAACGTCATGATCCAAAATTCATAACCTGCGTAACATCTTTTCTGGGAGTGATGCCAGACTACCAGTATTATTGCATAGCAGTGTGCTGAATGCTGGTAATCTTGCTTCCACGGTAACTCATTAGACTTCATCGATCGAGATGTCCTTATGAAAGAGTCTCACCAATGTGGTTTCGGCTTTAGTAATTAAAAGGAAGACTTTTTCATCCTCTTGGATCAAGTAATTTACAGATCCAATATGATGTTATTGCTTAAATATCTTTTTTCATAGTTGCATTAAGACTCCATTTATTTGGTGGCAATGAATGTGTAGGATAAGGGTGTTTGAAGAATTGCAGGATCAGTGGTCCCCAGTCCTTTAACCAGTTATTTATTCTGCCCACAGTTTTCCTTTCTATTTTTTCTGGCGATGAAGTAGTTCTCAAGAAAGAGTTCCAAACTGAAGAGAGATCGCTGCGAGTTGCATCCAAGGTTTGTCAACGCTCCTCAATCCCTTAATTGTTGCCAGTAGTTCAATCTCTCTGTGTCACAAACCATTGTCCATATTAAATAATGAATGCATGACTCTTTTTTTTTTGTGCTTTTTAGTTTCTAACATTGGCCTTGACATAGAGGAGTGTGGCCAATATTATTTTGATTAACAGATCTTTAAAATTGGAAATTACTTGGTTTTCAATTTCTTGACATCCTCTCAAAGATGGGCAAAACGATGGAATAGAGAAATATTTGTTTGTTATGTAAATGAAAAGATGATTTGAATATTAACGTGCACCTGAAAAGGTTCTTCTGGTAATTCCTTTACATCAGGTACCTAAAGTTTGTGCAGCTGGTTCTCATTTGGAAGATATTTTCTTTGAGGTCATAAATTCTGCTGGTGAAGTGGATGAAGATATCCATGATGAAGAGGAAAATGGCCACTCTCATACCCTTCTGATTAGGCAGGACTCGTTGAGGGGAGAAGAAAATGTGAAATACAGCTTCAGACATGGACGCTGCATTGTCCGCTCCATTCCTCTTCCAAAGAATGAAGGGGTTTTCTGTTTTGTAGCCAGTCACTCTCGTTTCCACGAGCTGCAGACAAGCATAGAGGTTTTATCCTGGATGATTTACTAATTTCTATCTTGCCAGTACCACAGCCTCATACTTTTATTGCAGGTGTATGTTGAGAAGGTGGTAAACAGTGAGCATGAAATTCCTCAACCTAGAAATCCGAAGAAAGAGCTTATGCTTCTTGGTGATTCATATTATTCAAAAGCCCCAGAAGTTGTTTGTGAGCACACCTACGATGATTTTTCTGATGGAAGTATATTGCTCTTGAATGATCCATGTGCTTCCGCAGAACTAGAAGGCGGACTACAAAACCAACTTGAAAAGGTAAGTATGTGTTTCAGAATTACGAATGATAGTCTCATGAATCAGTCAAATTATTCTTTCCTTTGGTGATGGAGGATGACCTTTCTGAATGTTTGAAGTGTCAACCACATCTTTTAGAGGATGCGGTTCTGTTCTCTTTTAATGTATGTGTCCAAGTGCTATGATTGTCTTGAGTATTCTTCCATGCAGCAGTAGTAGTAGTAGTAGTAATAGAAGGGTTTGAAGCAGCAGCAGTTTGAATGACCAATGAAATGTTTACCATCTTTTTCTTTTGGCAAATTCACTTTATTGTTGCATGACTGTCACTAATTTGAGCTCTGTTTCTCGACAGAAACTTGTGGATGATATTTGCAAGTTTGGTCTAAGAATCAACGAGTGTGAGGAAAATCTGGAGATACTTCACATTAAGGAATCAAACATTGTTCTTGAGATGTCCAACTTGGGAGGTATTAATTCCAATGATGCTTATATACTACTGTCTGCGCCTTATTCCTTCAGCTTTCTATGAAAGTTATCATGATTCTTTCATGCTAGTGTGTTGCATATGGTTTGGCTCCATGTAGTATAGAAAATTATAAACTGGAACAAAAAATCAAAGGCAATATTATGTTATGTGTGCATCATTAACCATGTATATTCCACTTTCCACACCATGGAACCAAACCATGTTACATTGGGGATATCTTGTAACATATAACCATCTCTTAGCTTGTTGTGTATGCTTTTCTGTTTAATATTTGCAAGTAACAGGACACATGCAGGCAGCGGTAACATCTTTTTGAATTATTTCATTCTTTTGGTTAACTGAACCTAGTGGGTTCAAGTGTAAAGATTAATATTCGTAGATTGTTTAGATTCCGTATGCGTTATATATTCTACTATATTTTCTTGATCTCACTGTCTCTACAATTTATATGTGATTGTGCAACATTGTGAAATAATTTCATAGAAATTTTTACAAGCTGACTGCGGCAAAAGGATACTGTGGTAGACAAGATTGCTGAATCATCCTGATTTGATCGTCATTTAAAGGCTCTCTGTGATCCTGTACTTTTTTGCTATTAAATAGAAGAGCAACATGTGAATAATTCCTAGTATCTTTTTTCGATTTTCCGGAGAATGCTTTTTGTTTGTAAACTATCTTCTGGACTAGACACTGACTCTCCATAATTGTTAAGGGACTATAAATACCAGAAAGGAAATGTAAAATATTATGAAGTAAATCTTGACGTGGTTAAATGGGGAGGCTGTGTCTTTTTCTGATCTTGAGGTGAATGTCTTATGTGCTGGTAAGACTAAACAATATTGAGCGTGTGAAGGAATGGTACCACGTCCATGTTGCCGTATGAGTTTCAAACTCTTTGGTTAAAGGAGAAAAGATAGTTATTTTAGGATGACGATCAAAGAAAGAACAAAGACAAATTGCTAGAAGAGAAACTCTTAAGTTTTTACTACTTAAGTGTGCGTGTTGAACAGTTAAAAGGCGGTCCTTGTAATTCTTTTTCTGTTCCTAGTGTCCTGTGCTTTCACCCAGAACTTCTCCACATCTTTCTTGTCGTGGTGCCATAAAACATCCTACAATTTAACAATCTGTTAAATAGGAAGAGATTCGTGCTTATTTTTATTAGAGGATCACCTAATTAGAAATGGAGTGGCTTGCCTTCTTTTTAGACGTACAAAATGCATCTTAGAAATTGTGACATGAAATGCTTATGGATGCAGCAAAGATCGGTCCTGATTCTTTTCACGACTTGGGCTACAATAGAAACATGGTTGTGGAGAGGATTGAAGGAAAGGCTGACACTGCAGCTGCTGTTGTCCACAAGCTCCTCGGATCACCAATGTCGAAACAGCTACATCTTCAATATGCTAATGACATACTTGGTGTGGTTGCACTGCTAGGAGAGGTTCAGACCCATAAGCTTAGCAGGTTGGTATTAGCGTGCTTTTCTTTTATATGATTGCAGTATAAAACATCCTTGGACTTATGGATGTAACTGAGTGTCTTTTCTTGTCTTAGCATGTTTTCAGCATATCTTGGAGAAGATCAAATGCTTGCTGTAGTATGCAAATCCCATGCAGCTGCCAGAGCTCTTGAAAAGTATCAAATCGATGGAAATGTGGATTGCGCCAGTCCTCTTGACATATTAGCAGCTAAGCTTGGAATTTCCATCAATGGTCGATATTTGGTTATATGCCTTGAGGATATAAGGTAAAAACCTTTCTTTCTCTGGTTTACTTTATACTTGTCTGACTCGTCTGTTTTTTTCTTTTTTTTTTATAGCTCTGGTTGTAGGTTTCTCGCCTATGCGCCGAGGGTCGATTGGAAACAGCCTCTCTGCCCTTTCGGGTAGGGGTAAGACTCGTCTACATATTACCCTCCCCAGACCCCACCTGGTGGGAATATACTGGGTAGTTGTAGTTGTTGTTGTTGTTGTTGGTTGTAGGTTTCTCGCTCCAGTCAACAAATCATGCTATCTTAACATAGAATGTGTAAATTTCTTGCTTCTTTCCAGACCATATACACAAGGAGTCAGCAGTGATCGCCAACGAGAACTTGCTCTTCCGCTCCCTACTTTATCCAACGGAGAAACTCCCCCGGGCTTTGTGGGGTATGCGGTTAATATGATATTTCCTCCTGCAGAGCATTTGCAGCTGAAAACTGCTTCAGGTCATGGTCTTCGAGAGACGTTATTTTATCGGCTGTTTGGTAAGCTTCAGGTATACGAGTCTAGAGAGCACCTTTACATGGCAAGTTCCTGCATAGAAGATGGTGCGGTTTCCTTGGATGGTGGAATGATGAGAGGGAATGGAGTTGTATCTGTTGGATTCGGGTATGTAAGACCATCCCATCAGTGTTTGATAGTTGTTTCATTCGAGTCAAGTATTTTTCTCTTTATAACCAATGACTTACCTTTTCTTTTCCTACTTCTCTGTCATTTATTTGTTTCTTGTAATGATGAAATGAATCTGCATGACATCATGGGCCTTATTGATTAATGTCTGCCTTTATTTTTGTTCAGGGAACCATACATTCTATTTCCGGTCATCTGTCTGGGAAGCCAGTTGCCACTCTCTTCTGACAGAGCGAAGATATTGAAGCAACTTGAAGAAAAGAAGCTGGAGCTAAGTCAAATGCAAGATCAGATAAAGGAAGAGAATAGACGTAGAGAAAAGTGCATGAAGAAGTTGGCCAAAAAGCTCGAGTATAAAAAGCAGATAGAAGAGTTGGGATCTTCACCTGGAATGTACAGCACTGACATGTATATCAGCAGTGCTCCTCCTTGATGCTGGTTTTGCTTAATTGCTTCTTCCGAGGCCTATACATGTAATTACTTGGAACATATTTTTGGTCTGCTTCCATGGCATCTTTTGGTGAGAAATACAGGGTAGTTTACTGTTTACTGTACATCAGTTATAGGAATTTCAGAAGTGAATTACAGCATTGTGCAATTCAGCATCTCTTGTATAGCCCCATTATAGTTCTCTTTTTGTAAAGTACAACAACAACCACCCAGTATAATCCCACTTAGTGGGGTCTGGGGAGGGTAGTGTGTACGCAGACCTTACCCGTACCCTAGGGTAGAGAGGCTGTTTCCAAATAGACCCTCGGCATCCTTCCCTCCAAGAACTTCCCACCTTGCTCTTGGGGTGACTCGAACTCACTACCTCTTGGTTGGAAGTGGAGATTGCTTACCATCAGAGCAACCCCTCTTTTTGTAAAGTAATTAACGAATTATTTACTGATCTTATTTTGGAAAGGATTTCGATGAACAGCTACATCTGGTTCTGTTTTCGGATATGCTTGTATGCGGTGGTGGAGTCAGGATCTCCACGAAGTAACTAGTAGGAATTAAACCTATAATCTTACGAAGGTTTTGAGCCTCTCGATTACAAAATTATACTTTAGGTTGTGTTAAGAGGGTTTAAAATTTAATATATAAAAGTAAAAATTATATTTTACCTTATATAATTTTTTGATGGATGAACCCGTTACGCCAAGTCCATGCTTGTATGTGCAAATAATTGTTTGTGTTTTTAGCCTTGGAAAGCATTTAATATACAGTTACATATATATATATATATTACTTATTCGGAAAAAAGATAAAATATCGAATATCGTACCTTGTCATTTGTCAATCATGAATGTTTGAGAAAAATATTGACTTTCAGGTATTAAGCCTCTCAACGCTCTTGTTTTTCTGTCCTGTAAAAAGAGCTTTCTGACTGAACTTGTTCCAAAGGTTGGTGAAAGCTTTTTAGGGCAAAAGATAATGGAAATATTAAGTGGGCATTTGGACATAAGAATTTTAAAAATTCTAGAATAAAGTGGAAAAAAAATCTAAGTGAAAATAATATTTGAAAGTTAGAATTGTATTTGGACTTGAATATAATTTTAATATATTTATGAATTTGTGCGAGTGATTTGAAGTGAAATTTTTAAAAAATAGCCTTTTCGAGTTTTCAAATTTTCAAAAAATTTCGAACTTCATCTTTAAGTAAAAATTAAAAATTTTATGGTGAAATGCTAATTTCGAAAAAAATTATTTTTTTTTTAAAAAAAGTAAAAATTGTACGGCCAAACGGCCCCTTAGTTCCTATTTTTGGGTTTAGCACATTGACTGAGCCGTAAGAAAGAGGGATGAATAGATAAAGGAAGTTAGCCAAATGATCTACCTAACTGTATTTGTAAAATAATTTTGGAAAATATAAATAGACATAAATAGAAATGAAAAACAAAAGCAGAAATTTAATTCGAGGCCACTGAATTCACAGTATTTCCTTAAGGAATTTAATTTTCTCCTAGTACCTAAGGTTGTGGATTATTTCCTCCTAAGATAGAACGAATTACACACTGGTGTAGTGGTATTTCAAACTCGGTATTTCAGTGAACACAAAGTTCTGTAGCAAATCACACTTAGTGTTACTTTGTTTGATGTTAAAAGTATGCAGAAGAGGGAGGATAAACTCAGAAAATCGTGTGAAAATTCTGGGCAGAATAGTCTTGTATTTATAGCCAAAGTTAGGCTGAAATCTAAAGAGGTGCAACTCTTCAGAATGACTGTTTATGCAAAACGGCCACAACATAAATGTCATAACATAAATGGTTATTCTGTTATTAAAACAAATATTTAATAACAATTTTGTTAATATTTTACTATTAATAAATAAATTTAGTCCAAAAAATTAATCAATCCGAATCCGAGCGAGGCTTGCCTTCTTCTTAACTCTTTAAGAGCTAGAAGAAGAGCAATTGCTTATATACCCATAAAAAACATCTTCCTTTTCCAATATAAGACAATGTCCTTTTGCCTTGGAGATAAATTTAAAATTTCACTTAAAATTTTTATTTCCTCTATTTCTCATTCACCCAATTTTAAACATATCATATACTTAAACTCCCAACACTACCTGAGCTGAAATGTTTTTACATTGCCCAACTTTATCAAGATTGCTTGTTTGATCTTTCTTGTGCAGTTTTTAGTCTACTTAACTAGTGAATTTGGCAATGTTTGGCTAGCACTGTACTTTCTCTTTTTTTCATTTGTGGTTTATCTTCCGGTTATATATTTTCTTTTGTTTCTCTTTCTATGTCTAGTTTTTGTATTAGGGCTTGACTAAATTTGATTGAACATCGAAGATGAATACATACTCAGAGTTCGAACATAAGATTTTTGATTTCATAAAAGAATACTTACTATTCTATCGCAAACCTTTATTAGTATTAATATTGTACATTGAATAGATATAGTAAGAATATATTGGTCGATGTAATGTTTTTAGAAAAGTAGGAAGTATTTGTTATTTATGTACTATTATTATCTATTGACCAACCAAACAATGGTAAAATGTACTGCTAAAATTAGAGGAAAAAGAGTCAAAGTTATCCTAAAATATGCGAAATGACCTAAGATATATTTATATTTGCCCTTACACACCATAAATGGTTAGTCTTTAATCTTAATCTTTAACACTAGTAACAGCAATATATTAAATTAAAAATTAAAGGAAATTTTAACTCATGTAGCAAAATATTACACCATATTTACTATAAATTAAAACAATTTTTAAATATTATTACTTATAATTACCTTTTCTATTTTATAAAAAAATAAGTATTTATTTATATATAACATTGAGGCATGAATTACGCCAATTATATTTTCTATCTCTATCAGCAAGATTCTCAATCATCTCTCTTCTCCATCAAATCAACATAATCATCGGCATCATTATCGTTGTTGTCGTAAGTATCGACGTCGCCATCAGAATCAACAACGTCATGGCTTTCATAGGGAAGGGACATGAATCTGTGATCCAAAAGTAACTGAATTCTTTCTCCAAGCCATCATCCTTGTGAATAAAATGCTCCCATGACTGCTTATTTAGGGAACACTCCGTGAGATACATATGCACTAACCTTGGTTGTATTGAATTTGTCAAGATTGACGTGAACAAGTGTGAATGTTTGAAGTCTCTTTAATGGAAGAAATTGGTAAATACATTTTTCATGTATTTACATTGCATGTTCATACTCAATGTGATGTGTCACGACCCGATTGTCGTGACCGTTAAAGATCAAATGAAAGAGCGGGCCATCTGGATTTTCGTCGTTGGGTACGGGAACGGCATTAGCGATAAGGCGTTGTTCTTCCTTAGATGCTTTGGTCTTGCCGAGTTAGGCAGGCCGACCCGGTTAAGTTTGGGGCGCTTGTCGCTTGTCTTGGACATGACTATGAAGTTGACCGAAGCAATCCTAAGGGACAACTGGTTGGGGGCTAGTGCAGCTCCCCTGATGAGCCCAAGGCAGGGCGAAACCGGTTGGCTTCCGCATGTGGTAAGGCTGGTCTAGGGTGGTATGGGACGCCTCAGACGCCGCACGGGCGCTGTGCGCTGCGCCGGACTCTCAGCCTGTGACAAGTGGTATCAGAGCGGGACGTACTTGCTGCTGTTGTGCGTTATGGTGGGATTCTCAGGGGAGGACTGTGCGGGTGCGTTGCCTGGGGGGGCTCGCGCCGACGACTGCCCCATCCTGCAATGGTCTGCAGGGGCAAGACCGGGATGGCTACCAGCAAGGCCGGTTGCACGAGGTGAGGTGCGCTTGGGCAAAACACGCGGCGCGTATAGCAGTATTGTACGTGATCCTTGGGCAGAGTCCTTCTCCCCAACAGCACGAGGACGTGCTGCGTTTTGGGTGGGGGAGAATGTCACGACCCGATTGTCGTGACCGTTAAAGATCAAATGAAAGAGCGGGCCATCTGGCAATTCGTCGTTGGGTACGGGAACGGCATTAGCGATAAGGCGTTGTTCTTCCTTAGATGCTTTGGTCTTGCCGAGTTAGGCAGGCCGACCCGGTTAAGTTTGGGGCGCTTGTCGCTTGTCTTGGACATGACTATGAAGTTGACCGAAGCAATCCTAAGGGACAACTGGTTGGGGGCTAGTGCCGCTCCCCTGATGAGCCCAAGGCAGGGCGAAACAGGTTGGCTTCCGCATGTGGTAAGGCTGGTCTGGGGTGGTATGGGACGCCTCAGACGCCGCACGGGCGCTGTGCGCTGCGCCGGACTCTCAGCCTGTGACAGATGTCATGGATGACATTATTAGGACAATTTCCCTTCTATAACTAGCAAGGGTTTTTATCTCCTAAGGCATTTGAATCACCTTTCTCTCTTGTAGTATTTCACTTGTATTTTTGAAGTAAAATAAAGTTTGAGTTGACTGTGTCTGAGGACTAGGCAAAAATCAATTTTTGTCGAACCTCGTTAATTTTCGGTGTTCCTTTTATTATTATCTCATTTACTATTTATTAGATACCTTTAGATAAAATCAATTTAATCACTCTCTATATATTCGGCTTTCGCAACAATTAGTATCAAAGACAAGGTTCTATCTTATTCTGTGGTTGCAACATAGTCTGAACTTCCACATCAGAAAAGAATTAATTTGATGTTCTGTACTGTCAGCAAATAAATAGTATCTGTAGAGAAAATGGGAGATAATAAAAATGAAGAATCTACATCAAGTGTCAATAATACGTCATTGTTGGCATCTTCGCTTATGGCAAGAATTGTGTCAAATGCAAAATTTGGGATAGAAATTTTTGATGGGTCAGTACACTTAGGATGTGGCAAGGCAAGGTTCTAGATGTCCTTTTTCAACAAGGGTTAGATCTTGCCATTGAAGAAAGGAAATCAAATGTTATTGGGGAAGAAGAATGAAAAATTATCAACCGTGTTGCTTGCGGTACCTTTCGATCCTACCTTGTTAGAGAGCAAAAATATCCATACACCAAGGAAAATTCTGCAAGTAAATAATGGAAAGCACTAGAGGATAAACTTTTGAAGAAAAAAAGTTAAATAAATTGTACATGAAAAAAGGGCTTGTCACACCTCTTTTTTACAACACCCTCGGAAGGGTATATAAGGGAGTTTTTTCCAACTTAAACTGACAATCGAAATGGAGTTATTTAATTATTAAACTCAGAGTGCCATTTGGGAAAATTTCATGGTGTCCCAAGTCAGCGGTTCAAATCCCAAATTGCGAAAAAGATTGACTCTGTATTACAGTCAGCGAACACAAAATTTTGGGTTAGAAATTCTGTTAATCCGGGAGAAGGTGTTAGGCATTCACGAGTTCGTGGTTCTAGCACGATCGCTCAATTATTATAATTAGCCCATAATATGATTTTAATACATGTTTTAGCCTATGGTTCAATTTTAACTCTATAACCGCGTTTATTTAAATATTTTTTAGAAAGATTCAACGTCATCTAAAACATGTCTTGAACCACGTCACATAAATGCATCTGTTGTTCACGACATATTTTATTTAACGTTGTTGAAATTTGAATTTGAATCACATAAATGCACACCTGAATTTGCTAACATCTTTATCTTATTATTACTACTATTCGAAATTATAGTGGCTAGCAAAGTTCTAATTTTGGCCTCACATTTAATCAATAAGAGATACGCACGCAATGAAACTTATGGTATTCAATGAAAACAAAACACAGAATAAATAAATAAATAAATAAGAAGCGATGAGAATAACAAGGCAAATAAAAGCATCCGGAAGCATAACATTGGCCCTTTAAAACTAACAGTACCTAATGTAGAGAAGAAAATAGTCAAATATTAACTTGCATTGGAAGAGAAACCCATCACTATAATTGAGCACTAATACTATGAACACTGCATAGCTTGCATTGGAAGAAAAAACCATCACTGTAATTGAGCACTAATATTATGAACATTGCAAAAATATTTTAAGCATTGATTCATATGACAATTGACCTCAGACTAATTTAAAATTTAAACTAAAGAAATGCTTTCCCATTAAACAGTCAAGCTCAAGCATAACATAAAACATTCAATTTCAACTAAAATCGACAACCAACACTCTGTGTATTAAGAGATTCTAAGAAACCAACTTAAAAAAAACTTACTGACTTAATGTAAAAAAATCAATGTCATGCTTAAAACCATCTCACAGATAATCAAAGAGGAGGAAAGAAACAAACCTCCAAATAGAGTGAAGCATGAACTACGGACGCTAGACGGAAGCTCGAAACGATACCGGAAAACTCGACACTCAAGCTCGAAGCTAAGATTCACTCGATTTTGGACTGAACGTGCATGTGGCTGCCGATTTTAGAGGGGTCCTGAGTGTTGGCTATGGAGATCTAGAGTGGGGCTGTTTGGTTCTATTTATAGCGGCTGGAACTTGTTAATCCAGCGAGCTGCTGAAGCTCATTTCTCCGGCGAGTTTCAGGCAGAAGAAGAAGGAACAGTGGCGATGGAGAACTGTATGTATGCGTGATTTTCAGGCTGGTTTCAGGCGAGTAGCAAAAGAAGAGAAGAAGAGATCACAACATGGAGATTAATAGAGAGGAAGGAGTGACGTCCTTTTTTTGGTCGTCAATGGCGCTGCTTAGCTCCTAGGTCTCTCATGTAATCATGAAAAAGACGATGGAGTTCAAGGTGTTGTGTCCAGCGTTAGGCTACTGGAAGCAGTTGTTGGAATGAGGAAGGAGATGAAAAGAAGGGGTCATTTGGGGTGGTATTGAAGACGATGAGATCAGAGGGTAGGGTTCCGTTTCTGCTCGTTTTCATATTTATCTCTTATTTATTTATAGGCCAGGATGAATGAGGATAGAGATGAGTTCTCCTTGTGCCATGTGAGTCAACTATAGAGCGCATAATTCTGTTATGAAATAATATGAGAATGTGCAGATAAGGCGGGCACGTCATTTTTTGGAGGAAAGATGGGAAAATGGGGACCACTTTAATTTTCCTTTCTTGCTTTAGCTTCTTTCATTCTATTTTTGCTTCATGCCTTTTTTTCATTTTTCTTTCTATTTAGCCTAACCATGAAATATTAAAAAAAATTAAGAGCTATATTAAAGTAAGTTAAATATTATTTGATATTTATTCAATCCTACAACTTAAATACAAAAATAAGTAAATAACTTTATTTTATTTTTGTTTTTCTTTTGGAAAGTAAATGTTATATGTAACAAGATAAAATATCAACTACCTAAAATAAAAGAAAATATTTTTGCAGTTCTTTTTTTTTGAAAATAGTGCTATTAGACCCAAAATTATTATCTAAGCATTAAAGGTACATAATTTCGGAGAGGGTCAAACATTACATGTCTACAAGGCTGTTTCGCTTCACGTATGTTCCTGGTACCACAATGAATAATCATATCACTAGTTTCAATAAGTTGATCATAGATTTGCAAAATATGGATGCAACTTTTGATGGTGGTGACTTGGCCTTGATGTTGTTGGGATCACTTCCTGATGAGTACGAGCACCTTGAAACTACTCTACTCCATGGAAATGACGAAGTTTCTCTCAGAGAAGTTTGTCCGGCTTTGTAAATCTATGAACAAAGAAATGGAGAAAAGCAGAAGGGCGGAGAAGGAGAAGCACTGGTTGTTAAGGGTTATCCTCAAAATCAAACGAGGACAAAGAAGGGAAGATCCAAGTCAAGAACTAGACCCAGCAAAGATGAATGTACTTGTTGTCGAGAAAAAGGGGCACTAGAAGAAAGACTATCCGAAGTTGAAGAATAAGGCCAAACATAATAATGTAAAGACCATTATGGATTCAAATATAACTAATTGTGATGATTCAGACTTCTTATTAGTTACAACAGAATCATCAACATCATTAGACATATGGTTGATGGACTCGGCTTGTAGTTATAACATGTGTCCAACAGGGACTGGTTCGTGGGTATTCAAGAAGTAGAATATGGAGTCGTCCACACAACATATAACAACTCTCTTACCTTATATGTCATTGGTTCAATACGATTAAGGAACCATGATGGAATGATCAGAACATTAGCAGATGTTCGATATGTATCGGGTTTGAAGAAGAATCGCATCTCTGTGGGAGCCCTAGAATCAAAAGTGTTCAAAATCATTACAGAAAATGGAATGATGAGAATATGCTTCGGTGCACTTGTGGTAATGAAGGCCAATCAGAAGAACAACAACATGTACCACTATCATGGTAGTATAGTTATTGGGACAACGATCGTGACATCCAGTGACGACAAAGAGGCAGAAGCAACCAGGTTATGGCACATGCGCTTAGGAAATGCTGAAGGAAAATCCTTGAAAACTCTATCAAATCAAGGATTGTTAAAAGGAGTAAAGACTCGCAACTTGGAGTTTTGCGAGCATTGTGTCAAAGGGAAATAGACAAGGGTTAAATTTGGTACAACGATCCATAATACTAAAGGCATTTAGGATTATGTACACTCTGATGTTTGAGGTCCTTCCAAAACACTTTCATTGGGTGGGACGCACTATTTTATAACCTTTGTTGATGATTTTTCGCAAAGAGTGTGGGTATATACAATGAAGAGGAAAGAGTAAGTGTTGGGAATTTTTCTCAAATGGAACACGATGGTGGGGAATCAAACATGCACGAGGATCAAGTGTATTCGCATAGACAGCGGAGGTAAATACAAAAATGATCATTTTAATAAGGTATGTAAAAATAATGGTATTGTCCGACACTTCACTGTCAGACATACACCACAACAGAATAAAGTGGTAGAACGTTTGAACCGAAACTTGCTGGAGAAGGTACGTTATATGTTGCCCAATGCTGGCTTAGGAAAAGAATTTTGGGTTGAGGAAATAACATATGCATGCCACCTCATTAATCGTCTACCATCTGCCGCTATTGGAGACAAGACACCATTCGAAAAAATGGTATGGAAAACCTGCTGAAGATTATAACTTTTTGCATGTATTTGGCTTAATTACATACTATCATGTGAAAGAGTCAAAATTTGATTCGAGAGCAAAGGAAGCTATATTTATGGGGATTAAGTCAAAATTTGATCCGAGAGCAAAGAAAACTATATTTATGGGGATTACTTCTTGTTGGAAACACGTTTCAAATGCAATATACTAAACGTGTGTTCTTTTGTAGGTTTTGATGAATGTCAAACAAAGCAAAAAGCGATATATAGCAGTACTCAAGGACAAGCACAAAATGGATGCATTACAAGAAGCTCAAGACAAAGTTTAGAAATGTTATAATTGAGTCAATATTAATTGTGATCTTGATTCCTCAACTTGGCTCATAACATGGCTTCTCTACTAAAATTATTTTTCCAAAATCATGCATATTTAAATTAAGTGTCAAATGATTTTAAACTATGCATATTTACATTTGTTAAAATGTTTTCCAAGCATGCCTCAAAAATCTGGGCTAAGATAATCGATTATGTACTTATGATAATCGAGTATCTCTAAGCCAAGACTGCATGACAATCGATTGTGAATTAATGATAATCGATTGTGAGTAAGTCAGTTAACATCAGGTTTTTGCAAACTGCATAACAATCGATTGTGTACTTATGATAATCGATTGTTAACTGAGGCAAAGTTTTCAAAACTCATAAAAATCGATTATGAACTAATGGTAATCGATTAGAATGAGAAAAATGTCTCCCAGTGATTTTAAATAAGATGATAATCGATTGTGGCTTTTGATAATCGATTATATATGAGACAGAGAGTTTTGAAATTAATTAATAATCGATTATTCCATTTGATAATCGATTGTTGAAGCTGACCGTTGTCATATATTTTCAATTACCTTCAGGTAATCGATTGTTGATATTTAACAATCGATGTTTTGCTTAAAATCTGGAAAAGATTTTCTGAACGTTGTTAAAATAATCGATTGTTGATTTCCGGACAATCGATGTTTTATGCCAAAAATTGGAAAGGATTTCTTAACGTTATAAATAATCGATTATTGATTTGAAGTAATCGATTGTTGACGTAAAATCTGGGATTGAATTTTTAATCTGATAGGCAAACAATCGATTGTTTAGTCTTGACAATCGATTGTCACTGAGTAATTTCAGCAATCCTTAATTGGCAATTAGACAACGGTAAGACTGAGTTTTTCACCTATAAATACAGCTTCAACTCAGTGCTTTCACAACAACAACATATACACTTTGAGTATTTTCATTGCTAAAAGCTTTCTTACATTGATCATCATTTTCCATTCATCCATAAAGCTTTTTGAAGAGCCATTCTATTGAGCTAAGTTGTTGTGATCTTGAGCGTACTATTTCTACTCATATCTACTCATTAAGGAGTGCTTTGTAAAGTGAGTGTGTTTTGTGTTTGTAAGAGAATTGCGATTCTCGTTTGTTGAGGAACTTGTGATTCCTCGGTTGAAGTCTTTGGGATTGTTATCCCCGAGCAGTTGAAGTCTTTGGGATTGTTATCCCCGAGCAGTTGAAGTCTTTGGGATTGTTATCCCCGAGCAGTTGAAGTCTTTGGGATTGTTATCCCCGAGCAATTGAAGTCTTTGGGATTGGTATCCCCGAGCAATTGAAGTCTTTGGAATTGTGATCCCCGAGCACCTAGGTGAGGCTTGTGTCCTCAGCTGTAACGGTTTGTTAAGCACCCGTAAGCTTGACAAGTTTAGTGGAAATCTCGAGAGAGTCTCTCGGGGACTGGACTAACCACGTTTGTGGCCAACCAGGATACATCATTGTGTAAGTTTATTCTACTGCACTTGTTTTAATTTCTGCAAAGTTTTTAAATTCCGCACTAAAACGCT